>CP124715.1:13275000-15775000 GCA_031232105.1 Capsicum rhomboideum | reverse complement strand
GGGCCTATCAAAAAGCCAACTTTGAATTTCATGAACAATAATGGGCCAAACCGTATCATTTTTCACCTCAAATCACCCTACCCCTTACCCCACCCCCCTACAAAACTCCTTACCCCTTATTACTCATCTACCATTGGCCACACCATCTCTATACAAAAACACCAAATCCCTAAAGCTGCCTCCTCCAAAATCCCCCGTTAACAGATCTCCCTCTAGATCAATTTTTTTCTTGAGTTTCTTTCAAACCCATTAATAAAAATTCAATCTTTACCCCATCAAAGTTCAAATCTTTACATTTTTCCCCTTCAATCTTTACACTTTTCCTCCATCCTCCTCACCTCCAAGAATCCCAGATTTGTTCAATTCTTGGTCTTTTGCTTCAGATCTTGGTAAATTTTCACTTCTTTTATTGTTTTTATTATATGGATCTTTTTTTCTTATATAATTATATTGTTTTTGTCTGGGTCAGCTTTTGCGCACCTCCACTAAATTTACTTTTCTTGTTTTTGTTATATGGATCTTATTTATTGTTGCTATGTAATGATTTCTCAATTTATATGATATGTTTGCTTTAGTTATGTATTGATATGTGTTACAACGGCCTCTTTAATCCTTAGGAGGTTAGGTGTAAGGTCTGCGTACATTCTACCTGTGATTATACATGATGAATTAGCAAAAATTGGCACATACCTGTATTGGATATTTGCGAATCTGGGTCGGGTTTGAACCTGTTAAGGAGTCCATGTAATGTAGGTTGTAAAGGTTCAATTTTTGTTATGATGATATAAAGGAGATTTTTTTGTGGGGATTTCTTGAATACATGATGAATTAGAAAAAAATAGCGTGTACCCGTATTGGATATTTACACATCTGGGTCAGGTTTGAGCCCGTTAAGGTGTTACAGGTGTTAATATAACATAGGTTGTAAAGCTCAAGTTTTGTTGTGGATGGATTTACCTGTGTGCTGATTTGCAGATTTGCGTATCTCTTGTGTGTGTATTTGGATCTTGTTTTTGTTATATGGATCGTCTTTTATATTGTTGTATGTATCTGTGTTGACCAAATGTGGAATGAGTCAAGGAAATTTTTTGTGTGGATTTCTTGATTACATGATGAATTAGCAAAAAATGGTGCATACCCGTATGGGATATTTGCGAATCTGGTCGGGTTTGAACCTGTTTAGGGGAGTCTATGTGATGTAGGTTGCCAAGGTTCAAGCTTTGTTATGGATGAATTTATCTGTGTGCTGATTTGTAGATTGGATGTGGTGTTGTTGTATGTATGTATGTACCCTTGTTGATCGGGTGTGAATTGGGTAAAGTAGATTTATTTGTGGGAATTACTTGAATACATGATGAATTAGCAAAAGATGGGACATACTCATATTTGATATTTGTGAATTTGGGTCGGATTTGGACCCGCTAAGGTGTTCATGTAACGTAGGTTGTAAAGTTCAACATACCTGTCACGGGGTATGGGTAATATCTGCATATATTCTACCCTCTCCGTATCCCACGTGTGGGATTACACGGGGTATGTTGTTTTTGTATGTATGTACCTGTGTTGATCGGGTGTGAATTGGGTAAAGGAATTCTTTGTGGGGATTTCTTGAATGCATGTGAGTTAGCAAAAGAATTGCACATACCCGTATATGATATTTGAGAATATGCGTCTGGTATGAACCCGTTAAGGAGTCCATGTAACATAGGTTGTAAAGGTTCAAATTTTGCTATGGATGAATTTACCTGTGTGCTGATTTGCAGATTTATGTATCTGTGTATTATCTAGATTCATTGTTATTGCTGATCTGTGCTGAAATTACTGGACCACTTTGTTGATATAAAGTTACATTGTCAATGATGCCATCCATTTTGCCAATCATCTGTGTTTTTGAGTAATTATTTAGAACTATCAATTTTCAGGTTGAGTTATTTATATGACATTCATAGTGTTATTGAATGAGAATTTTCTTGACTTGTTAGTGAGTGTATTCTGGTTCCATTCTTACTATCAAATACTTATTAACTATTTTATATTTGCCTACAGACTTATCTTTTAGCTGCTGGTTTATTGGTCTAAATACTTCCATGGCTTCCTTGGATATGACTCTTGAAGATATGATAAAAAGTAGGAGAAATAGTGAGAAAGGAGGTAGAGGACAAGGCAGGGCCCGACGTGGAAGAGGGCAAGGAGGATCATTTAGAGGTGGAAGAACAACAGGAGCTCCTCGTAGAGGGGCACTTGGTGTAAATGCTCGGCCATCTGCCAACAGAATTGCCAAGGCAAGCACGAAACTGTCGAAGTCTTTTGCATTTCCTAGACAATTTGATATGCTATAGAAATGAAACTGAAGGTTCTTCGAATATTTGCTTTAGAATTGACATTCAAGAGATATTGATATGTTTGGCTCCAAGGAGAAAGTCCACTTTTGTTCAGCCATAATAAGCTGTTGAAATGGTAGTGCAAGTATCGATGATCCTCAAACTTCTTCCATTCGAAAGGGTTTTCTTCCAGGAATTCGCAATGGATTTTGATAAAATGGGATATTCAGGTGGCCCTGTTCTGGCATACATGGCTTCTTTGTAGCATGTTGCTAGAGGTGCTTCAATAACTGGAAAAATTAAAGAGCTTTCACGATTTAATTTCCATAACATCTAGAGGGTTGTACTTTACTAACCGTCTCTTGTCATCACTATATAATAGCAATTGCTCTTGTTTCTCACCACTGGTTTAAAAGGGAGTTTGTACTTTGAGGTTGTCCTGATGGATCCAACTGCAATATGTGGAACTGCTACAGTGTCGAGATCTTCTGTTACGATCTAGTTCATGGCCTTTCTGCAAAGGTGGCTTCCTTCACTGAACATCAAAAGTGGAGCTCTCACCTTTTGTGTGAGGACGTGTTGATGTGCAGTGGGTCAAATCTTTCATTCCACCAACACTTTTTGTGCATAGTTCATTCCCATTTCTCTATTAGGTTACATTGTTTTGTGAGCAATTCGACGTAAGAAACTCCTCCTATTTCGATGGGAAACTGATGATATCTGATTTAATCTTGAAGAATGGTTAATTGTCTTATTTTTTTGGTAGTATGCTGATTTTTAACTTTACACCTGGATATCTTTTGGGCATTCTTGCTTCAGAATTTCCACAGAACCAAGAATTTGCCATGGCAGAATGGCTTGCTTGAAGATAGTCTTAGAGCTGCAGGGGTGGTATCATCAGGATTAGAGAGTGGCACTAAGGTGTATGTTTCCAACTTGGACGTTGGAGTGACAAATTCAGATATAAGGGTATACCTTCAGCATGTCTTTCACATATATACTTCTTCGCAATATATATCTTTCAAGATCTGTTAATAAGGACTTGCCATACAGGAACTCTTCTCTGAGATGGGTGAACTGATACGATATGCTATTCACTACGACAAAAATGGCCGCCCAAGTGTAAGTTCATCTTTGCTAATTTAAATTGGAGTTTTACATTTACTTTGACTCGTGCTACTTAATCATCACATGCCCAAGTTATTCATAGTTGGTGATAAATATGCTGCCTAGTTTTAAGCTAGGACTTGAAGATGAATAAAAATGGTATGACAAATGATTGGAGTTGCAGCATGTTAGGAGGAAGAGAAAGAATTATGATAGTTTCTAGGAATGTTACCAACAGGTTTTGGGAAGCAACCCTCCCCAAGTCAATGAGTTGGTTGAAGCTTCAAGCTTGACGTGGTTTAGAAATGCATTTTCTGTTTTTTTTTTAGTAGAAGTTCAATTGAAAGGGGAAACAGCCTCACCGGACTTGAGATGTATCTAGTACTTATAAAAGTAAAGAGAAACTTGAGACATAGCTAGTAAGGAGTCATCATAAATAGAATATGCTCGTGTAATCTGACTTACATATTTGCATCAATAAACTTCTGCATATGGTTAAACCAGAAATTATTGGTCCTTTGTACATAACCCCATTGATTATCATGTCTATCCATTTATGCTGGTGTCTAGTACGATCTATCAATATATTTCTTCTTTTTTAATTTCTTCTGTTAGTTTGTGGTGCTGAATTATTTTGTCCGAACTAGCTGTTTTGCTTCATCTTTTGTCCTTGTATTGGCTTGTTGGTTATTATTTCTTTTGGATTCAATACTCCAGTTATTTTTGTAGTACGCTTGTATAGTTTTTGAGTCACTAATGATGGTAGAATGTTGATCACTTATAGGGCTCAGCTGAGGTGGTTTTCGCCAGAAGGAGTGATGCATATCAAGCACTTAAAAGATACAACAATGTTCAGCTGGATGGCAAGCCAATGAAGATAGAAATTGTCGCTCCCAAGCCGGACATTCCTTTATCAGCCCGTGTAGATGTTGGACGAGCTAATGGAAGGAGAACAGTTGTCATGATGTACGTAATATTAATTTTGTTCTCTTTTTGTACCTCTGATTGTTTGTGTGAGCGTCACGTTTGTCTGACAGACAGTGATTCAGTATGGACTGCCACTTTCCTTTTAGTATATATTGCACTCGGTATTGTGTTCTCGCCAAATAGCAAATGCTGCAGACAATGTGGTTTTATCCTCATAATTTTTTTTAAAAAATGATGTTGGAGTCATTTGCTTTTTTGTAGTTGAATTTTAGCTGGATGCGGTAGTTTTGATTGGAGTCTGTCATATTGGAATATTATTCTCTGAAGTATATGTTGCGGTTGATGAATTGTTCAGTATAATTTTGGAAGTTAAATGAATACATGTGTTGTGTAGGCCGGGCTCAGCTCGTGGAAGAGGTGGTGCATCTGCTGGTAATCGTGGTTCAAGGTGAGCTTCTCATGTGCATAGTTATTTATTCCTTGGATGCGATGTTACTGAGCTGTCATCGGGAAGTTAGACATGTTTGTTCTGAGAGACATGTTTGTAATGAGAATGGTTTTGCCTTTTAAGGCAAATTAGTAAAGTTGATTAATAGATAATATCAGATAGTGGATTTTATCTGTATGCATAGCTAATTGGATGATTGTCGGCCCATTTCTTGCTGTCCCAAGACTATATCTTCTATTAAGGAGCTTTGACATCCAATTCTTTTGGCAAGTTCTAACGTCTATCACATAAAACATTAGTTACATAGCTTATTTTTGCTTTGATAGTGCAATATCTTTCTTATTAACAATGTGCCATGTATAATAAGAGATATCTTTTGGATGGTCTAACCATATGTACCTTTGATGTGGATATGGCTTAGCGTTTAGCACTACCTTCTTCGGAAGTTAAATGTTTAGCATGTTTTGTTGTTCATGGTTGCACATGTCTAGATTGAAGTCAAATATTCGAGTAAATGAAGCTAATCATTGCATCAAATTGAGATCTTAGTTATTCACGGAAATAAACTAATTAGGTGAATCCCTTCCACATTGTGTTAAACAAATTGTTGGTTTTCCTAAACTAATTGTCTTTTTATCTCATTGTATAGTCAAAGGGGCCATGGTGGCTTGGGTAATGCATCGGGACGTGGACGCGGTCGTGGACGTGGACGTGGAGGACGCGGTCGTGGCGGTAGGGGGAGAAAAAATGGCGTTGAGAAGTCAGCAGAAGATCTTGACAAGGAGTTGGAAAACTATCACGCTAGTGCAGAAGCTATGCAGACCTAAATGTGCTGTGCTCTTTAAAGAACTGCAAGAACGTTTTCTGTAAAGTTTCCTGACTGCCATAGTAGTTTTTCTGATGTTTTCGGAGGATGATAGTTTCGGTTGAATGGTTTGTGTAACATGAATATTAGAACGTTGATGCGAGTTAGTATAATGACTATATGTTAGCTTTGTTGGTTTATTTTTGTTGTGTCCCTTCAAGTATTAACCATGGACTGCAACTAACTAGCAAGATTTATTCCATTCACTCTTTTCAAGGAAGCAAGTCTCAGACTGTATGTAGTTCTCCGCCCTCTTTTTATCGATTCATGTTGTTGAACTGTACAGCAGCTGGGCTACATGTTCCACTGTTTTGAGATATGAGGTGCAGATGGTGATGATAACCCGGGGTACTAAGTTTGTGCCCTTCACAGACATGTTAGAACCTGCCAACACTCGTGAAAGCCCGAGTCGGTTGGTCCTCCATTCATCTGACTGGAGATATGGATAGTGTTGGTATAAGGTAAGGCGGTTTCTTGTGTAGCTCATCTGCCCCTAGGGATCATTTGGTTCTCAAATAGGTTTTGAGGGATTACATGCATATATCATGTGTTGAATAGTTATATTGAAAATTGTTGACCATTATTTGTTTGGACTATGAAGATGCTAGTGTAGGCAATGAATCAAGAAAATACTTTTGCCTAGTTGTACTCATCCAGCACGACTTGTGAGTAATTTAACAAGATATGTAGGATGAAGATATAGTCGTCTGGTATGTTTTGTTTTGATAATTTTTTTTGGGGACCCCTAGAGAAATTCACAACCTTTGCTGTGGCTTCTATCCTTTTATTCATTGTGCAATATCTCGCAAACTACATAGAAAATGTAAACTGTATTAGGCAAGACCATGGCTGAGCTGTAGACAGAGGTGGGATGTGATCGCAGGTCTCTCACATGGGAGACCCACCTCTCAACTATTCAATCATGCCCTTGTGGGCTCGTTTTGATAATTTATTGGTTCAATCTGATTAAGTACTTCATTATTTGACTCATTATACACCCAAAAATAAGGAGTCCGAAGCCTAAAGGGCCACATTTTGAAGCAAAAATTTCAAATAGGCCACTTGATTTTGGAGATAACCAAAATGGACAAATTACGCATGCATCAACGATTTTCTTCAACTTTTAACAGAGTAAAAGGAAAAAACTTGTAAAATTATATTTTCTTTATATTAGTAATAAATAGGTTTATAGAATGATTACCAAAAAAAAAAATTTAAAAAATAAGGGAGATCGATCAGTGTAATAAAGTCTGTCAAATTTTTACTTCAAAATGTGGCCCTTTAAGTTTTTTTATAGTAACCTCTTCAAGCGATACAAAGACCAAATTACATAGATGATATTAATACATTGATTTCCCTTATGATACGATCACCCTTATTTTAGTTTTTTTTTTTTTTGTAACATTTCTATAAACCCATTTATTACTAATATAAAGAAAAAATAATTTTTTAAAAAGTTTTAAACAAGGGCCCACTTTGTTAAAAGTTGGAGGAAATCGTTAACACATGGACGATTTGTCCGTTTTGATTATCTCCAAATTCAAGTGGCCTATTTAAAATTTCTACTTTAAACGTGTCTCTTTAGATTTCGGACTCCCAAAACAAATAACACCTTTGTGTGTGAAAAAGTATTTTCGACTCTCAAAAAGTTTGACCAAACGTGGTTTTCCTATGATATTTGTATGTAGTTTGATCAAAGAGTCAATATATAACATGATAAAAATGGTATAACACACTTGGCATGTGATGATCAAGAATACACTCTTTTTCCAAGGAAATGAATTTAACTTGGCATGGAGTGACATTATCAATGTAATTACATGTTGCACTCAAGTGAATTATTGTTTAGAGCATGAGGTAATAGGCCATGAGCCTGGTTTCGAAGAGGTTAAGAGTGGTGAATGAGGTAAAGGAAAGAACAAGAGGCTCATATATTGGGGAATTAAAGGTACTCAAAATTACATGATGTTTACTTGTACCGAATTTAACACCTACATAATTCACCTTCAAATCCGCCACTGCAGGACCCCCTTTTTGAATAGTAACAATGTACATAATTGTGGCAGAAGTCATATGTGGGTCTTATTTGGTATTTCTTTATGTAATGATGGAATATTTTATACCTTAGAATAATTCTCAAAAATTAAATGAAAATTATGATTTAATGCAAGAAAAATGGCGACATGCATAGGTCATATATATGTCTTTCATTGTACCTTTATTCCCCCCCTATCATCACTCATCACACAATTGACCAAAGAACAAAAAGTTCATCTTGTTTATTATATGAATCATGAGTAATAATGGGAGACAAATTATTTTCATTGGAACTTTCTCCAAAAAAAAAAAAGGTTTAAATCTTCAAAGAGATGATGTTGAAAGCCTATGTTTTTTGACATGTTATTTCAAAGTGTCATCAAATGAGATCAATCCTAAGTGCACCCTATTAATACATGCTATTGGAATTATTTATGGATAAAGTATTATAAATTCTAAAGACTATAGTGAATGGAACTCTTTGAAATTGGAGAATGTTTTGCCCACTTAAGTCAGCATCCTAACAAATCCAAAAACCTTTAATCCTAACAAACTCCAAAAAAGTTCACCAAATTCCTAAAGCAAGGTGTTAAAAAATGATTGAAACAAGTAACCATTTAGCCAATCAAGATTTTGGTGACCACAAATACTATAATAATGAAAATGGAAAAGGGTATATATGTGTTTTGATTGAGTTATTTTCATTCTATCTGTCTAAGCCTTGGAGGACAGAATTACATGATATTTGTTCTGATGGCATATAACATGTACCTCATAAAATTAATTGAGATATAAACAAACTGATTCAGACACCACAACTATAAAAGAAGTGCAAAGTTTTTCAATGAGTATCCTTCTAATATAGTCTACTCAATCTCCATTCCCCTAGGTCCTCGTATCCCAATTAGTGGTAGTAGCACACTTTGACAACAAAACAAGAAGAATGTAGAAACACATAATATGCTACCTAAGGATAAGGTTTCATTCATAATCATATTAAATGGATAATACTATATGAGTAGTTCTTCTAACCCCTTTGGCCCCTACTCCATTACCTCTCCTCCAATAGAAAAAAAAAAAGAAGAGAAATATAACATCTAAATTCTAAATTCGCGACATACATGATGGTCCAATGAACAATGGTTCTTGGGAAATGTTTATATCATATTTGGCAAACTTGTTCTCACACAAATGGACATCAAATTTGATGGAAATATTAAAATTGGAAAGTGATAATAAAGAGCAATAAAATTCTAAATCTTGGATACTACATATTTCAATCTTGGAGGGGTTTCAATTGGGGCAGTGGTTCTTGAGAATGTCAATCTTTTATTGGCTGTTTTGTTGGCCAAAAAGCACTAGATATATTGGTGACCAGTGAAATGTTCCACTCTCTTTTGGTCCCTCAAAAACACCAAGTTAGAATTAATTAGAAGTGGACCTTCTTAATTAGTGCTTATTGCTTAGTTCTATAAAGGAAAAAAAGAAAAAGATTGGAGAGCTAATGTGTCATGCCAAGTGTCAATAGAGGTGAAGAAAAGTCCTCCACTATTCCTCTTGCTTGAAATCTATGTTAGCCTTACATCATTCTTTGTTTTCTTTTACTTTATTGTATAAGGTGGAAATCGATCTCTCACTTCTAACCATACCCTTTTTTGCTGATGTATAACATGTTAAAATTATTTTTTATGTATATATAGTGAATGTTGAATCTTCTTGACTTTTTGATATATTTCTTTCTTTATACAGTGAATTTTCTTATTGAAATGTGAAAATCTTAGTTCCACCACTGCATGATGTTGCTGTTCTAATTGTGATCAGTGGCGGAGCCAAGATCTTGATTAAGGGGGTTCAAAGTCAAAAAATATGAACAAAAGAACTAGTCGAAGGGGAGTCAACGTCTACTATATATACATGAAAAATAATTTTAACCTCATATAAATAGTATAATTTTTCATCGAAGGGGGTTAAGATCCCCCTCACTATTAGCTGGCTCCGTCCCTGATTGTGATAATACCTTAACTATTAAGGTTAGAGCTAGATTCGAGATCTAAATTTAATAAGTTCGACTCCATTAATAAAATTATATTAGATATGTTATTGTTGTTCATCGTGTATAAAAAAAAAATGTAAAACATTCAATTCACTTTGTAAAAATCTTTTACCTGTGTACCTATGTCATCCAACCCAAGGAGTCAACAAATCTTAACAAATAAAGATGACATAGTCAATTTTATTTGAGAGGATTTTACCCTTCAAAGTGAAACTTCATGATAGGACCTCTGATTAGTCGAATCTCAAAATAGATATTAGACACTTAATATCTGCAATAGATCCCCAATAATCCGGATCACACACTACAAGACCAATGTTGAGGGTGGAGCGCTCCCAACAAAATTTTCTCCATACTCAGGGCTCAAATCCAAAATTCCTAATTAAGGATAGAATAGTCCCACCACCACACCCAACCCAACCCATGTCAGTTTTTTATCCTATTTCATTTTTTAGCCATGAAGCTTGTTAAGGAAAGTAGGAAAAGGTAAATTGGGCCCCAAAATCCACTAAAACAGGAAAAATAGGCTATATGCATGGGCCGACAAGCCCTTTAGGATTCTGTTGCTGCCCCATTAATTTTTTTTTAAATGCATTTTAATTTTTATGTGTCAATTTAGCTATTATTTTTTATATTAAGTACTTTTTTTACAACTACAAAATGCAGTATGATGTATAAAAAATAATTGAAAAAAATTGTAATAAAACATTGCTTGATTTCTATTTCTAAACATTACAAAAACACATTTTTAAAAATTTAATTGGATGGAGCTTTATATAATATCAATAAAAAGAACTCGAGGGTGTGGTATAATGATCAATGGAGTGGATTAAGAACATGAACCTGAGGTCTCATTGGTGGACAGAGTATCTTATAGTTATTGCTGGTGGGAGGTGACAAGTATCTCATGGATTTATTCGAGGATATACATATATACCCAATTGAAGAACGAATATTATTTTGTTACGATAATCTTATTTATTTGATTAGAATCTTTCTTTTAAGTTATCCAATTCAAGTACAAATACTGTTAATAACAAAATTCATGCGCCAATGTGTCATAAATCATAATACCTTGCCATCAATAAAGTTATTTGGGTGCCTTTTATTTTGCGTCTATGGGGAATAATACTAAGTATTATCGTCATATTCAAGAAATTTTAGTGTCACAATGACGTAAGATGCTAAAAAAATATATTTATGCACATTTAGTTAAAAATTTATACTACATGTTTAATGGATTTTGTAGTACATATACATACACATACACATAATCTAATATAAGTCGCAAATTTAACGATTCTAATAAATAAGATATTATTTTATAGAATTGATTGTGTTGCAAATTCTAGATCCAAAATAATTCTTTCTTATTCTAAAATGTCAGTCCGTGCTCCCCTGAAATAAATAAGACCCCTTAATTTTTCAAATTAGCTCCTAGCCTTACCTAGCTCGAAGAATCCACCAACCTCCATTCTAAACACAGAAGGAAGGTGAGTTTGTCAATGCTTGAACAAATTGATCTACTATTTTCACAAATTATATGATTTATAGTTTTTAATAATGTAGCTCCGCCGTAAAAGATGAATTGTTACCGCGGCAAAAGAGATTTAAAGTATGAAAAATTAAACACATAAAGTAACCAATGGGATTTAATATCTACTAGATATATATAACTAGCTCCTGGCCTTACCTAGCTCGGAGAATCCACCAACCTCCATCCTAAACACAAAAGGAAGGTGAGTTTGTCGATGCTTGAGCAGATTGATCTACTATTTTCACAAATTATACAATTTATAGTTTTTAATAAGGTAGCTCCGCCGTAAAAGATGAATTGTTACCGCAACAAAAGAGATTTAAAATATGAAAAATTAAATACATAAAGTAATCAATGGGATTCAATATCTACTAGATATATATAAGAAATATTTTATTTATTTATAAATAGTTTAATTTTTCGCCGAAGAGGATTCCGATAAGCTCCTTGACCCTACCTGGCTCTGCCTATGATGGTTAAGCACAAAGAAGCGAATAAAACTGAGAGAAAAAACGATGTTGATTGTGACTTTTTGTACCTAGGGTGTGGCCTAGTGGTCAATAAAGTGGTTTGAGAACTATGAGGTCCCCTGTTCAAATCACATCAGAGACAAAAAAAACATTAGGTGATTCTTTCCATCTGTTCTAGCCTTAGTGACAGATATCCCGTGAAATTAATTGAGGTGCGCAAAGATTGATCCGGACATCAGAGTCATAAATTTTTTATTTTTTTTTTGAGAGAAAAGAATTTTAAGAGTCCGCATAGTCGGCCATAAAACAATAATAATTAGGGCTTATATTTGGCCCGCCTAATACTCAATTATGTTTCCCACTTTTAGAAGAAAACATAATAAGAAAAAGACACTCAATAGATATCTTATCACAATCAAAACTTTTTTTTTTTGGGTAAAAACAATCAAAACTATAAATTAGAGTACATAATCCTTCACATCAAAATCAAATTAGGTTAGGTTAATAAAATCTTAACGATTAGACTAACTTCTTTTCAACTAAATGATATAATGTTAAGAGATTTTTACATTGTACTACATATTTACTATAGTTAATTGCATAAGTGACATAATTTTTAAATCTTTTCATAATTAGCATAATTTATATCATTTTCAGCACATCTATAAAAATCTGCACATTTATTATTCAAGTAAATATATTAAATGAGGTCCCACAAATTAAGAATCTACATTTATGTCTTTCTTTCTATTCTAATTTATCTCTCCTATAAATGATACCAATTTCCTTATTCTTACATATTTACTTTTTATTTTTTTGTTCATTCTTATTTTTTTATTTTTTATTCTATATATTTGACATAATAAAAATATATTTTTATCATATGTCAAATATATTTTTTTAATATTAAAAATTTTATATAATAGAAATGTCATATATAAGCATATCATATATAATTTTTTATACAATACATTTGATATAATATAAAAATACACTTTTAGTATCTTAAATTCTATTTTTATTACTATATTTATATTTTTCATCTTATTCAATCAGTTTTTTCTCACTTATCATATACGGTAAATATACACTTTATCAAAATATAAATTGTATAAATCTAATATACAAATAAATAAATCAAATACATATATTAATTTTAAATATTATATTAATTATATTTGCAGTACTATTTTAAATATAAAATTTGCATTCATATAATATTAAGGATATACTGATAATATACAATTATCACATATATTTTAAAATGAAATAATTATTCAAACTTGAATTGCAAAAAATAAATAAATAATTATTTTGTTAATATAGAAACGAAAATTAAAAAAAAGAGGTAATAAAAAGGGAAAGAAGTAAAAAAATAATTGCCCAGCTACATTAATTTCCCTCATTAATGAAAACAGTTTCCTTTTATTTAATGAATTGATTTAGAATAAATGAGAATTTATTTAAGATTAGATTTGGCTAAATCTATAATTATTGTCTGACTATTACTGTAATTTTAATAATAATGCTAAAATTCTGTAATATGCTTTTTAAGATTGTATAGTTATGTCAAATGCTCTAATGTTAAACTATTTTTTGGGGGGCTGAAAAGATGCCTTTTTATTGAAAGCCAAAGTGGGAATTTGAAGAGTATATCATGACAAAAATAAAAAATAAAAATAAGTAATGATCCTCTTTTAGGTATTAGGTAATTATGTCCATTCTTCCTTTGATGACTTCTAGTAGAAAAAACTTAAATTTTTCGATTTACTGATACAAGGATTGTTGGGATCGAAATAATAGGACGTAGTACGAAAACTAATAATTGCATATCATGGTGGTGATAAATCAGCTGACAAAGAAAAACTACAAGAAATGTTTTATGATACGATATGAATTTGGTTAATTGTCCTACACATATGATAGTAATAATATAAAAGATATTCTAAAGCTATTGAAAAAATAAATAAATAAAAAATCTCTAAACAATTATAGTGTAGATGCTTTTTTTTTTTGTACGGAGAAAAAGGATCTCCTCACAATAATTTAAGTGATTGTTACAACTACGAAGAAACGACAAATCCTTTATTACGATAAAAACCAAATAAATTTACGAAGACTTCTAGTAGCGAGGGATATGCTAATCACCATATCACTAATATGCGATAGTTATAACCGCTGAAGATAAAAATGAGTGAATCTAGTTTCGCGATACGATGAGATTGTTGGATTTTCAAGAGTTATGATGAATTCTTTCTTTCACTGCTAACCTCGAGAAATTTCAACTCGAGAAAACTTTCAGTTTTGTCGAGTTCCAAACTTGTGATCCTTCTTTGAGTCATGAATCTTCAATTAAAAGTATGGTTTTCTTCATAAAATTGTATATACAGTCATTTAAACTTTTATCTTACTTGAGCAGTTGAGCCGAGGGTCTATCAGAAACAATCGTTTTACCTCTAAAAGGTAAAGGTAAGACCTATGTACACTTTACTCTTTTTAAATTCCACTTTGTGAGATTTTATTTCATCGGGTATGTTGTCGTTGGTAAACTTTTCTCTTAGTTTTTTATTTATTGAGACATTACAACTTTAATCAAGTCTAGTTGAAAAAGTAGTCTTCCATCTTTAGTACGTGCAGTCATCAACATTTAGGTAGGCAGGAGACAAAACTTAGTAAAAGAAATTCAAAATAAGAATAAAAAAATTATTGAAAAATGCAAGTAGGCTGACATAAGTTGAAATATTAGGAGTTTTAAGAAAAAAAAGTCAATATAAGGGGTACATGAATGTATTAGTAATAAATTAATTTTACTAAGGTTCTACTTTGACAAATGTAAAATATTTTCAAAAAAGTGAGTGTGAAAGAAAAATATTCCAATATAAGTGCATTAAAAATACTCAAACGTTCACATTTTCACATTCATTACATCAAGAAAATATATGATCTATTGTTTAAGCATAGTTAATTTTAACCGCAATTGTGACTTGTTGGGGCGGAGCGTAGACGAGCAAGCAGAGCCAAGGAAAGAGGGAAGCCCTTCATAGAACAGTCGACTAGAAGTAGAAGGACTTGAGACCTATGAACAGAACAACAAAACAAAATGATGACATGAAGAAGAATGAACGGGAGGCATTGGAGGAAGGACTGACGAACTTGTTACTAATCTGTTTCAGTTTAAGTAGCATATTAACCCATTAAAATTCAACTAGTCTGTCTATTTAGCACCTCTAGATTTGACATCATATGATAACATCGATAAGGTTCTCAAATGAAATATTCATTCGTATTAATATTTTTCTCTATTTTCTTCAATAGTAGAAATCAGGGGCGGACCTACATTGATTAAAGCTGAACCCTGCTTCGTTGAAAATTTTTGCTCTTTACCTATATGAATTTATTGTGAATCCACTTACTACTATTGTGAATCATAGCTCGATGGTCAAGGTCGAATCTTGGGGCAGATAATCTTTTTAAGCTTTCAATGTCACAAGCTGGTGTGGGTTCATGCATTAATGATGCAGTCAAGTAGACTTTTTCTTTTAAGTTTATTACTCTATTTGAAATTGTTTAAATAGTTAATAATAATTTTGGTTATATATTTACAGCTTTTAAATAGTTTTATTTTAATTATACTACTAGTTAATTTATTTATTTTTTGTAATCTATAATGTTGTGTATTTTTTTTTCTTACTTGGTATACACGAAGGCTAGGTTAATGCAATTTTATTCATTTATTCGTTTTAACTAAATGATTTTTCTTATTTAATTTATGTTTTTTCAAAATTACTACAGTTTTATTGTTATTTATAAGAGTATTACTTAATATTTTAAACTGAAGATATGTGAAATTTTTTAATTTTATAAGCAGTTAAAAAGTTGATTTGTGTTAGGAAATGATTTATTTATGACTAATTATTTATTTTCTTTTTAATTAAATACCTTGAAATGATATATATATATATATAGGAGGTTGTTAAGTGAGTGGTTGTTTCTTATAGTTGTATTAGATTTAGATTAGGAGGTTGTTAAGTGAGTGGTTGTTTCTTATAGTTGTAAAATCCTACTCGTTACTTCCTCTTCCGACTTCTACTTATGTAACATAGATTTTAATTACTACTAGATTTTTAAGTATATCTCTCGAAATTAAAGTTTGTTCTTTTTTTTTTTGTTCTAATATCCAATTTATCCTGTTCATCTCTTTCTCTTAATTTTTATATCTAAAAATTGCTTCTTCAACCTCACCCTGGACAAACATGCGTCCTTCAGCTCTTTGGCCATAGCGGACTTAAATCCTAGGAATCTACAGGTTGATCCATCAGAGTTTTTTAAGCAATTAAGAGACTAACCATATATTAAGTGTAAACATAAATAAGGAACATAGATGAGGACAACTAGAACAATTTGAACATAGATATGAACAACTTATACATTCATATGGACATAATATACAAACATGGGAGATAGATACCTAGTTCTAGTAATAATCATAACCTACTTACATGGTGTAGATCGGATAGAGGTTTCTCTTTCGGGAGTGCTCCGAAATAACCTGAAAATTAAACACACTCACACTCTTTTTTACAGGCTCACACTATTTCTCACTCTTTATTTTATTATTTTTTTTAATCACTCACACTTATACAATCTTAATTGAATATGCTGATATTCAAGCTCTAGGGTCGATTTCTCGGTGCCCTTTGTCTTGAGAAATGATCTCTATTTATAGAGGATTGCAGACGTCTAGCTTCAATTCAATTCAGTGAAGGAATCTCCTTCATGCTGTCGGGTACAAATCATGGGCCCCATCGTCACATGCATTTGAAGAAAATTGCGTTCTTCTGAATTTTATGTCGCCTTCACCTGTCTGCTTTTTCCTTTTTCTTTACGTCTTTATCCTTCTTTTTTCTTTTCCATTTATTTTGCCTGAAAGTGATTGTCTATGTTAAGGTGATTGCTTACGTTTTAAGTAGCGTCCAAATTGTCTTTCGCCTTTAACAAATAGTGTCTAAATTGTGTAGTGCGTCTGAATCAAAACTCATTCCTGAGTCGTCGTCTGCGTTAGGGTCATAAGCAAATAGTTCCAAAGCTGCATTGTAATCTGAGTCAGAGTTAGGGTCTTCTATATCATCTTCCGATTTTGGGTTGATTATGTCTTTAGTTTCTTCTTTTGTAGAAGTTGTCATTGTTTTCTCTATTAATAATCTCCTTAAAGTACTTCCCACTATATTTTCTATATCTCTTTTAGTGTCCAGCTTTCTTCTAGTCTGTTGTCTTATCTTTATTCCTGTTTTTACTGTCTTTGAATGTCCTTCTAAATTAAAATTTGTCGGGAGTCTTCGTACACTTTTTGACAAAGTACCAACCATCAACAAATTTGATATGTCTTTACCGGCCACCATTTGAGCCGGACTAGCTACACCCTGACCTGATGTAGTAGGTCTATCTGCATTCTTTGGGGAATGCACACCCATCTGATCCATTTGTAGAGATGGAGAACTCTTTTGTGGAGTCTAGGGAATTGGTACTTATGTCTATACTGGATGAGAGTCTTTAGGAGGTAGTATAGGATTTTGTATTTGGTTTAGTTCAAAGTAAAGAACTTTAATTCTGTCTTGTAGTATCTGGTTTTCTTCAAATAGTCTTTTCTTTTCTTCTTAAAGTTGTTCGTTTTTCTGGTTCAATTTCTTGAAACCTTCTGTCATAGCATTGCAATGATCGCAGAAAAATAATTTTATTTGTGTCTCTCTGTATATTATATTGGGGAAAAGTTACTGGGTTCTTTAATTTCTGTGTTATGTAGAAATTAGGTCCAAGCCTACCTCTTGCATAGTCTAAGGCTTCTGTGAGGTTATTGAATCCTTTGTATAGAGGATCTCTGAAATCCCTGATAGAGCCTACTACTTGTATCCAGGTCTGATAAACTCCTGGAGTTCTTCCCTGTATCACCACATAAAACTTAAAACTTGTTATTTAAATTTTTTTCTGTAAAATATTGGCTCAGGACATTCATTAGAGGTAAAAAATAGCTGACATCCCTGGGAGTCTTGTTATAAGCAATTCATAAATTGTCTAATAGAATTTTTGATTTTTGTCTATCCTTGTCTCGGGTCTTGCTTTGAAGCTAAAATTTGATTCTGGATAAGAAACTAAATTTTGTTTTCCAAACTGTATTCTTTCAATCGTCTGATTTGGCATAGTCTGTGGTAAATTTAACATTTTCTGAGGTCTAAAATGAGTATTTCTCAAGATTGTCTGAAGATATTTGTCTGTTTTTGAGTCTGAAGTGGAAGCTTTGGCTTTTCCTTTATCTGTACTCATGCTGCAAAGAAACTTAGTTAGCAGTCTTTGGAATAAGTTTACTAAGTTTATCCGCAAGATTATTATCCTTTCCTTTGATATGTTCGAATTTAATATTATATATTGAAGTGGCATCAATAAAATACAACCATCTTCTTTTGCTGCTATTCTTTTCGCTTATTCTTTCATGAAATTTAACTATGGCTTCACAATCCATTCGTACTACTATTTCTGATTTATTTAAAATATATATTTTAAAATTGTTTAAACCATATATTACCGCTAGGATTTCTGCGTCTATGCTACTCATGTTACCTTGTTCTTTATACTTCCCACTCTGATATGCACAGATGCGTTCGTCTTTTTTATTACTGTATTTATTACCTTTTGCCTTGAGGATTGCTCCCCATCCTTCGAAAATACCGTCAGTTTCTATTATTAAATAGTCTGTTTCTAAGGGTAAGGGTAAATCTGATATATTTTTTATCATTTCCTTAAGTTTCTGCACTATTTTAGTAGCTTCTGTATTAAAAGTTTTTTGTCCCTTAGACCCTGTCTTAGCGTAAAGTGGTCCTGCTACTTTACCCAAATCCTTAATAAATTGTCTTGCATAATTTAATATTCCTAAGAATTGTTGCAAGTCTTTAGTTTTTTCTAGTTTGTCTGGCATTTCTAGAGCCTTCTTAGCTATATGTGGTTGTAAGTTAATTTTTCCTTATCCTATGGTTATTCCTAGGAAATTAATGTATTGTTTACATAATTCCATTTTCTTTTTGCTTATTATTATACCATTGTCTATGAATAGTCTAAAAACTGTCTGTAGATGTCCTAAATGTTCACTCATGTCATTGCTAAAAACTAAAATATCATCTACGTATACTAGTACAAAATTTTTGTAGTTTCCAAATATGTTATTCATTTTTCTTTGAAAAATAGGTGGAGCAGTTTTAAGTCCAAATGGCATGATCAACCATTTAAAATGTCCTTCTGGACAAGTAAAATCTGTCCATTCTATGATGTCTTTATGCATTTTAACCTGCCAGTAACCTGACTTACAATCAAACTTACTAAAGATCTTTCGGCCTTGAATTCTGTTTATTAAACCAGTTTTATCTGGAGTTTGTAAGCATCCATTACAGTATTATCATTGAGTCTTTTGTAATTAATTACCATTCTTGCTTTTCCTCGAACTATCTCACTATGATTTCTTATCATGAAAACTGTTGATCTATGTCTTGATTTTGATCTTCTAATGACTCCTAGATCTAACAACTCTTTAATCTGAACTTGGAAATCTTTCAAATCTTCGTTTGTAGCTTCTATTGCTGTTGTCTTAATTGTGTATTCTGGATTTATAATTTCTAGTTTACATTCTATTTGATTTGCTCCCGAATGTTCTAGGTGTTTTTCTCCTATTATGTCTATCTCATCTAATTTTTGTATAATTTTTTGTAAATCTTCTTGATTTTTTATTACCCCTATTTGCTAAATGCCTTTCTTGAAATTATAATTTCCTATATTTGTATCTATCAAATTATAGTTCTTTTCTATTGCGTTTAATAATTCTTGCTCATCAAAGTC
Organism: Capsicum rhomboideum; assembly: GCA_031232105.1. Classification (NCBI taxonomy): domain Eukaryota; kingdom Viridiplantae; phylum Streptophyta; class Magnoliopsida; order Solanales; family Solanaceae; genus Capsicum; species Capsicum rhomboideum. The sequence goes on along the minus strand of CP124715.1, from coordinate 15,755,357 downwards.
TATTTCTTCTGATATCAATGTTTCTTTTTTGCAGGTGCAGTCTGTGCCTTTATCGCAATATTGATTATTTTCTTTTGTATTTTCTATTAGATGTCTATTTCTAGAATCTTGAGTTATTTTTGTATTTCTAGTTACTTTTCCTCCAAAGTATGTTGGAGTTATTGTAATATTTTTAGATAAAATAACACCATCTCTTGATAGAAGACAACTTCCATTATTTTTTAATATGAAATCTAATCCTAGTACAAAGTCTACTTTTATTTTTAATTCTCTTGCCCATATGTAATCTAATTTGTATATTTGCTTATAACTGTTACATGTATTAGTAAAACTAATTGTTGCATTATTTACATAATTTTTATAAGTATTATATGTTTCATCCATTTGCATGGATATTTGTGTTGTTGTAAATTCTTTTATAAGATGTTTAGGTAAGATACTTGCGTTTATTATGCTTTGTGTGCATCTTGAGTCTACTAATGCTAAGGTTTCTATTTCATAGTCTTGTATTCTTATTTTGGCCATTACTTTGATTGTGCTTAACTTTTTATCTTCATTACATATTAATCCTTCAAAGTTTTCATTTAGTAATTCGGTCTCTTCTTCTATAATATTTTTGCCTTTTTCTAACTTTGCTATTCTTTCTTCTAGTTTTTCTATTCTTTTTGTCAACATATTTATTTTATTATCTACGTTGTTTTCTATTATGTAATCTTTGGGTGGTTCATTAGGTGCTACAGTATTTGCTACCCCCTTTTGTATTACTTGTCCTCCTAGGGTCTTTTTTATACATGGAATACATCCTTCGACATAACAAAGTTTACATTTTACCCTTTGAGTCTTACTAGGATACCAGTTACATATACAACATTGATTACTGTCTAAGCCTTTATTTCTTTCAAATTCATGTGCACAATCTGTTACTATGTTAACTAGGGTACAATCTTCTATTTCTACTATATTAACCAGAGAGAAATTTTTCATGTTAATAGGGTCTATATGTAAACTTTCAAGACTTACTTCGTTTATCAAACTTTCACCTTCTTCTGAATCTGATGAATTTCTGTCATTCTATCCTATCCTTACTATAGAGTAGATACTTTCATTATCAGACATATATTCATCTACATTGATTAGAGTTTCTTGAAAATCTTCTATTAATTGAGAATTTCTTGTTCTAGTATTATTTCTTTTAGGACAGATGTTAACAAGATGTTCTGTACTTCCACATGTAAAGCATTTTAAAGTATTTTTATAACTTTTGTCATTCTTATATTTTCTAACATGTTTATTTTTGTCTAGGTATGACTTTTTTGCCGAGGATTTTCTCAGATAATAACTTTTCTTTTTGTAATTATTTTTCTGATATGGTTTCCTATATTTCTTGTTAGGTCTTTTCCTCTTTTGATAGTCTTCATCATAATTTTGTGTAGTATATATACTTTTACAAAAACTAGTTTCACCTTTCTTTAATTGTTTTTGTATTTGTATGTTAGTGCATTTTTCTTGTAATATTTTCATTATATGTTGTATTTTGTGTCCTATTGACCATCTAGTGTTTGGATTTTACGTTACTCCTTCTCTTTTACCCCATCTTTCTTCTATTTCTCTTCCTAATACTCCTGGTAATTTATTAAAAAGTTTATTCCCTAGATTCTGGTCAAAAGCATTTCCGCTTCTAGCACAAAAGAAGAAATAATCATTTAAAAAAGGTTTTATATGTTGGTAACTCCTAATACTTAATTGTTCTAACTGGATTAAGAATTTTCTTTGTAAAACTAATAAGCCGCTATTGGGGTCTTCACTCGTTATTAAATTATGTATTTTATCTGTAAAGTTATAAGGGTTAACTCCCATATATACGAGGTCTTGGAATTCGTGGGAAAATTCTGATTTAAAAGCTTCACATAGTCCTTTTGCAGATTCTCCTAAAAAGGTCTCCATGTATCTATACATAGTTTCTGCATCTGTTTCTTGATATGTTTTAATATAGTCTGCTACCACTATTCCTTTCCATACGTCTAGTACTGTGTTTCATGCTTGTGGATCTTGAGCAGAAATATTGAGTATTTTTTCTTTACTTCCTCCTTCTTGGAGTATTACTGGTTCTTCTATTGACATTCTTTTTCCTATGGGTTTTACTCTTTCTGTCTATATTTCTGGGTTAATTCTATACACTTTATGTCTTGGTACATTTCCCGTATTTGTTTCTATAGTGTATCCTGGGGTTGTTCTTTGGAAAGGGCTTGAACTTGTTGTGGTTGACTCCATAAATTTTTTAACACTTTTTGTGGTATCATCATCTTCATCATCGTTATTGTCATTAATTCTATACCCTAAGTTATCTATTCTTAATTTACAATTTCAAAAATGTTCCTCTACTTGGAAGATATCTATCTGTCCTTTTTTGCATCCTTTACATTTAAAGACTTTGTTCTTATTTTCTTGGTATAGTTCTTTTCATATGCTATCTCAAAGGTAGAAATTTAACTTGATCTTGTATATAATTCTGATAAAGCAAAGCTTCTTTTATTCGTATAGAGACACGATATATATCTAGCATTAACCTACACCTAACTCCTTTTCTTTTCAAATGCTTTTCTGCTGAGCAATTTCTGAATTCTTTATTAGTTGTTTTATCAAATTGAATTAAATTGCTTTCTAATCGTATCCTTATCTTTTTTAGGTGCTTAATTTCTACCAAGATTGCAAGAGCTTGCCCGTTATGGATTCTAATATAATTAATATAATTATCGTTCTTTCGCATATAATGTTTTATCCTAACTGTAAATATTTAACTCTATTATTAAGGTACTTTATATGGTCTTCTATCCCGTTAATATCTCGTATTGTTTCAAATAAGTCTACTACTAATTTATACCTAGCTATATGAAATTTTTTGGGATTAAAATTTCTTAATTTTTTCTTTGTATTATCAAAATTTTTATTTGCTCGGCTTTAACCGTCCTTGCTATTTTTAACTGTTTTCTGAAAAAGAATGTCTCACTGTAGTGATGAGCTATAAATCTTGAATATAGTCTTCGTTTCATATACTATTATCCTAGAGGTATTTTACTAAGTTTTTCTAATAGCTTAGCTATAATACAGTTTTGAGAATATATTTCGTTTTCAACTCTATGAATTTCAGAAAGTATGTGTTCTTTTAACTCAAATATCTGAGGGGTTAATAGTAATTCTATATCTAACTTATATTGTTGTTCCAAATTATTTATTTTTTTATATAGAAATTTTTTATACTTTATACTTTTATTTGTGAAATCTTGTCTTAGTCTAATTATCTCATAAACTTTTCTATAGGTCTTTGCTAATCTATGTTGTCTCATATATCAGTGTTTTAGTCCTAGAAACTTCTCGCTCTGATACCAAATATAAACACACTTAGATTTAGTACACTTAGAAAAATATAAATATACTTAGATTTAGTACACTTAGATTTAGATTAGGAGGTTGTCATTGTGCTCTATAGCAATTTGAATCTGCTTAAACAAAATCCTGGGTCCACCACTGATAGAAATAAATATTATGAGCATAGATATATGAGAGGAAATCAGTTTGCAATAATTCAAAATTGCTTCTTCAAATCATTAAGGGCATGTTTGGAAAGCCACCCTGAGAATTGGATTTGATGTGATTGGGTGTAATTACATTGTCTGACATATTTGGTTGACCAAGTAATTACTTGGTCAGCAGGTAATTGAGTGTAATTGACAGGGGTAATTACACTCTCTAATTCTCGGGGGGGGGGGGGGGGGGAGCTGTGAATTGCTGGTAATTACATGGTGTAATTACAAGTTGATTACTTTTTAATTTCTTCCTTTTATTTATATTTTATTTTTTTTTGTTTTAATTTATTTTTATTTTATTATTCTAATATTTTTTAAAAATATAATTTTTATTTTATATTATTTATATTTCATTTCCTTACTTCTCATTCTCAACCTTTACTTCATGTGATTCCATGCAATTGATCGTATTATATATATTTTTTTTTTTTTTTTTTTTTTTTTTTTTTTTCATTTAGCATAATTTTCTTGGTATTCTAATTTTTAACTTAAAGTAGAATTCATTGTTGAGTAATGTTATAGACTTATGTTTTCCTTTTCTTTTAAATCATATTTATGTACGGTATGTTGAAATTTGACATAAGAGTATTATGTTAACCTTTTTGTTTTGAATTTATGTTATATTTTCAATTTTAATTTATTTGTTTTAGTAGAATTGCCTTGATATTTCACATTACAAGGCATTTATTTTTTAGTTAGAATTGATAGATTATCTTTTTGTCAAATGTTTATGACACTATATTTATAATATTAATCTTTTTTGTCAAACATGCATTTCATGATGTTCTTAAAAATTATTTACTTTTAGTTTTTATGATTAATTTAACTAAAATATACTAATTTGAAAAATATGAATTAATTGTTTTTTAAAATAATATTAGTTAAGAACATATGTTTATTAATTAATATATTTTTAAAAGAAAATATGTATCTTGAATATTTAATTTAATATCATTTATAAAGGTTCTTATTTTTCTAATATAAATTTTTAATTTTTAATAATTAACTTTTATTTTAAAAAATTAATATAACCATATGATTGCACTTGTAATTACATTATGACAAACAAACAGGTCATCATAGTTACTAGTCTGATAATTACTACCCTCATAATTAAACCAATTACAATTAGCAGTTGACTTTCCAAACAGACCCTATGTGAAATCTTGACTCTCACGTACCGCTATGTATTATTGTCAACTCACATAATCATGCATCTATTAGCAACACAAGACGATTACTTCATGTACGTCACTAAACAACACTATCTAATTTTATAAAAATGCAATCGTGCAAATAAAAAAATATGGTGGGGCATAATACTCATTTAATTTTACCATAAGGTTACCATTAATTTATTCATTTAATAAAACTAAAGTCAATTGCGTACTAAGACAACCAAATTAAGTAAAATTACCATCAAAGTCTAGTCTTCAGATTTAACAGTCAAAATTTGATTTGTACTGTGTACGGTTAAGTCAAAAGGGATAAATACTTTGTGTTCCCATTAGAATAACGGTCCGTTGCACAAGACATTCCACGTTCAAGCAAAATTTGAGAAAAAAAACACATCGTAAAGAATATGAAGTAAACAATTTACCTTAATACAAACATTATTTTGAGTCTCAGGCAATTATTATCCCAACAAAGAAAACTTGTAAAGCTAATGAAAAAAATGTCACAATGAAATCATATAGCAACTGCTAGAATGGTGGAAACTTAGTTACACCTGATGTTCAAATTAAATCATACTAATTTATCAGAATAAGAATGTACATTGATTTGCTATGGTTTAGTAATAAGAGTATTTGTAAAGACCATATATCATATACATCCGTATTCATCATGATTCGATTAGTATAACTGTAAATATTTAATGCAGATAAGTTTTTATCCTAAACCGACTCATCTATGAAAACAAGATTTTTCAAGATGTAGTTGGTCATGTTTAGACAAAATTAAAGTACTTGCATAAGCAAATTAAGGAATCTTAGGTAGGCTAAGAGGAATTTAACAGAGTTATTGATCTTCTATAAAAAAATTCATAATTAGTTTTCCAATCAATTCAACTTCAAATATATATATGAGAGTCGAATCTTCCTACCTAATTTATTAATATAAAAAAAGACCCACACAAAAAAAACAAAGAGATTCCTTTTCTACCCAAAAGACGGATTTAAAATTTAAGTTTGATGATTTGAATTTTTAATATTACGATAATTATTGAATTTAGTTGAACTAGTAACTAATAAGCTACATCCGCCAATAGGGCAACGTTGTTGGAAATAACAAAACTCTAACAAAAAGAAGATTCTAATTCGATCTCAAAATTGAATATTTTGCTTTTTGAAACTAATAATAATTGATTTTTTTTTTTAATTTCATTATTTTTATGGTTTTCCAAGATCTCAAAAAAAAAAAAAAAAAAAAAAAAAAAGGAAAACAGATCCTTTTTATTTTAGGAAAAAAAAAAAGGTGTGGAAGGAACAAAAGGTTGAATATTAAAATCGAAAATGTAACATATTCAAGCAACATCTCTACCATAGAAGAGAAAATCACTCAATTCTCGAGCATTGTTTTTTTTGTTTTTTTTTAACCATATGATATTTGATATTTGTAGCTCATTGATTTGAATAATTTGAATTTGCGTCGTGTATATAGTTAAAACATTTTCTATGATTTTTTTATTCTCATCAAAGATCGAACCTGAGACCTTTGTTCTAGTGAAGGGTGAAGAGACCTCGATCATCCCGCCATATTCCTTGACGAGTTGGTGCTCTGGCTGAGAACCATCAACTGTAAGAAGAAAAACAGAAAACAATACTCCCTTCGTCTTATTTTATATGTCACCTTTTGACCAGACACATAGTTTAAGAAATAAGTAAAAATTTTGTGAAGTTTATTAAATTGTCCTCTTAAGAAAAGTAAAAAAAAAAAAAAAAGGAGTAATATCTTTAAAATTAGATGAGACCAATAAAAATAAAAATAAATTGTATTTTTAAATAGTTACTAAATAAAAAAATATTATTTGAAACGAATAAAAAAGAAAAGTGCGTCATTTAAAATGGAATGAAGGGAGTAGTATATAGTAAGTAGAATGAAAAACACAATATTTCAAGATTTTGAAGTCAATTGGGCCCCTATATGTCACTGTTTCTGTTAGCGTAAGACTTTATTTTACACAAAAACAAAAGTTACCTACAAAATCCTCGTCATCGTGGCACTATAATACATAAAAATATTTTTGGCCAAGAAATATTCTTTTTTGGGTTTTCCGGTGTGCAGTATCCACATTGTCTCCCTCTTCCTCGATTAATTTAGATTCGCATTGTGTAAGGCCTATTTAAAGAATAAATATTCCCTAACAAAATTTTTTCATACCGGCACTATAATTCATAATAATATTTGTGGCAAAGAAATATTTCCTTTTGGATGTCCTGGTGTCCAATACCCGCGTTGCCACCCTCTCCCTCAACCAATCTAGATTCAGGTTGCGTAAGGCCTAATTTAAGGAGGAAGTGCTTCCTAACAAAAAAATTTCATATTGGAGGCCCAAACGGTGACCTCCTAATTAAGGATGGAAGGATCCTATCTATCCATCACAACCTTTATTGGTGGAATTCTTTATTACTGACTTAAATTATGACATTATGTTTTTATTATTTCCTAACAACTAGGATGAATTGTTTTAGGTTCATTTAATAATTCCCACCTTGTGTCTTGTATAATATTTTGATAGATATATCCTAACAAATATCTTCTTTAAGAAAAAAAACATCTGAACAAACACGCGAAGAGTCGATTAGTTAATTATTTGGAATAATATATTTTTCCAACAGCATCTTTGAATTTTTAAGCTTACCATATTCTTAGTTGGAAGATATGATTAGGTTATCTAATTATCAATTTAAAAACCAACTAATTTGACAATAACAATTAGCATGTTCTCGGTTGAGTTTGTTGTACTGGGCTTGTCTAGTGCAATTTACCTCTCTCGTGTAGTTTGTGTGCTCCTACAGTGTAACAGGGTTCACCTAATTGTGCGCATCTAAAAGATAGCGACTGTGATTTCCTTGTAAAAAGAAAAAAGAACTAGTAGGATTTCAAATGAATATCAATTAAGACGTTTTTTGTCAAAAAAAAAATATATTTCTTAGTTCACACTGTGGAAAATATTGCTACATATACTGTTCTTGTAATAAGTAATGCGTTTTTATATATATGTGACTCTTGTATTAAAGTCACTAAGTCAGTGCTAAAATGAGTAATCTTTCTAGATGAGGAGCTATATTATCATATGTTTGATCTAATATTAATAATGCTACAATAACAATAACATATTTAGTGTGATTTCATACGTGGAACTTAGGGAGTGTAAAATTTTAGTGAACGAAATTATGCGATATTCATGCTGATAGAAAATAACAAATAGTTAGGAGTACTAGACAAAAAAATAGAGGTGTGCGATGAACTGGCCCGGACACCACCTTCGTCAAAAACAACTAATACAAAATTGGTTCTAAAATTATGTTAGTACAAAATACTACAACTTGTACATGAAATGCGTTTTTTTTAAAAAAGAATTGTGATAAAATATAGTCAAGGAGGTATCTGACTATGTGCTGTACATTCTTGCATGGATTGCGTCATATGTGAGTTTGGATAATATATATATTTTTTTATTTGGTTTCATCTGTTTGATATCTATATTGAAGCTTTATTAATTCGAATTTACATATTGCAGGATCCATTTCTGGAGTGACGCTTATACAAAACAAGATTTTTTTTCATATGTAGCGCTCGATAAGACTTATGACTAAGAATGCAAGGATCCCAACCATCCTACCGCAATTCACCGTTAATTTTTAGCTATATATCCTCCAATTCTTGGAGAATCTTTTATTTTCTAAATTATCATAGACCAAAGTAACCTTTAATTATATATAAATTAATTTATTTTTTATTATTACTATTATTATTATTATGACGACGACGACGACGTTTATTTTTATATATCTAATTGTGCTAAGCTTACTTCTACTCTTCTAATTTTGCATTTTGTCAATGATTAATATTTAGTATAATGTTTGGCATCTTCTCCACTATTTTTTTTAAAAAATTATCTATTTTAATTTTATAGTTGTGACTGGGGGTAGCTGTAATTTTCACTTCCAACTTGTGACTTAAATTATTAAATTAGTAGAAAATGTAATTGATTATTATTTGACTTTCTTAATTAGAATATGTAATTTGTCAATTTCCTATAACGTAAGTTATTATTTGACGTTTGAGAAAGTTCATAGAGTAGCTGGAGGTCTTTATCAGTTAGGTAGAATGATTTCTTTAAAGAAAATACGAAAGTTGTCTCTGCAATCTATAGTTCACGGGTTCGAATCGTGGAAGCAGTCACTAATGCTTGCATCACACCACTTGAGGTGCGACCCTTTCCCGAACCTCTAATACGGAATGCTTTGTACACTAACTGAACAGATTGGTTCAATACCTTTATTATCCAATTATTGGGGGGAAAAAATCACATCTCTTTTATCTAGGAAAAAAAACCAAAATCAACATTTTAGCAATAAATTAATTAAGTTTAACATTTACAGCATTGATATACTTAGTAATTTCATCCACCACAAATTATGAGTTAGATGAATTTTTGAAATATAGTCCATAGATGATCAAGCAGCGTAAAATGTGGGTAAAATTCACATAACAAACTGAGAAATAATATTATCCATCTTGTAACATCGCGACGCAATTGATATTAAGTCTATAAAATAAAGTTTAGAAAAGAGGTGTACACTTTTGTATCAACATCCATAGCATAAATATTTGATGAGGCTTTTTATGTAATTTGCCCCCATAAACACATTTGTTCTTTTATTTTTTATTGTCCATGAACTATACATAGTAACAACTCTAACATCTAAACTTTCTATAGACAATACCATATAAAAAGTGACTACCCAATCAAAAGAAAGAGCTTAATTTTGCTCTCCTTTGTAAAAACTAATCACAACAACTGTCACTACTAAAAAAAATGTGAATTTCAGTTTTCGACAAACTTTTGTAAAAAAGTATCTTAGTCCCAACGAAATGTTCGTCGAAAATTCGCATTTTTTTAGAAGTATGCTCAAACTTCCAACACTTGTGACCAATCTTGGGAAATGGTGGTGTTGTTCATGTCACTAACATCATCATCATTGAGTAAATAATCCAAAGTGCTGCTGAAATCATCATTTGTCCAACTAATTCCCATGTTGAAATCACTTTGCCAATTGTCAAAATTTGGCAAAAATTGCAAGTCTTCAAGAATCATATTGGATGATTGTGAAGAAAATGAAGATGTTGATGATGTGGTTGGTTCATAAGGGATACAAAAGTCATTATTCATGACTTCACCAATTGAGTTGATGTTTTTTGGACATGTCTCAATGTTCTCGTTTTCTTGACGATCCAAATTTGTCTGAGACTGAGATGTAATTACTGTTATTGTTGTCTTCATACCAATGTTCTTGTTTTCTTCTTGTGGATCCTCTGATTTGGTAGCTATAATTGTTGTCTCTATAGGAGTTTGTTGTTCTTGTTGAATAATTGGTTGGTCACTAGTAATTGGCTTGTGAGTGATTGGATCAATCCCCATTTTCTTGAGCTTCTTCTTGATATGTGTATTCCAATGATTCTTGATTTCATTATCAGTTCTTCCCGGTAGATGAGAAGCAATCTTAGACCACCTGAAAATAATTTTGGACAGGCAAAATGAAATGAAAAAGTAACTAGCTTTACTTATTGCGAACATATTATAGCAAACTAACATTCATATTAGGTTGACTACCTATATAATGCTCCCTTAAGGTGCAGACCTTCCTGAAACTCTTTATGAATATCGAGATGCTTCATACACCTGATTATCTCTTCTTTTATAATGAAAAAATTCACTTACCTTATCAACATATAAAAGCTAATCTCACAGAATAAATATATCTTTTAAGTTAAATATTTTAATAACTTGTCAAGTGTGAAATCTAAACCTTTTTCCCACTTGTTTTAAAAAAGTGTAATGAGTAGCCAAAAAGAGAATTGATTATAAAAATTGAAAAGTGAAAGAAAGCTATACAATGGAGAATGGGTGTCTGAAATTGAGTTGAACTTGCTGTCTGCCACTTTAGCTGAGCTCCACATGTAACATACACAGTACGGCGAATACAGAATTTAAACGTTATGATTTTTTCTAAAAAATATATAAGTCCATTTATTTTATTTTATTGCTCACGCACACGTACATATAAAAAGTTAATTAGACACAAAAAAGAATTACATTATGATAACCCCGTGACCTATGATTGAATTCAAATACATATATCACAAGGCTAAAAGTGAAATAATATATGATCACTAAACATATGAAGACTGGGACGGAGTTACCCTTGTTTAAGGAAAAATTATGTTAATAAAAATGTTAACTCTAATATAACATGATCTATCTATTTGAATTCCGCCAGTGAAAATATTGACTCCTACACAACACAAAGAGAGAAAATTTACCTGTTGCCAAGTTGAGCATGAAGATCAATAACCATTTTTTCTTCATATTCTGATAAAAGTCCCCTTTTCACATCTGGTCTTAGATAATTTGTCCATCTCAATCTACAACTCTTTCCACATCTCAATAACCCTACACCAAATATGACAACTACCAAAATTAATTTTTTTTTAAAAAACCCACCAACATTAATAATAAAATAATAAATAAATAAATAAAAACAAGATTCCAAGAATCATAGTATTTCTGAATTATCTGGTGAAGATTTTTACTATCAAGTCAATAAATTTATTATCTGTCATTTCCATTTATTTTTAAAATAAAAAAGCAATTTTACTAACAAAATCATATGGTTTTATTAGAATTGGACCAATGGAATTGGTACAATCATTAAATTAACAACCCCTTTACATTTGCAAGAGGCTAGACGCTCTGAATTTTCTTAATCGAAAAATTATATTGTTCAAATAGAACAAAAACCAAGTATTTTTCTTTTGTCATACATAAACAGTCAAACATTCTAATATAATGGTAAAGAGATTCAAAAAGTTACTTTACATCATAAGTTTAAATTTAAATAACGAATGTAGCATTTTAGTAATTTTATGAATTCCTTTATCGATAAATTATGTTGACTCAAATAAAATAAAAACGAGTTTCTTTTGTCATATATCATCATGAACTGTTGAATTCCTTTGACATAAAAAAGGATTCTAATATAATTATTGGAGATTCAAAAAATTACTTTACGTCACATGTTTAAATAATCCCAAATATGACGTTTTTAGTAATTTTCTGAATTCCTCGACATAATTTTTTGACTCCGACACTGTTCTATAGTAAAAGAGGAATGATGAGAATAAAAACCTGCAAGTTTTGGGAGAGATCTCCAGCAACATTGGCCATTATTGAGGATGAAATCAATGAGCTTCTTGTCTTCCTCACTTGACCAGGGACCTTTTTTCACTCCATTTTTGTCACAACAAGGTTGTCTCCCCATGTTCTTCAAGAAATAAAATAATAAAAATAGAAATCTTTGGGATAAAATGTTTAACCTATAGTTTTATAAAAATTGTATTGTTGAGAGAGAAATAATAAAGAGCTCTTTAAAGGTCTTTGGTGGTTTTACTGGCGTATACCATGGTGGGATCTTCGACTGGGGTGAAGTCACAACAAGGTAGACGTAGGAAAACTTGTGGCTGGATTGAATCTTTCAAGATGGAAATGCACTCTATAGAAGGAGAAAAAAGAGTTGGAGAAATGAAAAGAGGAGAGAGGTGGTATAGAACAATATTAAGACTAGCACCAAAGGCCACCTACATATATATAAAGCAAAATATAATCCCCTCCCACCCCACCCACCCCCTCTATATAGAGAAAACAAAATCCATTTTGGATTTCAAGAATTTTATATTATCATGGTAGTTTAATTAATTAATCTACTATGGCAAGTTAATAGTACTACTTACTCATGTTTATGAGGCTTTTTTTTTTCTTTTCTGGTAAAATGTTTATGAGGTTACATATAAATGTTTATTTTATAAGCAATTATGGAATATTTATGAGGTAGTTTATTAAATTAATCTATTGTAGTAAGTTAATTACTACTACTTACCATCATGTTTATGAGGTTACATATAAATGTTTATTTTTATAAGCAATTATGGAATTTCTATGAGCTAGTTTACTAAACTAATCTATTATAGTAAGTTAATTACTACTACTTACCATCATGTTTATGAGGTTAATTTTTATTTATTTTTGGTAAAATGTTTATGAGGTTACTTATAAATCTTTATTGTTTATAATAGAAATTTACTTATGATTATCTAAATTCTAATAAGTAATTATGGAGTCCTCTGATTTTCTTACCAAAATTGAGTATTAATTTTCTATTGAAGGAAAATAAAAGTAATACCATAATTACTTTTACTTTTACTTTTCCTAAAAGGAAAGTATAAAACTCTTTCATATTTGGCTAACCTCTTTATTGTAGGAAAGGTTTTGAAACTCTATAAATAGAAGACCCCTCTTCTCATACCATAATACAATAACATCCACAATGTAGTCTTTAAAGAGTCTTGTTTAGGGGAAGATTTTCTCCTAATAATTTTTATGCTTTTTGATATCAGTTTTTAATATGTAGGTCGTTTGACCAAACCATATTAATAATATGCTTTTTAGTATGTTTTTATTTGTCATCCGATTTATCGCCTCTATGGTTTGCAAACTTTAAACTTCCGCATGACGCCCTCTCGTTTTCGAACCCAACAAAATGTTTATGAGGTTACTTATAAATCTTTATTGTTTATAATAGAAATTTACTTATGATTATCTAAATTCTAATAAGAAATTATGAAATCTTTATGAGGTATTTTAATTAATTAATCTATTATGGTAAGTATTACTACTTACTATCATGTTTAAGAGGTTAATTTTTTAATTTTTTTTGGGTATAATGTTTATGAGGTTAATTATAAATGTTTATTGTTTAAAATAGAAATTTACTTATGATTTAAATTCTAATAAGTAATTATGGAATCTTTATGAGGTAGTTTAATTAATTAATCTATTATGGTAAGTTAATGCACTACTTACTATCATGTTTATGAGTTTTTTCTTTTTGGGTAAAATGTTTATGAGGTTACTTATAAACGTTTATTGTTTATAATAGAAATCTACTTATGATTATCTAAATTCTAGTAATAAGCAATTATGGAACCTTTTGAGTGTGTTTGGTATGGAAAATGTTTTCCAATTTTTCCATGTATGGTTGGCTTAAATGTTTTGGAAAATGTTTTCCAAATCAACTTATTTTTCTCAAATTGAAGGAAAATGACTTCCCTTCAAAAAGTAGGGAAAACATTTTCGAAAACTCTCTTTCAACCTCACACCTCAACTTTCCACCCTAACCTAAGTCTCGATTACCGATTCCCGACACTAACACGGGATCCGACTCCCGACCCTGACTCCCGATTTTAGACTCGAGAGTTAGGGTTACGTCTCGAGACGGGAGTCACGGTTGGGTCGTGGGTAGGTTGCCAGGTCGGGAGTCGGGGTCGGTGTTGGGGTTGGATCCCGTGTCAGGAGTAAGGTGTCGGGTCTCGAGTCAGGAATCAAGGGTGGGTCTCGGGTTGAGTGTCGGGGTCGGGAGTCAGGGTCAGGTCTCGGGTCGGGTGTCGGGGTCAGGTTGGGTACTGAATCAAGTTTTGGGGTCGGGTCACGCGTCATGGGTCGAGGGTTGGGGTCGGGTCGGGTGTCGGGTAGGGTCCTGGATCGGGAGTCGAGGTCAAGTCTCTGGTCAGGAGTCGCGGTCAAGTATCGAATAGAATACTGGGGTCGTGTACCGAGTCCAGATTCGGGGTCAGGTTTCGAGTTGGGTCGGGTGGGGTCTTGGGTCGGGTCTCGGGTCAGGAGTCGGGGTTGAGTCTCGGATTGGGTGTCGGGGTTAGGTCCAGATTCAGGATCGGGTTCCGATCTCGATGTGGGAGTTGGGTCTCAGGTCGAGTGCTGGGGTCGGGTCCTGAGTCGAGATTCGGGGTTGGATTTTGGTCTCGAGTTGAGAGTCGGGTCTCAAGTCGGGAGTCGAGGTCGGGTCCCAAGTTGAGATTCGAGATGGGGTCCTGGCTCTTGGGTCTGGAGTAGTTGTCGGGTCGGGAGTCGGGTTGGGTCCAGGTCGGGTCTCGGGTTGAGAGTCTGGGTGGAGTCTCGAATTGGAACCTAGGTCGAGATTCAGGGTTGGGCTCCAGTCTCGGGTTGGGGTTTGGTCCCGAATCGAGAGTCGGGGTCGGTTCTCGGGTTGAGAGTTGGGGTCGGGGTCGGATCCTAGATGGGAAGTCGAAGTTGATTCCCGGATCAGAAACTAGTTTCCTATAAAATATTTTCACTCTCTAGCCAAACACTAAAAGATATTTTCTAGAAAATATTTTTCATTCACCAACCAAACACTAGAAAATATTTTTCGGAAAATATTTTCTACTCACCAACCAAACATGAGAAAATAAGTAAGAACCCAACTTGTTTTTCATGAAAACATTTTCTAGAAAAACATTTTCCATGGAAAACATTTTCCAGAAAAACATTTTCCATGGAAAACATTTTCCTTCGTACCAAACACACCCTTTGTGTTAAGTGATTATGATTGTCCAGAAGTTAATTCTGAATTTGGACTTTACGAGTCTTGGACATGCAACATTGAACCTACTGACTATATTTATACATATTTAATAATTTTTTCCAATAAGTGGCTAATAAAGTCAATATTTTTCACATTCTGTTTGATTTTATTTTTTTTGGTTATTTAAAAATTATTTGATCTATTTTCTTACTCCCTCTATCCCAATTTATATGACACATTTTTCTTTTTAATCAGTCTCAAAAAGAATGACACATTTCGATATTTGGTAACAATTTAACTTTAAAATAACCACTTTACCTTTAATGAAATGATTTACAACCAACTCATTTTAGACCACAAGTTTCAAAAGTCTTTTTTTTTTCTTAAACTCCGTATCAAATCAAAGTATATCACATAAATTGAGACGGAGGGAGTAAAAATTATTTGTCATTGTTTGCCTTTTGAAAGCGCCACCTCAACATCTTCTTTTCTCTCATTGCTTTAGCCTTTAGTTTGAAGAAATAAGGTGTTTCAAATTATATTTAAAAAACATTTTTTGTGTACTTATACAATATACTTTTAAATAGCTTTCTATACGTTGACAATCTAGGATAATTTTAAAATTTTCATAATTGAATAGAGTTTAATTTCACTTATTACGTAACTATACCAATAAGTTTATGGGGTCAATATACATAGATTATACATAGTTACATACATATGAACAAATATTAATTGATGAGATGATAGAAGTTGTAACTAAATCTTGTTATCGCAAATTGAAATCCATTGGCAGTGTAAATAACTTTGCACTACTCGTATATAATTTAGTCCTAGGTAAAAACTTTTTTTCTTTCGATATTTTTACTACCGAATTAATAGACACATGATATGTATTTGCACATTAACTTCTATCACTTAACCATGATTAGTTAGTGTGCATTTCGTCTTGTTAAATCACTTTATAAATATAATAAGTTAACATGATTTGATATAAACGTCTTATACAATGAAGTACTACGGTGGCTTCATAAAGGAATTAATTTTTTTCACTTTCATTTTTACCTTATCAATGAAGTTGAAAGAAACTGCAAACTTAACTTGATTTCTTGAAGTAAAATTCATCGAAAAAAGGTAAAATTGAAAACTTTGATCTTTCTTTCCTTAGACATAAATTCAGGAGACGTATAAAATAAAATATTAATAAAGTTAAAACTCTTTAAAATGTGTACATACATGAATGGTGTACATTATTTATACTCCAAAAATGGACCCACATTCTGACGTAGCAACAACAACACTTGAGTTGAACAAAAAAGGCTCAATCTTTCACTATTCAGGAGTAAGGAAAAGCAAATGTGATCGTCGCAAGACGCCCTGGAATACAATAATGTATTCAGTGTAATACCATAAATAGAGTCTGAAAAGATAATATGTATGCATATTTTACTTTTATTTTTTGGGTAGACCCTGAACTTGACAAGAAACAATAAATTCAAAGATGATAACAAGAAAATATGACAACAAAATAGCGGGATCCACATTCTTATGCACTAAGTAAAAATTTTGCCCCACACTTATCTAAAAATTAGGAGCAAAGAAAATGTCCAGAGCCAGCTGGTGGTCAAAATTAGTGTAATATACTTATTTTCACCAAATTCATAAAATACTAAAAGTCTAGATAATAAGAGTGAGTAAAACATATTATATAAAAAGTGCAAATATACCCAACTTTTGTGTCGTGATTCTTTTGTTTTGTACCAACGGTTGTGGTTGAGTAGTAACTACTCTTCCATTCTTAATTAGAGAGGTCTTGGGCTCGAGTCTTCTTGTGTATAGAGTCACCTTTATTAGATAGCGTTTTACCCTCCAATATGCGACTTTCTGTCGTGAATTCGGATTTTATCTGACTCCAATTTGAATACCGGACACCGGATGGAAAAAAAAATAATTCTTTTGTTTTATATAAAGTTTGAAATGTCAATCCCTGTTTCCTTTATTTAGTTACTTTCTGTTTAAAAATACAAAATTATATATAGTATATGTATAATATGATGTTAGATGTACTTTGTACAAATTGCGTACATGATAATAATAATAATAATAAGAATAAGAAGAGTTACACTAATTTGTTCTCTTACATTTTCTGATATAAGTTGAGTGAAAGAATTAAATTAACTCTTATTTTATACAAACTTAATTCTTACAGGTAGGTACTAATTAAAAAATATGTAGACAACCAAATTCAACATTAAGAACTTAGTTTTACTTTCATATTGCAAGGAGGAGGATTCACTTTTTAAGTGACAAAATTAACTTACAAAAATATGATTCGTCTAATTCATTTCACTTTTGTGAATTAGTGATCTGCCTACTTATTAGTTCAATCAATTTTGACCTCTTAAACTCATCTATCTAAAAAGGATAGAAGTCATTGAGTTTTAAATGTTACATGTGGAACTCCATAATTCATTATAGTGTTCCATATTAGACTTAACACTATACTAGGTAGGGTAATATAAGATATAAAAAATTTGGATTTCCGAAAATCCAATATCAGATTCGGAATTCCTAAGATTGAAGTCACCTTACTGTTCATGTCATGTAATTTCATATTGAACCTAACACTCTAATGGGTAGGATATTATAAGAGATAAAAATTTCGTATATTCAAAAATCCGATATCAAATCTAAAATCCATAAATCTTAAAAATAAAATCCGAAGTTCAATCCAATAACCAAAAATTCAAAAAGTTGTTTGGGTAGGCAAAAACTATGCCCACCACTAGATTGTACAAATTGTTGTATTGGAAATATTGTTGATTATTTTGTATTTGCCAAACCTAATGGATGTTTTTATTTTGTCTACTTATTAACTGCTTTGAGTTAACATAGAACAGAATTAGTTAAAGATCTTGTCTTTTTATTGTTCTTTTGCTGAAAATAATATGTATTACTATATTAATTAAGACAAATTAGGTAAGTTAGACAGCTTAATTGGCCTCCTAGCTCCATCACCATATTGGTTTGAGTTTATCACTATCTCCTCCATATGTAGTGATGATCATGCTGACACGATGACATATAGCATGCTCAGATCTAGTGAAATTGATAAGCAAATATATCTCATCTTCATAGAGATTTTTTTGGAAGAAATACGTAGCATGTTCAGATTTAGTGGAATCGACAAAGATATATTTTATTTTTCTGAAGACCTCTTGGGATGATGACAAGTAACATATTCAGATCTTGTGAAATCGACAACGACAATTATTTTATCTTCTTGGAGATCCCTTGGGACAATGACACGTAGCATGCTCAGATCCTCTAGTGGAATCGACAAAGACGAATATTTCATTTTTCTGGAGATCCCTTGGAACGATGACATGTAGCATGCTCGAGTCTAATAGAATCAACAAAGACAAATATTCATCTTCCTGGAGATTGACCCCTCAAAAGGGATTCTTTAGAAAATTGCTAGTTTATGTTTGGGGCTTAATTAAACTGTTTACATATACACGTAAAAAAAAAATTCTAAAAAAAATATGCTTGTAATATAGATGTATTATAATTGCTATATCTAAAAAAAAAATTATATTGCTATAGATGGTAAATATTTTTTAAATATAGAATATCTATGTAATTTTTCCAAAAGTAAAGTGTGTTTTGTTTTTAAAGCAAGACATGATAATAAGCAAAGTCCAAACAACAGACTATGGACCTAGGCTTAAGGCCCATAAGAATATTTGGACAATCTCTTTTGGATATGGGTCCATGCGAAGTGCATAAATACCCGCTTATGGGACTTGTCATTTAATTTAGGAAATTTTTTAATTATATACAGAAAAATAAAATATTTGAAAAAAAAAATCCACTTTTCATTTATAGAAAAAATAGCCAAAAAGAGTCATGGGCTCAACTCGACCCAAGGCCATTTTTGCTTCCCTTTTTTTCAGCGTTAATTTTTTTTTAAAAAAACTTTTTTTTGCTTCATTTTTTTATATAAGAAAAAAAAAATTCCCCTTTTTTTTAAAAAAATTCTCCATGCAATTTTTTCATGTATCAATATTGTATAAATGGTGTATAAACATGTATATATGATATACAAATAGTTATGTAGTGTATATATAATGTATTGATATTGTATAAATAGTTATGTAGTGTATATTTAATGTATCGATACTGTATAAATAATGAATAAACGTGTATCGATATTGTAGAAATGATGTATAAATATGTATAAATGATGTACAAATAGTTATGTAGTGTATATGTAATATATCGATATTGTATAAATGTGCATAAACATGTATCGATTGTATAAATAGTTATGTAATGTATCGACATTGTATAAATGGTGTATAAGCGTGTACTAATATTGTATAAATAGTCTATAATGTGTATATGTAAATGTGTATTGATATTGTATAAATAGGTATGTAATGTATTGACATTGTATAAATGGTGTATAATCGTGTATTAATATTATATAAACAATTATGTAATGTTATGCATCAATGTCGATATTTATTTGACTATCATGCGTTCCCACCTTAACAAAATAAAAGTATAAACAAAAAATAATAAAACAACATAAATATTTATTTTTTCCACAAAAGAAGTGAAACAATTTAAAAAAAAAAATTAAAAAGAGCAACAAAAAAAACTTTAAAAAACGGATATTTTTTTTTTAAATAGCATAGCAAAAAACAAATTTTAAAAGTTTTTTTAAAAATAGTGCAGAAAAGAAAAAGATAAAAAAAATAGTGCAGTGAAATGTAATGTTAAAAGATATAATTTAACAAATAATGGTGCAGTGAAATGTTTAAAAAAAAAAAAACTTAGAGAGAGATGAAGTAGTGTATAAGAGAGAATTGATAATAAATGTGTTTTATCACAAAAAAATATACAATATGGGTCATTTTGGATAATTTTTGCAAAGTTGGGTCATTTTACTTGTAAATAATTGTATTGAGCTGACATTCTGCATAATTTTCTCTTTAATTTATATCTAGTGTTAAAGTTTTCCGCTTTATTCACAACTTCAGACGTACGCAGTTGAATTTTGAAAATTTGATTTTTATCTGAAGTGCGACTTTGTGAAGGTCAAACATCGAACATTTCGGCTTAAAGTTTGGTATGGCTTGTCAAGGCCAATTTCAAACATATTTTTTTACTGAAGTTGTAGACTTGATAAGGCCATACTTCAGACATAAAACTCGTGAAGTGTAATTATATTTTGTATGATTATAAACCTCTCTTGTGGGATTACGCTGAGTATGTTATTATCGTGGTTCGTAAATACCGACTCCTACGAGTAAAGTGTGGGATATACATCCTTTGCTTTTCAGCCCAACAAATCCATATGGCCTATTACTAGAATCATCTCCTAACATCACTTCTCCAATAATGCCAAAATGATAAACCTTACAGAACCTTCCAGACCTTCCAGAAAAATTGAAAAACTCCATTAATTAAATCTCCATATCTTTATATATTAAACAAATTTCCTCAAAATAACACAACAAATTAAAAAATTTAAAAAAAGAGAGGAAAAAATGGCTATTTTTGGTGATCCTTTTAGAAGATTCTTGTTGAGTCCAACAATTTATAGAACAACATCTGGTTCTCCTGCTCTTCTTGATTGGATTGAATCTCCTAATGCACATATCTTCAAAATCAATGTTCCAGGTTTTATTTCTTCACTTTCAGTTTTTCAATTTTCTGTAATTTAATTTTCAATACTTGTGTTGGGACAGACTATTCACATCACACTTCTTAACATGCGGCCTTTCCTTCGATGTTGCTAATGGGTGATGTTTTGTGTACCGATTTGTATAATTATATACTTATAATTCGAATGAATTCAGTAGCTTTTGCTTAAATTCTGTATTATAGAAATGTTTAGTATAATTAACTCAAGATGTTATCATCAATTTGATTATATAATTTATTGATATTCCTGAAAAATAGAGTTATTACATAAATAACTATACTGAATTAGCTGAAGTTGTTTGATCCTAAAAGGATCAGACTTCATAGATTTAATAATTTGATGCAAGCAAAAGCTAAATTATTAATGAAAGATAAGTATATCATGCTTGAATATCCCTCATATGAATAAGTGGGTTTGGAATATGACTAATATATATTATAACTTAATCTCAATTTGCTTGAATCTGAATATAAAGTTATGTTTTTATATAGTCGATTTTAACTTGTTTGAGATTGGGACAAATGAATAATTAAAGCATAGGATTGTCTTGGACCCTGTACATATGCTTAAAAAATGTACAACATATGTGCAAATATTACAAAATTTGCATCTTTATTTCATCTAGGATGCAATATTTGAAGATGTTTATGCAAAGTTGTGAAATGAATTTGACAGGATATAGCAAGGAGGACATAAAGGTTCACGTTGAAGATGGAAATGTGTTGGTGGTGAAGGCGGAGGGTCACGGTGGCAAGAAGGACGAATTCCACGGTAAAGACAAGGAGATAGTGTGGCACGTGGCGGAGAGAGGCGGAGTAAAAGGCGGCGATTTCTCAAGGGAAATTGAGCTGCCGGAAGATGTGAAGGTTGATCAAATCAAAGCTCAAGTTGAGAATGGTGTTCTCACTATTGTCGTACCAAAAGATGCAACTCCAAAACCATCTAAAGTTAGGAACATTAATATCACTAGCAAGTTATAAAATCTTCTCCCGACGCCACACGCAGCGGGAACATCCTTTTAAGCTGTTAAATCTTAGTTTTGGAACAATAAAAGTTGAGGATAGTTTGTGTATGTTGTCACAAGTTGTGATATTGGATGGATGTAACAAAGTACTTGTAGAATAAATAAAGTAATTTTGTATCTAAGCTTAATTCACTATGCATCTTTCCTTTCTTTTCTTTTCTTCTTCTAATTTTACACTACGAATACTACTCCCTTGTCTCACATTACTAGTTCATTTTTCCCTTTATACGACTCGTAACAAAATAATATGGACAAGCAATATGAGACAAAGGACTATAGGATGATGAAATTTTTTAGTAGAGCATAGTTAATCCTTAGGAACTCTGTAAACATAGTTAAACCCATGTCCACACATTGAGACCTCACTCTTAACCCCTAGCAAGTGACGAGGTTGCCAGTATGAAGAACAATGCGTAGGTGCAGAACTCTTTTAGTAAAAAAGGGGCAATCCGGTGCACTAAAGCTCCTACTATGCACGGGATTCTAGGAAGGGCCGGACCACAAGGGTCTATTGCACCCATTTTTACCAAAGGTTGTTTCTACGACTTGACATGACAACAACTTTACCAGTTACTCCAAGGCTCCACCTGTTACATGGCGGCACTCTCTCAAACAAAAAAACGAGGCAGTAATAAGTGGAGCTGTGGCATGAGTTGGGGTAGGGGTGTTAAACTCCACCGAAAATGGCCAACTAGCTTGATATGAAAACCACACTGGTTTTTGTGTTATGCACAACAAGAGAGAAGTTAAACTTAGAAGTAAAACTATAATTGATAGTCCTTCCGTTTTAATTTGTTTAGCCTTATTTTCATTTGACGCAGAGTTTAAGAAAATAAAAAAAACTTTTGAATCTTATAGTCTTAAATCAAAGATATGTGGGATGTACCAAAATGCATTTTAATCTTGTGGTCTTAAATATGCCATGTGGATAGTTAATATTAAAGAGTTGCTAAAAAGGGGATTATCATCCATTTTTTCTTTTTGATAACCGTGGTGTCCGAGCCAACTTTCGTGCACCTTGACTAAATCCACAGGATATCTGCCACCTTCCACCAGCAACAAATACCAAGTAACTCTGGCCATAGTTAGGACAAATGGGGAAAATCCCTAGTGTTTTTTGCCTCTGCTGAGATTTTGAACATGAGACCTCAGGGTTTCAACCCACTTCATTGACCACTATGTCACACCCTTGGGTGTGGATCATTCTTTTCAAAACAGACTAAAAAAGAAAATAGGTCAAATAAATTGAAATGGATGGAGTACTAAATATCAGACAGAATCAAGCCCAATAGCAAGTCTAAGTACCAGCAAAAGAAGCTCTCAGCAAAACCAAGAGTTGAACAATCACCATTGGTACCGGTAATCATGACCACCTCATCACTCAAGGACAGTTGACGAGCATAAGGATATTTCAAGTCTTTTTAGAGTATTGACAGCTTTTTTTAGAAGTCTTTTTTGAGTAATAAGAGCTTCTGATATCATTCAACCAAAGACATGTATAATCATCTTGCATGCACATCGACTACCACCAGGAAACCTGCTACAACAACACAATCAAAGATGGCAGGTAACCCTTTCCACCAAGCCTAGAGCATATAAACTCACACATAAACTTAGACCAAGTGTTTTACCGGGGAATCAAACCTGCGATCTCCACTCCTATATCTCAATCACTCAATCATCCCCTTCAAAACACATTTATAATAATTATTTTATTTTTTTTGCAACTTCCTTTAGTTATGTAGTAAGACAATTTTTTTCTAGTACAACAACATAACCCATGTATTCCCACATAATGGGATCTGGGGGTAGAATGCACGCAGTTCGTACCACTACCTCAGAGGTGAGGTAGAGAGGTTGTTTTCGATAAACCCTCGGCTCAAGACAAAATACAATCCAAGAAAAAGATGTAAAAGAGGTACAAAAGACAATAAGGAGTAACAGAATAACAGGTCGTAACATAACAATACTACCATAAAATAATACTACAAAGGATCTAGCCAAAACAACATATATCAACAAGCATCCAAGAACAAAAAACTACAAGCGTAGCACTATGACTACTAATAAGGACAACACTCCTACCTGCTAGCATGAACGCACTCCAACCTCCTAACCTTCCAACCTAATTCGCGCTCGTCACACCTTCCTATATAAGACCATGTCCTTTGTAACAATTTTTTCTTGTAAAATTACAAAATTGGAAATTTCATTGTTAATAAAAAGGTCAATAGTCCAGTTAAAGTACCAAAAGACACACCAATCAAGAACTATACCAAGAGTATAAGAAGACACTGAGCAATTCAGTAGCGTATAATGCTGCTAATACTCTCCACAAAATCAATTAAGATTCTTTTGCATTGAGTAAGAAATAAATTTCGAATTTTGATCATGTGTTTCGGTTTCTTCCTTTTCCAATTCTTCTCATATAACATAAATTCTAAATCCATAACTTCACAGAGTTGAAACCTAACATAAAGAAGACGCGTCGATGCAAAAGAAACCACCAAAGGAAGCCTAGTATATTTCATGTAAGAATCTGAAATCGGAACATACACTAATCTGCTAATTCTTGTGTATTTCTTTGAGCGGAAGGGTCAATAACACACTTAAAGTAACCCAAGTTTTTGAGTTTCATACCTGAGGTGTGTGAGTTTACTAAATGAACTATCACCAACGGTTTATCAAAACACACCTCAACTATCAATTGTTCCCTTTTCCAAATTTATATCCTTCAACTAGATAAAGCTTCAACATAAATTAACATGATCACGCAGCAGTTTACAAACAAATCAAAACAAATGTCAACTAATATAACGGGCAGTCCGGTGCATTAAAGCTCCCGCTATGTGCGGGGTCTGGAGAAGGGCAGGACCATACGAGTCTATTGTATGCAGCCTCACCTTACATTTCTGCAATGGTTGTTTCCACTGCTTGAACCCGTAACCTTCTGGTCACATGGCAACAACTTCACCACTTACTCCAAGGATCCCCTTCAAGTATTAACTAATGAATTATCGAAAACTCACAAATCAACACAACATACCCAGTGTAATCCCACAAGTAGGGTCTAGGAACTAGGAAGGGTGGTGTGCACACAGCCTTACCCCTACCTCGCGAAGGTAGAGAGACTGTTCCCGATATACCCTCGGCTCAAGTAACAATATAATAGACACATTGCCCATTAAGTCATAAATTCCATAACATATATCATTCACTAAGATAAAGCTCCAGCATCAATCAACAATCAACAGGATCATGCAGCAATTCACAAACAACAACAACAACATACCCAGTATAATCTGACAAGTGGGATCTATGGACAGTGGCGTGTACGCACCCTTGCCCCCTAGAGAGATTGTTTTCGATAGACCCTCCGATAGAGCCTCAGCTCAAGGAAACAAAATATAAGACACATTGCCCATTCAGTCATAAATTCCATAACATATATCCTTCAATAAGATAAAGCTCCAGCATCAAAAGTTTACAACCAAATTAAAACAAGTGTTAACTAACATAATTATCGAAAATTCGAAAATCAACAGAAAGCTAATCCATTAAGCAGTTCACAGAAAAGCCATACAACATTATTAATTAAAGATTAAAAAGACCCAATTCACTAAACATCCATACCATAAAATCCCAGCAAAAATCAAGCCGATCCGACCCGACCCGACTGAAAAAACCCGAAACCCAATTCACTTCAATCTTGTTCCTTCAATTTCTCCACGCGCTTATTCAACTGCTCCACCTTAACAACAAGTCCAGTAACCGAATACAACAGCCAGTAAAACACAATCGCACACGCGATCAACAGCGCGTTACGCTGAGATTTCATAATCGATTTCTGATGACGTAGATGCTCCGATGGGGAACATGATTCGGGCGATTCACAAACGGGTCGGGTCTCATACTTCCAGTAAATATCCATTAGAAGGAATAGGCAAAAGGGTACAATTGAGAGAAAGGGTTTGAGTAGATTTCGGGTCACGGTGATTAACCCGTTACGAAGCGGGTTAAGACCCGGGATAGTTAAGAGAAGGAGCATGATTGCTTCTGCACCTGCGGCGTAGCCGAGTACTACCCATTCTAATGCCATTGATGATTTTGTGATTGGAGAAATTGGGGATTTTGGAGATTTGGAGAGTTGAAAATAGTGTTTGATTAATTGACAAGGAAGGTATTTATTGAAACTGTGGAAAAGGATTTGGGCTGAAAACTTTTTTGGGCCGGGTTGGTTAAAGCCCATATTAAAGTTTTCCAATTAATAGTAGGAATTGTATTCGGTAGTCGATTTTATATGTGTCTTTTTGGTATTCTTATTGGACTTTGACTAACTTGGATTTGCGCTGCGTAAGATGCATATGGAAGAAGCGTGAATTGAAGGGGATTTTTTTTTTGGGGGGGGGGGGGGGAGGGGGAGATTTGGGGAGTTGAAAATTGAAGGGGATTTTTTTTGGGGAGGGGGGGGGGGGGAGAGATTTGATTGAGAAGGAAGGTATTTATGGAAAAATAACATAAACATATACCTTAACTTACCATATTTACACAAATCTATACCCTTACAAAGTAATTATAAAAATCTCAACTAATTATGTATCTTCGTTGGATGTATCGGGAGCTAATTATGTATCTCGACAAACCCAAATTCGGAAAAAATGTATCGGAAGCTAGTTATGTATCTTTACAAAGGAAAAAATTTATCTTTGTTGGATGTATTATGTATCTGGACAGACCCAAAATCGAAAAAAATATGTCGAGAGCTAATTATGTATCTTTACAAAGGAAAAAATGTATCTTCTTCGGATGTATCAGGAGCTAATTATGTATCTGGACAGACCCAAAATCGGTATTTTCAGTAATTATGCAAAATATTGGAATTTTCTGTAATTAAGTTCTAAACTGTGGGGATTTGTGTTGTTTGCTCGGTATTATTGGAAGTGTGGAGAAGGGATTTGGGATGGATTAGGTCAAGCCCATATTGCAAGATTTTCCTTTTCCAATTGACAATAGGAATTGTATTCGGTAGTCGACGGAGAATATTAGTAGTTCAATTGACTGATTGACTATCCGTATTTTTATTTGGGTAAATTATACAAATCCATAAATATCTACCATATTTACTCATACTCCCACAATAACCAGTTATGTAGATACATGTTGTAATCTTTAGATACATGCGGACACATACCACTACACCCGTATAGATGCGACTAAACTTGGATACATACGATGTATCTAAGACTAAATCATTTATTCGGACATATTAACCATATATCTGGACGTCTTAACATATATCCACATGTATCTAGAGGGTTACTTGTCTACGAGGAGTACTACCCATCCTAATGTCATAGATGATTTTGATTGGAGAGTTGAAAGGGGATTTTTTTTGGAGAAAAGATATAAAAACACCCCTAAACTTGTCCGACAAACTTACTTTAGACCACTAACTTCATGGGCATTTATTTATCCCCCTTAACAACTTTAAAGTGAATTAAAATCGATCCTAAGAATATAATACTACTCTCACAATAGGAAGTGCATTACACACGCGCCACATAAGTGGCACGTAAAAAATTATTTTTTAAAAAAATGATTCCATTGATATATATAATATAGGGATAATTACACAAAAGTACAACTAGCAAATATACTTTACATTTTAACTAGCCAAAAATATACTTAACACTTTATAGCCCAAAATCTGATTTGGTCATTCAATGTAAACTAACTTTTCTTTCTAGTTATATAAGGAACAACACTTCTCATACCAAATTTCCAGCTTCTTCTTCATGATTTTCACTCAATTCTTTCCAATTCTCTCCCAAAAAACTTCAAACAAATTAGTAAAAATTTCAGCATTGTTTCGAGTTTTTTTCCTACAATTCGAGGTTCCGATGTTTTCGTAAAAAAGCTCTGTTTCAAGTGGGTATAGTTATAAAAGATCGGTCATGTATTGAGGAGCCCAAATATGAAATTTTAGATGATTTGGTGTAGTTTTGAAGTGTTTTTGAATGAATTTGATGCTTGGATTCGAGGAAGAAGACGAAGTCTGTTTTTCAGTACAACAGTGTTTATATTTGTATACTGTATTGAATATTGTTGTATATATTTGTATGTTGTATTGTATGTTGATGTATATACAATACAGTCTTTTTGTTTCTGTAATTTTCTTCTTCCTCTCCATTTTATACGCATTTATACAATGCAGATACATTGTTTAAACATTATATATACATATGTATATATTTGTATAATTATGTATATTATTGAATAATTGTATATATACTTATGCAAAATTATAAGAAGTGTATAGTATACTCATATACAATATTATACAAACATTATACACTTCTGATTTCTTTGTATATTTATGAAACCTGTTATCTATTTGGTTTGATTTTTTGTTTTAGTATTCTTCTATTTGTGTGACTATTGAATTTTGTATTTTGTAAGAAGTCCTAAGTTATTGAGGTAATTGCTATACTATTTTAGCAACACCTTGTAATGTATTCGCTGTCCAATGAATTTCATGTTGATAGAGTCACTCGGATGCTTATGAGACGAGTATACTTAGAATGTTTATAGTTGCCTTTTATAGCTAAGTCGTTCATAGAGCCCATTGCTAGTTCATTTCCTGAAAGTATACCGTGGGCAAATTACAGTGGTGTTCTGATGTTATTTTTTACATGTTGAATGAGACAAGGTATCTTCAGGATTCCAGCTGCACATATATTAAGTTTCTTATTTTAAAATTTTTTCCTCTACCCTCCGTTAATTTGTTGCATCATATTAATATGACTCACTTTTTTCTTTTGATTCCAACTGCACATATTTGTTTATGTTTCAACTTCTGAAAGTTGTTGATGTTGACTTCTTTTGTTGCTCTTTATATCATACTTTAAATTTGACAGTTTTATTAGACGATGATATTGTCACTCTCCCAGCTTAATAAGTTTCTATTGTCACTTTCTCTACTTTGTAAGATGAAGATGGGAGATGTAAGAGAGAGAGTAATAATTTGGCTAAGGATGTAAAATATCTTTCTTTTTCTATACAATTGGGTCATATTTGGTAATGTAACATAGAGTGGACTATATTTTGTAATGTAACATTACTAGTTACATTTTTTTATAATTTTTCCTATAATATATAATAAAAATAAAAAGAATAAAAGAAACAATCTCATACCCAAATCCTTTCTTCATTGACCCTCCCCCGCACCAACCCCCCCCCCCCCCCTTTTTCTTCATCAGCAAATCCCCATCCGCCCCTCCTCCCCCCCCCCCCCCCCCCTCTTTTTCTCCTTCTTCAAATCTTTTTTCTCTTTATATGAACAACCCCTATTTGCAATCCAAAAATTAAAAAAAAATCCAGCTAACACAATTGACAATCAAAAAATTTGGAAAAAAATAAAATCAAAACCACAGGTTAAGATGCAAGAAAATCTTTGAGTAACAACAAAAAAGAGGTATTAGAAAATTAAGACTTGAAGATTATAAAAATTGAGAAAATTGTTCTTATGGAAAATTGAATTAGGTATTAAAAAAAAGAAGAAATAGTTATTTCTCTTCTTCTCAATAATGAAATTTGTGAAGAAAATGTTAAAATTTGCAGCTTTTTTATACACCACTATTTTATTTTATTTTGGAGAAATTGATAGAGTGGGGGAAAAAATTAGGGGTAGGGTTAGAAGGAGAAAGGGGATGGAGGAGGGAGTGGGGAGTTTGCAGAGAGGGGGGATGGGGGGCTTTACTATATATTTTTTTAGTAGGATTAACTTTTTTTCTTAAAAAATGCACCTTATTTGTTTTTCTTTTCTTTTTATGCCACACCAACATTAAGATTGACATTTATTACACTTCAAGTAAGTTTAGGGGGGTAAATAAATATCCATAAAATTAAAGGTCTAAAGTAAGTTTGTCGGACAAGTTTAAGAGTGTTTTTATATCTTTTCTCTCTTTTTTTTGCCAAGGAAAGTGAAGAATTGGAGATTTGTAGAGTTGGAAAAGGATTTGGACCGGATTGGTTCAAAGCCCATATTGCAAGTTTTTCCTTTTGCAATTGAAAATAGAGAATTGTACTCGGTATAAAAATCGAACCAAATTGAAAAATCGAACTAAATTGATTAAATTAACCCATTTATATTTGGTTTGGTTTTGTTATATATTATATTTGGTTTGGTTTGTTTATAATTTAAAAATCGATTATATTGATTTGATTTTGACCAATACCGACTCAAATCAACCGGTGAACACACCTACAGGTTCTCTGTTTCAATTTGTTTGCCTGATTTTGCTTTGGGACGAATTTATAAAAGTAAAAAAGATTTTTAATATTGTGATTTTAAATTGAAGGTACGTATAGTGTAGCAAAATATCGTTTAGTTTTGTGATCTTAAACATAGCATTAAGATCGTTGAAAATAAAGAGTTGTCAAAAAGGAAATATTCAATGAAAATAGATTACTTCTTAAAAAATAGTCAATCACTCCTTCCCATTAATGTTTTTTTTAAAAAGAAATATGTAAATAAAAAATAAGAAATTATTTTTGAGAGGGTGAAAGTACAAAAATTATTTGTACTAGAAGAAGAAAATTTCTAGCATAACTTTGCATTCAAGCTTATTTAATTAAATAATTAAAGCCTTCTTCTTTGACAATGTGAATGCATTGCAAGAGTCTAGACTTAAGAATTAAGAAAGGTGCGTAGTCATCAATTGAATATACTCTTAGCTTAGTCTAGAAAGTGCAATAGCCAATAAGGGCATTTAAGTCACATTATTACTCCTACACCCATGTGACTAGGAGGTCATGATTTCAAATCGTGAAAACAGTCTCGAGCAGTAATGCTAGGTAAGCCTGCATATGATAGATCCTTCCAATCCGGCCCTTCCCCGGTCATAGCCGGCACTTTAAGTGCACTGGACTCTCCAAAAGGGTTGGGGTTATTTATTTTAGAAGTCTGGTTGTAAAAACCATGGTAGTGGTTTCAAGCTATGTTGCCCGAACTCTCCAAAAGTGTTGCTCACCCGTGTTGGATCCTCCAAAAATACACTATATTTGGAGGATCCGATAAGCACCCTTCACCATTTTTGAAGAGTCCGAGCAACATAGCTCTCAAGCCCTATGCTGGAAATGGCATGACAGTATGGTGGTCCTTTCTCACTCACTGTATGTGTGTGTGAGTGCAGAATGGTTTGAGGTGGAAGTAATCTAAAACTGTCAAAAGAAATTGAACATGATTGTTGCAACTGTTCATTCCAACATTTCATAATCATAGATGTCGTCACACTTGTGTTTCTCAAACCTGTTATATCTCTTTGAATGTGGATAAAACATCCAGATTGGGACAAAATGATTCTCTCATTACAGCTTTAACTCCATCAAGTCTGTAGTGGTAGGAGTGAAGAAGTAGAGTATTTGGTTGGTTGTTGACCAACGGAAAGCACGGGAGACAAATAAAGAAGAGTTTACGCAATTTCTTTTCTAAGAAAGAGATCGATCCTTTTTCCCAACAACAAAGGAACTTAGGGATAAAAGAACATTACAACAACCAAAACATACCTTAGTCGAGAAGGATGACGGAAACAAATGTGTCAAAATATTCAACCATACAAGTCCTTACATACACATCAACACGGCATTGGTCCAACGGTTGGAACAAGCAGAAGTCTTGCATTCAAATTTCATAGCCACCCAAAATACAAACATAAGCCTGTTCGTGACGGATGTATTGAGACATAATATAATTAAGTAACTAAAAATGTGCTCGACATGGGAGGATTAAGAGCAGTCATCATTAACATAAAAGGTAACTTCACTATCTTCAGGTAGTCATTATAGAGTATACCTGTAGAAAAGTAAAGTTCCTAAAAAAGACTGCATCCTAAACAACACTGATTCAACATCCATCCATCTATATAACTCCAATTCTAAGAAAATGAAACAAGAGAAAAAAAAAACAACTAAACAGTTCTATGGTTATCTCTATGTTTCTGTTTTCTTGAAATTTGGAGTAGCACGAAGACAGATTGCTAGATCTACGACCCCGTCTGCAGTTGTTACTAGATTGTTACGTCCAGATAAAGTGATCCGTACTCCACCAGCCATCATCGACGATTTCCTATTTTTGATGACCGAGACATCTCCCGAGGATCATAGGTGCTAGGTTCGAAACTTGGTGAAAACCCGGGGAATAATAGGCCTTCCATCTACCTTCCCCCACTTAAAACCATGCTTTTGTTTGTGGCATGGTTCAAATCCGTGGGGTGCGCCTAATCCACACACCATGTACTATGCTAATTTCCTATTTACAAGCTACTTTTACCGCATTGATTGGCTGATGGAAACTAGGCCTCTTCTGCTGAACTTGGTGGTGCTGGAGTAAGTACTTGAGCCCTGCATCCCAAACGCAGAACAGTTCCATGGCCACCGGAGCTACGGTTGATTCTTGAAAACAGGTCCATTTTAGTCTGCCTACATTGTGACGTGAGCCGACTAACTAACAACTCCAAGGCTTCTTTCATCCACCCCTGTTGGCACAGCTTTCTTGCTTCTCGCACGCTCATCTGCAATTGACGTTTTCAAAACACAAGTAAGCAAAGACTGATATGTGACATTGTTTATATGCAAATTTATAAAGTATGGGAGCCTGCATACCCAAGATCTTTCGCGGATGTCTTTCTCAGGCCACAAATCTAGTTCCTCTGTCACAAATAAAGGAAACATGTGTCCTTCATAGGCAGTGTCACCGTTTTTGTTCTCGAAGTACCACGTTCCTAGTTTGCCCTGCAATAAGGTTTCCAACCTCTTGTTAGAACTACATCTAACAATCTATATGTAGATATTTACACCAACAGGATTGAAGATCAACAAGGAAAAACCAGCTAACGAGGTTGACAAATGTAAGGAAAGAAATTTCTTCACTGTTGAACAAGCACAGATAGTCGAGTTGTTACTATTAAGTGGTTAAACAAGCATACTTAGTCGACTTGTTACTTAGTTACCAGCCATAACTAACCTCAATATTGCCGCAAACACCAGCTTCCTCAATCGTCTCACGTCTTGCTGCAACTTCAATTGTTTCATCCTTTTCCCAACCTCCCTGATACAACAAGAGCGGGATTCGTAAGCAAAACAGACAACTCAACTATCATTGAGTTCGAAATCCATAGATCTGTGGCTACCTTTGGGAACAACAATCCTTTTCCTTTTCTCTGAGGACTTATGAGAAGAACTTCAAACGCATCTTCATCCCCAATGGATAGGTCAATATTATCTTTATATCTGTAAGGTATGCATCTGCAGAAGACACCAGAGAATAAGATATCGTTAACAAATACTCAAAACTCGTCTCAGGACAACGTAAGCATAAAGATGAAGTTAAAAAATCTAAAACTCATCCTGATCTGAAGAAATGATGTAAAGCACGTATTTTTAGCAGTCAAGAAAGAAAACGAAATCAGTATTAGGTCATTATTTAGATTTCTTTTACACATGAGAACCATTTAACAGAAGCAAATCCACTTGGTAAGCTCTATTAATGATCAGATCGATACTGTTAGACAAACCATGAATATGTACACTCTACCCTCTCCGGACCCCACTTGTGGGACGGAATATTTTGTTGTTGTTGTCCAAGAACAGTATATCACATTTGCACGGTTATAATTTGAGAAGCAATAATGTACCATGAAAAGGACATTGAATAAATGTCTCACCTATCCTTTCATTTAACAATTGAATGATTAATGAGAAGAAAAAATGATCTTTTTCCAAGAGAAAAACAAAACATGTGATGAGGTGAACACTATGCCACAAGCTCATGACAGTATTGACTATGTCAAGCTAATAGAAAAATCCAAAAGAAAATGCACACCTAACACTCAAACATACACAAGAGGGCCTAGGAAAATGACATAACGAGGTCAGTTGATAAGATAAAGAAGGGAAAAATAACCTAACTAGTTGTTTATTTATTTATCAATCTTTGGAAAATGTCAAAACTGAAACAGTTCACCTCAAGTTCATTTTCGAAAAATACAAAAACTTTGTTTTCATAAACCACTAGATTGAGAAGCAGCAAACAAGTAGTGGTTACTTCAAAAACTCTACTTGGTAAATCATCACATTTTCCACACAAATAGAAAAACATCAAGCACCTTCTTGATTATGCACCACTTAGCCCTCCCACTTACTAAACTAAAGACTGGAAATTAAAGAGATTCTTGTAGTTGCTGACTGAAATGGACCATTTCTCTATCTTTTTATTCATTCTAGATGTAACCTCTTCATTACACCCTCTTTCCTCACACTCCTCGCGACAAAAGTTTTGATTTAAAAGAAAAAAGACGGAGCCAGTGCAAAAGGCTACCGCCTTGACGGGCTCGGGCAGCGGCAGAAGAATGATTTTCACTATGGGGGTTTAACATCTGCTCCATATACATAATTAAGAAAAGGATTGATCTTGTATATAAGTGTGATTTTCCGGTGAATGAACCCTCCTCCGCCCCCCGGATCGGGGAAGACTAGCCTTAACTCCTCATCCAAGAACTTCTCATTAGAGAGGCTAGTTCCAAAATTCACACCAATAACACATAGTGCTAATCACAGTTGCTCCAAGGCCCATCTTCTATAGTTTACATTAATATTCACCCAAATTTGGACTAACTCACAAATTTTGGAAGCAAAATTGAATAATTCATAGCTTCTACAATACGAAGGCAGATATAGGAAAAAAAAAACTTCTAAAAAGAAATCTATATATAATACATGATAGTTAACAGGTGCAAGTTGCTTATAACTAACATGATCTAATGACCTAGAAACTAGACTAATTACAACAATAACATACCCAACGTAATCTCACAATAGGTGTACGGAGAGGGCAGTGTGTACGCAGCGTTACCCCTACCTTGAGAAAAGGTAGAGAGGTTGTTTCCGATAAATCCTCAGCTCAAGCAAAACATAACACAAATCAAGTATGTAAAGCAAATACAGTAACGAAGAAGCTATACTGAAAACAACGGAGAATAAAACCGTAGCAGCAACAACTACCCTGCTATAACAGATTAAATCACTAATTTACTAACTCTAAATCTTGAATATGTCTCTATCAAACAAACATGAATAGAGGGGAGACAACATACCCAACAACTTGTCGACGACCCTTGTTATATCTTTGCAAATGCCTACCAGTACGTGAAACCAGAACTTGAACCACCATACTTCTCAATTCCACAAAAAAAAAAAAAAAAAAAAAAAACCTTGAAATGCAACTTATATAGGCTTCAAGAACAGAAAATAAGAAAAACCCAGAAAGGGAAACACCCAAAAAATGGAGTCTTTATCTGAAACTCAGAACAAGGAATCAACAAAGAAAGACAAAAAAAAAAAAAACACTTGAAATGAGACTTATATAAGCTACAAGAGCAGAAAATAAGAAAAACCCAGAAAGGAAATCACCAAAAAAAGGGAGAAAACAATGGTGAATCCCAATTTTGAGCAAAAAAATGTCGTCTTTATCTGAAACAATCAACTAACAAGGCCAAAAAACAAAACACTTGAAATGAGACTTATATAACTAAAATGAACTGAAAATAAGAAAAACCCAGAAAGGAAAACAGCATAAAAAGGAGAGAAAAATTGATGAATTCCAATTTTGGTTGATAATTTCTGCTAAAAAATGAAGTCTTTTATCTGATACCCAGAGCAAAGAACCAACAAAGCAGTAGAAAGAAACACTTAAGATGAGCCTTGTATAAGTAAAATAAACTGAAGATAAGAAAAACCCAGAAAGGGGATCAGCCAAAAAAGGGAAGAAAATGGTGAATTTTCCAATTTTGAAGTGAAAATTATTGATGTGTATGTTGCATTTTCTCACTATTGTGTGTGGTGCAAAGTGCAAAAACCGTTACTTAAATGATATGAAAGGCCACTTCATATATACCTATTTTAATAGGTGAGATTTGGAGTCATACGTATGTGTGACTCAGCACGTGTAACAGAGTTCAGACTTCTTTTTTTTTTTAAATTTTTTTAATAAATATATATTTTAGACGTAACTAAAACTGAGATAAATAATGTAGCGAAATGTGGTATTCGGTGTGAATTATCGAGTCTTTTAACATAAGTTGTGTTCGAAACCATTAGGTCGAGCGCACGTAGGCTTGACATCATGCGTCGTCACGGGCAACTCAAGCACATTAGTAGCCTAAAGTCAAGATCGAATATGTTTGGATCCATACGTGTAGACTCATCACGTGTGAGAGAGTTTCTCTTTTATTATTTTAGACGTAGCTAAAACTGAGATGAATTACATAGTAAAATGTGATACTTGGTGTGAATTACAAGAATCTCGTGAAATATCGAGTCTTTAAATGCAAGTTGTGTCCCGAGTCATTAAGCAGGAGACACGTCTGCTTGAGCGTTACACATCGTATCGCCAAGAAAGAACAATAAAAAAAGATGATTCAAAGTACGAGAGTGAAATTATACAAATTATTTCATGTGAACTCGAATATAAAATTTTTCAGTTTTTTGGAATAAAATTTATATATTAGTAGAAACTATGTAAGAATTATTATAAATTGTACTAATTCACGATTTAAAATACTTCAAAAGTATTGTGTGTATATATATATATATGTGTGTGTGTGTGTGTGTGTGCGCGTGTGTATATACCTTGAAGAACTGTAATTTATTTCAAAAGAACTCTTCAAGCATATCTGTTGAATCGGGGCATCTAGTTATCGTGCCCCTTAGGCCCTTGAGCACGAGTATGTGACCCAAATACGAGTCTCCGCTACAATTCATATCTTTTTATGACGTTCAAATGGTTCTTTAATTTAATTGACATTCTGAATATAGTGGTGTTATTGCGTTAAATCCTAAGTTCACCTCTTAACGAGGGTATTTAGGCCCTTTTTGGCCATGAGCATTTTTTACTATATTCCAAAATAGTGTTTGGTCATAAGAATTTTAAATACAACTCTAAATTGTATTTAAATTTTCACTTTTTTCCAACCCACTTATTTCACAAAAATTCAAAAACAACTCTAATTTATATTCATGATCAAACACAACTCCAACTTCAAACATTTTTAATTTTCATGTCCAAATGCCTGCTTAGTTCCGCTATCAACAAAATGTAAAGCCGTTTTGTTATTGGAATCTTTTTTAATACCTCTTTGTATGGTGTTAAATATAATTCTAATTTCTCGTTTTTAAATTAAACTCAAAGTAGATACAATGTTTGTTTTCTTGTTAAGATGCAATGTCTCCCATGTCATATAAAGTTATCCACATGAGGGCTGGTGAGTGTCCAACACTTTTATAAAAGTCTCTAGTTATTACTTTAAGATTTTGGATTAGAATTAACTCGTTTGGTATACCGAATAAAGAAAATAATTTCATGATTAAGTTTGGATTTAATTTTATTTCTGTTTGGTATGAGTTTATATTAACTCTTTTCAAGATTATTTTATCTCATTATTTGTATTAAAATAATGGAATTATTATTCCATAAAAAGGTTTGAATAAAATAGTCTCATAGAATATCCCTATTTATCTGATCTGATATACCAAACGATCGGATACACCCACTAACTTAGAACCTATTATCTGAAAGAATAGTGTAGTTACAGTCATATTGTATAGTGAACACCCACTAACTTATTAAGATCCATCTCTGTTGTGTGAATTATAACTACTTGACCAAATAGTTCTGGAAGGAAGTTTTGAAATAATGATGGAATACTCTTATAATTTCTAGTTAGGAGTTTGAACTGTGGAATCAATCACTAATGCATGAATTAGGATAAGGTGTTTATATTCAACATTTAAATGATTCTATTTAAGGCTTTGTATGGTAGGAGGTGTCGTTCTCCAGTTGGTTGGTTTGTTGTTTTTGAGGTCAGACGACGAACCACAAGCTTGTTGAGAGATTTCTTGAACAAGGTCAAGATGATTCGAGATCGACTAGAGTAAACATAAGATTTATGTTGATTGAATGGTTCATGACTTGAAATTCATGGTTGGTAAAAAAATTTTGTTGAAAGTATCATCTATCAAGTGTGTTATAACATGTTATTTCCTTGGAGTAACACAAGACGTTCGTCTACCGAACTTTTTTTTTTTTTTTGTTATTGTTTTTTAAATTAAATTACATGAGTTTTCTTGTCAAATATCGATATATGTTAAAGTTTTTTTTTGGATGAATTTCTCTGTATTTGCAATTTACTAATCCAATTAATTTGAATTTATGCAACATAGCTCTTTCCTATGATTCGAACTTAAAAATAAAAATTACATCGCATATGACACATTAAAAAGGAAAAATCTCCTTATTATGAATTTCTTTATTAATTATCGAGTTTTTGAGCCTAAAGCTTCTAATTAAAAGTACGCTAAGAAATTAAGAATATCATCCATTCGACTACATCTCTTGATAATATTTTATAAGGTGAATAGTATTAATAGACGAAAAAGGAAAGAGGGCCAATGAGAATGACATAATTGGATTGTAGCAGAAGGAAATTTCCTTCGTCTAAATCAGCAATAAAGGTTTATGTAATCAATACTAACCAACAATTTCTGTGGTATATATATCAAGTGTAACAACAATTTCATGTACTTTCTCGAAGATGGTTGACACGGGTCTCGAGGTACTCAGGTGTATTTCGATAAAGAAATCTAAAAATTATGAATTTGAAAATTTATGAGTTGATCATGGTTAATATTTGGAGTTAACGAATTTGGAATCGAAATCTGAAAGTTCTTAGAGGTTTGTATGATGATTTAGGACTTTTAATTAGATAATTTGGACGAGTCTAACCTCGAAAGTTCTTACTTTCTTTCTTTTCTTTTTTAATATGGTATTCCGTATTTATTTTGAAGTAATTAATTAAGAATTCTATTCTCAAAATTCAAATTTCCAATTTCTAGTTTAGGCTGAGATTGGCATTGTCAAATTACTGTTTTAATATTTATGATATTTTGACAAATTAAGA
The DNA here is from genome assembly GCA_031232105.1 of Capsicum rhomboideum. Taxonomy (NCBI): domain Eukaryota; kingdom Viridiplantae; phylum Streptophyta; class Magnoliopsida; order Solanales; family Solanaceae; genus Capsicum; species Capsicum rhomboideum. The sequence continues at coordinate 15,716,355 of CP124715.1, read as the reverse complement.
GGAATGGACATAAACAGAACAAGTGAAGAAAATTGGAAGGAGTTAAAAAAAAGTATTCGAAAGTGAGAAATAACAAAAAAAAAAAATATATATTAAAGAGTAGTTTGTAGCAACGTTAAAGTTATTTTTGCGTGATCTCTATGGAAGCAATCACTAATATTTATATTAGGGTAGATTATCTAAATTCCATTCCTTGATGTGTTGCGGCACTTCTGCGAATTAGGTGTGAATGCAAAATACTTCGTATACCATTTTTTTTTTTTTAAAAGTAACTACAAATAAAATATGAAATTACTTAAGTCAAGTGTATGATATCATTTCCTTGAGCATCTTTATCTTTATCTACATTGAACACTTTAAGAAATTCATAGAAACTTACAAGTATTTAATAATTCCAAAATTGTCTCATCATACTGGTATCATCCTCTAGAGAACTACTACAAAAGTTTAGACAGTCAATTTTTTTTAATTAATTTAATTAAAGTTGGACAAAAAAAGAAGCTGTTTACTTTTCCATTATATATATATATATATATATATATATATATATATATATAATATATATATAATATAATATATATATAAAAGGAAAATGGAAGAAAAAAGGAGAGATAAAGTACTCCCTCTATTTCAAAAAGAATGACCTAGTTTGACTTGACACGGAGTTTAAGAAAATAAAGAAGACTTTTGAATCTTGTGGTCCTAAATTAAAGTTATGGCAAATGTATCAAAATGCCCTTTAATCTTGTGGTCTTAAATATGCCATGTGAAAAGTTGGAATTAAAGTGTTGCCAAAAAAGAAAAGGGTCATTTTTTTTAAAACGGACTAAAAAGAAAAGTAGGTGATTCTTTTTGAAACAGAGAGAGTAATATTTTAGCATCAATTTTAGGATATAGACAACAATGATACCTAACTGTACGTAGAAAATATTTAATAAATAGTACTTTCTCCGTCCTAATTTATGTGTTGTAGTTTGATTTGACATGGAGTTTAAGAAAGAAAGGGATTTTTGAAACTTGTGGTTTAAAATGAGTCATAGATATTTGTGTGGTTGTAAATCATTTCATTAAGGGTAAAGTGGGTATTTTAAAAGTAAAATTGTTACTAAATATAAAAATATATTATTCTTTTTTAGACTGACTAAAAGAAAAGTGTATCATATAAATTGGGGCAGAGGGAGTAATAACTAAATGTGAAAGTTTAGAAGAGTTATTTTTTGGTTTCTCATTAGACGTGGACTATTCGATTGAGCTCGATTAAATCCGAATTCATATATTACAGGACCTATTTCTGAAGGTATCGTTTCCAAAGGGACTTTTCATTTCCAGACGTTCAAACCCAATATATACTTAATCTTCTGATTAAGAGTGGAAGAATTTCAACCACAACTAATAATGTTGGTAACATAGTCAGTAGTCGGTACCTACTATTATAAATACAATTAAGAAATTTGAACAAGGAATTAAGTATATGGATATTCATTAATGTGATTCATATTTCCTACTTAATCACTTGACAAATGTGCATGCATCCCCTTCAATCATCTAACTGTTTACATTCAATTTGTTCACATCTAGTTGTTTAACTAATTTTATCTGTTGTCTTTTGTTCTAGAAAAAAATACTAGCACTCTTTAATTATTTTCTATGTATTTTAAGACGTACAACAACATATCCAGTTTTATTCCATAAGTGGGCTTGGAGATGAGGGTGTGTGCGTTATCTTGCCTCTATCTTGAGAACAAAGATAGAAAGTTATTTCATATAGACACTCGACTCACATAAAACATATCCAAAATCAAGTACGTAAAGTAAATATAATAATAAAAAAAGTCATATTAAAATTGTACCCTTCCAGTTTATAAAAGATAAGACTAGTGAAAACTACAAGGGTTCAAAAGAAAAGTTCATTAATCCTTAATAATGAAAATTGCCAAAACATTTACCAAAAAAGGAAAGATATTATATAGCAGCCATTGTATTATTTTGGGAGAAGATTCTATAATCTATACCTTAGGAGAAATATTACACTAGAGAAAAATATTGCCCCTACGAGACACAAATTAACGTAAAAAGAAACAAGAATTAGCGACGGACAATTCATGCTTCAAAATAAAAACTTCAATCACTAATTTAATTTATTTAAAGACGTATCAGTAATGAATTACCAAATTAGTTATGTTAGCTACAAACCTATCCCGGTCCCAACCCCACAGGAATCCTCGACTCTTGACACCTAATCCCAACCTCGACCCGGCTCTCAAGATTCGACTCTCAACATCAGTCGACATCCAATACCTAGGACCCGACCCCATTTTGGGACTCGACTCCCAACCCCAATCTAAGACCCATCCCGACCCAAGACTCAGGACCCCGACTCCTGATTCTGACTCGACTCTCCAATCTTTAACGATATATTAACCATTAGTTTCATAACTAATTTTCATTTTTGTTTATAAATATGAGGACAATAAAGTTGAAATGAATTACAAGAGCATCTTTTCTGTTTAATAATAGGACAACATTAAAGATCCAATTTTATAGAATTTCTTTTCTAAGTAAGTGGGACCTAAACTACGTAGGATGACTATACATTTAGGTTTGTAACCTAACAATTCTAATCTTGTTTGGTTTCATAAAAAATAAACTAAAAACAAATTCTTATTAAATTATATACCCCTTTTTAAAAAAATAAAAAAAATAAACAAACAATTGGAGTATATAAGAACACATATCACTATACAATAAAACTCAAATAACTAGAGCGCTTTATCTTTCAATGTGAAATTCTACAGCGTGAATCTGAATAAGTCGGACCCTAAAGAGGATATTGAATGTGAGGTGGAAATTCAGAAAAGAAAATACAACATAAAAGATATAAAGTTCGATTCTCACCAAACATCTAAAAGTTTCGAACATGATCATGTCCCGTTTCACATTTATTTATTTTTTCCATTTTTCCTTACTTTATTGGTCTCATCCAACCCTATCCCAATCCCCCCACCCCACCCTACAAAGAAAAAATGAAAATAAACTATGTTTAACAAAAAGAAGAACATAGATATATTAGAGTCTCGTTATATCGTCGAGAGATCTGATGAACTGATTGAGATTTTACTACTCTAAACATGAGATTTCAAGTTCGAGTTTTGTAAATGAAAACCTTTTCAATACAGAGCATTCTACTTCCTTAGTGAGCCTAGAATATCTAAACTAATGTAATTAGAATTTTGAATACCGAATGATTAAAACTGAAAAGGGGAAAAAGATAAAAGACTATAGTCCTTGTAAAGTTGGCCCAATGTTTTATTGTTTGTCCCCTTAGAATGAAAATGAACCACAATTGACTTGCCTAAGTCTTTCATCATGCAATTTGTACATACAAAATCAGAAACTCCATGTGAAAACTGAAAAATGTCATATTTCTTGTATCAATTATTGAATTAACAACTTTTTCCAATTGAAGTGGTCCAAAAAGAACCAATTTATTTCCACCCACAAATTGAGTATTTTGCTTGTCTTAAATTATCTGTCGTTTTCCTCCACTCGATATTCAAATTATGTGAGTTTAATTAGACTAACATTTTAGAATATATTTTTCATCATATTGAGATGAGAAGATATGCAATATATAGTTCTTTTCGAAAATCTAAATTTGAAATTTTAAACATTAAGTTGATCTAATTCAATTTAACTTCGAAATTAATTAAATTGGCTCTCGAAAAGAGAAAAAAATGACACTTATTTTTTAGAGATTAAGTTGTGTGTATGAAGTATGAAACCTTCTTACCAAAGAGGGGCTATCTTATCTTTTTAGAGATAAGAATCTATTTATTATGTCCTTTATTTTCTCAATAATTTTCTTTGGCAAAAATATCGACGATGAGCCATCGTAGAAATGACAATAGGTAGCCAGTTTTTCGAGCATTATTTACAATATAGTATCTAGTTTTCGAAAAACTATAGAAAGTTAAGTTATATTTCGCAATTTTCAAATAGCTCCTCCTCCTTCAAATTGTCGAGTCAGAAGTTTTGAATTATCAGAGTTTAACTTTATACCCGAAGATCTAAAATTTGAACTATCCAAAATCAAACTCCAAACCTTCGAGTTTGAAATTAGATTTTGATTGTTCAAGCTTCAGATCCCAAAGTCTGAGGTTTGAGACTTCAAATTCAAGATTTGAAACTTTAGATTCGAGTTTGAAGTTTGATTCTATGGCGCTAAATATTAAATACTTCATAAATTTAGACTATGTTTAAGTAGAGGACCTAAAAGCGATTATTGTGCATTTTTAACCACGTTCCTTCTTACAATAATAGTTTACTTTGACATTGTAAGATATTTTTATAATATTAATGTAATGATATTATGTTATTGTTACTTACCTTATTTCTACTTAATTATTCAACCAACATATTGTAAACGATTATAGTATGTACAGTAATTAACTTTGAAATAATAGGTTGTAGTGTAAAAATTTGACATTGTGATCAGGGTATAAGAGTTATAGGAAGTTAAATAACAAGTTAAAAGTTCTCATAGGCAATGGTCAAAATTATGCAGCGGATGAGACTGGTCCTTTCTTAATTATAATTTTCAGTTTTGAGTCCTGAGTATAGAAGAATTCTTAATAGGGAACGCTTTCCCCCGAATTGGTCCTACGCCGTGTGAATTTGAATTAGTTCAACTCCAGTACGAATACCGAAAACCAAATAAGCATTAAAAGAGCTAAGACTGTCACATTTGGAGTTTAGACTTTTTAAAGGATGGCAACTTCTAGTTCTTTGATTCATTTGAAATTAATGTAAGTTGAAGTTCTAGTAATCTCCTCAACTAATTTCATCTTTACATAGTAAATGAGATAGATTCGTATCTGAAAAAAAGTTGACAATAATTTTTTTAAAAATTGCCTATTTGCTCCGCCGTTAGAGATGTTCCAGAAATAAATGCGACCAAGTCAATAGCTTTACAAACGAATGGATCTAATCGACTTAGAAAATAGAACTTTTTTAAAAGTCTTCGATTTTGCTTTTCACAAATAATTGTTAAAAATTAGTCAAAAGGATTATTTTTAAATTAAAAATAAAGCCACCATTTAAAAGATTTTATAGATTTCATGGTTAAAATTCATCAAAGGAAGCAGTAGTTAAAGAAATTAAGGTGCTAATGTCTTTCTAGCATCATAAAACTTTGATTAAGCAGCTCATTTTTTGTTATTAGTTTCTACTTTCTAGATACGTGCGTGATACCCTTATTATTTCATTCTAAAAAAGGGCAGTCTGGTGTATTAAAACTCCCACTATGCGCGGGATCCAAGGAGATCAGACCACAAGGGTCTATTATAACGCAGTCTTATCTTGTATTTCTGCAAGAGGTTGTTTCCATTTCATTCTAGCTCTAGTTATGTAAAAATAATACTGTTAGGAATGTGTTTGGTTGGTGAGTAAAAAACATATTTCAGAAATATTTATACCAAAGATCAATGATGATATTAGCAAATGAGAGAGTGTTTTAAGGGAAAAAAATTGAACACTAGAGATTGATGATAATGTAAAAGTGTTGGCTAGAACAAACGATGTGAAATTAAAATTTAATATAGTTGCAAGGAAAATAACTTCCACACGCGGATAACTAACGTAATTATACACAAATTATAAACTATTATATATTGACTATACATATATTTATTGGCTATTTTTAATTTAAATGACGGTAAGAATGACTATTTAGGTTAATTCTTCCTTCTTTTACTTGGAAAGTCTCCAAAACAACACAAGATAAAACACATTGAAGAAATAAGGACAAAAAAAATTATTCTTGTTCACAAAAAAGAAAATTTTCCAGAATTGCGTAATATTAAAGTTAGCAATATATTATAGAACAAGATTATTCTACTTTCATTTTTCACCCTGATGAAATTTGGTAAATAAGAAAATCAACCAACATGTTCAATGTACTTTCTTTTTCTAGATAATGCTCGTGTTCAAACAGCTCCAGCTCAACGTCAACTATTACATCATCGGGAATCTGCTACCTTCAACCAACACAAGTACAAGATAACTCTGCCTGACAAAATTGAAGCAAAAGGAAAGAGATCACCTAACGTTTTTCAATCTCTGTTATGATTTGGACCCTGATCTCGGTTCCGATACATGTTCGATGAACTTGGTGCTGGTTACACACCTATCTTGATTCCACCAAACTCTTCACTTAGTCCAGTCAATGTGCAGCAACAGCAAAATTTACCATGTTCATATGATAAATAATGGGGACCAATATTTTCACTATAGAACACTCACTCATAATCAATATCTTGAAAACTACAATTGCATTATGATTTGGGCGACGCCTTTTTTTGTGTGACGTATTTCCCATATTTCTTCAACACGGCGTCTTCAGACGAAATATCCCATAGCTGCAAATGATAAGCAAAGACAATTCTCAGCCCGAAAATGCAGAAACTAGAGCTGCATGTACAACGCTAGTTTATCAAGAATATGCAAGAAAAGCTCTTTGAATTGTTGATTAATCGTCAAAGATGGCTTAGAACCAATAGTTCTTTATGACCACGTTTCAAAAAAATACGACGCCTGGGGGCTTTACCAGGACGAACCAAAAGTTTCAAAAGGAACACAGCTCACCTGCAACTTCCCTTTAGAGCCACCAATAGCAAGCAAAAAGGGGCAATCATCTGAGAAGGATACAGAGAAAACGGCCCCCTGATAACAAAATAAAACAAAAGGGTCCTCATGATAGTATTTCGTCAATCAAAATGTATAAGCAACAGATTCGAGGAAATATATGCATCAAACTTAAATTTTCAAGAGAAAAAAACATTTGCAAATCACATACAGCTTTCGGATTCCTAGATGCGATACAAGTAGGTTGATTGTTGGTCAAATCCCACAATTTAACCTGCAGCACATTCATTAGATTAGTAACCAGTGGAATAGCTTTATCCCTTGGGATAAATCAAAGCTAGGTAATAAGCAGCGAACAGAGACAAGAGATTACCGTCTTGTCCGTGGAACCAGTAGCAAGAAGCTGCCCAAAATACACGAGCAAAGTGATTAAGGAAAATATTACGAAGGAAACATCAATTACAGGGTAAAGAAAAAAACAAGGTTCCGCTTACATTTGGGACTAGAGGATTAAAGGACAACGAGGACGCTGCTTTATCATGAGCATGAATGGTGAAACTTGGCTTTGTCTCGGAAGTCAAATCAGAACTAGCAGCACGGATATCAAAACTACTGACTGTACCGTTCTCCAAGCTAGCCTGAAAGTTTAACGGAACTCTGATTTGGTTAGCAATTTCCTAATATCCAATATACATCAAGACCAAGAGATCCCTGACCTGACTTTAAAATGAATTTTACTCATCCTTCAAAAAAAAGATTTAGGTGTCATACAGTTAATAACTGTCAGTTATAAGGTACAAAAAATTTAGTGATTAGGCCGAGGGGAAACAGAATTACGCGGCGTTTTGGATTTATCCAGTGTTTATTTTCATTCAAGTCCATAGAGACATGGAGGCAGAAAAATACTTATAATTTTCTCCACTAAATAATGTGTCAAAAAATTCAGCATAGCAAGAAAATAAAACATGCACGGGGGGAAAGTAAACTAATTGCCAAACTTAATTTCAATATCATTCCACCCCCAACCCATAATATATTTACCTAACCAACAAACACAATCCCACCCTTAGTTCCCATACTAAGGCTAAGAAAATCGTTAACAATCTCCCCACTAATGATTCCCATAACAGAATCAAAAGAATTATACTATCCTGTAGCATACCGAAACAAACAAAGCCTTAACATAGATTGAGTTAATCACAAATGCAGTGTAAGCACTGACCACAAATGAATGCTCCGAATGTGGATCCCAAGCCAAGCTTTCAACATCAGCTCCGACTGAAAACTTATATCCACTGTGAGAGGGTTTCCTCCCATCCTTCTGCAACACATGTTGAAAGTTGAATTAGTATCTTAAATTAAGAAACTAAACCACAGGACTAACTTTCAAGAATAAATGGGGCAAAAAGGAAAAAGGAGAAGCGTTTTATCACCAAGCAAACTGTATGATCGAATGACCCGCTGAGAAGAATCTGTGGTGCAAATGGATTCCATGCAACTGCTTGAACCTGTCACACACAGCAATATGATGAATCTGCTCCTTTCAATAATTTGTAAGCAGTGTTTTCAAAGGCACGCTTAAGCCCTGAACGAGGCTCAAAACATGCTGAGCACTTCGCCTCATTTTTTGGGCGCTTCAGTGTCGTTCTCAAGGCTCTAAGGCATACTTTTCCTTGCAAATTAGTGTAATCTGGAAGATGCGACACTAAACAATTGATATTTCACTTTATCATAAATTTTTTTTCAATTTCTATGTCCATATATTTGTTATTCATGCTTATAACTATTAATCTTGGATTAAACATACATATTTGTATTTTATTCTCCATTTGCACCTTTTTTTCACTAAAACCCACAATATATTTGCTCTTGGAAGCTCCAAAGGACCTTAGAGATTTTTTGCGCTTTTGATAACACTCTTTGCATTTGTAAGTAAGTTAGTCTAATGTTCTATAAGTAATTCAACTTTCATCAGTCAGATTCCAAACTCTAGCAAAGACAAGATATTTCAACTTTATCTAGGTTACTAGGGGTTTCTGATACAGCACGATGAAATGTTTATAGAACTGCTAAATTTTCAATTCTACCTTGTCGGTATGGTCCTTCATAGTGAGATTACAGGCTTCGGTAGTGACATCCCAAACCTTGACTGAATGATCAGCACTAGCACTAGCAAGTATATTCCTGCATAGAATGTTGAATAAGACAAAATCAGAAGTTTGATTAAGCCTCCCAGAGAGGCAATGGGAAACATCGAACACTCGTCAATCAAATTTCCACACCTATATTCCTTGTTCCAAGAAAGACCAAGTACAGCATCCGTGTGGCTATCCTTCTTGTATTTGATAGATTTCTGCAAGAGGAGAAATTGCAAAGTAGGTAAATGGAGCATAAAAGTAAGTTCTCTCAGACAATTATCAAATATTCAGTAAAGACCATCCACCACGCAAATGATAATAATTGGCTAATCGTTCCACTTCTTTCATTTTCTCCAATGTTTGCTGCCATTACGGAGGACAAACAAAATGGTGGTTTAGAGTTGGTTTCTCTTCGATCCAAATAATAGATCAATTCAATTCCTAATGCAGAAACTACGATAAGTCCCTCTCTCTTTCCCTTCTTCCCTCGTGTCTCTCTCTCTTTCACTATAAAAAAGTGATGCCCACAAGGACAAACGGAAGAGGTCCACATAAAATCTGGTGCTTGATGTGCTCTTATTGACCAAAAGGAGGTACTGGGATTAGGAACATTGGTAGCCACAAAATGCTTGCCGTGCCTAGAATGCAGTAAATAGATTAGCGGCATGGAGAGTAAGTTAAACAAGAAAAATGCCGGTTGACCTGAAGTTCAAGCCCTTTAAGGTAACTGCTTGATTTGGTGGTATAAGCCCCTTGTAGGGTACCACTCAGGTTGCTCAAATGGCCCTAAATTAGAGCCTGTCGGACAACTAATGCAGACAGTTCCTACTCCAGAATATCAAGCATCAACGTACAGACCTATTATTGAAGATCTGGCAAGCCGCACATGCATGAAGAGGGACAATCGGCACTAGGAAAGATATAAGCCTGATCATACTGACCATCTCCAATGGCCAAGTGTCATAGCCTACCATTTTTTCATTTTTTTAAATTTATTTTATAAGTTTGCAGTAGCCTACTACTATATTCCAAATATAAACCCCAGGAAACTAGCCCACAGCGACATGGAGAATGAATAATGAAAATTTCGACGTATTTTCTACCTATAACATCTACAACAAAATTCAGCTGCACAAGCTGACCTAGCATACAAGAGCATTCCAACTGAAAATTGGATCAAAGACAGTAGAAAGGTCAAATTTCTTAAATTACCTTTTTCCCCTTCTTCTTTATCTCAGCGATGCCACCTAAAATAACAGATGGTTGCACCTCGTCCATCTGCAGAGAAAGAAAATAGTGAGTTACGATCAGTAAAGACTCGGGAGTTCATCAACATCAGTGTGTAGTCACTTACTATGTCAATGTCCCAAATTTCAATTGCTGGTTCCATTGAACCCACAGCTATGAAGTTACCTATCAACATATAGTTCGACAATTCGTTTATTAACATGAGTAAATGAAAAGTTGCTTTCAAAAGTAACATATGTTCAAAACAAGTAAGTAAAAATACTTCAGCAGCATAAAGCTCAACTTCAAGCAGAACCATACCTCTCTCCCCGCCTTTAATAGGGCAATCGAGCCATGCTGTGCAGAGAGGAAAGGCAGGTATAATAAGAGCATGGTGAACATACATGTTTATTTCACCATCTGATGAATCTTCCACAATCATTATCTGTTGTCACGGATCAGAGTCACAATTTAAAGGGTGGCTAAATGAAATTAAATGGACCATACAGATGAAAGTAATACTAAATCATTGAGTCGTGAAGTAATACTAACCTCAAGTTGACTGACATCATCCTCATTGCTAGCACAAACTATAACAGAATCATCAGGTCTTATTATCATGTCATCATCATCTTCAGAGTCGTTGTCCTGAAAGAAGAATTCTTCCAGTCAGTAATACTTGAACAGTTACAACATGATGGAAGAACAAATTGATCATGCTGCAACCTTATCCTTGAGATACGGGTCCATGTCATTACTTGCGTAGTACACGTCTTTGAGTCCTGAACCAAAAAGCTCAATTCCTGACAAAGTCAAACACATGCAAAGTGAGAAATGCAAACTAAATTAAAATCCGCTTAAGGATGACATTAAAAAAAAAAGTTAGGAACAATTTTCCAAATAAAAATTGATATAAGCTAGGCCTGTGAAAAATTAATATGAAAATTATGGCCAGTACATTAGAAATAAAAAATGAAGAGAAACTATGTTCAACTGAAATCAACATATTAGCCAATGGACTTAAGTTTACCATCCTCCTCCTCATCATAGTTGTCCATGTCCAATTCCTTTAAACCATCCGTTATGTCATCGGTTCCTACAGAAGCAACTTGTGAAGCCTTTCCAAGTGCATCCGCAGCAGCTAATGCAAGAGCAACTTCATCATCTTCATTTTCCTTGGATTCATCGACCTTCATATCTTCTTCAGCTTCCTCATCATCGCTATCTTCACTGGAAGGGAAAATAAAGAAACAGACTTTCAACAGTAGGGCAAAGCAAAGGTATCAAGTTTAATTCCAAGAAGCAGGTTTTAAATCAGTCAATGTTAATTACTTTTACGCACAGCAAAGGCTTTTCTCTGTGAATTGTATCACATGGGAAAAGCATCTATGCTGCCGAATCAAGCCACATGCAATACACCACCTGGATGGTTAATTCATTCTGCTAATACTCACTCACACCAACTGAAACGGGCTAGTATTTAGCCTAGCAGTGTGAGCAAGCTGATTACAGTCAGACATGCATATAGAAGTTAGATTAAGTGTTTCAATCAAGACTCTATAAGCAGTGGCGGATCTAGGATTTTCAATTAGGGGGTTCGAAAAATAAGAATGTAGTGCCTAGAAGAACTTGGAACCTCAATGTAAATTTTGAACCCCTTAACCACTGAGCCAGCCTCTTGTCCTGAGTTCAGGGGATTCAAATTTATATATATGCATAAAAGATTACCTTATATATACCGTGTAAATTTTTGCCGAGGGGGTTCGGTTGAACGCCCTCCCCACCCCTAGATCCGCCCCTGTCTATAATAAGAAGTCGTCAACCAGCCTCAAAGAGGATTGGTTATAAGGATTACGCATTCTAGCTGAAACAAGTTGGACAAATTTGGGTTCTTGCCACTTTCTCATGGGAGGGGAAGGAGATTGGGGAAAAACATAATAAAAAATAATACCGTTTATCAAGGAGACCACTCTTCAAAAGCTCCTCAATTTCCTCCTTTGAAGGGGGATCAGCCTCAGCCGGGACAGCCTTTGCAACCCCTTTTGGAACCCACGAAATGGCTGCTATCATTTTTACACTGGCTTATCTACATCCACAAGCAAAGAACCCATTATGAGAAGAAAAATAGAGACAGACTAATTAAACAAATTCACAAAGGAATTCCCAAAAAACCAGACTTTTCCAGAAAAAGCTGTTCAGTCAGCTAAGCACAACAATAGACTGCTGTTTTTAAAAACCTCAAAACCCAAAAGTTGCAACTGTTACTATGTGAATAAGCGAAGATAAAGAAAACCCAGTAATATAAAAACCTCAACGCCCAAAAGTTGCAATTTTTACTATATGAATAAGCAAACATAAGTAATAACCAGTAATATAAAATCCTCAAAACCCAAGAATTGCAATTTTTACTATAAGAATAAGCAAAAATAAAGAAACCGCATTAACATAAAAAAAAAAACCTTAGCAACAAATAAGTATCTAAAAATTGACAAACTAAGAAATTAAATAACAACATATCCCGTGTAATCCCACAAGTGGGGTCTAGTAGGGGTAGAGTGTACGCAGACCTTACCTCTGCCTCATGGAGGTAGAGAGGTTATTTGCAAAAGACCCTCGGCTCAAGTGCATCAAATCAAAGTACTTATGAAAACAAATATGATAGTGAAGAAAACATGCCAATTAATAAGGAAGGCAGTTTAGAACATTCAAAGAAAACAACAGTAACAACAACGAAATAACACGGTAACTGAAAAGAAAAAAAATGTATAAGACTAATACTACAACAGACGCAGTGTTCCCACGCTCCCACCAACCTTGAACCCGCCGAAAAGAAAGTCGAAGCTCAACTACCTATAAGTCTTCTACTCTAATCCGCGAGCTCCCAGGCTCTTACCGAACCTAAACACACCAAAAAGCGAGTCAAAGTTCAATTACATAAGACTAATACTACAACAGACACAATGCTCCCAAGCTTCCACCAAGCCTAAACCCGCCGAAAAGCAAGTCAAAGCTCAACTAATCCTCTATCCTAATCCGCGAGCACCCAGCTCTAACCAAGCCTAAACCCGTCGAAAAGCGAATCAAAGTCCAACTACATAAGACTAATACTACAACAGACACAGTGCTCCCAGGCTCCCACCAAGCCTGAACCCGCCAAAAAGCAAGTCAAAGTTCAACTACAAACGACTAATACTACAACAGACACGATGCTCCCAGGCTCCCACCAAGCTTGAACCCGCCGAAAAGCGAGTCAAAGCTCAATTACATAAGTATCAAGCCTAAACCTGCCAAAAAGCAATTCAAAGCTCAACGACATTGCAACCTTTTACCATAATCCGCAACCTCTATACCCTCTTATCTAAGGTCATCTGTATACTTGTGGGATTACACTACTAAGAAAATACATGTATAAGACTAATACTAACCGACACAATACTCCAAGGCTCCCACCAAGCCTGAACCCGCCGAAAAAGCAAGTTAGAGCTCAACTACCTACAAATCTTCTATCCTAATCCGCGAGCTCCGAGCTCTAGCCAAGCCTAAACTTGCTGAAAAGCGAGTAAAAAGCTCAACTACCTACTAATCTTCTACCCTAATCCGCGAGCTCCCAGGCTCTTACCGAGCCTAAACCCACCAAAAAGCGAGTCAAAGTTCAACTACATAAGACTAATACTACAACAGACACAATGCTCCCAAGCTTCCACCAAGCCTAAACCCGCCGAAAAGCAAGTCAAAGCTCAACTAATCTTCTATCCTAATCCGCGAGCACCCAGCTCTAACCAAGCCTAAACCTGTCGAAAAGCGAATCAAAGTCCAACTACATAAGACTAATACTACAACAGACACAGTGCTCCCAGGCTCCCACCAAGCCTGAACCCGCCAAAAAGCGAGTCGAAGTTCAACTACAAACGACTAATACTACAACAGACACGGTGCTCCCAGGCTCCCACCAAGCTTGAACCCGCCGAAAAGCGAGTCAAAGCTCAATTACCTAAGTATCTTCTACCCTAATCCATGAGCTCCCAGCTCTAACCAAGCCTAAACCTGCCAAAAAGTAAGTCAAAGTTCAATGACATAGCAACCTTCTACCATAATCCGCAACCTCTATACCCTCCTATCTAAGGTCATTTGTACACTTGTGGGATTACACTACTAAGAAAATGCATGTATAAGACTAATACTAACCGACACAATGCTCCAAGGCTCCCACCAAGCCTGAACCCGCCGAAAAAGCTAGTCAGAACTCAACTACCAACAAATCTTCTATCCTAATCCGCGAGCTCCGAGCTCTAGCCAAGCCTAAACCTGCTGAAAAGCGAGTCAAAAGCTCAACTACCTACTAATCTTCTACCCTAATCCGCGAGCTCCCAGGCTCTTACCGAGCCTAAACCCACCAAAAAGCGAGTCAAAGTTCAACTACATAAGACTAATACTACAACAGACACAATGCTCCCAAGCTTCCACCAAGCCTAAACCCGCCAAAAAGCAAGTCAAAGCTCAACTAATCTTCTATCCTAATCCGCGAGCACCCAACTCTAACGAAGCCTAAACCCGTCGAACAGCAAATCAAAGTCCAACTACATATGACTAATACTACAACAGACAGTGCTCCCAGGCTCGGTGGAAGCCTGAACCCGCCAAAAAACGTGTCAAAGCTCAATTACCTAAGTATCTTCTACCCTAATCCATGAGCTCCCAGCTCTAACCAAGCCTAAACCTGCCAAAAAGCAAGTCAAAACTCAACGACATAGCAACCTTCTACCATAATCCACAACCTCTATACTCTCCTATCTAAGGTCATCTGTACACTTGTGGGATTACACTACTAAGAAAATACATGTATAAGACTAATACTAACCGACACAATGCTTCAAGGCTCCCACCAAGCCTGAACCCGCCGAAAAAGCTAGCCAGAACTCAACTACCTAATAATCTTCTATCCTAATCCGCGAGCTCTGAGCTCTACCCAAGCCTAAACCCGCTGAAAAGCGAGTCAAAAGCTCAACTACCTACTAATCTTCTACCCTAATCCGCGAGCTCCCAGCTCTAACCAAACCTAAAACCACCGAAAAGCAAATCAAAGCTCAACTACCTACTAATCTTCTACTCTAATCCGCGAGCTCCCAGCTCTAACCAAACCTGAACCAGCCAAAAAGCGAGTTAAAGCTCAACTATATACTGACCTTCTACCATAATCCGGAATCAGAATTTCTTTTATCAGCAAGTACTGAAAAAACAGAACGTTATAGAACCATCACAGAAACAAAATATTACAATATTTTCAATACAAATAAGCAAATAAAAGAAAACCCATTTTGCATATAACCTTAAAAATCAAAATAAACTGAAAAATTACATAAAAAATATTTTTTCAAATTATAAAATTGATTTTTTTTTATTGAATTATAGTAAATACAGTAAAAAAAAATTACCTGAGTATTCACCGGAGAGGGATTCGCCGGAGAACGGCGGCGGCGGCTATGTTTTGCTTGAAAATTTTGAAGTTGGAGAATCGATGAGTATTTATATAGAGAGGGTATTTTCGAAATAAAAAAAAATATTCAGGGGTATATTTGTTGATCGGGTCGGGCTGTATAAAGATTTTGGGCTTATTAATGCATGAAAAGAACTTTGGGCCTCTTTGTACATTGGGTGTTTATCATAAGTTCATTTTCCGAAGCTAAGTCATTACTAGAGTAAGCAATGTCATCCACAGGTTAGAATGGATAGCTTACGGCCGCGAATGTTATAAAGAATAAGTGTTCCTCGCTCCCCCCATGGTTCGATATGGTATGATTTGATTGGTCTAGCCTTTTGAAACTAGTTATCTTCTGTGTACTCTTTGTTTTTTTCTTTTCTAATAGTCGTCATTCAACTCAATTGTTTAAACTAAAGTAATCGCAAATGTATAGTATATATGTAACTCAACAACATACCCAATATATTCCCACATAATATATATGTAGCTCATACATAATATAGCTATATTTGTATAAAATTAGTATATAACTTATGTATACTGACTAAAATAAATAGTGAACTAGATCGATAGCGATATTTGGGTAAGATTCCTTATTTGTTTTTTTAGATGATATTTTTGTACACAATTTAGTTATAAAAATGGGTTTGATTATCTGTAAACTTTCGTGCTTCATGGAGAAGGAGGAAATGAAAGGATGACTCTCTCTTCTGTATCTTGTTATAAATTGAGATCGCTCGCCAATTAGATTAGATTGAAAAAGATATTATGAAATTTATTTTTTCCTGAAAGGTTAGCAAGTATTTTTTTTCTCAAAGGTAACGAGGATTTTTTCCTTCGTTCTTATTTAAGTGTCTCCTTCCTAACGTACATTAAGCCCGTCAAAAGCAACCTCAGCAAAAAGACATTCTTTCAAAGTCGAGCCCATCATCTACTTAGGTGACTATTTAATAGTGTTTAGATTTTACTGTGAGTTTATTTTTTGAGGAATCCTTCATCAGTAGGTGTGAAAGCCGATGTTTCTATCTTTACATTTTGAAGTGTTACAAGCATGAACTAGGTGGATTCATATAGAGCATCTAGGAAAAAAGCCCTTATAAATTAACATCCTTGTTTAATTTCTTCAAAACAAGGACATACTCTGTAATGTGGCCTTTGTTTTTTCTTTGGTTCACACTTGGTAAAAGCCAACCCAAGATTTAAGGAAGGTTGTTTGTTGCCATTGTCAAAGTAAACTGCTACCAAAGAATTTTTCAGCTGAATATTTCTCCATTCACATTGAAATGTTGAAATTTACATCTCCCATTAACATCATGGATGACATCAACAGGCCCATATTCTCATTTCTATAAATAGGGAGTTTTTTCTCATTCATAATATATCATTTTTCAAGAGCTTTCTTTCATTCTCTTGTCTTTCTTCTCCCTTTCTATTAGAGTATTTAGTGAGAGAGTCGGTGTTGGGAAACACTTCAAGAACTAGAAATACTTGAAGAACTAGAAGAAACTTCATATGGCATTATGAAACTTGAGCCATGTAGAAAATATATACGATATGGAGAGCATATGACTTTACCAACGGTATATGCACAAATACTTGAGGCACAAAGATTGTATACTCGTGAAGACAATCTAGAGTCTTATACTTAATTACAACTTTTTATCATGAGTCTTTGGCCTCGTGAAATAACATGGCTTGTAAGGAGACGTGTGACCATGACATTTTAATTTTAAACGTGAATGTGAACTCGTAAAATATATATATCGTTTTTTGCATATCACTTATCTCACTCACCCCTTCGATTCAATCTCGTTCATGACTAGTCACAATTTTACCTTATGAAACATTTATTGGTATGAAACTTATCTTGTTCTATTGTCCATGAATTTGCCATTCCCAAATTGACTACAAAGCATGCGGTTGCTCTTCAAAGAATTCCTACTTTAATCTTCATCCATTAATTTGGTCCCCCAACACAAGTGACAACAAATGTCATTCCCTATAGCTACTTTTTTCTTTTCTTAGTGTTATCTTCTTTTTACAATGAAAAGTTTGTTTTGGTAGATATGGAAACCCATGCACTGTCTCAAGAGGAATAAAAACCTGCTAATCTAGTGGTGTATAATTTTGGCGATTTTTCTCATCCGATATTTAGTATCAATTTTGATCCCTACTAATCAAATTTGCGTTGTGTATGGCATATTAAGGAGGAAAGTGCTTTTTATCAGGAACTTTTTTCATTCCAAGACTCAAATTCGAAATTTCTAACTAAGAGAATAGAATAATTTTATTCACCTTGTCGCAACCTTCTGTGATGAATTTGGATAACAATTATTAATTCGATTCATGAATGTCGTTGGGCCGTGTCTCTGGCCTCAAAAGAAAATTTTTTGTGATCTCTGACAAAAGTTAAGGTAATGTCCAACTCTATAAAGATATACCAATTTCAAGGTGTGTTAGTGCACTTGAAGTAATTCAATTATAGCATCGAAGATTGTGGAGGAGTGACAAACACTTTTTTCCTAGAGGGTAAAGCAAGTAGCTAACCAAACGAGTAAGGAAAGGACCACCATCGGTCATGGTCGGATGGATATGATTCTTATATCCCTAATCAGAATCTTGTGGGGTATGAATTTTTTTTTAATGTGAAGTACTTTCTTGTCGTGCCTGATTTGATATACTTTACTTTAATCAAGAGTTTATTTGAAATAGTCTCTATCTTCACAAGATAGAGATCTATAAAACTGCATACACATCATCACTTTTAGATACCACACTTAGGAGATTACATTAAGCTTGTTATTATTATATGGAGTACTTTCTTCCTTTAATAAACCTTACACGATGCGATATTCAAGTTTTAATACAAATACTGTATACCGAGTGAACCAAAAAAATATAAGAGAAGAGAATATGTACTCAACATGACTGGTCAGAGCATGACATCCAATGAATTTGTTTCTTGTAACTATCATCACCAATTCATCATCCTTCCAAGATTCAATTATAACTTCAACAAAAGTTTGTAAAAATTTTGGCATCTGATGCTTTCTTCTTTCTTCCCTTTCATCCATAGGGCGGTGAATATATAAAGAGAACAAAAACATTAAATTGTTACTACAACCATTCAAATTGGTCCATATATATAGGTCAAATCTACCTTTTTGATAGTAGATGTGATTGCAAGGTATAGTGATACTCTATATATGTCTATGTATATAGCCTATAATTTAATTACTACAATTTTGAACCTCATGTTAGTGGTCTATTAAAGATTGTTTAGTAAATATAAGGGTGGAAAGTGATATTGATTAGAACTTTTGGGGCGATATTGTCTCAGAACGTCGGGACTTAAGCCCCACGATACTTGTGCCCCGCTAGTTTGCATTGGTGCATGCCTTTTTAGTGCGCCCCACCTCAAGACTAGCCCTAAAACGACTTTTGAAATATTTCTAGTTCTAAGTAACACAGGCGGATCTACCCCAAGGCAGGGTCACCAGACCATGATAACCTCACAAAAAAATAATGAATGTATATATTTGGTGTACATCTTAAATAATTTGAAAGTGAACGTAATTGTAATATGCACTTGGAATTAAATCACAATAGTATAAAGAGCCGAAAGGAAAAAGAGGAGGAAAGAAGCAACGGATTGAGCACCTCATTAGTTGATTTGTGGTGCCCAAACAATTAGCATGTCTATGTTAAAGATATTAATTAATGTGGTCCGCCATTTTCAAATCCTCGATTCGCTAAAGCACGTATATATGCTTCGTAAAAATCATTTAGTTCAACGATCCTAATTGTCATGTTTGGATTTATTTGGGCCTGCTTAATATATATATAGTTTAGAACTTAAAAATAAAAAATAAATAAAAATACACACACATCTCTATATTGAAAGGGTCTATATATGTCATTTTCTTCGAAACCTAAAGTTTACATTGAAATAATTCATGTCATTTTCCTCCAACGCTTTCTTTAATTTACGTATACAATGAGATGTGGCAATGTGAAAATGCTGGTCATATTGCTTTTTATGTGCCTGGCAAAATTTTTGCAAGATAATTCTGTTTTTGATAATGAAGGCGCACTGAGCGGTTTTCGTACGTACACCTCGATTAATTTTATGAAGTATCTATTATCTTCCCAGCACCAACAAAAAATATTGGATAACTTTATTGACCAAGACTTGAACAGATGAAAGAGATTACCTAGTATATATTGTTTGTCTCCGTTGAAATTTGAACCTGAAATGTCATGATTCTCAACTTATGTTATTGCAAGATAATTTTTTTGGATAATCAAGATGTTCTGATCAATTTTTGTACACCTCAATTAATTTCACAAAGAATCTGTTATATATCTTTCCAGCACTAGCAAAAATATTGGATAACTTTATTCAGCAAGACTTGAATAGATGAAATAAATTACCTAGTATATATTGTTTGTCTCCGATAAAATTTAAACCTAAATTATCATGATTCTCAATTCACGTCATTACAAGCTAATTAACATCTAAACAATACTAACAAGAAGTTGTATTTTAAAAAGTAACGATTTGCTATATATATATATATATATATATACTAAAACAATGCTGGCTTTCTCGTCATTTTTGATATACTTAATTAGTCTTGTTTTTTGTACTAAGAATCTTTTTTAACTTTTGTGCTTTGTTTACCACTTCGATTAGCCGCGAAGTTTTTGTGTTTATATGCATATAAAATGCATGTAATTTAATTAATCTTTTGATAATACCAACACCAACCATTTATGCAATACAATTTTTTCTTTTTTTTTTCTTTTTTTTCTTTTTTTTCTTTTTATTATTATTATTAATTTGACGAGCTGTATTTACCGAGGAGCCAAGGTTGGATAGGAATCATTAGAGATTGATGTTGCAAGGGCGAATCAAAAATTACTTTTATATATATAAACTAATTTTTCCACGTAAAGGATTCAGATGTATCCCCTAATGGCGTCCCTAGCTCTACCTTATCTACAACAACACGATAGTAAAAATAAATTAAGAAACCTGTTATGACATGTTAAACTATATTGATATTATACGAATATTATATGTATATATAAGTTAATACATGTTCTTATAACACAAAACAGTTTGCTTTTTTCACTAATTTTTGAACTTTTATTTTAATTTTTGCTTTAAGTGCTGAGGAGTGACCATCATGTACGGATGGACGGAGCCACCTTAGGCGAAGAGTGGTCAGACGCGCATCCTTCCTTGGAAAATTATGTGGTATAGAAAAGTAAATATTAGTTATTATGTATTTATATTTAACTTTGCACGTCTTCAAACACAACAGAGAAGAAAAATTGCACACCCTTCGTCAAATTCCTCGCTCCGCCACTGCCATTAAGTCCCTTTGATTTAAATCTCTTTCAAAATTGAGTAAAATATATATCCTTATTATTATTTTTCAAATATTTTTCTTCCTTTATCTAACTTGCCAAACACAATAAATTTCATCATCACAACCATCATCCTCATATTTATTTACTATTTTTTGAAGATTCATTACATATAAATTTGAAGAATCATTTGGCCAACTTGGATGAAAAATGCGAGGATTAGTAGTTGCAAAATTGTCAACTATTAAATTCTTAATTAAGACATTATTATGATGATTACGAGATAGATTAGTAATAATTAATTTAGTTTTGTTAAAATTCAACTCTAGTTGTTGTCTAAGAAATAATATACAATAATGTCATTTTCTAATATGCATGGTACATGACCTTTCATGTTGGCTTTTACCTTTTCAGTCTGCGGTACCCTTTCTGGTTTCTGAAAGCATATATATTCCAATTTTTTTTTTAAGTGTTCGATATCTGCATTGGGATCTGAATAAATTTAGTTTTGTGCATTGTAGAATTCATTTCTGAGGTAGTGCTCTCAACAAGATTTTTTTTCATTTCTAGAAGCTCGAACCATAGGCTTCGGATTAGGAGTGGAGAGATTCCGAACTATCTCACTACAACTTATGTTGGTTTTATTGCAATTCATATACAGTTTATATTTGCTATTTTCTTCTTCCTCTTCTTTGACTTAATTCATGATGTCATTATTGTTATTTGGACATTGACTAGCCACTTGCGTTCTAACAGAGTTGTATTCAAGATTTTAAATTTATGACTTTCAGTCGTTCTCAAATTAATATATAATGATAATCGAATTATCAAACTGGGTTCCGAGTTAAATGTTCATATGCATTTGATGAATTCTTTTTTTATAAAAAAACATGATTTAGACAAAAGTTATAGGGTTCATATGAACCCGTAACCATTGCACTAGATCTGCCCTGTTTCTAAAGATCGTGATGAAATAATAAGTACTCATCGATCCTTAGTCAGAGGCTTGTATTCGAGTTTTGGATATAAAAGCGCCATTAATTAGTAGGGAGCATTGTACTTAATTGTAACTTTAAGATGAGTAGTACGTATCACATAATATTAAAAGAAAATTTTCAGCTTCTTTTTTCTTGCTTTTGGAGATTTTGTATAGTTTATTGTTAGGAAATTAGATCCAGATACAGATAATTTGTATCCATGAAAGTGACTCAATTAAAGACTATACTTTTCATTTAATTATTAAGTAATATTTCCCTTAGTTGACTTAACCATTATTAACAAATTACAAATTCAAGATTCTTGTAGTTTCTTTTTGGGGTACACAAGATTCTTGTAGTTGGTGTAATACATATATACATATATATTAAACTATATTATTTTCCAAAATATAGAATCATATGAATTAATGTTAAAGTCAGAGGTTTAATTGCAGGAAGTTTAAGGGGAAAAAAGAATTCGCAATTTGCGGATATTCAACTATCTTTATTTTATTTACACCAATATAATTTGCTGAAATGATCGAAGTTTAAACTAAAACTTATAGTCGAAGTAAAAATTAATTGAATTTCAACGATATATCATTAAACTTCAATCATATGCGTCTGAAATTCAACATTGTAAAATTTCAATCATTATATATAAAATTAAACTTTATCAAGATTAATTTCAGGCCAGAGTTAAATTACATTTTCAGGTAGCTTAAGTTCCATAAGTTACTACAATGGCATGTGCACTACAATCACCATAGGTTTGGCATCATGTAAATATTAGTCAAAGTTATTTTACAATAATAATATACGCAATGTAATCTCATAAGTAGAGTTTGAAGATCATGTAAAGTGTACAAACTTTATTTCTACATCGTGAAAATATCAATGTTATTTTTGAAAGACCCTCAACCCAAGAACAATAAATCAAAACAGTTATGAAGTGACCAAAGTTATTTTAACTAATATATATTATATAAGATATTTAATTGTCTAAGAATAGACATAGCACGGGATAAGGCGGAGGCGAGTTTTCACTTATACGGACCGGAGAAAGAGAGGAGGATTGAAAATACATAAAAATGCTATATCTTAAAACCTTGGAAATCTATATACCAAATGAAAAATTCTAAATTATTATTTCTCCCGTCTCATTTTACATGACATCATTTCCTTTGTAGTCCATCCAAAAAAGAATGTTATCTTACTATAATTAAAAATAGTTTAACTCTAAAATTCTTACTTACCCTTAAGTCACACAAATATCTAAGTATTATTTTAGACCACAAGTTTTAAGAACCTACATTTTCTTCTTAAATATTATGTCAAGTCAAACTGTACCACATAAAATGAGACGGGGAAGGTAATTAGAAACGAATAATAGTTAGCATTGATAGAGAAATTAATAGTTTCAATGAGAAAACTTGTTTGGAAAGGTCAAATTGAAGTTGATAGGAGATAAAGAAAACAACACATTTTGTGTTCTATTTGATAATCTTTTTTTCTGGGCTTCTCATTCGGTGTCTGGCATCGACATTGGAGCCCGACTAAATTTGGATTTGCGCTAAGAAGTCCCACATTGGGAGGTAAAGCGCTCCCTCACAAAGGCGACTTCGTACCTAGGGGGGACTCGAACCCTAGACCTCTGATTAATGATGAAAGAGTATTACACTCAACCACAACCTTTGTTGGTGTGTTCTATTTGATAATCACTCTTTCTTTTTTGTTTTATTTCAGAAAATAGTAATTTCTTTGTTTAATTTTATACGATACTTTGTTTATCGTTCCGTTTTGAATTGAAATTTATCTAAATATCAACACTCTTTGGTTTTATGTTTTGTTTTGCAACTTATTTAAGATAACGTAACTAAATGTTAAGTATACTTTTGGTATAACATATATATTCAGTTATATGTCAAAATAATTCTATTTTTACTTGGACATCAACTCAAGGACTGAAACAAAACGATAAAACATCTACATAAACTCATAACGGATGTTTTGAGACCAGATAAGATAAGTAGAAATATTTGAGTTGGAGTATTATTATAAGAAATTATTTTATCCACCCTCCATATGAGATAGTAATCTCATCATTTAGTACAAACGATGAAATAAAATAGTCTCGAGATTAGTTAATACTTCATACCAAATAAGGATCAAAGTAAAGTAAATTCTAAACTTTGTCACGGTATTATTGTTTTTATCCGATGCACCAAACGACTCCATAATATTTACGATTTCTTATATTTGCCCTCGGTTATCATTCTGTTCATATTCATAATTATCTTTTGTCTCAAATATATCCTTCTCACTAATGATTTTCTATTGAAAGAAACTAATGTGATTATATTGATATGGTGAAATTTCTCCGGGATATATACTTTTAACTTCTTAGAAGTTTGGTCAAACAAGTTATCAGTGATCGAAATGAACCATTCTCCAGGATATATACTTTTAACTTTTCAGAAGTTCGGTCAAACAAGTTATCAGTGGTCGAAATGAACCAATCAAAACACGACAAATGTTAGTTCATTGGTTGTTTGGAGGTTGCGTTGGGTCCCACATTATTTATGAAATTTCTATTTTTTTAATCTGAAAATTCTGAGTTGAATCATTGGAATTTACGAATCAGAGGGTAAAATCTATGTTTTGTTTCACGATTTTGATCTACCGTACTAGCCATTGCTCGACAAATCGTCGTTGGAGAATTAAATATAAATTAATTTATCGTATTATAAAGATTCCTCGCGAATTGAGTAATTTTATACTAACAATCAGTTTATCGTAATTTTTCTCCTTTATTCGAGTTTCAGATCGACAATGTGAGTATAATAGAAGAGTCATGACTTTCACTAAAATGGAGTAAAAAAACAACATCCATCTTTCAAAAATAATGAGTATTATTTAATAGGTCGTTACCAATGGACCCACAAATTTGAGCTTAAATAGAGTCAGTCATACATATTTCGAAAAATTTATGGACTAATACACACGACAAATTGAAATTATTCTGAATTCCTATTCCGTGACACATATGGAGTAAAATAAGCAACATCCGCCTTTCAAAAACAACTATTATTTAATAGGTCGTCACTAATGGACCCACAAAATTTGAAAGGTACTGAAATTTAACATCAATTATATATACATAAAAAATATAGAATTTTAACTATATAAATAATATGATATAATTTTTTGATTATCAAGATTCATGTCAGGTGAATCCCTTGCGTCCCTAACTCCGCACCTGATGAGTAAGCTTACCTTAGTTGATGATCATGCAAATATCTGAAAATATCTTTGAATTACGTGAATAAAATAAATTGGTTTCTGCAACAGTACACATGTTGGATGATGGTATGTTTACAAGAATGAATCAAAATTCAAAAGGTTAATACACTAAGCTTTAGAAAATAAAATCACTCACTCCACGTCTTTTGGCATTATCTCTTTTATTTTTCATCGGTTTGATATTTATATTAGGGTTAATTAAATTTAAATTTGCGCATTACAAGGTCAAGTGTTGATGCTCTTAATAGTATTTCTTTTAAATTCAAGAATTTGAATCTAAAATCTTTGATTAAGGATAGAGAAATTTCAATCATCCTGCCACGACCAGATACCTTTTAACACTATGAATGAAACAAATGTGGTAAAATGGACAAAGTTAACTGAGAATAGGCTACTCCCAATTTTTAGGCTAGTTACCTACTCTTGAGAAAAATCAATTTTCCAAACTTATCTATTTTCTTCTTAGGGTGTTTTCAGTAAGGAGAAAAATATTTTCATATTCAATTGATCAAAATGTGTTTTCTAAATTGAGCAACTTTGGTCGCTATTCAGTTCCCATTTGGTCATAAATTTTTAAGTTGAAATTTGAAAATTTGAATTTTTTGACGTTGAGTTTGGACATGCATTTTACTTGAAGAGGAATTGAAGTTTTATGAGGGAAGTCCCAAAAATCCAAAAACTAATTTGAGCGTTTCTGAGAACTTTAAAATTTTGAAAATCAAATTTCATGGTCAAACATATATTTGAAGATAAATTTTTAAAATCTGATTTAAATCTATGGGAAAACGCTAGGTAAGCTTTTAGTTGAATATTACCTCCAAAGATAGGAGAAAGCCTAGTCTTTTTTTCATTTATCTATACCGAGTCTGCTATTTTAGATAGGTCTCGAGTTTAAGTCCTGTTGGGTTAATAGTCACTTTTATTAGGAAGCGTTTTACCTTCTAATATGAGACTTCCCAATATGGTCGGATCCCAATGCAGATACTAAACACGGAATGAAAAAAAAAGTTAAATAATAATTGTGAATAGTTTTATACAACCAACACTCTCTCTAGCTGCCTATATAAAAAGAGCAAAATGCTTCTCTACATGTTCACCTTTGCTTATACAAATTAATTGAATTCTCTCATTCAACAAATTCAACTCTTTCCTTCAAGTTTTTGAAAATATTTTTTCCCATAATGGCTCATCTTTCTGATCTTGTTAATCTTAATCTCTCTGATTCCACTGAGAAAATTATTGCTGAATACATATGGTTAGTATTATTTTGTAGTGTTCTTTTTGGTTCTTTTTCACCCCTTATGTATTTGGTTATGTAGTATGGTTCTTATGAATCGAGGTAGAGCTCGAATTTTGAGTTTATGCGTTCTGAATTCCAAAAAAAGATAGTCTACTGAGTTCTGAATATAGTTTCAAGAGCCAAAGCTATTAAGTTTTGTCGAACCTGTTTACAATTTTGTTTTTTTCCAATGCTTCATGTATATGTCTTATTTTCAGAACTTTATACATGGTAATAAAGAATATATATGTACATCAACAAGGGTTATGTACTTATTCATCCTTAATATGAGTTCTTGGGTTTGAGTCCCGACTATGAAATCGTCTTTGTTAGGGAGCTTCTTTATCCTCAGTTTAGGACTTCTCGGCCTGAATCCGAATATAGTTGGATACCGGACACCGCGTGGAAATCATAAAAGAGAAGAAAACAATATATTATGTAAAATGGCATCTTATTTGAATTAAAATGTTACTTTTGATGTTAATCTTGTTCTGTTTATTATCAGGATTGGTGGATCAGGAATGGATGTAAGGAGCAAAGCCAGGGTAATAAATCTTTTATTTTATTAGTTAATTAATTTATTTATTTTATATAACATGGTTGTATTTTTTATTTATTTTTGGATAATATATGAAGAATTCTAAATTAGTGTTTTTTTTTTAAAAAAAAAAAACATGTAGACACTTTCTGGCCCTGTTGATGATCCTTCAAAGCTTCCAAAATGGAATTATGATGGTTCTAGCACAGGCCAAGCTCCTGGTGAAGACAGTGAAGTGATTCTATAGTAAGTTGCTCTTAGTATGCAAAATTTGTTATGCGGGGTGCGTGTTGAAAATAGAAAAAGTTGTTTTGAGGTTGGGTTGAAATTTTTGCGAGTTAAGTCTCAACCTGGCCTGCATCCACCCCGTCCCGCCCTACTGACATCCCTATATTTATGAGGACAATTATCTGAATGTCACTTCTTGTAATTTGATGATACAGTCCTCAAGCAATTTTCAAGGATCCATTTAGGAGGGGCAACAATATCTTGGTGAGAAACATTTTCTTTTGAGTTTAACTTTTATACGCCGACAATATAAAGAAAAGCTTACATGTAATCGTCTATACACTATAGAAGATGAGAATAGTAACTCGAACAATAAGGCAGATTACCTGTTACAAGTCCTATGTTACTCTGATCCTCCAAGAATGCCGCCGAGTATTTTGTCCCATCCTCCAAAAGTTATAGTACATTTTTTAGGATCTAACACGGTTGCAGCGGCAGTTTTGGAGGATCCGAAGAACATAGACTGTCATTTACTTATTTTGTGATTATGTGAATCATGTAATTGACCATTTTCTCATTCATCTTTTTTTTTTTTTACTTAAAGGTCATCTGTGATTGCTACACCCCAGCTGGTGATCCAATTCCAACAAACAAGAGACACAATGCTGCTAAGATTTTCAGCAACCCTGATGTTGTTGTTGAGGAACCCTGGTATTCTCAATATCCATTTCTTTTTGGTGATGTTCGAATCAGCTTACGTGAATATTGACATATCCAATTTATCTTTCAAATTAGAATTTTTTTTCTCTATATCCTTTTGGAAAGTCGTGCTCGTCTTGAACCTGGCCGTGCCCTTTTGCGCTAGTCAGGCTCATACGATGCCGAAGTCAATGAGGAATGAGATTACACTGGGTATAATGTTGTTGTATATCATTTTGGAAATTCCCTAATTGTTTGTTGAATTGTGTAAATTAGGTATGGTCTTGAGCAAGAATACACCTTACTTCAAAAGGAAATTAATTGGCCTCTTGGATGGCCTATTGGTGGTTTTCCTGGACCACAGGTAAATTTATTCACTAACTTTTCCCCCACTTCACATGCTTCTTTTCTCCGCATCTTTCGAGATATGCTACTCGGACCCTCCAAATATGTCAACGTATCTGTGTCGGATTCTCCAATCAGGATGCGACAACGTTTCTACATACCTTTCAGGCAATTTAGTTTTATGTTCATATGGATAAAATAGAATAAAAGGTGTAGCATATTTAATAAGACAGGTTACACTGACATATTTGGAGGATCCGAACAACATAGTTTTCGGGCATATGTTCTCATTACCTAATTAAACTTATGTTCACATGGAAAAAATAGTATAAAAGGGAAAAAAGTGTAACATATTTAGTTCTTCAACCATTATCTTTTTCTTGCTTTTAAATTCTTCCCTCTTTTAGTTGCACTGATTGTGTCACTATTCAAATATTGCTTTTGTCAAAATGCTATCAAGTTGTGTTACAATTCTAAACTAAAAAAATGTGAACAATCTTGATTTTGAATTTAATTTTTGAAAATCTTACGCGAATTTAGATTTTTCCTATCGCGATTTGTGATGAATTCGGCTAATTTTATGAGTGCTTTTAGGGACCATACTACTGTGGAATTGGAGCCGGAAAGGCTTTTGGACGCGATATTGTTGATGCTCATTACAAGGCATGTCTCTATGCTGGAATTCACATTAGTGGTATCAACGGAGAAGTGATGCCCGGACAGGTAGGTAAATCCAGAATATAGAGTCAGTGAGTTCAGAACGAGTGTGACATTATTATTATGTACCAATAGTTCAAGCAGAAAATAAAATGAACTCACAGAACCTGTTTTAGATTCGCCTCTGCTTTAGTTTGGACGATTATTGAACTTTTGTTTGCTTTATTCGACGTGATGCAGTGGGAATTTCAAGTTGGACCTTCAGTTGGCATTGCATCAGGAGATGAACTATGGGCAGCTCGTTACATTCTCGAGGTAATGTAGCTTAAGTTATCGATAAATTTAGCCTAAATATCAATTCATTTCACTTACTATGTCGATTTTTGGTTGTTAAACAGAGGATTACAGAGATTGCTGGAGTTGTGGTGTCATTCGATCCCAAACCTATTCCGGTAAGATCACTATTTTGTATACTCGTAGTTTGAACCAAATACCTTTTTCAGTTTCAACTTCAAATACTCGTTTTTTTCCTAACTTCAAATGTTCGTGTTTTCCCTTGTCGATTGTCAGGGTGATTGGAATGGCGCGGGTGCTCATACAAACTATAGGTAGAATGATAACTAATAACATTTCATATTCAACTCCGCGATTAGTATGTTTTTTTCTCTATTTCAAAGTGATTGAAACTTTGGAATGTTGTTTTTTCCAGTACCAAGTCAATGAGGAAAGAGGGAGGCTATGAAGTTATCAAGAAGGCTATTGAGAAGCTTGGACTTAGGCACAAGGAGCACATTGCAGCATATGGTGAAGGCAACGAGCGTCGTCTCACTGGAAGACATGAAACAGCTGACATCAACACGTTCAAATGGGTACGATGGAACTATAGTCTTTTACACTGCCAGTGTATATAAGTTAAATTCCTGGGAAATATGTCTTGTATCTCATTTGTGTCAACGTTTTTGTATTGTCCAGGGAGTTGCAAACCGTGGTGCATCAATTCGTGTGGGAAGAGACACGGAGAAAGAAGGCAAAGGATACTTTGAGGACAGGAGGCCTGCATCGAACATGGATCCATACGTTGTGACTTCCATGATCGCGGAGACTACCATCCTGTGGAACCCTTGAACGCGTATGCCTCTCTTGAGTAGTCGATGAGTATCTTCGGGTGCAACGTTTGGAGAAAGAATTGAATTTCTTAACGACCCTTTCCTCACTTGTTCTTAGAGAATTATAGCTAAGCCATTTTGATTTATTATGCTGTTTTTTAAGTTTCCATTTGTATTGTACTCAGCAAGGCTGAGTTCATTGCCTATATGATTTGGCAATGTTGTTGAAAATAACAGTTGTAATCTTATTATTAATAACAATATGGAAGGGCTTAACTTTGTCTTGCTTCTCAGAGATGCATATTTTTTAAGGTTTCCTTCACATAAAAAAAGGGCAGCTCGTTGCACGAAGTTCCACTTTGCAGGGAACTGCTTGACCACGACGTAGGTTCTTAATGGGTTGAAATTTGGAAATACATTATTTATACATATAACTGAATTTCTTAATACTCTATAAAATACAAATATATGGGTTGAGGCATAGCTACTGAATTTTGCTGAACCCGCAACTTCTATTATGGCCACGCCTTTGAATTCACCTACCTATTGGATCAAATTAAATGCCAAAAAATCCTGTTGATTGGTATAAAAGCGCATAAAACAATCAAGAAAAATTATTGACTAGTGGTTTGTTGTGTTGCTCGGACTCTTCAAAAGATATGTCGTACCCGTGTTGGATCATTAAAAAAATGAACTACTTTTGAAGGATCCGACATGTATCCGTCAATATTTTTGAAGAGTTCGAGCAAAACATAGATGGTTGGCTATTTTGCAAATGCAAAGGTGAAGCAGGCCCTAAAAGCCCATACCACTTATCTCCAATTAATTCATATGAACCATTTCTGGTTTGCAACCTAAGTTTCTGATTTGTCCCCCCTACTCTGGGTCGCTTCGACTATAAGGCCATTAAAGTAATGGCTTGGGCCCCAAATCTTAAGGGCTCCACTCTAATATACTAAGGGGTCGTTTGGTAGAGTGTATTGAAAAAAATAATGCATGCATTAGTTAATGTGTATTACTAGTACCTTGTTTGGTATATTTTTTAGACTATGTATAACTAATGCTTGCATTAGTTATACACTCTATTGTGTATTGAGGTGTGTATTAGTAATACACACCATTTTCCATGCATTAGTAATACAAACCATTTCAACACATGCATTAACTTATTAAATGACAAATTTACCCCTCAAAATATTTGCTATTCCTTTTCCCACCAAAATTGCATTTTCCGGTTCCATTTTTCCACCATCTTTGGGTGTGAAAAGCTGCCTCCCTCTTTCTATGTACTTTCTATGGAAAACAGGGTATTTTCTCCACATCTTCTTCCTTCTTCTTAATTAAACATTGTTTGCTTTTCTCCAATAGGTTAGTAATCCTATCAAACCTATATTTTAGTCATCGTTTTATTATTCTTGTTTTCGATTTTCTCCTCTTGATTCCGATCAAAATTTCATCGATTTCATTGCCGGGCTTTTGGGGTCTAGAGAAAGATCCAATTAACCTTAAAAACATCAAAATTAAGGATCAAATTAAATGATAAATAATGAATGTAAAAGAAGGAGCTGACCTCTGATTTGATCGAGAAACGACGAAGCATCCGAAGGAGAAGGAAGTGGAAATTGGGTTTTCCCTTTCTCCTACGTTAGCTGCTACTTCCTTCTAGCTTGGAAAGAGAGTGTACAAAGAAGGGTATTTCGGTAAACAAACATCTTTTTATAAAAATTATGTAAATACATATTATTTTTAATACATCAAACCAAACAATGTGTAAGAAATAGTGTCTGCATAACTAATACTTGCATTACTAATACTTGCATTAATAATGCAAGCATTACTAATACACCTTATTCGGCATTATTCTCATACACTCTACCAAACGACCCCTAAGAGTCTTCTATTAATTCATATAGCCTATATCAATTTTCAACTTCAATTTTCTAAAAAACTTTTTATGCCCCAAGTCATCTTGTTTATATATCTAGGAACCGATAAATTTGGAGGGCTACGTAACAAATGATCAAATCGAAATCTCAAATGACATTCTCTCACTTTTATCCTCTATATATATGTGTGTGTTACGTGCACCTTTTGACGATCTATTTGTGATCGTATACATCTAATCTTATGGATATGTTGGGCTTTAGAGGCCTAACATATACTCACATTGCAGCATTTCTGGCCTTAAAGTTGTTTTATAGATCAACATTTCACCTTTTGTAGATATCCTCCTATCACATCCTATGGCGATCCTCCATTTCAACCATCTCGCTTGGAACATTGAGCGTAGATAAACATTCTATCGGAGTACCTCAATTCCATCTAATCGCACATCAAGTTCACTTCTATCTCGCTGGCTAAACTTGTTGTACATATATTTTGTTTCACTATTACTCACTTATAAGGAGCCTATGCATAGGTCGAGCTTTTGGAATTGATACTTTCAATATTAGCTAGTTTCATCTATTAACACAATATCGTCTGTAAGAAGCATCCACATGGTTGTGGTGTCATTATATACGAATAGCATTTTGAGACCTCACAAACATTTTGTAATTCAATTGATACACCATAATCTTCATTATATAACATGTAAACTAGCTAGTTCTAGAACGTTGTCATTATAATGATCGATAGAGTCAGAAGTTCATACGAGGATATTCAAGAGGATTTACCCTTTTATGTATAACTAGAAAAAAGATCGTTTTGCTCTATTTGCGCGGTCTCTTGCATCCTTTTATCTCCGCCACTCTGTCCACATACACGACTAGGTAAAAGAAGAATACAGTTTCCATGTCGGGTTTGTGTATTATATCTTCACAGTTTGGCACTGGGAAGACAATTTTTTTGGTATTCCTGGAGTTGTCTAGTGTTGAAAGCAACAATTCAAGATCTAAAAATTGATAGGAAATGAGATAACGATCACACAATTTAATATAGTATCAGATAAGCAGAGATTATGAAGGAAAATCGGACCTACAAGTTATAAGATAGCATGTTAAGACATAATTAAGTTGTTGGATTATGTGGCTATTTTGTATAAAAGTTTGCGAGTGTTAGAGAGAATAGTACACTTTTCTTGGGTCCGAGCACGTGATTTCTTTTTTCAGAATAATGAATGACGATGAGATTTGAACTACGTGCCATGAACTCTACCTGCACTGATATTACTGTATTAACTTAGTGTGATAATCTACTTTTAAAGGTTAAACAATAAGAAATAAAATGCTTGCTATTACATCATTATGCCATCGAACATAAGCTAGCACTGATTTGTATTATTTCATATTATAAGTAACATCATTTTATATTTCTAAATAATAACACGACACAATAAAACTTATGAATTATTAGAGATTTATAGAGACCATATATAGTGCTATTGATTGAAACAAAATGTTTGACCATATGGGTTGCGATGCAGTGATGGAACTACTTCACTTTTAACTAGAAGTCTCGGGTTCGAGCCTTAGGTACGGGAAAAATCTTGTTGACAGCGCCACTCCAGAATGAGCCCTCCAATGCGATCCGAATTTGTCGGAGATCCAATGCAGATATCGAACACTCGGTGGAAACCAAAAAAAAGGTAAAAATGTTTGGACAGATTGGAATATTATGTATTTTTTTGTTGTTGCTTATTCTTTCGGTATAATTAAATAATTTTATTTTAGGATTACAGCTAATGACTTGTTATTATACTCTTGTTTCGTTTGTTTAATAATTAAAAATGACTTCATTAGATAGATGCCACTATTAGGTGTTCACCGCACACAAATTAAGCCACAACAAATTGTTTAATTTATCCCTCCATCTCAATTTATGTCGCACTATTTAATTATTAATGAAATTTAATTAAATTTCCGATGTGCAATTATATTGAGCTCAATATTTTAGACCCTATTTTCTTTTTACAATAGAAAAATAAAATAAATTTCATCAATCCCTATTTTAGATTCGTTTGGTCATAGATTTTGAACTTGAAACTTGAAAAATTGAATTTTTTGAAACTTGAAAAATTGAAATTTTTGAAACTTGAAATTTTGTTTGAACATGCATTTTTCTTAAAAAAATTTGAGGTTTTGTGAATGGGAGGGAAATTTCTTCTAAAAACTGGTATGAGCCAGTTTTTTGATCTAGAAAATATTTTGAAGATAAAATTTTAAAATCTGATCTACTTCATGGTCAAAATAAATATTTAAAGATAAATTTTAATAATGTGATTCAAAATCTATGTTCAAACAAAGGTCCCAAAATGGCCACATGCAAATTAGGTGTAGACATCACTCTGGGATAGCAATTAGCAACCAACTTTCCTTATATGTACTAAAGTTTTGGAACTTAATTAGTACCAAATTTTCCAATTCCAAAATCAATCTTCTTCTTTTTTTTTCAATCCAGAAATGCAATCTTCATCTTCCTTGTCCTCCTCCCACATAAGAAAACCATCATCAAATACTATTGTTCCAATTCATCATGTCAATAATAATAATATGTCCCTTCTTGATAAGTATGAAATCGAGAGAATCTCAAAGGAGTTAAATCACTACATAGAGGCTAGCAGAGAAAAAAAGGGCCATGATGTGCAAATTATAATGGCTAAGAAATCAAAAGGGTGGCTATGGTTTAAACATGGCACAATGATGTGTAGCTCAAGACATGCTATTGTGGTGGACAGTAGCAAAGTTTCCGGCAATTCACGGCGACCGAAGAAATATTCACCGGTGGACTGCGGTCGGGGCAACAACCTGCGCCTAGTTGAGTAACAACAATAATAACATATTCAGTGTAATCTCACAAAAGGAGTTTAAGGAGGGCTTTGCGTACACATAGGTGTGGAGAGGTTATTTCCAATAGATTCTCAGCTCAAGTACCCTCTTCAGACTTCACTTGGTGAGACTACATTAGTTATATATGTTGTTGTATTCTCGAATCAAGTAACACATGCCTAGTATATATGTATGTATGTGTGTTCCAAAGTAGAAGCTGGATGTATGTATGACCAACTGCACGTGTAGGTATGTGTTTTAAAAGTAGAAGTTGGATGTGTGTGTATGTATATAAAGACATCAACTATATGTGTGATCAACTGGATCACCTAATGTATGTGCTTTCAAACAATATGTGCACAAAATTAACTCCGGCAGAATTCCGGGAAAGTCCAAGAAAGTAACATGATTATCCAGTGGCCAACTGAAACACTGACGAACTGCACACGTGTATAAGTGATGTTGGAGTGGGAAGTAGCGACTAGGATTTATCGATACACAAATACGTATATAAGTGTATATATGCTATAAAAGTCTTCTAAATAAAACAGATACTAGGCTTTAGGATATTCACAAATGGGCTTATTATAGACTGAGTTGGGCCATCTTGTGGAAGATGTGTGTTGGACCTCCAAACAAACATAAGAAGAAGTCAACCTGTTGAGAAAAAGAACCAAGTCTAAATCAGAGTTTGCCCAATATAGAGTAGCAATTTTAGTAAGATACTATTATATAAAAAAAAATTTAAAAAAAAATAGAATAGTCTTTTGGCTCAATTTTGTATTTAAATATGTACTTGAATTTATCACTTAAAATATCAAAAAACAATAAAATACGACTAGGAAGTTCATATTATTCTACATTTTAGTGTTATAATACTAATTCTTAGGTGATGAAAGCTATAGAAAGAAAAAAGAAGAATTCTTTTTTTAATTAAATAAGTTAATTGAGAAGTTCATGGGCCAAAATTGTAGACCAGGTCATTAGCGAAAAAAAAAAAAAAAGCCTTTTAGAATTGGATCAACAATATGGGTCAATTTTGACTTGAAAAGATTGATTTTCAAAGTTTTTACTTGATTGGGTCCAATATATTTTCCTCGATCTTGCATAAGCACAAGTTCTTTTCTTGAGTCGGAGACTATCGGAAATAACCTCTCTATTCTAAAAAGATAAAGCTAAGATTTATGTACGCACTACATACCCTCCCTAAATCCCATTTATGAGACCATACTGGGTAGGCCATCGATGGAAATGTAATTCAGAAATAGTTACTTTAAATATAAAAATAAAATCTAGGGAAAAAAATCTCTAGTTAAAATATGAAGGTTTTTCAACATAGTGTGTTGGAGTTTCACATATAAAAGATCATTATAATATGTTGGAGTTTCATATTTAGGCATTGTTTTTGAACTCCTACCTAGTGCGTTAGACTTTCACATGTAAAAGTTTGAAACTACATCGAAGTTTCACCCATAAAAGTTTCAAATTCCATCCTACTTATGTGAGTTTCACATTTAGAAGTTTTCAATTCTATCACAGTATTCTTGAATTTCACTTGTAAAAATTTTGAATTCAATTATCGATTTGAAAAGTGACTACCACCAATTCACCACATTGTCATGGAGTTCAAACCGCTAATTGAACACATTCATTCAAATTATATATTAAATTAATATATTTGACGAAACTTTCGACTTCACCACTATTATCACCGAATAACCATAATAAATTGAGTAAACAATTACTTTTACGCAAGTAAACAACTAATTACTATACAGAAAAATAGAAAATTTCTAGAAGAGCTAGAGAACTGTAGAATCACTGATGTTCTTTTTGGTTTTGATTTTGTATCTGATGTTCGATATTTATATTGGAATCTGATTAAATTTGAATTCGCTTGCATATCTAATATAGACTAAACAAAAGAGAACTAAATAAAAGTTTCATCCTTAATCAGAGGTCTCAGGTTTGAGCCCTGTGTATATGGAGAAAATCCTATTTAGAGCGTCACCCCCCAAAATGGGCCCTACAGTGCTCGATCGGGACTAGTCGGGGCTCCAATACGGGTGGCGACCACCGGGTAGGAAACCCCAAAAAGAATTTTTAAATTTCAACTTTCCAGGTGACATGTTTAACATCACAAGATTAAAAGACGTTTAAAAAAAAAAAAAGAATTACCTACCTTTTTTGGGGCAAAGCGTTTCCGTATCTAATTTAAGACTAAACAAATCCATTTGTATCTAATTGATTATGATGTCTTTAACTTTTACGAGACTAATCACTATTTTAATTCAGTTCAATTCAATAAGTAATTAAGTACATTCATACACGTAACTAAAAAAAAAAAAGTAACTAGAAGAATTACACGTTGATTCTTGCAAGTGCTCCAACTCCTCTTACCTCCGGAGGTCAGAATTTTATTTTTTTTTAAAAAAACACCTAATTTTCCAAAAAAAAATTCATCCCAAGGTTGGTTACCGACTTCCTGTGGACGGTTTTATTATCGACCAGGATTTTCCAGGCCTAAGCATTCAGGTCAGTTTTTGATTGGTTTTTTTGTGAAAATCGATCTCCAGAGGTCGATTTTTACCTTTTTTTAGTAGTGTTATTCGTTGATTATTGCAAGTGCTCCAAATCATCTCACCTATATTGATTTTTACCAACATGTAGCTTATAGTCCTAATGATGTTGCTTTTCTTCTACTAATTTTGAATGATAGATGTGTTAAAAGAGGATTAGGATTTAAACCAATTAAAAACTTACTTGTATTGTCGTATTTGTTATTGGATGCACACATCAAAGCACCCAATTATATCAACTGATTATAATTAAGTGATTTATGAGGCAAATATACAAACTAATTGATTATGCGTAAGTAAAAGAAGTACATATAGGAGAAATAATAAGAAAAAATCTCTTATGTTTGATAGTAAAATTAAAATAGTCTCTTAAATATAGACTCTAGTTAGTTTTGATCCTTAAAGTTTATTAATAGCCTATTTGGCCAAGCTTCTAAAATCAGCTTATTTTCAAAAGTGTTTTTTTCAAAAGTATTTTTAAAAAAAGTACTTTTGGTGAGAAGCAGTTTGTGTTTGGCCAATACAATTATAAAAACACTTTTGAGCTGCAATTAGTGTTTGGCCAAGCTTTTAAAAATGTTTTTCAGTATATTTTTCTCATAAGTGCTTTTTTCAAAAGTGCTTTTGGAGAGAAGCTACTTTTTTTAGCTTATGAAAAATTGCTTTTTTTTACTCCCCAGAAGCACTTATTTACTTCCATAAGCTTGGCCAAACACCTCAATTTTTAAAAATAAGCACTTTTAAGGAAAAATAAGTACTTTTGGAAAAAATAAATTTGGCCAAACAGGCTATAAGAATGAGCTTTTGGTTTCCCTTTGTATTTAATAAACTCTGCTGGCCTATTAGATTTAACGAGAACTTATATAACTTGTGCACTTTTTAGAATTTTTGGGATTTGATGACTTTTCTAGTGTCTCTTATTAAATTTTATTTTTAAAACATAATTCATTTTAAATACAACGCACAATGTTGGTTAAATATTTGATAGATATCAACGCTGCTTATTTTTGGCAAAATTAAAAGATCAAAATCGCTCAAAGATACATTTGAGGTAAACTTACCCTCTAATATATTGGATCATTTTTGTCATTCTCTTTATTAATGGAAAACACATCATGTATCTTTTAGATTTTGTGTTAAATATCTGATGCGAGTAAATTTTGCCAACTAGCCATATTCTCTCTCTTTACTAGTATTTTGTTACTTTTAAACTACAACAACGGAGTAGGATGGAAAAGAATAAAATCAGATCGGTTAATCATCGAATTTCAAATCGTGCGTCACTTAACTTTCAAAAATTATTCGATTAATAGAAATAAATAAAATACAAAATTAGATCGGAAGTTAGGAAATGATCATAGTTCTAGTACAAAAGCAGAAAATTTAATTAGCAATTACTTATTAGCTTCAAGATTTAGGCATTAAAAAAAAAATTAACAACACTGCATACATCTTAAGAGCTAGGAAATTCTTTATGTCCTCATTATCCTACATGATATGAAATATTGGATCATAATTCATACTAGGGTTCTAATTTTTCTACCTTTTTTGTCCCTATTCGGTATTATATTCGTACTAGATACGGAGAGCCCGCGTCAATGCGGGTCCAATATATGTTATTTTTTTTGTTTCAATTTATGCAACACAGATGAAATTTAGACGGTCAATCAATTTTTTGTAAGATTTTAAATATTTTAAGTTGTTAATTAGTATTATGATTTATTGTATTTCTTACATAATTTTTGTTATGTCCCAATTTATGTTACATAGATGGAATTTTAAGAGTCGATCAAAATTTTTTGTATAATTTTTAAGTATTTTAAGTTGTTAATTATTGTGATTTATAGTTTTTTTCACATGATATACAGATAATATATGATACTATCTCTGACCCAGTTTACATGACACTGATAGAATTCGGAGAGTCAACTAAATTTTAATATATTTTTTAGATATTTAACTTGTTAATTATTATAATTTATATTACCTTCTACATAATTTTCAGATAATATATGTTACTTCCTCTACTCCAAATTATCTGGTGTTGATAAGATTTGGAGAATCAACCAAATTTTTAATATGTCTTTCAAATATTTTAAGTTGTTAATTATTGTTATTTGTAGTACTTTTACGTGCGACACTGATAGAATTTTAAGAGTCAATCAATTTTTTTTTATGCATTTTACATATTTTGATTTGTTTAGTATTGTAATTTATATTACTTTTTACGTAATTAATTTCTTTATTTAATAGAAGTATTTAATTTTTGCGGAAACACTTGAATTAAAAAACTTTGCTTTTTTTTGATGTCTAAAAGAGAAATACCATGTTAAATAAAAATAATCTAATTCTCTCCTTACATCTTTGAAGGCCACAAATCTCAAAGAGTAGGCGTAATTAATTACGAAGAGAAATTATCGAGTTCTTTGGTCAAATTACATGAATTGGATTTCACTAATATTTACTACTTTATATATAACCATAAAATAAAAATAGAAGGGCGAATCACTCAATTAGCTTTCGACTCTAAGCTACTTTATGTTTTCACGTATTAAATATTTTATGTTGTTAATTATTGTGATTTAGAGTACTTTTCACGTAATTTTCAAATAATATATGTTACTTCTTACGTTCCGATTTATGTAACTATGATAGAATTTCGAGAGCCAACCGAACATTTTATGTCTTTTAAATATTTTAAATTGTTAATTATTGTAATTTATAGCACTTTTTATGTCACTTTAAAATAATTATCCAATTTATGCAGCTCCGATAGAATTTCGGAAATCAGTCGATTTTTCTTATTATGTCTTTTAAATATTTTAAAATTAATTATTGTGGTTCATAGTTTTTTTTAACGTAAATTTCAAATAAATATAAGTATTTCTGGAGAAGTAGAAGGGCGAAATGGTAATCTCGTAGACTGACCCTAAGCTCCTCAAATAGTAATAAGTGAGACTTTGAGGAACTTATTTATAATATTTGAAAGTTGACCCTAAGCTCCTCTGATAGTACTTTTTATATCATTTTAAAATAATTGTCCCAATTTATGTGGCACACCAATAGAATTTCGAGAATCAATTTTTTTTTTACTATGACCTTTAAATATTTTAAAATTAATTATTAATAAATATAAGTAATTCTAGAGAAGTCCTCAAATAGTAATAATTGAGACTTTGAGGAGCTTAGTTGTCATTTTTGAAACCCCTCAAATAATAATAATTAGAACTTTGAGGAGCTTAGTTGTCATTTTTGAAACTTGACCCTAAGCTCCTCTCGCTCCTCAAATAGTAATAAGACTCTAAGCTTCTCTCGCTTCTCAAATCGTAATAAGTGAGACTTTGAGGAACTTATTTGTAATTTTTGAAAGTTGACCTAAGCTCCTCTCATTCCCATTTTTTATATGTTTTTTAAATATTTTAAGTTGTTAATTATAATTAGTAGTACTTTTTAATATTATTTTCAAATAATTGTCCCAATTTATGCGGCATCGATAGAATTTGAGGAGCTTAGGTGTCATTTTGGAAACTTGACCCTAAGCTCCTCATTCCCTCTTCTATTATAGAGTAATTTAAGGGTAAAAAAGAGCAGTCTGGTGCATTAAAGCGTCCGCTATGCATAGGGTCCGAAAAAAGATCGGACCACAAGGATTTATTGTACGCAATCTTAGCTTACCCCACATTTCTGGAAAAGGTTATTTTCACGACTTGAACCTGTGACCTCCTGGTGACATGTCAATAACTTTACCAGTTATCCCAAATCTCCGAGGCATCCTTTGATATTCTTATTTAAGGCTTGATTAAATATTGAATACACACTGAAAAATCGCACATTTTGAGGATAAATCACTCCCCAATAATAGTAACTTTATATTTGAATTCAAACTCAAGCTACCTGGTTAAAAAGTAAAAAAAGAAGGAGTTTATTCATTATTGATTGAATAGACATATGAAAATGAGATATATGCATTTAACGATGGAGAACAACTAATATGTCAAGTCATTACAAATGCTTCACTTACCACGTAATCAATTAGAGTTGGACCAAAAAATTCTAATAAACTTTTTAGGTAGCAAAAAGTGAATTCAAAATTTAAAAATTTTAGGAGAGCAATATAAAGTTTTAATAATTGAGTTTTGAAATTAAATTTTTATATATAATAGTAAATTTCTCAATAAAAATATAAAGTTTGGACTAAAATTTATTATATTCGACCGATCTGATAAATAACCTTCTAGCTCTGCATCTATTATATCTGTAGCTGTTTTTTCTTTTTTTCTGTTGGGTGCAAGGTGGCAGTATCTAATTAATTTACTTGCATAATAAACACTCTCGATTTTCTTCAAATATCGTGAATAGAATGAAAGAGACCCTTTTGTTTTGGCATATCTTTTCACAAAAGAAACAAATTGCATATAACTAATAAAAGGTAAAAATTTATTAGCACTCGATATTTTTTATCAAAGCATAATAATTTATTATAATTAAATTATAAATTAACGTGAAAATATGTATTAATTTATTGTAATTTAGTGATAAGAGTACATGTGAAGACATGTTAATTAATTTGATATAAATATTGAGTGCGAATAAATTAATAAAAGATACATTGTAGACATTTCATGAGACTTCCATCTTAAAGATGAACATTGAAATGTTGCCACTTGGACAATATATATGGAAAAGTAGTACAATCATGACACTAAATTCTTGCCAATTATTGTACCAAAAGAAAATAAAATTCTTGCCAATTAGATGTATTGCTTCTCCTAGGGTTTACACCCGGCTCCTACCCTATACTTATTTTTAAAATTCAAATTTTATATACATTGACAATATTTAAAATATTTATACAATCAGATTATTTATTACTGTAGTAGATAATTATAAGTGAATTTCTTGAATGATAACTAACATATTATGTTTAGAATGGGAATTTTCATATGTTTTGAGACTTTGGAAAGATGCATATATGTATAGAAGAGGAAAATAATTTATTAGGGTTTATGCTAAAAATTATGTTGTTTTTCTTTTTATTAACTATTTTGTAATAGGAATCTCTCTCTTTTATTTTCCTTTTGTTCTTTGTTGTTGAAATTAATGAACGGTCTGATTATGAGTTGTTTTTATTGATCAATTCAAAGGTTAGTTTGTTA
Source organism: Capsicum rhomboideum (assembly GCA_031232105.1). NCBI lineage: Eukaryota > Viridiplantae > Streptophyta > Magnoliopsida > Solanales > Solanaceae > Capsicum > Capsicum rhomboideum. The sequence continues at coordinate 15,673,860 of CP124715.1, read as the reverse complement.
CATATTATCACAAGTTAAAATTCACTGATAATATAAAAGAATATTTATACTTTCAGCGTGAAAAAGTTAAATCTTTAATTTTTATATTTTACAAATGAATGAATAGGATAACTTTCTTGTCTTATAATTATATTTTCTCCGTTTAAAAAAGAATGACCTAGTTTGACTTGATACGGAATTTAAGAAAATAAAAAAGACTTTTGAATCTTGTAATTCTAAATTAAAATTATGATAAACGTACCAAAATATCCTTGAATCTTATGGTGTTAAACATGTCATGTAAAAAGTTAAAATTAAAGTGTTTTCAAAAATCGAAAAAGATTATTTTTTTTTAAATGAATTAAAAAAGAAGATATATCATTCTTTTTGAACGGAGGGAGTATTTCTTTATGGATCACGTCAAGTCAAGATAGGAAGTGGGAAAAGTCTTTTTAACAATATTGAAAGTGTCATGTCCACATACATAATTGTCCATCAATAAATAGGTTCCTTAATTAAGCTCTTACAACAATAAAATATTCTTATGAGCTCCTCTTCCACATCCAATGTACCTTCTATATAAATCTTATTATATCTAAGAGTTTTTGAGACTATTGACAGCCAAAACACCAAGAAAAATGTCATGAAAAATATTTATCCAATTCCTTATAATAGAAATGGAATTTTCATCCGCTCAAATTCAATACCCAAATTTCAATTTCTTCCAAGATCAATTACCATTACAATGGAATGATGAGCTTTTCTTAGATGAACATTTGACTAATTATCCATGGGAAATTGACTCTATCGACCAGAATAACGATCATCAGTTGCTAAGAAGTTCTTCATTTTCAGACACTAATTTCTCAAAAGGATGTTATGCATGGAAAGTTGACTCTGTTGACCAAAACGACAATCATCAGTTACCAAGAAGTTCTTCATTCCCAGCTACTAATTCCTCGAAAGGAAATTATTCATGGGAAGTTATTGACTCCTCCAACTTGAAGAAGGACAATCATCATCATTTATCAAGAAGTTCATCATTCTCAAACACTAATTCCTCGAAAGGAAACTATCCATTGGAAGTTATTGACTCCTCCAACCAGGAGGACGATGATTGTCAACTACCAAGAAGTTTGTCATTCTCAGACACTAATTCCTCGAAAGGAAACTATCCATTGGAAGTTATTGACTCCTCCAACCAGAAGGACAATGACCCTCAACTACCAAGAAGTTCTTCATTCTCAGACAACACTGATTCCTCAAAAGGAAGCAATAATCATGACGTCGAAGAGGTTACATCACATGACAATAACACCACCAAATTAAAAGAAAAAAAACACTACATAGGAGTTAGAAAAAGACCATGGGGAAAATATGCAGCAGAAATAAGAGACTCAACAAGAAACGGAGTTCGAGTTTGGTTAGGAACATTTAACACTGGTGAAGAAGCTGCTTTAGCATATGATCAAGCTGCACTTTCAATGAGAGGTCCATTAGCACTACTCAATTTTCCAATGGACAAAGTAAGAGAATCACTTGAAAATATTAAGTATATTTGTGAAGATGGAATTTCACCAGCTGCTGTTTTAAAAGCAACAAATAAAATGAGATGTGTGAAACATAGGAGAAATAGGAAGAAAAGAAAGAAGGAAAATAGTGTTTTGGTTTTTGAAGATTTGGGAGTGGAGTTGTTAGATGAACTTTTGATGAGTTCATCTTAAAATAATTCTTCTACTTGTTTGTAAAAATTGCTCTTTTTATTTTTTTCATGCCTCTATGTGAATAATCATTTGGTGTCTAGAATTTATCGATCCGATTAATTTGAAGCCTGTTAGAGGAGAAAACGCCTCCAATATAGTGACCGCTCTCATATTTTTTCCAAATTTTATCAGTTAATTGCGATTAATCTCATTTAAAATGTTGTAAGTAAATCAGACTATACCTTTTAAAAATATTTCTAATTAAAAAATTGATAAAACTAAAAGGTTACCAAGAATTAATTCTCAATTGATATGTTTATTTTTCCTCCTTTCCGGGCTGCAAAATAGTGACGTGTCCTTTTTCCTTTGTTTTTGTCTCGATCTATTAGAATTGACTTATTTCAAGTGCTTAGCTGTAAACCCATCCAAACGAGCTCTTAATGTTCCACCGTAAAAATAAAGTTATATATATGATGAATCGTAATATATAACTATAATTTAAAATAGCAGAATAGTTATCTTCTTCTACTTCTTCGTTTTTTTTTTAAATGGGGATATTTATAGAAGGAGAGTGGGGAGGGGATTACAATATGGGGAATTGAACCATCACCAACAAGGTGAGAGTTCAGGTAACTAACCAACTAAGTTACTAAGTTTCCCCCAGCGGAATAGTTATCATTTTTATCATGTTACTGATTAATATGTAGTTCAGTTTATCCAATTACCTTATAAAATATCTATTTTTAACATTTTTAGCCTAATCGTGATAAATTATCGCCGTCCGTGATTTATACTCAGTATATTAAAAGAAATTAACTACTATCCACTGTCAGTGGAAACATGTTTTACACTGTCAAGTAATTTTGACGGGTCCAACAAGTAAGATTTTCCATTATTTTCAGTTTTAAATATTAAAAAAGTAAATAAGAAAAACAGAGGTTTAAGACAATTTGGACTCTGTTTAAGGAAAATAGAGGTTTAAGACAATTTGGACTCTGTTTAATCTGGAGAATTTAATCTTACCAAAAATAGAAGAATTATGCAGTTCTTGTTTTCATCTCTCATTAGTTTCAGGACATCAACGTTTCTTCAAACCATTGAAGCAATCATCAATATACATCATTGAAGCACAATTTTATATGATAACTTTTTACTCTATTTATTTTTCTATTTCTGATTTTGGAGAATTCTATATGAACAACAATACTCAAAGTCGATTGCACCTAAGCCATTGAATACTTTTTCACATAACTTTTTCTTATTATAATTTTATGACGGTCTTTCGAAAACAACCTTTATTTTTTAGAGATAGAGTCTGCGTACACTCTTACCTTTTCTACACTCTACTTTGTTGGATTTCATTGGGTATATTATTATTATATAAAAAATATCTTTCAGAAGTTTTCAATAAATCGGGTAAGTCCAATACCTTAATGTTGAATTACATTTTAAAATTTTAAGCAAAATTTATCTCGTTAATCTAATATCCAAAATAGTATGAAGCAGGACAAACTAGAATTTCCTGATTTAATTGAGTACTTGAGAAAGAGTTGCTACTATACCAATACAACTTGCTTTGTTTCACAAATTACACAAAATCAGCTGGACAATTGTATGTAATACGGTCAAGAAAAAATTGAGCACAGAATCTTTTGACATTAATGGAAGGATGAAAGAGGAGGGTAAGAGGATATGAATGAGATCCAAAAATTGAGATCTGCAGAGAGAGAATTGATATTGAGGAGAGTGTTTAAAAAAATTAAAAAGATCAAATTAGATGCTAACCGGCTGTTGCCGGTCAAGATTACGTGACTATGTAAATTGTGTTTCCACTGACAGTGGATAGTAATTAATCTCTAATACAAATGTACAATTAGTGAAGAATAATTTTACACGATGATTATACTAGTTAAATATTGTAAAAAAATAAAATAAAATTAGGGTTACTATTTCTTTTGATAGTGGACCTTGTTGAGTTGTAAAGTACCGTACTCTTTTGTGTAGCCATCAGATATTTAGTCCAACCTATTGACTCGACTAATTCAAATTTTATTGTCTATGGCTCATTAATCGAGAGGTAAAGATTATTTAAGTTTGTATAAGAAGACAACTCATCTATTTTTCATTTGATGTGTGATTCTTCAAAAGCTAGTTTGGACTTTTCAACATCATTCCCTACCTAAAATTTCTTAAATCTGGGGGCTGAACTTGATACTTCTTAATAAATATGGACGAATCTCATTTATCCCACCAAATTTTTTAATAATTTAGTTTGTCTGTCATTCTCGCGCTGTGGCCATAGTTTATTGATCATTTGTACTATTTATTTTATTTATTTATTTATTTTATGTTCCTTCATTATCTAGTTTATAATCATTGTACTTTTTTGACATTTCCATGGTTGGTCCGCTGGTACGAATTAATAATCAACAATTTTGACCTTAATTATTTATCCATTAATGAATATCCCACTTTGATGCCAGAATGATTTTAAAAAGCTACTTAACCAAATTATATATCCAATGTTGTTTTATATGTACATAGTTGATCTTGCTTAGAAAAGAAAAAATCTTTTTAATACAATAAGAATGAGTCTTTCAAAATGATTGAAGTCTTCATCTTCTACATAATTTTATTATTTTTTTTAAAAAAAGAATCTTCTTAGATAATAAAATATATACATATACTGGAATACGTAGACGTAGAGTGTCGTTCAAGAAAAAAATATTTATGATTTGTGCAGGAAAAAATGAAGAAAAAAATGGCATCAATATTCTACAAATTGCAGTTTACAAATAGCAATTAATTCTTCTAACGATCCTCTAAACAAAATTAGTTCATAAAAATATGATTTGTCTAATTCATTTATGTTCAAACGGGTTGATGATCTCTTCACTTATTAACTCAGTCCATTTAATAGTTGGAGTGATCTGAGCTAAATGTGCAATCTCAAATAGACTTATTTGTCAAAATTTTATAAAAGAAATAGATTTGACATATTATATATAATCATAATGAAGAAAACTTTTTTGATTAGTTTCCATAAAACAAGTTCAAAAAAATAAACAAAGAATTAAAAATAGAGAATTATTGGACAAATTTGAATTATAACATATTGTTTAGATTATTTTAACATGTGCAAATTCAGTTCAACTAGTATTTTTGACACTCCTAATTTGTCTACATACCCAATATTTGTCTTAATGATTCACTTAATATATCTATAAATAATTTATTCAGAATATAATTATAAGTTATATTTTTAAGAATAAAAAAATCTATAAATTCAGAATCTTATTTATGGCTCTAGTTTCAAGAGTGATTAAATAGTTATTCCATTGTCCTGTGCCGGGGTCTATCAGAAACAACCTCTCTACCTCACATATGAGGTAGTGACATGAATTGCATACATTTACACTCTGCAGACCCCACTTTGTGAGAATATTATGTTGTTGTTGTTACTTCCTCCGTTCACTTTTACTTGCCACTATTTTCCTAATTTAATTTCTATTTTTACTTGTCATTTTTGACAAATCAAGAAAAGACCAAAAAAAAAAATCATTAAAAATTTCATGTTTTACTCTTAGCATTAATTAATTATTCTCCAATCATTTTTCAATACCTATTACTAAACATTAATTAATAAGGGCAATATCGTAAACTCACTATACCAATCATTGTTTGTTTAATGGATGTGTCATGTTAAAAAGTGACAAATAAAAACGAACGAAAGAAATATAATGCTATTAAATAGTTATTCCAGGTAAAAGTTAAAGTAGGAGTACTATTGGATTATATTTTTCCTCCATGAGTTTGAATTTTTTTCTCACTCTCCGCTCTTCATTCGATATTCATATTGAATTCCTAACTAATCTGAATTTATCTAGCTTAAGACCAAAAAACACTCTTTATTAAAAAAAATTATAGCCAAATCTCGAATTTGAAGTTTCTAATTCAGAATGAAAAATCTTTATCCATCCCTTATTATCGTCAATGTTGAGTTTGAAAATGTTGCTCACACATTATTTTTTGTTTTCAATGAAGGTTGGTTGAAAATGTCCACAAAAAATCTAACAAGTTATAAATGAATATCCACATATAACCACCAAAGAATAAAAAACAATATCCACAATAATATACTTTTCAATGGTTTTAAATCTCAAAAAGAGAAGTTGTTAGTATTAGCCGACGGTAAACGACAAAGTCCAGATGTTAGGATCCAAAATGATCTACCGTCATGGGTGACAGCCGACACGTATTCTCTTGATTCAGTATTTTCGATAAGGTTTTTCCTATAATCGTATTGAGAGAAAATAATCGATTGTGATTTCATATTTGTTACGATCTAAACTCATGACATGTATTGTATACTTTAATCACTCAATAGGTCTCAGAAACTTGTCTCTTGAAATACGCCACTAGCGAAATCAAAAAGTGAATGTACCAGTTCATGAACTTGTGAAATTTTTTTATTATGCATGAGAGATAAGTATGATGTGACAGATAAGAATTGCATGAGGTTCCATACATATTTTTTCACATGTATTAATGGGCTCCATTGTCAGAAAAGTGGGCAAAAATGTCCCCTCTCTCCCTTTTTAATATAGTTGAGTCCATTCTCATGAAAATGAACCAAAATCTTAGCAATTACCCTATTTTCATTCCGTCTCTCACCTTTTTCAATTATGATTTCTTTGGTTCTTTTCTTTCTTTTTTTTTTTTTTTTTTTTTTTTTTTTTTGGTGTGTGTGTTAGAACAACGATTATTTTTGTTCAGCTGCTTTTTTCTCTTTTTTTTTTTTATTGCACAGTTTCTTTTCCAAATTTTCCTACTTATCTTATCTGAATATTTTTATTCAAAAGTGAGAAACTCAATATTTTTCTCCTAACTCATCCTATTTCTAACATTATATTCTTCTCCTTTTGTCTTATATTTCCTCCATCTATTTATTTTAATTTGTTCAGTTTAAAAAATCAAGAAATATTTTATCACTTTATACCCATTTTGTCCTTATTACTCCTAAGTACTACTCCTTCATTACTAAATACTTGTCATCATTTTTGCTTACACTCCTTGAAAGAAAAACATTAACTAGAGGCTAATATGACTAAATTACGCTTATTTATCACACCTCTCTATTTAATACTTCTATTATTTGCACTATATTATTAATATCTCTTCATATTTATGACTAAGGATAAAGATGAAAAAAAATAAGTAATTGTTTTTTGATTTTCTAAAATTTACAAGTATTATGGAATATCTAATTTTAATAAGGATGACAAGTATTTAGGAACGGAGGGAGTAATTAATTTCAATTCATTTTCCAATAAGTGAGATGACTAACAATAACTAGGGGTGGTATAGTAAAATTATTACATTTTATTTAAAACTATAATATTGTAAAGCTTCAAAAGTTCCTCCATTGTTAATCTTGATATTAATAAATAAGACATTAATAGAGTGTATTAAAAAAGAGTGAAAATGGTAAACTAATAAAAATATTCTTTTTATTTACGATTTCTTAAGAATTGTGTAAACAAAGTGGACAAATAATATAAAAGAGTAAAATTAAGCGGCACTTATTCTTCTTGAAGCAATTCCATAGTTTAAAACAATTAAATCTATCAAATACTCTCCAATACGAAAATATAAAAGGAAAGAACACTGCATATCAATGCCTGTTCCATCAGTGATGCAATAGAACAAAATAAATATTTTTTGTGGAGTGCATAAATTAGTGAGAACAACTATTTTTAATTATGCAAATAACTAAAATTTGATAAAAAATATTAAATATTAAAAATAGAATTAATTAGAGAAAATATATTAAATTCCACACTTTCCGTGAATAAAAGTATTAAGGGAACAGAAGCAAAATGTGAAATAATTGCACAAAGAAAGCGAAGAAAAAGCTTGAACAAAAGTGAAAAAATTAAAAAGGACGGGGGGGGGGGATTATTTTGCCCACTTTTCTGACATTGAACCTTATAAAACTCTTGTCTACCACATCATACTTATTCCTCATGCATAAAATTTTTTTTCTGAACCCGTGATATGTCTTAAAATGCTTTTTACTTTCCTCTCTTATTTTGATGTAAGATTCTTCTAAAATATTATCTATACCCTTTTTTAAAGAAGTTTATCAGACTAGAAGTCTCTCAAACCTTTTTTATTATTCGTCGATCCACCTATTGTCACAAGCGCTACAAATAGTGACACGTTAAATTAATTAAGGAGTTCGTTTAACCAAATTCCTTCTCTCTCTCTCTCTTTTTTCATTTAATAATGAGAAAGGCAAAAGAATAAGTTTCACTAGAACCCCCACAATTTCTTTTTTAAAAAATTGAAAAATTATTTTTTTTGAGAAAAAGCTCAAATATGTCATCAAACTATTAGAAATGACTCATATATGTCATCCGTTATAATTTTAGCTCATCTATGTCATCGCCTTTGAAAGTTTGGTTCATCTATACCACTGCTATTACAAAAAGGTTCATTCGTGCTATTATTTTGTAACAGTGATTTGGCAAAATCATTTTTGCCACGTGGCCTCTTATCAGTGGTCTACGTCACCAAATCCAAATCAACCAATAGTACTTAAAATCAAAATAAAAAATTGGACTCATTAAAATAAAATTTGATTCACACAATTAAAATAAAAAATGGACTCATTAAAAATAAAAATCAGATCCATTAATTGTGTCGAATTTTATTTTAATGGGTTTAATTTTTTATTTTGATTTAAGTAATATTGGTTGATTTAGATTTGGTGACGTGAACTTCTAATAAGAAGTCATGTGGCAAAAATAGTTTTGCAAAATCACTGTTGCAAATTAATGGCACGAACGAACCTTTCTGTAATGGTCGTGGCATAGATGAGCCAAACTTTTAAAGACGATGGCATAAATGAGTCAAACTTATAACAGATGGCATAAATAAGTCATTTCTAATATACTATTAGAAATGATGACATATTTGAGCTTTTTTCCTTTTTTTTTTAATGGTAGATTTCATACTTCTTTCTATTCTTTAACTTCCTTTAAAATTTCAAAACTTCATTCCGTTATAAAAAAATATTCCTTGAAGCTTTAAAAGAATTAATGTACATATATAAAGCCCTTTTGTTTAAATATTGTATTTTGTTGTTATAATTAATTAAATCAACAGAAAGCTTTTTCTTTTTTTTATCTTGCCACTTTGCTCAGCTAACATATTAAAAAGTTAAACTCTCCTTGGATACCCCCCCCCCCTCAAAAAAAAAAGAAGAAGAAGATAGCTTGAGCACAAAATATCTCATGTTAGTAGTGTTTGGGAAAGCGCCGCACCTCAAGAGGTGTGATGTAGATATCCTACCTTAATACAAGCAAGTTATTTCTTTTGCAAACTTGCTTGCCTCACACATTATAATGACCCTCCAAGTCATTTTCTTGATTTTTATTCGTTTCTGGCATTGCAAATCTTCCCACAGCGGCTACAGGTCATGTATGACTTGTCGAAATTGTCGGTTCAGTTATCGGACAGTTCGTTAGGTTTTTAGGCTCATTTTCCTGTTTTGGAGCTTTTGCTGTTAAGGAATTGGTCTTGGACCAAAACTCCTAATAAACGATCTCAGATGAGAATTTCGACAGAGCCATCAGCTTCAGAACATTGATTTTAGGCTAGAGAGACCCTTGGTTCAGGTTCCGAGACTTCCGGACTCATTTTGGGTAATTGAGTAGAATTTGATTAAAATGGAAATATAGGTGTGGGATCCACATTTAATCGAAAAGACATCCGTTGGAAATTTTGATGGTTCTTTTGAGTTCGGAATGTCGAATTTGGTATGGTAGCATAGTTCATTTGCGCGCACGGGGTTCAAAACAAATCTCGAGCACCCGATCGGAGTTCGTTGGGAATTAGGCTTTTGCTAGTTTTCAGCATCTGGTGCAGGACTATGTTTCTCTTCACAATCGCGTGGCGTAGTCAGCGTTCGCAGAGGGTCAAGTCCTTGACCTTCCCGTTCGCAAGCCCTCTCTTGTGTTCTAGATGAAGGGTCGGCCTGACCCGATCCATTTTCTTCTTCGCATTCGCGAAGGCTGTATCGCAACAACGATAGCCTTCCCCTATTGTTCATCGATTTCACGACTCTTTTCTCGTGTTCGCGATGAAATAATTTCCTATGCGTCGCGATCGCGATGAGTAACCATGGGCCTATATATTGATGTCTCCCCCGATTTTCTATCATTTTCCAAGTCCTAATTAGCCATTAGTGGCATTGAAAGCTCAAGAAATCGTGGGAAATTATAAATTAATGGTGTTTCGTCTGGAGGTCGGAATCCTCCAAGCAGAGGTCAGCCTCACTTGCAGACTATCAGGTCCGTTCGGGTAGCACCTCAAAGTATAGGTGGCTCTCAGATCAGTCATGGTAGTCACAGTGGGCAGAGTTCTCGTTAGACATTGCAGGGTATTCGGTATAGATTTTCAGGCCGTGGCGATTGTTCTGAGTCAGCAGGTATAGTGCATCATAGATTTCTAGGGGCATGTTTTGGTTGTGGTGACATTGGTCATTGGTCTAGAGAGTGCCCCAAGCATGAGTTGGTCAGCCAGTTGGGGTCAGCTTATATTTCTCACCACGTTAGAGCTTCAGAGGTTGGTTACAACTGTAAGGGGACCGGTCATTGGTCTAGAGAGTGTCCCTACCATGGAATTATTGAGCAGTCCGTGTAGAAAGATCTATCTCATAGGGCTGTGACATCTTCGGTTAAAGGTAGAGCACTTAGTATTTCAGTTGGTCGTTCAGACGCTCAGTCCAGGTTTGGACGCATTCAGATTCGTACTCCTTCTGGCAGTCAGGGACCATGACTCTAGACTTCATCGTTATAGGTGCGCCTTTGAATTCCTACATTTAGTTTCTATTTGAGTTAAATTAGGGTTTTCATACCCATCGATGATTATATGCCTTGGTATTTTTATATTGGTTGTCGTATGCCTTCGTGTAGACTTTATGCATATGTGACTACCCCCTTAGATGATCTCTTTTAGTAGTGGATCAATATTGTAATTTCCTAGGAGTGTAGTGGTTGGGTTAAAGTCCCATTTCCCTTTGGCAGTTTGGCATTGTTGTGGTCGTAGAGTGGTAATGGTTGTTGTTTTCATTTTTGGTACCATTGGAACTTTATACTGGTGTTACTATTGTCGTTGTTATTATTATGGTTGCTAATGATTCTTACTTGATAGACGACAGACTAGCATTATCTCGATAGAATCCCCCTTTCCCGCGATTCTTATTTGTTGGCTTAGACGGCTAACTCGACTGGTTGGTTTCTCTCTTTTAGTGAAAGGAGGATAGTTGTTTTCCTTGTTTGTTGGTAACGTTAGATCGATTGTTGAGTGGGTTGTGAAAGTGGGGGGTAGGTTGGCTTTCCATGGTTTTGCTGTGGTTCTAGAGTTGGCAACTCAATTTTATTGCTCGTTTTTTATGTTGGAAAGTATAAAGCTTGCTTTTCTGGTTTGTTGGGTTCGTCGTTTGGTGGTAGTCTTTGGTGTTGGTGTCGAGTTGGGTACTCCATTCTTTCTATGATGTGGTCCATGATTCAGTTGAGTTAAGGTTGGTGAAAATAGGTGAATTCAGAAAATTCTCATTTCGGCAGTTGTTCGGCCTAGTATGACTTCGTGAAATGCTTCTTCTTAGTGTTATGTTCTTGAGTATCAGTTGTTGGTTACCAAAGCGGGTGTCTGTTGAGAATAAGTATTCGTCACCATGTATTGGGTATTGGTTTGACCAAATTTAGGTTAAGGTTGTATTTCTTCGAGTTGCTCGAGTTTTGGCTATCACTAGTATTGTTTGTAGCCTTGGTGAGTTCTTGGTTATGTCTTGATGCATTATGCCCTTCAACAGATGTGAATTTGATTACTTGCATCTTCAGCCGGTGGTTTTCCTAAGTTGTGATTTAGTTCCACAAAAATATTTCAGTTTCAGCCCTTGCGAGAATCATTGGATATATGCGTAGTCTCTGAAGGTAAGATTGATTTAGGTATTTGACCTTAGTAAAGTCTTGTTAGCTCCAGTTGTGATTTTGTCCTTGAGCAACATCTCAGTTCCATCCATTGCAAGGATCGTTATGTAGATGCTTGATTTCTGATAGTAGTATTTGATCATAGTGAAGATTTGTGGGCTTCAGTTTTGGATCTTGATTCTTTTGAATGATGGCTTGAAAGTTATGATAGCTTTTGGAATATGTATACTAATCATCAACAGGATCAGTTTGGATAGTTGAGATCGAGCAGTTTAGCTTTGATGTATAGATTAAAGCTTTGGATTGTGTAAATTGGTGATAGCCTCCGTTTCAAAATTTGACTCTATTGAGACTTCGTCGGCAGTTTGATTAAGCCTATTCTTTACCTACTGATTTGGTTATTTTTAGTCCAGTTAGACTGTGCTTGATAGATGCTCAGAAGATGGTCTGTTGGCCCACGGTATTGGTTTTTACTATTTTTGGCTTGGATTCTCAGTTGTCATCAGAATTCTAAATGTCTACTCAGCGGAAAAAGTGTGCTCGAGTTGGGCTTGACGTGGTTTCACCCACAATTGGTGGGGTATTCTAGAGCGGATCATTTGATTTTCAGAGTTTGTGCTTCGAACTCCGGACTATCAGTTTCGAGGGTCATCCAGACCAGTTGTAGCTTTGGCTAGAGATCATAGGTTTTGATCATATCCTTTTGCGTGTCCAGTTAGCAACTTATGGGCTTATTTTTTATACTTACCATTATGGATTTTCAGTAGATCAGCTTGAGTTCTTCGAGGACAGTGTGATGGGTTTACACTGGCAGGACTCAAAATATCTGGTTCAGAGTAGATAGCAGGTTTGGAAAGGAAGGTTAGATTTGGAAATTTGAGTTGGTTGCATAATTCATGCCTTGGATCGCCTTTAGCTTGGTTGAGTTGTCGCTTGGTTGTGCTTGGATCGATGTGTTATCAGTGTGTTATGGTTTGGATTTATGTGCATCAGTCGTTATCGGTTCAGTTGGAGGTCAGTTAGTTGCTAAGGATGAGTTTGGCTTTTTGGAATGTGAAGTAAGGAAATTGGATGAAAAAAGGATACCTATAGCAAAATCTCTTGGAATCATTGTTTCTGCTTAGAGGTTATCTGGGGAGACATGCTCGAGGCATACGGGCCCAATACCTCATCCTTTCAAGCTTTCAGACTCCTTCTATCCATTGACTTTCTCTTATGAAAGTTCTTTTAGTAGTGGACATTGTAATGACCCTCCAGGTTATTTTCTTGATTTCCATGCGTTTCTAGTATTTTGAGTCTTTCCACAACGGCTACAGGTCATTTATGACTTGCCGTAACTGTCGGTTTAGTTATGGGACAGTTCGTTTGGATTTTAGGCTAATTTCCATGTTTTGGAGCTTTTACTGTTAAAGAATTGGTCTCAGAAATGATCTCAGATGAGAATTTCGACAACGTCATCTGCTCCGAAACTTTGATTTTAGGCTATAGGGTCTGTTGGTTCAGGTATCGAGACTTTCAAACACATTTTGGGATATTGGGTAGAATTTGGTTAAAAGAGGACTATAGGTGTGGGACCCATACTTGATCTAACCGACCTCCGTTGGAAATTTTGATGGTTTTATTGAGTTCGGAATGTCGAATTTGGTTTGTCAACATAGTTCGTTTTCGTACACGGGGTTCTAAACGAATTTCGAGCACCCGATCGAAGTCCGTTGGGACCTAGGCTTTTGCTGGTTTTTCAGTATCTGGTGCAGGCCTATGTTACTCTTCGGCCTTCGCGATCGTGAGGTGTAGGCCACGTTGGTAAAGAGTCAATTCCTTGACATTCGCGTTCGCGAGTCCTCTCTCGAGTTGGCGATGAAGGGTCGGCCTGACCCGATCCATTTTCTTTTTCGCATTCGCGAAGGCTCCATTGCGACCGCGATAGCCTTCCTCTATTATTCATCATGTTCAAGACTCTTTCCTCACGTTTACGATGAACTAATTTCCTGTGCGTTGCGATCGCGGCCAGCGGTCATCGCGATCTCGATGAGTAAACCCTGGGATTATATATTGCTGTCTCCCCTGATTTTCTCTCATTTTCTAAGTCCCAAATTGCCATTAATGGCTCTGAGAGCTCAAGAAATCGTGGGAAATCATAAATTGGAGTTGGGTATGAGTAGAAGACATTGAGATGGTTATTTCCCCTTAATATCTCAGTAAGTTTTCGATCTAAATCCTCCGTTTAATTCTTATTTTTCTTTGTATTTTAACTACCTCTTGGGGCTGATTTGAGCCCCAGTTTGTGTCCAATTTATGCTTAACTTTTGAGCAAGCATTCCTTGTCCTTCGAGGGACCTCGTGACAGATTCATTTTTTGGATTTCATTTGTGGGCCCCATGGGCCCGTTCTTGACCCTAATTTTGGATCGAGCTATTATATTGCGATATGGATCTTATTTTACTCCTATTAACGTGTAGATTCTGATTTTGATAATGTGACATTGTTTTAGGATCGTGGGGTTGAAAACGATCAATTCATGGATGGTTCGAGATTGCGGTTCAGCTATAAGGTAGGCTTTGGTCTACTTTTCTCTATGAGATTGTGTATTGCATAGATTTCATGCTAGGTAGGGAATATAGGATCAGATTATAACCTGTAAATCATGACTTAATCTATTTATAGAACTTGAGATAGAAATGTGATCCGAACCCTAGCCTAGGATACCCGTTATGGCCCTAAAACCATATTATCCTTGATTATAGACATGTTATCCATAGATTGATGTTAATGATCCTCTAGTTATATACTATTGGGCCCGAGGTCGTGGTTACGATACTAATTGGACTCCAGGTGAGTATTGTATCCCTAAAGGGGGCATGATTCTAGATTACAGACGCTTAGGCACTTATGGTTGTATTGTTTGGATATTGGTGATGGCATGCATACTTTAGGGTGCATTTATGCTCACTTAGTGGCACGATTCCTACCAAAATCTTGATTTTACTATTGTTTTCTAAAAAGAAATTGATTCTCACTTTTCACTTTTAAAATGGATTCTTTACAAAGAGGAATCGTACTACCTTATTTAATAATTATGAGCTTTTGAAACTAAATATACTTTTTCAAAAATTAGACCATAGTTGATTTTGATCCATTATTGATCCACTCGTTCTATCACTACCTACTTACTTCGGTTAAGAGTGATTCCGACCCTTTCTATGCTATTATGTCGATTTAGTCCCGAACTTGATCTTGGGCAATGGATTTACAAACTTACACTCTTTTAGTCATGGTTCGAGTTCGTGCACTTATTATACTTATATATATCTCTGGTACTGGATGGAGTAGATTGATTATGATGATTACTGAAAGTCTTGGTTCGCGACCAGGCAGTGGATACGGATATCCCAAGTCCCCTATGAGTCCCTTCGTCCGTGAGCCACAGTGACAGAGAGGGATGTTTACCGTAGGTCCTGCCTTTGCGAGCTACTGAGCTGGAGGAGGTGTATACACTGGTTACGATATGGCACTCGGATTGGATATGGTATTTTCAATTTATGTGGCATTCATTCATTCATATACATCACCTATCAGCAGTATAATTGTTTGGCACCTGTATCTATCGGTCTTATGGAGGGTTGTATAGGTACAGGTTATGGTTGTTGTCTGTTGAGTGTTTGACTGAATCTTTCAGATTTATGTGGGCCCGGTTAGGCTATTGCTTGTTCGGACTAGCCAGTTACTTTATGGTTGATTATTATTATGGTTAGTTCGTCATAGGATGATCATGGATTGATACCCGAGGTTGTCGGTAAGTTTCTGATCCCTTTTCTCTATAGTAGTAAGGTACGTTATGGTTCAATTGTATCATGTTTAGTCATCCTTTGGTTTGAGGCCTTGGTTATGCTAATATTAGCTTTCCTACTTGGTTAGGATTCCTTGAGATGTTAGGTTGGCTCCCTTAGGATATTACCTTTGAATTTAGTCATATATATATATATATATATATATATATATATATGGTGTTTCAGTATATCCCCTTCTTTCCTTATCTATTCATATTGTATATGTATCCTTTAGCCTTGTATTACTATTATATATCCTTCTTTCACTCTTCAGTTGTATATTGGCTAGTGATAGACGATATTGCAATTTAGTTCCTGAATACTATTAGAATATGATAGTTTATCCTTATTACGCCATTAGTATTATTATGTTTAGTTTCCTGGGTAGCTGCCTGTAGTTATATTCTTGCTTTTCATGATATTTATGTTTGCATTATATTTGGCGCTCAGTCGGCCGATGCCTACTGAGTACCATGCGTTTGGTACTCATGTTATACTTCTGCAGCCTGCAGATCATAGTGCCAATTCTCTCCGTTGATGTGTGTATCGTGCAGAGCATCTATGGATCAGAGATTTAGGATGAGCTCCTGACGTTCGGAGTATATTGACTCTGTATTCCACTTTGTACTCCTGTTGTATTAGAAGCTCTTGTACTGACTTCATCAGGTCTTGGGGTTGCTTTATACTCCCTCCGTTTAAAAAGGAATGACCTTTATTTACTTCACATGAAATTTAAGAAAATAAAGGAGACTTTTGCATCTTGTGGTCTTAAATTAAAGTTATGTCAAATGTACCAAAATACCCTTTAATCTTGTGGTCTTAAACATGCCACGTGGAAAGTTGAAGTTAAAGTGTTTCATTCTTTTTGAAAAGGACTAAAAATGAAAGTAGGTAATTCTTCTTGAAATATAGGGAGTATATAGTAATTCCGCTGCTTTCTTTCATTTCTCTTGATAGTCCGTTACTGGCTGTTTCGGATTATGGATTGACTTACCTACTGGTGGATTATAGTAGGTGTGCCATCATAACCTAAGAAATTGGATCGTGACACACACTCCACAACTCCACACACATGTGCGTCCAATCCCACCACCACCCTCCCTCTCTTGCCTCATTAGTATTATATTATATATTATTATTATTATGCTACAAATTATAATTGTTAATCTAGTTATATTTGGGTGTAGCTTAATTTTAAGAAAATTCAGTAGTCGAATAAGACGACCACATATGATGCTTATAAGGAGCTAGCTTTTGCTATTTGTGGTCGATGTGGGACGCGTTCCCACTTTTTTATTTCTCTTCTAAATTATTTTTCATTCAACGTTTTCTTTGATTATTTGTCTTTAAAACTTTTTTGTTTTTATTTGAAAATGGATCCATCAATAAGGTTTGCTTTAACTTATAATGGAAACTTTACTCTTTTCATTTCAATTTATATAAACATATCTCCTTTTTAATTAGTTTAGAAAGATTTCTCCCTAAATTTATGAAAATAAATTTATTTTATAACCACATAATCAGAAATATATATGACTTGTTTACTGTAACACCCCGTACATGTTTACCTTAGTTTTGAGAGCAAAAAAAAAAAAAAAAAAAATTTTTTTTTTTTTTGGGTGGGGCGTGCCACGCCGCTCTGGGCTGAAATTTTCAGTCCAGAGGCAGTAAAGGGGCGCGCCAGGCAGCGTGCCACGCCGCCCCTGCGCACCTTTCAAAAGTTGAAAATTTTGTTTAAGTCCCAAGGGTTCCCGGGGACGTATTGAGCCGATTTTTGCCACGATTCTTCTACAACCATGAGAATATACATGAAATGAGTGAAATAATATATTGGGATGATAAAATTACTCGAGAACGAATTTGACGTCATAATGACGATTTTACCCTTTTGGTCAAAATAGGTCATACGTGGCTAGAAGCACTTGGTTTTTGGATTGAGGCTACGGATATGAATAGCATGAGTGGGAATATTATTATAATACATATAAGACGACTTAAACACGTGAAATTATTGATTTTATTGGGTTAAGTGAATTGGGCCCAAAAATGGAAAGAAGACATGGCCCATATGGGAAATTTGACCCATTCTTGCAAAGACTTCTAGAACACCATAGATGGCTAAGGATGGATTACAAGGCCTATATAAAGGACCAAAAATCTGATTTTTGGTCATTTGGTAGAAATCTCATGCTTTTTGGTATTTTTCAATTATTTTTCTCTCAAACCCTAGGCTTTCTCTTGGAGCAAGATCATCCTATTCCAAGCCTTGGTAAGTATTTATTCTCATGGATTACTATATTATATGCATGAAAGAGTATGTATATCATGTTGGTTGTTCTTGGAAATAGTGGACATGGTATTTGGTGCTTTTGTATGAGATGTGTGATCCATGAAGTTCAAACTTGAACTATGACTTGTGCCTTTCATGAAAGAGCATGGTATGGATAAAATATGAACATGTATGGTGTTATTTTGTCACAAAACTTGTAATTTTTCTATAAGTGTAAATTATGGGATTTTGACCGATATGTGTTATGAGATGTATTAAGGTCATTTGATGGATTATTTGTGATGTGGTGTGGATAAGAAAGTGTAAAGGAGAAGTGTTGTGGTGAAATGTATTGATTTTCATGTGTTGGTCAATGTTGGGAGTATTGTGGGATTTTTGGAATAATAATGTCTTCCATGGTTTTGTCAAGGGGAAATGGCATGTTTAAAGGCAAACATGTACCTCATTGATGTTATATACATTTGTGAAGTAGTTGGTGGTTAATGATATGTATTTGTGATGTAGAGTGAGACATAAGGAAGGAGCGGAATTGTTGTGCTCACATATTGGAGTGTGTGTTTACATTGAAAAAATAAGGTATATAAGGTTACTCTGTCTGTTTCTTTCTGCGGCAAATAGTTTTCACATTGACATTACGCATGTTCCATCCCGAAATGTGCTAAGGTATCCCATATCCTATTACCCATGGTCATGGGTATATATTTCCTATTCATTGATTATTGGTGAATATCTTGTCCTATATTCATGGTTAATGTTCCAAAAACAATAAGGTTATGTTCCCATGTTCCAATAGAATAGTGATTCTACTCATGTCCCTTGTTTATGGATTATGGTCCAATGATTTCAATAGTGTTATGTTTCTCATAATGGGATGTTTATCACACTATTTACTCATATATCTCTTACCCATTGGTTAATGATCTGAAGCTTCAAGGAAAGTTGTCCTAACGTTGAAATCTCTAAAGGACCTAGTTCAAGAGAATAATAACATAAGAGAATCTATTCAATCTTGGAGGGCATTTTGCAATTATGCCTTGTTCCAAAGTCCTTTAATATGATGATCATCTTTGTACCAATCTTTCATAAGTAGAAGTACCAATCTCATGACAAGTGAAGAGTGAGGTGAAGTGTTTGTGTTTTCAAGAGTATCACGATCCTCAATGTATCAATCTCTCAAAAGAAATAACTTAAGTTAGGTTATGTATGTTTGTTGGTTGCAAGAATGAAGAAAGGTAATAGGGGGATGGACACTATTCCAAAGTTCCAACAATATTATGACTTCAAACTCCGATAATGTATGTTCCAAGTTCTAATAATGTTATGACTAGCTTTGTACCAATCTCATAAGTCTCATAAGAGAGGTGTGTGTCTCCTAAGTGGATGTGTGAATCTCTCATAAGTTGAAGTATCAATCTCACAAGAGTAATAAGAAAGGTGAGGTGCAAGTTAATTAATAATTCCTCATAAGTGAAGATGTCAATCTCATGTAAGGATGTGTGCATAGGGTTCCTTTATGTTTCATTGAGTATGGTTCACAATCAAAAAGGGTATAAGTTAAGATGGAACAATCTCAATACTATACATATACATATATATATGATATCCCATCAAAGGTGGAGGCCCGGTACTATATATATCCCACCAAGATGGATGCCCGGTACTATACATATATATATGAAATCCCATCAAAGGTGGATGCCCGGTACTATATATCCCACCAAGGTGGATGCCCGGTATTAAATCTATATACATTAAATCCCATCAATGGTGGATGCCCGGTACTATATATCCCACCAAGTTGGAGGCCCGGTACTAAATATACTTATTTATCATATCCCATCAAGGTGGATGCCCGGTACTATATATCCCACCACGATGGAGGCCCGGTACTAAATATATATATATATACACATTATATCCCACCAAAAGTGGAGGCCCGATATTAATATAAGATGATGATCCGTAAGGTGTTATGAATCACTAACTAGTTGAGTGAATAATAATAAAGATATTTGTGATAGAGATGAGAATATATCCCTTGCGTGTATATCTAAAAATAAAGGTTATGATAATAATGAGATGATGCGACGGGATAACCGAGTAATGAAATAATAGAGGTAATGAACATGGTTCCACATATTCAGGACTGAGGTATATCAATATTTATTACTCTCTTACGCTTAATTTCTTGGAAGTACTTATGTGTTATTCTAGTTTCATATGGCCTTACATACTTAGTACTTTATTCGTACTGACCCCTCTTGGGGGACTTACCTAACATGCTGCAGGCACAGGAGTTAGTAGATCTCCGCAGTAAGTGGCGAGATATCCGCAGATTGTTGGTGAGCTCCAGTTGCTTCGGGGCTTCCCAAGTCACATGTGTATAGTAGATTTTGGGCATTTGTAAATATTGTATAGACATGGTCATGTATCTATTAGAGGCTTTGTAGACATATGTGGGGTATCATGAGGTAAAAGATGTACGTGCATTTTGACGAAATGGCCCTAACGGCTAAATTGCATACATATTACATATGTTGTCATGCCTTCCGCTATTAATATTTAATTACATGAAATAAGATGATATTCATACGTGAACATACATATGAGAGTACATGAGCATGAGCAAAGATTGGTTCTCTCGGGCCTTATCGGCTTCGGGTGTCAATCACGTCCCGATGGGAATTAGGGGCGTGACATTTACGTCATAAGTTTCAAAAAAAGTTCATTCTTTTTTAAATGTTGTACCCAATCAAATAAGTTCACATAAATTTAAAAGGATGGAGTATCAATTATTTTTCAACAAATTCTAGTTATATACTTCTAATGATGCATTAACTTCTTTTCTTATATATAATTAATGTCTTAATTGAACACGATTTTTTTTCGGTTTTCTACCTGATGTTCGGTACCTACATATATTGGAGCCCAACTAATCCGGATTCGCGCCAAAAAGTTCCACTATGGGGTGTAAATCGCTCCCTACTTTATACCAGGGCTCTGACGCGAGACCTCTAATTAAGGATGAAGGAGTACTTAACACAAATTAAATATACAAGTACATGACTAAGTAATTAGTTAGAATTGTTCTCCAATTGTAATAACAAAATGACAAAGTTATTTCAGTAAGGTTAAAAGTTAATCAAGATGATAATTAAAAATAGAATCATAAGATCATCTAGTGCTTGAGTCTGAATACTAACATTTACAAATTAGTATATATCACTTAAGAAATATACTGTAATTCTATTAGATTTATGACCCCCCAAAAAAAAAACTCAAGTAAAATTGTAGCAACTAACTCCCCAAATAATATAATTTTCAGGTAAATTTCCAAGAAATAATACCCATGTAAAATCATAGGAACAAAATCTCCTAGTAATTCCTTAGGTAATACAATCCCCACGTAAAATCATATGAACAAAATCTCAAGGTAATTCCCTAGGTAATATAATCCCTAAGTAAATTTCCGTGAAATAATCCCCAGATAAAATCACAATAACTAAATCCCCAAATAAATTCCTAGGTAATATAATCCCCACATAAATTTCTTAAGAATAATCTATATCGTAACCTGGGAATTTTCCTACAAATTCACAATTTTTTATTTTTTTTTTTACATTTTTATCGATTGCCTGTAGAACTACCTACAGAAGTGATACCTAGGGATTATTTTCCTCAAGTAAATCCCTAGTTAAATTTTTGGCGCTAAATGACGCCAAACTCATATGAGAATTTACCTGAGGAAATTTTATCCGCAGGTAAATATTCTATAAGTTAGGAATTTTAGATTTTCGCATGAAAATACGCAAGAATTACCTGCTGAAAATATCCCCAAGTAAAATTCCTATGTAATTCGAGCTTTTCTTGTAGTGAATCCCTATTTTCACAGCTCGAACCTGCAATACAAAGGTAACCCGATGCACTAAAACTTCCGCTATGCGCAAAGTCAGGAGAAGGATCTATTGTACGGAACATCACCTTATATTTCTACAAAAGGCTGTTTTCATAGCTTGTACCTATGACCTCTTAGTCACATATGACACAACTTTATCGCCATATTGGTTACTCCAAGGCTTCTCTTTACGATCCGTACTATGAAGAAAAAATGACAACATTGTGGACTTGAGTGCGCATTAGAAGAGTCAACCTTGTGCAGTGGAGTGGAAAAAAAATAGTGTACCAACTTTTAATTTTGATAGATAAGTTGATGTGCACATTACATGTTAATTATGACCCAAAGAATACTCAATCTGCAAGTGGAGAACTTGAAATTTGTAAATTCCCCTCAACTTAATTTTTGTCATTTTCATAGGTTGATATGTATCCACATCTTTGTATGGGAGCAAAAATTTATTAGAAAAGATTTATCAAGCCGCCACGCCCTGCAACCACATGCCCTATTGTTGTTTCTATATATGTAGGGTGGGGTATAACTTTAATACAAATTATTCACAAGTTCTGTTGGATGGGTAGAATTTATATGTATTGTTCAAGTGTTCACAAGCTTTTGGTACCATCTTTCATTTTAACTATGTTGTTAACGTGCAATAACGTGCATGTGTTGTTTAATTGTTCATAAGTTTTTTGCCGGATTAATAAGACTTGACATTATCTTCATCTTTGCTATCTTTTCAAATTGTTCACAAATTCTATCGGATTAACAAAACTTACATGTTGTTCAATTGTTCTCAAGTTTTGCCGAATTGATCGGATTGGCAAAACTTGCATGATTGCTAAATGCAAACCAAAGAATGGTGTTTCACACTTTCTTTCTTGCAAGTTGAAAAAAGGCAAAAGGTTATTATATACTTGTGTATAATAGTGCAAGTCAAAATTCGATAAAAATTCGTTATTGACAGAGACAGAATTTTCACTAAAAAAATACAAAATGTAAAGAAATGACTTATCATTTAAAAAAAATCAAGAGAATTCAACATATATTATGTATACATAAAAAACAAAACTATGAAATTGGACTAAGGCCCAAAAGATTTCATGCAAACACTTTGATTGAATATCTGAACTGGGCTTGATTATCCATGAAAAGACAGAGCTTATGATTGGGCCGGTAATTGGGCTTTGTGAAGAGAATTCATCGTTGAACTAATTGTTCTACACTTCCTACTTGGCATAACTTGTTACATGGGTCGTGAGTAGGAGCTTAGTTTCCGTTAAGTTGGACAGATGTGCCTCACCATTGGATCCACGGTCCAAATTTTTGGGATATTGACACTTATATACAACCTCCGACAAATATTGACGTACAATTATCATTATATCAAAGAATTTATGTGACATATTTTCTTTTTTTTAGTCTGTCACAAAAACAATGATACCTTTTTATAATCAGAAACAACTTAACTTTAAAATTCTGCTTTCACCCTTAATTAAATGATTAATAGCCACACAAATGTCTAAAATTTATTTAGGAACCACAAATTTCAAAAGTTTTTATTTCATTTCTAAACTTTGTTCCAAGTCAAACAGTACCAATAAATTGAAGACCGAAGGATGGAGAGTATTTTTTTTTTATTTTTTTTAACTTCAATCAAAACATAGATTGAATAGGATGGAGAGTATAAATGAAACTATTAGTCTATATATTCAATTCTATGTTCTATTAATTTAATTTTGATATGGACAACTCAACAATTTTGACAATACCTATTTTTCAATTTTCCTCCTCATCCTACCAAATTGGAGAATCTAATACCAAAGGAAAGATCTATCAATTACTTCTTGAAAGGCATATACCACTTAGATGTATAGAAATATTCCATATGTTTATACACAAACAATTAACCTAAAGGACAATTAATAAAAGCAAAGCATGTCAATATACAAAAGCAAATGCACTACCTTAACTTGGTGGAATTAAGAATGTATACCCAATTATTAATTAATACTTAATTAATTCTATCAAGGACCTCTAATTATAGTACCTTATCTTCATTCTTAACCTAGTATTATAAAATTTTGGATCCTTACAAACTTTTTTAATCTTAAAAAAAAAAAAAAAAGGAAAATAAAGCTAAGTGGGTGTTTAGCTTTATTAGGTTGGTGGAGAACCAATGAGTGTGTACTAAAATAAAATTAATACTAGTTGACAAAAGCTTCATATAGAAGGGGATCGGAGCCTTGGAGTAACTGATAAAATTGTTGCCATGTGATCGACCCGGAGGTCATGTGTTCAAGTCGTGGAAACAACTCCTTATAGAAATGTAAGGTGAGGCTGCGCACAATAGACCCTTGTGCGCATAGCAAAAACTTTAGTGCACCGGGCTGTCCTTTTTTTATAAGGTTCAATTAGATTAGTTAATCCTTAAATGGTACTTAGTTGAAGATTAGTTTAAGGTTAAAGGGTTCTTGAGCCGCGTTAATTAAGCGGCGCTAACGTGCATTTGTCGGTTAATTTTGTGATTAAGCCAAAAATTAATTTTAATCTATGGTTTATGTTGGATCTAAGGGAGTCACGTGCAAGTTGTGTGATGGACATGGGGAACAAATTATTAATACTAAATGTGGAATAGAGTGAAAATAAAAATGAGAAAATTTCACCAATAGCTATAGTTCGAAGCATAACTACTATTTAAGTGTTTATGAAACATAGTTAAAGTTGGTGTATCAAGCAGAAGAGTTGTATAGAGATAGATCAACCATATCAACGAAAGAGCCATATTCAAGTAGCAGGTACACGTATTAGTTGTATCAGTATGAAATAAGTTGTATCAATGCATATCATATCAATTGAAGATGTGCAAAAGAGTTATATCAACGTTCATATGTATTGTGTATTTGCTATAAACCCCAAAATGTTACTATATTTCGTAATTTTTTGAAACTGCAATTATTTATCATAAATGCAGTCCAAATATTTGTCACATCGCTGTACATTTTCCAAATTAAAATGGTTTAACATTTATAAAATTGAAGTTTAATACTAACCTAGGATAGTGGTGTTAATTAAGAGAATGATACTTACTAAAGAGTACAAGTGTCTGTTGGGATAGTCCTAGAGATTGGTGAAAATGAAATAATGTTATGGCCTATGGGCTTCCTCAAAGATTATGATAATTAATTAAAGAAAAGACAATTAATTATGGATTGCGATAAAGGAAATGATATGATCATGGAAAAACGAATATAGAAAGGTTCGGTTATAAAAAAGGGCTTAATACATGATATCCCCTCAAATTTACTTTGCAAATTTTATTTAAACACTCAAATCATACGTTCGATTTGTTTCAATTAAGCACATAAACACTTGATAATATGGTCCTATTAGATATTTTTTATTCAAATTTTGATTATTTTTGTGTGTGCTCTTGATCAAAGGCTCATTATGTTGATGAGTTAACCACGTAAAATATGTCATGTCATCCTTTGATTTTATGAATCAGAATAGGTCATAAAACCTCAGACCGGTTTCAATTGAAGATGATGTGTATAATTATATGCGATGATATATTTTGTTGAGAAAGCACTGCTACATACATATAATAAACGCATATATATCTCATAAACTTCAAATTTTATATCCATCTCTAATTATATATACATAAAATACTTCAATATAAGAGAGAGAGTAATTAAAGAGGTGCAGTTCAGAGTTGACACAGTGAACAAACTGCACCAGGCATGTGGCCTGTTTGTTTTGGTAATCAGGAAGCAGACTGTATAATAATAAGGAAACAAACAAATAAGAAAAACTTAGTATTCTATGCATTCAGGTCTGCAATATTGCATGGTGCACTAATGGAACAAAAAATTGAGTGAAATATATATTGTATTATGAGAGGCATGGTGGACATGCCCAAAAAAAGTGTAGAAAAATAGGTAAAGTGTTTCTATCAAATGTGTGTCAGTTCATATCTAAGACTCGAATCCAAGTGTATCTATATATAATCTAATCAAACATTATGAGGGTGTGGTGAGAATGGGTTGTGGGTGGGGTACTGAGGAGTGGGATGAGACAATCAACGTGAAATATCATTTATGAAACTTATTTTTTCTATTAACTTGTCCTCCAACCAAACAAGCTCTAAATGACAATTAACGAACGTGCATACGAAAGATATATATCATATATTTTTATTAATTTAAATATCCGATACGAATAAATTTTTATCCAAGAAATGCATTAGGGGAACAATTGTGGGATGTCATAGGGTCAGAGAAAAGAAATTTTGGTGTTTCAAGAAAATCCAAAATAGATCATATAAGCTAAGCTAAAAGGATGAGATTCTAAGTGAAAATAAAGCAAAAAAACAGTTATACTATGTAGTCATTCATGTCGTCAGTCCCACCAAAGATTCTCTGTCCTCTTCGACTTTTTTCTATATATTTTTCTCTCAATTTGTGTCCCCTTTAAAATTGATTATAATCGGGGTTGGATAGTCGTTGAGTTAGAGTTTTTATTAAGGAGATTTAAAATATAATGAATTAAGTATAGAAAAAAGTTGAAAGAATTTAACATCTATTTTATGTAAATATAAAATAATTTTAATTATATATTTATAATATAATTTTTTGATTAAAAAAAAGTTTAAATGAACCTTTTATGATACTCTAGCTTCACTTGTGGTGGGGTTGGGGTAGAGTTACGTGCCCTTCGTAGCTAAAGTTTTGAAGAGAACACTGAAGTAACAATAAAGTTATTTTTGCGTGATTTATTGATCATAGATTTGAGTCGTGAAATTTGTCATTGATACTTACATCAAGATACACTGTCTATGTCACTATAGGACATAACTTTGTAGATTTTTTTGACTTGATATGTATATATAGATAATAAGCAAAATAAAATTATTGGGTATAAATATAATGTTGACACTGCTTATGAAAAATTAGGCCGCTGCTATCTGAATTATCTTTTTTAAAGTTAACTTGTTTGGTTTGACGGAAATATACGATGACTGATGGATAAATATATACTTCCTCCATCTCATTTTATGTGACTTACTTTGACCGGGCACAGAGTTTAAGAAATAAAGAAAAACTTGGTGATGTTTATCAAATTGCCCTTTATTAAAAATGTAGTATTACTATCTTTAATTAAGTGAGACCTTATAAGTGGGATCAATAAAGGTAAAAGAGTAATTGTGCTTTTAAAAAGTTACCAAATAAGAAAATATGATATTCTTTTTTAGATGAATCAAAAAAAAAAATAGACCACATAAAATGATACGGAGGGAGTACCATTATTCCCCCACCCACCCCACAAACTTACCTTAGGTTTCTCATAATTAAACATGAAAGAGCACCTTCATATATCCCCACTCCCAAAGTTCCTTTTTCTTGTAACACTTTGAAAGTTGTTGTGGCCCTATTTTATACAGCACCATATTTTGTCCTTTAATGAGAAGTACTATTTGGTACCACAATTAACAAGAACTTCCCCCCTTCCTCTTCAACATGTATATGCTACCACAGGTATATCTTGTTAATTAGCGTATTTTTTTCTTGTTTTGATGAGTTCTTCAATTGTATCCTTTTGTGTTTGTTGTTGGTTTTTTCTTCTTGTATATGCTACCACATGTACCTTTCTTTTCTTTTTTTGGCTTGAATTTTGGTTGAAATTGAAGGGAGTCTTGAAGTAACTGGTTAAGTTGTTGTCATGTGACCAGGAGTTTGCGTTCAAGCAGTGGAAATAGTTCCTTATAGAAATGTAAGGTGAGGCTGCATACAATAGACCCTTGTAGCCTTGTAGTCCGGCTCTTCTTCAGACTCCGCGCATAGCAAAAGCTTTAGTGCATCGGGCTGCTTTTTTCTTTTTTTTTGGTTGAAATTAAACAAGGATAACTACCATCCTACTACTACTTCATTACTGTGTTTCTTCTTTTTTTTTTTTTTCATCAATCTTGAACTTTGATCATAAAATATATTTTGTATATTCAGCAAGAGATAGATGTGTGTGGGTGGGGGTGGGGGTGAGACTAGATTATGTGCAAGAATTTATAATTTCTTGTTGCAAATTTGAAGCTATATAATACGTTCTTTTAAGTATAATACTTTAGAGGGGAGCCTTGGAGCAACAGTAAAATTGTATTCCTGTGATCCATATGTCATGAGTTTGAACCACCTACGTATGGACTGATTCCATGGCTCAAACTCATGACATATGGATCAATAGTATAATTGTATTCCTGTGAATATGAGATGCTTAGTGCACCGAGCTGTCTTTTTAAGTATAAGACTTTTTACAAAAGTGTGTATATAGTTTCAAGTGATGAGATCCTATTTGTAACCTTTGTGATACGGGGGCGGAGCCAGAATTTTCACTTGTACATTCACGAAGAAGTCGAGAGGTGTCAATATGTAATATATATACATAGAAAATTATTTTTGCCTAGCTACGTAGTGTATTTTTCCAACGAAGGGGTGTCGGTCGACACCCCTGAACTGCATGTGGCTCCGCCACTGGTGATACCTAAATTGGATTAGAAGCCTACTCTAAATTAATCTTCTTCAATAACCATATATCTTATGTGGTTAACTATTTGTCTATTAGTAGTAGTTATTGTGAGTCGGAAGTCACCAACAAGGAGTGTGATCCCTCCCCATTTAACCAGAGGTTTCGGGTTTCAATCGAGCCTTGAAAATGAAACAAAAAAAAAAACATTGGTAGGAAGCGTTTCCCCCTTGTATGATACATAGAAACAAGAAAAGAACAAAAAACAACCTCAATAACTTGTCTAATCAATAGTGGGAAAATTGTTGCCAAAGGAACAATTGTTCTTATTTCCTTAGGATTTCTAATTTTACCGAGAACCATAATTAATAAAAGACAATAAACCTGGTTTCTTGATTGCTAGATGAGCCATAATATAGATCTTTTGAGATAACTTACCTCCAAGTTATTTTAAATTTACCTCGTTTTTTTTTTTTTTTTTGTATTTAGCATTGGACCTTTGTATTGGTTCGTTTGGAGGTCTATCTATAGGAAAAATAAGTCAAAATATATTAGACGATCTTCATTCATTTTATCTTCTCTGTGTGCTACTTACACTCTGTGCTCTATTGATCATTTATGATCTAGTCCAATCGTGTATGAATGCAATCCAGGCATCTTAACATTCATATTTATAGCAATCATCTTGTGGATATTTCGAGCTTCTAAGTCCAAAACTTGCCTTTAACTTCTTTTTTCTTTTGGTATCATCCGAGCGCTAGCATAGCACTCCTAAAACACTCCACCATTTTAGCCATCCTATTTAGTTCAACGCGTTACCATCTTGATATGTTATATCATTTTGTTTGGAAGATTGAGTTGAAACATTTGAATTGTTTGCATTTAGGAACCACAATCTTGTTCAATCTCACTTCATATTCATTTTTCGTATATAAACTACATCATACTTCAATCCTTACTCTAGTTTGTGTGCTATGTGTAATTAGTATTTCGTGTATTTCTGGAGTCTAATCGTCGTTAGTAAAATTTTAATTATGAATTTAAGGAAAAGGGGAACATGATTTTGAAAATAAAATGAGTTTCGGCAGCCTATTATAATTCTATGTAGCCAGACATTAGGCACATATATTGTGCATGACTGCCAATACCGTGTTTTTCAAGATTTGGTTGTTGCATTGACTGGCTTTTTTCCCATGTTGCTCGGACTTTTCAAAAATATCGAGGGCACATGTCGGATCCTACAAAAGTAGTGCACGTTTGATAGCGTCCAAGTAACAGATTTTTTTCCAGAAAATGATAGGAGTATTATTTTCATGTCACGTGCAGGACAATATTTGTAAGGGTACAAAGAAATTTGACACTAAATTGAGTTTCAGCTGTGTGCTCTCTTATGAAGTTTGTGTATGACTATTAAGAATGATTGCCAATAATGTGTTTTCATGATTTAGTTGTTGCATTGATTGGATTTTTTTTTTCCAGAAAATGATATGTTATTTTCTGGTAACGTGCAGGACGACGTTAGTAATGCAGATGTAATCCATTAGTTTATTAGATCATGTCATTGATCACCAAATTCTGTGAATTAGTCCCTTCGTTATAACGGATTATAAACGAATTATAAAATGGAAGCATCAAAATTCGACATTGAAGTACTACAGGCCTCATATGGAAATGATTCTGATGTCACTAGCCAAGTTGCTTCTAACATTGATCAGCTTTCTCTGTTAAGTTCCGAACATGTGTCACTTGACTTGTCTCTCGGCTTTAATTCTGGTACCGATGAATTTGCTAGCCAAGATTCGATAGGATTTTCAGTATCAAGCACGTGCGAAAGCAGCAATGAACTTGCAGCATCACAAAATTCAGAAGCAGCAGCAGTTAGAAGAGTTTTCACTTGCAATTTCTGCAAGCGAAAGTTCTACAGTTCACAGGCACTAGGCGGTCACCAAAACGCTCATAAACGAGAGAGAACTTTAGCAAAACGAGCTATGAGAATGGGGATCTTTTCAGAAAGGTATGGTAATTTGGCTGCTCTACCATTGCACGGGTCTACTGTGAGGACTTTAGGGATCAAAGCGCATTCTTCGGTGCACCAGGGGTTTCCACAAGCAATGGGATCACTTGATTTCAGGACGAGCGCAAGATTTGAATATGTACACCAGCAGAGTCCGCCTTTATACGTGCATGATATCGATGATGCTGATCAGTTATTATGGCCTGGCAGTTTTCGTCAAGTAACTAACGTTGACATCTCTCATCATCCTACAATTACATTTGCTGGATGTTCGTATGTGAACTCTGTAGAGTGTACTCCGTCTGTTGATAAAGACGAATTGACACCAGACCTTACACTGAGGCTTTGAACATTTGGTTCTCTTACTTCCCTGTACCGCGAAA
Organism: Capsicum rhomboideum; assembly: GCA_031232105.1. Classification (NCBI taxonomy): domain Eukaryota; kingdom Viridiplantae; phylum Streptophyta; class Magnoliopsida; order Solanales; family Solanaceae; genus Capsicum; species Capsicum rhomboideum. The sequence continues at coordinate 15,643,252 of CP124715.1, read as the reverse complement.
TATATTGGAAAATGAGAACGTGTGCATTTTGAAATATACGACAAGGGCTCGTAGTGTATTGAGAATGTTAGTTGATTGTTGTACAATAGACCCTTGTAGTCCGGCTCTTCCCTAGAACCTGCATAGCGGGAGCTTACTGCACCGGGCTGCCTTTTTTAGTCGATTGTTGTACAATGTGAATTGTATTTGATTATGACTTGTAACAATGGTATGATTTTAGTATTTACTTTCACAAAAAAATGTTTTCTTTAAGTAGGGGAATGATTGTAATTGACTTAGATAGGGGAACAAATTTCCTTTGTCTCTGTGTGATGTTAAATCCTAGTAGAGAAAATAGAGTTTTGTGTTTGTACTAATGTTTTTGACAGTTTATGTATACTGCAATTTGTAATTATTTTTGACATAATGTGTACACAAATATGTAGAAAGTGGATCAATTTGCTGAATTTGCTAGTGATTGTAGAAGGGACATCTGATAAAATTGGAACGACATTGAGAAGATTAGCATGACCCATGTGCAAGGATGACACGCATAAATCGAGAAATGGTCCAATTTTTTTTGTTAAAAAAGGAAGATTGTAGACACTTGATGTCTTAATTTGTTTCATAACGTCGACGCACGTGTGTCATTCAGCTATTTTCCTCGCAATTTAGGTGCTCCAACTCGATAAATTTCTTTTATTCTGGTGTCATAAAACTTGCAACTTTGTTACATATGCTTGTGAGTTGTGACAATCCAGACAGATATGTAACAAAGTCTGTTTGTTATCTCCTCATGTTCTTATCGCTCTAGGCTTCTCTCTCTCGAATCAGCCAATCAAATACGAGCCAGAAATTCTAAGAGGAAAATTCAAAAATACTAACATTAAAAAGTAAAAGCGGATTCAACAATTTATATATATACGTAATAATCTTTTTTTTACATAGTATAATTTTGCAGCGAAACATTCAATTGAACATCCTGGACCATATATAGCTCCACCACTGGATTGAGCCACTGACATTGTTGTAGGCTGGCCCATTAACCTGTTAAGCCTAAAATGTCTCTCATCTACTTTAGGCCCATTCTGTTGGGCCTGCGCTTCAATCTAAGGGTGGGTATAGTTTGGGCCAACCCCAAATCCGAACCCAAATCAGAATATTTTGGATATTCGGTTTGGATTAGATTTCCGATTTTATTTTTGAAATGTTTGAATTTTGGATTGTATACTAGATTTGATACTTCGAATTCAAACTTGTGTGTGTGATAATCCTAAAAAAAGTGAATTTTCGACGGACATTCTGTCCAAACTCTATCGGAAGTATGAAATTTCTATCTTAGAAAATGTTTTTGACAAGCCAATTTCCTAGAGATTCCGTCGAAAATTCATGTTTTTTTAGCAATCAATAAGCACTTACATTACAAGTCTTTTTTAAAAAAATAAAATAAAATAAAATTTGTTTCTAGTCCAATCTCTTTTGTCCAAGAGATCATGAACGCTATGTTATCAATGAATAAAGTTGTAATAACTACTAAGAAACTTCAAACATAAGCATTTCAAAAATTAGTTTGGTTGATTTTCCATTTCATGACCTAACTATATGACATGCTCAATTTAATTTATCCCCTTTGATAAGATACCAACGAACTGCCCAAGAAATGAAAGACTACCTTCCATCTTTGTTTTCTGTAACTGTTTTACTAATTGACAAAAAAAATGTAGGCGGTCCGGTGCATTAAGCTTTCTTGTGCGTGAGGTTTGAAGAAGGATCGGACTATGAGAGTCAATTGTACGTAGTCTTACTTTGTATTTCTTCAAGAGACTGTTTCCATAGCTCAAAACAGTGTCACTCCTGGTCACATGACAAACAACTTTACCAGTTACGTCAGACTCCCCTTCTACTAATTGAATAATTGACTACAATTAGTCTAAACAAAATCTTAATCCCTACGTTGATCCCTTTTCATAATTACAATGACATAAACTCATAACTCCATCAAGTTTGTTAAACAGTTAGTATGTTTAATTAGAACATGGATTTTGACTTCTTTTTTTCTTTATTCTTCTAATACACAATTCTTAATTAATTACTATTTAAGTATGGAGAGATATTTTTAAATATTTTCGGCACGAGGAACAGGACTGTCAAAGGTAGTGATGGAATGGTAAGTACTCGTCCAATCATCCTTAATCAGAGATCTCAGGTTCAAGCCTTGAAAATGGAGTCTTTGTGAGACTGCCCAATGTATATCCTATTAGTCGAGTCCTAAAGGGGTACCGGAGACCGGGTGAAAAAAAAATACTACAAATAGGAAATAATTAGACAAAGTACATATATCATATCATGTGATCAAGCCCACCAAAAAATGATTTCTCACTCGGTATTTGGTATCAGTATTGAAATCTTGACTAATTCGGCGAGAAGCGATCTTAATCATGATTTTAATACAGGGTTTGGACTCTAAACCTCTAGTTAAGAATGAAAGGGTTCGATCCTTCCAGCCCCGATGCTGGTGGTATTTGTTGTAAACATTTTTAGTGAATGGTCATCATGACAAAACTTGAAGAATGAAATTTATTAATTATTTATTAATATAAATTAAAGGAACTTATCATTTAACTTAAGCTACAAGATATGTATGCATGAATAACCATTAGTGAATATTCATCATATGAAGAATTAAGCATGAACTTTTATAATTAATTAAGCATATATATGTGCAATTACAAAGTTTATATAATTATGTTATGAGAGGGAGATTTAATCAGAAAGTTTGGTAGAAAAGAGAAAAATTGCTGATGATTGAGCAACAACAAGTGATTCTGATCCAAAGACAAATGCAAATCTCCAAACTTTTTTTATTTATTTTAATTACCACATGGTGTTTTTGTGTTATATAAATAACAGGGTTTAGTTAGAATCAATCATATCCCTTTTGCTAAACCACATGGAGATCCCTAACACCAAATCTTCCCAAAAGGTGAGAATTATGATTTTTACCTATTTTTCACACATGTTTTACTCTTTAGTATGAGTTATTTTGGGGTTTCATTCGGTGTTCAATGTTCGTATTGTTGCATTGACTAATTCAAATTCATACGTATCATTTGTTATACTCCTTATTATGAGTTTTTTTGTTGGTTTTCACCCGGTATTTGATATCTTTTTAGAGTTTCCACTAATTCAGAATAGCACCGTGTAATTCAAAAAAAGGAAAACGCTCCATACAATTTATTTTTTTTATATTCGAAGTTCGAACACCAAACTTTTACTAAGGGTTTATTCATCCCACCATAATTACTGTTGGTGATACTCTTTCTTATGAGTTAAACTCACATGCATGAATATTTTTTAAAAAAAAATTCCACTATCAAGTCATTTGTATATATTATAATAAGTAAGTTGTCTTATTATCGAAACTATAAATCCTACTTTTTATGGAGACTAAACTTACATATAAATATTTTTTAGGTGACCTAACAAATGATGATAGTGTAAAATTAAATTTCTTTACAATATATATTATCGGTGTATATGAGTTAAACTCATTTACTATAAATTTCAGCTTGTGAAGAGCAATTCACAATCTCCAAGTAGATCTCCTGGAAGAGTAATAAGATCAGGTTCTCCTCAACATCAATTGATGAAGAACAATAATATGGTAATTAACATGATTTAAACTTTAATGTTTCATTTTTATTTAGTGTTTCACATATTTTTCAGTTGTAATTAGCTACTTAATTTAGTTTTTTTCAAGTTGCCAATCCACACGTATACCGATGTTAGTGGACTGACAACGTCGGCTGGAAAGGGGCTTTTTTGGATGAAATGAAAATTGGATTCATGTAATAGGGGAAAGATTTCTCATTCCTACATTACTAAAAAAAAAGACCGATTTCTGATGGAGTTCATCAGAAATTAGTTCGTTGGAAACATTTCCCAACGCACATTCCATCAGAAATCCCATATTTTCGATGGCATTCTGATGCGAATATCCGTCAGAAATTCGTTTTTTTTTTTTTGTAGTACTAATATTTACTATAGTGTATAGAAAGATATTGGCGTCAATTATTTTCTTATGTAATTGAACTTTAATGATCAAAAGACTAGTCTTTTTTTCATAAATCTTGACTTTATTTTCTCATATATGAAAAAATTGTACATGTTATGCCTGGACTTAAGATGCTTCAACAATTATATACTTAAAATGTTTGTTTCAGTTGAGAGATGAGCCAAAAGAGAAATCAGTTGACAAATACAAGGTACAATATTCTTGGGTAAAATGAATTAATTAATTAGCTCCCTTACAAAATTTAATTTGAGAGTTAATTAATTGAAATTAAACTTAATTAATTATGTATTAGGCTCAACAAAAGTCATTAGCAAAGGATAATACAAAACCAGTGGAGATCAAACTTCATACTCAACAAAGAGCAAGAAGACGTGCTTTATTCAATTACTCAGTAAGTGTTTAATTAATTAGTGTTTATTCATGTCATTAGAAGTGGCTAATCTCTATCTAATGTATGTAATGTGATTGTATAACAAAAAGAAAATGTAGATCATTGACAAAGTATAGTAAAAAAGGCCGGTTTTTTTTTTTTTAAAAAAATAAGTGTTGTTTTAGGAATCACGCCTGAAAATTGTGGCCTGAAATGTAACAAACGCCGCGGTTCAAAAATATAAATGCAGTTTGATGTAGGATATGAAAAACATAGCTATATAGGGAAAGTACAAGCTAGTGTAGCCTTTGGTTTGATGAAAAGGTCACGGTTTTTGTAAATCATAACATTTGCCGCTTGAAATTTGATTTGATGATAAACGTCACTACTATAAGATATATTAAAAAAAATTGTATATTTCTATTCACAAAAGTGTGGCTATCGAATATTGACAAAATATAGTAACAACGGCCACTATATTTTACAAGTGTTGCTTTAAAAATCACACATGAAAATTGTGGCGTATAATGTAACAAATACTATACGTCAAAAGTGTGTAACCTGTAAGATATGAAAGACATAGCTATATAGGATATGTACAAGCTAACGCCTTTGGTCTATGAAAAGGCTACACTTTTTAGACACTGTATTTTTACCTTTTGAAAATCGTTGTCTTAGCAAAAAGGTTACTCTATCTTAGATAAAAAGTGACATTTTATCATAGACGATAGGCCATGTATCATTCAAATGCGATCAAAACCACTTTAAATATGTATAATGATTATTCAAGAGTCATATTGAATACTCTTATTAGAATACTACTCTAACAAAAGAAATTCACAGATGGAAACCAAATCTTACTTCATAGAGCAACAGAAGAAAACAGTAGAGAAAGTACAAAAGGTAAGAATATAGTATATCTCTTCAAAATCACCAATTGTATTATAAAATTCATATTCTTATTAATCAGAGTTAATGGTCAAAAACACACATCAATTATCACTTTTTCACGAGTTTCACATTTCAACTATCGGTTGTTCCCTTTTCCTACATGATAGTTCGGGTACGAAAAGGGAACAACTAATAATTGGAGGTATGAAACTCGCAAAAAAATGATAATTCGCGTGTGTTTTTGACCATTATCTCTTCTTATTATATTATACCTTTTTTATTTTGTTTTGTGTAATTAATTAAATATATTTTTTTCTGGACAGATGATAGAAGAAGAAGAAGTTCGTTTGCTAAGAAAAGAAATGATACCAAGAGCTCAATTGATGCCACTTTTTGATAAACCCTTCCTTCCACAGAGGTATGATAATTAATTAAACAAATTAAAGGACAAAAAGTTGTTTCTCTATTACAAAATTTTCCCCTCTCATCAAATTTAAAATTGATTTAGAAAAAAAATGAACTTAGTCATAAATTACAAGTCAGAGTCGATGTAGAATTTTTACTTTATAAATTGTGGACCATAATCAGCAGATTATCTCAATATATTAATGATTTTTTTTAATACAACTATAAAGTTTTTGAACTCATAACTATAACGGTGGTTTTGCCCTTGAGATACTAATTAGAAAGTTATTGTTGAACAAAAACCCAATTTTTTATATCTTACTCTTTGTATCACAACGACAACTTCAAAATTTAAACTTAACGAATTGAAGATTTTGAGTTCTTTGAGAATGAACCTGGAATAATATTTATATTATTTTTCGCGATTTTCATACATAGATATATAGTCTTATATGTCAAGAGTAACAGGTCCAATTGAAACCATCCCTAACACTATATGTCTGCCTCTGACTAGTGGTGTAGCCACATCGAATGAAAGTTGGTCAATTAAACATCTTTAAGCAAAAAACTATATATACTATGTATATTAGTTAAAAATTACTTTTTACACATATATACATAAACTTTGAATATTTTTAACAAAATTTCTAACTTTGTTACTACCGATAGCTAAGACTATTTGTTCTTTTTACCTCAGATCAACAAGACCATTGACTATTCCAAAAGAACCAAGTTTCATGTTGGATGGCAAATGTTCTAGCTGCATGGACTTCTCAATTTTCAGCACAATGAAGCAAGTCAAGTGACTAATCTTGAAGACAAAATGAAGCTAGTTTTCATAATTGTCATTGTTGTCTATTGTAGATAGATGTTTTGCCCAACTAGTATTTTTTTTTATTTTTTTTATTTTTTTGACATCTTCAAATTTTCATTGTTGAATAAAAAGTAAAGGGTTTGATTTGTGATATCAGAAATTTGTAATTTTGGTTAGCTTATTATTGTAGATTCTAGCTAGGGGGTTAGGATCTACTTGATTGGGTGTATTTTTAATTTTTGTCTTTGTTGTTGAATAAAGAAATGTAATCTATATATCGTTCCATTACATAGAAAATGACTTTTTTTGTGTGTGTGTGTCAACTCGATGTTCAATATCTGCACTACTATCCGATTAATTTAAATTTACAACGTGTAAGGCTCACTTAAGGGAGAAGTGCTTCCTATCGAATTATTTTTCATACCCAAAGCATATACCTGAGACTTTTATAAAAGAATGCAGGATGCTACCTATCCAGCCACTACTAAAAACAGGTAGAAAACCAAGAGTCAACACCAACGGACGCCCTCGATTTTCTAACTAAAATGGACCCAAAGTCGATGGATTAGGATATGTCGAAAAATGATGGATCAGTCTAAGAAAACCGACAAACAGTTAAAACTGAGGGACATCCGTCAGTTTCCTTAAATCTACAAATATCAGTTTTTACTAAAACCCCGGTACAAAAATATAGAAAAATCCAATCAACTACATTGTAGTTTTTTTCATAAAATATATAAAAAAGAAATGTACTAACTTGGAATCAAAACCAAGTATTTATCATAACATTGAACAACAAAATATACAACGTAATCTCACAAATGGGGTTTGGAAATGATAGAGTATACACAGACCTTAATCTTGGAAGGTAGAAAGGTTGTTTCCGATAGACCCTCAGATACCATGACCTTGAAGCTCTACTTAACAAGAAACTCATCACCTTTTCTTATTCATGGGGAAAGGCCATTTAACTACTCGATCTAGAAAAAATATAGTGTACGAAGACTTTACCTTTACCTTAGGAGGTAGATAGACTGTTTCCGATAAACCCTCAACTACCATGACGTCGAACAATTCCCTAAATTGGGCTCTTCTTAACAAAAAGCCCATCAAATTTTGTTATTCATGTGAAAGCCCAGCTTATTTAACTACTCTAGCCCAAAATTTTCAATTAGGGGTAAACTACATAAATGTCCCCCATAGTGGGTGGCTTTGCTTTTTTGTCCCCCATAACAAAAGTCCTGCAAAACTACCCCTCCTTCTTTTTTATGTATTGAACAAATACCTATTTGCCCCTCTATACCTCAAATATTTTTAAACAACTCTCTCATGCTTATTTATTTTTCAACTTCTATTCTCTTTTTTTCCTCTTTTTTTAATTTTACTTTGATTTTTATTTTTTCTTCTCTTTTTTTTTTTTTTTTTTTTTTAGTTTTTCTAAACCTTTACTTTTTTTTTCTTTTCTCCTCTCAACTTCTATTTTTTTTCTCTTTTTTATTTTTTCTTTCATTTTTCTTTTTTCTTTTCTCTTTTTCTTTTTCTTTTTCTTTTTTTAAATTTTTTTTTCTCAGCCTTTATTTATTTATTTATTTTTGTCATTTTTTTTCTTTATTTTGTCTTTTTTCTCAACTTTTTTTTTTCTTTTTCTCCACTCAACTTCAATTTTTTTCTTTTTTTTTCTTTTGTATTTTCTTTGACTTTTATTTTTTATTTTTTAAAAAAATATTTTTTCTTTTTCCTCAACTTTTATCATTTTTTTTTTCTTTTCTTCGATTCCTTCCAAAAAAATAAGTTACGCTCCATGGACAAGAGTTGATACTACCACATTGCTTCTTAATTTATGTGATGTTCCACATTGCTTCTTAATTTATGTGATGTTTTATTACTCTTGCCTTAGAGGCAAGATTTAACCCAAGGACTTTCAAACAACAAGTTATGTCTCATGGGCAAGAGTTGACACTACCCCCATTATGTTTTGACTTATGAAATGCTCTATAACTCTTGCCTTAGAGGCAAGACTTAGTCCAATGACTTTCAAAACAACAAATTATGCCCCATGGGCAAGAGTTGGCATTACCACATTGTGTCTTGATTTATGAGATGCTCTATAACTCTTGCCCTAGAGGCAAGACTTAGACCAAGGACTTTCAAACAATAAGTTACGCCCAATGGGCAAGAGTTGACACTACCATATTGTGTTTTTATTTATGAGATGTTTTATAACTCTTGCCTTAGAGGCAAAACGTAGCCCAAGAACTTTCAAACAACAAGTTATGCCCCATGGGCAAGAGTTGACACTACCACATTATGTTTTGACTTATGAAATGCTCTATAACTCTTGCCTTAGAGGCAAGACTTAGTCCAATGACTTTCAAAATAACAAATTATGCCCCATGGGCAAGAGTTGGTATTACCACATTGTGTCTTGATTTATGAGATGCTCTATAACTCTTGCCCTAGAGGCAAGACTTAGACCAAGGGCTTTCAAACAATAAGTTACGCCCCATGGGCAAGAGTTGACACTACCATATTGTGTTTTTATTTATGAGATGTTCTATAACTCTTGCCTTAGAGGCAAAACGTAGCCCAAGAACTTTCAAACAACAAGTTATGCCCCATGGGCAAGAGTTGACACTACCACATTATGTTTTGACTTATGAAATGCTCTATAACTCTTGCCTTAGAGGCAAGACTTAGTCCAATGACTTTCAAAACAACAAATTATGCCCCATGGGCAAGAGTTGGTATTACCACATTGTGTCTTGATTTATGAGATGCTCTATAACTCTTGCCCTAGAGGCAAGACTTAGACCAAGGGCTTTCAAACAATAAATTACGCCCCATGGGCAAGAGTTGACACTACCATATTGTGTTTTTATTTATGAGATGTTCTATAACTCTTGCCTTAGAGGCAAGACTTAGCCCAAGGACTTTTAAACAACAAGTTATGCCCCATGGGCAAGAGTTGACACTACCACATTATGTTTTGACTTATGAAATGCTCTATAACTCTTGCCTTAGAGGCAAGACTTAGTCCAATGACTTTCAAAACAATAAATTATGCCCCATGGGCAAGAGTTGACATTACCACATTGTGTCTTGATTTATGAGATGCTCTATAACTCTTGCCCTAGAGGCAAGACTTAGACCAAGGGCTTTCAAACAATAAGTTACGCCCCATGGGCAAGAGTTGACACTACCATATTGTGTTTTTATTTATGAGATGTTCTATAACTCTTTCCTTAGAGGCAAGACTTATCCCAAAGAACTTCCAAACGACAAGTCATGTCCTTAAGTTTACTTTGATGTCAAAGAAAGAAGATCATTTTTGCGGATTATCTAACTCTCTGTTCATTAGCAAAATATAATAGAAGTTGAGAAAAAAAAAAGAGAAGGAAAAAAATAAAGATTGAGAAAAAAGAAAAAAATAAAGGTTAAGAAAAAAAGAAAATAAGAGAAAAAAAAAAGTTGAGAAAAAAAAATGAGAAGAAAAAATAAAATAAAATATAAATAAAGTTTGAGAAAAATGAAAAAAAATGAGAAAAGAAAAAAACAAAAAAAAAAAAAAAATAAAGGTTGAGACAATGAATTAAAAAAAAGAGAAATAAAAAATAAATAATGTTTTAGAAATAAAAGAAAAAAAAGGTTGAGACAAATGAATTAAAAAAATAAAAAAATAAAAAAAATCAAGTAACAGTAAAAAACGAGAAAAAAATAAAGAAGAAAAAAAAAAGTTGAGAGACAAATGAGCATGGAAAGAGTAAAAACATTTGAGGAGAAGAGGAGTAAAAATGTACTTGTTGTATACATAAAAAGAAAGGAAGGCTATTCTTTAAAGACTTTTCTTATGGAGGGTAAAAATACAAAGCCACCCACTATGGGGGACATCCCATGTAATTTCCCGTTCAATTAGATCTCTCAAAGCCCAATACTAAATTTTATCTTTATCTTCCTCTTCTGCCTCGTCAAATTTTCCATTTTTCTCCTCTTCCTCTTCTGCCTCGTCAAATTTTCCATTTTTCCTCGTTGATTTTTCGGCAAAAAATCGAAAAAAGGTAAAAATATGATATAGTAACTATGATATATATACCAAAGGAGCAAATAGAATAGAATAATCTACCTTCTTTTTTCCTTCCCGTTGATTCCCTCCGATAATCAAGCTGCACTTATTATAAAAATTACAAAACGTAGCTACATTTTAGCGTTATCTAGCTTATACACGATACATGCTGAACAATTTCTTTGCACGTTTGCAGTTGATACGGTATACTTTGATACAATTAAAACTCATATGTACATCTACTATTCACTGATACCTACCTGATACAACAAATGTAGTTATGTTTCGTAATCACGCTCTTAACTATAGCTCTATTTATGAAATTTTCTCATATATATATATTGGGCTGTGCTTAACATTCAGCCCATCAATTTTTCTTATTCATGTGAAAGCCCAGCCCATTTAACTACGGCCCAAAACCTTCAATTGGATCTCTCAAAGCCCAATACTAAAGATTTTTTAGTACCTTTTATACCCCTCGAATCCCCAATTCTTCTCTTCTTCCTCTTTTCTCTGCCTCGTCAAATTTTCCATTTTTTCCTCATCCATTCTCCGGCGAAAAATCCCAAAAAAGGTATAAATAATTCAGTTTTTAATTATTTTTTTTGGTATTTTTGAGCTTGAAAAATCATTAAAAATAATGTTTTAATTGGAATCTAGGGTTTCTATATGTTCATGTAGAGTTTTGGTTTAGAAATTTTGCTCCTTTGTATTGTTGTTAACTTGTAAATTTAAAGGGAAAATTGTGAGTATTTGAAAAAAAAAAAAAGGAAGAAGTAGTTTTTGTTTTCGAAGTGAAAAAAAATGATATTTGGAAATTGGAGTTGTTTTTGAATATTTGTGAGTAAATCGGAGTGAAAAAAAGTGAGCTTTTTGGTATTATTGAGCTTGATAAATCATTAAAATCAACTTGAAAACTCAATAAAAATAAGGTTTTAATTGGAATCTAGGTTTGTAGATGTTCATGTAGAGGGTTGGTTTAGAAATTTAGCTCCTTTATGCTGTTTCTAACTTGTAAATTGAAGGGGGTGTTTGGCTAGGAAAATTGTGAGTATTGGGACATAAAAAGTAGTTTTTGTTTTCGAAGTGAAAAAATACGTTATTTGGAAATTGGAGTTGTTTTTGAATATTTGCGAGTAAATTGGAGTGAAAAAAAAAGTGAGCTTTTTTTGTGTTTTTTGAGTTCCGGAAAATAGTTGAATTCCTGAATTTTATGGCCAAACGTGTTTACTCCCGAAAAAAGTAGAAAATTTTCATGGCCAAACGCCTCCTAGGTTATGTTTTTTAATAGTCTGTTGTGTAAAAGGAAGAGGTTAAGTTGTCGAATTTGAAGTAAGGAAGAAATTTCTTGCCCTTTTTAATTTGCGTAAAGTTGTCATGTTTTATTGTTTTTGACTTTGTTTTTGGCAGTTGAGTATAATTTGAATGTGTAATTTAAGCTTTGGTGAAGGAGTCTTTGGGACAACATATGTGAAAATGTTCCTAGAAGATTTGTTCGTTTTGGTTTCTTGTTTTGGTGCCTTTTGTTTTATTTGTTTTTCTCGACCTTGGGGGTGAGGGTGGGGTAGGGGTAGGGGGAAGGGGAGATAGAAGAGGGAATTACAAGGTGGGAATTGAACTCTCACCAACAAGGTGAAAGTGAGCCAGTGTTTTGGATGGCGAAAGGTGATAAAAGGCGACAAGGGTATGTGGTGAGGCGAGCTCGCCGCTCGCCTTTTTGAAGTGAGACACCAATTAATATCAAAAAATTAAAATATATATACCCAATGGAAAGCTATAAGGTTAATCTCCCTCGCTCCCTCTGAATGTAGTAGTGGATCCATAACAACAATAAAGTACTCCATCCATTTCAATTTGTTTGTCTGGTTGGCACGGCGTTAAAGAAAGTAAATAAGACTCGAGAATTTCTTAGACTAAGGATATGTGGGATGTAGCAAAGTCTTTCAAATCTTGTGGTCTTAAACATGTTAGGTTAGGTGAAAGGTTGAAATTAAAGAGTTGCTGAAAAAGGAGAGAGACATTCTTTTTTAAATGGACTAAAAAGGAGAGTAAGACAGCAAATTGAAAAGGAGGCAGTAATAATTCTGTCGATGTTTGTGGGAAGCACCGTCTGATGTTTGTGAAGAGTCTTTTTATATTGGTAAGAGACTTGTGGTTGCATATTTGCAAGTGTCAACTTTAGAGGCCTTTTAGTTAAGTCACTATTTTCCCTTGAAAGATGCTCTCTCCGTTCCAATTTATGTCCGTTCTAATTTATGTGATACGGTTTTGACTTGACACAAAGTTTAAGAAAAAAGGAATACTTTCGAAATTTGTTGTCCAAATTAAACCTTAGCATTTGTGCAGCTATAAATCATTTCACTAAGGGTAGAAGGGCAATTTAGAAGTTAAATTGTTTCTAATTATAGAAATCTGACATTCTTTTTGGGACTGACTAAAAAGGAAAAAGGTGTCACTTAAATTGAGACAGAGTGAGTAATTATTTACTAATGAGATGGATTGAACCTAGATAGGGCTGAATTAATAAAGATGATTCATATATGGTTACCTTTCTCAAATAAATAAATAAATAAATAAAGATGATACATATAGCCGATCACAACTAAGTTGGATTGACACTTTGTTGATTGGTTTCATGAATCTGCCAAGCAATAATGATAATTTAGTTGTTCAGACATGGGATGATTGTCTCAGCTCAAACATGGTTATATCAATGTGCATTTACAAGTTCCAATTCACTCAATGCTGTTATGGTTATAATTTATTAACTTTCTTTCTTTTTTTTGAGAAAGGTAACTTATAATTTATTCACTTTCCCGTGACAGGTAATTCAGAATCTGAACCTCAATCTCTTCCAATATTAGTTTTTGTTGTTGGGCACGCAAGGGGAGAAAAAAGATAACACTCTGTTGTCTACGTCACTAAGGGCATGGCTGAGCTCAAGACTTCTGGGAGACCTATTGACCAATTGTTGGAGAAGGTTCTCTGCATGAACATTCTATCTTCTGATTACTTTAGAGACCTATTACGCTTGAAAACTTATCATGAAGTGATTGATGAAATCTATAATCAAGTTGACCATGTGGAACCATGGATGACTGGGAACTGTCGTGGTCCTTCAACAGCCTTCTGCCTTCTCTACAAGTTCTTTACAATGAAACTTACTGTCAAGCAAATGCATGGCCTGTTAAAGCATCCAGATTCTCCTTACATTAGAGCTGTAAGTGGTGTTCTGTATCTTACATTTTATCTATTATATTTGTCGTTTCCTTAGCTGTGAATTGTTTCTTCTTTTTTTTTTTTCGTGACATACTGGCTGCGATTCCCTAAGAATTTTGTTAGATATTTGGGGATGTTTAGTAGTAGACTAGTAGTTCACATATTTTCCCCATTAAAAACCTTTGTTCCTTTTTAAGTTTTGATTGGAAAAGACTTTAGAACCATTAATGAAAGTTGAGAGTTTCCGAGCTGTTGGTTGACTTTGGAAGTTGGTCCAATTTGTGATGCTATTGTGTCAGAGGTACCGTAATAGTCAAAAATGATAAATGGGATTGGATAAAATGAGAACCCAAACCTGCAGATTTAACCGCCTCTAACAGTATTTTCTATTAAAGGTTTCTATTTGGAAGTCATTCGTGGAGTGTGTCATGTGTTTCCAAAAGCAGGAGGGAAAAGAAAATATTTTTTCTACTCTTTCAATAATTGTTGATAGACAATCAGAAGTTACGTTTTATGTTAAAAGAAAGTTTTTACAGAGAATTGACCCACTTCATCCTTTAGGTGATACTGGGGAATGAGGCTTACCGAGTTCGTCTTTTCTTCACCAGCTAGGTTATGTCGTACTTTTCCCTCTATTCTTCTCTGCTAAATGCTGCAGAAAGCTAACAAAATTACCTTTTGTATTTGCTGGTGCTTAGGTTTTAGGGAGAAGGGCCAAAAATACCCCTATACTTTCATTTATTAGCTAAGTTTGTTCTTTTGAGTACTATTTGGCTATTTATACCCTCGCCGTCACGAAACTTATCAAATATACCCCTATTTTTACAGCTTTCCACCATGGCTTTTTACAATCCCATGTGGCGTGACATTTGGGTGAGGTGGATGTCACGTGGCATGCCACCTTGCCACCGGTTCTCGTTATTTAGAAATTCACTAAATCTTTTAGAAGAACCTATTTTTTTCTTTTGATTTTTTGTATTCAAAGTTTTTCCTTTTATTAATGATTATTTTATACACCAATCCCTGATTAACTTAAATTCCCTCAATAATTATAATTTTTAATACACTAGAACCCACCTACCCAGAACCCACCTACCCCATGCCTCTATCTGATCGCCATTATTGTTGCTGCTTCAAGTTTTTTGCAAGCCCGTATGATGTGTTCCACTTTTCTTCTTTTTCTTGCTTGAAATCACGAACTAGATCGAGTCGAAACTCGCGGAATAATTTGTTTTCTCGCTATCGCCATGGATGAGCTTCAAGAACGAGAATTTCTTTTCAACAATGGTGTTATCAAATGAGCTCGTTTTTAAATAAAAACATAAATAGAATATCCGATTGAGGTGATATATTCCTGACCTGTGCAGTAGCTTAGGGAAGAATTTCAGTTCGTAGCTCTGTTATAGATTTAACTGCATGAGCAACAAAGAAGTCATTCATGGCTCATGTTCCTCTTCAATACAATGAACTCATACTTTGCAATGCCTGTGGGAAAATTAATTTCTGGGTTTTTTCCCTGGGACTTGGATATGAAGAAATTGGGTGTTTTCTCGAATATAAGAGTGATTTTGCTAAGTGGGTTCGAAAATTGAGAGAGTAAAGAGGTGAAAAGTAAAAGATGAGGAGTGCACAATCGAATTGTAGATTGAGATTTCAAGAGAAGAAGAAAAAGATAAAATGGCATAGCTCCTTGACAGACGGCAGTGATGACCTGAAGAAGAAAAGAAAGAAAAAAAGGAAGAAAAAGAAAAAGAAAATGAAAAAAAGTTTAAAATCTAGAATGAATAAATAATAAAAATATATATATTATCCAATCAGAGATTGACATGTGTATATTAGTTAAACCAAAAGTCTCTCTCACCTTGCCATGGTGGAAAATTGTCAAAAATAGGGCATGCTTGGTAAGTTTTGTGACGGCAAGGGTATAAATAGCCAGGTAGTATAACGAGGGTGAAACTTAGCTAATAAATGAAAGTATAGAGGTATTTTTGACCCTTTTCCCTAGATTTGAAGCAAACTGGAACCAACTCCTCCACTTTTTTGTCATCACCTTCACTGCTTTACCAAGTAATGAATCAAATGTTGCTTTTGGAATTCCATCCGATGCACAGCAGTTCCTTTTATGATCCATTGAAAGTAGCACATGTATGAATAGAGAATTCAGTTGCATTCCCAGTTAAACAATGTCCCTGCTTCCTCAAATTTGTGGGCTTTTGTTTTGCATTGTTGTACTTACATTCTTGAGCCTCTATGGATTTAATGATTGTATTATTCTTTTGCAGATTGGGTTCCTTTATCTGAGATATCTTGGTGATTTTAAGACATTATGGGGTTGGTATGAGCCTTATCTCAAAGATGATGAGGTAAACATGAAATGCTCTACCTGAACTAGATCATTCTATTGTGTTATTCTGGATTGCGATCATTTGAGCATTCTATTAGAATTATGGCATTTTGCATACAAACGACATGTCTGTCAATTCCTGATCCTTTCCACGCTATAGATTTGTTTGCAACTTTGACCATTTTCATCAAAATCATGGGATATAGTGTTTGAAGGAGAGATGCAATCATTTTTTACTGTTCTCTTGTCTCGTCAGTCTGCTCAAAGCCTTTGCCTCTATAGTTATCCTGCCCGGCTGCCCCTCCTGAAACGATAATGCTTTTTCTCTCTGCTTTCATTCTTTTCAAACTAGCTGATCGATCTGTTTTAAACAGAATTTTTTAAGGGGGCGTTTGGCCATGAAAATTATGAGTATTTGAAAATAGTAATTTTGTTTTCAAATTGTAAAATGATATTTGAAAATTTGAGTTGAATTTGACCATGATTACAAATTGGAGTTGTTTTTAAATTTCTGTGAGTACTTTGGAGTGAAAAAAGTGAAAACAGCTTTTTGGTGTTTTTCAAATTCCTGAAAATTCCGAAATTCAACTGGTTGAAGTTAAATTCCGGAGTTTTATGGCCAAACATGTTTTCCTTAGTTGAACTTCGGAAAAAGTAAACAATTTCCATGGCCGAACACCCCCTAAATCTTAATGGTCTCCTTTGAATCACCACTTAACCGTTTCAACTGCAAGAGCTCATTTTCCAATAGCTTTAGTGGTAGAATTGTCTTCCTTTCTCTCTTTTTTATAGCCCATTTGGCCAAGCTTCCAGAATCTGTTTATGTTGGAAAGTGCTATTGTCAGAAGTGATTTTCGAAAAAATAATTTTAGAGAGTAGCAGTTTGTGTTTGGCTAATCGATTTGAAAAGCACTTTTGCCAATATTGTAGCAGTACTTTGTACTTGGCCAATGTTCCAAAAGTGCTTTTGGGGAAAGCTACCTTTTGTAACTTCTTAAAAAAAAAAAAAAAACTTCTGCTATTACTCAAAAACACTTATTTTTCCACTAAAAGCTTGGCCAAACACCTCAAAATTTCTAAAATAAGCACTTTTGGTTTCCTAGAAGCTTGGCCAAATAGGCTATTGGTATGCATAGAACCATGTTGCTCTCAGCTCTACTTCTGAGATATTGATCTTGATTGTGTGCCGCAGTATTATGTGATGTGTGCATACTTTATTCTATGATTCTCACACCTTATGCCTTAGGATGCAAGGACCACTCTTGCTTGAAGGTGCACGGACATAGATTTTTTTTGCAGGTGATTTTAATATTTGTATGGTGGTATACTTCTGATATTTTACCTTTTGCTCTTTATTTTTCTACAGTTCCCATCTTCTATTCCTTCTTTTTCTGTGAACCGGATTTTTGAAGCAGTGGAAGCATGTTCAGTAGTTCTAAAAGCATCTCAGAAAACTGAAACATTATGTCTTTAGTTTGTTCACCTACAATGTTTTTATTCATCATGGTAGGAGTTGATATTTGGGTCTCATTCTGATTATTAACTATTTATGTCAGGAATTCAGTCCTGGATCCAGTGGCCGAATGACCACAATGGGCGTCTATGTGCGTGACTTGTTTCTCGGGCAGGTAAGGTGCCACCTCTAAAACCGACCTTTTGGAGAATATTTTAGCACAGCAATGCAATAGATATACACTCGTGATGATATTATTGTATTTCACACTTGTTCCCATTATTCACTTGCACATTTTTCTTTATTGCAGTATTATTTTGACACACTACTACCCCGCATTCCTGTTCCTGTTGTGCGGACAGCAGTTGCCAATCTCGAAAAAATGAATCTGCCAACCAAACTTTCTGGGTCGATTGGGGACTCTAGTCGCGGATCTGATGAAACTTCTCGCCGGCCACCTTCTGTCAAAGCTTCCCTTTCAGTGTCCTTTGGTCAACGTGCACCTCATCGTGCATCAACTAGAGACTCATCTCCCATCCGACGAACAATTGCCCCACCACCCTATGATAAGGATGGTGCAAATGTTTCAAGACGGTCCCCTAGCACACGCCGGAGTCAAAGCCGTGATTTATCCGACCGAGAAAATTCTGAAAGCGACAGGGGCCGGGACAGAGAGAGGGACAAGGAAAGAACTAGGGATAGAGACCGTGATAGGGATAGAGATCGGTATAGGGATCAGGAAAGAGAATGGGAGAGGGGCAGAGATCGGGATAGAGATAGAAGGTATGATCACGAAAGAGATCGTGAAAGGGATAGAGACAGGAGGCATGATTATGGCAGAGATCGGGGAAGGGATAGAGACAGGAGGTATGATTATGATCGAAGGTCAATAGAGAGAAGCAGAAGGGACTATGAAAGGAGCAGGAGCCGTAGTAGGAGTAGAAGCCACAGCCGGAGCTTGCATGATCAAGGTACCAGTCTTGATCAACACCGAACTCCACCTAGAGATGAGAGCAAGGAGAAGAAGGCTACATCTAGCAATCTGGCCAAGCTTAAAGATCTATATGGTGACTTCAGCACTCAAAAGGAGAATGTAGGCGACGTCAGGGCTCCAAATAGGGATACAAGTACCGAAGAGGTCATCAGACTTGGTGGTTCATGGAGGTAATAGTTGGTCACATTTGCATGTTGTGAGTCATTTGGATACTCTCACTCTCTCTCACCTGCCCAGAAGAGCACTTTGTCGACTTGCCTTTTGTCGAAGGGGAATATGCAACTGATAGCTGCGGCGATGACATACTGTTTTCGCTGTTGTGCAATCGGGCAGAGCTGTGTGTAAACTGGATTTTCGTTACTATTTGACTTGTGTTACATCACTGGATGGATTTTAAATGTACCTTTGTTCAAACATTATTACTATGTTGGATGGAAGCTGACTTAAACTAAGCTATTGACAAACACTTGTAAGACATTCATCGGTGCAGGATTTGCTCTTCTATATGCTTTGCTTATTCCCTCTTTTTGCAGATATGATCAGTTAACCTGCCCTATTCTACCCCACCCACCACACACACACAAAAAAAAAGAGAGATAAAGAGGAGAGTATTAACCAGAGGCCTCTCAAGCTCCTAATTTCTATTCAATAATTCTCTTTGTCAACTCAATGGCTTGGTTGGTGGAAATCAAGATTCAATATTACTTCAAAAACTTTGATATCAAATGCGAGGGTCGAGATGGATGAAATGTTATGATTAAGTTTAGGCACATGACTTGCCCAACTGGGTTAAAACTTAAAAGCACTATTAGCAAATTGATTCATCACTATGGGTCGGTTCTTCCCTGAACCCTACTAACACGGGATGTTTTACACTGAGTTATCCTTTTTTTTAAAATTATTATTATTATTTAATCACATGATTTCCATTGAAAAGTTCAGCAAGTTCAATCATGAATTTACTATCTTGGACTTTGAATTAGAGCATGTTGTAAGTGAAATCTTGTATCTTTCCGGTACAACCAAATCTCTTTATAACGGTGTGTGCTTTTCTAAATGTCTTTTGGTTATTTGGTTGTTATAGTGAGATGTTATTATAGAGAATATACCATATAACATAATATAAAATCGATTCCAGAAAAACTGGGCTATTATAGTGAAATATTGTTATAGAAGATGATCGTTATAGAGAGGTCTAGCCATACGTAGCTAGAAACCAAGTGAGAATATGCATGTAGAAAAGCTTTTAGGAGCAAGATTACATGTCTAAGTTGAAATCAAGATTTAAAACAAATTGGCCATTGCTCAATCAGAGAATGACTCATTTTTGATACAATCTTTTGAAACTTGGGACCAGTACAATGTATAACTAAAAGTTTGTCCAATGCAGTAAAAGGAATAATACTAGACAAGACTAGGATAAATTTGTGTTGGAAGGATTAGAATATGGAAAATAAACTCTAAATCTAATACTGTAATCGAAAAAAGGCAAAAAGAAAGTTCTTAAATTTCCGGTGTAAGATAATACATGCTTCATCATCTCAATAGATCCTAAGATCCTACAACGTCTTCTTGGATAACACATTGCCCTACCAGATCGGCAAAGCATTCTGTACGAGATGGAAAACCGTCGTACCAGCTTCCTACTCGCACTTGATTGATCGGTATATATGACGGACAAAAAATAGGGCTGCACGGAAACCAACAGTACCGAGCATGAGAAAGAAACCATAGCAGATGCAAGCCATGTATCCAAAGAAGAATGAGGTTTGCATGAAGCCAGACATATCGGAACGGGCATAATAGTAATACAAGCAGTAGCCGTAGATGAACAGTCCAGTCGATCCACCACAAAGGAAAGCCCTGTTAACATCAAACATATACGAGTTAGGAATGTATCATGACGTGGTATATACATATCGCAAAGTGTTTCTTGAAAAAAAAATTCACTTATAGAGACGTCATGTTAATTTGACGTTTCATGGCTGCTATAGTAAGGGGTTGTTATATATGTATATTGACATTTGATATTTCGATCTCATTTAGCTGTTATAAACAAAATTAATTTTTGCATACTTTTATTTATAACAGCTAAATGAGATCTAAAAGTCAAATGTCGGTATACATATATAACATCACCTCACTATAGCAGCCATGAAACTTTCAGGGCAAACGCAGCCACTATATAGAGGTTTACTGTAGATTATTCATAAGAAAGATCAAGGAATAGTCATATGAGTAAATGACAGACAAACCTCCACCACCATTCATGATCTTCAGCAGCGAGTTGAAAGTATGTCAAGGCCACGGTTATGAAAGCAGTGACAATTATAAGAATAATGAAGACTATAAATAAGATGCTGTATATTGTGTAAATCCTATGACCCCAAACACTTGCAAATATATAGTAAAGTTCGATATATATGGCGCTGAAAGGCAAAAACCCAGCCATTGCCATCTGAGGTAGAGTTCCGCGGTACCAAGGTAATGGTGGGATCTCTCTTGGGTATTTGGTTGTTCGACAAGGAGCTTGGAATTCAGCCCTGCTGTTCTTTCCAGCTATTCCTCCCAATACAAGTAAAGGTGATGTCACAAGAGCCCATATTAGAAAGATGACTACAATGGTTCCAAAGGGCAGTGCAGCAGTGGCACTATATGCAATTGCTACGCTGTTAAGGAAACAGAACGTGAGAAACAGGGGTCCACAAAACAAGCCTCCAGTCAATATCAAATTCCTGACCTGCAGGGAAGGAAGGAAATCTAATGATTAAGTTTGCTGTATAGTTCCATTTTCAACTTATTGTTTCATTAGCTAAGGCGAACATAAACAAACACAGAGACACGGTTATTAGATGGCATAGACAAACCAAAAAAGAAAGAAGCATATAATATATCTTGGCCTTGACCAAGTGTAACCCGTAAAAGATGAAGTTAATTGTACGACAAAATGAAGATAAACTGCTTCTCTAAATACCAACTCAGCTTCCTTAATGTTCTGTCAAGAAGGGATAAGTAACAATCGACAAATCATCTATCATATAAAACATCACACAGCTAAATCAAGGAAAAAGAATAAAACTCTATGTTCAGCTTGTTTCGCCTGCTTGAATAGGATTCTTGAGTAACCAAGTTCTGTTTTTTCCTCCGATTAGCAAAAGAGCAACAGGATAGCAGATGAATCGTCTAAACCCTTGATACATAGGTTCAAAGTTATGCCATTAGAGTATGTGCCTTCAGCAAACAAATGACTTGACTTGCTATTTACAAACTTCCAATTTATCAGTGTCCTAAGATAATGATAGAGAAAAATATTCCACGGAAACTTGTGATTGGAAAAAGAAAAAAAAAGTCAAAGCTTTTACCCTTGTTTTGGGATGATATTTAGCAAATATTCAGAATTAGGAACTTAAAGTTAGTACAGAAGATAAAATTCTCAAACTACACTCATATGGAAAGGAAATATAACAGAGACAAGAAAACAAACCCAGTTTGTCCCTTCTAGCTGGCAATAGAAAGTGGCAGCAGTATAGCCTGCAATGCCAGATGTGAGAGCATATATGACGACCAGTGCCGTGAATAAAGCTCCACGGTTGTATGGATAGAAAACACCAACAAGTGAGAGAAGGAAAATGAAGATGGTCCTACAAATTGAAAGGAAAAGAGTGTTAGCAAAGGCATGCTTGAGACGACAAATTTCCTAATTAACAAATAGAATGCTGTCAGATTAAATACATATTCAGAAAATACTTACAGTGTGAATAGCTGGGTGCCACTACCAAGTGCTGCAGCCATCAAGGATTTGTGACTTGGGTACCTGAAAACATCACCATGGATGTATTTCCACCCAGTTTCTTCTTGGTCATCAGCTGTCTCCTCATCATGTGCATACCTTTATAATAAAATATGAACAAAATATGAGCCAAAGACTAAGACAAAATTTTGTCCTAGAAGACCAACAAAAGTACATATAAAACAAAAAAAAACTAAATTCTACATACTTGACAAAGTCATTCTTAAGGACCCGCATAAGAATTGTGGCAAGAAAACCAGTTAAGAGAAGAACTGTCACGCAGGAATTGATAATTGAAAACCAATGGATTTCCAAGTGATGTGGCAACGATGAAGATTGTGAGTACTTCTCCATCCTCTTATCGAAAGGTGTTTTTGTCTCTTTCCATTTTACAGAGTACATGAAGTCAACATCAACCTCTTTATCTTCTGTGATATCTACCAGGGCATTAGGATCAGTTCGTGCATTGATCTCAATCACACGATTATTGTTGTAAAAGATCTCGAAATGAAGATGTTTAAACAGGTAATATTTGTACTCGCTGGGGTCGGCTTTTCGTTCCTTGTCAACTTTCCCTAGGAAACCCCAAATGGGCAAGTCATCGTAATACATTTGGAAGTAGTAGTCTTTAGCAACAGCGCTGCGGAATTGAGAAACTTCTTCCTTGGACAACTTCTTCTTGCAAACTATTTCCGAGTCCTTGTCGTACAAAAAGTCAAGCTTGTAAGGGGCACTGACTAATCGGTCACCATTCAAGACCTCACCAAGTGCTTCCTTTTTCTCTTTTACATGATCTGCAAGAACATCCCTCAGTAAATTGAAACTTAAAGTCCACCGGTAACTTAAGAAAAGAAACTTAGGAACAATAGTTACATACCTGGAGTACAAAAAGGAAGATCAAAGAACCGATATGTTTCACTGGAAGGATAATCCAAAACATAACAAGCCATCAGTAATCACTCAGATAATTTTAAAAGCGCGGAACAGAGACATGTTTAAATATGATATATGCAGAGCCATAGGCAACTATTTGTTTCCTAAGAATTTGAACATCAAAATTTGTTGGAAAAAAAAAAAAAGACATGGCAATTAAATGTGTCTTCACTATTACTACTACTATCACCCATTTATTACAGGACAAGAGCAGTGATGACTGTTTAGGGGATTCAGTATCAACTACTTGTACAAATTATTTGGTCGACAAAGTTACTATTGAGTTTATTGCTCTACATTTTATGATCCTTTCTTTTCCTGTTTTTTTCTGGACACGGTAACAATTTCTTTTCCAGTTTTGATAAGTACACCATCTACAATTTACATCAAGTTTGGCTTTGTTCCTTTAGTTAAATTTGCTGTAATATGCCAAGGACGGAACTGACTCTTTTTTTTATTAATATCCACAGAAAATTGTTCCTCCATAGCATAAATATCCTCATGAGAGATGTTTATAATAACTTAAATAACTTACTCCTCTTTATATGTGTTTGTGTGTGTGTGTGTCCTCTATTAGACTGGTAGATAGACCAAGTAGAAATTAACCTTATTACGGATCAATCTAAGAAAGAAGTAAAGAGCAGGAAGGGGCACTGTCATTTTCTCTAGGCATACATATTTGTATGGCATCAACATGTACACTCGAATATTAATGACTAGAGTTTGCTAAACACAGGGATATTATACCATCTAAGCCTCAACATTTGCGCATTAGATTTGCATCAACTAGCTTATTTACCGGGCAGAAGGTGAGTATGGCACTTATAAGAGAGTAACATTCCGAGCACAATAAAACCAAAAAAACCACATTTTATTGAGAAAATCACATAGCTTCTTCTAGCTTGATCATGCCAAATAAGAGATCTCAATTTCACCAAATCTTAGTTTTTTCTACATTGTACAATAAGTAGGTCAGTCAAGACACCGCAATCAACGAAAATCAGCAAAAATCTCACATTTTTACAGCCACCGACAACTTTCTGAGCACAATAAAACCAAAAAACACATTTCAACAAGAAATCACATAGCTTCTAGCTTGATCATGCCAAATAGAATACAGTTTTAACTCAGTTTGTACAATAAGTAGGTCAGCTCAGACACCGGCAATTAACGAAAATCAGCTAATTCTTGGTCCCGACGCAAAAATGGAGTCACATTAATAAAGATCTCAATTTCACCAAATCTTAGCTCTTTCTACATTGTACAATAAGTAAGTCAGCTCGACACCGACATCAACAAAAAATCAGCAAAAATCTTACATTTTTACAACCACCGACAACTTTCAAGCACAATAAAACCAGAAAACACATTGTTAACTCAGTTCCACACATTGTAAATAAGAGATCTCAATTTCACCAAATCTTAGCTATTTCGAAAATCAGCAAAATTCTATCATTTTTACAACCACCGACAACTGTCCGATCACAAAAAATCCACATTTTAACGAGAAATCACATAGTTTTTTCTAGTTCAATCATACAAAACCGAACACAATGCTTAATCCAGCTTCACAATAATAAGTAGGTTCAGCTCAAACACCAGCAATCAATGAAATTAATCAAAAATCTTACATTTTTATAACCACCGACAACTTTCAAGCACAATAAAACCACATTTCAACCAAAGAACATATAGAATACAAAACTCTGCTTCCATCACATTGTAAATAAAAGATTTCAATTTCACCAAATCTTAGCTCTTTCTACATTGAACAATAAGTAGGTCAGCTTAAACACTGGCAATCAACGTAGTTCAACAGCAATCCAACATTTTTATAACCACCGACAACTTTCCGAGCACAAAAAAAAAACATTTCATCAGAAATCACAGTCATTTCTGGATCGATCATGCGAAAGAGTACAGATTGTTAACTCCGCTCCACACATTGTAAATATTTCGGCTCATACACCGGCATCAACGAAAATCAGCAAAAAATCTATCATTTTTACAACCACCGACAACTTTCCGAGCACAAAAAAACCATCTAATGAATCAAATTCAGCTTCACATAGTAAATAAGGTATCTCAATTTCACCAAATCTTAGCTCTTTCTACATTATACAATCAAGTAGTTCAGCTCAAACACCGTATTTCATCAAAAACCTCACATTTTTACAACCACCGACAACTTTCCGATCACAAAAAACACCACATTTCAACGAGAAAATCACATAGTTAATCAAATTCCGCTTCACAATAATACAAATTTAGAGATCTAACAGCATTACATTAGTCAATCAATTAATTACCTAGGATTATGAAAAGGACCGACTTTATTAGCATAAAGAGGAACCGAATCACCGGCTTTATACTTATGATCTGAACCGTCCGATCTCGCCGGCGATGCATAGCTTACAATGAGCAAAACGACGACGTATAAACACATTTTCCTCTTCATCTTCTCCATTTCCTTCAACAATTTTGTGCACGTTAACTCTGTGTATATAATACACTTGTGTGTGTGTGTGTATGTATGCGGGGGTAAGGGGGGAGAAGGGGGGGTGGGGTGGGGGAGCACAGATCTCGATTGATCTGAGAAGTGAGAAATGAAAATGAGGAAATATAGATATGGAGTAGAGTATAGTAATGTTGGTTGGGTCGGGTCGGGTTTGGTTTTGTGGGGGGGGTGGGTTGTGTTCACGCGCTTTTAAGAGAGAGTGGAGGAGTAAAGCAGTACTGGTTCTCGCTCCATCTTATTGACTTGACACATGTCTTAAGAAATATTCCCTCAATTCGGATTTATTTGTCACTATTTTTCTAATTTAATTTTTATTTTTACTTATTATTTTTGACAACTCACAAAAAGATAAAAATTTTCATGTTTTATCCTTAGTATTAATTATTTATTTTTCAAATAATTTTCAATACCTATTTTTAAACATCAATTAATAAGGATAATACGATATAGTCACTATATCAATCATTATTTTTTTAATAGATGTGATAAGTAAATTCGAACGGAGGGACATATAATTAATAGGAGTAAAGTGTATAAGTGCAGTATTTTTCAAACTGAATAAATATTATTGAACATCTATTTTTAATAACATTAACAATAAAGATGAACGGAGGAAGTAATATTAGAGGGGATTGGATTTGAGTGACGCGCTTATTACAGAGAGTGGAGATTAAACAAAACTTCGACTTTTGAACGGACGTTAGGAAGGAGAACGTGACTCGTCAACTTATGACTTTTTTTTAATTTATTATTTTTATTTATTTTATATTTTAATAATGAATGAAATCTCTCTAATCTCTAATTTTAGATCCCGTTTGGAATATATTTTAAGGTTGAAGCTTTAACCATGAAAATTTGAGTTGTGAAGTTGTGATTTTTTGAAATTTAAAATTGTGTTCGACATGTATACAATAACAATATCATACTAAGTGAAATCTCATAAGTGAGATCTGGGAAAGGTAAAGTATACGCAGAACTTGTAACTACCTCGGAAAAGTAACGAGGTTATTTCTGAAAGACCCTCGACTCAAATATATAGCAATTCAAGCACAAAAGAGAAGGAACAGTAAAGACAATATATCAACTAACAAGGAAAACAGTACAAAGTCTTCAAGAAAGAATAAAAACAACAACAAAATAAGGTGATAATCAAAACACAACAAACAACAAACTATGATAGATATTACAAGCAACGACCACATACTATGCTAGTACAACGATAAATACCTACAAGCCTAATTCCTCGAAAAACACGACAACACTTCTACCTTATTAACCTTCTACCCTAATACGCACCCTCCACATCTACGGCTCCAGTGTTTGAACATGTATGTTACTTGAAAATAATATGAAGTTCAAATGAAAGTCTCAAATACAAATTTTGAAACATGTTTTCAAAATCTGATTAAATTTCGGTCAAATAAATATTTAAAAACAAATTTCAAAATTTGATCAATAATTTGAGGTTTCATGTACGTACTCTAATAGAGAAATCTCTTATAGGAATTATTTTCTCTTAGTGATCCTTCATGACGTGATTCTTGATTAATTAGGATAATGAGTACGACACAAGAATATACTTTTAAAAAAAAAAAAAAAAGTATGACATTCAACCTATGTTTTCTTTTACTTTTAGAAATTTTGAGTTGATGTGGGGAAAAAAATGTAATTCTCTAAAAAAAATTCCAAGTTGAAAAGATATATAACATTTAATTTGGACAATTTTTGGACTAATAACCTTCAAAAAAAAAAAAAAGCACCTCAGTGCACAACACATATCCTAATACCAGTGGTAGTAAGTGTTTCCACAGCTTAAACTTGTAACTTATAAATCACACGGAGATTACTTTTACCGTTACACTAAAACGTATCCCCTTAAAAAAAAAAAAAAAAAAAAAAACCTTTGTTGGAATTAATTTTCATAAGTATTTTCTTTTAAAAAAAGAAAAACTTAGTCAAACAAGTTCCAAAGCTGTTCCAATAAAATTCAGCGAACAAACAGCGTGGAACTCATTTCTTATGAATATTACACACATTTAAGAAACATACTTTGAATCAAACTCGTTAATAGACAATTTAAATTAGACTATGAATTCTTATAATAATTTGTAATTATCTTTAATCAAGTTAGAAAATTAATGATAATTTACCTCAATTGAGCTTTTCACTACCCCTTCAATGTCCTAAATTTGCCTCGTTATTACAACACATTTTTTATTTAAACGTTGTCAAGTATATATTCACTTAATTCTTAATTTTAAAGTTAACTTAATATGGTGTAACAGCCATATGGAAATAAATAATTAAGAATAAACAAAGGACAATCCACTAAAAGCTCCCGCTATGCGCAAGGTTCGGAGAAGGGTCCGATCACAAAGGTCTATTGTATGTAGTCTTACCTTACATTTTTACAAGAGTCTGTTTCCAAGGCTTGAACCTGTGACCTTAAAATAGCATAATTAAGAATGTTATTTTAAAATAAATTCTGCAATAGCAGTGTTTGGATAAAGAAGATGAACTTTGGCAGAAGAAATGATCAATCCATCTATTTATTTTTTTTGGTATAATTATTTGATATTTGATATTTATTAAACGGATTATTTGGATTCCTATCACGTCAAATTCAATTAATCTAGATTTGTTGTGTAAAATTACTAGAATTAAAGGAGAGTATTTAAGATCAAGAATTTTTTATTTTCAAGTCTCAAACATGAAATCTCTTATTAAGGATGAGAAATTTTGTATTCATACATCGATTCATTGGCTTCATGCCGACTAATTTGGAATTGTGTTGTGTAAGGCTATTAAAACGAGAGCACTCCATATTAAGAATTTTTCAATTATCGATAATTTTAAGACCTTTAACTAATGATGAAGAAATCTCATTCATTACCATGCCACTTCATCTACTTTAAAAATATGCTTTCTCAAAATAAAACTTTAGTCATGCTAGTAGACATAAATAAATAAGAAAATGTTGCAAGAATCTTATTAATCATTAATTTCATTGAAGTCTTTCCATAATCCATTTGGTCATTTTCCTGGTTGATGAAAGTTTAATTTGATCCATATAACTGTTGAAATTGGTCCAAATATTTGCATTAGATTTCCACATGTTAATGTCAAATATTACATCTTTCATTAGGTCTCGTAGGTTTGGTAGCAATACAATTATGGTCCTAGCTAGTGAATTGATTTGCCAACTTCGCTATGATTTTCACTTAAAATTACTCACCAAACCTATCAACCCCACCCCTCCTCTTAAATTTTTTATATACAGAATTTGACTTTAGTAAAGTTGATATTGTGTGATCTAGAGGCCACGAGTTCGAGCTATGGACAGTGGTGGAGCCAAAATTTTCACTAAGGGGTTCAAAATATAAAGAAATGAACACACAATTAGCTGAAGGAGTTCAACATCTACTTTATATACATAAAAAAATAATTTCAACCATGTATAAATAGTATAATTTTCCACCGAAAGGGTTCGGATAAACCCCCTGGCTATGAAAACAACTTCTAAAAGTAAATGCATGGTAAAGTTGTATACAATAGATTCTTGTGGTCCAACCCTTTTTCGAACCCCGCACATAACGAAAGTTAGTTCATTGAACTACTTTTTTTTTTTTTAATCTTTTCTTTGAAGTGACACAAAGTGCTTGTTAAACTAAATGCTTGTTAAACTATCTCAACATTAAGATTGACAAGAACAAGAAATTTTCATTTAGTTTTATAATGTGACCTTAATTTTCTGTTAGAAATGTTGATATTTGAACTAAGTGTTTTAAAATAATTCGTAAGGTGCCGACAAATTATGTAAGCGTTTCGACAATATTTGACTAAAATTTGGAAAAAGAGAAGTATTTGAATTAAAGTTGAAAAAGGACATTAGACGATATTATAGTTCAACTAATTTAGATTTATAATTTGCATGGTGATGTTTCACGTTAAAGTATAAAAAGTTCCCTACCAAAAGTAATTTCTTTTCCGGGATTCGAACTTGCTACCTTGTTGAGTCCCACTCGACTCTTTAGAGATGGGATGTGCTAGTTTTGGGGTTGAATTAGGTCCAAAGTCCATTTCTTGATTTCTTCTTTATGATATCAGAGTAAAACTCATTTTAATTCTCGATTTACCACTGGATCACTATATCATATTGTCCACACTTTAGTTGGTAGGCCTAGGCGTGTGAGTGTTATTGAGTCTTGCATCAACTCTTTAAGAATGGACTGATATCTTTCTATCATCTTGAATAATCTTCATCTCATAAATTAGCTTTTGAGATTGAGCTAGATCTAAAATCGATTTATTTATCAAACTTCTCGTTAAAAATGAAAAATACTTATCATTCTATCGCAATCTTTTACGATTTCCTTAATTACTAGCACATGGGATGATCATTGTCTCGGGTGCACTTCACATAAAGATATGTGTTTTTGTTCAGAAATTAGATACCTCACTTTGGGAAAGAATAGAAGAAATTAATTTAACCCATACCACTATTTGTTTGTTAATTTTATGTGAGACATGGGACAAGAAGGTCCAATAATTGTATCAATCTATGTACCAAGTAAAAGGGAATGAAAAAAAATGAAGTTGCATATGAGAGTATACATTTACGATAAAATCTTTCTATAATAGTGTCGTTTATTTCAATATTATAATAAAATATTATTATAAAGGATGACTGTTATAAAAAAGTTTGACGGTAGTTTGAAGCAATTATTATTACAAAGGTTTCTACCTTAAAATTAGTGGCTAGAGAGGTGTTGATGTCATAAATAATCAATTAGAAAAATGTTATCTTCAACATTACTTCAAAGTTACTTTTGTTGCCACATGCACATAATGGTTTAGTGAAAATTGAGCAAGGCCCAAATATGTGTTTTAGATGAGTTGTCTATTTGAGTAATTGGGAATTTGAGATTATCATATGAGAAGTTGAAGTATTAATTCTTTTTATTCAAGATATGATCCACGTAAATTCATATAAAAAGTTTTGAATTCTTATTAATTGTTTCCAATTTTTTAAAAGGATTTTGCTAGATTGAGTTCATATATAACTTTACTATTTATCATAGACATAGAATATCCCAACTTCGCTAGTCAAAACAAAATGGATATATGAGTGATGGATTACAAGAGCTCTATCGATCAAACTGGAAAGAAGAGAAAGAAAGGTCAATCTCAATAAAAAATCAAATATGAATTAATTTAAAATTTATAACGAAAAAAAATATTGTTGCAAGGTCCTCACATGATTGAAGAGATTCAATCTCAAAGCAGTACTAAACATTAGGCAAAAGAAGATCCAAAACTAAAAGAATACCAAACTTATTTCTTGCTGAGTCTATTTGAAAACTTAAATGAATAGCCATCATTGTTAAGAACATCCAAGATCCAATAACTCAATCAAAAAAAAAAAAAAAAAAAAAAAGGAACAATCTGATGTACAAAAGCTCCCGCTCTGCTCCAGGAAAGGGCCGAATCATAAGGGTTTATTGTACACAATCTAATCTCACATTTCTGCAAGAGGCTATTTCTACGGCTTGAATCCATAACCTCTTGATTACATGATAGTTACTTTACCTGTTACTCCAAGACTTCTCTTCCTTGGAAACAAAAAAGGATGTTGAATTACTGGTAAATTGAATCTTTCTTTTTTCTTTTTGAAATGGGACCATCTTTATGTATAATATTTAACTCCTAATGAAATTAAAACTTTTAATTACCACTTTTTTTTTTAATGCAAAAAAACGATAATTATATTATAGCTTAATATACATCAATACAGGGAAACAAGACAGCATTGTCAGGAGTCACTACGTTAGTTATATTAGTAGCATCACTAGACGAATTATTATTAGTAGTAGTAAGCATAGTACTAGGGACTAAAGTCTTAGGGATTGAGCGCTTTGACCTTACAAAAGTAGTTCCAACTTTGTCTGCTTCCAACGCATGGATAGCAAACAACGGTAGAACTGTCCATTCTACAATATTATTATAAAAGCTTGCTAATGCTCCTTCCTTTGCCAAAATATCTGCCACCTTATTGGTTTCCCGATAGCTATGCGGAACGAGTGGGTCCCCTACCGCCCGGAGCAGCTCCCTCGGATAATATTGTAGAAAGTGATTAATTATATTAGTTTTCAATACTTAACTTGATTAAAATAAAGACTTAAAAGTCTCTTTATCCAACTGGTTAATCTAGAAGGTTGTATGTGTATCTATTCTTCAATAAAGTTCAACATAAGAAAAAATAAGAATTAAAAATTTCATGTGTTAGTGTATATATTATTTTATTACTATAATTTAGACCGAAAACAGTAGGAATTTTCTGAAAGATGTTTGCCTTTAAAAAATTCAAAGAAAAGATATATAAGCTTGACAGCTTAATTTTAGCTAAATTATTTACTAAGAAATACTCCTTTTGTTTTAATCTATCTGTCTTAATTATTATTTGGACAATTAAATAATATTTTCTTTCATCATAATTTGTTAAAATACTTACTAATATTTTGAATTATTGACTATTTTTGACTAATTACACCTTTAATGTAGTTTCTAAACATGTAAGTAGACGTTTGGCCATAAATATTACTCACAATATTCCGGAATACGTTTTCACTTTATTCCTGAATACTTGTTTGGCCATGAAAACCAAAAACGTATTCCGGAATATGTTTTCACAATTTTTGATTTTTTGACTTGAACTCAATTTTTTCTATCATTTTATAAAAAAGTACATCCAAAGTTTAAAATATTTTTGAAAATACTTTGGCCAAACAGAACTCCAACTCTATTTTCAACTTCAAAAATACCAAATAAAGTGAATACGTTTTTTATTTTCATGACCAAACGGATCCTAAATTTTATATCAAAAAGATTGAAAAATCTATATTCAAATTTACAACAAACATCAATTAATTTGATTTTCGTATTCCGAATCAAACCAAATAAATTAAAATAAAACAAGTATGTACTATATACTTTATATTGTATATAATTTAATATGTATAATATTATAATATTTTTTATTTTTAAATATATAATATATGTTATGGCCCTTAATTTGTGAATATAAATAAGGGAACATGAGAATTTTGCACTTCTATTTTGTAGTGATCCTGTCTCCAGAAGCTTACTCATATATGAAGACAAGAATTATTATCTAAATGATGTAGAATTAGGTTGTGTTTAGTAGGGAGGAATTTCAATTATTTCAAGTTTGATAGCTCACAAATTTTGAAAAGTAAAAAGAATGATGGCAAAACGAATTTCATAAGTGTCGTTTCACACCAATCGGCTAATACTTATCCTCCAATATATGCCATCCTCGTAGCCTCCATTTCCATCACCCCCACCACACTTATAAGCTCTATGCCAATTTCGATAGTATTATCTAAATTTTATATAAATATTTTAAAATAATATTTTTTGTTTATTTATTAAATACCAAAAAATAAACAAAAAATTTACTTATTTTTTAGAAAAATATTTTTTTAACATCTGTTCAATGGCAGAATGAGAAACAAGGTGCTTTGTGTTGAATCATGTATTATACCATCGAGCGTTGTACTGAAACAAATAAAATTCTTCCTCTTTAATTAATTAAGAATTTCAAGCTTAAGCTATGAGAATTGAATTTTTTTAAATAAAAATCATTTACTTTCTTAATGGACTTTTACGATATAAGTTTATGTTGATCAAAATATTAAAATAGATATCAATCACCGAATTGAAAATAAAAAGATTATGAGGTCATGATTATTGATTAAGAAGGCAGATGGGTAGGTTAGAAGTTTAGATGAGAATCCACCAACTTGCTTTTCTTGGTTAACATAAACACACATGTTACATTCTTAGAAGATATTAAACCAAATAATTTACTAATTATATTCATTTTAAAAACATAAAAAGAAGAAATAATTCTCTAATTATTTTTGACATCACATAAAAATAATTTAGAAATTGTGGGAATTTATTAATTATAAAAAAAAGGAAATTAATAACTTTAAAAAGATGAAAGTGACATTAAATTAATTATATATTAAATAAGATTAGGACAACTTTATCATCAAGAAGACACCTAACTAGTATATTCCCTTGCCATCTCATAAAAGAACGGTATGTATTGCTTGCTTTTTAATTTTTTTTAATCATCATTCATCATGTTTATTGCTTTAATAAATAATAAAATAATCATCGAACGTTATGGTAAGGTGAATATGATTTTATTATATTTATTTAAAATTTGAAAACAAATTTCTACTTTTAAAGTAAAGATAAAGTCTCTATATATTTTATCTTATCATACTCTATTTTGTAGAATTTTACTAGATATATTGTTGTTATAGTTCAAAATTTGGGTTCAAGTTCTATTAACATGAAACTTTTTGATGGAGAACGGGTTTTTCTTTAGTGAGTCTTAAGTGACGTGAATTTAAATTAGTTGACGCTTCAAAATGAATTTTAAATATCGAGTAAAAGAGAATCACAAAGAGAGTAAACAAGTCGAGTATATAAAAAAAATTAAGGATTTATTGGAAATAATCTTTTTACCTCTAAGATAAAAATAAGATTTTACGTACATTTTTCTATCATCAACTCTCACTTTATATAATTACAATAAATATATTATTATTATTATATTATCATAATGACATAAAATAAAAAATTTAACGGAGGATGAAATCACTCAATTATTGAAAAGAAAATAGTAATTTAAGTTCAAACCATATATATTTAGCAAAAAGAATAATTAAATACGGATTATATAAAAATATTATATTTTAAATCCAATAATTCAAACCATGGGCTAGTTGCCATCCCATCTCAAACTTTAATATAGAGTTTAAACTTTTTTTGTTTTCCATCTGATTTTGAAATTTACATTGAAGCTTTATTAAATTTAAATTTACATTGAAATTTTTTATATTAGAAATAAAATATTGATTAAATTTAAATTCATACTGAAAAATCTTATATTAAAAATAAAACATTCTCTAACAAAAATAACTTTTTACTTAGAAATCTATAATTTAAAACCTCTAATTAAGATTAACTAGTACTTACTACTCTATCACTTGATGATCAAAGTTCAAACTTCGAATCGGCTCTACTAAAGAAGACAAATTTAACTCTTTTTTCTTTTCTAAAAAAAAGGCAAAATTCTCCACCTTCTAGGTCCTTCAAGAACATATTCTCTTTCCAAAAAAAAATCACATATAAATATAGAAACATTCATATAGTTAAGCAAGAGAAAAAAAAAATCAAAAGAAAGAAAGAAAGAAAAATATAAGGGGAAAAAATGAGAAAAGCACGTACAATAGGAATTGGAATGGATTATTCAGCAACAAGTAAAATAGCTCTAAAATGGGCAATTGATAATTTAATTGATGAAGGTGATACAATTATTATTATTCATGTTCTTTCTTCTAATATTGATCCAACTAGCAAACAACTCTTTGAAGACACTGGTTCACGTAAGTTTTTTCTTCTTCTTTTTTTTCATTGTAATTGATTAATTTTTGAGTCGAAGGTCTATCAAAAACATCTTTTAATTTCTTTCTTCAAGGCAGGTTAAGATTCAGTATACACCACTTTCTCATATTCAACTCTAACCTTGTGAGTTCGAGTCACATGTAAACAAAAAGGTGGAATTCTCACAGAGGGGTTAAAAAAAGACACCACCTCCCCATATTGTTCTCATGAGATTATATTGAATATGTTGTTATTGTTTATTGTAAGTAATTAATTCTTGAGTGGAGAATTTTCATCGGAAACAGTCTTCGTACTTTTGTCCTACTTTCACCAGGTAGAAGCAAGGCTACGTACATCTTACTCTCTCCAGATTTTACTTGTAGAATTATACTGATTACGTTGTTGTTGTTCATTGTGATTAATTGGATACATTTATTGCTGATTTTTTTTTTCTTGCAGCTTTGATTCCTTTGGATGAATTTAAACAGATTAATGTGTCTAAGTACTATGGATTAAATCCTGATAAGGAGGTTCTTGATATGCTTGAACCTGTTTCCAAGCATAAAAAGGTAACTAATAATTCACTCATCCTCTCTATTGTTCTTTTCTTTGCTCTTCGATCAATCAGATGCACAAAATATTTCGTATTCACGCAAGGTTCGAGAAGGATCATATCCTTAAGGAAGCTAGGAAGCTTGAGTGTGATATAGATCGTTTATCCTAATGCAAGTATTAGTGATTTAGTAGCTTCCTTCGCTCTTTGCTTCTTCTAATTCTTTCGTGATGATTTAATCAATGACACATGTCCTTTTGAACTTCTATTTATTTCTTTTCAAAAAAACCCTCATATCCTTCCTTAAGGAACCTGAGTGTGAGGGTGATGTAGATCGTTTATCTTGATGCAAGTATTAGTGATTTAGTAGCTTCGCTTTGCGCTTTGCTTCTTCTAATTCTAGCACGATGATTTAATCAAATGATACGTGTACTTTTGAACTTTTATTTGGTTCTTTTTGAAAATACCCTTAATTTTTTTTTGAAGTGGGATATTTTACTTGTTTTGATATCATATCGAAGTATGTGATAACTCATCTAAAAATCTAAGCGGTTATGAAAATACAGGTGACAGTAGTGTCAAAGGTGTATTGGGGAGATGCAAGAGAAAAACTTTGTGATGCTGCAGAAAATCTCAAGCTTGATTCACTTGTAATGGGAAGCAGAGGTTTGGGAGTCCTTAAAAGGTAATTACAGTTGAAATTTCTCTATAACGATATCGTTCGTCTGGAACTATTTAGTTGATGTCTCGAAATGTTATTATAGAGCATTATAATATAACATAATATGAAATATTAGTTCCGAAAGAACTTGACATTATAGTTATGATGATATACTAATTTGAGATTTTTATACTAACTCATAAATTTCAAATTATGATCTGCTTCTGACTCATAACAAACTATTTCTATGCTCAGGTATATAACTTAAATTCTTTTCTAGAAATCAAAGTGGTCTTCCTTTGAATTATTGTTTTGTTAAACTTCAAATCAGCATAATTTTTCAATTATCAATATTTGGGGTTAATTTGCAACTACTTAATATTTGCAGGGTGTTACTTGGAAGTGTGAGCAACTATGTGGTGCAAAATGCAACATGTCCTGTTACTGTTGTGAAAGCCAATACTTCGAAGTGAGAAAGCCTATAAAGTTTCCATCTTAAAAAAAAAATAAAAAAAAAATTAAACACTTTTATGTGTCTATTTTGTACTTTACTTATTTTGCTTATGTTACAGTATTTTGTTTGGATTTGTTTATCTGATTCTTAGGTATGAGTTGGCTTTTTGTTTGGGAGTGTTGGATGATTGTGGGGTTATGTCATATTTCAAGTTTATCACCTTCATGTTGGTTTCTTGTTTGTCATTAATATTGACACTTGTCTTTGTCAAAAGCTTTGAATGTTTTCACTTGTGAGCTGGAAGAAAAACATTGTGAAGTTTCTTGTTATAAATGCTTATGTGTCATGTATTTTCAACTCTTCAAAAATGTTTTATGTGTGTGAGGTTCTAAAGCGCGACAACACAAGAATAATATATTTAGTGTAATTATTATGTTTGGGGTCTGAGAATGATAAGAGTGGATGTGATCACTGTGCTCCTAACAGGACTTGACAAACACTGGATGGATGAGAGGGATACCATCATTTTGAGTGACGAGAGCAGCATTTGCTGAATCTGCAAGTCACAAATGCATCAACTAACATGGAGAAGAGTATATTACAGAAAGTCTTAAGAGCTTTTATCTTACCAACACACGCATTGCAGATCCCTCCGATCTAAAATTCCACAAGCTTCTAATTGTCTCAGTTATACAGTCGAGGAAAAGTTCTATAACATTAAGCTGTTTAATATCACAAGATATGTTTAGGCGGAAAATATGATGATTACACAACTCAAAACACTCATTAGGAAGTTTCTTAACCTGGCGCAAGAAGGTAAAGTTGTAAGGATCATATGCAAAGTTGGCCAAATTAGCAACAATCTTCTCTTTTATCTCTGTAATAACAAGACTATATCAGTGCCACCTATATTGATCGGACTTACCAAAAAAGCTGCCGAACCCGTGCTGGATCCTCCAAAAATGCACTACTATTGGCGATACACACCCGTCAACATTTTTGAAGAGTCCGAACAACAT
Source organism: Capsicum rhomboideum (assembly GCA_031232105.1). Taxonomy (NCBI): domain Eukaryota; kingdom Viridiplantae; phylum Streptophyta; class Magnoliopsida; order Solanales; family Solanaceae; genus Capsicum; species Capsicum rhomboideum. The sequence goes on along the minus strand of CP124715.1, from coordinate 15,605,237 downwards.
AGAGTGCCGCAAATAAATGAAACAAGAATTAAACAAGGGAAAGCACATTGTAGCTACTATATTCGCTGTAATCTTGACAAGCCCGGAATTAAGTTACCAAAAAAGAAAAAATCGGACTAACATACTCTACCAATTAGCATTACCGACTGAGTAACCGCTCTCTGAATGGCGTATCTTTAGTTTGATGCTAATGAAGGGACAAAATCTAAGAAGTCATACATATTTCTTAGGGACTAGAGTAGGCAGTTTTGCTTTTTCTCATCCTTTTTAACCTTTTTAACGAACAAAGGGAGATGGTGTTATCACAATTAACAGATACATGTTGGTCCGAGTAATATCTGCTTTTGTCATTCAACATCTTGCATGAAAACTCAAGAGTCAAGAACAAAAAATAAGTCACCCGGAGTTGCACATATGAACTCACAACTTTTCAGTGACTTGACATTAACATGATCGTAAGCTGGAATACAACAGCAACATACCCAGTGTAATCCCAGCAGTGGGATCTGTGGAGGATAGAGTGTATGCAGACCTTACTCTTATGTTGGGAGGTAAAGAGGTTGTTCCCTATAGACCATTTGGCTCAAGTAAAAGCATATCAAAGAAGATCGATAAAGAAATAACTGAAATGAAGGGATCATGGCAAAATACTATAGAGTAAGCTGGAATCAATACCAGTCTAAAATTGAATTTGACTCAACAGGATGGTCAATACGACATTTAGATCAAACATCATATCACGTCTCAGTTATCCAAGTCTGTAGAGAACACAAATGAATCAGTTGAACAGAACTTTAAGCATACCTTCACAAGATGCATTCTGAAACAAGATTGGAGGTATTGATTAGTGAAATGCGCAAACAAGTTTTCTGCTTATCCAAATTTCATGTACAAGTAATATTTTGCAGTTTCAATCTTCTTTCTATCAAGTATATTGAGTTAGGAGGACTAACCTGAAGGTACTCCACCCTTGAAGTTCCATACTTTCCTGTGCGTTCTTCTTGCCTTTGGCTATTCGTGAACATGTGAATGCAACTATGGAAGAGGAAGAGATCACAATACAGTAACAATGTAACTCACGCCTCCGCCTTTGTCACCCCCTCCTTTGCATATGAATTCACATATGGTAATTATGATAAATTGGAAACTTGTCCAAGAACAAACGTTCAATGAACCACTAACAATCAACCAACTATTCCCATTCCATTCAAGTCTATTTCATTTCGACAACAACAACATATCCCGTGTGAACCCAGAGGTGGAGTCTAGGAGGCAGGCCTTACCCCTACATTTGAGAAGGTAGAGATACTGTTTCATTCCAATACAAAATAATTCATCTAAAATTGAAATTTTGTTTAAATCTCACACTTCTCCTTACATAGATAACTACTTTAATCCCTGACTAGTTAGTATTGCATTAGTCATTTGTCTCCATTGTGTTCTATTGTTACTTGTTTTACGGCAAGTTAATAATGCTTTTCATTCTAGAAAGACATGCCAATGACTAAAAGGCCAAAGAGAAAGCATCAGGTTGATACAACAACAACAACATACTCAGCAGCGGAGCCAAGATTTTCACTAACAGAGTTCGAAATATGAAGAATTAAACACATAAGAAGTCGATGGAGTTCAACATCAACTATATATACATAAAAATAATAAAATTAAATTTATATATACAGTACAATTTGGGAAGGTGGTGTGTATGCATCCTTACCCTTACCTTAAAAAGGTCGAGATGTTATTTCCTATAGACCCTCGGCTTAAGTAAAAGCAACAAGTTGGTAGATTACAGCAAATTCAAGATTAACGAAATTGCCTTACAATTAAAATTCCTCAAAGATCTACAACATGTTGAAACCAAATGCTAGAGGTAATTTTCAATTAACAGAGTAAAAATCATTTTAAAAAAGCATTTTTTATAATCAATGTGCTAAAGTGATTCTCAATCAACCAAATGCAATATTAGAAATAGAAACCAACAAACTGAACCACAAAAATAGTCAATAGCAGTCTTTTGTAAAGATTGAGGTCAGAAAAATGCACAGGCCTAAATTTTCAATGTGGCATGATAATGTTTTTATAATTTTCTTGCATCATAAATTTATAAATTTATATTTTTGTATTGTAATATTTTATAAGTCATGCCACATGACCTTAGTTTCTAAGAGTAAAAATCAAAGATCAATATATTTAAAGGGCAAATCCATTTAAAGGAAAGAACATGCAATTTTATGCGACTTGATAGACATACGAAAGCTAGTTTATGTAAATTAGTACTCTCAATTCCGTCAAGCCTAACTTCCTGCCTAAATTTTTGAAGTTAAAATTGCATAAATAATGGAGTATGTCAATTTGTTACCAAAGATTTGTCAAATTCAGACTAGTATATATGTGAAGTTTAAACCGGCTAAACTTGAAAATAAAATAAAATTATACACTTAGGATTGGTTGGGAACGAGTTATCCTGGATTATTATCTGGGGATTAACTATTCTAGGATTAGTTATCCCACCCTCAGGGTGACATAAAAATAACACTACAATCTCGGAATGAGTTATCCCAACCAAACATGAAATAGTTCATGAAATAGTTCATCCTAAAATTAATTTCGGAATTAATTATTTCTTATCTCCTGTACCAAACGAGCCCTTATGGCTATTTATTTAAAAAATACGTGTTGTCGAAGCGAGTACTGTTGAGACAGGCCAAAGCCCATAAAGATCATAATGGGCCTAAAACTGGCCCAGGTGTGTCACTGCAATGCAAAACAGAAGGTTTTTCTAGGGTTTTGGCTATCTATATAAATGACCTTAATAAACTTTCACAGCATTCTCTTCCATAGCAGCTTTAGTTGTTCTCTTGACTTCCTATATGCTAATTTTCACCTATTATTTGTCTCTTTTTTCTATATAGTAATATAAAATGATATGTGTTTTACGTTTGGAAACAATCTCTCTATCTCCAACAAGATAGAGGTAAGATATGTGTATCTAGATATATGTTGTATATATGTTTTATGCTGGGAAATAATTTTTCTATCTTCACTAGATATTCATACATGTTTTAAACTCAAAAATAATTTCTCTATCTCTGTGAGATACATTCATATATGTATTTGTTATAGACCAAACGGAAGAGCCCTCTCCCATATGGTCTATAATATTGGTGTTTTCATTGGGAGCGGATCGATCCATGCATGGAGTGGGGCGATTCGCGCTCAATGAAAGCACCAATGTAATAGACCAAACTCAAAGACTAGTCATTTGGGTTGGGCTTTCCTGTTCGGTCTATAACAATTTTACACTTATAACAATCTTTCTATTTCTATGAGATAGATGTAAGATTTACATACCTAGATGTATGTTGTTGTTGTAGTAGTATATATGTTTTATGCCTCCTTCTGATCGAATGATGGACATTTTATATAGTGCGTTTCGTCATTTTTATATGAATTTACGGAGGCAAAGTAATATTGGCGAGATATCGTTTCGATCGTTATTTATTTCCATTGACGATTCGATTGTTGCTCGTCTACATCTTTTTTTTTTGTTTTGTTTGTCACATCGATATATTTTACTCATTTGGTGCCAATTAGTTTTTGGTTCAGCCGTCTAAAGTAAGCTCCGTGTGACTATAGATTTTATTTTTAAGTTGTAACGTCTAAATTTAACAAATTATGAATTTGTAACCTTAAGTTGTATTTTGGACATCTATTCATTTTTGGAAAAAGAATTGAAGTTATGAAACTTTTCCCAAAAATTTGACTCTGTTTTTAACTTTTGAAAACTTGAAATTTGCAAAGGCAAAAGTTAAATTTTTAAGATTTGATCAAAAAATTTATGACCAAATTACTTCTAAATTTCAGTAGACGATGAAAAACCTTGATCTTTGTAAACAAAATGGAAGTCAAGATCTGGAAAGTAGGGGTTTGCATCGGTCGGTTTGGTTTTGTGTATTATTGATTTGGTTTATCGATTTTTGATTTGTAAACATGTTAAATTGATAACCAACCAATAAGATATTCGTTATTGATTTTTGGTTAATCGGTTTTTGATCTTTATCGGTTTGGTTTTTGGTTTAACCGATAAGAAAATATTTTCCTAATTTTTTTTACGTTTTCTTATTTTTATTTGTTCTACACTAACTTAATATATTAAGTTTACACAAATTATAAGAACTAAGACAACAACTATAAAATACAAAAGATAATAAGGTATATATTTAAAATCTAAAGTCACTATTATACAATTATAAATAAAAATAGAATTTTATTGGGTTATTGATTTAATCGTTAATTAAAATCTTAAAATTGAAAATTGAATTGATAGCCCAATAAATTTTTTTATAAAATTATTAAAAAATTGTTAACCCAATAACTTGATACTAATAAACTAATAATATTTTTATCGATCTGATTTAGCAGTTAAACTAATTTTGCACACCCCTACTGAAAGTATGAACTTTCAACTGATGCACTTCATATCTTGATTCAAATGAATCAACCTAAGCATAAAATTTCACTAAAATAATTATTTGATCATGGGGCGAAGTGCGAAGGGGATTGATATATTTGATCAAGCTATATGATGAACACCAGTTTCAGTTTAAAAGAATCAAGAGAAAAAGAAAGAATCGAAATTGTAACTAATTTTGGTTGCTGAATGCAAAATAATGGTCCTCTCTTATTATATTCATAAATTAAAAGATGAGTTTAGTAAATACTAATCCAATTACTCAATAAGACAAATTGATTGTATTAATAAACGAAAATTACATTAAAACTTTGACCACGATTCATAGCTCCCAAGTCATGTTGAAGCTAAGAAAATTGACTTACTAATAATCAAACGTTAAAACTTGGCAAGAATTTTTAATTTGACATCTAAAGTGAATATTGTTCATTTTAAGCACCTCAACTAACATTTTGGTGTGTTATTTTGACACTTATAGTACAATCAGCAAAAATATATGATATGTGTGTATTACATGTGCTAATGACGTGTAAAATGACGAATAATATGAGGACATTTGTCATTTTTTTCCCAAAATAATTTTTAAATAATTAATTTGAATAAAAAATTGTCAATTAATAAATGACATTTGGCCACCCCCACCCCAGATCATGTTCTCCAACACACACACACACCCCCTCAAAAATCGTCTGCTGCAACGCCCTCCATCCCACCACCCAACAACTTGTCTTCTCCAACCCCACCCCACCCCCAAATCACCTGCAGCAGCACCAACAAACCCCCCCCCCCCCACCACCACCAAACAACTTGTCTTCTCCAAACCCACCCCACCCTCAAATCACCTGCTGCAACACCAACCTCCTCCCTCCCAAATCGCCTGCTGCAACCCCACCCTCCCACCCTACAACACACAAATATGTTTTCTGCATCTCCCAGCCCCCAACCCCGTTTCAATTATAAAATATGATTATTATTTTCTTTTTTAATCTAAAATGGAAAGAGAAAAGCTTGAAATTTCTTTTTTTTTTTTAAATTTTGAACTTCATATTGCTAATAAAAACAAATGAGTTGAATTTGTAGAGATATGACACTACGAGCGAGGGATGTGATTTCCTCAAGTGAATTTTGGGTCGGGTCTTATCATTGACCATCAAATTATATCTAATCTACATAGAAATGTGCATCCAATTCTTAAATCTCTCTCAACAATTTTCACCATTAAATAAGCTTAAGATTGAGAAAAATAGTGGTTAAAAATGAGGAAGGTATAAATTAATGAAAGTGAGTTAATATATTGTTTGTGGGCCAACTTGGACGCCATATTAGCCGAAAAAGGCTTTCTACGCCCGCCCCTCCAATAAGTGAAATACACGTGTCATGCCAACTGTGCAAAAGGTGTCAAATGACACACCAAAACGCTAGTTGAGGTGCTTAAAATGAACAACATGCACTTTAGATGCCAAAGTGAAATATCGTGTCAAGTTTAGGGACATGTCGATGTGTTTGGCCTATATAAACGGAGACAATTTGTCATGAAACCAATGATACTTCTCAACGAGACATTCCCTCTCTTTTTTCTACAACACCACATCCAAAAAGATGAAGGAAATCATCATGCCAAAATTCATTTTCGTCAGACGCCTTTTAACTTTGTATGTTAATAGGAATTTTTTCATTGTTTTGGGCTTCCCGTCGGGTGTCAGTACCCACATTGGAGCTTGACTAGATAGCGAAGGGCAACCCTATCTGCTGCACCACATCATTTGGTTATGTCACTAGAATCAGTCTTGGCCTAGGTGAAAACAAAAACAAAAATAAAAATAAAGGGGCAAGAATGCGGGTCCTGCTGGGCAACAAGTATAATTGATTGATACTATTATATACACTACAATACAACAACAAATAAGTTAAATGGTGAACCCCCTAAGAAATAAGACTGAACCAAAAAGTAACACCAAAAAAGGGCCGAGGAATTTGTGGAATAGGCTGAGAATGGAAGTGAAGGGTTTTGGCTCTCCCCCTACTAATTTGACTAGCATACCGCACCACAAGTATGAAAAAAGTAGAGAAAGATTGCTAAAGCAAACCTATTAACGAAATTCTAAATTTGGGAAGATGGAGAGAGAGCCCCTTCAGACCTCCGGGCAGCATGGCCTGTAACTGATGACTTGTCTGAACCACGAACATTATATCTCTCATAAACTTTTTCACGGTTCTCCGACCACCAAGTCTCGGCTTGGTGCTCCCCAAATCTTCTGCGGCTGCAGATTGAATTACAACAGAACTAACTATTATATCAGAATCATTGGAAGCAGTGTTATCTAAAGCACAAAACAGATTAATCAAAAATAGGTAACACTAGCCAATTTTCCAAGATAAAAAATTTGAATATTATAAAAGGAGGATTATTCTCCACTGTTGTTCTAAATATAGAAGATTTTGTTGTGTACGGACCATGCTACTGTGGTATGTCATTAGTAAGTTGAGTAAAATCAGTCGAGCCAAGTGATCAAGACAATTACCTGAAGCGAACTCGTTTGAGATCTCTAGTGCCATCTCGAAGAGCCATTAGGGTAATATACACTCCAGGCTCGTATTGTTCAATCCATTCAGCCTCAATTTGGTTAGGGTTGCCAGAAGGCAGAGAATTTCTTGATTTCAATCCGTTTCCATTGTCTTGTAAAGATTCAGCGTCTTCATTATCGATAGCTTGAGACGCACTATTAATGCTCACCTGTGCCCCACTACCATTAGGCAATCTAACTTCACCTCGATCATCTGTACCATTGGAGGTCAGAATTTGATTGTTTGTAATAGCTTCAATGCTACTAGAATCCCTTTGGTATCTGCTGGGGCTTTGCATTCCATATGTACTGAAGTCCATGCTGGTTTGAGAGGCCATGTAAGAGCTAGTGACAGAATCAGATCTCGAATGACGTTCCCCATTAGCATCAGGATAGTGAATGCCATTCGCGTCCAAACCATTCGGTAGGTAAGCTAGTTTGAGGCTCTCTACGTCATAAGCCCCAGGTGGCAACCTTTCGGCCAAGTCTTTGAGCTGAAAAAAGAGTAAATAATAGGAAAAATTAACACATCTTCACATTCAGCAAAAAATCAAGGTCCAAAGAGATATTTCTAATCAGTTAGCAATAGACGACCTAAATAAATTAGAACCAACACTACATTACAATTTGAGAAAAGTTTGCATACAATATATACCCACACATGAATGTGTGTGCACACGCGTACACACACACATATATATAGAGGGAGAGTATATGTGTCTGTTGTAAAATGTGTTCGTGTGCATGAGCATACCTGTGCCATCAGCGACTTCATAGCTTCTTTTGCAGCTTTGCTTTTAGCAGATTCCTCGGCCGCCAAAGCCATTGCTTCCTGGGCTTTTTTTGTTGATTTCTGCAGCTCCGACTCCTGAAGTTCACAACGATGTCTCAGGTTCTCGACCTAAGTCAACAAAAATTACATCAGTTACAAGGAACTAGGAAATACTATATAACTTGAGCAAAATGTAAAGCACAAACGAGAAAAGTTAACATACCTGAGCCCGTAGTTTATGAACTTCCTGATTTAAAAGCTCATTGGTCTTCTTCAAACTATCAGCAATGCTTTTGGAGAATGAAAGTCCTGCTGTGGTAGGTACTGGTGTTGCTGAGCGTGGTGGACTTGGCTTCCTGGAGAAAGGTGATACAGATCTGGAACTAACACCCGATTGGATCATAACTGGTTTTGGTACTGCCCAACGCAGATCACCAGTGGAGACTACATCTTTCAGTTGTAACAAAGGAGCTTGAGAGGAGGAACGACCCAAGGAAAACGTGTCAGCCTTTTTTCCTTGTTTGACTGCTTTACTATCTAGCTGCTTGATCAAATCAAGATTGGGTGGTATTCCTGATTTGGCTGATCGTATATCAGCCTTGTCCAGCCTGTCCTTGTTCTCACCAGAAAGGCGAGGTCCGGCACTTCTCCTGTTATTGATTCCGATCTCAGCAACCTTGCTCAGTTTTGTAAAACAAGAATCACAAACACGATACGGTTTGTTTGGATTTGGAGCCAATGCTGCCCTTATTGCTTTTCTTGAAGTACATGCATGGCAATGCACAAGCCCACAGTTGTAGCAATTGTGCCTTTTCCTTGTGAAGCCAAAAGCTTGTCTACAGGCTGAACACTGGGACTGCTCAGCACCAGAAACCCATTTGTGAAGACATATCGCAGCAGTGTAATTAGAACCACAAGCAATATATTTCACATGTCTGTCCTTTAAAGCTTCCACCAAAGTGGGGGCTTTCCGGTCCTCTACATCCCCGTGACCTAATCTCCCATTGGCTCCCTTGCCCCATGTATAAACCTCATTTTTAGATGTCAAAACAGCCACATGGTATGAACCAGAAGCAATATCTTCAACAATTTCCCCCGAAAGTTTGTCTTCTACCAGGCAAGGCAACTTCCCATCAGAATAAGGATTTCCAAGTTGTCCATAGACGGTACTTCCCATTGTGAAAACATGGCCAGATGTGGTCAAGCAGACAGTTAAACTATGCCCACAAGCAATTTTGTGAAAATTGTAATCAATAAGTGCAGGTACACAAGTAGGTTCCAGTCGAGGTTCTTTATCACCATGTCCAAGACGATTTTTATCTCCATCTCCCCAAGTAAATAATTTTCCAGATGAAACACTAGCACTAGACTGTGTCACGATAACTTCAACCACAGCAGCAGTATGCCATACTCCACATGCAGCAGCAATTGTCCTCAGACCTGACAGAGACTTCACCTCCCTGGGGAACAATACATTTTCCCTATCACCATGGCCTAAAACACCAAATGTTCCATCCCCAAATGTGAAGAGCTGCCCAGTTGATGTTATTAAAGCAGTATGCCATGGACCACATGTTACTGATGCAACTTGAAGTCCTTCCAGAGGGCCTGATATTCTCTTTGGTATCCAGTGGCTGACATCAGTGCCGTTACCTAGAAGCCCAGCATTGTGTGTGCCATCCCCCCAAGTATATAATTCACCAGCCATTGTAACAGCGCAGGTGTGAAACTCACCACATGCAACAAAGTCAATGCTGCAAAAGGACAATGATTCAACAAACCGAGGTTGAGTGACATCTTTCCCAACACCATGACCAAGCCGGCCACCAGATTCTTCACCCCATGTGAAGATTTCACCTTGCCTGGTGACAAGGGCAGCATGCTTGACCCCACAAGCTATATGATGAACATCCAAAACTACATTGGATTCCAGTGGTCTTGGAACAAGCACATCTGCCCTTGTGCTCACCGCACTGGAATTTTTTTCAGGTCCAACCTTGACAATATTATCACATATTACCTCACCCCATATATAAACATCGCCCAAAGCATCACAATCATCTGGTGCAGAACCATGACTAGAAGTACTGGGGGCACTGGAAACACTAACTCGGAACACGTCTGAAGCAGATCCTTTGGCTTGAATGTTCTGCATATTTGCTTGATCCAAAGCTACATGTGACCTTTCAGACTGCACAAAGTTGTAAGGTTGATAGCTCTTAGGAGAAGTATTAGGGTTGGAACTTAAGGAAGCGTCTGGAGAGCTAATTTCTTTTGTAGCACTAACAGAACTAGAACTTGGACTATTTGATGTCAAATCTCGACTATCCTGCAAAATTGTTCAGTTAGAGCAGTGAGATTAGAAATCTGATATTAGTTGCATGTCTACTGCACCCCAAAATGAAGTACTACAACAAAAAACAATTTAAGACTAAAGCAGACTGAAAGCTTTTTTTTTTTCTTTTTTCTGTGGTGAGGGGAGGGGGCAGAGAGTGTGAGGAACAATCTCTGATGAGATGAAATCAATTCAAGTCATGAATTAATGCCAATCCAAATGAAACACATTCCTCATCAGGATTACAAATACCAAATTCAGAACAACAATCCAAACAAATATCATATGTCACCACCTTTCCCCGAAAAACAATCCATAGAATATCAATCACTTCATTGTTCAAACTTAATAACACTATCTGTCAAGTGTCACTTCTTAGATATTATTATAATTTTATGCAGGCACACCCCATGCCGAAGACATCATCACAAACTAGCATAAACATCAAACTAAAGAAATAGGTAAATACAACCAGTCGCCAGCCAGTTTGCAAAGATAAACCCAAATAGGGACTAGACAATGACATTCATCGCTACTTGGCATCAGTAGAGAGCTGCTATCTGGTAATTTTTATACACATGATCAGTTATTTGGTAGATTCTAAAACGATCACCATGTTATAAATGAGAGATTTTCCTGAACAACAAAGGAAAAGGAAGTGATTAACATTCCACAACTAGTGTTATTTAGAACTAGAAGATCCGTCCTTAGATAGTGACAATAGAACCAAAATGGAAATATTACTTGCAATTCAAATTAAATTTCCAGTCAGGATCATGCACAGGCAGATGATTCAAGGTCAATAAGAATTGTGATTTCTCAACACTCAATCCTTTAGCATACACATTAAATAAGAAATAGGATAAACCAGTCTTATAATTGAAATAAAGAAGTTGTTAGATAGGTAGTGTTACATCAAAATAGAGGCCTCCATCATTCCAACCGTCAACCTTTGAGCGTCCACCTTGTCCAGAAGATATCAAAGCTTTTAGGCCAGTGATCCAGAACTCTGCCTCAACCTTGTCCTTACAGATCTGAAATAACAGGATACATGTTAACTCAATGAAAACCAAAGAAAAACTATGAAGTCACGGGGTAGAGAATTTGGTCTATATAACTCACCAGATCAAGCGATCTTTTTCCGTAATTGTAAATGAGAGAGAAGGACAAGTAGTCCTTTTCGGGACGAAGATATCGTCGAAAAACAGCCTGGAAGTTAAAAGCACAGGTAAGACTTAAGGAGCTAATCCCACTTGTAGAACATTTTAAGGTTGTTAAGTATTCATCATAAATTCAAAGTGGAGTTTGGTAGAGAAGAAGCTGATCTCACAGTTCTTTGCCCAGGAATGATTCTAGACACTGAAGCTAACTTTAAACTCTTTTCACCGCTGCTAGAGATCCAAACTAAAGATAATTCATCCTGAAAATTTTCCATAGAGACCAACATGAGCAGAGTGTTGTCAAAGAAAAGATTCATAGAGAAGCACCAAAATCTGCCAAGGGAAAGCACAATTGAAGACACATTTTAGTGGAAAAAAGAAAGTTTCAGAGCAACAACTCAGGGTGCCACCACTGGAAATGTAACCAAAGCAAACAAATCATCAAGCCTATACTGCACCTAACTTGAGGGCTTAATAAAAATAATTTCTGATTGTGCACAAAAGTTGCTGCACCAATGTTGAGTGTCCGAAAAATGCTATAAAAAATTCATACGAAGTTCCTCCCAGAATGATGTCTTTTTATGTATATCAACACTAGTCACTTCAAAGACTAAAAAAGCCTCGACAAACTATGGATGGAAGTTGCAGCGGAAGAATGAAAAAGATCATTGGTTTAACATGAAAGGGGGAAAGCTATTCATCATTTCATCTTTTTCTTTCTTCAAGTAAAATATGACCAAGGTGGCAATACTATACAGGATCAAGAAGATTCTAGGAATAAAATTTATAGAGAAAACAGATGATTATGATGTAATCCTTTTTCTTTTTATTTGATGATAACCGTGGTTGTTTGGGCCAGCTTACACGCACCTTGACCAATTCCACGGGATACTTGCTACCTACCACCAGCACATATATTGTGTAACTCTATCCACTAAAGCTTGGACAGATGGGGAGAAATCACCTAGTGTTTTTGCCTCCAGAGGATTTGAACCTGAGACCTCATGGTTCTCACCCCACTTCATTGACCACTAAGCCACACCCTTAAGGTAGAAGATGTTGTACTCGGAAATCGGAATTACCATAATTCACCAGTCCCCTACCGAACTGTGAATCAAAATTTGACCTTCTAAGAATCATTCAGTATCAAATTGAAACATTTTTTTGATTAATTCAGAATGCTCATAGCACAAACTATGTCCATTTTTTAAATCAAGTCTTAGCTAATTTCTGTCTCTACAGCCAACTCTCTTTTTTTCTTGAAAAGGTAAAGTAGTTGACTCCATATCCGACTCTACTGGAAAAAATATGCAATTCCAACAATATCTCCCTCCACATTGTCTATTATACTTTCTAGATTCTTTCTAACGTAAGAAAATATAATATTTTATAATTTATTAAGTATGCCGACATACGACCTACGCAAGCCCATCATAACAGATAACATTTAGATTAAGGCAGAGAACCCATTCCATGAACTGAAAAATCTACATATTACTACTGGATTCCACTGAAGCTCACACCTTTATTAGATGTTGAATTTCTATGTCACAAAATATCAGCTGATGTAGTAATGGGCAAAAGAGCAAGAAGATAAAGTAACCACTTCCATATCAAGTTGTGGCTTAGGAAACACACTTGGCACAAAAGTTTTTGAGCCAAAAGATGATTATGAGTAACACATTAAAGAGCATAAGCATATAAGCATATTAAAGTAAATAAGAAATTTAAAAAAATAAAAATAAAAAATTACGGCTTCACCTAGGAATAAGTTTGTTTAGTTTTATTGTTTCAACTCCTGCTGAAAAAAGTTACTGCAGGTTTGTCCAATTATACTTATACGTACAAAACCCAGCCACAAGTAGTAATAGCTCCACAACTACCTACAACATTGTCCATCGAGGCTTAGATCAATAACCCTACAGAACCAAGTATCTTATGAACAACGGGACCATATTCCTTAAAGTTACAAATTGTCTACCCATTTCCATTATAATTATATTCAAATCTCCAATTCCCTAAACCAAAATAAAAGTAGAAAGTTCCCGAGTAATATAAGTATTCTAGTGGCAGAGCAGGAGACCCAATTTTCAATCAAAAGGACTACACAGCATCAAGAGAATCATATGATCATGGTGGAGCTCAAGGCCCATGATAATGCAATAAGTAAGCATGACACACCTCTAAATCTTTACACTCAGCAGTCCTACTTCATAAAGCCCTAATCAACTAAAATGTGTACACATGCTAATGTCAACTTACATTAGAAAGTCTAAATGGATAGAACTTGGGCTTCCCTTTGCGTCCATATTTCAACAGTTGAGCTCCTTTCTTTAAAGCAATTAGTGCCTGCAAATGGTAACAGAAATGAGTCTTTCTTCTGGAACAAGATCATAATGCATTAGGGATCTATGTCTAGACTTAGTTATTCTTTTACTTTATTTATGAAGAAATGATAACGAGGTTGAATCCTTTAACCTTCAAAGGCATGAGGTATGTTGGACAACAAACCACTAACTGCTGAGCTAACTCCCATCTCTATATGACTAGCCTTAGTTACGAAATTTATGGCAAAAGTTAAATGAATAAATGAGCCGTGGATTTAGTCGAGGTGCGCGAAAGCTGGCCCGGACACCATGGTTATTAAAAATAATGAGAATTAAAGGAAAGATTATCTTTTAAAAAAAGGGACTAATAATCCACATGCTTCAGCCAGTGATTTGTGCGATTGGTCTAGTAATCCACATGCTTCAGCCAGTGATTTGTGCGATTATGCCACTAATTCCAGACAGTTTTGCCATCACCATTTTATCTCCCCTTTGGAATAGTAGTTAAAAGTTAGACGAATCACACCCTAACAGATTAATCTTGCCCTAGACTTTCTATATGCAACTAATTGATGGATATATTTGGCAATTTTGGAAATACTCATTTCATCATCATCATACCCAGTGTATTCCCACCACGGGGGGGGGAGTAAAGTGTACGCAGTCCATACCACTACCTCAGATGAAGTAGAGAGGCTGTTTCCGATAAACTTTACTGCTTCTTAATACAGTCAATTAAGGCCCTGTACTACCTAAAACTGTAACTCTGAACCGTGGAAATTTGAACAAGGCCATCTTGGTGGATAACCCAATAACATCCCTCTAACAGACCTTCTCTAAATCCTCAACTTCAAAAACATTGACAACTCAGGAAGAGCATTGAAAAGCATGGACGAAAACATTGGGACCTACAAAATGACCTATCCACCACCATTGGCGGAACCAGAATTTTTGTTAAGGGGATTTAAAATATAAAGAAGTAAATACACGAAGAAGCCAAGGAGATTCAACATCTACTATATTAAAAAAAAAAAAAAAAAAATTTAACCTTAGATACAACAATGTAATTTTTAGCAAAGGGGATTCAGATGAACCCCTTGAACCTACGTGGCTCCGCCCCTGTCCACCACACTGCCAACCTACTTCAAAGATCAACCAATCTTTCTTCTTTCTTAACACCTACTTCAAGAATCAATCAATCAAGTTCATTTGAATCCCAAACTAGCTGGGATCAGCTATCTGCCCATTTTCATTCGGATAGCGATAATAATTACTTCCAAAAATGCACCATAAAAGATGGTTTAATCAACACTTTGGTGAAGTGCAATATGCTTCTAATAAAGACGCTTTTTTTGCCCAGTAAGACTGCATCTGCACTAAGAAAAAATTACCTACAGTTTTTCTAAACTAGCCAAACATAAAAAAAAATTGAAAGAATTCTTCAATTAAAACAAAAATATCATGATAAAAGTTTGAAATCAGTGGCAAAAATAGAACAAAAAGATGTCCTATTTGCAAATTTATTTTGATGAAAAAAACACGAAAATGGAGGAGAAAAGTAAAGCGTACCTGCTCAATATCACCATAGCTAACAAGATCTGCCATTCCATGTGAAAGAGCAAGCAGTTTTACAGCAGCGCCACCTCCGCCACCTTCTACTTTCAACACCTCCGCTCATCATCAACTCCTCCTCCTATTCTTCCGGCGACGACGACCACCGCGTTACGCCGTCCGTACACTACCATCCACACTTGAAAATTCTTCCAAAAAAAAAAAACCTAACTTTTCAACATTCACTAAAAATCCTCACAGATCTGAACAACTTCACTGCCTACCACAACTCACCCCCGGTAAGTCAATGGTTCAAGTCAAACAATAGTCGTAGTGATTCTGTATTATTCAACTCTTCCGGCGGTTTTCAGGTGGCCGGAGTTGGTTACCGGCGCCGGAAGTGTGAGAATTTCGATAAAACGGAAGAATTGTGTGTGAGAGAAGAGAGAGAAAGTGGAGAGAGAAGATTGAAGAAGAAGAAGAAGAAGAAGGTGGTGAGTAAGTAGAGAGAGAGAGAGAGAGAGAGAGAGAGTCAAAGAAGAACACAAAAGGCGTCTGAGAAAATTAAAACGAAAGACATTTCCAAGGCTTTTCTTTTTCTTTTTCCTTTTTTAAGGAGGAACAATTTTACCCAGGAGAAAAATTTGGACAAATTCACCCCCAAATCCCAGTTGAAACAAAATACGTTTTATTTAAATTTTTTCCAGTAAAGACGTTTTAATTTATTTATATTTTTAAAAATCAGTTTCAAAAAGAATATTATTTTGTTTTTTGGTAATTCTTTAATTCAACTTTCTACATTTCAAAATCACAAAATTAAAGAGCATTTTACACATTATTATATATTCTTAATTTAAGACCATTAGCTAAGGGAGTACAAATTTAAGTTCTTAAAACACAATGCTTTTTTTTTTTTTTGGGTTCCCACCAGGTGTCCGGTGTTCGCATTGAAGCCCCGACTAATTCGAATCGCGCACTGCAATTCCTATTCTGGGGGGGCGCTCCCAACAAGATTTTCTCTATACCCAGCGCTTGAACTCGAGACCTTTGATTAATGGTGGAGTAGTCCCACCACTGCAGCACAACCCATGTTGGTAACAAAATGTTTCTTCATCCCTCTGAAAACTTGATTTGCTTCTATTTGATTATAAATTGTGGAAGTAGATTTTTAATATAAATTTAAACACATTGTTTGTTCATGAAACTCGACCAGTTTTTCAAGTTCTAAAATTGATTTTCATTTTCACTCACGAAATTCTAAAAAGAAACTCAAGCAAAATATATATTCAAATACAATTTCAAATTTAAAAAATTATTTTTTGACACAACTTAAAAACTCTTTTTCTTTAAATAAAACATTGCATTATGATCAAACACTAGCTTTTAACTTCTACATTTTTCTCTAAATGGTGGTTTTAGTTAGATTAGCCTCTCTTGGGATTTATTTCAAGTTCATTTGTCATACACTCATGACTCATACTTGACATTTGATTAAAAAATATGACGGATATATTGAATATTAATCCACTAAAAATAGTCAATTTTCATTGGATTATTTAATCACCACATATTTTTTTTAAATAGGGTTAAGATAAGATCAAAAAAATTAAGTTCTACACATTAAACGCTGAACATGTAGAAGTCGTCGAGATTAGAATATTGTTTTAATTTTTTAGAAGGGAAGAGCTATTGCTATCACAATTTTTTAAAAACCTCAAGTGACAACCTTACTCTTTTTTAAACTGTTTTTTTTAAAAAAAAAAACAATTATAATTTAAATTTGGAAAAAAAAAAAAAAACGAAAGACTTTTAGATATTCATCTGAAAGAAATTAAAAAAGAGCATAAGGTTATTTTTTATCTAAATAATAATATAAATCAACACAACATCAATTTAACTTTGGGATAAGATTATGAAGAAGATGAAATCAAACATGGTGTTAAAATTTACTTTCCTTCTACGTTATGATTTATATTAATGGTCGAATATTTACTAAATTTTTTTTAGTTTAGAAATATTATAGAATAATTATTTTCTTCCTATATTAATTACATAATAGTTAGTTACCTTTTAGTTTAGTATCTATAAAAAAAATAACATATTTCTTTTTATTTTATTTCTTTTAGTTCTTTGTAAATAGTGTTGTGAGTTTTTTTTCCCTGTCTTCGAGTTTTTTTCCAGTCTCTTCCATTCCATAATATATGCTATGTTTAAATTACATAATAAAGAATTCAGGTTTCATCTAATCTTAGGCTTAAAGAAGATTTATTTTAAAAAATGAAGGATGGTATTTTCTACATTGACAAAAGTAAAGTTAATCACTAACATAATCTTAAACCAAATGAGTTTTTCTTAATGCATAGATAAGTGTGGCACATTTTTTTTCTCAATTTTTTTGGGCTAAGATCATGTGCAAACTGTAAAATATGTTTTTTCAATTACAATAAAAGTAAGAATAGAAAAATGGCTCACTTTATAATTTTCTCATATCATTTTATTTCACTTGTTTGTCCAATATTGAAAAGGGAAAAACTGTATATTATGAAACCGCAATGAAAGAAAGAAAAAATGTGATCACAATAAAATGACTCGTGATTTCGTCAATTCAAGTCAAATTTATAAAATCAAAAGAATTTTCATTAACCATGGACAATCTCCAGTCTCCACTGTAAAACTCATAATTTCAACAAATCTTGCAATCAATTAATATCAACAAAACGTAAAAAGGAAAATAACCATAAAGTGTAAGAAGCTTCTTCGCAACAAAATGTAATAGACAATAGATAAATCTCAACTGTTTAGTACATAATTACATCTTATCTACACTCTTTTTAAAATTACATGAAATTCTGAATCTTGAACTGACGGATACATTACTTAGGGTCGCGATACATCGCCTTTCGAATACATCACTTTCTGATACATAACTAATCAATCAAATTCTTATGTATCAATAACACAAATCTTATTAGGTTTTAAGAGGTGTGGATGAAAAATGAATAAGTGTTTTTCCGAAAAGACACCAAAAGAAATGATGCAATTTGTATAAACACCTTTTCACTTTGGATGGTTATGATTTTTTCAATAGGTTGTGATTTTTTTCCAAAGAGTTGCACCTTTATGAAGAGGTGCACCTTTTTAAACCATTGTTTCTCTTCTGAAGCAACACCTTGATGGCTATACTTGTTGAATCTTCAGATTTTCCATACGATTTTTTTGAATCTCTACTCTTCTTCTTCTTGCACTTTTAAACTCTTCTTATGTGATTTACTACCGTTGAGTGAGTTCGAAGTTCAGCGAATTTGAGGTATCGCTATTCTACTGAAGTGAATCATTCTATCCTGGGAGGGTATATTCCATTAACCTCGGGTACTTGAGAGGAATAATTTCCTTAAGGACACATCGTGAATTCGGTGGGTTTGATTCTTCTATCTTCATCTCTTTCTTTATTTGTTTACTATTTTTTCTGAAATAGTTTGAACTTCATTTTTGTTGTTCATAAGTTGGTTTGAACTTATTGTTGAAATTCATATTTGTGAATACAGAGTTAAAACTTCATTTGGTTGTTCATAATTTAGTTTGAACTTATTGTTGAAGTTCACAACATTGAATACAGATTTTATTTAACAAAAAATAACAAATCTCATTCCGATACATAAGTCTTATTGTATCAGTAACACAAAAAAGAATTTTGATACATATTTTTTGTCATATTTTCAACCAGATACATCATTCTTATGTATTTGTACACAAAAATCAGTACGATACATAGCATTTGTATTTTTTTAGCCGATCTCGTGATGTATCTTCATGTTTTTCACTGCTCTATTTTCACCTCCTCCATCTGCACCTTTCATACTCCATTAACATGCACCGGAAAGACAGTAAAGTGGCTGGAGAATACATAGATTCTGATGAAGACACAAATGGGTCTCCAAAAATCGTCAAACAAACTTCCCGTTACAAATCGTGGAGCCAATGGAGTTGAAAATTTATCCAAGAAACACATTGAACAGTTCAATCATTTTTCCTCCCTCCATCGAGATCCTCCATTAACAACACCATCCACGGCAACCACCAAAAACCACCAGCAATTTCAATCAATTCCACCGCGAGCACACCCCACTTCTTTTCTAAACCGAGAAGAAGATAGAAAAGAAGACGAAGGAACGAAGAAGCAGAAGAACGAAAAGAGGGTGAAATAGAGGAGGGAAAAGTGCTGATAGAGATAGAGATAGGGCAAAGCATAAGGATAAGCATGATACAGGACGTAGGAGTGTGAGAAGAGCAACAAAATTCATGATGAATTGAATTTGGGATTTTGGGGTAGTGATGTATCCAACGTTTTGGAGAGAGAAAGCATAAAAAGAGATTTTTGTAATTATTCTGAGGGGTTGAAATTTTAGGTAATAATGATAAATTAAGGTGTAATATTATGTAATTTTTTCTAAATTAATAAATATGTTCGTATTAATTATTTCAATATAGATCAATTGACATAATTCCTAGAGAACGTTTAGTGATTAATAAAGTTAATATGTCAATTGAGCATGTTTCACGAGAGATGAAAAAAAATAGCCAAAATTTCACAAACACTATAGAATTCTATTTCATAAGTAAAATGATATAAGTTAGAGATAAAGACACTATTACCCCCTCTCCCCCTCCGAACTATAGCCAAAGTAGATACGACACACTTTAACTTCATAGAGATTCTATTACCACTCTAAACACAATTTTACTGTATTATTGTCCACCTATTGTGCTTACGTGGCACCTTCTACGACACACCTTAATTGCAAGTTTTTTTAGGCCACGTAAGCACAAAAGGTGGATAATAATACAATAAAATTGAGTTTAGGAGGTAATAAGACCCCCATGAAGTTAAGGTGTGTCGTAGCAATTTTAATTTGGTTATAATTCGAAGGTAATAGTGTTTTATCTCTATAAGTTATAACAATAGAAAAAATATACTAATAACTATCATTTTTCGGAGAAGAAATAATACTTATCAATTTTCATTGTATTTTTGTTATGATAATTTTTAACTCAATAATTTAGTGTTCCTTTTAAAGTAAAATGATAGATAATAGTTAGGGAAAATGGTCCGAAATATGCCTAAATTTTGGGAAAATTTGTTGTTACACGCCCAAACTTTGCGGGGGTCCTATGACCCTCATGTACTATTTATTAGTGTATTTTTGTGACGTTTATTTACTTGGCTGGACCACTATTTTAGTCACGCGCTCAGTGCACGTGTATTTACATTTGGGGCCAGCTGTGCAAATAAACGTCACAAAAATACACTAAAGTTTGGGGCGTGTAACAACAAATTTTCCCAAAGTTTGGGTATATTTCAAACTTTTTACCCTAATAGTTAACATCTCGTACATACGACTCAATTTTAATTATGAACCATGTTTGAGTTTAATTTTTTTGAGACATTTTAATCCTCTTAGGGGTTGTTTTGTGTGAGGGATAAGGGGAACTAATCCTGGGATAGGTTTTTAGTACTTCTTAATCTCTTGTTGGTTACAAAGTTTGGAATAAATTATCCCGGGATTAATAATTAGTATTGGGATAAGTCATTCCTATCTCTGGATGGAATAATAATCCTGGGATAATTTATCACTAGATAAAATGATTAAAATGACAAATATACCCCCTTAGCCCCTTTTTATACATCACTTTTCACATCCTTTACCCAACTTATCTATGAATAAAATAGTTAAATTGATAAAAATAGTATATGCACTCTTTTATATATTAGGCGTTTGGGCGTAATATTTTCACACGCAAATTATTTTTTTTAGAGAGGTAACAATACCTGTATAAAATTTCTACATAACAAAGTATTGTGAACCATCAAATTCAATACTTGTATAAAATAATGAAAATAATTTACTCTAAAAATCATCCTCCATTACAAAGAGAAGGAAACCCTTCTATGCATTTTTCTCAATTTCGGGGAATTTGATTTTCGTGTTAATGCTTGTAGTCCAATTTTTTATTCTTTGTCTTTTACTATATATATATATATATATATATATATAAGCATTGATACAAGGTTGGACATCACACGGCATAGCTATGAAAATGCACAGACAATAACATTTAAGTTAAAATAGGTGGAGGTTATAATTTTAAGGATGAATAACTAAAGTTTTACAAAAAAAATATAAAAAAGTTAAATAAAGTGAAGGGTATTTTTATAAATAAATAATTTATTCTTATAAATTATGCAATGCATATTATTTTTAATACAACAAATCAAATAGTTAATAGAAAATAATATCAAGATAACTAATTCCAAAATAACTAATCTCAATATAACTTATTCCATCATAACTTATGTTCAAACCAAACGATTCCTTAGTTCTCAAAAGCAAATTGCCATATTTTTCTCACTTTTTGTTATATAGCAGTTGGGAAAGAAAAAAGAGAAAGTGAAGAGGTGAATTAAGTAATTTAAGAAAACGTTGGGGGTGAAAGTGATTATACATTTGTCTTTTCCATATGCCGATGTCATCGGATTTTGACCAGACGGGGGAGGCTGGTCGGGGCGAAAGACTTTTCCATTTTACAAAATGACGAAAATGACCTTTCATTGCGTGTGTTGACTTGGCATATTCTGATGATGTGGCAAAATGCTCCTGCTTACGTGGGACGTGAACATTCGTGTGGCTAGTAATGCCACGTAGCTTCAATTCCTACTGAATTAAATTTGAACCATTAGAAGTTTAACTGCACCAAACAGAAATTCAAACTAGCCATTGACAATGGCATTTCATAAATTTGCTTATTAGGTGTTTTATTTACTTCTACTCACAATGTTAAGTTATTGATACGTGGAGAACACAATTAATTATTTAAAAACCATTATATTTATTCGGTTTTAACCAGCGATAACAACATATCTAGTGTAATTTCACAAACGAGGGTATGGTGCGGATGGTGTGTACACATGCTTATCGGCTATCAGAATAAAAATTATTGTTTCTGATAGACCTCCAACTCAAGTAAAACATATCAAAAAAAATAAATAAGTGAAACAAATAAAACAGAGAATTAACTGAAATGATCAATTTAATTGAAGAAATCATAAGATATTTAGCCATGAAATTTTAGTTGACTATAAGCATAACTACTTCCTCCGTCCATCTTTACTTGTTCACTTTTCTATTTTGGGATGTCTAACAATACTTGTCCAGTTTGAAAAACCAATACATAATTTACCCTTTTTTTCATTTTACCGTTAATATTAAATACTATTCATCCCTCATTGCATTTTTCAAAGCAAAAAATTTATTATATTCAAAGGGTGATATAGTGAAATCACCCCTCTATTTATTGTTTCTTAAGATATGTGTCAAGTCAAAACTGGACAAGTAAAGATTGACGAAGGGAGTAATTTATTAAGAAAAAAAAAGTAATTCATTACAGTTGTTCAAATAAAATAGGATTTTATTGCTTCACTTTAGTTTTAAACCTCTTAAAAATCATCCCCAATGTTAAGAGCCCATTTGGATAGGATTAAAAAAATAGCTTTTTAGCTTAAGTGATTAAAAACTTAAAATAAGTGTTTATAAATTAAGCAGATAAGTGTTTGGATAGAAGTGCTGAAACTAAAAAAAAAGTTGTTGATGTGTTTGGTAAACAAGTGCTTTTAAACACTTTTTGTTATCAAAATGACTTAAATGTCCTTAAAGCTGCTAAAACCATAAATAAGTTGAATTATATATAATTTTTAATTCTAATAATTCAAAAATAATTTCTATTTAAATGCACTTTCAACGTAAGTGATTATGTGAGGTCAATTTATAAATATAAGTTACTTTTTTATTTTTAAATGTTAAAAAATAAATTTTTTAGGACATCTTTTATATAAATATAGTATTATATTGTAATATTGCAAGCTTGCAACAATTTAACTTGTAACAAGCTTGATTTGACAATGAGTACCGATGCAATGATGAATTCGCCGAAAATAATGGAGAAAGATGAAGACAATGGAGGGAAGAGACGAAGAGAAGCGGCAAAGAGAAAAAAGAAAGAAAAACCATATATTTAAGGGCTACAAATTCAGGGTATTGTTGGAATTGGAGAAAAATATAAGGGATAAAAAGATAAATGTTTTGGTCAAACTTAAAAGAATTTTAATCTATAAAAAAGCTGGGGGTACCCAGCTTCTCACTTTTTGCTTTTTTTAATCAGCTTTTAACTTTTTTAAGTACTTTTTAATTTTACCAAACACTTAAAAAAGCTAAAAAAGAGATTAAAATCTGATTTGGCCAGATTTTAATCGTATCCAAACGGGCTCTAAGTATATAGGATTATATTTCACTGGCTTGTGCAGAAGATAATCATATTCTCCCTCTGTCCAACAATATTTGTCCATGTTACTAAAAATAGATCTCCAACAATACTTGTTCAATTTGAAAAATCAATGGATAATTTACCTATTTGTGTCTATTTTACCCTTGATATTAAATACTATGTATCTATTAACCAATACATTTTCTAAAGCACAAAATTTATCAAGTACTATATTAAACGGGTGATATAGTAAAATTATTCATATTATTTATTATTTTTAAGGTGTATGTCAAGTCAATAATGGACAAGTATTATTGAATTGAGGGCGAGGGAGTAATAAAATTCTTCTGAATCTAATTTTCGACCATTTTACTGTTTCTTATGATGAATTTTAAACTATTTTAAGTTGTGTGTGGTTAAAATAGCTTATCTACTAAGGAAATATTTTTAATATTTCAAAGATAACTTATCAATAAAATTTGGGAGTACAAACAAAACAAAGAATTAGAAAAAATCTCCTCTGTGGAATTTTTAACGATGGAATTTTCTTGTCTAGGAAAGAAAGGGAGATTAGTTTAATTTATTATCATTGTGAGAGCCGTCAGCTGTAACACAATTTTGACCTTAGCTGGCTTTTTCCAATGCAAATGTATACATGTAGTAGAACCAATGACATGTGATTGTTTGGCTGGATGGACTCGTAGGCAAGAGAAGGAAAAAGATTAAATGAGAAATACTTTATGGGATTTGAAGGTATGTTACGTAATTAGAGATTAATTAGACAGATAGGTCAAAACAAATACTAGTCAAAGAATAATGACATAAATAAAATTTTCTATTGTAGAATTGAAAAGTAAAATGACCGAGGGTTATAGTGAAATAAATGTAATCTCGAGTTTCAATTCTCGATATAAAAAAGTCATGTTATTCTTATTCAACATAAATTTAAATTAAATTGAGATTCAATATGAATATCCGACACCAAAAATAATTTAACAGTAAAACAAATAACAACTCATTCCCTTGTTATGAACTTTGCTTTTTCGTCATTAGGTCTTTGTCAATTGTAAAAAGTTTCGAACGACAAATTTCTTTGTTAGTCTTTTAGTTCCCATTCTGTAGGTTTTGGAATAAGTTACAAAATGAAATGGAGGGAGTATATTAGACAAGTAAATTAAAATGATTATTTTTAGTAGGCATTTGGACATGTGATTTTATGTCTATGATATGAAATCATGAGATGAAATCAGCGTTTGATCATGCGATTTCATCTCAAGATTTCATATCACGACATGAAATTCCAAATTTTTCAAAAAGCATGATTTGGGAATTTCAAATCATGATTTGGGATTTTTCAAATACAAAAATTAACCCACAAGTTTATATTTTGTAAAAAAAAAACCCACCGTTTATATTTACCAACCATTAATTTCATATGTAAATAAAATTTATAGTTCATATTATTACCTTTACCAATCTTTAAACCATTCATATCTCATTTAACCATTACTCTCACCAACATATAGCCTCGTTTGGTCATGAGAAATATTCACTTTTTTTTTTTTGAAAAATCTTTTCATTTTATTAAAAAATGATGTTTGGCAATAAAAACTTCAAATACAACTTGAAGTTCTATTTGGAAAAGTGAAAACAAGTCTCAACTTGTTTTTACTTTTTTCTAATTTCAACTTCATCTTTATAGTTAAAAAAAATCTCTCCAAAAAGATATGACCAAACACATCTCCGACTCCAACTTCAACTTCATTTTTTTTTTTCATAGCCAAACACCTACAAATTTATTATTACTTCAAATCAACTTCTGCTTTATCATTTATTATTTATCAAATTTATCATTTGATCAATAAATATTGTATTTTTTTTAGAATAATTTTGTAATAGTGTATTACATTTTTCTTATGAAATTTTGCTTATTTGATAAGATTGTATAAGGAATTAGGGCAATTTTGATAGTTTTCATAACTTATGAGATTTTTTTGTTTATAAGAAATAAATACAACATAAAATCCTAAATTGCATGTCCAAACAAAACTTGAATTTCATCTCATATGATTGCATACCATGATTTCATTTCACATGGTCAAACGGGCCCTTAGTAAAAGGATTAAGTAAATTAAAATGACTACTTTTAATACGAGGATTAAGTAATTCCCCGTTTTAAAATAGTTGACCCTTGTTGACTTGATACTTTCCTTAAGAAAAATATAATTTGAGTATATATATTTTGTGTAGTTATTTAATGATAGGAATACTATTAGAAAAATATAATAATTTTTTTTAATTTTATAAATAAAACAACTAAATTAAAATAAATATTTTTAAAAAGAAATTCAACTAAAACGAAATGTAGGGAGTAAAATAAAATGGTGAAGAGAGTAAGAACTAAACCCAAGATCGGATATATCGGATAAAGAAGAGGGGTCAAAATCAGAATTTTCGGTAATTTAGGCCAAAAGGGTGTGGTTTTTAAGGTAACAAATTGCAAAATAATTTACCAAGGGAGAAAAAAGTGCACAAACTATCAATGTGATCTTCCTTTGCTTTTGAGAAGTTTTTCTAGAAATTTGCAGCCAAAAATTTTATGTTATTGAAAAATGAGCCCTCCCATCTTGGATTTGGTAGGTGAGCGACCATTGTAGGCTTAATCATAATGCACCAAAGCAACGTGGGTCCCACCGGATAGAAATCACGTGGGCCCTCTTTGTTTGGAAGATGACCAACCCTCCCTTATTCATTGCAACATAATACCTCAACTTATGGATATGTTTAGCTATAAACATGTAACAATCGTAATTGTGAATTTCATTTTTTTCTGTATTTTGACCATTTTGTCCTTTTCTATATCTGCTAGATGCTATTTGTGAATTGTGGGATTGGTTGGCACGAACTTTAATGCGTTCGTGAGTGATTTGAGATCCTTAGAGGTTTTAAAATCGATTAATTTGACTCCGCCAATATTTTGTGACCCAAGTTTTGGATGGTGATTTTGACAATTCCATTAGATCCGAAATATCGATTTTGAGTTAGTAGCATAGTTAGTTCGGGCCCCGAACCCTTATTTTACACTTTGACCTCTTAAACGAAAACTAATTAAATTAAGCTTAAAAGGGGTCCCAAAGGCTAATTTATTGTAAGCGATCTTAGAAAATTAGATGGTTTCATTGAGTTCGGAACGTCGAATTTAGCCTAGTAGCGTATCTGGTCTATTTCTATAGGGTCCCAAACGAATCCCGAGGGTTCAATCGGGACTATTTTTTCAAGTCCCAAACTGCTGATGTAATTTTTTGGTGCAGCATCAGGGGCTTCATCGCAATCGCGTGGCCACGTGTCGCGATTGCGACCCAAGATTCAGCTACTCATCGCGATCGCGAGGTGGGACATCGCTATCGCGAAGAGTTATATGATGGACCGGGGCAGTTTAACTCATCGCGGTCGCAAGGCCTAACTGCGCGATCGCGATGACCAACTTAATACCAGTCAACATTGATCGATTTCAAAGGAGAGTTTCATCAAAATCTTGTGGATAAGTTTCAAATTCATAATTCCATCATTTCCCATGAATTTTATCTTCAAAATGGCTTTAAAAGCTAAATTTTTGGGGTTTACCCGATAAGCTTTAAATTGGTTTTTCTTAGATTTTGAGGTTCAATCTCAACTCATTTTCAGTTGGGTTTTCAGATTTAGACTCTTCTTGATATGAGAAATATGATTCTTAAATAAATTCTAATTTTATCCTCTTTCATTTTGAACTGACTTTTTGAACTATTTTGGACTCAAATCAAATATAGCATATATGGGTGTCATTAGTTCTTTTTGATGTGTAGATTATATTTTTGATAGATTTAGTTCATTCCGAAACTGCTCGTAAAGGAAAGACTTTGCGTTAAAGGGTCTAGGCTTGGGTTTCAGCTTCTTGAGGTAGGTTATGTCTTAACTTTCTTCAGATTGGGCTGGGTAGTTAACCATTCATGTAAAGCATGCTTTGGGTTGGGAAATTAGTCGTGAGACCGTAGTTTGGGATTGCTATTATTATCGTATTGCCCGTGGTGGGGATTATATGCATCTTATTGCTGACTTGAGAGATTATATTTTTTGTAATCCCCGTGTGGGGGCTTGACTTGATATTATAGATCTTATTTATGCATTTAATTGCCTTATCATTATTGTGATGTCCGAGCGGGGGCTTAGATTAATATTATAGGCCTTATTTGAGTATTATATGTCTCTATCATCATAGTGATGTCCGAGTGAGGGGCTTGGATTGATATTATGGATGTCTTACATGACTCTTTATTCCAGTGATGCCATGCAATAGCATATATCATGAATTATTAACATATTGAGTTGATTTTGAGCTTATTTATACCTGTATTGTATTGATTATTATCTTCATACTGAACAATTGTGAGCATTACATCCTCATTTCATCCATGCATATTCATGAGATTGGTATCACCGAGAAATACTGATTTTGAAAGAAAATAAAATATTTTACAAAACCTTTGACCGAGGGATATGCTTACAAGGTGATTGAGTTATAAGATTGAGATTGTGAAAGTATATGGGTTGCGAACCCCCCATGGGTGCTGTCCTAAAGTGCTGAGGCTCGGAAGGTGTATACGAGAGCCATGCGATGGCTTATATCATCATTATCCCACATCATTCCACTGCATTATTTACACTTCTATTTATGTGTTTGTTGCCGTGTACTTAGTTTCCTTATATATCCGCGTGTAGTTATCCTTATATAGATATTATACTTGTAGTACTGTTAGGTGATACAGTGTGAGTAGGGGTGTTCACGGGTCGGTTTGGATCGGTTATTGGTCAAAACCATAAACCAAACCAACTTAGTCAGTTTTTAAATTTCTAAAACCAAACCAAACAAAACAAAAAATAACCGTCGGTTTGGTTCTTGTCGGTTTAGGTCGGTTTGATTCGGTTTTTTTGATTTATAACTTTTGCTAATGATAAAAGTTGAAATTTTGAAAAAATAAATCCAATCCAATATATGAGATGTCAACTGAGTGTTGTGCCTCAACCATAAAACTAAGATGTCAAACGAGTGTTATACTTAGGCAAAGCCACGAACAACACCATATGAATGCTTCTAAAACAATATTTAGAAACTACATATAAGAGAATGATATGATAAACCCCCCAAAAGGTGAACACATAAATTTCTTGCTCAATAGGGACCAAAAAGAAAGTTCAAAACTAGTGATTACCTATAGTCTAATGAAACTCAGTTGTAAATTCTCATATACAACAAGATGTTATTTTCACAATTAGTATTATTTGTCATTCAAAGTGCAAAAATCATTTAGAATCTCATAAGGTATTGTCAACTGGATAGAGACATATGACTAAAAGTGTTACGGCTAAAGTTAAATTCATGATTAAAATTTAAAATGTAACAACTATTTATATTTTATTTATGAATAATATTTTTTTTATCGGTTCGGTTTGGTTATTTTGTCGGTTATTTTAGAGTAAAATCAAAACCAAACCAAATAAGTATCGGTTTTTAAAATTCAAAACCAAACCAAACCAAACATAATCAAATATCATTTTTTTAAATTGGTTTGGTTTGATTCGCGGTTCGGTTTGGTTAAACCAAACTGTGAACACCCCTGAGTGTGAGCTACCGTTTGAGAACTTTTCTGTATGCAGGTGGAAGCGTGCTCATAGTAGTCTTTACCTGTTTAGTTTTCTACTTTGCTTAGTCGGTCTATGATACATACTGAGTACAAATGGACCGTACTCACTTATACTTCTCTGTCCTTTCGTTGTAGATCCCAGTACGAGTGTGACCCGCGGTGGCTAATTCGTGCAGAGAGAGAGTTTTTGTTTGGAGATCTGGTGAGCTCCCCGTCCAGAGTCTTGTTCCAGCCTCCCTCTATCTTTATGTCTTTATCTTGTATTTCTGAGACAGAGTTGTATTTATCAGAGTCATTCCAGTATTGTATTAGATGCTCTTCATATTTATGATACCAAGTTTCGGGAGTTGACTGTATTATTTTTGGAAATTATGTTATTTGAGTTTTGTGGACTGACTTCGTTCTAGAAGTTTCGTATTTATGTCATCTTTATTTCATGTTACGATTTTCCTTTCTATGTGGGTTTCGGCTTACCTACCTAGGTTTGGTCGAGGTAGGTGCCATCATGGTCTCAACTTTTGGGCCGTGACAAAATAGTACAAGTAGTTTTTGAAAAAAAACTTAGCAAAAAGTATTTGTTATATAATTTGTCATTTTTTGGCAAATATTTTTGTCAAAAAATTCAAATTTCCAAAAATTAGAAAAAATTAATTTTTGGGCAAAATTCTATTTGTTGGAAACTTTTAAAAATTCAAACTTTATCCCAAATTTTTATATTTTATAAAAACACTCCACCATTTATTAATCTCAACTAATATCTACAGTCAAACCTTTCTATAGTGACAACGTTTGTCCAAAAATTTCATGGCTGCTATAGAGAGGTGTTGTTATATATGTATACTGATATTTGACGTTCATATCTCATTTAGCTATTATAAACAAAAATATGTAAAATTAGAAAGAGCGCTAACATAAAAAAAAATAAAACATTAGTAGTCTTTTCCTCGTGAAATTATGAAATAACTGATGCGCACCATTTAAATATAATTTTTTTTCTTGAAATTAGATATTCGTTCTTGAAATTTATTGTGTGCATGATATTAATGATGATTACCATAAATATTTTGATATTTTATTTTGTACATGATATATTTCTTGCAAAATATCATTACATAATATTTGAGTATGCTGTTATAGAGAGGTAATTTTACAAAGAGAGTAATGCTATAATAAACGTCATTGCCGTTATAGGCAGAATGCCATTATAGAGAAGTAAAATAAAACATGAAAAATCGATTCTGGAGAAAATCTGATCGCTATAGTGAAATGTCGTTATAACGAGGTGACGTACTAGAGAGGTCTGACCATATCTGACAACCGACCTTATTTGACTCTCAAGTAAGTAATGTTATTGTTACATAGCACTTGTTAAAAGTAATAGAAATAAAAATTGAATGCTCCTTTGTGAGTAGAGAAAATTTCAGTAGCTCCTACATTAATCTGTGAAATTATTTATAAGCAGATTGAAGCTTATGATCTATGAGTTTAATTTTTATCATGAAACATCTTTATTATAAAATGATAATACAAAGTTATGGCGTATTTTAAATAAATTTTGAAACTTATGGGTATAAATCATATTTCTTAAAAAGTCAAATATTTTTTTTCAAAAACTATGGTCAAACACATGGTGAAACTTCACCCAAAAACGACTTGCCAAAAATATTTGGAAATCTACTGCCAAACGCTAGCGAAATATACAGACCAGGGTCATTTAGTATAAGAGATAAAGATGATAATTTTGAGAAACAATTGAAATTAAATTTATATTGAGGTATTAGCTAATCTTCAAATTAATTTATCCCATAAATGTACTTAAATGAAGAGATTACTATTCCATATAAAAGATAGATATCTCAAATCATGAGATATTTTTACTTATTTCATTTCGTATACCAAACAATACTAGATAATATAGAGGTTCTTTAGTGGACAAAATTATAGATAATTAATATTGAATGTAAAATATAACTCTTTATATTTTTTCTTCTAATTCAAGCATATATGTACGGTGACTATTATGTTTTAAGGTAAATAACTTGTATGCATCCTTATCAGGGACGCTCAACAAAATTGAAGGCCTAAAGCCAAATTTTGGTGAAAGGTCTATTTTTATTTAGTCTACACTCATAATATATGTGTGACTATTATGTTTTAAGAAACTTTCGGGGTTACATAAATAACTTTTTTATATTTTCATCCTATAATAATCTTAATTTTTGCTATCACATTATAAAAAATAAATATTTTTGTACGCTCGAATTGTTCAAACTTATTTTGAAGTTTTTTATTAAAAAAATGCTTTTTACTTTAAACTTAACTATTAAAGAATTAAAAATTAATAAATAAGCCTACTATCAATGAAAATATTTGGGACCTAAAGCCTCTACCTTACTTGCTTTATACAAGAGACGACACTGAGTGAGTAAGCTTAAACGACAATGTGATGCTTAATCCATATTTGCTGCTATTAGATGATCTATCCTTTTTCCCTGCACGCACAATTGTTAAATAAATTTTTTTGGCTATATGTTCTTTTTTCTTTCCGATGTCAATAACTTCATATGTTTAATCTTTATCTTGCTATTTAAAAAAAATCATGTAATTGAGGAAGATGATGTAGTGGGCTTTAGCGAGGAGGTATTGTCACGACTCAAAGAACGGGATCTTACGGGTACCTACTCTATTCTAACTAGATAGGAGAACTCTTACCACCGACCAGGATATGGAGAAAACAATCATAAATCATTCTAATGATAGTCAAGTAAAACTTCAATATTAACCTGTATTTAAGAGACAATACCTTTATAACTCATACATAAACCACTACCTAAGACCTAGTCTAGACATGTACAAGAGCTTCTAAAGAGTAAAAAAAAGATAAATACAAAAAGGATTTATCTAGTTAACCTGCATCAACCTACATCCAAAAAAGATGTAGCAAGAGTAGTATCAATACACCATACTTATGGGTAAGCATCATCGATCGACCAGGGTTAGCTCACGCAACACATATAACAATCAACAAGAAAAAACATGCCAATTTTATTTAAGTCACTAAACACCAATTCATGTTTCATATTATAACATTCCAAACACTCTCAACCATACCGATTACCTACTTCAATTCACTTAGTCAATTTAATTACGTTAAAACTTTCTACAATTTGCTAAGGCTAGTATTACTATCCATCCACTAGTACCGTATCATAATAATGACTCAAGAAACACGTAAATTCAACCTCCTTTATATTCCAAAAAGGACCAGCCATAACAACAGTCCCAGTCAGAAAAAACTAATGACACAACATCAACACATATAATAAACAATCATTCAACCAAATCAACCGTCCAGTCAACCATAGAGAGTTTACAATGAGAAAAAATAAATCATATCCAGTATCATAGCCTCAATTTTGAAATCACAATCATAACATCACAATAACAAATAATTCAATAAAGTCAACAAGTGCAACAAACTCAGCCAACAATGCCATAGACAAATCACGTAATGACAATCATTGCCTTAGTGTAACTTATCTATCTCAACCTCACAATTTAAGAACACCATTAGTTAAATTCTAATATATTACCTATCTCAACATCACAAATCTTCACAACCACCTCACAAATATCAACAACCACATTCTTATCGGCTCGTGGCACTCGATCCTCAACAATCACACTATATATATTTTATTAATTAATCAATCTCTCAGGAGTCATTACAGTGTACTATGTTTTCTAGCACACATTATAATCAAATCACAATCACAATCACAAGCAGTCCCGACGGCCAATTAACAACTTATTCAAATAAGCATTAACAAATCATATTTATTAAATTCAAGTATGTTCGAAGAGCAATCCACAACTTATTCATTCAATTATAAACAACCACATTCATCAATTACAAATATGTTCGATGACCAATCAATAAGTATTCATTTAGGAGTACACATTGAACCAATTCAAGTATACACTCTAATTAAATGTACCTAGTTCATTCACTCAACCCTCTTTTATTTCTATCGAGACCGGTAAATTTAGTTACTAACTAGTAATCCTTACATTCAAGTCATTACTAGATTCAAGACACCATTTCATTAGCTGAGTATTCAACCATTCAACTTATGATTCTAGTTTAGTTATGCACCTTTACACAACTTACTTCCTAACACTTAGTCAAACTTGACTTTAAGTCCTTTAAGTTATGACACTGCATCCTATTATCATGATAAATTCTCATAACTATCTCTCAGCAAGAATATCCCACATATAAAATACCCATAGTAATGAATTCACCCCTTTTAAGGTGTTTAAGTTGAATCATTAGATTACAAGATTGCACAATCTCCTTATCATCACCTATATTCACATAATTCACATTACAATCCATCATGGAGTCATACAAATACAAAACACCTATCAAGGGATTCATACATTAACATATCAACACACAATTAGATCTTATTACATTAATTCCATGTTTTTATCCATCCAAACGCCATGTCCGCAGGCCTAATCCTGATTCTCCTGTCAATTTCTATATTATGCATATGACTACCAACCACAGTCTACTACTCATAAATCATAACCTACCTCGTCCAAAGATCTTGGAACAAGCAAGCCATGCCACAGATGCTCTTTTCTTTTCTTCATGCCTCCGAATATTCAATCATCTAATAAACAAGTAATTATAAGAATAATGAATCAATTACTCTTCAAATAAACACTTTGGAAATTCAAACCCACTAATTCATCTCTTATTCATGGTCTATAACATTACGCAAGAGTCAACTAACCATTATCTAGTTCTATCATACTTACCTTATCTCCATTAATGGAGTTTTAATACTAAAGATCCCATCTCTATTGAACTCAAGGTTCTTAACCACCATAATTCATGTTTTCGAATAATTAATTCATGCTAGAAAGTGTTGGTTTACAATTTAGAAGTAATTCTAGGTGATATTACACATGTCCATAGGTTTTTCCTATAATTTCATGAACCTAGGGTTCTAACCCCAAGAATTTCACCATAATTCCCCTTTCTAATGATTCTAGAAGAAGAACGGATTAATTGATGTAAAGAAGAATTAATAATCTTATTTTAACAAAGAATTTTCATCCAAACCTTGGGAAAATCACCCCTCTAGGGCATTGGAATAAGTTTTTCGAGTTAGAAACCTAAAATCCATCAAAATAAGACTTAAAGGCTATCGTTGATTGCTGTAGCGAACCCAGAGGTCCACTACAGTGGAACTTATCTTTTCAGTACGGACACCTTTTAGTAAATCACCCATAATTTTTAGTCAGGAATAGAATTAACAAACGATCAGTGGCATTGGAAAGAAGACTCAAAGATCTTTAATTTGGTAGGTATTGTGCCCCCTAACTCTTCATATTTTAGGAGGGATGATCATCTTAAGTTTACCCTAATAAAAACCATACCAAAACTCAATTGGTAAAGATGCTTTCAACTCAACTTTGTGTTAGGGGTTTTGTACGACCTTAATTCTTATCTAATGCACTCCCACACTAAAGATTGACCCTAACATCTATAACAAATAAGATTCTTATGCCTTTACCGTAGATATTTTCATTAACGATGAAAGATCGTTATATTAGATACCAATTTATCAACCATTCGTTCCTGAACAGATATTGGGCGAAGAAGAGTAAGAGGTTGGAATTAGAAGGGCACTACTTTCAGGGTTACTTATATTGCACCCTTACTGGACCCACATTCTATCATTCATTGTTATACTCGACCTCTCTATCGATATCTTTTGAAACAAAGAGGTGCGGAATCAAACATTTACGCACAAATCAAGTTTTCTCTCACAATTTCTCATCTTAGGGGAAGAAATAAGGCCAAAATTGGGATACCAACATTTTAACTGCTGGTGCCTTCTACAGCGGGTAGGGGAGGCACAAAATGTAATCGACCCTCTTCTTGAATGATTAGATGATTTAGAGGCTATTCCAATTGTTGGAATGCTTGGTGTTTGTAAAACTACACTAGTCACTAAGCTTTTTAAGCACCCGAAGATAGGTGTGTCAATGATTTTTAAAAAATTGACTTAACCGACTGAACTGAATCATTCCGAATCAGTTTCTAAGTTTCTCCTAATAAAACCAATGGTTTTTATATAAATTCATAACCGAACAGAATAATTAGGTTGGTTTTTTATTTTATAAAAATTAACCAAAAAAATACCGAACCGTACCGAATAATATACATGTAAGATATATTTATATATTAAGTTAAAAATAATCTAATATTAAAAAAATTTCTTTAGATCCGGAGAAATGGAAGTGACTACAAGCGGTAATATAATTAACACTCAAAAGTCCTAACATATATGTAGCACCTCGAAATTTTATTGAATCTAAGTTTAATACTATAGATGAGTATGACTCTAAGTTTATGAAGAGTAGCGTATGTATAATTATTTATCCCTATGTTCCATACCTGTTGGGTTAAAATAATTAAAGGATGTCTCCTTATTCTTTTATATGTTTGTTATAAATATTAGGATTAGGTGGAGACCACTTCATAAGTATTTTCCCTAAATAACATTAAGTGAAAAAAAAATGAAGGAGTGTTTATGTTTCACTGGAATTGCTTTCTACGAAATAAGAAACGATAGTACTCTTCTGTTTCTTTCTTTCTTTCTTCATTTTTTTCTTCTTCTTTCCTTCATATCAACAAGGAGAATTAATCTAAAGGATCTAGAAGGAATTATACGCGGAGGAGGGATACCTATGTCCTTCGGATCATAAAAGCTAAAGGATTTTGTGGCAACCTCAAAATATTTCAAAAATTGATTTATAAAATCTATAGTTGGAATTTGAACTTCAAGAGGTAAATTCTCTACCTCTTTCTTGAATTTAAATATGGATAAGTATTTGGGGATATCTAATTTGAATCTTTGCTCTACTTCTTGAAATGGGTCTTTAACTAGAGTTATTGAAAAAAGAAAAAGATGAAAAGAGATGGAATTGGGATAAAAAGGGAATTTTTAGGAAGTCCTATCAATTGGATGGATTTAACGTTGAATTTTATAATTCGGAAACTAAAGAATTCATTTTGGATTCTTAATAAGAAATTTGATTAATTTCGAATATAAGTGAAGCCTTTTGGAATAATTGTTAAATGCACATATGGGTTATTGATGGACGTACGTTATCCTTGTAATTAGTAGGTTACCTATCGGATAGCGGGTACTAGTAGTTGGAAGGATAAGGACTACACTTGCGTGGGTTGTATTGTTTGATGCTCGGAGTACTATCGTAGTATGTAAAACACTAAGGTATGTAAAGCTAAATCTTCCCTCGCCATTAAGGCACCACCCTACACCATGTGCTCCTTTTTATAAACGTCAATATAGTTCTCCTAGAATATGAAGGAAGGCGTTTCATTTATTTTATATATCGTTCCCTTATCCTACCATCAAGCTTGTAAGCATCTACTTTTCTCTCTTTATGTCAAATCTTTACTATATTTCATCTTATCGTAAGTTCCTTTACTTGAAATTCTTAGGCCTCATGATATATATATATATATATATATATATATATATATATATATATATGTGTCACATGTTACGAATGAAAGTAAATAGTCATAGCATAATTGGACTTGTATGTAGTAGCTAAATGATCATTACCATAATTCACATGTCATATTCCTTTGAGGCATTATTTGATAAACATTAATAACGAGAGAGTACATAGGTTTTACTTGGCATATGCGCTCGACGTGATTCCGTGCACTGGATTGAAACTAGACCATTATAGTGAGCCCGAACATTGGGGCGTACCCGCCTTTGTGGTATCATTTGTATTTGGAGTCAGCTGGAACATCATGCACTGGTTCCCCCTGACTCGAGCCAATATATGACATATATGGCCTGCGGGCAGACCCCCATAGTGAGCCCCGGAAGGGCATACCTTGTATCAGACTGCGATTACAGTTATACGTATAAATCATAATTATATGTATTTGGGCGACGTACGCCTTATATGTGATGCAGATTGCCTTCGGTAGGCCATCCTATGATTATTTGT
Organism: Capsicum rhomboideum; assembly: GCA_031232105.1. Classification (NCBI taxonomy): domain Eukaryota; kingdom Viridiplantae; phylum Streptophyta; class Magnoliopsida; order Solanales; family Solanaceae; genus Capsicum; species Capsicum rhomboideum. The sequence goes on along the minus strand of CP124715.1, from coordinate 15,567,984 downwards.
ACTACAGATAGTTTAAGTACATCACTTAGGTAAATTATAGGTTCTATGTTATAATAAATGCCCTCCTGGACATTATACGACAAACTAATAAAGTTGGTGCATAGTTTACAGTTTTATATCGTATATGTATTACTTGTATGCTCATACTTCTTTCATTTTGGTATTTGATTTATATGAGCTTCCGCACCTGTTCAGCTATTATTCTATCTGCTTTCATACCAATATATATTGTATATGTACTGAAATCTCCACATTGCCACATATAATTGATGCAGGCTCAGATTCACAGGATAACAGACGTCCACGTTAGGCTCTATTGTTGTTTTCAGCTGAAATTTTGGTGAGCTCCATCTCTCTTTGGAGCCAGTTTATGTCTAGTATTTTTGATTATATGTACCGGTCTCTAGTTGAGTATGTCAGGCCTTATGCCAACTAGTTATTCGTAGTATAGTGTGTTAAACTCACTAGAGGCTTTATGGACATCATGCAACAGTGTATTATACAGTTTTTATTAGTATAACTCCCTCGTGTATATATAGAGCTCATATTAGCTATCCTGCTCGTTATTATCCCATAATCTCGTATATGTCATAAAGTGCTTGTAAAGTAAGTGTATACGGTTCTTGTCCGTCATTACCATTTTGGGACGTGACAATATAAACTTATTATACTACTCCAATCGAAATTAAATTAGTTTTAGCATCTTGTCTCTCGAGTAGTAACTAATAAGCTACAAGGTATTCCAACGATCTTGGGTAACAAGCTACAAGTTAGTAGATATATAGCGACGAAAGTCACAGATTTCTTTTAAAATTCCCCAAAATGGTTTAATTTTCAAAAACACATTTTGGGACAAAGGAGAGGCAATTTTCACCAGATTATCATTGTTTGGCTTCGTTAAGGTAAGAATTTCATCCCATTAATTAGTAATTGATAATTTAGCCTTAGAATTGCTAATTTATGGAGTTCGGGGAGGCTTTAGTGCTGATTTTAGTCGTTTTTCTGGTGCAAGGGAGTAAATTAGGAATAAAGTTAATGGGTTTTGATTATTAATGGTTAATTTATCCTTTCATTCCGTTAATTCACTAATTAATCCATGAAATTGATAGTTTTAGGTGAATTACGGTAGAAAAGCCTTAGAACGGGGAGGGAATGATCATGAACTTGGCCTTAGGGGTTGGGTGTGAGTTATAATTCCCAATGTGGTAGGTCATTTCACTAATTATATATTTGTATGTATTTTCTAGATCGAGATCAGGCAGAAATTGCACGAAAAGGCAAGGCTCAGGCTTAGTTGAGTTGTACAAGCTTGGATTGAGGTAGGTGATGGTATTGTAGTTTAATACAATTTGTATTATATGTGCATGTTAACTACTTCTTCATGTGGCTTGTTAGTGCATATTGTTTAGTGTGGTCAATTCAAATGATTATACCTTATTGTATGATTTTGACCTACCTTGCTGTTAAATGTGGAATGTCTTGGTATTTGAGACGTTCTCACAGCTTGTTAGTGGAATAAGGTTGGTATACACTCGTGTCTGGGATATAGGTACATGGATGGAATTTGTCTCTTGCAGGTCATGGCTAGAGAGTGGTTATGATACCCATAGCGTGTATGTACGAGGTTCAGGTGAGTTCGACGGTTCCCTGAGTGAACCAAAGAATACAATTATGTATGCTTGATAATTTCTTAAGTTGTCTTGACTTGGTTATAAGTGTATTGTCTCGTTGCTTGTAACTCTAATTTGCTTATTTGATGTTTGTTGTGCTAGGTGTAGGTTGATTGAGCATGTATTAGCTTGTTATACTATGTTTTAGTTAAGTGTTCATATTCTCATCTTGGGTTGGCCAAATGACCCTACCCGTACACTGTTGTTTTCTTGTATGCTGATACTACACCTGCTCTTACTTTTGTTGAGTGCATTCCAGCGGCTCCTATGAGACCTCACTTGTGAATTATAGCATTGGACTTTGGATTTAAGGGTAGCAGTATGTTTTTGGGCTACCATAAATCCTTCCTGGATGATAGAGTATTTATTTCTAAACTTATGCTTTTCATTTTAGTTTTTAGGGTTGCATCCCCTACTTGACAATCTTTAGTAGTTTTGGTATGGATGACTTTTGGGTCCTAGGGATGATTTTTGGTTAAGTACAATGTTCCGCCTTTACGTTGTACTTATGCTTTGTTTTAGACTTGATATTTTATTGATGGATTAGTTCTAGTTATTCCCTCTAAGTGTTGATCATGGGTTTAGTTTTTGGGGTAGTTGGTTCTCCTACTGGATGAGTAGTGTGGGTACTACTCACGACAGATTTGGTTCGTGACAAAGTTGGTATCAGTGCCTAGGTTCTTCAATCTCGTCGTACCAAAACGGGTCCAGTAAAGTCTCGCGGAATGGTACGGAGTCCTTTGTACTTTTCTTTGGGAGGCTATAGGACTTTAGAAAAACTGTCATTCTTGCTTCTTTCATGCTATAACTTATTCCAATTTGTATCTAGCAATCCAAATTGGTATCTAATCTCTTCACTCTTTTGCCCGCAGATGGTTACTACTAGGTCAAATGGAACCCGAGAAGCATCCCCCGCACGAGCAACTCCAGTTGATGAGCCAGCCATAAGGGGAAGAGGACGAGGTAGGAGAGGAAAGAGATGAGCCATACCTGCTAGGGGTAGAGCTTAAGCAACTGTTGGCTAGGCTCATGAAGGGTCAATATCACCTCACCTACCTCAAGACTATTTTAAGGGGATGTAAGCAGTAGATGAGCAAGTATTGGAGCCCGAGGTGATAACACCAGCTGGGGTTGCAGCCTTGCCTCTCATGTCAGCTAAGGTTGTTCAACAGGTGTTGGCTTTTCTGAGTAAGTTGGTTGGTACCAGAGCTACTCTTACTGTACCAACTGTTCTGATTCCAGGTGTTTACCCTACTGTTGCAATGGCTACTAAAATGGATGAGGCTTCAGGGACTGACGCTTTTGCTCATTTGGTTTTGGGTTCTGTGATGACTGGTACTGAACATGATCTACTGACCAAGTTTCTGAAGATGAAACCTCCAACTTTCCAGGGTACTGAGTCGAAAACTGCTTTTGAGTTCATCATTGACTGTTATGAGAGGTTACATAAAATGGGTATTATGCAACAACATGGAGTTGAGTTTGTGAGTTTTCTGTTGGAGAAGGATGCTAAGCAATGGTGGAGAGCGTAGGTGTTTCAGGCTTGACACGGTAAAGATCTCTAGCAACTTCTGTTATTATTCACATGGTAGAAATAATGTCATTTTGTTTGTACTTTCTCTTAGCCGCTCTTGTACCTATTTAGACTAGTTCCTAGGGAAGGGTTACAGTTGTATTTTGAAAGTTTTCAGTTACGATTAAGGGTTTTGTAGACTGGTTGTAAAATTAAAAACATTTTTTTATTTTCTTATTGACTTCCGCATACCTTTTTAAATAGGTGGTAAGGGTTCTCCTATCTAGGTGGATTAGAGTAGGTGCCCGCATAGTTGGGTCGTGACACCATACTTTTGACAGACCTTGCAAAGTGTTGGTTGCCAATCATAAGATACCTTCTGCTCCACCAAATTTCCCTTCTCATTCCTGAAATATATGCTATCTGGTAATGGAATTCCCAGCTTCACTTCTACTAATAATCTAGCAAAGTTCAAACCCATCTTCTTCTTAGTATTTTGTCCACCCTCAATGACTTCCCCATTTAACTTCCAATCTTACTTACACTTTTTGCATTTTAATACTTGAAATCCTGAACAAATAGCTTAATCCAGATTGGGACAGTCAGTAATTCATCTCTGGTAAATTCCATTTCAAGGGTCCATGACTTAACAATAAAAGGCTTATTGTCAAAGTGATAAATACCTCCTTGCAAAACCTCATTTTGGCTTTTAAACCTAACTAGAACAATCTTCATCATAGCTATTTTATTAATTCCAAACTTACCCCATTGCCTTTGGATTTATCCATTCAATACAGAGAAGGGTGGATGGGCTCCTAACACATAACAAACTACTGAGTGTTTCCAGTAGTCAATTTCAGAGCTAATGTCAACAATATCAATTTCACAGATGATTTTCCCCCTTTTGTTCTCCGGCTTGATAAATTTCAATTTGAACCCAGCATTGTTAATTTTGTTATGTCAAAATTATCCATAATATTACTCTTACTATCACATTTATCAGTAATTATAATAGACTTACCACTTGATTTCTCCTCTGATTCAACTTCATCTGCCTATGAAGTGGTGCTAGCATGCCCCAGAGACTGGATCATCTTCTTCCACTCCTCTTCAGTTTCCTTCCCTAACACCGCTCTGGACTTAACCTGAGTATCTTTAGACGTAGTCTGGCCACTTGTTACTACCGCCGCCATAGGATCATCGACACCCATTCGTACTGAACTACCAGCTCCTCCGGCTGAGACCCCTGTTTTTGGGTTCAATTCCCTAACAACACCATTGATTCTGGCTATCACCAGAGTTTGCCCATGCTTCCCACCTGGTGCCGGAGGTGGAAGCAATGTTCCCGCAACTTTTTAATCATGAATTTCCATATGAGTTGTAGCTTTAGGTCTCCTACCTATGGTGCGCGTACATTAAGGCTAACGTGAGTTGAGAGCATCCAAAGCTTAGAATTTTTTGAACAAGTAATTTTTTTATTTTTTATTTTTAAAATAATTTTATTTGAAGTTGTGGATATTCTCCCTATATTGTATATAATTTTGTTGCAGCTTTAAAACAAATTAAAAAGAGAACCAATTGACTGAAGATTGCCTCCGAGCACAACAAGAGCAAAGAACGTGATAATTTAGATAGCTAATATCCAGTGCATTTTATAAAATTAAAAAGTGAAGTATTTAAAATTGAAATTGCTAGTCAGCTATACCATATAATCATCTTTGCAATTTGTTAATATCTGTTATATCATCTACCATGTCATATACTTGTGCGGGAGTAATTTTGGTAATTCTATTAAAATGCCAAGGGCGATTAGTACAACAATCAGACTAAAAAGGCATAGGTGAAACCAAAAAATAGAAGAAATTAAAGAAAAAGTTGTTCTTATTGGTTGTCTGGTTGTTTATTTAGCAACCTACAGAAAAATTGAAGATATTTCCTTGAGGTTAAAAGAGTTCATAAAGGGACTTGTTGGGGGAGTTCAGAGAACAATATTTGTAGAAAAAAAGACAAAGAGCAAATTATGAGAGAAGTAATTTCAACAAAATAATGTTAAGAACGAGTTATATTAATCCTAGCTACAACCCAAAAATCCAAATGGTTATGTATGTATAAATTTGACAGTTATAGCTCATCAAAGACGTAGATAAAAATAATCTTCATGAGTGTACTACATATCTATGTAATTGCATGATGAAAGACTCAATCATGGTTATACAGTATAAAAGGAATTTATAAACAAAGCAACAATAGAGAAAAATGACTTTAGAATAATCTCAAATTTGAAACTCAAAAAGGAATTATTACCTAAGTGTATTTGCTCTTTCTTGAAAAGAGATTATTTTTTACATAGTCAAATGATTGTTGCTGAACCACACACAAAAACTACAATCGCAAAAGGGAAAAATAGATAAAAACCACAAGCTATCAGTAACCAACGTTAAAAGATATAAATAGGATTAAAAAGAAAAGAAAATTTTCTTATTCTTCTTTATTAAAAAGATAAAGAAAGGCTATTTTACTACTGTAAAAAGGTGAAAAGATTGCTAGTTCTTATTTTTTTTTTATAGCTGATCTGGTCCATGTCAGTAGGTCCTAGTCCTGTTATATCCTTTTAATTTGAGTTTTGAAAATTTAATTGTCAATAGGTCCCATTCCTGTTATCTTGCCGAGAGACATGTTATGAAATTAATATGGTATAGGGGCACAAATTTTATGGTATAACAAAGGAACATATTGTCAATGTGCTATGTCTAGAGAACTCTTAACACAAATTAATACCTAATTTTACACTGAATCCATCACCATCTTCTCTTTCGTTTTCGCTCACAAATTCGCCTGGTTACACCCATATCTATCTCTAAACAAAGAAACACACTGCAAAATTGCTAAATTCATAGATTTCTAATGTGAACTAATACTTAATTTTAAGAGCGAAAATATTGCTTCCAAGTATGAATATTATATTGAAACATATTTGATCAAACACTTATTGATCCTCAGATATAATTTTTATCATGAAATTTAGTTTAACAAAAAATTCAAGTAAAATGAATGTCTAAACATAACTTCAAATTCTAAGAACCTCTAAATTTCAAGTTTCATGTTTTGAAGTTAAACAGAATAATCCTTTTTGATATTTTAAGCTATTGGGTAAATTGTTGTTTGATTTTCAGAGAAAGAGTTTATTTTTTTTAAAGCAGAAGAGAATTGATCAGATAAAGCAAATCGACTATTAACAACCATAGAATTTTATTTAAACTTGATTTTATGCACAAAAGAATGGTATCTTCAAGTAAAAACAGTTGGGTGTTTTCCCTTGACTGACGACTATGGATTTTGACTAAAAAGCTTATGCTAAAATACTCAAGAATCAACGTTGTCTTCTGATCTCTTGTATTCTGGCTTCAACTCATAAGTACCTTGATGAACGCCTTTATTATTATAGATGCAAAGAACTTTGAGCATATCTTTAATAAATTGCTCAGGTTGATCAGTCTCATGGATCAATTGTTTTAGTGTCCAATTTGATTGCCTCTCAAAGAGTTTGAACATGATTTCTTCCATTTCATTGCGGTCCCTCCTTGTTCTTTTCATTTCTAATCCCTTACTTGTCACCTTCTTCTTATCTGCAGATCCAGAAGCTTTAGTTGCAAAAAATCCAGGCATAGGCCTCATATGTTTGACGTTATCATTGTCAATAACCTGAATTTGTCTATTTTTTGTCATGTACTTATTGGTCCTTTCACGACAAAGTTTTCCATAGTTTTCAATGTTTTCATGATGAGGCTTCATATCAAATTTGTGATATATCTTCCCTTCCACGGAAAGCCTTCCTTGAGCTGACTCAGAAAATATAGACATTGGAATAAAATCTGTAGACATATCCATGGAGTAGTGAGTGGGCATATTTTCAGATGAAGTTCCAGTCAAGTCCATGGTAAACTGAGTGCCATCATTGGCGAGGAGAGGATCAACGACGACAGTGACTTTGGCAACAGGTCCAGGAGAAATAAAAGAGAGGTCATTGTCAATGGAAGAAGAAGAGTGTTGATGTTGTTCGAAGAATCGAGAGACAACGGTAGGACATTTCATCAACCACACACGTCGATCTGCATTTTTTGTCTCTAAATAGTTGTTCATCGAAATATTTTGCGCGCTGAGCTTTCCGTTAATTTTCTCCACCATGTATGTGTGGTGTTGGTGCTACACTGTGGAGCAGTTGGGTGAGGGAAATCACATTTTGTCACTATTTAAAGAAATTTGTCCTTCTCTGTAACCAATCATGCAACAAAATGAAAAAAAAAAAAGTTTTATATATTTGTTACATGAAAAAAGAAATAAATCTGTAATAATCTGAGGAAAACCCTACAGATTTAGATCCTATAAACCAATCTAATCTACCTAGAAATAGAAGAATTGAATTGATTCTTCTTTTTTCATTAGAATCGAGGATGGACAGAAACCCCAAAGCAAAATCCAAAAAATATAATCCAAAAAGCAAAAAATCAATCGTCAAAAGCTTAAGATGATATGATATCGAATAATCAATTTACAAAACAACATACCTGATCAACAACACCACACCAGAAAAGACACAAAGGAGAAACAGATTATGATTGCTCTTTTTGTTTACTTATTATTATTTGTTTTTACAGAGAAAGAGAAATGGAGATATCTGAGAAAGAGAAATACCCTTGTATAATTTTTTTTGACAAATAACAAATATGTTGAAATCTTCTCTTCTATAATATAGAAATTTAATAATTTTTTAATATATAATTTTCCTATTAATTTCTTAAAATACATGGTAGTTAATTATATTTTGAAATTTCTTTTTTTAGTTGATGGTATCACATTTTTTGTTATATTTCGTAAGACACGAATATACATATATAAATTGTTGTACATTACATAACATCACAAATGCTTAGATCTTAGGTAAGTACTTGTTGATTATAATATTAATAACTTTTCAATTAAGTCAATTGTCACATTAGTAGAAATATTTAAAAATAGAATTAAAATTCACTCAATTGAGTATGCCAATTAGAGTATCATTTTTTACTTGTATAATATTTTATCTTATTCTTTTAATTTATATTATATTAAAAGTACGAGGGATCTTATGAATATTTTTTTTGTTGGATATGTGACCTTTTCCCAAAGAAAAAATCTGCTGGAATTTTCCTTAAAAAAAGGTCGGTTATTTGAATTTTTAAATTGGTTACGAGAGTTCTCTCCAGAAAATCCTAAATTTATGGTTAATGTTATTTGTTAGGTGATTTGTTAGGTGAGTGAAAATAGGCCGGTTGACTTTTCCTTAAAAAAAAGGTTCAAAGTATATATATGGAGAACTAATGTGAAAAGAAGTCCCACAATTTAATGATATTTATTGTTACAGATTAAAAGTTGGACCTCTAAAAAAAAAAAATACTAACTGAATTGATTAAATTCGAATAATAGTAAATAATTTCATACAAAAATAAATCCGAAAGTGCACAAAAGTTTATAATATTTATCAATTCTAAATCAATTAAAATTTATTTTATATATAAAAAAAATTTCTACATCCATTTAAGTAGTATTTTGATCAAACTTCATGAGAAACATATACAACTTTTTCTACTTTTTTTCTTATTTTGATTTTGATTTGAATAAACTTGTCTCTTGCATGCATTCACAATTAAGGTTTCTGTACTCTTAACCATTCACAATTAAGACCCTGATGAAACCCTTAGCTTTGTTCCACAAATTCGATTATACTTTGACACTCTAGCATCCTTTGGTTCATTTATGTCTACAAGCACAATTAACAAGATAGTGACACCCCCCTTCCCAACCCAAAATACAATAACCGCTAGACCACCTACCATATCATAACATACAATCACGGACACCTATCCAGTGAGGATCAACATAGACAGTAGCTCAAGTCAACACACCACTACCCACATCAAACATTCAGACAACATAGTCAATATAGGGACATAACGGGTCAACAATCATGACTCATCCATAATATACCTCCCCTTGTCCCATTTCCCTAAGTAAGTAGGCAGTATAGATCAATCTCTTCTGGTACTAACCTTAACCCGGGCCTTTCACGAATTCCAACATGATCAACAAATGGGGAAACATTATAATCATGAGTCTCAGTCCATAGAAAGCCTAATACACCAATCATCATATAGTCCGGTTCATGCAAGGAACCAATATACCAGAATAACAAATGAGTCGGTCCGCTCAAGGGACCAATACAACACAACAATGGCAACTATCATGCATCCCGATTTACATAATGAAATCACCTTTAGCAATTAAGTACATAGACCGGTTCACTCAGGAAATACACATATAATGATAACAAGTAAGCCCGGTTCACTCAAGAAACACATATATAACGATACAAGTAAACCCGGTTCACTCAAGGAAACCACATATAATGATAACAAGTAAGCCTGGTTCACTCAAGGAACCCACATATAATGATAACAAGTAAGCCCGGTTCACTCAAGGAACCATTACAATCAAGAAACACATAATCCTCGGTTCACTCAAGGAGCCGTCACACTCACCTGTACCTTGTACACACTTGCTAAGGGTCTTATGTGTGCGCCCACTAGTCATGACCTGCAGGGGATGAGTCCTTGTCTATGTACCAAATCCCAGACATCAAGTGTTTGCCAACCTTATATCACCAATCCCGTAGAGATGTCAAATACCGGTACATTCTACTATAATGACAGTTATCACAACAATCACAACCACAATGATAACAGAATAACACTTGTAAAATCCAACAAGCTTTCATACAAGTACATTACATGAGATTAACATGTAGGATATCAAACAATCATTCACTTTCCTAGAACATGCATTGTACAAGCAATACTAAGAATTAGTTATCAAGCACACATAATACAAATTAGGTTTCAATTACATTAAAACCATCACATTCAATTTGTACATACAACCTGTGGCTGTGGGTTAGAACCCACCCCTGATCGTTCATCCTAACAGTTTGCTACATTACCAATTCTTATTTCTCTGGTTGCCACTATAGATTCTTCTAAATCCACTAACCCTAACCACCCTTAACGAACACACATTTAGTTAAGTTAACCTAAATCCTGATTCTACAGCGTTATTAACTCAACAAGGATGAGCGATAACAATGTAACACATAAATTCAAGAACAATTTTAATATTACAACATAACATCAATTTCCCACCCAATTATTTGGGTTCCTTTCGTTTTATCCATCCAAACACCGCGCCCGAAGGCTTAAGCATGCAATTTCTTGTCAATCTACGTCATGCTTATGCTTTCTAACCCATGTCTAAACTACTCAGTTAAACCTAGCCTACCTGGATGCCAAGCAGCTGCTACGGAGGCATAAACACGAGTTTTAACTCCATGAAGGTGAATACTGACATGCAATCAGTGGAAAAAACATGGGGTTTACCCCATTAATGTGGAAATCCCTCCTCTCCATTACTCTCAGGTCATGAGGTAACCCTAGGAGGGTTTTTGAATGAACCTCATCCTTTTACAACTAAAGAATAAAAAAGAGAATATAAAAATTCATAACTGGGGTGGGTTTCTAGTCCCTTCATCTTGCTATAGAGGCCTGCCGGCCATTATGGCAACGCTGCTACAGCAAAAAAAATCCCCCTATAGCGGAATGATATCAGCCCAACCAAACTTTCAAATTCTAAAATTTCAAGTTGTGTCGTCCCACACTAATTTGAGATTGTATTATTAAAATCTTCCATGCACGTACCTATAACGAGGTGTCTTTAAATAACGATAAAATAGATCATTACAACAGATTTCAATTTACCCATTGTTTGTGTCCGAACGACTACGACTAGGAAGAAATGGCACGTGTTAAAATTAAAACTTTAAGCCCTTGTCGCGATGACATAATTACCGACTTGCATGGAATACCAAAATTTAATTTTCCTTGGTACAATAAATTTTCAAACTGTGACTTTAATACTACCCTGCTCCATCAAGGAATTCGCCCTTTCCTTACGAATCGCATGAGACTAATAGAGCAAATATTTCAAATATTTCCCGAGCACCTAAGGTGTCTAAGGCCTCTTAAATACACTGGAACGAAAGAATTCAAACACAATGGATGAAAAAAAATTTGCACTTCCAGGGTAGGGATCCCATTATTCCCGCTATGGCGGGAATATTCCTGCTATAGCAACATCTCTGTAGCTGGAGAGGGCTGCTATACCAGGGCTAACAGATTTAAAGGGGCGAGAAACGGGTTCCTCTCCATTTCTCCTCCTTTACTTGAAAAAAAAACCTCCCCTCCCCTTCCCGATCACATCGCTCCTGTCATAAAAAATAAGGTAATTATCGATACTCTAACTCTCTTTACTTCCTTAGACACATTTATGCTAGTATTACGTTTGAATTCGTAGAAATAGAATGAGATTTGGGTTAGTTTTAAAAACTTCAAAATTGGGGGTTGATTTGGCTGAATTTTCGAAGCATGGTTGCTTCCCTTACATTTACAATGCCTTAATAGCGTTCTAGGTGTAAGAATTATGGAGTGCAAGGTCGAAATGGGCTCGAAACTGTAGGGAATGTGAAGGGTGTTCTTGGTTTGGTTTTGATGATTTAGGCATGGTTTAGAAGTTATCATGCCCCAATTTTTGCATAAACTAGTGTTAAGGTACTTTAGAATCACTGATCTGAGGTCGAAATGCTAAAAATGGAACTTTTCGTCAAGAGGTACCATTGTTGCACCTCTTGATTTGCTGGGAATGATGAAGGCTGCTATAACTGCTTTGTCCCGCTATAGTGGAGAAATTCCCGCTATAGCAATATCGCTATACCGAGATGTAGCCTACTATAGCGAGAGGCTGCAGGCAGTAGCCTCCAAGTTAGGCCAAGGCATTGGTCTTTTTCTAAGATTCGATTTCTTAATACGTTATGAGTTCTAACATGCTTTCTTCTCATGATTTTGCAGATCAACCACCCCCAATGGCGAAAAACCAAGAGAATGCTCCTGCTCCAGCCTACGAGAGATTCCCCTATGAGGCCTATCGGGATAGATAGAAGGAGTACAGGAGGATGGGGTTTTGCTACGAGAGAGCCTTCTCTATGAAAGGGGTAGAGGAGAAGGCGCCTACATTTTTCAATCAACTTTAGGAGTTTGGCTGGGGCCCACTAGTGGTGGCTCTCCCATCTGGGTCTCGAGCTGGGTTAGGGAGTTTTATGCCCTACTCCCTATCATGCTTTGGGACGACCCCAACCCCACCATACGGATCAGAGGATTGGATGTCCCTGTGGATATTCAGACTATTAACGAGGTATTGGGTGTGCCACACATCTCAAATGCAGGGTACTTAGACAAGGCTTGGGAGATGGATCTCAAATGGCTATGAGTTACTCTGGTAGAGGAGGAGTTCAGGGACCAGGTCTACTGGCCCACTACTGAGGGCATCACGAGCACCCTTTTCTCAGCTAATGCTAGAAGGTGGCTGAACCTGGTGTCACAGAGGATTCGTCCATCGGGCAATCTTCCCGACGTGACTTACCCTCGAGCCTTGGTGGTGGCTTGTGCTATATAGGGGATCTAGCTGAATGTGGAGGAACAGATCATGATGAAATGGAAGGACTTTTAACGGGGCAGTAAAAAGGGCCCCTACCTTTTCGGTCTGGTTTCTGTGCTATAACGGCGCTTCGGGGTGACTTGAGGAGGATGTTGACTCTGAGCTGGAGATGGACATACCTTTCTACCTTCTCAGGGTGAAGGTGATTTCGTACAAGGGGAAGAAGAAGAGGAAGGTAGGAAAGGCCGAGAGCAGCCGGGCTACAGAGGAGGCCGATGATGACGATGTTGATACTGCCCCTCCCTCCCAATCCCAGATTTCTAGTAGCCGCCTGGAGGCCAACTTAGCTGCGGTCAGGAGACGTATGAAGCATGCCCCTCCCAGATCCACAGCCCCACCTCCCTCTGCCCAGGATTATGCAGCACTCCGCAGATAGCTTGATAAAGAGAAGAGGAGGAGGCACTCTCAAAACCGCATGCTCGTACGAATTTGGGAGACCGTGAAGGTCATGTTCAGGTGCGCAGTCCCCGACCAGGAACTTTCCCAGTTGGAGCCAGAGGATATGCGGGAGTTTTCCTTCCTTAGTGATGTAGAAGAAGAAGGCCCTGTCCCGGCAGCCTGCGATGGTGACAGGGCATCCAGCTAGGGCCCTTGGTGCATATCAACCCTGGTCCCCCTTTTTATACATTTATCATGATTTGGGTTTCCCCCATTTGAGGCATGTACTATACATTATTCCTCCCTTCCTTTTCCTTTATTTATTTATCGCACATGGATGCTAGCTTAATAATTTTTATATATAGAATGCATGCTTTACCTTTCTCTACGTGATTTTTATATTTCTTGTTGTAGTTCGTAGCTCAAACTAACAATTAAAATAGGCCCGGAATGAAAAATAAAAATAGGGGAAAGTAGAGCAGGGGCTCTGCCCCGCCCATCCCGCTATAACAGCTCGCATGTATTTATGCCGGTGCCGCTGTAGAGGAAAATTCTTGCTATAACGGGTTAGTACCGCTATGGCGGCCCCAACAGAAGCAGCCCAGATTTTTACAATTTCCTGGAATTTCCTCATTCCCCTTTCCCTGTTTTCAGCATTAAAACATGAAATCACATAATGGCCTTAACATAATCCCAAGATCGAACCCAGCTATGCATAAACAACACTTAACATCACATTGCTTAAAAGGAACCAGTTATGAATTACAACAAGAACATTTTTATACCAACAAATCCCGTTATTTTGCACAATAGCCATTTTTCCCATGGTTCTCAAAAAATTTCCGGCTATCCTGGAACAAGAGTTGAGTTTCCCCACAGTCATATACCATCTTTTTCTTTATCATTTTTTACCAATGACAAGCCCATCCCCACATGTAAAATACGATTTCCAGGCAATTCACATAGCAAATAATTCCTTAAACCATCAACACATAATCAAGTTATGACCTTTTACCAACCAAGAAATTCATAGCAACTCAACAATCACATATCACATGTTCATGGCTATTTAAGCAATAACCAATACACATAAGTATCAATCTCAAGTTTCATCATTAAATATTCCTTTTTGTTATCATTATTTCACTCATGGATAATCGTTAGCCAATTGCCCATGCCTTACATAGTCTTCATGGCCAGATACCAATTGGAATCTTCCCGATTCCAACTTCCCTTATTTGTACCATTTCAACCGGAGTCAAACGACATCCATCTACCCTACTGAGATGCCAATTGGAATCCAGAGATACCAATTGGACTCAACTCATACCAGCAAGCACACAGACTGCATAAAAAAAAATGGAAAAATTCCTAGAATGCCTCATAGTTTTTCGAAGATTAAATGTGGACGCCAACACACCAATTCGCAGGACTCCACTCGATATTTGCTCTTGTACTGGGAGACCGGTAAGCTGGGCTCTAATACCAAATTATCATGACCCAACTACCAGGATCGCACGGACACCTACTCCAATCCACCTATATAGGAGAACCTTTACTACCTATTTCAAAAGATATGTAGAATTCAATAAGAAAATATAAAAATGCCTTTAATATTACAACCAGTTTGTAAAACTTTAATTACAACTAAAAATCTTTAAAAATACAATTGTAACTCTTTCCTAGGAACTAGTTGAAACAGGTACAAGAGCGGCTAGGATAAAGTACAACAAAAGACACAACTTCTATCATGGGAACAAATACAGAAGCTGCTAGAGATCTTTACCATGTCAAGCCTTAAACACCTACTGATCCTGCAACTAGACTATACCCCAAAAAGGGTATAACAAGAGTAGTATCAGTAAAAATAACACGTACTGGTAAGCATCATCGGTCGATCTGAATTAAATCACATAAATATTTGAGAAGAAACATACAACTTGAGGGGTTTTAAATCAAAATCATTCATTAACTGATCATTGTCGCTTGGATATTAACAACCTTTAAACACCAAGTATCCATCACTTGCCAATTTAAAGCTCACTCTATAATTTATCTACGAGTCCTACAATCCCGACCCTCAAGGTTTCTTTAACCTTAACCATTCACAATTAATACCCTTATGAAGTTCTTAGCCTTATTCCACAAACCCAGTTATACTTTGACACTCTAGCATCCTTCGGTTCATTTAAGTCTACAAGTACAATTAACAAAATAGTAACACCCGCCCTTCTCGGCCCAAAATACAATAACCGCAAGATCACCTACCATATCATAACTTACAATAATGGACACCTATCCAATGAGGTTCAACATAGATAGCAGTTCAAGTTAACACACCACTACCCACGTCAAACATTCAGACAACATATTCAATATAGGGACATAACGGGTCAACAATCATGGCTCATCCATAATATACCTCTCATTGTCCCATTCACTAAGTAAGTAGGCATTATGGATCAACCTCTAAGTAGGCATTATGGATCAACCTCCTCTGGTACTAACCTTTACCCGGGCCTCTCACGAATTCCAACATGATCAGTAAATTGGGAAATATTATAATCATGAGTCTCAGTCCATAGAAGGTCCAATACACCAATCATCACATAGTCTAGTTCACGCAAGGAATCTATATATCAGAATAACAACTGAGCCGATCCACCCAAGGGACCAATACAACACAACAATGGCAAATATCATGCATCCCTGTTTACATAATGAAACCACCTTTAGCAATTAAATACATAGACCGGTTCACTCAGGGAACCCACATATAATGATAACAAGTAAGCCCGATTCACTCAAGGAACCCACATATAATGATACAAGTAAGCCCCGTTCACTCAAGGAACCCGCATATAATGATAAAAGTAAGCTCGGTTCACTCAAGGAACCATTACAATCAAGAAACACATAATCCCCGATTCACTCAAGGAACTGTCACAATCACATGTACCTTGTACACACATACTAAGGGTCTTATGTGTGCGCCCACTAGTCATGACCTACAGGGGACGAGTCCTTATCCATGTACCAAATCCCAGACATCAAGTGTCTGCCAACCTTATATCACCAATCCCATCGAGATGTCCAAATACCGGTACATTCCACAATAATGCCAAATATCACAACAATCACAATCACAATGATAACATAACAACACTTGTAAAATCCAACAAACTTTTATATAAGGTCATTACATGCGATTAACACTTAGGATATCAAGCAATCATTCACTTTCCTTGAACATTCATTGTACAAGCAATACTAAGAATTAGTTATCATGCACACATAACACAAATTGAGTTTCAACTATATTAAAATCATCACCTACAATTTGTACGTACAACCTATGGGTTATGACCCACTCCGTCCATTCATCCTTACAGTTTGCTACATTACCAATTCTTATTCCTCTAGTTACCACCGTAGATTCTTCTGAATCCACCAACCCTAACCACCCTTAACGAATAGACATTTAGTTAAGTTAACCCAAATCCCGATTCTACACCGTTATTAACCCAAAAAGGATGAACAATAATAATGTAACATATAAATCCATGAACAATTTCAATATTGCAACTTAACAACAATTTCCCACCTAATTATCCTAATTCCATTCGTTTTATCCATCCAAACACCGTGCCCGTAGACCTAAGCATGCAATATCCCGTCAATCTACGTCATGCTTGTGCTTTCTAACCCAGGTCTAAACTACTCAGTTAAACCTAGCTTACCTGGACGCCAAACAGCTGCTACGGAGGCATAAACGCGAGTTTTGACTCCGTGAAGGTGAATATAGACATGCAATCGGCGAAAAAACCATAGGTTTTACCCTATTAATGCGGAAATTCCTCATCTCCATTGTTCCCAGGCCATGGGGTAACCCTAGGAGGGTTTTTGAATGAACTTCGTCCTTTTACAACTAAAAAGGAAAAAAGAGAATATAAAAATTCGTACCTGGGTTTCTGGTCCCATTATCCCACTATAGCGGTCTACCAACCGCTATGGCGACGCTGCTATAGCTGGAAAATTTCTGCTATAGCGGGATGATGTAAGCCCGATCAAAATTTTAAGTTGCGTCGTTCCACACTAACTTGTGATCGTATTATTAAAATCTTCTGTACCCGTACTCATAACAAGGTGTCTTTTAATATCGACGGAACAAGTAATTACAGATACAAATATATTGTGCCTTTTGATGAAAAATATCTATCCAAATGTTTGTTTTTACATATTTTTATGTTACTATACTCATACTTTTGGATTGGATTAAAGCGAAATTTGTTGGAATACTTTATTAAAAAAAAGATTATTTTTATGTTACTATACTCATTTTTTGGATTGGATTAAAGAGAGATTTGTTAGAATACTTTATTACTAAAAAGTATGCGTCACCCGAAAAATCAACAAAGAAAAAAAGAAAAAAAAGAATTTGCCTTTATTATGATCAAAGCAATTAGATTTTACAGAATATTATTATATATTTTCATGTTAATAGTGATTTGGTATAATGTCTTCAGCTTATTTTAGTAGCTAATTAATTTATTGTGTTTTTCTTTCAGCTGAAAAGTTTTAATTAACAAGCATGTTGTCGAATGAAGTAGCTGGACAAATCAAAGATTTGTCTTGTCGGAAAAATCAAAGGTTTATCTCTTTTCTTTTTCAATTATTTTTTACGAAAAATTGTTCAGTATAGAGATAAGCAAAGGACTAAGAGAATCCTAATTTGTTTTTAAAAAAATGTTCAGAGTAGAATTTTCCTTTAGAGTCGATTAGCCATCTACTTTAATCATGTCAGTTGGAGAAAATTTTTTGCCTACTTGTTTCAATCTTGGAGGAAAGTCCGAGTTTAATAAAATTTGGTTATGTGCATGTCCCCTTCTCAAGTGATTCTGGCATAACTTTGGATGTTCATTGCATTTGTTAACTGAAGAAGCAATTGACAATTGTATTGAGTATTTACTTTGTTAAGTGTATGCTGCCTTAAAAAGATTATGTAGTCCTTGACCAGGCAAATTATTAGGCTGTAACTTGTAATGAATGTATTTCTGAAAAGTAAAATTTCTAAAAAAAAAAAAAGAAATTGAAAAATATCAGAAAGATGGGAAGCGGGTAAAGAAAATAAATTGGTGTTTGATTATGTTTCATTGTAAAATTTGAAATGAGTAGCTTTTATTTTCAAAGTAAAAAAATAAAGATATTTAAAAATTAGAATTGTGTTTGTTCATGAAATTTAAATTGGAGTTATTTTAAATTTTTTATGAGTAATTTGATTGTATTTCAAATTTTGAAATTCAAATTAAATTGCGGAATCAGGAAAGCACAAAACCCTTAGCGAAATATCTTTCATCTTTTTTTACTCTTTACACTATTATCTACATTAAATTAAATTATAATTTAATTATTTTCTAATATTTAGGACTTCAAAAGTAACTAAATTTAGGTAATCAATTTTTTCCTTATGAGAAGTATGTAACATACTAGATTCACAAAAAAAAGTAATGAAATTATATATTTACGTAAAACTAAGATTCCAACAATGTAGTTTAGGATTTAATAATTGTAAAAAGCAAAGATATATGCTTCAACATTTAATATAACACTGTTGTTGATTCAAGAAAAATAAAAAAATAAAATAGGTTTGAAATTATTAAATAATTAAAAGTATTATTTCTTGATTACAAAAGAAGAACAATGAGTTCTTTTCAGTGGGACGAAGGAATGGGGTGGGAGGATTTTAGTATTTTTTAAGGATTATAATTTTTGAGGTATTTTAAGTTGATTAGGGATTAATATGTAAATAATTATTACATTAAAAGGAAAGCTTTGACTACCAAAAAAAAAAAAAAATCAAAAGTAAAAATTAAGAATAATTTTAAAATTTAATGAATTTTAAGATAATGAGATCTGGTGGTGAATCGGCATGATACGTGGCGTTCACTTCACCTAAATATCAGGGCTGGTGAAGTTTTAAAAGCTATAATGGACATCAGTTAAAAATAGGGGTACATTTGTTAAGTTTATTAATGGGCAGAGATAAAAATAGCCAAATAATTTAACAAAAGGAAAAAGTTATCAAATAAATAAAAGTAGAGGAGTATATTAGATCCCGTTTCCTTTTTAATTTTATAGCTTAAGCATATTATTCAATAATATTTATTTATTTTTATAGTCATATACACATAGAATAGGTACACGCGCAAAACGCTTTTGTCTAAACTAGTTACCAGTATGGGCCTAAATCATCAATATTGTAGTGATTGTTATGCTTTAGAAGAAATTCAAAGTTAGGATAATGTCTTTTTAAATTTAATTATTTGATAATCTAATTAGTTTGAGCTTGAAATGTCTAGGAAGACATTCAAGAATTGAAGACAATCTTACAAAGCTAATGTTAGAAACATGATTGATTCAAATGAAAGTGAATTAGACAAAATTAAAAAGTAGAAAATAACTAAAAATTCAATTTTCTACTACTTTCAATCATAATTACATCGATTGTATTTTTCGAAAATAGTAAAATTTTAAAAATATGTGCATAATAATTGATAACAAACTATTAAGAAAATTTCAATTAATACTAATATATATATATATATATATATATATATATATATATATATATATATATATATGTATGTATATATATATATATATATATATATATGTATGTATATATATACTAGTTTAGAGCACGTGCGTTGCACGTGTATTTCACGTCAATTAATAGAATTATACAAAAAAAATCATGTTCTACCCTATAAAATTATACATCAATTAATATGGATATTTTAATAAAATATGCATTAGTTATTGTTTTCTGAAGGGTCTGTAAAGTTCAAAGTAGACAAATGAAAGTGAACGGAGAGTAGTTAATAGCCAGAAACGTATTTATGACTTATTTTAGACTAAGGTTGTGGTTGGTATGAAGGAAAATGTTTTTCATGGAAAAAGTTTTTCTAGAAATATTTTCTTGGAAAATAAGTGGTTTTCTTACTTATTTTCTGGTATTTGATTGGTAAGAAGAAAATACTGTCCCAAGATCATCTAGGTCTAATCTACGCAAATACTAATGACACCAAACCAGATCACAACCTTAGACCCTGACTCCTCACACCTGACCACGACAACCAACCTAGGACCTGACCCCGACTCCTCACCCAAGACCCAACCCTGACTCTTGACACGAGAATCTACCCTGACTCCATATTCAAAATCCAACCCTAACTCCCGATCCATGCCGACCGCGACTCCAGGCCCCTGACTTGGACCCGCCTCGACTCCTGGCCCCCGACCTAGAACCGACCCTGACTCCTCACTCCGACACCGACTCTTTACCTGGGATCCAACCCCAACACATAACCCAAGACCCGACCCCGAATCTCGACATGAAAATCTATCCCGACTCCATAGTTGTCACGACCCAAACTAACGGATCGTGCGGGCACCTACACTATCCTAAGTAGCTAGGAGAACCCTTATTACTCAATCAAAAATATGCGAAAGACTTCTGTTTTTAAGAGAATACTGAATTAAATATAACAAAGTGAATTAAATACCAATAAATAAATTTTTCAAAAACTTCTTACAACTGTCCTTCACTACCCCAAGACCTGGTCAGACATGTACAAGAGCTACCTATTATAGAATAGACTGACAGTAAAATAAATAACACAAAGACTCCAACATCTACCAGGAAGGAAGTGCAGAAGTTAGTGCTGAATATCGTCATCCATCTAGTAACTGCAAACTAACCTGCATCCAGTCTACACTCCAAGAAGGAATGTAGAAGAGTAGGGTCAGTACAAACACACGTACTGGTAGGCATCATCGGCCGACCAGTGTTAGTCCACATAATCATAAAGTAGAATCAAAGAAAAGAAATCATGACATCTTAAATAGAGTATAATTCAACTAAGGTTGTAATATCATTATAACACTTTGCCTATATAATTTACAATTCTCCAACTCTATTAACGAGATTATATTCGCCACTAGCATAGTCTAACCTCATTAATTCATACCATCCACCACAATCTAACACTAAACCATCACTATCACCCGTTTATTCGCATTGCTGCTTCCATTACCCTCATCTGTAGGATCAACCCAGTAATCATAGACAACTCACACTAAACTCTCGGGCTAACAACCAAACAATCTCTTATAATATTAAATAATAATAACTAGCCAATCGAATAAGCCACGATTACACCAAGTATAAATAAAGTAAGTCGACCAACATATAGCAAGTAAGCACAGAGTTTCACTTTTTCAAGTACATGTCACACAGTCAATCTCAAGGATATCAAATAGGGAATACAAATCAACTCACATCTCAATAAAACACACAAGAGAACTCAAGTTTCATTAGCAAACCTTATAGATACTCTTGGAGAAAGATTAATTCAATTATTGAAACTTTGGGATCGTTTCTTTGAGATTATTCATTGGATTCATCACTTTAGATAACTTAATTATCAATTTCTTTATTATTAATATCACCATGCCGGCTCGTGGCACCCGATCCAATCACGTCTTACAGCAATATCAAAATTTAACGTCGGCCACATTGCTATTAACAATCTTTCCACTTTTCTGTTCTTAATAAATATTCATCATTCACTTTTCAACCTGTATGAAGGTATATCACAAGCCTTCTTTACTAAAGGCATTTTTTTCAATCTCATTATCATTATGAATCAAGATTTTTCATTTATCAACAATAGTCTGTACACACATGCTAAGGGTCTTATTTTTGCCCAACTAGTCATGACCTGCAGGGAACAATCTAAGTCCATGTGCCGTACCGGCGTGGTACCCGATCCTCCATAAATAAGTAATATCAACATCCATATCCGTACCGACGTGGTACCCGATCCTCCATAACCATATTATGTATATTTTATCAACTTCATACTATCTCTCAGGATACAACACGGTGTACTAAATTTACAAGTACACTTATAATCATAAGGCAATTCGATCAAGTTCGATTTTTCATAATTATTCATGCAAGTATCAATTATCCAAATATCATCAATTCAAGTATGTCCGAAGACCAATCAACAAGCATCCAATTTAGGAGCATACACACAATTAAATTGAGTCTAAACTCCAATTAAACCATAACCTACTCAAATACCACAACTTGGGTTCTAGCATTACCACCCATAACTAGCACATTCAACCTTATCATTATTCTCTACCTCTCTCCGCATAATACAATGCACACAATGATTCAAGTCATCTATCCCTTAGGCCTCACCACTATCATGGCACAATATGCAACTTATACCTTTATAACTCAATTAGGTTCATCACTTGAACAACTAAGAAACATCATGTCCACATACTTCATTCACAATAATTCCCTTTCGGGCACATAACACATAATATCATAAATATCACATAATCAATTAATAACATAATTTTCGGGATTAAAGTAAAGTTCTTATGTCTTTATCCACCTCAACTCCATGTCTACAGGCCTAGACATGCTTTCTCCCATCAATTATAAATTATGAAAATATGAAATAACACAGTCTTCTACTCATTAACCTAGCCTACCTGGACGCCAAGCTTTTTGAATCAACAAGTTATGTCAAGGATGCTCATTCCCTTTCTTCATGCTTCGGAATGATCAATCATCTAAAAATCAAGCAATCATAAGAGTAATTAATCAATTACTCTTCAAATAAATATCTTTGAAAATTCAAACCCACTAATTCTACCCTAATTCAAGGTCTGTATCATTTTCCAAGGTCAATTAACCATTAACTAGTTCTTTCAAGCTTAAACCATCTCCATTAATGGAGTTTTTAAGCTAAAGGTCTCATCTTTATGGAATTCAAGATTTCCAACCAACAAAATATATAATCTACTTTACCAAGTTCATGCTAGAAATCATTAATTTATAATCTAGAATTTGTTCTAGGTGATATTAAGAACACCCACAAGTTTTTCCCAAAAATCCACCATTAAAGGTCTTTCTAAGGATTCTAAGATGTTAATGGAAATACCCAATCCAACTATCTAGTTAATTTAAAAGAGCCCAAAATATCTCTGAGCTCTAAAGATGCTAACTGCAATAATGTGCTGGACAAGCTCCCTCGTGATTCCAACTTTCTCTCTCTCTCCCTCTGGTACCCAAATGCCAGCGGCTCTCCCTAATGAACTGTCGGTTCCCATTAATCACAGCAAAGAAGTTGTCAATTCCAACACCATTTTCATATTGAGAATAAGACACATTGGCATTAGGATATGAAGCATAAGAAATAGCATTTCTAGAAGTACCAACATGCCACACACACCGTTTCGACTAGGATAAGAAGTACCACAAGACAAAATACACAAATATCCACTATCTACATCACAACTTTCATTTTTATGGGAATCTTTATTACAAGGCTCATAAAGTAGGTGGGAGGAAGAATTATACCTCAATTCATCTTCATCCTCATAGTGGGCAGTGTGAGAACCCTCATATTCTCTGTCGTAATCATAAGAATCACTACAAGGTTCTTCTACTCCACCATCTTCACAATAAGAGTTATGAGTGTCATTTTCCTCATATTCACCTTCGAAGTAGAAGCTCTCATCTCCATATGGCTTATGATCATGGATATTTTTATAGCCTCCATAATCTCCATCACAATCATATTCATAGCCTCCATCACTACAAACATAATTTTTCATGTCATCATCATAAGGATCCGAAGCTACGGATGACATACTTTGATTCCAATTACCTACAAAATGAGCAAACAAGATTAGTAATAAAAAATTCCTCATCTTCACTCGTATTTGCACTCTTTCGTGCTTGGTTAGCACCACTCAAATGTATTCACACACTCTAGCCTTTTACCACTCAAGGATTCGTACAAAATTGCTATTCAATTCGATCAATCGCTTGCCAAGAGTCACAAACCAACCTTGAGGTTAGATTGGATTTTTATTAATTGAAGAATAAACGACTTAATAAAAATCTAACGGGGTTGAATCAAGAAAACTAACAATGAAATAAAACTAGAAAAGCACAAGAAAAAAATTAGCACGAAAGAAAAGAAATCGGACTAAAAGAACTTGATAATATTTAGTAGGGTAATCTATTATTTAAAATCAAGTATGAAGCCAAAGAAAAGGAAAAATTAATTAAAAAAAAACTAACTTATCAAGATTTGGAGGACTAAAAAATTTATTTGGGAAGAAATTGGATTGAAATCCACGGAGAAAATGCTTCAAAATTGAAGAAAAACTTGAAAAATGAATGAAAAATGGAGCTGGCAGGTGCGGAAATTTGCTGATGCAGGCACTGACACGCGTTGATGTAGGCATTGACGCGCTATGATGCAGGCACTGATGCAATCGCTAGTGCAAGCGCTGACACAGGCGCTACAGTTGAACGACTTGTGCTAATGTGTCACCCTCTGATTGGGCCACGAAAAAAATGCTGAAAATTATCTTTTTTCAAAATTTTAGATATTTTTTTGTACTCTCTTGGGCCCACAATCACCATAACACTTTCTTTTTCTTTTCTTTTTGGAACAATCAATACCTTATTGATGATTCTTCCTCACCAACATATAAATTTCATGAAGAACACTATGAATATTGATGAACTTCCCAAATTCATAACTCACTCAATTTAACTTCGATTTTCATGAAATTTTAAACACGAGCTCCTTTCAACACCACAAATAAACCCCAATATTTTTTAGCCCTTAATTTTAAGCTAAAAATAAACTCATTCTCACCATCTTCAAGCCATGAAGAACACTATGAACAAGGTGAACTTCAAATCTTCATAACTTATTCGTTTTAGCTCCAAACTCTATGAAAATCGAGATTTAGGCTCCCTTGTTATGGAGAACAAACCTCGATGCTTTTCAAGCTCCAATTTAACCTGAATCAACAAAACCACTTGCAAAATCTTCAAAGTTTGAAAGCTAGTTTGCAATTTCTTCCCTACAACTCCAAATAGCACGAAATTTAAAATTTAGACTAAAATGACACTAGGAATCAAGGATCTAGTATCAAAAACAACAAATCAATCAAACAAAAATTTTGAATATTTTTTTGGATGAATTTTTTATTTTTTTTTGAAATATCAAAATTCCAAGACTACTATTTCAAAACTCTGATACCAAATGATACAAGATGGAACACGTGGACGACAAAGAAATAAGGAAACTAAGATAACCAAAAAACAAAATTGAAACCCTAAGACTATATACAAGAAATTAAGATAAAAGATAGAAGCAAGAAAGACACAAGTATGAGATCTAATAGGCAGCCAAGAATATATTTAAATCAAGGCCTCTTATTAAGAATCCAAACAAGCACATATACTATTAAGACACCCTCAAGAGGAACGATCCTTAAGCAAGAAATCCCATCAAACATTCAATTGCAACAAAGACCTTATCCTAAACTCTCACAATAGTTTTCACTCATCAATTCATAATATCAAAGTAGTCTAAGTCTAAAATGAGCTATTCTCCCTTATTTATAGTTTATACTAATAATTACAAAAATACCCTTAATAAAATAAGGGTCTTCTTTAGCATAAGGTTTGAATGTCAAAAATAGCAACTTTGCGCCCATAGCTTCTTTCTCCTTTTTTTACCTTTTCTTCCATGTACTTTCACTTTAGCATATTTTTGAGCTTCAACTCTTCATTCCATGCTATTGATGAAGCTTGACTTGCATCACCTTATATCCTCTTCTTTCAAATCTTTAAGTGTTTTCACTTCTCTCTCCCCCTCAGAAAACACTACTAACTCTGATGGCAAACTCAAACTAAAATATGCTCCAAGCTCCAACGATCTTCATCACAGAACCACTGGCGACAAACCATCAACCAACCTTTTTGCTGGAGATATATCTATCACAATAAGTAATTCCACTTCACCTAGAAATGGAGGGGAGACCCATCATTTTTCTGATTCAAAGCCCTCTATATACCTAGCTCAAGTTGTGATAGAAGACCTGAACCAAGGCCTAACAAACTTTGGCCAAAATGTTTGGATGACCACAATGATGAGCATTATTAATTAGAATCTTTTAGGGAATCTAACCCAGGAAATAATCTCGGAGTAGCAAAGCAACATGAGTTAAAGCCTTCTGTTCTTTCCTTTAAAGATTCTGGAACTATTGGTAGCAGGGCCAGCTTTTGTGAAAAGCTCTGGGGCCCCCCCTCCAATTTCCTTCCCCTGCTCCTCCCTCAGAATCCTTCCAGTATTCTTTAACTCTCGAGATAGAGGAGAGAGTAAAAATAATGGAGGCTCTAAGGAAGAACAACGGGGAAATGGAGAATATTTTAGCAACTCTCAAGGTCCCCAAATCAAAAGTGGTAACTCTAGGAAAACCACTCACCCACGTGTTCGAGGACCTTATCAGTAAGATGTTAACCATGCTTTTGCTCCCGGACCTCAACAAGTTCGATTTGGAAATAATTATTCCAGGGACAGGGATCTTCTTCATAACAAAGATGAAACCACTCTCCAAAAAGAGGAAGGAACCAATAAGTACAGATTTGTCTCCTACCATGATTAAGGGGAAATAGATAATGAGAGAACCAACCCTAATGACACCTCCAATGCCAGCCACTGGTAACTCTCTCAAGCTCTTAACCTCAATATCCAGATTCAATTCCCAGCCACTAGTAACTCTATTGGCATTGTCATCATGTGGGATAATGCCATATTGGGTATTCAGGACATTGTTGACTTCCCCCAAGGAATCCATGTCTCTATCAAGGTAAGTAGCCATCATTCTTCTTGTTATTTTAGTGCTATTTATGATAGTAATAATTTTGAGGATAGCAAACTCCTTTGGTATAGTTTAGTTGACTTGGTAATACTATTGAGGATACTCCTCATGACTCCTGGCTAATAGGGGGTGACTTTAATGAAATTCTTAAGGCCTCTAAAAAATTTTGTGGGAATAGTATAAATAACTCTAGGGCATTTTTTTTCTGGGACTGCATCAACCATTGTGGTTTTGTAGATTTAGGCTTTAGGGTAGTAAGTATACTTGACTAATAAGTGATGCATAAATAGAAGTAGCCTTATCCTCGAGAAATTATATAGGTGTCTGGCCAATGATGCATGGATTAAGCTTTTTTGAGAGGCATCAATCATCCACCTAGCTAGAACCCACTCTGATCACTACCCTTTCCTAGTCAAGTTGAATAGAAATCCCATACCTTTAACAAGTCTTTAAGATTAGAGACTATATGGTGCTCTCATCCTAATTTCATTAATTTGGTTAGAAACTCCTTTGATACCATCTCTCCTCTCCCTTATGCCATTTTCCACTTTGAGTCTCAAGCTATGATATGGAATTATAAGACCTTTGGAAATAATTTCTACCAAAAAAAGAAAATCTTAGCTAGGTTAGCAGGGATTCAAAGATCCCTCAACTAACCTCACAGCCTTTTCCTTCATGACCTGGAAAGAACCTTTACCAGAGATTTCAGCAATATCCTCAAACATGAGCAAGAAATCTGGACATTAAAATTCAGAATAAACTGGCTCACTGAGGGTGATTTCAACTCTAACTTCTTTCACACCTCCACCCTCAATAGGAGAAGAAGAAATAAGATCAATGCTCTCAAAGATGATAATGGTAAGTCGTGTTACACTCATAAGGATATCAAAGCTAACATCCTCAGCTTTTACACCAATCTCTTCACTACTGACCACATCTCCTCTCCTCTCAAATGCCAAAATAACCCTTCTACCAGATGCTCCATTAACAATGAAGACCATAACTCTTTTGATAGCTTTCCCACTCCTAAGGAAATCAAGAGGATTGTCTTTTCCTTCAACCCTACCAAAGCTCCTGGCCCTGATGACATTCATCCTCTAATATACCAAAAATACTGGGACATTATGGGATCCTCTATCATCAAATTCTGTATTGATACCTCTACCTCCACCGACATAAAAGGGAAAGTTAATGCTATCTACATTTGTCTTATCCCTAAATGCTCTAATGCCTCAAATCTCAGGAACTTTAGACGTATAGGGCTCTGGTACACTGAATATAATATCATCACCAAGATCATTGCTGTTGACACCTAATTTTTACCCTCCCTGACTAGGTTTAATCCCGAGTTTCTTTGATTTTGAATAAAATCAAAATATTTATTCTATTCGGATAAATGCTTTCTAAAATATTTATTTGAGTTAAATTTATCAGTTAAGTGATAAATTATACACTTTCATACTAATGTATACGAGATCGTATAATTTTTGTCGCTTAAATAATTATTTTATCAAAAATAAATTTTAATCAAGAACTATCTTGGGAATTAATTCGAAATGGATAAAGTCTTGACTTAAAGGTAAGTTGTTCTTAAAATAAATTATTTGGATAATATTTATTCAATTTTATTAAACCAAGAAGCTCGAGATTAAATCATTTGTTAAATTCGTATCGGATTCGGATTTGATTTAGCCAACTTTATTAAATTTGGTATTAATTGAAATCAAATTGGCCATAATTGCAATGCAATTGGCCAATTGATTTTTAGTTTGACCTAAATTTAAATACAATTGGTTGAACTCTTAGTCAATTGAGTTATTTAATTAATAGCCTAATTTCTACCCTCCCCTTTCAATTTTTAATTACCCTAATCTACCCATTCCTACCAGCCCAATAACAACATCAATACTCAGTCCACTCCCCCATTTAAAATCAGCCACCCCATGCTCGATAACACAACCGACCCGGTCCACCCTTTCAAACACCTCTTCTCCTTCAACACTACAACAACAATGACAAAACTCAAACACCAATAATATCAACCCATCGGCAGCTACTTCAACCCACCACCGACCCGAAACAAAAACCCAAATCCTTTTCCCGCTTAATTCCTCTCCCTCTCCCCTTCCGATTCGTATACTCCATGTGATAGGCAAGCATTTAGTACCAGCAAACAATCGAGAATGTTCCAACATGCTGAGGTATCCATTCCAGCTTTCAATTTCGGCAATTTCAGGAACGATTTGTACTATTTTTGTACCGGTGGTGTGCTATTTTCATTGGAGGAAGAAGAATTCATCGTTTTCCCCCAAAACCCCCAAACGAATTTGGCCCTCTTTTGGTCCAAATTCATCAATCCGAAGCTATCTAAACCCCAATCCTTATCCAGCTTTCAATTTCGAATTTCAAATTCCCAATTCAAAAATCCCTTAATTACCCTTTGTTTCCCCCCCATTTTTCATCCCCAATTCCCCTATAAATAGATAGTGTGGGTTGAGGGTTAAATGGAGGATTTTTTGGGGGAAAATTGGGGATTCGGGAGGCGCAGGCTTCTAATCCCACGTAACCAAAAATCCTAGAGGAATACACTAGAAAAAACCAAATTCCGACGAATCCATTTGAATTCCAGCGAAGAAAATTGAAACTCTGGTGGCTGAAGTTCGTCGTCAAGGATCGTAGTCCTAATTCGCTGCCCTGAAAAAGGTAAAATTTTCATCTTTTTACACTTTTCTTCTTTGAAATTAGCAAACGTGTGAATGAAATTTAAAGTGTCGTTTTAATTCTTTTGGATGTATCGAGTCTTAGGATTTGATACATAGATTGGTCTTGCATGAAATTATGTGTGACTGATGGAGTTCTGATTTGTTAGTGTGTTGCTGAAAAGTTTCGAGCTTTGAAACTTTCTGTAGTTGTTTGATGATTTTACGGTTGCGGTACTATTTTGTGCCTGTCAAGGGCTGAAAAAGAATGAAATCTTTATGTGTATTGGAGTGTAATAACGTTCAAGATGAATATTAAGTTGTTTGCTTGCAATTATATTCTTGCTTGATTGCTTGAAATCACTAAAGGTCGGAACTTGAGTCTGTTTATGAGTTTGCTAACAGACACATTTTGTCATGGTGCATTCAAGTTTTTCCATTTAGAATTTCTTAGTGTGTGCCAAATCTGATTGCTAGCAGCCTAGCCTCCATCTTTCTCTAAGTTTGTTACGTGTTCGTTTAAGCCAATTTGATATCCAGTTCTCTTAATCAACTGATGGTTTTGCTTAAAGATTGAAAGTTGCTTTTGAATAGGTAATCGGAATTCCTCTGCTTGTGGTTTTAAGTAAGGAACCAGAATTCCCAATAAACTTCGATGTTGAAAAATGACTCTTAGGCTCGCTTAAATGAAGTTTTTTCCTGATTATGTCTGGCAATGTGTAATTCATGAAGAATGATATCTTCTCCTGAGTGTCGTATTTAATTTTCCCTTTTCCTATTGCGGGTGCTGTCCTTCTTTCCTTTCTTTTCTTTGTTCCTTCTAGGGTTCTTTCTTGTGAAACCAAAACCAAGTTGCATCTCGGTTAAGGATCGATATGGCAGCCTATCTTAGGCCTTGTGTTGAAAATCTTGAGCTTTAAGTTTATGTGACCGCTTTTGTTATTTAGAATGCACAATGTTGTTTTGGTATTCAAAAGTGTTAAAAGGTGAGATTTCTTTTTTGAAACGTTGTTTAAATTTACTTCTTTTAGTCTGTTTTCTTACTCGAATTGGTAGAATTTATCAGAGTATGCTTATGAAATCTTTTGGTTTAAGAAGACGATTATCTGCTTCCTTAATTATTTGAGATAATAGTTGAATGTCGATTTTTTATTTTTATTTTTTTAAAAAAGAAGGTTATAATTTGGTTCAGCATTTTGTTGCTGAAGATATGTAAATAAAAATCCCATAAGGAAGGCTCATCTTTCCTTCCCCTTCTATTTTTCTTTTCTCAGCCTTTGTTAGAATCTGGGAAGTAGCATAACTTCTTGGCAAGTTTCTTTAAATGTTATCTGTGGCTAAGCATGATGCATTTGTTCATATAAGCTTCCATATGTTGATTTCGAGTTAAATTTAACATAGACTTCTTATGTTTCCCATGATTCTCATCTTTAAAGTGTCACTGTTGGAATTGAATAATTATTCAATTTCTTTTCCATTCAAAAACCATCAAAGAATCCATATTGTTTTACTTTAGCATACAAGTCCCCTGCTTCTTTGTGTTCCTTGTTACAACTTGATCATGCCATATTACTGTCTAATTACCCCTTTGTGATTATTTGTGATGGGCTCAAAATGTGTGTTTACTTGCTCTTCCTATTGGTTTCTTTAAAAATAAACGTTGCCTTATTTAGTTTTTTTCTTTTTGAGTGCATACTAATCCCTATTCTCTTCTTTATGCATGTGACACGTGTTTGAGTCCAATCATGGACTCTACCTCCTCTGCATTTCCTTAATGGGCCATAGAGGCCCATATCATTTTCGCGTCGAGCCTCAAGACCCAAAACGGATTCAAAATCGTGAAAACCGGATAAGAAATGTGTAGCCGAAAGCTACATAAGGAAGCTAGTATACAGGGTTGAAGACGAAGGCAAAAAAATGGAATAGGCTAAAAAGCCTATGAAAATTGAGGATTAAAGTCGGGCATGTCCAAAAACCCATTTTCTCAACTTTTCTCCTTTTATTCATTTACTTGTAATTCATGTTTGAATGTATTAAACTCTTAAATTTGGTTAATCTAAAATAATTTTCCCTTCGAGTTGTTATTTTATTTTATCTTTGCATTTTTCTTTACTTATCGCTTTGTCACATAGCTTAATCAATAAAAAAATGAGTTCTCTTAGAATAAATCTTTAAAAAAATCAAAACGGCATTTTGTCTTATCCATGTGTTAGATTGGTTTTATTTAAGTTAAAGAAAATTCTCGCCGACATAAAATTATTTTTCTTGTAAAAATCAAAACCTTTCATAATTAGCTAAATATTTCATAATTTTGTTTAAATTCTGTATTCTCTTTAAAAAATCTTCATTATTCAAAAATTTGATATTTTCTAGCAAAAATCACTTTCTTTTTCTTTCCATTAAAATAATTTATTTTCCCTTAATTTGATAAAAGATTTGAATTTTGCTCAATCTTTCTTTTTTGAGAGGATTTTCCGTTAAACTAAATAAATCATTTTTTCACTTGAATAAATTATATGTCATGTTTACAGTTAATTCAAGATCTTACAAAGATAGCTATTATTTTCAAAACTGGTCATTTTTACAAATCACTCAAATTGTCTTTTGGTCAACCGCTTTCGCGGACGCTTCTTGAGTGCCTTAAAAACCTTCTCAAGGCGTTACCAGAATCCTTACCTAGTTTCTCTATTTCAAAAGTTTATTTCTGTTTTTAAGCTTTTGAAATATTTTAGTTTTTCTTGATATTTTCTATAAAAAATCAAGTGGCGACTCTGTATTTTCTTAAATTGTTTCAAAATTTTCTTTAAAGTTTTGAAATAGTTTGAAAGTCAAAAACCAATGTTTTCAAACCCTTCGAGCCTAAAACAGAAAAGGGGATAAAACAATTGCATGAAGGTTTAAACCTCACCAAGCCAACCTCATTAGTCAAAGTCAAGCTAGTTTTCTCCCTAAGAGGAGAACCTCTAATAATGCCATTATTATCCCAGAGGTCATATCCTATTTAAAAAAAAATGAAAGGTAAAAAGGCCAACATGATCCTCAAAATTGATCTTGAAAAAGCCTTTGATAGGCTTGAATGGTACTTTATCATACATGCCCTCCATTTCTTCAATATCCCTCCTAGAATCAACTCTCTCATCATGTCATGCATCTCTACCTCTTCCATCTCTATCTTGATCAATGGAGAAAGAACCAACTTCTTCAACCTCACTAAAGGAATCAGACAGGGGGACCCTATCTTCCCATACGTCTTTATCATATGCATGAAACTCCTCTCTAGGAGAAATGACCATGAAGTGGATATCCTTAATTGGAACTCCATTTCCATCAGCACTAAAGGACCCCAATTTTTTCATCTATTTTTTGCTGATGATCTAATCCTTTTTGCTAGAGCTAATGAAAAAAATAGCATCACTATCAGAAACACCCTTAAAAGTTTAAGTCACCATTATGGGAAGAAGATAAATCATTCCAAGTCTAAAGTGATTTTCTCCCAAAATTGTACTTCTAAGGACAAAAGGATTCTAGCAATCATCATATCTATTCAGGCTAAGGACTCCTTCGAAAAATACTTAGGCTTCCCTATTTTCCATAAAAAGCCTTGTAACAGAGATTTTCAATTTATTATGGATAATCTCAACACAAAACTTTCAGGCTAGAAGATTAAATTCCTGAACATGGCTGGCAAAACCACTCTTGCTAAGTCCTCCCTTAGCAGCATCCCTACCCATGTCATGCAATACATCTCTCTGCCTAGGAAGATCCACACTATTATAAATAAAACCCAAAGAAACTTCATTTGGGGCTTCATTGTAGAGAAGAAAAAAATGCATCTCTTTAACTAGGACATCCTAACTCTTTCTAAAATAGATGGAGGCCTAAATATACAAAAAACCTTCATTAGGAATGTCACTATGCTCATTAGTCTAGCTTGGAGGTTCTTTCATATCCTCCCTTTTTGTCTTTGGGCTATTTGGAAGAATAGAAGCCATACTGTCTTCAACAAGAAGAAGGACAAGCCTAATTTTCATCAAATTTATGCTGAAATTGTTTAGTACATCTACTTGACAAACAACATAAATTCTTCCTCTCAATACATAACCATCAGTATCAAATGGAACCCCCCCCCCCCAAAGGATTGCTACAATCTCAACACTGATCTTTTATGTTTGGGAAACCCTGGTAAAAGAGGCATCGAAGGAGTCATAAGGAATAAAAATGGAGACTGGGTTATGGGCTTTGCTAAGAGATTTCACTTAACTACTAACAATCACATAGAGCTTCTTGCTCTTAATGAAGGGTTAAAAATTGTGGAGAACCACCAACTCCTTCCTTCGGATATCAATATTGACTCAAAAGAGATTATCTCTATGTTGTCAGAGGGGAACTTACATTATAATGTTGTGGCAGTAGAATGGGATAGAGGATTCCATGAAAAATTTTAGAGAAAAACCGCAGTGTTGTTGGAGACCACCCTTTTTGAAGTTCCACATGTGTGTGCCTATGAAGTTGTTTGTACAGACATCGCAGAAACTTATTTTGAAAGAAAGATTAAACTTTGTAATGGGATTCAAGATGGGGAAACCCCAATACTTTTGTCTTGAATCCTGGCTAGAATATGCAAGATAACATTGTAAACTATATTTATTTTTAATGCATGTCAAGTTTACCAAAAAAAAAAAAGAAGAAGAAGAAGAAGAAATGATTGTTTTTTTTTTTAACAGAAGCCAATGATGACTATTTTTAGGGAACATGTGAAGGTGGACGTAATTAAAAAATTTTGAAAATTAAAGTGTTTTACTAGGAAAACAAGGACGCGTGATTATTTAGTCCCAAGTAAAATACTTGGCCTCTAGGAGGGCCACGTGGACAAGTGGGCCCATACAAATTTATTTGGGTAACTTACACAAATCTCATAAGTTAAGGAGCTAATAACATTTTTTACCACAACTTTGTACAATTACATAAAATCCTAGAAATCTCGTTTTTTGATACATATTTGAAGCCTTGATACTTATCGTGTGAGATACATACTAAACTAGTAAATGTGGGGATACATATCGTGTGTGATACATAGTAAACTAGTAAATGTGGAGATACATATTTGTGATACATTTATTTTAGTACAGTGTTATGTGTTGAATTAGGAGATACATATTTGTGATGCTTTTATTTCAGTTCAGTGTTATGTGTTGATTTAGGAGATACATATTTGTGATACTTTTATTTCGTGTTATGTATCATGAATTTTTTTTTAATGAATTGATCTTCTTCTCTATCTTCACACTTCCATTTTACAAAATCTCCATTAACACCACTACCCATTAACTCTCTCAACCTCCATTGAAAAGCAGCCAAATACACCAACAACTCCTCCACTCTTTACCTTCTTCCCATCTTAAATTTCATCTCCGGCAAACTCGAGTCACCGGAAACATTACCTCTGTCTCATAGCTGCTTTACTTCCACCGTCGTCGCACCACCTCCAAACACACAAAATCAGGCAGCATACTCACCCTCCATTAAAAAAATAATTGGAAAACAACCATCAACTTCGGCCGGCAACACCATTAATACACCCATTTTATTTTCCCCATTAAACGATCAATTATACCTCACCTCCTCCTTTGTAAACTCCAACTTTCTCACTATCTCAAACCCATTTCGTCAATTTTCTCACATACCCATTTCATTTGTCTTCCTAGTTTTTCATCAATTCACATTTTTGGGGGGAAGAAAAAAGATTTAAAAAAAAAAAGTATTTGGAGTTTGAGATAGTGAGAAACACCAAAGATATTGAAAAATTTTAAAATATTGTGTCGCATGATTTGGGGCGACAAAGGTGGAGTAGTTTGCGGCTATGGGAGGCGACTGATATGTATATGTATCATATGTATATATCTGTGGGAGGCGACTGATATGTATCAAGTGCAAATCTAGGATTTTATGTAATTTTTTTAAAAGGTTTGAGATTTTATGTAATAAGGACCCTCAAGTTTGAGGATTTGTATAATTTATTTAATTTATTTTCTTCTTTAGCCCACAACAACTTTAATATTTCCAAATATTTAAAATATCTATCATAATAATCCATTTCAATTTTCTTCTTCTTAATTCCTCTTTGTTGATCTTGTGAGTTTTAACGGCTGGTAATATATAAAGTTTCAACATTTATATGAATCTCTCGGGTTTGTAGATCTTAATAATATAAATAGATGCAATTGAGCTTCATGAGAACAAGAAAAAGAAGAAGTGATTGTCTTTCACTTTGTAAGTTGTGATTACTTCTTAATTACTTCACAAATTTTGATTGTACTTTGTAAAACTAGTCATCCATATTAATAAGTTGAGTATATGGTGGACACGTAAAGTTGGCAAGGAGTTTAACTTTCTTATATGTACAATGACCATGTAAAAGGATGACAAGAGAGGATTGCTCGAATGATAAATCACCTTCTATGGTGAGTTTGTGGGTTCGAGTCATCAATGGAGCAAATAGGGCAAGAGCAGTTAGAAAGGGATAAAAAATAAATAATG
Source organism: Capsicum rhomboideum (assembly GCA_031232105.1). Classification (NCBI taxonomy): domain Eukaryota; kingdom Viridiplantae; phylum Streptophyta; class Magnoliopsida; order Solanales; family Solanaceae; genus Capsicum; species Capsicum rhomboideum. The sequence goes on along the minus strand of CP124715.1, from coordinate 15,531,772 downwards.
TTATAATAAGTTAATTATATTGATACGTAAAATTTCTTATATTATTAATACTCTCTTCGTACCATATTACAACTATTTACAGTAAGATGGATAACTTATATGGGACAAGAGAGTATATAATCAGACCTTTTAAAAAGGTAATTAGAACCATCAATATGGGCCTTGCTCGTTGGGTCGGCCTGGCCCAACCTGTAATTTAATAAAGTTGGGCTAAGATTTATGCATCCCGTTTAAGAATAGGGCTTTTTAGCCTGGTCCGGAAAAGCTCGTGGGGCTTGAGCAATATGGACTGGGCTGGCCCGTGGGCCAAATAAAAAATGATTAAAAGTTAAAATAACAAGAGGAGTACAAACTCAAAGTCTACTTAAATCATCATATATATTTAAATATTAATTAAAAAATATATATATAAATAATTAAAATACAAATACTGAGCTTTTTAAGGAATCAGATATGCTTGATGAAGATGATGGATGGTGTTGGATACGCCATAAGTGCCATAAATTTTTATTTTTATTTTTGAGTTCATTTTCACTTTTAATAGATTAAATATTGACATCTCTTTTTGTGTGTGTGTGTGTGTGTGTTTTATTGTGATCTAATGAAACAAAGTTACGTTAATATTGCTTTTTAGCTAGCTATATTGTTACTCATTAACTGTTTAGTTTGCTTATTAATATCTCTATTTGGTTTGAAGGGTATCATGTCAAAAGTTATTTAATTTCGTGGATGATTAGGATTTTTTTTTTTTTGTAAACTTGAGACTTGATTAACAAGTAGTAACATCGTGTAATATTGTCTTGTAAGTATTTATGTTATTAGCATTTTAAAATTTAAATTAAGATTATAAAAAAATATTTTTTAAAAGTAAGCTGGCCCGTGGAGGCCCGCAACCCACAGAGTGATGGGTTGGACTTGTTATATTCTGGCCTGACATCTTGATGGGTCAGCCCGACCTGGCCAGTCAAATTTCAAAGCTCATATGAGCTAGCCCGAATGGGTTGGACTGGGCCGGCCCATATTGACAGCACTAAAGGTGTGTCATAAGTTTTAATTTGTTGGGTAACCATTTAACAGGGAATTAAAGAATGTGATTTCACTTTAGACAAGATCCCAATCAAGGAGAAGGAATAGCTGTATAAGTATGAATTTGATTTTTATTCAAAGTCAATGACTTGCCTACGCTCTGATCATATAAAACTGCAGTTTCACCAACTTTAGGTGTTAATTCAATCCCTTATATTTATCCCCTTTGATATTCGTTGTTTCCAAATTGCCATAAATAGAAACTCAAAAATCCAAATTCAATCCAATAAAGGGATGATTACAAGGGGATAGGACAGGAGCAGGGCAAAACCTTAACAAGTCATGTGACAACTAAGTATAACTAAAAAAAAATTATAGGTAATATAAGAGCAAATTATTGCAGTTTGACTTATATACATTATTAGTACTCCCTCCGTTTCAAAAACAGTGATCTATTTTGACTTAGCACAGAGTTTAAGAAAATAAAGAAGACTTTTGAATCTTGTGGTCTTAAATTAAAGTTATGTCAAATGTACCAAAATGTCCTTTAATCTTGTGGTCTTAAACATGTCATGTGGAAAGTTGGAATTAAAGCGTTGTCAAAAAAGGAAAGGGTCATTTTTTTTTAAACAGACTAAAAAGGAAAGTAGGTCATTCTTTTTTAAACGGAAGGAGTATAAAATAATAATTACATTATCATGTGCTTTTTACCTGTTATAACAAGTAACTTATTTTATTTTTAGGGTTACGAAGCTCATTTTTAAATGGAGGCTTACATTTAATATCATTTACTCTGTTTGTTTAAAATTATCGTATTTCTTTTTTACACGTATTTTCAAAAAAATTAGTTAGGAAAGAATTTTGATTATCTTAGCCTTATTTATGTCTTAAGATATAATCTTTGTTCATTGAATATCTACTCAATTTATGTGTCATCGCCCCGCAATAGAAGTGTTTATAGTCTTCGAGAACAATTACTACTAAGGATAAAATAAGAAGAAAATAATTAATTATATCTTGAACTTCAAAAAGAACAAATAGTAATTTGAGACATCTAGTTACAACAGATAACAAGAGTACGTGACTAATGATGCAAATGTAAAAAGTGTTTTACATAACCATCAAAGGAATGTGTGCACCGTGCAAGAGATGTTCCTCCCTTAACTAGAGGTTTCAATTCAAGCTTTGGACATGAAAAATCCGTAGTAAGGCTCGCTTCCTTGATGAGTCATACGCAGTGTGAATTCAAATTGATTGAACTCCAATACGGATAATGGGCACCGAATGGAGAAAATAAAATTTTCACATATGACATACATTCTTTTTCGAGATTCAGTCAGTCTAATTGACAACCATACATGGTAAACCCCAACATCTTAAAAACAGAATAGGCCAATTATGGATGGTTGGAAAGTAGAGTGAAGAACCAAGGCATGACACTCTCACATTTCATGATTACGTAACAAAGGTTGTGATTACGAAAGATGCTTTAGCTAAAATGCAAGTTCAATAGGCTACTTATTACGTTTGAAGCTTTAAGCATATGACTTTGACAAAAAGGATTGACTTATAAACTTTAATATCTCATAAGAAGTACCCTTGATCTAAATTAACCACAAAAAAAAAAAAACATTTGAACCAGAATTGGTATTATTTTCCATGATATTATTTAATTTTAATGCTCAATTGTCGCAGGAGGAAATTATTTTACGCCAAATTGGAGAAAATAATTTATAATTATTGATAGATTTATGTCATTTTCAGGGACACTAAATCATTTTAAAAATATAAAAGAATATCACGAAATGAAAAGGAAAGAGAAAAAATGAAAAGAAAAAAAAAACTAAACAGTGGTAGATCGAGCAGGGCAAATTTTTTGAAAAATACTAAACGAAACATAACAGGACAAATCAAAATCTTAACAGGTCAAGTTTTGTCCCACCATATTTACTTTCCTAATCATACCCTCTACACACACGTCACATAAGCTTCTATCCTGAGGTCAAAGTTTCATTGTAGTATGAGTTGCTTGATAAAAAAGTGATTCTTGAATAAACTATCTAGAATACGTTAAGCTTAGTTCGCTTTCTACTTTAACCATTCAAGAAATCAAAAATGAACGGAAAAAAAAGAAGGTACTTTCTGCTGACTAAAATATAGCATGTATGATAGACTACTATTCCCATATCATTTTATATTAATATTAAAAAAGGATTATGACATACACATTAAATATATTTTCATAAACCATAACATATATTTACAATCATATAATTTTTAACATATATTTTAGTTTTATAAGAATATGTCATCAAGGTAAAATAAGATGGAATTTTTTTTCTAAATATAATAAAGAAACTATAAATGGGGAAAAATTACCATAGTAATTAAAATGAATGTAATATATAATTTAAAACAAAGTGTCACAACACCTATAATTTAAAAGAAAGTGTCACAACACCTAATAGTTCTTTGAGAAAGAAAAGGAGAATTGCGACTACAAGCTGGTCAATATTACCATCATGGAAAATTGTCAATCATAGTGAAGAAAAGGATATAGTAAGTTGAAAGCCGTCATTTTTTATAAATCCAAATAATAATTAGTACTATGTCACTGCAAAAAGAGAAGGTGGAAAAGTGAAAACCTGACAAAAGTAATAATGAGACTCGAGAGAGAACACCATAATGGAGGAGCAGGGACATGAAAGAAGTAAGTTTTATGCATCAACCACTCCATATAAATAATACTCCTCCGTTACTAATTAGTTATCATTCTTAATTATTAAAAATAAGTATTTCTTAATATTTATCATCAAAAAAGTCTCAATAAAATTAGTGATCTAAAATTAAATTTTAATAAAAAAATTTAGGTATCTATACATACATACAAAAATAACAATAATTAAAAAAAAAACTTATTCTTATATACTACTCAATTATTTTTAGTGTAGTATTTTTAAAAAACATTAAATGTTTAACTTCACAAAGTAATATTACAGTATTACTTATAAAAATAAAGATTACTTCTAGTTAATAAGATGTTAGCTAATTCTTTGTAATGTATTACCTCAGATATTTTTATAAAAACTTTATTTTATTAATATAAAAATTTGAGTTGTTTAATTTAAAATTCTAAAATATTTTTGATAAAAAGTAGACATTTCTTCTTTCTTTCTTTTTTATTTAAATTTTGTACTTTTTTTTTTTTTTTTTTTTTTTTTTTTTTTTGCAATCTTCAGTATTATTTTGAATGACATTAAAATCATAAAATTTACTATTACAATTTTTGGGGCCTCAAAAATTTGAGGCCTAAAGCAAAGGTTTTGCTAGCCTTACCCTTGAGTCACCCCTGCTTGTCATTTCATAAAATCAAGACATAATTACTTTTTTTTTTTCAATATCAATATAGTTTTAAAAGAAGAAGTATTAAACAGGAAAAAGTAATAAATAAGGATAATTTAGTCAATTTACAATGTAGTTAATATTTTTCTTAAGCGGAGTCAAACAAAAATAGGAGTAACAACTATTTAGGAATGGATGGAGTACTTATATACAGCATCAATGTACCCAGTAAAATTTCACTAAAATATACCCAATACTTATATACATAATTAAATAATTTATAAAATAATTCTATATAAATAACTACTCCGTCCCATTTTATATGATCTACTTTGATCGGACACAGAGTTTAATAAATAAGAAAAGACTTGGTGATGTTTACTAAATTGTCCTTTATTAAAAATGTACTACTATTATTTTTAATTAAATGTGACCTTATAAGTGGGACCAATAAAGATAAAAGAGTAATTATGTTTTTAAAAAGTTACCAAATAAGGAAATATGACATTCTTTTTTGGACGACCCAAAAAAAAAAAGTAGGTCACATAAAATGTAACGGAAGAAGTAGAAGAGTAGGGAATCCAGCAGTGGTGTATAATGTATTGCTTTAGAGAGCAGAATTATGTTGCAAACGCTCTAGCTAAAGAAGGAGCAACAAGGAAGCTTTTTGAAAACACAAAATTTTTTGAATTTCCTCTTATGTATACACTTTTTTTTTTTAACTGAAAGTTCATATGGACAGACATCTTAGGAACTTCTCATATTAGGAAACTCGAACATTCTCATGAGACTAATGCTTATATTTTTTAGCCTGACCGATAGTCGGCTATGCTTGTAATTCAAAACTACTAAGTTTTTCTTTTTAATCCAAATCTTTAACTACCAAAAAAAAAAAAACTACTAAGTTATAACAAAAAAATAATAATTAGCTAAGATGTTACAATTTCACCAAGAATAATAGTGGGATAGATACAATACTGTCACTGTTAATTAAGGGTCTCTGAAAATAAAAAAGAAATTGAAAAAAATAATTTCTTTTTATTTAAATTTAAAATAACGTCAATTTAAATTAATCGAGATTTTAAATCAAATATCGAAATACCAAATGAAATTATTTTATTTTTTAACAAAAAATAAGTTAAAGAAGAAGAGTAAGGTAGCATTAAGTTGGTAAAGGGCAAAATGCAAACTTTGCGGAGAAGAAGCCAAAGAAAAGGAGGAGGAAGACTGTTTGATTTGACACAACGTAACACTTTGGTCGGCTTGTGGATGACAGTATGCATATATCAATGCTACTTTTTGTTTCACTTTATTAATCTTGTTTTTTTGTTTTTGTTTTAATTCCAGCTATTTTATGTCCTACAATTTTGTTTCTTTGCTCTTCACCTTTTCTACTTTAAAGAAATCTCCCATACTTTTATACTATTTTTTTCGTTGACTTTTATTTATCACTTATTTTTAAAATAGATTTTTATTTTTATTTATTACTTTTGATATATCAAAAAAAATAAAAGATTTTTTTTTTTTATTCTTAATATTAATTACGTATTTTTTAAATTATTTTCAAGATATAATACTCTAAACATCAATTAATAGGGATAATATGATAAAATAGTCATATCAATAATTATTTTCTTAATGAATGTGTCAAGTCAAAATATGACAAATAAAAGTGAACGGAGTGAGTACATAAAGTTATATAACTGGTAATATGGCCCACACAGTATTTCGCGATCACATTTAAGAGGTGTGATGTAAGTTGTGTATCCTAATATAAACATTAATGATTGTTTCCACGACTCAGATTTGTGACCTATAAATCATACAAAAATAACTTTACCGCTATCTAATGGCTCCCTTCTGTGCATAAAGTTAGCATATTAATTTAAAATTATATATATATAGATAAAGTTAATTTGATATGTAAAATATTAGAAGTATATTACTTTAATTATTATTGTAATATAATTTAATCGTAGACACTATTTATTTTTATGTTAAATCAAACGCTTAATTATATCTTTATATGATGCAAATCTTACACAAATATAACAATGTCACCACTACTTTTCAGAATTAAACACCTAAGCTTTTGTACAACTATATATTTCTGACATAATATATTAGAGAGTAATTGTTAGAGGGAGATTTTAATCAGGCAAATCAAAAAGTGAAGCAAGCATAGTTTCTTAAAATTTCAGGGAAATATCTACAATATTTAGGTGGCATAACCTACATTCCAAATTGCTTGACATTTTATTCAGTATTTTTAGAGAGAGAGATATTAAAGTCGATATTGAAATGTAGGACCATTGTATTTGTCTTTGTAACTTTATAAAAAAGTTAAAAGGAATTAATTATTGAGATAATTTTGTTTCAGAGGGGGTTTTCATGCATAAGCATATACATAAAATAATGTTAATGAAAAGGGAGGATATCTGTTCTTGGAGATGCAGAATGTTTCATTTTATTTCCCAGGTGCCCTATATAATAATGCATCCATACATAAGTTGCAATTCTTTATAAGTGATTTCTTCCCATTTATGTAAGAAAAGTAACATCTCGAGAAAGATAGTGATATTGTTATAAGTTATAAAAAAATGATGATCTCAAGATTGCATTTCTTAAGGTTGAAGCAATGGAAGAGAAAATAGAAAATTAAATTATGTGGAATACAAATATTAGTCGTTCAGGATGGGTATCTTTAACGGTGTTCTACATATATTATAATTTGTGTATAAGCAATTATGTTATTAAATAAATTGGTAATAACCTACAACCTATACCTACCATATATAGTTCTAGTTATAATTGATTGATTAGAAAGTAGATTATATGTAATTACCTAGAATCTGCTTTACTGTGTGTATTACTTATCATGTATATATAGCTTGTTTGATCAAGTTTATTTTTTTTTTTAAAGTGGTTATTTTTAAAAAATGAGGTGTTTGATCAAGCTTTTGAAAGAAAATAAGTGCTTTTAGAGAGTAGAAAAAACAGTTTTTCATAAGCTAAAAAAAATAGTTTCTCCTTAAAAGCACCTTTTTGAAAAGAACTTTTGAGAAAAATACACTTAAAAACACTTTTAAAATTTTTGATCAAACACTAATTGCTGCTCAAAAGTGTGCTTTTTAAATTTATTTTCGTAATTTTCTTGACGAAAAAGAGTTTTGGCTTCATGCTAGCTCACCTAAACCAGCAACCACGACTGATAATTCAATAGTCATCTCCAAATGATGTGTGTCAGATGTAACGGTACATACTTGGATCATAGAGTATGTCGATAATACCATTGCTCTCAATTTCAACCATATGTCCTTTGCTCTCGCGATGTGCGAATACCTTTAGTGGATCTTTCATCGCAATAATGATGCACAAATTTATCAACTGAAACAGTCCTTACAACTCTTTCTCAAGAGACCACTAGCATTCAAGAATTTTATTGCTCCATCACATATTGATTTGGAATGAGATGGACATGATTGATGACATATAAGTATTCAAGCAGCGACGTCCTTAACATGAGACAGAAATCGATCTCGTGTACAATTCTTATGAAGTTATTAAGACATGAGTTTAAAAAATTCGGGCCTCTACTCTCAACCGCAACTCTACCTCGTCGCTCGATAATGTCTTTGTTGATTTTCTTGCGAAGAGACTCGTCTGGGCTCTCTCTTCTCAGAATCACTCTCCTAAATTCTTTGTTGCTTACAAAGAAAAATATCATGACTTATCTAGCGTCGAGTGCTTCAATGTGAAGGGCCACTATGCTTTTCATTATGGCAACCAAAGAAGGACCATCTCCAAACTATTTTGTTGATATTGCAAGAAAGATGGTCATCTAATAAAAAATTATTGGATTCGTCCACCACGTCTTCGATATTCGACCACTCCCACTACCTTTACCTCTTCTGTCGATCCTCCTGATTGTCACGCCCCGAATCCCATTCGAAACGTACTGGCACCCGAAGTCGATATGGCCCGAGAGAATCAATCTATGCTCGTGTACATTCGTATGCATATCCTCGTATGAATCTTATTATACCTCATGCAATTATACGGAATTCATGGACATGAAAACATATGCCATGTATATATATATATAAAACTTGGCCGTTGGGGCCATCAAGTCACAACGGACATTCATCTCTTACATTCATATACCCACATATGTCTACAAAAGCCTCTAACAGATGCATCTACAAGACCAACTTAAAGTCGGGACAATTCCCTGCTTAATACAACGTTTACAACATCAAAACAAATATACAACTGTGACTCGGAAAGCCCCGAACCAACTGGAGCTCACCAAAAATTTGCAAATGATCCACAGCCTACAGAGGAGGTCTACTAGCACCTGCGCCTACAACAATTAAAGTAAGTTCCCCAAGAGGGGTCAGTTAAGAAAACATATCATTCATCATAGCAACCATGGAGACAATATAAGAGAAGCAGTCAATGTGAATAAATCATTTTTCTGTATGTGAGGAACCATGTACATTACATTCTTTACATCTTTTGCCTTCACAGTTATTCATCTTTATTGTTCTACCCATGCTAGGCTGTTCTGTCGCCCCTGGGATGAGATTAACCCATGCTAGGTACTTTGACCCCTGGGATGTTATATTAACCCATGCTAGGCTTTCGTATCGCCCCTGGGATGTTATTAATCCATGCTAGCTACTGTGACCCCTGGGATGTTATAGTAACCCATGCTAGGCTTTCGTGTCGCCCCTGGGATGTTCTTAACCCATGCTAGGTACTGTGACCCCTGGGATGTTATAGTAACCCATGCTAGGCTTTCGTGTCGCCCCTGGGATGTCTTTATGATATATTGGGATCGACCCATGCTAGGTGTTTCTTCCACCCCTGGGATACCACCCAAGATTACTCATCAATTAAACATTACTTCTTTCTTTCCTTACTCTTTCTTTCATTCTAAAAGTGATACCTTTGTGATTGAAAGATTCTTGAACTTGAAACACATACATACATTACTTCACGTCTTTACTCTTGTAAGATTGATACCTTTACTTGTGAGGGATAGATACATTAGCTTACACATTACTTCCTTCATTACTTTTGTGAGATTGGTACTTTTACTTGTGAGAGATTGGTACAAAGATAATCATAATATTATTGGACTTTGAAACATGACATGATTGGAAAAATGCTAGTCCAAATAAATAGATTCTCTTTACATCTTACTCTCTTTGAGATAGTTCTTTTTAGTAGTTACAACATTATGAGAGCATTTGGAACTTCAGTCAATGAATAAGAGATAAGTGAATCATAATTCGTCTAAGAATAGGACACATGTGATTAACAATATATGTCAACCTGAATTGATATACTTCAAAACCCCTCGAAATAGAACAAGCCCAATGTCAATATGAACAATATGCTGCAGAAGGATACGGAAAGAGTAACCTTACATACCTTATGTCTTTATGATATATTGGGATCGACCCATGCTAGGTGTTTCTTCCACCCCTGGGATACCACCCAAGATTACTCATCAATTAAACATTACTTCTTTCTTTCCTTACTCTTTCTTTCATTCTAAAAGTGATACCTTTGTGATTGAAAGATTCTTGAACTTGAAACACATACATACATTACTTCACGTCTTTACTCTTGTAAGATTGATACCTTTACTTGTGAGGGATAGATACATTAGCTTACACATTACTTCCTTCATTACTTTTGTGAGATTGGTACTTTTACTTGTGAGAGATTGGTACAAAGATAATCATAATATTATTGGACTTTGAAACATGACATGATTGGAAAAATGCTAGTCCAAATAAATAGATTCTCTTTACATCTTACTCTCTTTGAGATAGTTCTTTTTAGTAGTTACAACATTATGAGAGCATTTGGAACTTCAGTCAATGAATAAGAGATAAGTGAATCATAATTCGTCTAAGAATAGGACACATGTGATTAACAATATATGTCAACCTGAATTGATATACTTCAAAACCCCTCGAAATAGAACAAGCCCAATGTCAATATGAACAATATGCTGCAGAAGGATACGGAAAGAGTAACCTTACATACCTTATCTTCTCAATACGAATATACAATCCTATACGTGAATACAATAGTCCCGCTCCTTCCTTATGTTTCACTCTACAACACAAGTACATAACGGAGTTTCCATTAACCATCAACTACCTTACAAATGCATATAACGACAATGAGTTTCATGTTTGCCTTTAAAAATGTCATTTCCCATTGACAATACCATTTATGAAATTATCATACCAATAATCCCACAATATTCCATACATTGATCAATACATGATAACCGATAACATGTCACACCAAGTTCATACTTTTCACTCTCCATCAACACAACATCACAATTACTCCATCAAATCACCTCAATACACCTCATATCAACATATCGGCCAAAATCCCATAATTTACACTTATAAAAAAAATAACAAGTTTAGAAACATAATCACACTATACACGATGATATTTCATCCATACCATGCCCTTTCATCAAGACCGCAAGTCATTTTTCAAGTTTAATTCACAAAAATGACACATCTTTTACAAAAACACAAAAGTGCACCACTTACGCTTTTAGAAATAACCGACATGATAATCACTTACCCAAACTTGCAAAGGAGTGATCTTGTCCCAAAAGATGGCTTAGGGTTTGTAGGGTTTGAAGAATATGCAAAATATCTCTTGGAGAATTGTCTAGGTGTGAGATGTGGAATTAAAAATCTGATTTCTTTGCCTTTATATAGCCCTTGAGGTCATCCTTAGCCAACTCTTAGCATTTAATGCAATGTCCATTTGGTCAATGGAAGAATGGGTCTTTTTGTTCCCTTTGGGCGTTGCATTTTGGCTCTATTTTGGGCCTCAAATTGGCCCATTAACACATATTATCCTAGCCCATTAAAATCAATGTGTAATCCATCATATATCTCATGTTTAATCAATTCCATAATTGTCATGTCAATATTCACTCACGAGATTCATGCTCGTAGCCTCAATCTCAAAATAAGAAATTCTAGCCACTTATAGCTTCATTGAACATAATTTGCTAACATACTTGTGATGAGGGACTAACCCCAACTCGGATGCTAAAATTTATCAAGAGTAGCCCTACTACGATGGCATAATGATACCATAACCCAAAAGTCGTCTTTATAGACTTAAAATCGTAGAAGAAATTGGGCCTAAAGCACCCCGGCACGCCCCCAGGCGCCCTAGACACTTAGAGAAAATTCCAGCTTTTGAAAGGTGCATAGGGGCGTCCTGGCACGCCCTTGGGCTCGCCCCTTTGCTGCTTGTGCCCAAATATTTTGGGCAAAAAACGGCCTGGCACGCCCTCTGGCGCTCCTGACCTTTTTTTTTTTTTTTGAAAATTTTCGTTCTTCGACTTTTCTTTGCGGATTTGGTTAGATACTTCAAGTTCTATTCTTTACCTTACCTCTTGTCTTTAAGAACCTTTATTTTGGAGTCATTCAAGCTTCGTTTTTCCACTCCAAAGGTCATAAATTTTTCCCACAAGGTTTTCATCACACTTATTAGCACCATATCAAATGTTCCTTCAATAACAATACAAAATACGTAATTATTGCTCTCGAACCTAAGGTAAACATGGTTCAAGGTTATCAAGTAGGGTCGGGAAGGTACTGGGTGTTACACTGATTTATTCCTCCTCTTCTATACCTACTGACCTCATGCAACAACTTATCAAAGATTTTCATGTTGGAGGTTTTGGTAAGCCTAAGTCGACTAATCCTTGGATTATATATTTGAGTGGCACTCATCACATGACAGGTGGCTTGACAACCTTTGCTTCTTTCCAACCTTTTTTCATCCCTAGCACTATCAATATTACCAATGGAATAAACCTCGACATTTAGAGAAGTGACACTTTACAATTTATCTTTCCCAATTCTCCTTCTCTAGTCTTATTTGATGCTCTTTGTGTCCTCAAATTATCTGCTAATTTGATTTCTCTGTTAACCAATGTTGCTTAGTTTCGTTCTCACCTAATGGTTATCTTATTCAAGATCTAAGAATCGTGAAGGTAATTGCTTGGGGCTATAGACAAAGGGAACTCTTCATCTTGGATCTAGGCTCGTCCTCCAATTCTCACGAGTGCTTTCTTGCTTCATCTTCTCATGAGATCAACTCAGCAATGCTCTTTTGAAATTATGGTATAGGTACTTGGGACATCCTAATATCGAGAAGCTCAAGTATTTTTTTTCCTCTAGCGATTTGGTGTTTACGATTAATTTTAATAATAATGTTACTATTGATTGTTTTTCATACCTTGGGAAAAATCATATTTGTTGTCATTTAATAAAGTTATTCATCATACTATCTCTTCACTTGAACTTATTCACTTTGATGTTTGGGGTCTGTGAGCACCAAGTCGCTCTCTGACAATTTTTATTATGTAATATTTTGTGGATGATATATCTCGATTAATATAGGTTTACTTTCTTAAACACAAATCTAAGGCATTTAGGGCCTTTAAGTATTTTTATGTCATGGTTCGTATTTAATTTGAGAAAAGCCATAAAGATCCTTCACATGGACTCAAGCGGTGAATATATCTCCAAGATTTTGAGCATTTCTTGGCTATTGAAGGATCAGAAAACTTGTTCTCAACAGTCTCATCAGAATGGTGTTGTCGAGCAAAAGGTGTTCTTTAACTTCATTTCAATTTGTCGTAGTTATTTTAGGCTGACGGTGTTCACATGGTAGTGTACCTCATTTATTAGATGCCACTATTGTTCACCAAAATCAGTCCCCTCTACAGAAGCTTCTTGGTACTAAGCCTCTATTTGAAATCTTTTGTTGTTTGGATGTACGTGTTATGTGCTTCTTTCATGATTTGAGTATTCTAGAATTCATGCCAAGTCTGTAAATATATTTTTTGGGGATGGTCAAACAATAAACAAGGCTATTGTTGTTATGATTGAGATGCTAAATTGTTGTATATATCACATAATGTTCTCTTCTATGAGGACTCATTCTATTTTGCTAAACTAAAAAATTGACGGATGCCACTGGTCACTCGACTCCCTTGTCATCCTACTTTGATGAAGAGCTTGATCCTTATGTAAGAGTTCCCCTAGATGTTCCTCCTCCTTCACCATCTCAAGATCTAGGTATCCTCTCTTCTTCTCGTAGTTTTCCCTCTTCTGAACCATTACATAGTGTAGTCACTACTCGATATGATCGGTTTAGTAAACCCCCTTCCCGATTATTCTTGTTGTCCTCACTTGATCACATTTTTATTCCTAGATCTTACAAATATGCGGACGCCTGACAGTAAAGAAAGGAGTAAAGGACCTTGGCTATGCAAACTGAACTTGTGCACAAACTCGAAATCATACGTGGGATTTGATTCTGGCCTTGTCGGATCAAATTATGGTTGGGTGTAAATGGGTCTACACTCTGAAGCAAAAGTTTGATGGCACGTTGGAATGATATAAAGCTCTCATGGTGACGCAAGATTTTAAGCCCGAGTGTGGGATGGACTAATGAGGAAATTTTTGCTTTCGTGGCTAAAATGAATACTTTTCGTACATTTTTGGCTATCACAGTGTTCGATAATGGGACATCTCGCAGATGGATGTCACTAATGCCTTTCTTAATGGTGTTATCTGAGACTGTGTATATCAAGCCTCTTACTGGCTTCTTCACTTTTTCGTCTATGGTATACAAACTGCGGAAGGCCATTATGTCTTGAAGTAAGCTCCACGTGCTTGGTTCTCCAAGTTGAAGTCTGTTCTTTTGTAAGGTGGATATCGAAAGATTCACAATGATTATTCTCTGTCTATCTCCCTTTTTCCACGAAGGACGATTTTTATGCTAATCTATATCAATGATCTAAGCTTCTTACTCGATAAAACAAAAATGGTGCAAGAGTAATTTAAACCACTCCCTCACCCTCCATCCCCCCAAATAGGGGTGAGCATAAAAACCAGAGAACCGAAAAATCGTACCGAACCGAATTAGTTCGATTCTTCGGTTTCGGTTTTTCGGTTCGATTTCGATTTTTTTTTTTATAGTTCGGTTATTCGGGTCGGTGTTCGGTTTAGGGGTAACGGTTCTGTTCGGATTTGTCCTGAATTTCTAGTTTACTTGAATTTTACAATAATTGTGTTTTACTTTAAAAAGATTTTCTTTGTGGAAAAGGTTTTCTTAGGAAAAGATCTCTCCCATAATTAATTAACCTCAGAAAAGATTTTGAACCTTTATAAATAAAACACCCCTCTTCTTATTCCAAAAACACAATAACATCCACAATGTAGTCTTTAAAGAGTCTGGTTTAGAGGGAGATGTTCTCTCAAATAGTTTTTATGTTTTTTTAATATTAGGTTTTCATATGTAGGTCAATTGGCCAAACCCTATCAATAATATGTTTTTAGTATTGTTTTATTTGTCATCTGATTTATCGCCGACATGGTTTGCAAACTATTAGCTTCCGCATGACGCCCTCTCGATTTCGAACCCAACAAGTGGTATCAGCGCCAACGTTCCTATGGGTCCTACGGCTCAATGATTCGATGGTTCAGATTGAAGAGATGTTATGATGAAAGTTGCAACCAATTTAATGATAATGAAGATATATGTCAAAAAAACTATATGTGGAGATAATTGTCAATCATATTTTCAAAAATCCTGTTGTTACATCTTTGAAAATAAAAGCTCACTTTTAACCCTGCAAAGGGTTCCAATATTTTTAGCCCGACAGGGCTCATATACTTTTAACCCCAAAAAGCTCCATTTTTAAGCATGTCAAGCAGCACTGATATATGAAGATTATGTGAAGAAGAAGAAGAAGATGAAGATCAATTTTGCAAGAAAATTTAGGTCAAGGGGACATTTGTTAGGATTTGTCCTGAATTTCCTAGTTTACTTGAATTTTACAATAATTGTGTTTTACTTTAAAAAGATTTTCTTTGTGGAAAAGGTTTCCTTAGGAAAAGATCCCTTCCATAATTAATTAACCTCAGAAAAGATTTAGAACCTTTATAAATAAAACACCCCTCTTCTTATTCCAAAAACACAATAACATCCACAATGTAGTCTTTAAAGAGTCTGGTTTAGAGGGAGATGTTCTCTCAAATAGTTTTTATGTTTTTTTAATATTAGGTTTTCATATGTAGGTCAATTGGCCAAACCCTATCAATAATATGTTTTTAGTATTGTTTTATTTGTCATCTGATTTATCGCTGACATGGTTTGCAAACTATTAGCTTCCGCATGACGCCCTCTCGATTTCGAACCCAACAAGGTTCTTCGGTGCACCAAAGAACTGAAGTTTTATTAAAAGTTTTTTTTTAAAAATTTTTATTTAGCTCATGTTTGGCCCAAAAATTTTTAAGACCAAGCCTCAAAGCCCATACTCAATTACCCCATCAACATTTACCTTTCATCCTTATTACTTTTACATTTTCCTAATTTTTAATTTTAATTCCTAATATACTTATATTTCTAATTGTAATTCCTAAAAATTTTCACACAAATACTCCTAATTTCTAACTGTAATTCCTAAAAATTTTCACACAAATACTACCACCGTATTGTGATATGAAAAATGGAGCACTACAATGATATGTATTTGAAGTTGTCCTCACTTGATAGTCTATTTACAATGTTTTAGATTTTTTTAGTGTCTTATATTTTGATTCGGTTCTCATTTTATTTTTTATTTTGCACCAAAAAACCGATTTAAAAACACCGAACTAAACAGAACTGAAGTTGAAAAAATTGAACCGAACCGAGTTAGTTTGGTTCGGTGTTCGGTGCACACTTTTTCAAAACCCGAAAACCAAATAACTGAACCAAAATTTGATAAAATCGAACCAAAGAACCAAACGCCACCCCTACCCCCAAACACCCCTCAAAAAAAGATAAATAAAAATAAATGTACAAGGGCATGCTGGTCTTAGTAAAGCAACTTTTTTTATTTCTTTTTTTTCGACGCCTTCCATTTTAGAGTACATAATATGTCATTTCTTGGTTATTCTAAAGGCGTTCATCTATTTTTCTTTTTATAGGTTTCATATCATTTTCAATCCAACATGCATAATGAAGAGCCTAGCTATAGCCAATAGGTTAAGTAGTAGTTTCTTTTTGTATGGTAGCTGTAACATGCTAACAAGGACCACTCCATATAACTCCAAATAGAACAAAATCTTCTGTTTTCGTTATCAAAATCTTATATATAACAAGTTAGGTCCTTACTATAAAACCAAAGTTATAATCATGGCATAAATTAAAGAAGAATTATGACTACGTAGATTTAAGAAGTGGACCCTTTTGTCTTCCCTATTCTTGACACACCTTTCTAATTTAGAGATTGATATTGATTTTCACTCCTTTGAAGGAACATTGCGAGGCTACTTGTATTGACCCTTTTGTTTCTGTTTTCTTACAACAAAAACCACATATATTTTTTTATAATCATGGTATTGGGGCCTTGCACACTCCACTAATTTCATGAGTTAACTACTTGCGACCTCCTACCAGCATAGATACAAATAACCTCTCTATCAAAATTTGAAGAGTTGAGGAAAAATCACCTATTAATATTTTTGTCTCCTTAAGGATTTGAGCACAAAACCCTATAATTCTCAACTCACTTTATTAGCCACTAGCTAGGTCACACCTTGAGGGTGCCAAATATAATTATGTACAACAACAAGAATATACCTCAGTGTAATTCCATAAATAGAGTCTGAAAATGATAGAGTATACGCAGACTTTATCCCTATCTTTGTTGGATAGAGAGTTTGTTTCCAATGGATTAATTATGTCGTACACTAATTTTATTTTAATTTAAATTTTGATGTTTTTGGTGTGGGGTTTGGGTATGTAGGGGGAGTGGTGGTTAATTGTCATGGTCGTTTTCATTATCACAAATTATGGAATTGGCTTGTAATCACATAATGATGAGTTTTGGTAAAACCCAAGCTTGACGCTAAGGCTAAGTACATTAAAACATCATTTTCGTGTATTGCTCTTTTCATAAATCATCATCATTTCTTCAAATCTTGAGGGCCAAAATTTATAGGAGAATCGTCTCCAAGGATTTGGAATTGATTTCTACCTTTTCAATTATTTATTTTATTTGTCTATTTTTAGATGGATCGTTGGGTGACCTAGAGATAAGGGATTGAATCGCTTTCGAAAATTTATACTGCGCAAATGGAGCAAAATAATATTTTTATTATATATAGATTATTAAATCTCTTTAACATAATATAATTTATCATGTAGCAGCTTAGAGGTTCAAAAATTGGTCTAACTAGATTCACAAGTTCAAATATTAGGTTGGTGATTCTAGTATTTTCCTGAATTAATTTCCTTATATAAATTTCTAGCTGCACTACTAGTTACATGTTCAAATTATGAAAACAACATCTTAATGTAATAGAGTTAATGTGGTCTAACCTTTTTTTGTGATCTAGCATATAGCGTGAGTTTTAATGTACTGAATTGCACACCCTTCTATTTATTTTAAGATGAGTATTTCGGAAGATAATTGAGGCGGAATTTATCCTTCAGCTAATCACAAAGAAAAATATTATCAGTAGCACATATATTGTAGTGGTAATGACGTTCTGGATTAATACATGTAACGCCAACCTTTTAATTAGTTAGATAAGAAAACTAAGTTAACAGTAAAAATGGAATAAAAATGACTAATTTAATTTGGATATGAACCTTGCTAAAAAAACATCGATGTTATAACCATCACAGAATTAATTAATAAGTCGTTTGGTTGGGAAGAACTTATCCCGGGATAAATTATTCCGGGATAAGTTATCCCGGGATAAGTTATCCCACCATGTAGGTGGGATAACTTATCCCATCACTAAGGAACAAAAGGTGGGATAAATAATCCCAAGGCAACTTAATACCCCCAACCAAACATGGGATAAAATTATCAAGAATTTTATCCCGGGATTATTTATCCTAATACCTCACACCAAACGAGGTTGTAGACGGAACTTGCCTCCTATAGTGTGGGTTGGTGTAATTGATATCAACAGTGGGTAACTTGAGCCACCATATATACTGACTATTTTTTTTATTTTTTTTTATTTTTTTGGAATAATTACAGTTCTAAATTATTCGGCCATTTAACTTATAAAATATATCTATAAAGTATATAAACAATGTATATATTATGTATACTTGGATCACATTGATAAATTAGTTAATCAAACAGTATATATGATAACTATTCCTTTTTCCTTTTTCTGCTTTATTGACTATGTACTGAATACATTTAAATAGAGTAGACAAGCAAAAGTGGATAATCGATACTCTAAGCAGGGTAAACAAAAACACTTTATTGCAGTGTTCGACATAGGCAGACTCGGAGGGTGTATTTAATTGGACATATTGTTTTTATCGATTTATTTATATAAATACAAAAATTTAAAATTTAAAAGAATAATAATACTATCATTTAACGAATAATAAATTGAGATAAATTAATATGTATTAATGTCAATTTATAAATTAACATAATTGAATTTCTTGGATCGGGACCACAATATCATAAAGTGGAATTAGGAAATTGTTGGCAGAGTTGTGAAAAAGTGGTAGAGATATCATATACGTGTGGACAAATTAATTTATGGGATACAGAAAAAATATTAAATTCCCCAAGAAAAACAAGGAGTAGGAGAATACAAATATAAGGAGGCCACATGCATGCTAAACAGTATGAGAGAATTAAAATTCTTTGGACCCAAAATACGACTAAGTGATGTAAATTAAAGTAGAATATTGTTACTCCCTTATTCACGTGAGTTTGTAGAATAGTAGTAGTGTATTTATTTCATTGAATGGATGCTTCTATTTATTGATGAATAGAAAATTTTCTTATTTTTATAGTCATTTGGATCTCATGTTTTCTTGTTTCAAGTACTTTGAATTAATGGCAAACGTTGGGATTTTTCCAGAATGAAATTTCTTCAAAATCAAATACTCTAAAATAAAAATGTCATACCAAAAAATCATGTCAGTTTATATGTCATTATAAAACTGTCCTTAGTATTTTTTTGGATAGCCAGTAATTTTGATCAAACACTAGTAACTTTTATCGTACTGTGCTCTTTAATGAGGAATTCTTCTCAAACTTTTACTCAAAAGTGATGAATTGGTAAAAGGATATATCAGAAAAATATTGACACCAAAATACTAACCCTTTTGGATTTTTAACATAGATTATTAAAAAAAATAATACTTACATTTTAAATAGATGAATGAAATTTGGTTCATTTTCGGATGTTAAAATTTAAAATTCATAGTTTTGAAGTATGGGATAAAGTGCACCCAAAGAGAGAAACAATCTACATTAATGGACTCATTGAGGGCCCATGAAAAGCTTGGCTTTCGGCCCAAGTTCTGAAATAAGCTATTTCAATAAGCCCACATAATTCAAGTTATAGGGTGGGGGGGTTGAATTTTCAGAAGTAGCCATGTGAAAAATACTAGAGGAAAATACATAGCATAACAAACCTAAGCCTTTAATTATGACTCATAACAACATTGTAAAATAATTATCAAGCATAATAAAAATAACAACATTTTAGTGGATTCCTCATCTTGTACCTTTGAATACATATAAGAGAATATTTACCCCCACTTTTTATTCCCCACATTTTAATCACTTCCTTTTTTATTTTAATCCCTCTCTCTCTTACTTTACCCTTTTCCCACTTTTATGGCCTCTCCTTTTTCAGACTTACCTCTCTTCTACTTTATCTTTTTTTCTCTAATTTTCTAGTTTTCAATTTTTTCACGATTTCAAGCGGTTTTTTCTCAAAAAATCGAGTGTTCCACAAAATGGAGAAGGCGGTTGTGGTGTGGATGGTGTACGGAGATGCGACGACATGGTGATTAATGGTGAAGTGGGCGGTTGGCCGGAATTTGAGGCGATGGGGATGGTGCGCTTTCCGGTGAAATTGGAGTGGGGGAAAGTGTATTTGGTCTATGTTTTTGGTGTGGGAATCGTGTTTGAGGGAGGTCTTTCTCTATTAATGAAAAAATGGGTCTGTTAATAGTGGATATAGGTGATGGTGTTGAAGATGGATAAGGATAATGAAGGTGGTGTTAATGGTCTTTGATTAATTTTCTGTTCAAATGAGCGTTAATGATATTTTTCAGTGAGAATTTTAGAATTGTATTGAATGTTAATGGAGAGGTGTGCGTGCAGGGGTGCATATGGCTTAGAAGGAGAAAGAAGGGGATTGTATTTGTTTTGTATTTACAGTTGATTGTATAGTGTATATTGTATTTGTAGTTTCATTTGTTTCATTCGTTTTGTATTTGTATTATATTTTTGTTGACACACTTGTATTTTAAAGAACACATATTGTATTTTGTATTTGTAGTTTCATTATTTCATTTTGTATTTGTAGTTGATTGCATCATTTGTATTTTAAATTAATTGAAAAAAGAACGGTTGATTCTCTTTCTATGAATACTTGTATTTGTATTCATTGATATGAATTGTATCATATTGATACAAATTGAACCACACAAAATATGCAATGTATCATTTGATACAAATCTTATATACAAATACAAATGATAAATCTGACATACAAATACAAATGGTACATTGCATATTTTGTATATGACAGACTCAAGTAAATACAAATAATGCATATACATGTTTATATACAAATACAATGAAAGATAAATACAAATAATGCATATACATGTTTATATACAAATACAAATGAAAGCTCAAAAAAAATAAACGAGAAAGAGATAGAAATACAAAATTAAAAAAAATGAGAAAAATTATAGAAGAGGAGGAGAGAGAGGCAAGAGATTGAGGAGAGAGAGAAAGAGAAATCATCAACATTTAGGGTCTGTTTGGAAAGCCACCTGATAATTGGAATTGGTGTAATTACTAGGGTAGTAATTACCAGCCTAGTAATTATGATGATTTGTTTGTTTGACACAATGTAATTACAAGTGTACTGTTTGGTTGCACGAGTATAATTACATGGTTATATTTAATTTTTAAAATAAAAGTTAATTATCAAAAACTAAAAATTTATATTAGACAAATAAGTGCCTTTATAAAAAAAATTGCATGGAATTACTAGAAATAAAGGTTGGAAAATGAGAAGGAAACGAAATATAAATAATATAAAAAAAATATTAGAATAATAAAAATAAAAAGAATTTAAAATAAATTAAAATGAAAAAAATAAAAATAAAAATAAAAGGAAGAAACTAAAAGGTAATCAGCTTGTACTTACATCATGTAATTACCAGCAATTCAACGTCCCCTCCTGTGAATTGGAGAGTATAATTACTCCCTGCCAATTACACCCAATTACCTGCTGATCAAGTAATTATCTGGCCAACCAAACAAGCGAGACAGTATAATTGCACCCAATTACACCAAATCAATTACCAGAGTGTCTTTCCAAACAGGCCCTTAGAAAATCATCAACATTTATCTATAATTTGAATAACATTTAATGCAACATTATATTTGGTAATATAATCTTCCATTAAAGTCTCATTAGTGCTTTTAGCAACAATAAAAGATACTCTCCTTATTTAACTATTTGGATATGTATTTCAACCAAAAAATACAACTCGATTTGTATTTGTCAATTGCTACCGATTTTAATTACAATAATATTGCTACCAACTACTTGATTATCTCTTAAGGTTTGCTATTTCTGAACTTTACTTTAAATTATTAACACTCATTTAGTCACTTCTAATATTACTTTCTTTCTTTTTTGATTTTTCATCCGATATCCAGTATCCACATTGAAGTCCCGATTAATTCGGATCATGCATTGCATGATCCATTCTTGGCGTGGCGCTCAGCTTCCCACCACTTCACCACAACCCATGTTAGTACTTCTAATACTACACATGCAATCAATAACCAATTTCTTGCAATTAGAAAACTTCCTCCTATATCCTAAAAATTAGACTTCACACTATTTTAATTAGGGATTTTCATTGATAAGCTCTGAATGAGCTGAAAATGAGTATGAATAGCCTTTATTCCCATGATAGTAGAGGTGTGCATCGGTCGGTTCGGTTCGATTTTGAGTGTTATTAGTTTGGTTTATCGATTTGCAGTTTGTAAGAATGCTAAATCGATAACCAAACCAATAAGATATTTGTTATCAATTTTTGGTCCTTAACGGTTCGATTTTCGGTTTAACCGATAAGAAATGCTTCTCTAATTTTTTATTTATTTTCTTTTTGTATTTTCCTTTGTTCATAGATACACTACTTTCATGCATAAAAACCTACACAAATTACAAGTAGAAGCAAATTAAATATATCATTACTAAAACAAACTTGTTTTCTTTTTGGTTAAGTAGCAAACTTGAATGCAGTAGTACAACGATAGCGATCTCTCAAAAAGAAAATCAAAGTCGGTTTATAGTTTACACTGATTGACAGAATCCCACCAAGCCAACGACTTTAGAAAGAAAACAACAACACTAAAACAATAACTATAAAATGCATGGGAGACTAGGGCAAGAGTATTATACAAGATACTTAAATGATTACTTCAATTTGTAATATACTTTAGAAAAATCGTTATATCCCAAATCTAAAACCATTATTATATAACTGTGGATAAAAATATTGTTTTAATATAACCTTATTGGATTATCGGTTTTATCGTTAACAAAAATCTTAAAATCGAAAATCGAACCGATAGCCCAATAGTTTTTTTTTTACAAAATCGTTTAAAAACCGTCAACCCAATAACCCGATATTGATAAACCAATAACATTTTTTCAGTTTGATTTATCGGTTAAATTTTTACACACTCCTATATGAGAGAGGGGAAAACTGAATTGAAAATCAGTAATTACACTTGAGGAAAATACGTAATAACTAAACTAGTAATTGAAAATTATAGGGGTTTATTTGTAAGCTCTGAAAGTTATCAACTACCTTTTTTGTTTCATATTACTTGGTCCCCGTGCTAAAAATAGTTATTTCAATTTAGTCGTCTAATTTATAAAATTAAGAAAGTTTTGTTAATATTTTTTCTACCCTTAGTACTAAATAACAACATAAAGTAGTGCTAGTCAAATTTAGAGTTCAAATCATCATTAATAAGATTAATTCAGTAAAATACACCTCTAATTAAATCTTTCTTAAGGGGTGTGTCAAATCAATACGGGCCAAGTAATATAAAAAGGGGGGTAATTGTAACAACCTCGACTAATCAAAGCAAGCATATTATAACCCTCAATACTAGGGGTGACAAACGGGTGAGTCGAGTCGGATATGAGCGGGTCAAAAATGGGTTAGGTAAAAACGAATTAAATATCCGACCCGACCCATATTTGATATGGATAAAATGGGGTAAATCCTATGGATATTCATATTATCCATTGCTTCTTATGATAGAAAAATGTACTCCTAGATTACAAGCACTTTTATCTCCTTTTAGGGTGTGTTTGGTATGAAAAAAAAAATTTCGTATTTTTTTCTCGAAAATAAGTGATCCTAAGTTGGGGTCAGGGTCAGAATATGATCTCGGGTCGAGGTCAAAATTTGAATCTTGGGTCGAGTCAAAAGTCAGATTCTGATTTTGGGTCAGGTCTTGGAATGAGTTCAGGATTTAAATCTCGGCTCTCGGGCTAGTGTCGAGATTTGGATCTCGAATCGTGTCGGGAGTTAGGTCTCGAGACGAGTTTGGGAGTTTGGTCTCAGATAGGGAGTCAAGATCTCGGGTCTGGGTTGTAGTTGTGTCTCGGGTTGGAGGTCATAGTCAAGAGTCGGATCCTCAGTCAGAGTTATAATCGGGTCTTGGGTTAGGATTAAATGTCATGTTCTGGGTCTGGGGTCGGAAGTCGCATCCCAGGTCTAATATAGTTTCGAGTCTCGGAATTAAAAAAATTAAGAATAAAAAAAATCAAAAGTTAAGAAAATTAAAAAAATAATTTAAACAAAAACAAAAAAATAAAATGAAAATACGGACAACAAAGTACCAATCCGCGGGACTCTATTAGATTTTTGCTTTTTACTCATGAGACCGGTGAACCTAGCGCTCTGATACTAAATTTGTCACGACCCAAAGATGCCACATACCCCATTCCAACCTTGGTTAGGTAAGCCCGACACTGAAATAGTGAAAGAAAATAATAAATCTAATACGAGACTTCATTAGAAAGTCTGACCATAATATAGACAAATGACAAAATTTGAAACTGAACCAAATACATCTCCATAAACTCAAAATCTGATATCATGAGTGAAGAGCACTAGTACTGATAAGGAGTATGAAAAATACATAAGTCTGTCTCCAAATCATAACATAAAGACATTAGATAAGATAAAGTCCAGAATCAAGCTCCGAATGAAGAGCTCACTCGTCCTCCAAATCAACCTCGATTACAACACGATCTCACGTTTCGCGGGTTGCACTCGAACTAGGATCTATACCGAAAGGGTACAGAAAGTAGGAGTGAGTACGGTCCACTTGTACTCAGTAGGTATCATAGGTTGATTGAGAAGAGTGGAAAACAAAACAAGTAAAAAACATACTATGAGCACACTTCCACCTGCATACAAAAAAGTTTCCAACGATGGCTCAAACCGTATCTCCTAACATTTCTATAAGTATAATATTTATATAAGAAAACTACACATGAATATATATAAGGAAAGGATAATTACACGATAACAAACACATAAACAAAAGTACGTATGATGCAATGCAATGGGATAATGATGAAGTAAGCCATTGCATGACCCTCGTATACACCTTCCGAGCATAAGCTTCCAGGACAGGACCTATTAGGGTTCGCAACCCATATACTTTATCAATCTCATATCTCAATCGACTTTGCCGGCTTACTCATCGGTCACGAGTTTTATAAAGAGTCTCGTTTTCTTTCAAAATCAGTGTTTCTCTGTGGTACCAATTCTATGTATATAGATGAATGAAATGAGGATGCATGCTCATAATCAAAACAATATCATATCATGAATCAATTCAATGATGGTGTAAAATGATCTTAAGTCTCCTCAATTCTCAATAAATTATGATGTAAGTCATTGCATGACACCACAGTAATGAATAATCATGTAAGACATCAGATATATCATTTCAAGCGTCACAATATTAATAAAGGCGAATAATGCTCAAACAAGACTAATACCAATTCTCACTCAGGCATCACAACAATAATCATTTCTCAAGTCAAATATAATGCTCACATAAGCCCCCACGCGTACATTACAAAAAAAAATAAAAATAATCACATAATCCCCAACATGGGAAACACAAATAAAATATCAAATCCCAAAAGATGAATCGCATGATAATTCCCCAACCCATAGCATACTTTATATGAATGGTTAACTACTCAGCCCAGTATGAAGAAAGTTAAGTCATAACCTACCTCAAAAAGCCGAAACTCAAGTCTGGACCCTTCAATAAGGAGTTGTTTCCTTTCATGAGACCTCGGAATGATCCAAATCTATCAAGAATGTAATTTATAAGTCAAAAAGAGTCTAACGATACTCATATTGGCTACTTTTATTCCGGATCCAAAAATAGTTTGAAAATTGACCCAGAAGGAAAAAGGGTAAAATCAAAATTTTATTTAAGAATCATGTTTTCCATACTCTAAGGGTTTCTAAATATGAAAATCCATTGATAAATAAGGTTGAAATCGAGGTTGTAATTGAGGAAAAATCATTTTCTCTCTTTACAGGGTGAAACCCCAAAAATTCAAGTTTAGAAGATGATTTAGTAAAATAATCAATAAATAAGGATAAAAGTCATATTTAGAAGCTCACCCAAGTCCAATTTGATGAAAAATCATCTTTGAAATTGCCAAAACTGAGACCCCCAAAGCTTGAAAATGGAAGAATGGAATAAAAGAGAACAAAAAGAAATTTATGCCAACAACATCATCTAGACGGTAAAATGGTTGCCTAAGCAACGTCGCATGAGCTTCCAGACTACCGCTAAGGCGGTAGTCACTTGCCACGCAGGTGACCGCTAAGGTGGGCATATTTTTCGCTAAAGTGGCATTGCCAAGGCGGAAGAACTATTGCTAAGACGATGCTACCTAGACCAATCAACTACTGTTAAGGAGACATTTTGGTCAGCCTAGGCGCTACCACTAAGGCAACCAAATGGCTGCTTAGGCGGTTGCACCAGAAACCAGTTGAAACATGGTAAGTAAAATTGACTCAGAATAGACCCTCGAGATTCAATCAAGAGTCCGTAAAAATAATCCAATAATGCTACTAGGCTAATTTCGACATTCCAGACACAATGGATACATCAAATTTATCAAAAAAAGTCGTTATCAATGAGTTAACCCCCCTCCCCCAGAACCCCCTTAGACTATTTTAACTAGTTTCTCATCTAAGAGGTCAAAACTCTAAATAAGGACTCAGAGCCCGGACCAACCACGCGACTAACTCAAAATCGACATTCCAGATCTAATAGAACTGACAGAATCAGCATTTGACGCTCGTGTCATAAAATATTGATTAAAGTTAAACTAATCACTTTCAAGACTACTCAAATCACTCTCGAACCCTGCGGAGACCGTGCCAATCATCCCCACAACTCATAAATGACCTATAGCAACTACGAAAAATAGCACAATTGTTAAAACATAGAATAAGCTAAAATCACAACATGAATTGTTACAACGTGACAAAAGTTACTACTACTGATATAATCAGGGATCTCGTTGAACAATACGATTAGCTAATATATGACGATTAAAATTATAGGAGAACGATGAAGAAACAATGAAGATGATGTTGCAGGTACACAAATCAAATGTGAGGATCTGATAACCACATTTTCCAAATACCATAAATCATCATAGAGGAAGGTGGTAATTTTGAAACATAACCAACTTATTTTGAAGAGGGGTAAGGGTTTGTGAACATCTTACCAGATGATGCAGGATCTATTGCCTCAAAAAACTCATTCAACAACTGCTGATAGAATTTAGAGTCATCTAAAAGTTTTAGATCAACCACTACAAGAAAACTGTGAATTACATAGGGATCTTACCTAGGGAAAAATGTTACAGGAAATACATTTCTTGCAAATATTTTAAATTCCTTAACACTAGAATATATTACCTGCGAACTGTATAGTCCCAACAAATTTCACAGGTTAATTTGTCACCATAATGCGTATATTTCGTACTTGCAACATTACCCGAGGAAATGTATCGGCGGATACATTATCTCTTGGTAAATCCGCAAGTACATGGACAAATATTTTTTTTATAATCCTTTTTTAGTCCATAGGAAAATCCCCAGGGTAGGATTTTTGTGACTTGAAAATTTTCTGGAGATTTTGTTAGCTATAGATTCAGCGAAAATTTAGTAAATAAATTTTTTCCTTTCAAACTTACCTTTAAATTTATATTCATTGAAATATTTTTCCTTATTCAGTTAAAAATATTAGTGAGATAATTAATTATTACAAATTTAAAAATTAAAAATTATATAAAAGGACACTAATAACATAAGTAATAATTTGAATAGGAAAATGGTAGAATCGAAGAATAATAAACATAAAATAAAAAGAAATTGAGCATTAAACTTGTGGACACGTGGAATCAATAAAAGATGTTCAATGAAATTAGTTTGACTCATTATTGAGATCGAGGAACGGTCATGACCAAGAAATTAAAGAGTGGGAATTCATTGGCGTTAGATAGAGAAGGACTTAGGGCTCAAATGGAGCTTTTCTATTGGTTAATTTCAATACAATTGTAAGGCATCATACTAAACAATACAATACAATATCAATGTACACTTAGGAGTCATTTGGTGTGAGGTATAAGGTATAACAATTCCGAGATAAAATGAAGGATTATTTTATTTTGCGTTTGGTTGGAGGTATTAGGTAGTCTCAGAATTATTTACATGGTGAGATAACTTATTCCGGGATAGCTAATCCCAAAAAAAAAAATTCCCAACAAAACGACCCCTTATATTCTTGTGCTCTAAACATTCAATACTTTTTATTGAGTATTTATTTTTAAAAATTTTTTTTACTAGACAATACTACAAGTCCATTTGAGGTTCTTATATTTTAAAGTTCACTTTTTATATAGATAAATGAAAATATACAGAAAAATGTATGAAAAGCATATAATTAATAAATAAGTATTTAGGGGAAAAAATTAAAAAGATGAAATTTCATTCCCTCCTAAAGTTCCCCCATTGACAGCTCATTCCCTCAAAATAACACTCTCAAAACTCTCCACCTTCACCCAAATTCTCCATTTTAAGTTTTTCTCTTAAAAAAAGCGATGCGTCTCTCAATTCTCTAAGCAGACAAGGAAGAAGATCCGAAATCAAAGTTTGATTTGCTTTCAGATCTACCCGAAATAAGAGGTTAATCTGCAAACTATATAATATTTGATATATGTTGCCAATATTTGATTGTGGTTCTGGTTATCTAATTTTGCAATCAATAGGTCTTCTTCTTCTTCTGTAATGGTTCATTAAGTTTTTCTTTTATTGAACATTTAACCACTGAATTTTGAATATTTTTGTGTTAACTATCAAAGTATTTGGATTTCGAAAAAATTGTTGTCCGAACATGGGTTGTTAGAATAGCTTTGTGATGTTTTGATACAAAATTCATCTTTTCTTTTTAAATTTTTAGTCGAAGTAACAGGTGTATTTGTTGGGGTACATACCATTAACCATGAGTTTAGGTATGATATATTCTAACAATTATTATAGTTGAAAGTTTAAGTGGGAGATTGTTGGGATATATACTATTATCCATGTATTTGGATGTAGTATTTATCATAGAAAAATTATTTATTTAATTTTAATAAAGAATTAAATAGATCTTATATTTGACTATGTGTCCATTTACTTATATACTTATATAGTAGATGATTTAGTGTATAGTTTAGCTTATACACGAAAGATTAAATCACCGATTTTTATAAGTATCAATATTATGTTCACAATTGAAGATGAAGTTGGACAAACATCTTGATGATTGTAGCACAAGATTAAATATAATCTAATCTTGATTATGGGAGTGATCATATTCCAACTTGTTGTGATAGTACACTTTGTGTGTATTGAACGAACCAAGTATTTATGTTCTGAATATTTATAAACAACTTATCTAGATCATTAAAATGTACTTATACTCTTAATCTTGATATAGTTATTATGATCAATGTTGTTTGTTTGCTGTCTTGATCTATCAAAGGGTGAAACTCTTTCATGGGCTAAAATGTTTCCGATAGGTTGGATGATGACAAATGATATTTGTGAAATAATGATTAGTTGATAGAATTCATGTCTCGACCTTGAGATTGATGATACCCCTTTATGATAGCTTATAAGTTTTCATGTGAAAACCCTGCAGGTGGATTTTGTATCCGTCACATGAAATAAGTTAAGCATATGATGAATAAAGGATTAGATTAATCAATGAATTAAAGAGTCAGAATTTAATTTGATTGATTAGTGCCTGTAATCTTAACATGGGGAGTTAAAATAAGATTTAATGAATGATTTTGAAATTATATCGAGTAGTGCTATTATGGATTTTTAGTGGAATAATCTGTAATTTACTATGGTAGGTTAATTCATTCATTTTTCCAATTAATACCATAATTGGAAGCCTCGGTAATTAAATCTGTGGTCCCTGCCGTGACCGAATAATTAGGAATTAAATGGAATGCCTAATCCCGAAGATGCTCCAGAATCTTTTCGATTGCTTTATTTTTGGTGGAAAAGAAAGACCTAACCGAATAATTAGGAATTAAATGGAATTTATTTTTGGTGGAAAAGAAAGACCTAGCAAGTTTGGGAAAGGATTTTAAAACCTTAAAACTTGTGTCTATATAAGGTGGTCTTATTCCATCAAGGAGGCTAAGGGTTTCTCCTGCTTCTTCCATGAGAAATTCGTCCTTTCCTACTTCTTCCATGAGAAATTCACCCACACGAATTTCGCTTATTCTAATAATATTCGGGTCACACAGCAGAAGACCATGGATCCGGAAGATAATTGTGTGGACGGTTCTTGCTCGTGTTTGAAGGTGCGATTCATGTTTGTGGTCACGCTTCAAGAGATAAGTATCGATTTTATGCTTGATTAAATCTATGATTATGTGTTGTCTATATTATATGCAAGAGATCGTGCTTATTTTCTTCCGCTGTGTATGCCTGTTTTCCAACATATTTTGATTAAATGGGAAATTACTCGAAGTATATTTGATACTGGAAGAGTAAAAATTTGAATTAAATAGAAAATTATCCCGTGTTTAAATTCTATTATTGTGTTTAAATATATATGTTATCTTTTGGTTCAGAAAATGAATGTTCTCGAGCATCGAAAATGGATGGTAAATAGACTTCTTCCTAGTCGAGTTCATAAAGGGCATGGAAGAGTTTGATATGGTCTTGAATGGGATTGTTTGGTATCAGTAGATATAGAGGACCAACTTTGGACCAATTATCATACCAAAAGGAAACTTCGCCAGAACCAATATTCCAAAGAATGTTATTATCAACCTCTTCTTTAACACTACAAAAGGCTTTCCAACTTTGAACGTGACCAGTTGTCCATTTAGTTGTAGAAGGGTGCTTGTTATCAAATAACTTAGCTTCCATAAATTCCCTCTCGAGAGAGTTAGTAGTCCTTAGGTTCCACCATGTGATGCTTAGTAGAAATCCTGCCTGAAGAACTCGGCTTGGATTCATAAACAACATCCGCACCTTGTAAAATTGATCTTTTTTTTTTGGTTATTCTAGATTAGTTTAATTTAGAATTTAAGGTTGATGCACTGATAGGGACAGCTTGACTTAACACGTTATGGCAGGTACTTAGCATTTTTCTGTAAGTTACCGGTGAAGGCTTATTTGAGAGAGTTATCTCGATGTAAATAATGCGGTTTAGGCTACTTAATTGATTGTGTAAATATTAGATTTTGGCTACTTATTTCGTTTCTATACTCAGGGTCATTTGGTACACCGAATTGGATAAGTAGGGATATATCATGAGTTGGGATATTCCACTATTTTATCCCACTCTCCACATGGGATAGTAAATAGTCTCGGAATTAATTAATTCCTCACAACCAAACATGGAATAAAGTTAATCCCAAACTTTATTCCGAAATTATTTTTCTTATCCGGTGTACCATGCTATTGACTTGTGACTGAAAAATGGAAGGGAAAATATAAATGTCAATACATGTAAAGAGGCAGTGTCAATTCCATCACCCAACCTACCGAAGTCAAATTGAAATGACATATTTTATATCATTCCTCCGACTTTTGATGTATCAATAGCCTCTACCATGGATACTACCTCGTCCATCTAAGGCCGTTTATCAGGGTTGGCGTCCCAGCATCTCTTCATTACATTAACAAGGGAACTTGGGCAACACCTTGGTATTTCTGGCTTTAGATTCTGTGTGGCACAACAAAAACCACAGTTAACAACCAAGGTGACAAAAGCATATAGGTAATAAGAGACCATGAACTATATATTCTTCTCTGATCTATCTGTCTACATCATTTGTCCTTACTTATATCCAACAAGTGCTAGAAGGTTGGAGAGTTTACTTGGCGAACCACAGCTGAAGTTACTTCTGAGAAGTTGAGGTCAGGATATGGCATGTCGCAATAATATATCTCCCACACACATATGCCAAATCTTCTGACCTTTATGCTGCTTCTCTCTTTTTCTAGCCTTTTCCATGGGAATGTACATGCTAAATATTCATGGAAATTTTTTTGCAATAATTTGTTCTTGTGGATTTACTTGGGGTATTTCATAAGAATTTTCTTGCAAAATAGTTTCATAAATATCCGCAAGAAATTTTCTTTTGTTAATTCGAAATTTTCACCTTCAAACTTCCTTCAGATTTACATGGGGATCTTCATGGGGAATTACTTGCAAATTTTTCCCATGATAATCCGCAGACAAATTCCTTTTCATATGAAATTTTACCAAAAAATTCTTATAAAATTTTGATAGTTAATCGCAGATAAATCCGCAAATAACATATCTGAGGATTTATTTCCACAACTAAATTACCTAGGGATTTTTTAAATCCGCAAGTACTAGTTACGTACGAAGGTTTTCCATCGAATTTTAATTGGCAAGAAAATCCGCAAGTAATCAAATTACTTAGAGATTTTAATATATTATTCCTATGAAAATTTTCAGGTAATCAACACTTTTCTTGTAGTGACCATCCATGTTTGTTCCCTGATCCAAGTTAAGAATAATGAGATGTGCGTTTATTTCTAAAAATAAATAATCTATGTAGAGACTTCTCAAACAAAAACTAAAGCATTTGTACACGGAGAATAACATTTTCCATTGTTGTACCAATTGCATAAGCCTAACAAAGCAAGTAGCATGCCTAGATTCTTCTTAGCAACACACTAAAAAAGGAGATTCACTGACTTTTATACAATTAGACTTTAACAACAAACACTATTTGGGTCAAAAATTGATAAAATACATAAATAACACATTGATACCTCTTCACTGACAACAACATCTGGAACCTGCACAAAAGCAGGCACTTAAATTAAAACTAAGAACACCAGAAAACATGTCATAAACATTAAGAATATAGCCTTTCTCAGATCAACTAAGGAAGTGAGACTTATAGTTTCAGGTAAGGTAACC
The DNA here is from genome assembly GCA_031232105.1 of Capsicum rhomboideum. Taxonomy (NCBI): domain Eukaryota; kingdom Viridiplantae; phylum Streptophyta; class Magnoliopsida; order Solanales; family Solanaceae; genus Capsicum; species Capsicum rhomboideum. The sequence continues at coordinate 15,498,705 of CP124715.1, read as the reverse complement.
ACCGATCTACTATGCTACATCCCATTTATTATTTTGCTAGGATCCCTCATATAGCTACTTGTTGACTAATATCCTGTAGAACATTAATTCTAGCCATTGTGATCATTGTTAAAGTAGCATCTTTTAAGTCCCAGAAATAAATTTGATGAAATGATTTCAATTAGCTTTTAATCGTGGCAGCACCAAATGTCACCGGGGTATTTATCTCCCATTTGATTGTCCCTAAAAGCAGTCATCCTATGTCACAAGAATTGCCAACATCAATTTCTAATAATAAGCCAATCTGTGTAGCAAAGGGAGAAAGGGCAAAACAAAACTATCGCATGAGCATGCAGTGCTGAAAAAAAGGCAAAGTATTAGCTATTTTGGAATCCAAATAACTAGTGTTTCAAAAAAATTGAAAAAATGGTCATACCGTGTCATTTTAAAGAAATATTTTCAGGTGGATGCTGCAATATACAATTAACATACTATGTCAAGATTATTTTGTGGCTTTATGTTGCAGTTCAGAAATTTCTGATAAATATGTTAAAATAGCTCACTATACATAAACAACACGCAACTTCTACACAATCTAGTATGAATAAAGCTCTAAGAAGACGCTCATTAAACCACATATAAAGTAGTGTCAGTTTTAAGATTCTGTCCATTAAAATTTATTTTTAAATTATTTATGAAAAGTTGAAGTGAATGTACATATGCTTAAAAACTAAGGTACTCATATATAAGAATAACAAAGCGGTCAATGAAGAATGCATAACTACAAAAAAAACTTCAAATTAAAGTGTCTCACCATTCACACAGAACAAGGAGGAGGAAGAACGCAAGCACATATCTCTTATTAAATCAGAAGCAAGACTAATCTTACAACATCCTAAACTACAATCAAGTTAGATAAATTGAAAAGTTTTCCTTTTCGTGACAGGAGTAACAAAAAAACCTATGAGCAGACTTACTGTGAGAGTGCATATGATTAAATTCAAGTAAAATAAAAGGTCAAACACCTAGAAGACAGTTAATAACCAAATGGTATTACTTGAAACACTCCAAAATGATATATGTTTACTGATTTTCATCTAGCAACTAAAACACACCACAAAAATTTAACATACAAGTAGAAGGCTCGTCCGCCAATTTGATGTTTCCAAAGCAAAAAAAAAAAAGCAGTAAAGGTATTATCTATACATGAGCAAGTTATAACTTACGATTCAAAACTTAAAAAAGTACAAAATTAAAAAACACTCAATCAAAAATCTAAAAAATCTCATATCCGACCCTAGATTTATCTTCGGCAATATATGTCTAGACGTTCTACCGTTCAAACTCAGCAAGAAAGAACATATACCAAGGTATCAAAATTCATTTACCTATATATCTTGTAACGAATAGAGCTGCGAGCTAAGTTTTATTATTATAGTTTGACCCCCTTAGTTCTAGTATTATAATTTAGTACCAATTTATGGTCTATTTTCATTAGTACCCCTGTTAGGTTTACTTCTATAGATTTTGTAACTAGATGTTCTAGAGGTATGTGGAATGAAAAAAACTAAACTTTTATCTCTTAATTTCTTTTCTTAGTTCTTAGCTTTCAATATTAATGGCATTCTCACCGTGGAATTCACAACAAATGGTGTCAGAGCTGACGATTCTCAGTCCTAATTTCGCGACTATATTCGACCGGAGTTACTATCAACCACCGCAAGTCTTGGCTAGTGCAGCCATGACTGATTTCGTTTTCTATGGTTCATCGAATTCATATGGTTATGAGTATTGCCATGAGAATATACATCCTTACTCATATCAGGTTGGCGATACCAATACAAGTTCTTATTTAGTTCAATTTATGGATAGTTCAGTGGTGTCGATGAGTGCCTCGGCATTAAATAACTTATTGAAGTCTAGCTATGGCAATTTTGAGACCAACAAAGCAACTTCAGAGAATGTGATTCATTCGGTTCGTTTTCCGTTTGTAATAGAATTATTTGGTTCTGTTTCTTTTAAAATCCTAGCCCCTAAATCGAAGAACTTTGATATCACAACATTTTCTCCACTATATCCATATTTTAAGCACAAAAGAGATTTCACTCGCAGCAAGAAAAAAGCTTGGAGGAAAAAGCGAAAATATGAACTTGGTCGCCAACCAGCTAACACCAAGCTATCATGTAACAGTATAGTAAGATGAGTTCGTGTCGGTGGTGGCAGTGCAAAATGGAATGCAATTTTTCAAGTTGATGCTACTGCTCAGGAGCTACAAAGTGGAAATATATTGATGTATGCTGAAGATGAGCACGAGGAGAGCTCAAAAATTAAGGAGGAGCAAGTGTTTGATTATTGTCCCCATCCAAAGGCAATTGATAATTAACTAGGTTCTAGTAGCACCGAGAAAAAGTTAGAACTAGACGCGGACAAAGTATTTGATATAAGTCCTCAACATAATAAAACTAGAGAAGATAAGCTTCAATCAGTAAAAAGAGATGAGAAAGAAGAAGAACAACACTACGAAAATTGAAATCTGGAGAACCCGAAGAGAAGAAGATAGAAGATAACAAGTATCAAATGCTTGATCAAATTCTTTAGATGTATGAAATCAATGTGATGGATATACAATGGGATGAAAGCATAGGATACGAGCCTCTTGAACTTGAAGATAGCAAGCGAAAGTCAAAAATTAAGGAGTGTCAAGTATTTGATATAAGTTCTCTCAAGGACAAAGCTGAAATGGAAAATGACAAACAGTTACTGTTGGGTGGAGAAGAATCATCTAAAATTGAAGATGAATATGCTAAAACTCTAAAACATAGTGGACGCCAGACGCTCGATGAATATCTTCCAAGTGATGAAACTATTTTCCAGTTATTATACCGGTGTTGGTTGCTGAAAATTTTGAGGAATACCAATGCAAAACTCAAGGAGGAGATCTCTGTGATAGCTAAACCTGGAGTGTTTGAGCAGTCAGGAAAAAAAGAATCAAAATTTGCACTTACTCCTTAGATGGGAATGGTGAAGCTGAAGAGCCAAAGCCTATGGATGTCATTGTTAGTGTGGGAAGTGATGAAAAACTAGATATTAGTGTTTGGTACATGTCATGCCCCGAATCCCATCGGGACGGATTGACACTCGTAGCCGACAAGGCCCGAGAGAACCAGGCTTTGCTTCATAAACAACAACACCATTACGTAAGAACATGAAAGGTGAAATACGAAAAACATGGAACATGGGACATATATATATACATATGAGAAACTTGGCCGTTGAGGCCATCAAGTCAAAAACGTCATATACCACCTTACTTTCATACACCCACATACGTCTACAAAAGCCTCTAACAGAAATACATACACGACCAACCTAAGTTCGGGACAAGCCCCGCTTTACATAATATTTACAATACCAAAATCAATGTACAACTTGGACACGGAAAGCCCAGAACCAACTGGATCTCACCAAAGATCAGTATATGTCCTGCAGCTTACTGGGGAGGTCTACTAGAACCTATGCCTGCAGCAAGTAAGGTAAATTCCCCAAGAGGGGTTAGTACGAAGAATGTACTGAGTATGTAAGGCTGTATGAAACTGAATCAGTATATAAGAACTTTCATGGAAAAATAATCACAAGGGACATGCCCATTATGGATAGCCATCAATATATATATAATTGAAACTGTATGCATTACTTTCGATACTTACTTCCATTTTGTACCTCCTCTTACTTGCTTGCCAGTCATTAGTTATATATTTTTCGGGCCAAACTGATCAGTGGGAAAATGATATCGTCATTCAGGTGTTCATGTCACCCCATGGATACACCCATAATGTTGGGATAGTCATCATGAAGGTGTGTTATTTCACCCCATGGATACACTCATTATATTAGGATCGTCATCATGAAGGTGTTTATTTCACCCCATGGATACACTCACTCATGAAAGATTATTACATTAAGGATTATGACATTTTTGGAAGCACATATAGATGCATTTCGTTATCCTTCACTTCATGAGATTGATACTTTTGATAATTGTAACATTATTGAAAGCTTTGGAACACAACATTATTGGAATTTGGAACCATGTCTATAAGTACGTTAATGAATGACAATAGATCAAGAATAAGATATATATGATCAACACTAGATGATAACATGAAATGAGATGCCTTAGGACATTTCGGGAATGAGTAGGTACCATAACAAGGTGTACACTATATGCTACAGAAGGATACAGAAAGAGGAACCTTACATACCTCGTATTCTCAATACGACAATACAATCTTAGATATGCATACAATGTCCCGCTCCTTCCTTATATTTCACTCTACAACACAATACATAACAGAATTTACATTAACCACCAACCACCTTTCAAATGTACATAACGTCAATGAGTTACATGTTTGCCTTTAAAATGTCATTTCCCCCTTGACAATACCATTGATAAAAGCATCATACCAATTATCCCACAATATTCCCAACATTGACCAAAATAGCATAAACCATTAGCATGTCACACCAAGTTCATACTTTCCACTCTTCATCACCACAACATCACAATTATTCCATCAATTTACTTCAATACACCTCGCAAGAACAAATCGGCCAAAATCCCATAATTTACACTTATATGAAAATAACAAGTTTAATAACATAATCACACCATACATGTTATTATTTCATCCATACCATGCTCTTTCATCAAACTCACAAGTCATATTTCAAGTTACAATTCCATGGAATTCACGTCTTTCACAAAAAACACAAAGTGCCATATCCAACACTTCCAAGCATAACCAACATGATTTACATACTCTCCCATGCATATAATATATTATTCCATAAGAATAATTACTTACCTAAGTTTAAAAATTGATGATCTTGCTCCAAGAAGTTGGCTTAGGGTTCTTGAGAGTTGAGAGAAATTTGGAAAATTTCTAGAAATGTGTAGTGTAAGCCTTTGAATAAAAATCAGATTTTTCAAGTATTTATAGTCCCTCAAGTCTCCTTGGAATTAAATGCCATGTATAAGGGGTCAAAGGGTGAAGAATGGGTCATTTGACCCATCTTAGCCCATGTCTTGTTTCCATTTTTTTGGGCCTTTTATTGAGCCCAATTCACTCAACCCAATAAAATTAATAATTTCTCATGTTTAACTCATCTCATACGGGTTACGATAATATTTCCACTCACGTGATTCATATTTGTAGTCTCAATCCCAAAAACAAGTGATTCTAGCCACGTATGGCTTATTTTGACCACAAGGGCAAAATCGTCATTTTGATGCCAAATTCGTTCTCGAGTAATTTTATCATACCAATATAATACTTCACTCATTTCATGTATATTCTCATGGTTGTAGAAGAAACGTGGCAAAAATCGGCTCAATACGTCCCCGGGCACCCTTGGGACTTAAGAAAAATTCCAACTTTGAAAAGTGGCCAAAACCAGCGTGGAACGCCCTTGGGAGTGCCAGCTTGCTGCCTCTGAGCACAAAAATTTGGCCCAAATCGGCGTGGCACTCCCTCTGGCGCGCCCCACACTCAGTTTTTCAAAAAATTCCGTTTTGGGACTTTTCTTCGCGGGTTTGGTTAGATACTTCAAGTCCTATTCTTAAACTTACTTCTTAACCTTAATATCCTTTGTTTAGAGGTCCTCTTAGCCTCATTTGAATTCCATAAATGCTCCACAAAAAATCACAAAACACCTCCTACGAAGGTTTAATCACATATATGAGGGCCAAATTCAATTATCTCATCAATAGCATTACCAAATACATACTTATAACGTATAGCTCTCGATACCTAAGTAAATATTCTTTAATGTCGTCAAGTAGGGTTAGGAAGGTACGGGGTGTTACATTGTTTTGGTCACACGTATGTAAAGAGTGTAATGGATGGATCTAAGGATGAGTTGAAAAAGGGTTTCGATAGGATGACTTATCATACTATCATGCCTTGGATCGGTATTATAACAAAATATATGCAAAATCGACACTATGATTTAGAAGTCATTAAGTTGTACTGTATGATTATAGAGAGTTCATCTAAACATGTCTATTATCTTACAGTGAAATTGAGACTTGCATCTGTGAACTATGAATCCAATTCTCTAATTGGCATAAATGTCAAATCTAGTAGGATGGAAGAAGCATGAAAGGGTTTTGAACTTCTATATGAAAAGAATTTGAATTCTGAAGAAATTTTTGAACTTCTTAGCTTGATAGATTCCAAAGTTGGTTTTATTGTTCTTAGTCTTGGTTTGGGTTTGAAGTTTCCCACAGATTACACTATTCCAGGTGTCACTAAGCTAAGAGGATTATTCCAAATGTTTTCCTTCATGTGTTTATATGGGTTAACTGCCTCGTTGAGCAGTAGTAAAGTGTCTAAAGGTGATTTTGTTGGCATCTTCTTATCAATGTTTTTGATTGCAGTGGAGATGAAATTTGTAATGAGAAGAAATGGTGTTAATTCTCCCTATCGATAGAAATTTAAGCAGAATTGTAGAGTGCGTCTTCTATTTGCATTGGTTCGCATTTTAAGTGGTACTTTTGGTATTCTCAACCAATGATTTTCATGAAAAACTCATTGATAGTTATTGACACATTCTTGGATATTTTATTGATCTTGCATATACTACAGGTTTGGAAGAGCGAAAGGAGACTTAGAGTTTCTGATAGCTTCCAATTTTAGTCATTTTGATCCTTAGGAGCTAACTTGTGAAATAGGAGGAGAAGTGGAAGTGACTCTCGAGGGTGAACTAGTTGAAGGAGTTCATCATTTTGCTCTAGCAAAGGCTATTTGATCTAATCCTCTAGTTGGGAACCTGTCGGGAATGGTTGATGTACAATGTTATCTAGTAGCCAAAGTAGAATTTGATCCATATTCACACATTTCAAGATTGAGTTTCGTGGGAGCTGACCACTTAAAAGTTTTGGTGCATATGATGGTCATTAGATGTGTTTGGATACTGATTTTGGTTATTCTTCTGGCAACAACTTCTTACTTTTTAGTGGGGGCAAATGGAGACTGGTTGACACTTCTTTTTCAAGTTCAAAATTTCTTAATTCAGTTTGTGACAGTTCAACAACTGCTATTGCTTGGTGTAATATTTGTTGATTCATCTGATGCAAGGAACATAAGATGTGATGAAGTATTGGTGGTTATTGCAGAGAAAACATTATTTTCTATTTTGCGCTCATTATGTTTGCTTCGGTTTAGACTATGCTTGCTCTTGGGGGTTCTGGTCTTTACTTCACTCAAAGATTCTGTAGGGTGCTCTCATGAAAAGGTGACATTATCAGTTTCTAGTATTGTTGCTTTATAATTTTTCTTAAGAAGGAAAATCCCTGCGAGGCCTGTAAGTCTTGACCAGAGAGAGTTTCACAAGCTAATACTTTCATCTGTAAGAGTAGCTGGAGGTGTTCAATTTGAAGAAAACAATATTCTCAAAGTGATCACCAGGAATTGAAGAATGCTGAAGTTTATTTCATCTCCCTTGCGAATTGTTCTAGAATTATTTCCCCAACCTTGAGGACAAGGTTGTCATAAGAGAGATGGAATGTAACGAATAGAGATGCGGACAAAGTTTTATTATTATAGTTTGACCCCCTTAGTTCTTGTATTACAATTTAGTACTAATTTATGGTCTATTTTCATTAGTAACCCTGTTAGGTTTACTTATATATATTTTGTAACTAGATGTTCTAGAGGCATGTGGAATGAAAAATTACACTTTTATCTCTTAATTTATTCTCTTAGTTCTTAGCTTTTAATATTAATGGCATTCTCACAGTGGGATTCACAACATATCTACACCCAAAAATTCGATCTAGTCCATTTATCACCTATTTAGAGAAGAAAAAAATTTAACAAACTGAAATATCTAGATGAAGGAACAAGTTGAACTCACATTGATAATTTTGACCGACAATAGCGAAGAAAGATGAAGATGAGGGATTCCAAGCGAAGAAAATTAGGTTAAAAAAATTTATGTTACTGGAATTTCAGAGCTTAGACATTGATGTCTTTAGAGCTTCAGAGAACTTTGGTAGAGGAATTTTGAGACGAGAGAGGCTTAGAGATTTTAGACCTTTAGCAAAATAGTGCAAAGTTTTGCAGAACAAATACTAATAAAATATTCACTTTTTTCAAAAATGGTGGGGCTCTAGGCGCGTCTAGAAAAATGGAAAAGGGGATCTGAAAAATTTAAAAATCATAGTTAAAAGTATCTTTCTCCGAGATCCGTTGCTATAGAGGAATCTATTACAACGTCATGATTCACCGTTGCATGATTCACCAACGGTTTCATAATAGAAGTGTATCAATAGACCCAAAATCCTTATGCAACGACTTGAACCGTTGCCATAGACGATTTATAGCAACGATTACATAATCGTTGCTAAATTATCCATTGCCATTGGTCTATTTTCTAGTAGTGATACAATATACAGTTGTTAGTTGATCAACAACCCGACACAACCTGTGCAAATTGATTAACAATTTGAATACAACTAGATACAATTACATACAATTAAGTTACAACTTGCACTTGCAAGTTGTATTGTTACAAGTAGTACAATTTATACTATTAGTTGCACAATCAATATATATATATATATATATATATATATAAAGGAAGGTTAGAAATTTGCTTATGTGGCATACTTCTAAGGCCACCATTCTACTTTATTTTTTATTTTATTTTTTAGCAATTTTTCCTACATTTCTATTTTAATTAATACTCTCTCCATTTATTTCTATTATTTATTGTAAAAACTTAATGTTTTAAAATTTATTACTCCACTCCTATTCTTTATTAAGAAATTTGAATGGGTGCAAGTCTTTTATTTTTAAATTTAATTGTGTATTGATTATACAATAAAGAAGAACAATAATAAAAGAATGACAAGAGATTCAATTATCTTTTTCCTCAATATTTTAGTATTGTCCTAATTTTTTTTTATGTGTTATTAAAAAATCATCTTCTTTTATAATGATTTTATTTTTTTATTTTCTTCATTTGTACTAATTTGTATATATATCTATTTAATTTTTCCTACGTTTCCATTTATTTATTGTTGTTCAAAAATAAATATATTAATTAGTACTCTCTCCATTTATTTCTATTAACAATAATAAAAGAATGACAAGAGATTCAATTATCTTTTTTCTCAATATTTTAGTATTATCCTATTTTTTTTTTATGTGTTATTAAAAAAATCATCTTCTTTTATAATGATTTTATTTATTTATTTTCTACATTTGTACTAATTTGTATATATATCTATTTAATTTTTCCTACATTTGTATTTATTTATTGTTGTTCAAAAATAAATATATTAATTAGTACTCTCTCCATTTATTTCTATTATTTATTGTAAAAAATTAAATGTTTTAAAATTTATTACTCCACTTCTATTCTTTATTAAGAAATTTGAATGGGTGCAAGTCTTTTATTTTTTAATTTAATTGTGCATTGATTATATAATAAAGAAGAACAATAATAAAAGAATAACAAGAGATTCAATTATCTTTTTTCTCAATATTTTATTATTATTCTAATTTTTTTTTATGTGTTATTAAAAAAATCATCTTCTTTTATAATGATTTTATTTATTTATTTTCTTCATTTGTACTAATTTGTATATATATATATCAAAATTAGGCGAAGGAAGAGTATCACCTCTCTTTGTTTAAATTTTTTTTATTTTTATTTTATTTTTTGGTCATTTTCTAATAATAAAATGACAAGAACTCTAATATTCTAAGTTTTCTATTTTTTTTATTTAATGCATTTACAGGGAATAACTACTTATAACTTTCATAATTTTCATGTCCATAACCCCCATAATTTAATTTGTAAGTTTGTAATGTCTTATGGTATTCCTCTATTTTACCTATATAAACTCATATTTTATTTCATGAAGGCTCTCATTCAAAGTCATCCTTTCTCTTCTTCATTACTTTGATTTGTGAAGGCAAGAAATATTTGTTCTCAAGTATTTCTTTTCATATTTATGTATTTTATCATGTTTTCTTATTTTTTAGCATTTCTTTTACACATATTATCATCCTCCAAATAAGTATAATTTAGAAAATCTTGTGAATTAACATGTAACTGGAAAGGAGTTTATGAGGGCAAGAAGTATTTCGTTCTCAAGTCGTGTTTTTTTTTTTTTGCACTTTTTTAAGTTTAGCATTTTTAATGTATTATCGATCTCGAAGTCTGATAAAAAAAGCATCACGAAAATCAATCACTATATAATATAAAGTTCGATATTAGAGAAGTGATGTGACACCTCTCTTTGGCCAAAGATCCTATTTATTTATTTATTTGGCAATTGTCCTTACATTTTTATTTATTTATTATTGTAAGAAAATGAATGTGTCAATTACTAATCCATCCATTCATTTTTAGTTTATTGTAAAAACTAAAATTCTCAAAATTTACTACTCCAATTATTCCTATTCATTAAAAGCCTAAATATTGATCACAATCAATTTGCAAACAAAAATTCAAATGAGGAGGTAAACAAATATCAACATTTCTATAAAGTTAGTTGCTCAAACTTATTATTTTTTTATTGAGATTTCGTGTTCGTCTTTGTATTCTTATTTTTGTATGTTATATGATTTTATTCAAATTGGGCTAAAATAAGAATAATTGTTAGTGTTTGTAATTTATATTTTTAAATAATTCATTGTCAACATGCATAAGACAAGAGTTTCTATGAATTTTGAAGTTATTCTTCTTTACCTTTGTTCCTTTTTTTTCATTTTGGTGTTTAGGAAGAAGGCTGTTTAAAAAACTTACGAAGAATAAACAGGAATTAGGACTTAACCCAAGTAATTTTGATACTTTTATGAGTTTTGATGTTGGTTATAATACAAGAATCACTTAGTGGTATATATTAGAATGTAAGTTTTCTATGCGCATATAAATTTACACATTGATTTATTTGCTGCTACCCTTTGCATAATGAATGTGTTGTAACTATTTACATGTGTTTCATAGTACGATTATACAATCTTCATGTGTATTTCTAATGAACGATGAATGAATTAGGCTATGAGTTGTTTTAATTTGTTTAGACTTTTAATTTATCTTTTTAAAATTTTAAGTTTTGTGAAATACACATAATTTATAAATGTTTAATTCATTTTGTGAAAGAAGAATTAAAGAAAACTTTAGATCTTAAAAATATTTTTTGTGATTATTTACATATTCGGGTATCAAAAAAGTTAAATCATAAAATTAATGAAGTTTTTAATGACCGCGCGAAGCGCGGCCAAATTCACTAGTTATTAATAATACATTCAACTTGATAAAATAGTTCATAACATATCAAGCCTTTCTATATTTGAAATATTAATTTGGTCAATGTATTTGTATCCTTTAAAACCTAAATCTGTAATTTGATATTCATTGAGACAGTCCCAAAAATTCATAAGTGCATGAGAGATTTAACTATCCTTTTTTTCGAGTTACTCAATAACTCATCAAAGTTCCCTTCTAAGCTATTTGCCTGCATAATGAATATATCAAATATTTGTTACTAAGAAATGAAAATGAGAAAGATAAACTTAATATCATAAATTATAAAAAAGACCAGTTTTAGGAAAACAAATTTAAGGAAAGGTCATTGAAATTATCCCAATTCAAATTGTTGAAATTGCGACTTGTGAGTTGTGACTCATGAGCACTATGTAGAAATATATTAACATTTTTATTGTGTTTAGAAATTCAAATAGAGTAAATACTTATTATGAAAAATACACAATTGAGTGAGTTGTTAACAACCTACACATACATAAAGTAAAATATGGTGGTAGATGAAACATGGACGCTCTATGGATTATTTTGAATCCATCACTTATTTTTATTCGTCGTCACTTTTTGTTAGGATAACTCTAGATATTAATAAATTAGGAATCTATTTTGTCAAACATAATCATCTTAATTACTCCATATTTGTAATCCTTTATCTTATAGTAACCCTTTTGTGGTCACAACATCTCTACTAATCTCTTGATCGTTTCCCTTTTTGTAATGACTCATCCTAATAATTTATTTAGTTTTATACAAGCCAGCATAAAATTGCGGTTTAAATACATCGTATTTCTTGTATGCACCCTATGTTAACCCTACTTAACGTAAATACTATAAATATTTTTTTCTTAACCAAAGAAGCATGAAAAAGAACACTATTCTTAAAAAAAAATAATGTCCTCTTTGTTTCAATTTATATAACATATTTTCATTTTTCAGATTCAAATTATATAAACTCTAATTAATATTTTGAATTTTTTAAAATCATTTGAGGTGAGACAAATTGTAACTTATAACACTTTTTTTTTATTCTATAATTTTTGAATATTTAAATTTTAAATGTCAATATTTGGTTTACTCTTCAACAAGCTTATAATATGACTCACAGAGGAACACTAATGATTCATCGTGGTCAATGACATTATAAAAGAAATTCAATAATATCATGACAACCACATCAAAGACGATTAAGCTCACAAATTTTAAGGTAACCTTTTATCCTATTGGGTGAATAGATGGGAGGATCATAAGTTAAATATATTTTACTTTTTGAAAATCGAGATTTATTATGAAATGGCATGTCAAATATGTGTCTTGTATATTTTTTTTTAGTAAAAAAGTAATAATTGAGTGACTTTGTTATCTTTGAAAGAACAAAATAACTTTAATAAGATATTTCCATAAGTTGAATGATTTTTTTATCCTAAAAAGTTAAAAGTAATTGTAATCAGATATTTCTATAAATTGAGTGATCATTGAAAAAATTAACTCTAAAAAAAAGATTTTAACAATTTTGACAAGACCGTAAAACTATTGTAAGAAAATTATACTACTGAATTACTTTTTAGTTTTTAACAAATGCAATTTGGCGTACTCCTATCATTCTTGCAATTCTATGTATACATAAATTAGGTAAAGCTTGTTGCACTTTTTATCTTATACTACGAATACAATATTAGGTTGATTTGATTCTCCAAGTAGTAAAATTATGTCACAACATCTCTACTAATCTCTTGTTCGTTTTCCTTTTTTGTAATGACTCATCCTAATAATTCATTTAATTTTATACAAGCTAGCATAAAACTGCGATTTAAATACATCATATTTCTTGTATGCACCCTACGTTAACCCTACTTAACGTAAATACTATAAATATTTTTTTCTTAACCAAAAAAGCATGAAAAAGAACACTATTCTTAAAAAAAAAAAATATCCTCTTTGTTTCAATTTATATAACATATTTTTAATTTTCAGATTCAAATTATATAAACTCTGATTAATGTTTTGAATTTTTTAAAATTATTTGAGGTGAGACAAATTGTAACTTATAACACTTTTTTTTATTTTATAATTTTTAAATATTTAAATTTTAACTGTCAATATTTGGTTTACTCTTCAACAAGCTTATAATATGACTCACAGAGGAACACTAATGATTCATCGTGGTCAATGACATTATAAAAGAAATTCAATAATATCATGACAACCACATCAAAGACGATTAAGCTCACAAATTTTAAGGTAACCTTTTATCCTATTGGGTGAATAGATGGGTAGGGTCATAAGTTAAATATATTTTACTTTTTGAAAATCGAGATTTATTATGAAATGGCATGTCAAATATGTGTCTTGTATATTTTTTTTTTAGTAAAAAAGCAATAATTGAGTGACTTTGTTATCTTTGAAAGAACAAAATAGCTTTAATAAGATATTTTCATAAATTGAATGATTTTTTTATCCTAAAAAGTTAAAAGTAATTGTAATCAGATATTTCTATAAATTGAGTGATCATTGAAAAAATTAACTCTAAAAAAAAGATTTTAACAATTTTGGCAAGACCTAAAACTATTGTAAGAAAATCATACTACTGAATTACTTTTTTTTTATTCACACTTTTTTTTAAAATCATCTGATTAAGACCGTAAAGAATAACATACTTTTTCTTTTAGTCTGTTTAAAAAAGAATGATGACCCCTTTTTTTTTTTGATAATACTTTAATTTTAACTTTTCACGTAAAATATTTGAGACCACAAGATTAAAAGACATTTTGGTATATTTAACATAACTTCAATTTAAGACCATAAAATTTAAAATTCTTCTTTATTTTCTTAAATTACGTGTCAAGTCAAAACAAACTATTCTTTTTTAAACGGAGGAGTACTTGTTTTTGCCAAAAAATTAAAAATACATCGTAATTCCTATTTTCTAAGATGTCCAACATGCCATACGTGTCAGATAACTATTGGGTTTACTATGAGCCAAATGTCCACCTGCCGCACAGCAGATATACAGAGCAATAAAGCCCTAAGCATCTCCCCAAAATTTTTGCTTTCGGAAATCCACATCGACTACAAAGGGTGACGACTGAAGCAAGCAGCTAGGGTTTTCTTCGTCAAGGTTTCTCCTTTATCCCTCTCTGTTATATTCCAATTTGTTTGTATTTTGGGTATTCAGTAAATTGTTTTTGTGTAAATGAAAGTGTAGAGGAGATGGGGGATGCGTATTGGAATCGTCAACCGCAGCAGCAGCAGCAGCTTCCTCAATCTGCTGGATTACTCAAACGACCTCGCTCTGAATATGGTATAAACTAAATTGTTCATGATGCTTTGTTATTGGCTTGTAAATTGTAATTATTTCGTAATTTGCAAGAAATTATGGAACCCTAGAATCAATTTTTGAAAATTACATTCATACATTTGGAATATTTCAAGTTGTAGGTTGATGCGTGATAAGTTAGTAGCTGGATGTGTTAGGGTTTAGTGAATTTTGGAGACATTTTCCCCTATTTTCGTAGTATAATTTTCGCTTCAATTGAACTTATTGTCTTGTCTCCAAAGTAAACACTAGTGGCGAATCTTGGATTTCTAGAGTATAGACGCACCAAGGGTGTGGCCTACTATTCAATTATGTGGGTTGAGCACCATGAGGTATCAGGTTCAATTTCCAAGCAGAGATAAAAATATTAGGTGATTTCTTTCCATATGTTCTATAGTTCTAGTCTTGGTGGACAGAGTTATCTGGTACCTGTTGTTATTGGGAGGTGGTAGGTATCTCGTGGATTTAGTTGAGGTGCGCGCAAGTTGGCCCGTACACCACGGTTGTCAATAAATAAATAAATAAAGAACATGGGTAGACTTAAAAAAGAGGAAACAATGTATATAGTGCGAAGTGATCCCTAGTCCTCTAGGTAAATAACTCAACCTTCAACCAAATGCACCATTTTGTCTTTTTGAAAATGGGTGCCAATAGATAATATTATACTAAATTTAGAAAATATATATATAAATCACCTAATTTTATGGAGGGACCATGGGTTCACGTGCCCATATTTGGCCTATAAATTTGTCCCTACTTGGTGGACAAAGTTAACTGCTACCTGTTGCCGGTGGGAGGTGTCACGTACCCCGGGGAATTAGTCGAGGTGCGCGAAAGTTAGCACGGACCCCACGATTATCAAAGAAAAAAATAGGAATACTTTTTTTTTTTTCCGTATGTAAGTTTTTGAATCCCCATGGCATAAGGGGAAATTCTAATGTAGTGGTAAAGGGGTTTCAAAATTGCTTTTTATCACAAGTCTAAACACTAGGAGCCCGTTTGGCCATGAGAATTTTCACTTTTTCCCGGAAAATTATTTCACTTTAGTGAAAATTGTAGTGGTTGTCCATAAGAATTCCTAATACAATTTGGAATTGTATTTGAAAAGTGAAAACAAGTGAATCACTCCAACTTCTCTCACAAAACGACAAAAAGAACTCCAATTTATTTTCATGGCCAAACACAACTCCAACTCCAACTCCCAACTCCAAATTTTTTTAGTTTTCATGGCCAAGCGCCTACTAGGTGTTGCATTCTTGCATATTTGGAATCCCTTTATTAAGATTCCTGGCTCTGGCACGGTTAGAGGTAGACAACAACAACAACAACAACAACAACATACCCAGTGTAATCCCACCAGGTGGGGTCTGGGGAGGGTAAAGTGTACGCAGTCCATACCACTACCTCAGGTGAAGTAGAGAGGCTGTTAGAGATAGACGGATTGAAAAAATCGAAGAGTCTAGTGGTTGTATTATGATGTCTTCTGGTAATTTATCTCATTTATGTAGTTTCTCTGTGCAATGTTTGAAACTCAAAAACATCGGGAGGCTGGAGTTTTATAGAGCATTTTATTGGAAATGGTAAAGCAGATGTGGCTTGTGAGGGATCAAATAAGTAGTTCTGGTCCTAGCTGAAGTGTTCTTGGTTCGAACAGTATTACTGATATTGTCCAATTATAAGTCTCTGTCCCGTGACCTATATTTATTTGGTAAGATTTGGATCTTCAAAAGTTAGGTTAATCAATTACTTAAGCTTTATGGCCAAGTCAATCATGGTTTTACTGAGTGGAGGTTTCTTAAGGAAACACAAAACTCGATTTGAGGCTAGAGTAACTTTTAGAATTAGCAAGGACATGTCTTGAGTTTTGACTATCTATTCTAGGACATCCATGTGTAATTTGTGCATACCAATTTACAGTTACAGTTACATATGCCTAGGTAGCACGTGTTGTGTAGTTACACTTTTTTTTCATCCATCTCGTCATTTGGATCTACTTTTTTTTTCAATATTCTTGGCAATGTGACTAGAAACCAAATGTGCAGAAATTTTTGTTTTTGTAAAAGTAAGACACCATTTCTTCTTTGAGATTCTCCCTTCCCGTTCATAGACTTTTCATGAGTCACTTATAGCAAGGACAGGACAAAAGAGGCAGAAGAAGATAGGAGGGTTGAAAACCGGAAAGGCCGGAAATTGATTCTTCTTGTGCCAAATAAAGAGGGTGTTTGCTCCAAGTTCAAAATTTAACCTCATTTGTTTCTTTTTCTTATCAATTTGTGCTGTGTTTCGATTGGTATCAACCTTAACAGGCCCTTTTGACCTAATCACGACCAACCCAATGAATTCTAATAAGTTGCTTTCTCTTCCCTATCCGAGCTCTTTGTACGATTATAATGGTGTTGGGTCTTGTTGAGTAATGTTCTGTCTAAAACAGAGTTCTACGTCTTGGTTTTACTTCCTCCTCTCAATTCCTTTTACTGCAGAAGCTCCTTTTCAAGAAAATGGTCGTCCAATCTCATCTCATTCCTCTTTACCGGTTTATTCTAGAACTGTTTGTGGTTTCAGAGTCAATGCTGGAAGGGGTCGTTTGGTAGAGTGTATTAAAAGAAATAATGCATGCATTAGGCTTGTGTATTATTAGTATCTTGTTTGGTACATTTTTTTTGCCTATGTATAATTAATGCTTGCATTAGTTATATACTGTATTGTGTATTGAGGTGTGTATTACTAATACCTTAAAATCCATGGTATTAGTAATGCAATAGATTCTAATGCATGCATTAGCATGGTTAAAGATACAATTATCCCTCAAAATCTTTTCCACATCTTTTCTACCATATTTATGGAGGGTATTTTTGTAAACATATATTTCTTTAAAAGAAATTATTCAATTCATGTTATTTTTAATACTCTAAACCAAACATTGCATAAGAAAAATGCAAGCAAAGCTAGCACAAACATTACTAATACATCATATTTTGCATTATTCTTATACACCCTACCAAACGACCCCGAACTGTATATGCATCCTCCTGGTATTGGTTCTACAATGGTTGCTGGCTTATTATGGCACCAAGTCTCCAGTTCTACCATAAGTCTGATGCTGATTTCTGAAATTGGCACTGTATTTTCATGTCACTGATGATTTTAGCTGCGAGAGTTCCCATCAGCAGTTGCATTTTATTCTGTACATGTTCCCCGCGCCCGTCCTGTATTCTTGCTTCAGTCTTGCTGTGTATGCTGTGTGCTTTTATGCGCAAGGAGGCCATTTTGATCTTACCTATAGGCAAATAAAACTTTATCCTTTTGAGGGCAAACTACATGCCATGCGAGTAGCATTCTGCACTGACTTTGTTATATGTTTCAATCAGCATATGTGGTTTGATCATATATCTTTGCAGTGCCAGATCTTCCACAATCTGGGATGCCATCAGCTCATGAAGTGCATCATTACTTTGGAAGGACTGATGACCGTGAAGGACCTCGAGTAGTGGACACACAGTCAATCGGATCAGCATATGATCGTGGTGTGCCTCGAGTAGTGGATAATCAGGCAATCGGATCAGCATATGATCGTTATCTCCAGAGTTCGGTAATCACTGACGCTGACAGTGCTCCTACATTCCTCAGGCATGCTTGGATTTTGTGCTAATTTTGATTCTGTTTTTATTATTCCTCTTCCTCCTGTAGCAACTTTCTTCTCTTTCAGTCGGAGAAGCTAATAACTACAAAGGAGTTGGATTAGCTAGAGCAGGTGGTGGTGGTATGCCTGCACTTCCTGTTCGTGATCCGCTTCCATCAGCTCGTGGGCCAGAACTAGCACCAAATGGAAGAGCTATGGTATTTAGTGGCCAACTGCCAGTCGAATCTATGCCGAGGCCTCGTGAAACACTGCCTCTCCCTCCTGATGCTTCTAACACCCTCTATATAGAGGGACTTCCTTCAGATAGCTCCAGGAGAGAAGTAGCCCGTATCCTTTGAGATGTAACTTACTGGATCATTATTGGACAGTTCTACTTAATTTCTATATATCTGTTGCTTGTTCCCTAATTGAACTTTAAAGATATTTTTCGTCCTTTTGTGGGCTACAAAGAAGTCAGACTTGTTAGAAAGGAATCAAAACATGTAAGTTGATGTTTATGCCTTTTCCATTAGTATAGTATTTATCTACAAGGTGGTATTTGATAAAAACTTCATTTCGCAGCGTGGTGGAGATCCTCTTATCCTTTGTTTTGTGGATTTCGTTGATCCAGCATGTGCAGCTACTGCTTTGAGCGCATTGCAAGGTGATTTTTTTCTAAATGATAATAATCTACAGTCCAACTTCCGTTAGTGACTTGTTATCTCAGCTGAAATGATCTGATCTATGATGGTCACTCAGTGTATGTGGGCATTGCTAGAGTGTTTTAAGTGCCATAGATCTGTATATCCATTGATGACATCTCCTCCTTGTGCAGGTGCAAAGCCCCATGGCAATGCATCTCTGGAAAAAGCACTGCCTCTTAACTTTTGTCTGTAGTCTTTGTCTTCTGATCTGTCCATTTCCTTCACCCATTTCTTGTTTAAAATATCGTACCTATATTTGAAATAAAATATTCAAATCTATAAAGAAATTTTACTGTAGTTCTACTTATTACTCCTAAAGGTCCAGATTGACTTGTAGGACTGCTGTTGGGTCTGCCATTCGAGAATGATGTCAATCTTGATTCTTGGGTTAAGATAGCTAATATTTTACATAATTAACTAGCTGCTGCTGTGACAATTGGCATGTTCTCGTTCGCTTCATTTAGTTTAAATATCTAATATTCCACATTATCTTGTGATACTTGCTTTCTGGGTCATTTATTTGTTTGACATGCCGCTGTGGCAAATTCTCATTCTCCTATTTTGGTTAACTAATTTTTCACATGATTATATGATACTACTTGCATTCTAGATTTGTAGGATGGGCATACCTTCTATCTACAGTTGTGGCATGGTGTCCTCTCTTCTTTGGTTTCTTGCTAGTTGCTCCTGTACTCTGTTGCCCACCATTACAAAAATCTTATTCATATTTCCGGTTATGATTGGTTGATTTTTCATGCTTCTCTGCACTTGCAAGATGCACATTTTTGTTTTGTCTATGAGCCCACCTCACGTGTGCACAATAACTATTACATTTAAGGAAAAAAACAACTTTTTGGTATGTACTACCATCATCTATGAGGTTTTTTGTGCAAAATCTTACCAGTGGTTTCTGCTGGTGAATTTGCCAGGTTACAAAATGGACGAACATGACCATGATTCTGCCTACTTGAGGTTGCAGTTCTCAAAATTTCCAGGTCCGAGGTCTGGTGGCTCAGGAAGTCGTGGGAAGCGATAAATAACATCCACCAGCTTTTTATTTACATATTGCTCCGTATGAATTGACTTTATGTATTATGTACTCTTTCTGGAATATACAATTCACAATTGGCTTAGCAGTGAGCCTAACCATGGTTACAGTAATATGTACCCTATTGGTTTTTGAAGCGGGAGTTTTCCGCTTCAACAGGCCTTTAAAGCCAGTGAAACTTTGTTTCTGAGATTGTACAACTTGATAGGTGGACCCAGGTTGTAGTGCTAGACTTCTAGTAGTTTGAAGAAATGCTTCTAATTTTATTCCAGAGTGTGGATTTTTAAGAGTTAGTGATAAATTCTCGGTAAGTGCTTTTCGTCTTGCCTTTTACATCCTTTGGGGCCTCTGCTAGTCAGTAACTTAGCTTGAGTTCCATGTTCTAAAACTTGGATTATGCGATGATTTAAGGTTCACAAAGTTCTCTCGTCTAAGTATTTGAAAGTTATCCTAGAAAGTTTGTCTGTTGCAATTGGAATTTTTGTTATAAGGAAACTAAGGGTCGCAAAATGGATGGTTTGGGTCCTCATGAGTTGGAGTCAATAGATGGGCTATTCCAGTCTTGTGCAAAAGTGGGGCTTAAATGGACTTGGTCAAGCTAAGTTAAACAATGAGTTAAGAGTGCAACTCTTATCAAGTTTTAATTTGTTTGTTTTCTGAAAATTTGTTTCAATTACCGAATAAAATTTATGAATATTTTATTTGCTTATTATAGTTGTATGTCATATCAAACAATAAAAATACTTTGACGAAGATTTTTCACATATCAATTTGGGTGATAGTCCTTGTCCAAACTTTGCTAACTGAGTGAGCGTAAGAAAGAAGGCTGGCCTAATATGATTTGGATTCTGCAGAATGGTGTGAGCAGCTTTTGGTGGGACAACTGGGCTTGGAGCTTTGGCTTACCACTGCCCAGGACAATCATACTATTAGAACAAAGGTCAAAAACTTTATCGTTGATCTGAGATGGGAGATAAAGACTTAAACAACATTCTGTCTGATTGAATTTGTCAGCGCATCTGCAACATTAATTGGAACTCCAGACAGAAGGGACTATCTCACATGGAAACCTGGCTCAGATGAAATTTTCTCCAACAAAGATGTATGTAATAACGTAATGAAGTATGACCCTGGAAAGCTCAAAGAGCTTGATGATGATTGGAATTCAAGGTGAAGCGCAACATCAAGCCAATGGTGGTCCATGGAACACTTCATCATGTTTGAGGTGCTTCATGGAGTCTTAATTGCACATCTTCAAGCTTTACACTCCTTGATTGAGAAGATGGAGTCCTTGAAGACCATTGAAGACCCATGTGTGGGAGTGCTCAAGCAATGGGAGATAGCTTGGATGGAAGAGTGTGAAGACCCACCAGTGCCGGTTCTACCATGTAAAAGAAAAGGAAATAATTATTAGAAGAAGTTTGAATTGATTATAGATATTTTATTTAAATAACGGAAAAGGGCCAAAACTACCTCTGAACTATTCGAAATGGAACAAAAATATCCTTCGTTTGTTTTTTGGCTCAAAAATACCCATTCGTTTTGTTTTTTTGGCTCACAAATACTCCTCACTTTAACGGAGTGCCACCAAGCACACCACGTGGGAAAAAAAATCGTCACATGGCCAGTCCACATCAACATCCATAGTGGAAACGGAAGAGAGTCAAAACTACCCTGAACTATTCAAAATGGAGCAAAAATATCCTCTGTTTATTTTTTTGGCTCAAAAATACTCCTCCGTTTGTTTTTTGGCTCACAAATATCCCTCACTTTAACGGAGTCCCACCAAGCACATCACGTGGAAAAAGCCCGTCACATGGGCCAGTCCACATCAGCATCCACAGTGGAAAATCACCTTAGTTAATACCCATCAGCCCACTTAACCATTAACTCATTTTGGTCTTCAAAAATCTGACCCGCTCAAATTAAAAGGTAAAAATATCTGAGGATGATTGTTTGCGTGCTATAAGCAAGCTGAAGGTATTGGCTCCTGCTTTTAGGTTAAGTTGGCAGTAACAGAATGATTCATTGAGCAACTGATGCTAAATATATCGAATCCTTTTTTTCCTGTACTCTGAAGTAGCACTTTACGCATCTTCATGTTTCACCCTTGGGTACATGATATTTTATTTTGCTAGTTGCTCCATTTGGCAAAATAAAGTAGAAAAAAAAAATTTATTGCAAAACCACCCTGTCACCAAAAAAAATGATAAACTGCAGGAGAACTACTGTCTGTTTTCTTAAGTTTTTATAGGTCCTTAACACTCGAAGCACCTAAGATAATGGGGAACATACATGTTGGACTGGTATGTTTTGCTACTGTTGCTCGAACTATATGTAGCCTAACATCTAATTGCATCTTTCAGGTATTAGGTACTGGTTTTGAGGTGATTACAGTGGGAAAGAGAAAGCATGAAGGGTATTAAAGAGAAAGCATAAAGGGTAGATCTATTTTTAGCCTTTAATTTGGATGGATCGAATTTTTGACGACCAAAATGGGCTGATGGGTATTAAATGGGGGTGATTTTTCACTGTGGATGCTGATGTGGACTGGTCATGTGGATATTTTTTTTTCACGTGGTGTGCTTGGTGGCACTCTGTTAAAGCAAGGGGTATTTGTGAGCCAAAAAAATAAACAGAGGGGTATTTTTGAGTCAAAAAATAAACGAAGGGTATTTTTGCTCCATTTCGAATCGTTCAGGGGTAGTTTTGGCCCTTTTTCGTTTCAACTGTGGATGCTGATGTGGACTGGCCATATGGCGATTTTTTTCACGTGGTGTGCTTGGTGGCACTCCGTTAAAGTGAGGGGTATTTTTGAGCCAAAAAAAAATGGAGGGATTTTTTTGAGCCAAAAAATAAACGAATGATATTTTTGGTCCATTTCGAATAGTTCAAGGGTAGTTTTGACCCTTTTCCATTTAAAAAATATTAAATATTCTTTGAGGGGCCTAATTTTTTAGCAATAATAAATTATAGATGTTTTATTTAAATAATATTAAATACTATTTATAGAAAAAGTAAACATTTTATATAAAAGAAAACAATTATTAGAAGAAGTTTGATATATCTAAAGTACTATATATAAAAATTATTAACTTTGTATCTCAAGAAATTTTAAAAAATAAATTTTGTAAAAAAATATTGATTTTCTTAAAAATTTAAGACCTCAATTTTATTTTGGCCTTAGATCACTAATATGCTTGAGCCGTTCTTGAGACCCACATGTGGTGATGATCAAGCTATGAAAGATGGTTTGGAAGGAAAGTTACAAAAGAGAATGCGCCAAGGATGCGTCCTGCATTATCTTATGTGCGACCACATATGGTGCTTGGACATATTATTTTGAGTCGTTTTGGCTATTTGTGTAACAGGTATTTGGGCTATAATTGTAAGCGGCAAACTATAAATAGATGCCTTCGTTATTTTTCATTTCTTAGATTGAATTGAGATGAGATATTGATTTTGTAGTTTATCTTAAGAGGGTGGATTTCCTTAGTTTAGCTTAGCTTAGTTAGTTAGTTTAGATTAGTTAATGGGTGGATCCCTTAGTTGATCTAAAACTTCTTATCTTGATTTTCACTTGAGATTACTTATTTGTGGATTCATTTAAGTTTCTCTTTCTTACAGATTCAAGTCTCTTCTCCCTTGGATTGATTTCATCTTTGTATTGTTATTTGGAAGGTGATGATAATCAGTCCGTTATTGCCCATTTACATTTTATAATTGATTTTAATCTTTTTTTTTTCTTCACTTCTCATCTCTCTATCTTACTTTTATGTTGATTGCATTCGATTACGTTTAGATCTCCTAATCAGAATCTTATCAGAAACATAGACAGCATTATTACATGATCAACAAAGTTTGACACAAAAGCATTTCCTTTAAAATATTTTTTTCTTTTTAGAGAATGTTTAGGAGTAAATTATCTTTTGCTAGTAATTCTGTTTGCTGGTATATGAATAACATGCCAATAGATTGTTTGTGTTGTGTTATTCCTTTAGCAGAGATCCCCCAACACCTTTTATTTTTGAAAATGAGACTACACACATTATGAAGATTTTTTGTGGACATTCTCTTGATATCGATATCAAAGAAAGCCGACTACAATATTTTTTGTAGAATTTGTGGTAAATTCAAACAAATAATGTTGTTCACATAATGATCATCCAAGTTTTGCCAATCATTATTTGTTGGGAGATATGAAAATTCAGAGATGCTTGTAAATATGGAAATCAGGCAAGGCTCTACACTAGAAGCATGAAGTATTAATACTTTGGTATCTCAAGCTTACTATGGATAAAAATTAAAACATTCCACAATCTCGAGTTAGACCATCATTGGATTTAACTAGGTGAAGTTGTAGAAGAACTTAGACCTAAAATTCATAACTAGATGGTGACTTGGAGCATGCTTCCAACAAGATCAAGATTAACACAAATAGAAGATATATGAAGCAATTTGATAAAGTTGAAATTGATAAGAGTTGCTAATGGAGATTTAGTGTGTGTCTTTGCAGTCCCGATACAATGCAACAACCATAATGTGACAAAATCGATGACTGTAAAATATGTTGCCTAATGGATAAATGATACAGATAATACAATGCATCATTAAGCTTGATTTTATCATGGTGACTGAAATGGTAAAATTAAGAATATCACCTACAATCTACTTCTCAAACCCTTCCTTGAATATATAGTTGCGTTGACTAGCGCATAAAGAATTGACATTTAAGCACTACTACATGAAAATAAATGTGATTGTAGATTATTTAGCAAATCTATTGATACTCCTCTCATTGGACATAACATTAATTAGATTCGTAATGAGACACTTGGGCCATATTTTTTGGACAAAAGACATATCCCTAGCATAAGACTACGATAGGACAAAGTCAACATTTTTTGCATGTGTTGGTATATCAGGGGTAAGGTCTATTTGCCCTCCTTTCGTGCTTTCATACAATGATATACAACATTTATAAGAATTCATCCTGAAATTTTTTTCCTCGTCCATCTCCGCTTTATATTTAGATTTATTGAATTTGCACGGATCAAAATGCGTTGTGTTAATAAATGAAGGAAAAATAGTATTGTTTAAAGTACATATATAATGTATTTACAATTTATAAATATACTTTCAAAATACTGCAATTTGTAGTTATACATTGAGTTTTTATAGCAAAATCATATACATGAGTCAAACATCGTATTTGAGGGCCTTATTTCATGGTTCTCTCTCGTCTTTACCCTCACAAAGCTTCTTCACTGGCCATCCAGGACATCGTGCTTCATTTTTCTTGCTCCGATAAAGCAACGTCCTTCGCCAATGCTCGTTCAAGTTAAGATGAAAGATAGGACGCATGTGTCTACTTGTTCAACTTTATACAAGTTTAAGTGCCCGCTTGGCTACTTGTGTCCACCCAAAGTTAGATGACATAGATGCAAGTTGAAGCCAAGTTAATTAAAAGACACGTTTATCTATTATGCCAATATACACAAATGTATACAAACTTGTTCTTCGATTCTTCTTCAAATTTCTATAATTTTAGTTTCATTAAAATTTTAGCCAGAACTTTCAAACAACAATCCCAACAAATCTTAATCAACAATTTGAGCTAATTGAACAACAACAAATTCAATGAAACCTTTTTTTTTATATTCCTCAAAGGTTTTTCAAAATTCAATAGTGGAATTTTTGAATTTCTCATGACTAAATTCATCCCAATCAGTGTTTATATTTTAAATTTAAACTCAAACAAATGATATCTTGATTTGAGAGAGATAGATAGAGATCGAGAGAGAATCACGGATGAGAGAGGAAGAATATGCAAATGGGGAAGATTAGAGAAAGAAAATACGGAGTATTTTTTTTGTTTGGAAGTGTGTGTACAAAAAAATATAATCAGTGCTCCTAAATTGTCATGCGATTTAAAGACCCTATTAATATAGGGGATTTACAATAAGGAAAAACTACAAAATTAGGCAAACCTCAGTGCCTAATTTATATAATCACATCTAACTTTAAAAAAAAAACTACAAAACAACACATATCTTCAGATACACGATTATCTGAAGATACACGCTCTAACAACGCGTAATATAGCAAATACATGGGTATATATATAAAGATACACATTCGTTTTACTTGCAGAACGTGTATATGAAGATACACAGATACACGATCTCAGCCGATGTATTTGAGATACACGATAGATACTGTAGTTTTTTTGAAACCTATGTAATTATGGTCTAAAGCTCCTATATTTTTGTGGTTTGCCCTTACATTAAAGGGAAAACTACGGGGCTTAGCAAACATAAGCCTCTAATTGCCCTACACAACCTAAGTTTTAATTAATTACAATTCATAGCCTCTTTCTCTAATTAAATACAATCTATAGCCTCACTTTTCCTATTCCTCTCTCGCCACTCTCCTCCCTCTCTCCCAATCTCGCTCGCCTCCCCCCTCTCCCTCTATCTCTCTGCCTCTCTCCTCTCTCTAAAATTTTTGAGGTAGTTCTATTCTTGAGATTATAACTCTTTTGTCTGGTTCTACTTTTTAGCGCAAAAGGATCTTGCATTAGAAATATGATTGAATTTTTTGGATTTTTTTATATAAGCCCTGTTCATATATTTGTAAGGTAAACCCAATCTTGATTGGTATTAATGATATTCTTTTATTTATATCGTGAGAAGTGTAAATTGTAGTAGAATAGTTTTAGATGCTCGAAGTGTTATTTAAGGTTACTCATCACTATAGTGAACTGGTAAAGCCATTTTCGTAGAGAACAGATCTCTGTATAGCACCAAACCCCATGACAGTTTAAACATGGAGCAAGACCAAAACTCCACGGTATGTTGTATTTATACGTTTCTATAAAATACAAATTGTATTCGTTGATACAAATTAATGTTGGAAAATATAATGCACAGCGGAAGCATTCCAGAAACATACTACTTACATGAATTATAGATAACACATACGTTTATGCTAGAACACATACGATCATGCTAGAACACATAAACTTGCTAAATTTAATTCGATAAATACCTCTTGAAGCGTGAATACGTATTATCAAGCAAGTCTTTGTGAACGCGTTCATCAAACAAGTCCGACTCCAATTCTGCAGTCTTCTGCAGTGATCCTAAATTAAAAACAGAACTCTCTCAATACTTGGGTGGGCAAGTATAAAATAGAAAACTGATTCACTTTCTTGGTTAGGAGAATCCCTACTTATAGAGATACTTTTCCTAGTCCAAAAAGGAGAACAAAAACCCGTTTGTTTTCTAACAAGAAAACAAACGCCTGTTTTCTTCCCTTTTCCCTAGAAAATAGGATTCCGAGTTCTAGTTAAATATGTGCATTGCAGGGACCACATAATTAATTACTGAGACTCCCAATTATGGAAATAATTCAAAATTCTAATTCTGATTTAAATTATTCTTATCATAATAAATTACAAATCATTCCACTAGAAATTCATAATTGCACTCCTCTATTATATTATGAAATTCCCCATATTAAAATTACAGATACTAATCAATAAATTAAATTACTGACGAATTCAATCTAATGATTAATTTCCTTTAGAGCACTGCTTAACTTACTTCATGTTTCGGATTCATAAAATCCACTTGCAAGATTTGACACAATGAAAACTTATAAGCTTTTCAAAAAGGCATAGCATCAATCTCTATACCGAGACATGGATTCTATCAACTAACTTATTATTTCACCAATATATATTATTATCATTCAATCTACCAAGCATATTGACCCATCTCAGGATCTCACCTCTTAATAAATCAAAATGATAATTAATATATACAGCTCATAATGGTTATATCAAGATTGAGAATATAAGTACATTTAATAGTTTAGAGAATATATTTTTGCCAGTCAGTCTAAAACATCTATCTCTGCTCGATCCCGTTCAATACATACAAAATGTACTAGCACAAGAAGTCTGAACTACACCGTTCCCGTGATCAAGATAAATTACATTTAATCTTGTGCTACAATCATACCGATGACTTGTCCAATTTCCATCCTAGATTGTGAACAAAAATCTTTATACTTATAAGAACCGATGATTTAATCCTCTGTGTATAAGCTAAAACTCTATACACTAAATCATCTACTATATAAGTAAACAAACACATAAACGAATACATGATTTATTAAATCTTAATAAAATTGATTCAACAATTGTTCTATAATAAATACTATATCTGAACACATGATCAATAGTATATATACCATGGTTAATAGTATATATCCCAACAATTAAATCATCTAAATACAAATGATACATTTGCATCAAAAGATACATTTGTATCTTATATGATAGACTCAAGCAAGTACAAATAATGCATATACTTGTTAATTTACAAATACAAATGATAAGTTTAATACACTTGAGAAAGAGAGAGAGAGAGAGAGAGAGAGGTGAAAATACAAAATACAAAGAAGGAAAAAACGAGGAGTGAAAAAACAAAATACAAAAAAAAAGTGAGAAAGAGAGGTTTGTATTTGCCGATACACTTGTAGTCGTTGATACAAATAAAGTGAAACAACGGTTGCCCAGCTAACGATACAAATAATATGCTTTTAGGGCATGCAATTAATCACTGTATTTATATTTTATAGCAAATACAATCAGCTGCATACGACTTGTACATTGGCTAGGGATGATAATTTTTTAAACTTAGGCTATAACAGGTGGATTTACTGAAAGTTAGGCTATTCTGCATAAGTTTCCTACATTAAACTATCAGCCCAACAAAGCCTAAAACTGAAAATAACCCTCATCTTTATTTCTGACCAATTTTAGCAAATATACTTATTGGAAAATTAGATAGAATATTTATTGGATCAAAATTTCTTACTCAAAATAACTCAATCATCATTTATTACAAAAAATAGTTAGTCAACCCTTTTTTAAAAAGGACAAAAAAAGCCCTTCGGGTGAAACAAATGCCATAAAATGATCTAAGAAATTTAAATTCCTAATTTTAGCCATTCAAAAGGCGGCTGAACTCCTTTTTGTACCTTTTTTCCTTCTTTTTTTCGGCGGCTGTGTTGATGCTGCTTTTTTTTAAAAAAAAAAAATTGTTCTCCTATTTTTCTTTTTATTCTACCAAAAATCAATCACATGAAATTTTGTAGTTTTTTTTAACAATCTGTCACGACCCGAAATCCCATTCGGGCCGGACTGGCACCCGAAGCCGATATGGCCCGAGAGAACCAATCTTTGCTTATGAACCTCCGTATGCATACCCTCGTATGAATCTTATGATATCTTATGCAACTATGCGGAAAACCTGAACATGGAAACATACGCTATATAATTATATGTAGGAAACTTGGCCGTTGGAGCCATCAAGTCAAAACGGACATTTGTCTTTTACATCCACAACCCACATATGTCTACAAAGCCTCTAACCGATCCATAAATACAACAACCTATGGTCGGGACAAGTCCCTGCTTTATACAATAATTACAAAACCAAAACAATATACACATGTGACTCGAAAAGCCCCGAACCAACTGGGAGCTCACCAATGATCCGCGGATAACCCGTAGCCTATTGTGGAGGTCTACTAACACCTGTGCCTGCAGCAGATAAAGTAAGTTCCCCAAAGGGGTCAGTACGAAGAATGTACTGAGTATGCAAGGCTACAAGAAACTTCATGAAACTTAAAAACCTCAATGAACTCGATTTCAAAAGAATATTCAATGTGGATCAATCATCATTTAGTATATGTGGAAATAGGTACTTTATGTTCATTACTCCATTTGCCTTTATGCCCATTACCGTTAACAGTTAGAACCGTCAATAATGTATAACCGTTAATATGCAACCGTCAATATGCAATGCATCCGTCAATATGCAACCGTTAATATGCAATGCGTCCGTCAATATGCAACCGTCAATATGCAATGCATCCGTCAATATGCAACCGTTAATATGCAATGCATCCGTCAATATGCAACCGTCAATATGCAACCGTCTCAAGTTCGGCATCAAGCTAGGCTTTTACCCCACTGAGCTTTCCCCCTGCTACCACCCGGAAAACAAGGAAGCAGGTTCGGCGTCAAGTTTGGCTTTTACCTCACTGAGCTTCCCCCTTGATCCAGTGAATATAATAAAGTTCAGCGTCAAGCTTGGCTTTTGCCTCACTGAGCTTTCCCCCTGCTACCACCCGGAAAACAAGGAAGCAGGTTCGGCATCAAGTTTGGCTTTTCCCCCAAAGCTATCACCCGCACTCAAAGAACCATAAAGTAACCATAAATGAATGATAAAGTAATTAGCAAGTAATTATAAAGTAACCATAAAGAAAATTATAAAGTAACCATGAGGGAAAATATAAAGTAATCATGAGGGAATATATATAAAGTAACCATGAGGGAATATATATAAAGTATCCATAAGGGAAAGGTAAAGTAATCATGAAATAACTTTTCCTTTACTCTTGAGAGATTGATCCATTGGGGGATTACTTTATTGGAAACACATGTGTGCATTACTTCATTCTTTACTTTCATGAGATTGATACTTGATAATAATTATAACATTATGGAAGCTTTGGAATTTTGTTCAATGATTAAGAGACGTATGAGTCATGATTGGTCCATGATTAAGAAGCATGAGAATAGTAACATGTGACAACTTGAAATGATATACCTTTTAACATTTCGGAATGGAACAAGGACAATGACAACATGAACAATATGTGCTGCAGGAAAATACGGACAGAATAACCTTACATACCTTATCGTCTCAATATGAACACTCAATTCTATACGTGAATACAATCGTCCCGCTCCTTCCTTATGTTTCACTCTACAACACACAAATATACAAGGGAATTTACATTAACCACCAACTACCTTACAAATGCATACAACGACAATGAATTACATGTTTGGCTTTAACATGTCATTTTCCTCTTGATTGTACCATGTGTGAAACTATCACACCAACAATACCATTTACAAAACTACCATACCAATAATCCCACAATATTCTCAACATTGACCAATATCACAAACCACTAGCATGTCACCCCAAATTCGTACTTTTCACTTCTACATCACCACAACATCACAATGATTCCATCAATTCACCTCAATACACCTCACAACAACAAATCGCCCAAAATCCCATAATTTACACTTCTGGAAAAATAACAAGTTTAGGACCATAATCACACCATACATGTTGATATTTTATCCATATCATGCTCTTTTATCAAAACCACAAGTCATATTCCAAGTTTAAATTCCATAAATGGCACATCTTTTACAAAAACACAAAGTGCCATATACAACACTTCCAAGCATAACCAACATGATATACATAATCTCCCATGCATATAATATGTTAATCCATAAGAATAAATACTTACCTAAGCTTGGAAGATGATGATCTTGATCCAAAGATGACTTAGGGTTTGAGAGCCCAAAAGAGATGTTCTTGATAATTCTAGAAAAAAGAATAGAAAGCATGTGTGTTCTTTGTAGTAAAAAATCTGATTTTGTGCCCCTTTTATAGGCCTTTGAAGTCTCTTTCTCAATTATTGCTTGGTCAAAGAAGAATGGGTCATTTGACCCATTCTTGGCCCATGCTTTTCTTCTTCATTTTTGGGCTTTATTGAGCCCAAATTACTTAATCCAATAAAATTAATAATTTCTCATGTTTAATTCATTTCACATGCATTACGACGATATTCCCACTTACGAGATTCATGTGTGTAGCCTCGATCCCAAAAACAAACAATTCTAGCCATGTATGGCCTATTTTGACCAAAAGGGTAAAATCGTCATTTTGACGCCAAATTCGTTCTCGAGTAATTTTATCATACCAATATAATATTTGACTCATTTCATATATATGATCATGATTGTAAAAGAAACGTAGCAAAAATCTGCTCAATACGTCCCCGGATACCCTTGGGACTTAAGAAAAATTCCAACTTTTGAAAGGTGCGCACAAGCAGCCCGGCACGCCCTTGGGCGCGCCCCAACACTGCCTGGGGACTGAAAATTTCAGCCAGAAGCGGCCCGGCACGGTCCCAAACGCGCCCCACACTTAAACTTTCCGAAAATTTCATTTTTCGACTTTTCTTCGCGGGTTTGAGTAGACACTTCAAGTCCTATTCTTTAACTTACTTCTTAGCCTTAATATGCTTTGTTTAGAGGTCCTCTTAGCCTCATTTTGAACCCCACAACTGCGCCACAAAAATCACAAAACACCTCTTACGAAGGGCTAACCACATGTACAAGTCCAAAATGTCAATTTTTCCTCTTCATTAACATTACCAAATGCATACTTATAGCTATCGACACCTAGGTAATCATTGTTCCACGTCGTCAAATAGGGTTGGGAAGGTACGGGGTGTTACACAATCAAATACAGATTTGTAATATTGTAGCTCCGACTTTTTTATATCAATCAAATACAAAAAGAGTGTATTTTTGTTTGTTATATAAAAATAGCATATTTTATGTATATATATATATATATAGAGAGAGAGAGAGAGAGAGAGATTTCATACAACAATTATATAGTTAATATACACATTCTATACAATAATTATACAATTTGTATATAGATTCTACATAATCTTTAGCTGCAATTATTATTTAGATAATTGAAATAAACATTTGTTTATTACATACATTTGTATCATTATGGTATAGACAGTTCCTGTACCATAATGATACAGTCCCCATGCCACATTCATATAGTTTATACAGAAAAACCTATGCTATACCATATTGATACAACTCCTATATCATATTGATACAGTCAGTCCCTATACCACATTCATTGTTCTATACATATATCTCATATACATACATATTCTATACAATAATTATACAATTTCTATACACATCCTATACAGTTTCTATATATATCTTACACAGATACGTATTCTATATAACAACTATATAGTTTCTATACATAGGTTATACAGTTTCTATACACATTCTATACAATTTTTTAAAAATGGCCAGTTGATGGAATAAAATAGAAGAGTAGCTACCCCATGATATTATTTTGAAAATGATCATTTAATGAAATTTCTTTGTCCTAATGGATATGGGGTGTCCTTTCCCCTTTTTAGGTATTTCAGGCACAGTGCACCTCTTTCTTCTTTCCATATTGGTTCGGCCCATTTTATTCCCATATAGCAAAGTCCTTATCAACTGAAGATAATTAGGCCGCCCCATTATTTCAGCATGTGGCCACGTTCCAAACTGAGGAATTGACATAAATATACAACACTCACATAAAATTGGCATTATAATAGCCCAAAAACATTTAGCAAAACTAGAGCCTTAAAAAATTGGCACAAAGTAGCCGGAAAAAATGACGCCTGATTAGGGTGGTTTTTTCTATAAAAAAAAAAACCCAACATTAATTAGTTAATTATATTAGTATACTACCACTAATTAGCCCATTAAAAACTGACGCTACTTTTAAGGAAGGAAAGTATTTTTATTGCTTAATTTACTCATTAAAAAAGGACAGAGGCAAAATATGAAATTATACTTTTACGGAAGGAAAATCTTTTAATTATTTAATAACTCATTAAAAAACAAAGCTACATCTACTTAAGAAGGAAAATATTTTTTATTCTTTTATCTACACCTACATCTATTTTTATCCCTTAATTAACATGTACTGATTAGCAAGTAGTTGTATATGTATACGTTAAATTAAACGAAGATTATTCTATGATATACATCTGGTTAGTGTATATATAACTACAAATTTGTTTGTATGTTCAATTGAATGCAGACAATACATACAAAATTTATTTTTCAGATTTTCATGTTTATGTATTTAGTTGTAATGATCTAAACTTAGTATTAGGCGTCAAATATATATATATATATATATATATATATATATATATATTTAGTATGTGATGAACTTTGAAATCTATTGAGAAATAAGTATGTATTCAGTTGAATACATTTGATCAAGTATAAGTCTAATCAAGTATACATTCACACTATAACATATATAAAATTTGTTTTATATACTTTATTTGTGTATTTAGTTATGAAAATCTAAAATTATTATTATGGATCCATTATAATTTATGTATACATTTAGTAGGTGCTGAACTTTGAAATCTGTTGATATTAATTCACAAAATATATATAAGAATGTATACATGAAACATTCATAAAATATATCAGAATGTATACATGTAACTTTTTTTTCCCCAAGAACTTTCATACTCGTCATTGATAGGGGAGTCGGTTTAGCAACACAACAAGCCGAAGGAGAAATTAAGGTAGCGCGAGACAACAAACATCAAATGCATGGCCATGTTAGAACAGGCACAAAGCTCCCACAAGCATGGTTATGAGGGGCAAAAAATGTCATTGACAGAGAAAGGGGTAAGAAACTGTAAGAATGACTAAAGAATAGGAATAACAGGTAGTTAAGGTTTGAGGAAAACAAATTCTAAAGGTAAATTATATAATTCGAAATTCACTTTAATGTATTACTCCTTGAAAAGAAGTGAAAAAGTGGAGGAGATATAGGAGAGATTTTACAGGGGGAAACAAAATAGGGAAATATTTAAGAGGTTTTAGGAGAAAAAAATAAGAGAGTGAACGTTTTATGAGAGAGTTGAAAAAAAAACAACGTACTATGAGAGAGAATATTAGTTATTTTAGTCCTAGATTTATGGATCATATGATGCTAAAAATTATTAGCCCAAAACGTGTGAAAAGGCCATATCATGCCAACTTCTTAAAACAATATGGCTAATGAATGCCAATTTAATATCTTAGTGGATATGCTGTGCCAATTTTTCTTCCAAGAAACTACCTAAAGAACATTCCACAAACATCTCCATAGTTATACATCATGTATATATGATTATACATTATTTATACAATATCAATACATTATATATACATGTAGCCATTTTATTGAAAAGAATTTGTAGCTTGTACAATTACTAAGAAGCCCTATAATTATTGTACTATATTTAGTAATTGTAATACATTATATACTTATTATACTCTAAATATACATTGATGATAGCTACAAATATTTATGGTTAGGGGAGTGATTTTTTTATTTTTTTTTTAACCGTCTGGTTGAAAATGTTATGATCACACAAGTCGATTAATAACTTACTCTTTTGTACTCAATAATAACGTTATATAAATTTGGGATAAATGGAATATTCGTTTTGGGATTCATATTGACCTTGTTTTAATTTGTTGTAATATTTTCGTATAAGCAAGCTGTTATTATGAATTTAACTCTATTAGATAAAGTAAAACCATATCATACCAAAAAAAAAAAAAAAGTAAGAAGAGGAAAAGTTTAATTTGCAATACTCTATTGACCTTCAACGTTTACTATGATTATTGATTTTTCCAAAATATTTCATAATTTCATCTTTTCCATAGTATTTTAATTAGTTGTTGAATCGCAGATCATTATGTTCAGCACGATCACCCTAACTTGTATACGACAATTATCTTTTCCATTGTACCTAAATCATTGAGAAGTAAAATGAAAATATTATATGCATTTTTTTTAATAATTGTGTCTGGTAGATCAAGATGAGAATATGCGATTTTTTTATAAAAATATTATCTTATTCTTCGATTTTATTATTACATGTTGATTCCTTTACTTTGATTATCGTATTATTTGCAACTTCATATATATTATTTGCTATTGTTAGTGTTCTTTTTTTAATTATTTTTAACTTGGCTTTTTCACTACTATATTTCCTTTCATATCCTATTTGTTGTGCTTTTCTTGGCCGAGGGCCTTTCGGAAACAACATCTCTACTCTTAGAAAGTAGGGATAAGGTTTGCATATACATCACCCTTCCCAAACTAGACGTGTGGAATTACATTAAGTAGGTTATTATCATGTTGTAATTCTATCCAGTAGATATCTAAGATTTTTATGAAAAAAAAAAATTAATATAGTACATCAGACTTTGAAACTAAAATTAAACTTGGGGAATGCAACTTTGATATAGTCAAATAACAGTGTGGGAATTTCAAAAGTTCCTTGAGCCTTCGAGTCTCTGACTATCCCTTTTATTAGTTCTCATGTAAGATGTTAAGTGTTAATTAACGAAAATAAAATTTTAGTTTATGAAAAAAAAAAAAAAAAAACCTAACAACTGCTTGACTTCTCTCATAGGACAATGGCAATGACAGCTGAAACTGAGATTATTGGATCTAATCTATAATGTGGTTCGATCTTTCTTCAAACTCCGTACGTAGGGAAAGCTTAGTTTACTGAATTATTCCTTTCAATAATTTTTGCTTTGATTTTTTCATGTTCTCATGCATCAAAGTTCTTATTCTATTCTTCTAAAAGAATCGAATATGGGCATTTTTTTCATAAAAATTTAGTGGCACTCCGTATCTATATTAAGTCAAAGGTCTGTTGGAAACAATCGCTCTATCTCCGTGATAAGGGTGAGAGTCTACATATACGCCCTTCCCAATCACTTTGTGGCATTACACTAAATATGTAGTTGTTATACCGTATTTATATCAAACTATACTAATTTATCATGCTAAGTCATAAATTAAGGCATATATAAGAATGTATACGAAGATTTTGATATATCATTAATTCATTGTGTTAGGGTTTTTGCCCTGATTTTCTCACCAAATTTAAGTTTTACTTTTTTTGAAAGGAAAATAAAAGTAATACCATAATTACTTTTATTTTTTTCTAAAAGGAAAATATAAAACTCTACCATATTTGATTTATTCTTGCTTAGAGGAAAAGTTTTGGAGCTCTATAATTAGAAGATCCCTCTTCTTATATCATAACACAATAACATCTATAATGTAGTCATTAAAGAGTCTTGTTTAGGGGGAGATTTCTCCCATAGGTTCTATGCTTTTTCAATATTAGTTTATAGTATGTAAGTCGTTTGACCAAACCATATTAATAATATACCTTTTTAGTAGTTTTTTCTTATCGCCTCTATGATTTGAAAATATTTAGCTTCCGCGTGACGCCATATCTATTTCGAACCCAACACATTGAATTAGTGTAAATACAGTGTGTGAGTAAGTTTTTATCCATTTTCTCTGATGCTATTTGGTAATTCAGAATTGAAATTCTGATCACTAGAAAAAAGGAAAGAAGAAAATTAAGGTATGATTAATAAACAATTGGTATCATCAACTAATAGACGTAGTAAAAGGGGCTCAACAAATCTTACTTAAAAGTTTTCGAAAAAAGAAGAAGCAAGCATCTAATAATAAGTGATTAGTGATTACAAAAGAAATACAAAAGCTTTAGTAGGTAGATGAAAACGAATTTTGTAAATCAAAAGGGGTAAAGTAAGAAAGAAAAAGATCTTGCTTGATTGATAGATGTAACACGTAGCCCACTTGCATTATGCATTTAATATTTCTATCGACCTTTCAATTTTATTTTTATTTTTGCATGGCATCTTCAACGCTTTTACCTACCACAAAAAAATATCATTATCCTACGTGACACAAATTTAATTGAAAATGATTACTGTAGTCAAATGATGCTTTTTATATTGTATTATTATAATATTTACTTCCCTTTTTTGTGAGTGTATAGAGACTTATTTTTGAGTATAATTCATAAATTGTTAATTCCGTGTTTAACGGTAGAAAAATGTGGAAAAGGGGACATGTTTAACGAATTAATCAACAACACTTCATTATATTTGATTTGGACTTCTCTTTTGTCTTTTTCTTATTTTATAATTTATTTTATCAGCTTATTTTAATTTATTATATTTAGTTACCAATTTTATCATATTATTCATTAATATTAATATAATAAAATACAACCTTTAATTACTGTATAATTAGTCTGATAGTGTAAATATTGTTGACGATAACCACAATAACAACAACAAATCTAGTATAATTCGTAAGTAACAAACGGGTAAAAACTTACCCGCACCTTTTGTATACACCAAATTAATGTAATTTATTATGATTAAGTGATTTAATGAAGTAAAATATATGTTAATTAATCATGATTAAGTAACATAAATTCTAAATTCGAACACATGATATGCATAATTAAATCCAGACGACCCCAAAATAGTCTGTAACAATAATCAAATCCAAGTATTAAAAAATTCCGAAGAACACGGGAATTAACATTACTTTAATCTAAAGATAGAATAGCCTACTCAATAATTGAAGTAACATTAATTGATAACATAGTTAATCTATTTGACCTACCCCTCACAAAAACTTCAGCATTTTCATGAAGCCATTGAAAACGTATTGTACTACAAGAGTCTAGTTCTATTTAATGACAGTGACAACAATATTTACTAATATGATGTGTTAGCAATCCTAGAGATTATTCTAATGCAAGTTTGGTTTGGTGTATTAAAAATAACATACATTGCATAATTTCTAAAAAAAAAATATTTATAAAAATATCCTCCACAAATGTGACGGAAAGGACGTGAGAAAGATTTTGAGGGACAATTGTGTCTTTAACTATCCTAATAGATGCATTAGAACCCATTGCATCACTAATACCATGAATTTTAATATATTAGTTATACATACCTTAATATCAAATAGAGTATATAATTAATACATAGATTAAAAAATATATCAAACAAGATACTAGTAATACAACGAACCCTTAATGAAATGCCAAGAACAGGATTAGGAAGTTTAAAGCCAAAATGAATAGATTAATTACAAACTGTAAAAAAAGAAGAAGAAAAAATGGTAAACAAAAGAGAATAGAAGATCTCAGACTCGTTCGGACAAATGGTTGGTGTTATAAATATGTCGGTAATAATTATTTGACTGGGTCAATGTAGCTAAGATCTGTACTTGTTTATAGATCCATATACTATTTTTTTAACTAACAGAATCCTATGAGGAGATTGGTAAATTTACCTTTGTCGGTGATTAAGTTGTACTCCCTCCGTCCCATTTTATGTGTCGCTTTTTCACCAGATACGGAGTTTAAAAAATAAATGATGATTTTGTTAAGTTTACAAAATTGTCCCTATTAAAGTCACTTTAATGTTTTTCTTTTAGTTGTCTTTTATTATTAAGTGGGACCCAGTGAGGATAAAATGGGAATGATGTCATTAAATTGTTGTCAAATAAGGAAAGATGACATTCTTTTTGGGACGGACCAAAAAGGAAATAGCGACACATAAAATAGAACGGAGGGAGTACTAATAATTATTGACTAGGTCACTGTAGCTAAGATCTGTACTTGTTTATAGATCCATATACTCTTTTTTAACTAACAGAATCCTAAGACGAGATTAGTAAATTTACCTTTGTCGGTGATTAATCACCCAAGAATAGTCAATATAATTATCCACTATTGCCCATAGTTGATTAATAGGGGTAATCCTAAGAATAGTTGTCTACTATTGACTTGATAATAATAAATAATAGGGATAATTTTATTATATTATTCTTTGAATATAATAAATTTAATGTTTTAAAAAATGTATTACGTTATGAATAACATTTAATACTAACGGTAACATAGGCATAAATGTGTAAATTATCAATTGATTTTTCAAACTGAAAAAGTATTGTTGGACATTTATTTTTAATATAATGAACAAGTAAAGTTGAACGAAGAAAACAATTGTTTTGCCAATAAAAATGTCAAATTCATTTGATGAACCAAATGGAGTCATCAATAGGTAGATGGAAATACCATTCAATTATTGAATACTCCCTCGGTTCTATTATACTTGGCCTTATACTAAAAAAATATTTTTTTTCTTTTTATTTGTCTATTTTAGAAGATTAAGAGAGTTTTATTTTAGAAGATTAAGAGAGTTTTTCTTACTTTTCATGATTTTCTTAATATTAAATAACTATATAAAATAGTGATAATTAAGTTTAGAGTTTTAAAACATTATTAATATGATTAGTTTAGTAAAATACACTATGAATATTTTTTTAAAAAAATTATGCTAAGTCAACAAGGGTCAAATAATATGAAATGCTAATATCTTTTCTTTTTTACTAAGTGAAAAAAGAGGCACGTATTTGGTTTGTTATAATATGTGTATGACAACTTGTCAAACATTCATTGAATTCGAGAAAAAAACAAAAATCAACCACATTTTAGGTAGACAAAAATTTAAAGAAATATGAAAATATTACTCAGTAATCAACTTGGTTGGATTAGACAAAAGAGGAAGAAAACGAGTACTAAAATATTTTGAGGAAATGAAAGAAGAAAGCTAAAAAGATGGGTTTTGTAGGGCTAAATTAATTTATGAGCAATCTTGGTCCCATTTTGAAATTCTAAAATCGAAAATAAGAAAATTCATAATTATCATGACAATTTTAATTGTTATAAGATTAATTTATATATTCAGAGTTGAAGTCGCCTTTGCTAGTTGTCGTAGTACTACCCTTGCAGCTTTTTGTTATTCGATTTCTATTATTATCTATTGTTTCGTGTAGTTCGTCGATAGTGGTATTTTGTTGCTGGATGGTTTTGATACTAGCTATAGTTTTGTTTCTATCTATTGTCTCTTGTACTTTCATTATGTCATTTTCTAGATTGTTTCTTTCTTTAGCTGGGGGTCTATCGGAAACAGTCTCTCTATCCTATCTCTGAGGTAGTGGTATGATCTGACGTATACTCTATCCTCCCCAGGCCTGACTATATGGGACTACACTGGGTATGTGATTTTTGTTGTATTCAGAGTTGAAGATGTTGGGATATATACTATTAACCATGGTATATATTTTATTGACCATGTGTTTAGATATAGTATTTATTATAGAACAATTGTTAAATCAATTTAAATAAGATTTAACAGATCATGTATTCGTTTATGTGTCTGTTTACTTATATAGTAGATGATTTAGTGTATAGAGTTTAGCTTATACACAGAGGATTAAGTCATCGGTTCTTATAAATATAAAGATTTTTGTTCACAATCTAGGATGGAAATTGGACAAGCCATCAATATGATTGTAGCACAAGATTAAATGTAATTTATCTTGATTATGGGAACAGTATAGTTCCGATTTCTTATGCTAGTGCATTTTGTATGTATTGAACGGGACCGAGCAAAGATAGATGTTTTAGACTGACTGACAAAAACATATTCTCTAAACTATTAAATGTACTTATATTCTCAATCTTGATATAATTTAGCTGTATATATTAATTATCGTTTTGATTTATTAAAAGGTGAGATCCTGAAATGGGTCAATATACCTGGTAGATTGGATGATAATAATATATATTGGTGAAATAATAAGTTAGTTGATAGAATCCATGTCTCAGTATATAGATTGATGATATGCCTTTTTGAGAAGCTTATAAGTTTTCATTGTGTCAAATCTTGCAAGTGGATTTTATGAATCCGACACATGAAATAAATTAAGCAGTGCTCTAAAGAAAATTAATCATTAGATTGAATTCCTCAGCAATTTAATTTATTGATTAGTATCTGTAATCTTAACATGGGAAATTATATAAGTGTTTAATGAGAAATTTTACAATATAAATAGAGGAGTGCAATTATGAATTTCTAGTGGAATGATTTGTAATTTATTATGGTAAGAATAATTCAAATCAGAATTTTGAATTATTTCCATAATAGGGAGCCTCAGTAATAAATTTCGTGGTCCCTGCAGTGCCCATATTTAACTAGAACTCGGAATCCTATTTTCTAGGGGAAAAGGAAGAAAACAGGCGTTTGTTTTCTGGGTTTTTGTTCTCCTTTTTAGACTCAGAAAAATATCTCTATAAGTAGGGATTCTCCTAACCTAGAAGGAGGAATCGGTATTCTATTCGATACTTGCCCACTCAAGTATTGAGAGAGTTCGGTTGTTAATTTGGGATCACTGCAGAAGACTGCAGAATCAAATTCGGATTTGCTTGATGATACACATTCACAAAAACTTGCTTGATGATACGTGCTCAAGCTTCAAGAGGTATTTATCGAATTAAATTCAACAAGTTTATGTGTTTCTAGCATGATCGTATGTATTCTAGCATTAACGTATGTGTTATCTATTATTCATGTAAGCAGTATGTTTCTGAAATGCTTCCCAGTGTTTTAAAAGGCGTTCGCGGAGCGAGCCTCGGGGCGAGGCGAAGCTAAAACGCACCGAGGCGTTGGTTGGGGTGGGTGGGGGCGAAAGTACCTAAAAGCGTACGCCTCACCACTTGGGGCGTACGCCTAGGCGTGAGGCGAGCTTTTTTTCCAAGGCGTAAGCCCCGTGAACTACTAAAAATTAAAATATATTTTCCTATTTAATCTTTAATTTAAGCTTAAAGAGTAAAAAGACTAAAATATTTTACTTATTAAACACTTAAACTTAAAGAGTATTTAAACTCTTTGATTTCTACAATACCCAAAGTGAAACAAATTAAAAGGGTTGTCAGATTGTTGATGAAGTTAGACATACTACAACAAATTTTGAAAATTTGATTGGCACTATGAATGATGATGAAGAGCTCTTCTTTGATAGTGACTGAATGTTGAATCAGAAATTCAGAATTATCTATTTTGTTCCCAAATAGGGGTGGGGGTTGATTAATTATGCACTTTTTTTTTGGACAAACTTGTATTTTTGAGGACATATAATAGTTTATTACTTTATTATATAAAAAGTTAACGTTATATATTGAGTGTATTGTGTTGCTTTGAATAGTTTTTTTACCTGAAATAGTTTGAGATACATACTCTATTTATTTTTTATTTTTTATAATTTGTGTATGTAGTTTTACTTATTTTTTGGGTGATTTATCCTTTTTAAAAATATTTTTTCTAATAATATTAATTTATAAAATTTTTAAAATTAAAGTTCCATGAGGCTTACGCCCCATCGCCTCAGAGCTTACGCCTCGCCCCGTAATAGATAAAACGCCTCGCCTTACGCCTCCGCCTTTTAAAACACTGATGCTTCCGCTGGGCATTATGTGTTCCAATAGAAGACCCAGAAAGGTGAAGCTTATTAATGTTTTGAACTCTTAACTGGTTCAATTCAAGCTTTTAATTTTCTCTCCCTACCACTCATGCACTTGAATTTAAAAGAAAGAAAATAGAAAAACAAATTATGCAACTAACAAATCAGACATTTAATTTTCTTTTCTAAAATACAGGAGCCACATCTTTATAGAATTTTTAATTCTAAAGTCAACCTAAATCTAAACTAAGACTATGTATTAATTTTCTTTCCATCTTATATATGTAAGTGGGTGTATTCTTTTTGATTTTTTTTTTTTTTTTTTTTCACTTTCGATGTTACTTGATTTTAATTA
The DNA here is from genome assembly GCA_031232105.1 of Capsicum rhomboideum. NCBI lineage: Eukaryota > Viridiplantae > Streptophyta > Magnoliopsida > Solanales > Solanaceae > Capsicum > Capsicum rhomboideum. The sequence continues at coordinate 15,455,389 of CP124715.1, read as the reverse complement.
ACTATGCTGAAGTTTTTAACAGCTTCAAGAAAATCCTAAATTTATTTTCAATGTTACTATTTTCTTGATAAGAACAGAAGTAGGGTTAGAAATGAGTAGCTATCAATTACTATCATTATTGATTGGATGCTAATTGACTCGGCGAACGGAGATTGCAAAACCAATATAAAACAATACTGTATTTATTTTATTTTATGTGATATTTTTTAACTATTTAAAAAATAATTGCTTTTTTTATATTCAAAATTATTAAATTTCATAATTTTATTTTGCGCTTAATTACATGATTTGGTGAAACACTACTGTTTAAAAGTTAATAGACACGATTTGCAGAAACACTATTGTGAAAAACTCTCTCAATTACAAGAAATAAAAAACGGAAAAATGATTTTGAAAAAATTCCCTTCATGTAGTGAAAATGAATTAAATTTATCCTTTTTCCATACATTGAGTTATAATTGTTCGTAATGTTAATTTTCGGGTTAAAATCATCTCTCTTTTACCTATTGGACCTCAATTATACTTTATGGCTAAAAAAATCCTTTCTTTTAACAGAAAATAAGATATGTGACTTTAAATAGATAGTACTGATTTACTGGTCCACGTGAATATTAGGTTCATAATTAACTTGATCCATCCAAATTTATTTGTTTGAAATTATTGGGATTGCATTTTTAAAATCCACCATTGTTAAAGGATTAAAAAGTTAAGCTGAACCTAGATGTGAAATCAGTAAGAGGTTTTCTGCAATAATTTTTGAACAAAAAGTTACAAAGGAGAAATTACCATGTTTGGATCCATTCAACCACAAAACGTGGAGCATCAACGAAATTGGGTATGAAGAAATGATTTTGAGTTGGTTTTGAGTTAACCTAGATAGGCCAGATTAGTGTTAGGATTTTTGTCCTGATTTTTTTATCAAATTTAAGTTTTACAGAAAAATAAAAGTAATACCATAATTACTTTTACTTTTCCTAAAAAAAAAATATAAAACTCTACCATATTTAGTTTATTTCTTACTTGGAGGAAAAATTTTGGACCTCTATAAATAGAAGACCCCTCTTCTCATACCATAACACAATAACATCCGCAATGTAGTTCTTAAAGAGTCTTGTTTAAAGGGAGATTTCTTCTAATAATTTTTATGCTTGTTTAATATTAGATTTTATATGTAGGTCGTTTGACCAAATCATATAATAGTATTAAATTTTTTAATATTGTTTATGTGTCATCTGATTTATCATATTGATGATTTGCAACTATTAGCTTCCGCATGATGCCTTCTATATTTCAAACCCAACAATTAGTTATGATTGGTGCCACGAGGATAAATAAATTAGTGTCACTTTAACCTAGACAGATTAGTTATGATTGGTGCCACGAGGATTAATAAATTAGTGTCACTGATTTAATTAAAGCCTCACAATTACGTTAAAAGAGTAAGCAATTTAAATATGAAAATTAATGTCAAGGACAATCGAAGTTCAATAGATAAAAAGAAAACAAATTTAGGCTATTTTTAACACGTCGTCGTTTTTACCTTTTCTGAAAATAAAATCATACGTAAAATTTCAAATTTCCCTCAATATTAGAAAAACTCTTGTATGATCAAAATGGAACTCGCGACGAAAATGAGCCATCATATGGTCAAAGTGACCAAAATAAGACACTAGTTTATTTTGTTATCAAAATAAGCTAAACGCTATAAATTATAGCGTTTTACGAATAAAACTTAACGGTCCCATGAACGTTGGCTTTTTTGAAAAACTTTTGACAAAACGCTATAATTTATAGCGTTTTACTAAAACTACGTCGTTTTAGTAAAACGCCATAAATTATAGCGTTTTGCTTATAAAACTTTTGGCAAAACGCTATAATTTATAGCGTTTTGCCATGCCAATATCTTTTTACAAAAGTCTTTCTCTGCAATCTCCATCGGTCCAACAAGCTAAAGGAAACCGATCTGATGCAGTTCCAGAACCAGATACTGGCTTAATAGTACTCATTTCTACGTCAGATTGGGACGGAGGAGAACAACGTTGAGATTGAGAAGGAGACTGATCTTCTTGATCCGACTCCAGATTAAATATGTGTGAATTGTGGCTCATTCTTCTTCTCTTTGGATGCAATGTGTCTTCCAAAATACATGAAAGTTATAAGTTAGTCATGCCTAGTTCATTTCTTGAAACTACTTGCTGCTAACATGACAAAATCATTTCATAACCTACCAGAACTAAAGCGAAAAGCTGCTTTTGATACGAAATCAAGTTCTTGAGATCCCGTGTCTTCCTTCTTTCCCCTACATATAGCTTCCTGCTAAATCAATTTTTTATGTGAATCAGAAAATTGATCTCAAATTGTTCAAATTCATGAAAAAGGAATCAAGATTGCAGTCTATTATACCGAGCAATTGTCTCTTTCTCTCAGAAATCTTTAGCTTGTTGGACCGATGGAGATTGCAGGGAAAGACTTTTGTAAAAAGATATTGGCATGGCAAAATGCTATAATTTATAGCGTTTTACTAAAACGACGTCGTTTTAGTAAAACGCTATAAATTATAGCGTTTTGCCAAAAGTTTTATAAGCAAAACGCTATAATTTATGGCGTTTTACTAAAACGACGTAGTTTTAGTAAAACACTATAAATTATAGCGTTTTGTCAAAAGTTTTTCAAAAAAGTCGACGTTAATGGGACCGTTAAGTTTTATTCGTAAAATGCTATAATTTATAGCGTTTAGCTTATTTTGATAACAAAATAAACTAGTGACTTATTTTGGTCACTTTGATTATATCATGACTCATTTTCGTCGCGAGTTCATCAAAATGCCGCCACATAGAAAAGGACAGAGGAGTAGTAAATTTGTGGGTCAACAAATTGTTTAATAAATTTAGCTGTGTACCACAAATCAATTCAATCATATCATGATACCAAATTATTCATAAGTGGCATCATATCAGCTGACCAACTCATTCTGATAATCTTTGCATTAACTTGTGGTTTACCTCTGTTCAGTACTTGGGACCTTTGTTTCCTCCTGTGCCTTCATCATATTTTTACTTGTCATTTCCTTAGGAATTTGTATTTTTCTGCTTTCGAGTTTGGTTCTAATAATTTTTAAATCAATTATATTGGTTTAATTTTAATTCTAATCAATAGCTGATTCAAATCGACTAGTGCATCATGAACACCAATGTTATCAATTTTAAAAAATATAAAATCAAATAAAAATCAAATTGATTCGATTTGATCGATTTTTACTCAAATCGTAAGCACTCCAAATTCTAAGCACTTTGAAGGTTTTGGGTGAAGCGTCAATTCATGCGCCAATTTATGTAGTTCTTTTATATACTAGTTTTTTTTTTTCTTTTTAAAATTCTATTTCGTTATTATATTCATTCCCATCTCATACTTTTTCTTACTAGCACAAAATATGTAATCACTTCTCTATATAGTCTTTGTACTCTCATTGTGAGTCTGTATATTTCATGGAGTCTCTTTAACTATCAGTATAATTAAACGCGAAAATGATTAATTATGTATGATAAAAAATTTGTGGGGCGTTACAGAATCAAACAATTTTATTTTTTTGACACTGGCAGTATTAGCTAGAAGACTAGATATCAAGTTTGAAGTCACTTAGAGTTGATTTGGAATTATTCAAATCAATTTTGAAGTAAAAGCATGTTGCTAAAATTTCTTAACAACATACAAGTTTAGTTACCCACCCAGAATTAATATTAGGATTTGGTACCCAATTTCTAGTGATGGTAAGGACTTGTGACAAGGCAACCCGACAATTTTATGGTGATCCTCCAGAATCATTAAGTATTCATAACATTTTTGATGATCGTAAGAATTTGTGACAAGACAATTGATTAATGTTATTGCAAGTTTGCAACATGTTAGAATCGTTATCCGAAAGTCAATTATTCCGAACTTCGAAATGAAGGTATGGGAGAAATCAAAATGGAGTATATTAGTCAAATAGAGGGCTCTCACATTGTTGTAGTCCACAACTTTAGTCTAATTAGTTTAGGTTGGGTAGTTCTTGCATGGGTGAACCCAACTGCCAAATAGGGCAGTTTAGTGGCATGTAAGAGTAATCAATCTTCTTGTTGCTAATAGGTGCGACTGAGATTTAATGACCAATTTCTGGCGATCATCAAGATTTTTGATAGAGTAACCAAATGAATTATATCATATATGGCAATTATCCAGAAACGTCAAAACTTGATGGCTAATTTTTGTTGTGCAAATTATCCTAAAAATTAAACGTTGCTTCATCTCATGTTGAATTGAGTTTCCTGTCTCCTTTTGACAAGTCAAAATTTCAGTTATGACTCATGTTAGAATTTGAAAATTTCAATCTTTGGTAATATATATTCTAATAGGTCCAGATATTTCACACTATTAATTATTACAAATTATCGATGAACAAATTTTATAGCTAAACAATAAAATTCATCACTATTCTTATTAAGCGATGAATTAATAATGGAGTTATAAAAAATAGTAAAATCCATTACTAATCCTATTTTGCGGCAGACTACTAGTGATGGATTTTCAAAAAACTTTTGTTAGCTGTAAGCAATTTATCAATGTAGTTTGTAATCAATTTCTGTTTTTTTAGTGATAATACACTGTTTCTTTCCTCTCTCCTGAAAAATTAATTTTAAAATGTCATGATTTTATTATACTCAAATGCATTTGCCTACCACAATTTGAACATACATGTTGTATGTCTGGATCCTTCTGGATTCCATTTTTCCTTTTTTGCTTTTGCATACCTTTTATCAACTTTAGTCCATTGCTTAAACATGAATTTTTCTACCTCTTTGTCTGTTCCCATGATGATAAACTAAATAATTAACATTCAGAAATATCTTATAAAATTACATAAATTTTCAATATTGAGCTACAAAATCGTTGAATTTCATGCCTTCTCTACCTTCCAAAAAGAAAGAACTAATTGCTTTGTTTGGTACTTAAAATGGGCCACATGCAAAATTTTTCTCTTTTCTCTAGATTTGACTCTGAAAATGACCTAGTGAAAATGCTACACATGCATGAAATTCCCCTACTACCCTCCGAGTTAGGTGTGTGTGGCAGGGAGAGAGGTGAACCGTAAATTTTGAGTTTGTGGTTTTGGAATTTAGAAAAGCTAGCTTATTGGATTATGAATACATTATTTAATTATACATATTAAGTAGATTTCTTAGCACAAATATAAGATTTTGGTCAAAGCGATGGGGTTCTATTGAACCCGTGGCTAGAAGTCTAACTCCGTCCTTGGGTTGGGGGCATGGCTGGAGCTAGGGGGCGCAAGGACGTGGTTCATCCAAACTTCTTGGTCAAAAAATTACTCTCTATATATAAGGTCAAATTAATTTTTTATGCATATATAATAAATATCCTATTGAATCACATAATTAAATTTTCAATATTGAGCAATTAAATCATTGAATTTTTTTGCCTTCTCCACCACCCAAAAGGCCAAAAGCCCAAAAGGAAAGAAGAAACATTGCTTTATTTGGTACTGAAACTGGGCCACATGCATAGTTTTTCTCTTGTCTTCTCCAGATTTAACTTTCTGAAAATGACCTAGTAAAAATGCTACACATAAAATTCCCCCCCTCTTCCAAGTTGGGGTGTGTGTGGTACTGTGGTTGGGGATAAGGCCGGAGCCCAAGAGCGCAAGGTTGTTCATTTGATTACCTCTTATCGTAGAATTATATTAGATGTATAAGGTTAACATTAATTTTTAATTTATTCAATATAGTCGATATTGAATCCTTTTGGTTTTTTTATACGTTTATTTTTTTATATTTTAAATTTTCTTAGTAAAAGTATTGGCTCCGGTTCATGATTGAAGTCAAGTAATTGATTCTTTATTTAATTGAAAAATCACCTTGAAAGTGCTCTATGGTTTTTGTATACTATCATCACTTAGTTCTTGATCAATATAATATCTAATGTGATGTTCTCACTATTAAAATATCACTATTTTCCAACTAAAATATGTTTAGTGGCTATTTCATAGATATTTTGATTGAAGCAATGAGAAAGAAAACATAGTAGCGTAGTATTTTCATACGAAAAAGGAAGCATCCGATGTTTAATGAGATTCTATTCCCACAATGCGTGTTCCGAGTAAAGTGATTTGGTGAAATTTTTTCCATTAATTCTCAATAGGAAAAGCCTCTATTTCTTGTACTAGACGGTTTTTTTCTGTTCCTCTCTGTTATTATAGCTTGAACCTAGAGAGAGGATAGGTTAAAAGATCCCTGACATGTTTCTTGAAGCACATGTGAAGGCTATTTAACCAGTCAGAATACATTACACACCAATTAATTGGTACAATTATTATTTTTTTGGTAGGAAATTGGTACAATTATGTTTCTTTCACCAGAATGCCATAAATTGCAGTAATTCTTTAAACTCAAGTGAAAAAACTAAGCTTGAATACTGATCCGAGAATAATGATAAGCTTATATTCTCCTATCCATATATCCTATTCTTCACTAGGGGTCGTTTGGTAGAGTGTGTTAACATAATGCATGCATTATTCTTGTGTAATGTTAATACTTTGTTTGATACATTTTTTTAGTCTATGTATAACTAATGCATTAGTTATACACTCTATTGTGTATTGAGCTATGTATAACTAATACCACCATTTTCTAAATATTCGTAATACAAAGCATTTCAATATATGCATTAACTTATTAAATGACAAATTTACCCCTCAAAATATTTGCCACCTCTTTCTCTTCTCTGTACTTTCCATGAAAAAGAAGTGATTTTCTCTACATTTTCTTCCTTCTTCTTAATCAAACATTGTTTTTCCTTTTTCCTTACTTTTTTTTTTTTCCAGTTTTTTCAGCTCTGTAGCTGCTGCTGCTATTTCCTGCTACACTCGAAATACTTGTCGATTCCTTTCTAATATTTGCCGATTCTTTTTCTCCACATTTATTCCTCAAAATATATGTAGATTCATTTTTCCTTGTTTTTTCATGGGTTCTCCTTTTCTACAATAATATAGTAGCTGCTGCTACTTCCTTCTACACTTGAAAAGAGAGTGTATAAAGAAGGGTATTTCGGTAAATACACATCTTTTTATAAAAAATATGTAAATATATATTATTTTTAATACATCAAATCAAACACTGTGTAAGAAATAATGTTTGCATAACTAATACCAGCATTATTAATACTTGCATTAAGAATTACTAATATAACTTATTCAGCATTATTTTTATACACTCTATCAAACGATCCCTAAAAGCATTAATCTTACAAGTTAAATTTAACTTAATTTAATTACTGTATTATAAATCATTGACATAGTTGAGTTTTATTTATAAAATCAACTTTTGAACGACATAAGGATTGACTCTACTCATGATGAAAATTAACTTTATTCTATTTAACATTAATGCATGCAACTGTTTGTGATTATGGTAAATGTTTACTTTCATAATTGTCTTTTTATAATGATCATAAATCCATAATCATAAATGTGAATAGAAATGTCAAGGAAAGTAAGGTGTAATATAAAAAAAGCAAGATGCTCTGAATTTCTGTATCTAAGATCATGGGAAGTTGAGGCATCCACACATATTTTTCAAAGCTTCAGTACGATATACTAAAAAAGATAGGAAGAAAAAGAAGACTTTCTATCTCTTTGAATTATTGCATCACAAAGTATAGCTGCCTTAATAGTTTATTCCTTTGCTTAGCTTGCAGCCTCTATCCACAAAAAGATGTACCATACTCAAGTCAATTTGAGCAGACAACATGACAAAACCAAATCAAAATGCTCTTTAACTTTTGGTAGGTTTTAAGTATTCTATTGAGACTTTTACCTTCATTTATGTAATTCTTGAAAAGGGTAAATGTCTAAATGAAAGCTATATAAAGGGGTTCAAGTGCAACTTAAGAGGACAACAACTTCTCTCCTTTGTTTCAAATATGGGAAAAATGGCCTCTCTAGTTGCCACTCTTTTAGTGGTTTTAGTGTCACTTAGCTTAGCTTCTGAAAGCTCAGCAAATTATCATTATCCATCACCACCCCACCACCCTGTGTATAAGTCTCCTCCACCACACCATCACCACCCTGTTTACAAATCTCCACCACCACCTGAGAAGCCACACTACCCTCCACACACACCCGTTTATAAGCCTCCACCATCCCCAACTCCGGTTTACAAGTCACCACCACCACCCAAGAAGCCACACTACCCTCCACACACCCCTGTTTACAAGTCTCCACCACCCCCAACTCCGGTTTACAAGTCACCACCACCACCTAAGAAGCCACACTATCCTCCACACACCCCAGTGTACAAGTCGCCACCACCACCAACTCCAGTGTACAAGTCACCACCACCACCCAAAAAGCCACACTACCCTCCACACACACCAGTGTACAAGTCGCCACCACCACCAACTCCAGTGTACAAGTCACCACCACCACCCAAGAGGCCATACCATCCTCCACCAACACCATATCATCCCGCACCAGTTTACAAGTCTCCACCACCACCAACCCCTGTTTACAAGTCACCACCACCACCAGTGAAGTCATACCATCCTGCACCAGTTTATAAGTCTCCACCACCACCCAAAAAGCCACACTACCCTCCACACACACCAGTGTACAAGTCGCCACCACCACCAACTCCAGTGTACAAGTCACCACCACCACCCAAGAGGCCATACCATCCTCCACCAACACCATATCATCCCGCACCAGTTTACAAGTCTCCACCACCACCAACCCCCGTTTACAAGTCACCACCACCACCGGTGAAGTCATACCATCCTGCACCAGTTTATAAGTCTCCACCACCACCAACTCCCGTTTACAAGTCACCACCACCACCAGTGACGCCATACCATCCTGCACCAACACCATACCATCCTACACCAGTATACAAGTCTCCACCACCACCAACTCCAGTCTACAAGTCTCCACCACCACCCCACTATGTTTACCCCTCTCCCCCTCCTCCCTACCATCACTAAGAAGCAACTTCATTAAATCTGAGGTAATTAAGCCAAACTAAAACTTTTAAAAATGATTTGTTTAAAATGCAAATCAATAAGTTGCACAATTTCTTCATGCAAACATTAATATATAAGCCTATGCTATCTACTACTTACTTATTTGCTTTATTGATCAGTTACTATATGTTCTCATTGACCTTTATTTCCTATATTCTTATGCAGGAAAAGCAGAATGTTGAGCTAAAAGAATGGCATTTTCCATTTCGAGAGGCAATGAAAAAAATAAGAAAAAAGAGTAAATAATAAACCCTACAGGAGGCGAAGTTCTTTTGTAGCTTCATGTTGTCTAAGTTAGTGATATTGTTTGTACTCTATTTTATATTTGTATTTTTACTTTTACGTCTTTATGTATGTTTGCTCAGTTTCGATCTCCTTGCAAAATGCAGAGATCATGAGATGAATAAAATAAGTTATTACCATATATTTTAAGTTTTCCCTTCTCTAGATCTCTAGTCTTTTTTTTTTTTTGGGTGGTTTTTCTTATTTCATCTTCTTTATATGAAATTAGATCATTTAGGAGTGGGCCAGGGAATCATCCACTTTAAATCAAAAATTCGAAGAAACTTTTTTTCCCCATAAAAAGATCATTTTTATGGCGAATTCAAATAGGAACATTTCTACCTACTCTTACGTGTATGAGTTATGACTATTTTCAAATTGATACTGATAAAACATCAAATAGAGACTTGGCAAAGTACTCGTCAATTCGTTCTATTTTATGTGGCGATATTCAGAGTATGGAATTAAATTGTGTTTAATTTTTATATGAATTTGAACACAAAATTTACAATTCTTTTGAAGTAAAATTTACATGTATATATGGAAGATCTAGAAGTGTGCCACACATATAGAAACGCAAAACAGCGTGGCTGTCAAGTTAGCATACTATGGGAAGCAATGGATCAAAACAAATAAATTGTTAATTAGAAACACAAAAAATATGTTTTTTGATAATACCCCATCTTTCATATGTAATCCAATAGGTATAAGCTAATAGGATGAGTATACCAAAACATAGGCCTTAGCTGCAACACATCTAAACCAACATCAATTGATGAATATCTCAAGTAGAGAAAATACATCATATAGTGTAGACAACTTGATTAATATCACACAAAAAAATCTCTAAACGTATTGCAATATCAAATAGCTCTAGCATGCTTAAGTCACTAAAATAATATTCGGATATCATGCTCAATATATAAAAAGAACAATTCTGGTTCATGCTTTTAAAACTCAACAATGTCATGTTATAACTGAGAGAAGCATAATCATAGTAATAATAGCTCAAAATAGCACACTTTCCCTAGTATGCGCGCGACCCGCAACATACTAAGTAGTTTGAAGCGATTATGTAATTTTAAATAACGCCTTTGAAAAAGCAAGCAATCTGTAGGTTAAAGTCTCACTTAACTCGATATCTGATCCGGTGAGATTCCTTATGCAAAATAACAAATAACATGTCAAATTAGGCGAGGTAGTCCATTTTATGATTTATTTTCGAAAAAAAACAAAATCAACCCTATAAATTATAAGTTGATTCTATCACAAATCCGTTTAAATTTTATGACAGACTTGTCTGTCGTAAATATTCTGTCACAATTTTATATTTTTCTTGTTGTGTGTGAGTTGTCTTTCTCTATCCCTTTGTAGACATCAAACACAGACTATATATGCCTAGAAAAAGAAGAAAATTGTACATCCTGTCTAAATATTCTCAAGTTCTTTGTTCTACTCTTAATAAGCATTGTAACTTAATTCGTACTTGACTTATCGTGCATTCAAAAAGAGAGAAGAGAAAGATGGTACTCGGTGAGGCATTATATATATCAACTACAAGAGTGAAAAAGACTGCTAGTGTATGCGTAAAGAGTACACCCTCAACATTGTACTCAATAACTGTTGGGCTCTAGTGAAATGTGAATGGAAAATGAAGGGAAAGAGAAATGTGTATTCACTTTATGAAAAGAATGTTCTCCCACATTGGTGGGAGAAGGAGACATTCTTATGCTTAAATATAGAAGCATTACTCCATGTGGATAGTGAGGCAAGAAGAAGTCAAGCCTCGTGCCGTTGTCGTCGTCGCTCGCTTGGCTCGGCTTTGGAAAATGATTGAGAGACAATCTTTTTGGACAAAATTCATTTAAAACTTGAGAGTTAATGATCCAAAAATCTAATCTGAAATTTCTCCATTTGCGTACGCACACGAGCATGTGCGGACAAATATCACAACATACATCGAAGAAATGCGATCCTTCAGTTCACTATTTGAATAATGAATAGACTACATACGGGCTTACATGATCATTTGCGGACGCACATAGGTCCGCAGATGCCAACGCAAGTCAACAGTCAACTTTCTGTTTTGAGAAAGAAATGACGTGCGGCCGCATTTTGCCATGTACGGCGCACATAGGTCCGCATGTAGGCCCGTTGTTCCGAAAATGTGTAACTCTTCATGAACCATTGCTTTTTTTTTTTTTTGAAGCAATACTTTTTGGCTATAAATACATGATTTTTCCTCAGGTATTGGTTCAAAATTTTGAAGTTAAAAACTTTTCTTCTTCCTAAAAACTCAAGTGTGATTTGCAAATGGTTGAGTGCGTTCGTAGTTTGACAAAATTTGAGGTACCATTATTCTATTGAAGTGATTCATTTTATCCTGGGAGGATATATTCCATAACCTCGGGTACTTGAGGGGAATAATTTCCTTAAGGACACATCGTGAATTCGGTGGACTTGAATCTTTCTATCTTCATCTTTTTCTAAATGTTTGGTTTTACTATTTTCTAGAAAATAGTTTGAACTTCATTTTTTGTTGTTCATAAGTTGGGTTGAACTTATTGTTGAAGTTCAAAGTTGTGAATACAGAGTTAGAACTTCATTTGATTGTTCATACTTTAGTTGAACATAGTTTGAACTTCTTTGGTTGTTCATAAGTTGTTTGAACTTGTGTTTGAAGTTCTTATTGAAAATACAGATTTACTAAACCCGAAAAACAACAATCTTAAGGAAATTAAAAGTACTTGGATAATCTGTATTGAGTTTGATTTTGTGGAGACTAAAATCTTTTGATTTCTACTCCCTCGGTTAGAAGAATATAAAAACTTCACCGAGAAATTGGATTGGAAATTTGGTTCGAAGAATATAAAAACTTCACCGATTCAATATACTCTCTATATTGGCTTCTGGAGATTAAACCCTATGGTTTTCTAGTCTGTTTGAATTTGTGTAATGACCCTTTCCATCGTTACGGGTAAGTCTCTCGTTAAAAAATCCAGTTTAAGATTTTTCTCGAATTTGAAGTTATAATTTTCAAGCTAGGCTAGTCTCAAATGAAATCTGAGTGAGATGGGGTCCACGGCATCTGGGAATGGATTAGGTAAATATGTTAGTGTTTACCTTGATTTATCATTAGCAAAGATGATAAGGAACTCGTAGGACTTTTGACAATTTAATTCGGGTAGGTAGAACTCCCGAGATTGATCTTGTCGTGAAGACAATTATTCATAATGTCTTGGATTTAAGGTGTGTTGTGAAAAAGGAGAATTTTAGAGAAAATCAGACTTTCTGCCTCGTCTGTGTCGCTATAGCGACATGCTCAAAAGCAAAATAATTCCAGTTATAGCGACCAATCAACGTGGTTAAGGGATGCTATAGCAACTATGTCGCTATAGCAACGTATGTCGCTATAGTGATGTAAATTGTTGTTTTATTCCAAAACCCCATCAAAATAATTCATTCTTCTAAAAAGCATTTTGGGGATTCAACAATGGCGATTTGGGCGAAAATACTTGGTTTTCCATCATTCTTCTCCGTTAAAGTAAGGAATTCATCCCTATTAAATAGTAAATTGATAATCTAGCCCTAGAATTGCTAGTTTACGTATTGTGGGGAAGGTTAAGGGCTTGTTTTAGTTGATTTTCTGGTGCAAGGAAGTAATTTAGGTATAAGATCATTGGGTTTTGATTAATGATCTTTAAACTACCCTTGCATGTTGTTAATTCACTAAATTATTCACGAAATTGGTAGTTAGGTGAATTATGGTAGAAAAGCCCTAGAATGGGGAGGGAATGATCATGACTTGGCCTTAGGGGTTGGGTATGAGTTATAATCCCCAACGGAGTAGGTCATTGCATTGATTATGTGTTTTGCATGTATTTATAGACCGAAATCAAGCAGAAATTGCACGGAAAGGCAAGACTCAAGCTTAGTTGATTTGTGCAAGATTGGATTGGGTAGTTGATGGTTACATAGTTTAATCCAATTTGTGTTATATGTGCATGTTAACTATTTCTTAGTATTGCTTGTTGATGCATGTTGTTTAAGTGTGAACACATTTCACTGACTTAAATGTAAGCTTGTGGATATTACAATTGTTGGTTGTTATCATTGCATTATGTGATTTTCTTACATTCCATTATTGCTTGTGAAATGTTTCGATATTTGAACATTCTCATGGAATATTAGTGGAATAAGGTTGGCTGACACTTGTGTTTGGGATTTAGTACATGGACAAAACTTATCCCCTGCAGGTCCTGACTAGTGGGCGATCATAAGACCCTTAGAGTGTATATACAAGGTACAAGTGAGATTGACGGTTCTATGAGTGAACCGGGAGTTATATATGTTGTTGTATTTTGGTGATTAACTTGACTTGACTGGCATATCTTGTTGACACCCTTTGACTTGTTGCTAAGATTACTAAGACTGCTCTAAGTGTTACTTTTTGCATTAAGGAGTAGTACAGGTGATCATGTATTAACTTGTTGTACTGCGTTATGGTTAAGTATTCATATATCTTATCTTAGGTTGGCCAAATGGCCCTACTAATACACCATTATTTTCTTGTGTACTGATATTACACCTGCTCTTACTTTTATTAAGTGCAGCGCATATTCCAGCGGCTCCTGCGAACCTCAGTTGTGATTCTAGCGTGTGATTTGGATTCAAGGGTGAGCAACATCTTATGGTCTACCATGGATCCCTCTTGATGATATAGTCCCTTATTTTGGACTTATGCGCTTTCTTTTAGTTTTGGGGTTGCATCCCCTTCTTGACAATCTTTAGTAGTTTTGGTACAAATGATTTTCGAATCCTAGGAATGGGTATTTGTTAAGTATAACGATCAACATTTTTAGTTTTGTTTTTAAACACTAAATATCTTTTCAAACTATTAATGGGATAGTTCCTTTATTTTCTCTAAGTTTTAGTTAATGCAATCCATGAAATTGGTTCTCCTACCGGAGAATGGGGTGGGTGCCACTCATCTATTTGAGTTGTGTCAAAGTTGGTCTCAGAGCCTAGGTTCGTCTATCTCGTTGTACCAAAATAGATCCTGTAGAGTATCGCGAAATGGTACGGAGAAGTCTGTACTTTTCTTTGAGAGGCTAGAGGACTTTAGGAAAGCTATCATTCTTGCTATAACTTGATCCCAATTGGTATCTGGCGATCCTAATTGATATCTAATCTTCTTTATTCTTTTGATCACATATGGTGACTACTAGGTCGAACAGAACTCAAGCAGCAGCCCCCGTACCGGTAACTCCAGTTGTAGAGCTAGCCATGAGGGAAAGAGGACAAAGAAGGGGTAGGAAAGGAAGAGCGACACCCGCCAAGAGTAGAGCTTAAACAACTGCTGGCCAAACTCGTGAAAGGCCAGTATCACCTCCCCTACCTAGGACCATTTGGAGGAAATAAAAGCAGTAGATGACTAGAGAATAGATCTAGTAGGTGGTGGTGGCACCAGCTGGAGGTGCGGTCCTACCCCCCGTGTCTACAGAGGTAATTTAGTATGTGTTACCTTTTCTGAGTAGACTGGCTAGAATTGGGGATACCGTACCGGCTGTTCAGGCTCTAGGTTCTTATCCTGCTATCGCTATGGCACCTAGAATGGATGAGGCTTTAGGGATAGATGTTTTCCCTTGTTCGATTTTGGGTTCTGTGATGATTGGTACTTTCTAAACATAAGTTGCTGACCAAATTTCTGAAGATAAAACCTCCATCATTCTAGGGTACTGAGTCTGAGGATGCTTTTGAGTTCATTATTGACTGTTATAAGCGGTTACATAAGATGGGCATTGTACAACAGAATGGAATTGAGTTTGTGACCTTTTTGTTGGAGAAGGATGCGAAATAATGGTGGAGGGCGTATGTTGAATGTTAGTCACGGGCCTTATCTACATTGACTTAGGATCAGTTTTATGCCTTGTTCTTAGAGATGTATGTACCTCGGGCTCTCCATGATCGCAAAAAGGATGAGTTCTTGGCCTTGGAGTAGGATGACATGTCAATTGCGACCTATGAGCCTAGGTTCCATGTCGTATCTCTCTATGTTACTCAAATGTTGACTACTGAAGAGGAGAGGGCTCGACTGATCGTTAAAGGTTTGAATTATTATCTTTAGGTTTTGACTGTTTATATGACTTTTGCAGGAAAAGGGTTCAATGAGGTTTCAGATTATGTGAAGAAGTTGGAAGGGGTCACGCAAGCGGGTCAGGCTAAGATGTTAGGAAAGAAGTCCCGCAATGCCGGGAACTTCAGTGGGTCTTACTCCAGGGGCCACAGTCAGCAGGCTTACCCAGCTTGCCCTATTTAGTCAGCATAGCCAGCTTCTACTATAGGTTCAACTAAGGCCTCTTCTCAGCCGCAGGTCATGAAGAGCCAATGGGCTTATTGCTCTTATACCAGTCGGCCTTCTCTTGAGCGGGGATATTAATATTGTGGTGTAGTTGGTCATTTTAAGAGAGAGTGTCCTTTGAGATAGGAGAATGGATAGACGCAGCAACAGACCTAGGCCATAGTTTTAGCAGGTAGAGGGGGAGGTGGTAACGACAGGGTTCGTCCACAGAGTGGATAGGGAAATCAGCCAGGTGGTCGGGGTAGTCGAGAAAATGGTGATGCAGGGGGAGGCGCGTAGTCAGCTAGGGAGTTAACCCAGATTGATGATTGGTCTTACCGTTATGCTTTCCCAAGAAAAAATGATGCAGAGGCTTCTAATGCAGTTATCACAGGTATCATTTTAGTTTGTGACCAAATGGCTTCTTTTTTATTTGATCCGGGGTCTACCTATTCTTATGTATCTGTCAAGTTTGCTATGGGTATGAACTTGGTTTATAATATACTTGATTATCCCGTATATGTGTCTACTTTAGTTGGGGAGTCTATGGTGGTAACCCATGTTTATCATTCTTGTTCCGTGTTGTTTGTGGGTTTTCAGACTTGGGTCAACTTAATTATTTTGGATATGTAGGACTTTGATGTAATTTTGGGTATGACCTGGTTATTTCCATATTTTGTTGTCTTAAATTGTAATGCTAAGACAGTGACTCTAGCTATGCTTGGGATGGATGAACTAGAGTGGGAGGGGGTATATAAGGCCAAACCTGTGAAAATTATATCATTTGTCTGGGCGAGGAAGTTAGTGGGGAAAGGGTGTTCAATGATTTTAGCTCACCTTTGGGATGCAAGTATGGGGTCACCTGCGATAGAGTCAGTTTCGGTGATTTTCAAATTTCAGGAAGTGTTTCTTTTAGATTTACTGGTATGCCTCTAGAAAGGGATATTGATTTTTTCATTGAGTTAGGGCAAGGCAGTTGGCTTATTTCTATTCCTTCCTATTGAATGGCTCCAGCAGAGTTGAGGGAACTCAAAACTTAATTGCAAGAGCTACTCGACAAAAGGTTTATTCATCCAAGTGTTTTCCCTTGGGGTGCCCCAGTCTTGTTTGTTAAGAGGAAATATGGTAGCATGAGGATATGTATTAATTATAGATAGTTGAATAAAGTTGCCTTCGGGAATAAATATCCTTTGCCTCGTATAGATGATTTGTTTGACCAGTTACAGAGCGCGACAGTGTTCTTCAAGGTTGACTTGCGGTCAGGTTATCATCAGTTGAAAATTAGGTCAGAGGATATACCAAAGACAATGTTCAGAACTCGATATAGCCATTATGAGTTCTTGGTGATGTTCTTTGGGTTGACCAACACGCCCACAACTTTTATGAGCTTGATGAATGGTATCTTTAAGTAATTTTTGGAATCATTTGTTATTGTGTTTATTGATGACATTTTGGTTTACTCCAAGAATAAGGAGGAACATGCAGGTCATCTTCGCATTATGTTAGGGATTCTAAATAAGAAGTAGTTGTATGCCAAGTTTTCGAAGTGTGAATTTTGGTTGTCTTCGATTGCTTTCTTGGGGCATGTTATTTAAGAAAAAGGTGTGATGGTGGATCCCCAGAAGATTGAGGCCATTAAGAGTTGGGTTAGTCCTAGCTCAGTGACTAAGGTAAGGAGTTTTGTGGGTCTTGCTAGCTACTACCACAAGTTTGTCAAGAACTTTCCATCCATAACAACGCACTTGACAAGGTTAACTCAGAAGGAAGTACCTTTTGTTTGGTCGGATAATTATGAGAAGAGCTTTCAAAAGCTCAAGACACTGTTGACCACAACTCCTATTCTTTCTCTGTCGATTGAAAATCAGGACTTTATAGAGTTATGTGATGCTTCACGATTGGGATTAGGTGTCGTGTTAATGCAGAATAAGTATGCCATTGCCTATGCTTCGAGACAATTGAAGCCTCATGAAAAGAACTACCCAACCTATGATTTGGAGCTGGCAGCGGTGGTGTTTGCGCTAAAGATTTGGATGCACTATTTTTATGGTATCAAGTGTGAGGTCTTCACAGACCACTATAGCTTGCAGTATATATTTACCCAAAGAGATTTGAATCTAAGGCAGCAGAGGTAGATGGAACTGCTAAACAATTATGATGTGACTATTCAGTATCATCTAGGAAAGGCTAATGTGGTGGCTGACGCATTGAGCTGGAAGATTGTAAGTATGGGTAGTTTGTCCTTTTTGAGGGTGGCCAAGCGACCTTTAGATAGTGAGTTTCAAACTCTAGCATCACAGTGCATGCAGTTTGGTATTTCAGACAGGGCTGGTGTGTTGGCTAGTGTCAAAGTAAAGTTAATATTTCTAGATCAGATTAAGGTCCAACAGTTTAAAGATAAGAAATTAAATACACTTTGAAATAAGTTGGTACGTGAAGAGGTGACGGATGCCACTCTTGATGTAGATGGGTTATTGTGGTTCAAGGAAAGGATATATACTCCTCGGGTTGGTGACTTGATTCGTGATGTGCTTTCTGAAGCCCATGGTTCGCGTTATACTATTAATCCAGGTGCAACTAAAATGTACCTTGACTTGAGAAAACTCTATTGGTGGCCTGGGATGAAGAGAGACATAGTGAAACATGTGTCTAATGTATCAACTATCAGCAGGTGAAGTATAAACATCAAGGGCCTGCGATGCTTCAGAGAATGCCTATACCTAAATAGAAATGAAGAATATTGCTATGGATTTTATGGGGGGTCTTCCTAAGACCTTGGGGAAATATGATTTCATTTGGGTTATAGTAGATTAGTTGATGAAGTTAGCTCACTTTATTCCAGTTCGAGTGGACTACAACTCTAAGAAGCTAGCTAAAATCTATATCAAGGAGATAGTGAGGCTTCATGGGGTGCCCTTTACCATTATTTTCGATAGAGATACGACTTATACTTCTAAGTTTTGGGATAGGTTACACGAGGAGTTGGGCACTAAGCTCACCTTTAGCACAACCTTTCATCCTCAAACTTATGGGAAGTGGGAGAGAACAATACAGGTGCTAGAGGACATGTTGAGAGCCTGCGTGATTGATTTTGGTGATTATTGGGATTAGTTCTTACCGTTGTGTGAGTTTTCATACAATAATAGTTATCACTCTAGCATTAATATGACACCATTTGAGGCACTCTAGGGAAGGAGGTGTAGGTCACCTGTTGGGTAGTTTGTGAATGGAGATGTGAAACCTTTGGGCACGGAATTAGTGAAGGAGGCTCAAGAAAAGGTAAGGTTCATTCAAACCAAGTTGTTAGCTGCCCAAAGTAAACAGAAAGAGTATATGGATTGTAAGGTAAGAGACATGGATTTCAAGGTTGGTGAACAAGTGTTGCTCAAAGTGTCCCCTACGAAGAGAGTTATGAGGTTTGGTAAGAAGGGAAAGCCTAACCCTCGGTATGTTGGTCCTTTTGAGGTTCTTGATGATATAGGTCAGGTTGCGTATAGACTAATATTGCCATCGAGGTTGTCGGGAGTTCATCCGGTGTTCCATGTGTCTATGCTCAAAAGATACCACGGGGATGGAGATTATATTATTAAGTGGGACTCGATTTTATTAGATAAGGATTTGACCTATGAGGAGAAACCAGTGGCAATCCTAGATCGGGATGTCCAAAAGCTAAGGACGAAGGAAATTCATTCGGTCAAGGTCCAATGGAAATATCGTCTAGTTGAAGAAGCCACTTGGGAAACTGAGAAGGATATGCGAGACAAGTATGCTCATTTGTTTGAGCATGAAAGTGTTTTTTTTTTTTTTTTTTAATTTCAGCCTATTTTCTTATTTGATCATTTGGGGATGAATGATGGGTAAATTGGTATCTGTTGTAACAAAACTTTCTGTCATTACGGGTAAGTCTCTCGTTAAAAAATTTAGGTTAAAATTTTTCTCAGATTTGAAGTTATAATTTTTAGGTTAGGCTAGTCTCAGACAAAATCTGAGTGAGGTGGGGTCCAGGGCAATCTAAAAATAGATTGGGTAAATATGGTAGTGTTTACCTTGATTTCTAGTTAGCTAAGATGATAAGAAACCCGTTAGACTTTTTGGAATTTAATTCGGGTAAGTAGAACTCCCGAGATCGATCTTGTCGTGAAGGAAATCGTTCGTGATGTCTTGGATTAAACGTGCATCGTAAAAAAGGGGAATTTTAGGGAAAATTAGAATTTCTGCCTCGTTCGTGTGACTATAGCGACGTACTCAAAAGTGGAATAATTCCCACTATGTCAATTGGTCAATGCGGTCAAGGGCCGCTATAGCAATATACTATGTTGCTATAACGACGTAAATTGTTGTTTTATTGGAAAACCCCCAAAAATGGTTCATTCTTCTATAAAGCATTTTGGGGCTTTAGTAGTGGCGATTTTTATGAAAATACTTGGTTTTCCATTATTCTTCTCCATTAAGGTAAGAAATTCATCCCCGTTAACTAGTAAATTGATAATCTAGCCCTAAAATTGCTAGTTTACGTATTGTGGGGAAGGTTAAGGGCTTATTTTAGTTGGTTTTATGGTCCAAGGAAGTAATTTAGGTATAAGATCATTGGGTTCCAGTTAATGATCGTTAAACTACCCTTGTATGTTGTTAATTCACTAAATTATTTACGAAATTAATAGTTTTAGGTGAATTATGGTAGAAAAGCCCTAGAATGGGGAGGAAATGATCATGAACTTGGCCTTAGAGGTTGGGAATGAGTTATAATCCCCAATGGGGTAGGTCATTGCATTGATCATGTGTTTTGCCTGTATTTCTAGACTGAAATCAAGCAAAAATCACACGAAAAGGCAAGGCTCAGGCTTAGTTGATTTGTGCAAGCTTGGATTGAGGTAGGTGATGGTTACGTAGTTTAATCCAATTGTGTTATATGTGCATATTAACTGTTTCCTAGTATTGCTTGTTGATGCATATTGTTTAAGTGTGAACATATTTCACTGACTTAAATATAGGCTTGTGGATATTACAAGTACTGGTTGTTATCATTGAGTTATGTGATTTTTTTATATTCCATTATTGCTTGTGAAATGTTCCGGTATTTGGACATTCTCACGGGATATTGGTGGAATAAGATTGGCAAGCACTTGTGTATGGGATTTAGTACATGGACAGAACTTATCCCCTACAGGTCATGACTAGTGGGCGATCATAAGACTCTTGACATATATGTACAAGAGACAGGTGAGATTGACGATTCCATGAGTGAACCGAGAGTTATATATGTTGCTGTATTTTGGTATTTGACTTGACTTGACTGGCATATCTTGTTGACACCCTTTAACTTGTTGCTAAGGTTACTAAGACTACTCTAATTGGTAGTTGTTGCATTAAGGTGTAGTAGAGAGATGAGCTTGTATTAATTTGTTGTACTGCATTATGGTTAAGTGTTCATATATCTCATTTTGGGTTGGCCAAATAACCCTACTAGTACACCGTTATTTTCTTATGTACTGATACTACACCTTCTCTGACTTTTATTGAGTGCAGCGTATATTCCATCGGCTCAAGCGAGACCTCAGTTGTGATTCTAGCGTGTGATTTGGATTCAAGGGTGAGCAACATCTTATGGGTTACCATAGACCCCTCTTGATTATATAGTCCCTTGTTTTGGATTTATGCACTTTCTATTAATTTTGGAGTTGCATCCCTTCTTGACAAATCTTTAGTAGTTTTGGTACAGACGACTTTTGGATCTTAGGTATGGGTATTTGTTAAGTATAACGTTCCGTATTTTTAGTTTTGTTTTTAAACACTGAATATCTTTTCAAACTATTAATGGGATAGTTCCTTTATTTTCTCTAAGTATTGGTTAATGCAATCCGAGAAATTGGTTCTCCCACCGGAGAATGGGGTGGGTGCCACTAACGTTTATTTGGGTCATGACAAAGTTGGTATCAGAGCCTAGGTTCGTCAATTTTGTTGTACCAAAATGGGTCCTGTAAAGTATCGTAGAATGGTATGGAGACGTATGTACTTTTCTTGGAGAGGCTATAGGACTTTAGAAAAACTGTCTCTCTTGCTTCTTTCGTGCTATAACTTGATCCCAATTGTTAACTAATCTTCTTCATTCTTTTGTCCATAGATGGTGACTACTAGGTCGAACGAAACTCAAGCAGCAACCCCCTACATCAGAAGCTCCAGCTGTAGAGCCAGCATGAGGGGAAGGGGACGAGGAAGGAATAGGAGAGAAAGAGCAACACCCGCCAAGAGTGGAGCTCAAGCAGCTGCTGGCCAAACTCGTGAAAGGCCAATATCACCTCCCCTACCCAAGGACCATTTGGAGGAAAAAAAGCAGTAGAAAAATAGAGAATGGAGTAGGAGGTGGCGGAACCAACTGAAGGTACGGTCCTACCCCCCGTGTCTGTAAATGTAATTCAGCAGGTGTTAGTTTTCTAAGTTGATTGGCTGGAATTGGGACTATTGTACTGGCTGTTCAGGCTTCAGATGCTTATTCTGCTGTCGGTATGGCTCCTAGAATGGATGAGGCTTCAGGGATGGATGTTTTCCCTTGTCCGATTTGGGTTCTGTGATGACTGGTACTAAACATGAGCTTCTGACCATGTTCTTGAAGATGAAACCTCCTTCATTCCAGGGTACTGAGTCTGAGAATGCTTTTGCGTTCATTATTAACTGCTACGAGCGGTTACATAAGATGGGCATTGTGCAACGGAATGGAGTTGAGTTTGTGATCTTTGTGTTTGAGAAGGATGTGAAACAATAGTGGATGGCGTATGTTGAATGTCGGTCACCGACCTTACCTACATTGAATTAGGATCAGTTTCATGCTTTATTCTTAGAGAATTATGTGCCTCGGGCCCTCCGTGATGGCTAAAATAATGAGTTCTTAGCCTTAGAGTAGGGTGACATGTCAGTTACAACCTATGAGGCTAGGTTCCATGCCTTGTCTCGCTATGCTACTCAGCTATTGTCTACTGAAGAGGAGGGGGCTCGACTGTTCGTCAAAGGTTTGAATTATGATCTTTAGGTTTCGTTTATTCATATGACTTTTGTAGGGAAAGGGTTCAATGAGGTTTCAGATTTTGTGAAGAAGTTGGAAGGGGTCATGCAAGCGGGTAAGGCTAAGATGTTAGCAAAGAAGTCCCACAATGCCGGGAACTAGTTCTTACCCCAGGGTCCACAGTCAATAGGCCTACCCAGCCGGCCTTATTCAGTCAGTATTGCCAGCTTCTACTATGGGTCCAACTAAGGCCTCTTCTCAGCCACAGGTTATGAAGAGCCAATGGGCTTCTTACTCTTCTACCAGTAAGCCTTCTCTTGAGCGGTGATGTTATTATTATAATGATGTTAGTCATTTTAAGAAAGAGTGTACTTTGAGACAGGCAAATGACCAGATGTAGTAGAAGACCTGGGCTATAGTTCCAGCAGGTAGAGGGGGAGAAAGTAACGATAGGGTTCATCCACAAGGTGGACGGGAAAATATGCCAGGTGTTCGGGGTGGTCGAGGAAATGGTGGTGCAGTGGGAGGAACGCAACCAGCTAGGGAGTTAGCCCAAATTGATAATCGAGCTCTCTGTCATGCCTTCTCGTGAAAGAACGATGCAGAGATTTCTGATGCAGTTATCACAGTTACCATTTTAGTTTGTGACCGGATGGCTTCTGCTTTATTTGATATGAGGTCTACCTATTCTTATGTATCTGTCAAGTTTGCTATGGGTCTGAACTTGGTTTATGATATACTTTATTGTCCCGTATATGTGTCTAGTCCGATTGGGGAGTTTGTGGTGGTAACCCATGTTTATCGTTCTTGTTTCGTGTTGTTTGTGAGTTTTTAGACTTGGGTGGACTTGATTATTTTGGATTTGTTGGAATTTGATGTAAATTTGGGTATGACCTAATTATCTCCATATCATGCTATGTTAATCTGTAATGCTAACAGTGACTCTAGCTATGCCTGGGATGGATGAACTAGAGTGGGATGGGGTGTTCAACATTATTAGCTCACCTTCGTTAAAAATAAGTTTGTGTGTTTGTTTCAGAGATAGTTGTCATAAGTAAGAATGAATTATATGTAGGAAAGGGCTACCTCAATGAGGGCCTTTTCAAATGTGATGTAACAACTATTGAAATGAATAACGTTGAGTCTTATTCTTACTTGTTTGAGTTAAATGAATTATGACATGAACGTTTAGGACATGTCAATTACAAAACCTTGTAAAAACTGATTAGTTTGGAAGTTTTGCCTAACTTTGAGTGCAATAAATCAAAGTGTCAAACATGTGTTGAATCTAAGTATGTCAAGCATCCGTGTAAGTTTGTTGAAAGAAGTTCCAATCCCTTAGACTTAATTTACACAGACATTTGTGTTATAAAGTCAACACCATCTTGTGGTGGGAAAAAGTATTTCATAATTTTTAATAACGATTGCACTAGATATTGTTATGTTTATTTATTGAATAGTAAGGATAAAGCAATAGAAGCATTTAGACAATATAAAACTGAAGTTAAAAATTAGTTGGATAAAAAGATTAAAATGATAAGAAGTGATAGGGGTGAAAAGTATGAATCTCCTTTTGCAGAGATATGTTTGGAAAATAGAATTTTCCATCAAATTACTGCACCGTACTCACCTCAATCAAATGGAATTGCAGAAAGGAAAAATCGAACATTGAAGAAAATAATGAATGCCTTACTTATAAGTTCAGGTTTATCACAAAACTTATTGAGAGAAGCTATCCTTATAGCAAACTGAATACTCAATAGAGTGCTCCATAGCAAGACACAATCTATTCCATATGAGAAATGGAAAGGTTGGAAACCCAACTTGAAATATATCAAAGTGTGGGGGTGTCTATCCAAAGTTCGAGTTGCTATACCCAAAAGGTTCAAAATAGGATCAAAGACTGTGGACTGTGTTTTCATCGGATATGCTACAAAAAGTAAAGCGTGTCAATTTTTGGTTCATAAATTTGAAAATCCGGATATTCATGATAATACACTAATTGAATCAGATAATACTGAGTTCTTTGAACACATTTATCCATATAAGACTAGACATGAGCTGTCCAATAAAGGGTCTAAACGACCTCGGGATGAACCAAAAGAGAATGTACTTAATGAAGTGAATCCAAGCGTAGTAAATGACAAAGGACGTCAACTTCTTTTGGATTAGATTTTGTAACATTTCTTCTTGAAAATGAGCCTCAAACCTTCAAAGAAATGATGTCTTCTGTGGACTCATTCTTTTGGAAAGAGGTTGTCAGTCGTGGGATTGATTCAATCTTGAACAATCATACTTAGGAGTTGGTTGATCTTCCTCCAGGAAATAAACCTTTAGGTTCTAAATGAATCTTCAAAAGGAAAATGAAAGATGATGGAACTATTGAGAAATACAAGGCAAGACTTGTCATTAAATGCTTTAGACAAAAAAAGGGAGTTCGGAGCCTAAAGGGCAACTTTTTTCATCCAAATTTTGAAAGGGCATATAAAAATTGAAAAGTCCCAAATGGGAAAAGGTGGATGAAGGTTCACACCTTGTCCTTAAAAGATTAACGACATCAGTTAATGGTAAAGTGCAAGGCGAGACGACTGTTTTACCTTACAAGGTAAATTCAGTCTCACGCCTTACCCTTTGACTGACACAAATTGGAAAAAGAGAATAAATTTCCTAAGGAAGGAGGAGTGTCTACAACTGACAGTGTGGGAATAAATTCCATGGAAAGTTAGTAATGAGAAAAGTCTTGGCATGTTAGTAAAGAAAATCAGGCAGCTAGCAACTACTTTGATGTTGATTTAATTTCTGTGACAGTGAAAATTAAATTTTTGCTATCAATTAGCAGCTACCTAGTAAAGAAATGGAATGGAGGGAGTAATTCACAGCAAAAGTTTAATTTTCACTGTCACAGAAATTAAATCAACATCAAAGTAACTTCTAGTTGCCTGATTTTCTTTACTAACTTGCCAAGACTTTTCTCCTTACTAACTTGCCAGGAAATTTATCCCCTCACTGTCACTTGTAGACACTCCTCCTTCCCTAGGAAATTTATTCTCCTCTTCCAATTTGTGTCAGTCAAAGGGTAAGGCGTGAGACTGATTTTACCTTCTAAGGTAAAACACTCTTCCCGCCTTACACTTTACCATTAACTGACGTCGTTAATATTTTATGAACAAGGCGTGAACCTTAATCCTCCTTATCCCATTTGGAACTTTTCAATTTTTATATGCCCCTTTGGAATTTTGGATGGAAAAAGTTGTCTTTTAGGCTCCGAACTCCAAGACAAAGGCCTTGATTATTTCAACACATACTCGCCAGTAAAAGGGATAACGTCCATTCGGATGTTGGTTGCACTAGCGACGGTATATGGTCTTGAAATTCATCAAATAGATGTGAAAATAACTTTCTTAAATGGATAATCGGAGGAAGAAATTTACATGGAACAATCTAAGGGTTTGGTGATTTCTGGTAAAGAAAGGTAAGTGTGCAACCTTGTTAAGTTATTTTATGGACTAAAGCAATCACCTAAACAGTGGCATGTAAAATTTAACCAAACCATGTAGGCAAATGGATTTAAGATTAATGAGTGTGATAAGTGTGTTTACATTAAATACACTCCAAATCATAAAGTCATTGTCTATTTGTATGTGATGACATGTTGATCATTAATAGAGACATTGCTGACATAAATGCTACAAAGCAAATGGTAGAAAGCAAATTTTATATGAAATACCTTGGAGTTGCTGATGTGATCTTAGGTTATTGAACTCCACAAGGTTTAGCATTTCCACAATCTCATTGCATTGAAAAGGTACTTGATAAGTTTAGGTATTTGGATTTCTATATTGCCAAGATACCATTGGATGTGAGCTTTGCACTTTAAAAGAATGAAGGTGAAAGTGACTCACAATTGGAGTATGCAAGAGTGTTGGAAAGTTTTATGTATATCATGAATTGTACGTGACCAGATATAGCTTGTGCTATTAGTAAATTAGTTGGTATACAAGTAATCCCAATCAAACTCATTGGATGGCAATGAAAAAAGTTTTAGGGTATCTAAAACATACTCAAAAATATGCTTTGCATTATAACAAATATCCAGTTGTAATTGAAGGATATAGTGATGCAAATTGGATCACTGGGTCAAATAAAGTAAAATCCACGAGTGGATATGTATTTACTCTTGGTAGAGAGCAGTCTCGTAGAAGTCATCTAAACAGACATGTATTACTCGCTCTATAATGAAATCTAAATTTATCGCTCTAGATAAGGCTGGTGAAGAAGCTGAATGGCTTCAAAATTTCTTGGAAAATATTCCTTATTGGCCTAAACCTTTGGCATCAATATGCATACAATGTGATAGTCAGGTTGTAATAGGTAGGGCAGGGAACATGGTGTATAACGGTAAATCTCGACATATAAGATGGAGACATATATCGTTAGAGAACTACTTTCTAGTGGAATTATCATGGTTGACTATGTGAGGTCAAATGATAATGTGTTAAATCTACTTACAAAAGGCCTAACTAGAGAGGGAGTTGAGAAATCATCAAAGGAAATAGGTTTACGACTTAAGATAAGTCATCACGAAGATAACTCTACCTAGCAGACTGCAGATCCCAAGAGCTAGGTTCAAGGAGATAAAACAAAGTTGTGACTGACGGTTCAACATTGTCAATTAACTCAACCCATTCTTATGATGAAGACAATGTTCAAGAAATGAGGATAAGGCTTATGGAATGAAGCTTTTTAATAATTTCTAAGTTTGACAGGTATGACTAAATAGTTTGATCTATAGGATTAAACGTTTAGGAATCACCTATGTGAGGGTGAAGTGGAGGCCGCTTCAAGGAGAATGAAGGTAAAGATCTATTCTCTACGCTCTCATGAAACCAGGTAGTGTTCAGGCAAAAACAAACAAAATCGTGAGAACCATAAATGGTAAAAGGCTAGTTGTGTCACTTGTGTTATTTAGGTGTACACCAAAGTTCAACGGTTCGAAGATATCACATCTATCAATTGACCGAGTGCATTTGATACAAGTTCACTACAGAAAGTTCAAAGGAAAACCTACTTATCCAGATGCAATTAATCTTTGCTTGTAGATCACACACTTGTCCATATATTTTTTGACAAAATAGCCATTCCCTATTCATGTAGGGGATTGTTGGGTTCTAGTAACATGTGAATAGAAAATAGAGGAAAGAAAAATAAAATGTGTATTCACTTTATGAAAAAAGTATTCTCCCATATTGGTGGGAGAAAAACATATTCTTATGCTTAAATATAGAAGCATTACTCCATGTGGATAGTGAGGCAAGAAGAAAAAAAGCTTCGTGATGTCGTCATCATCGCTCGCTCGGGTCGACTTCAGCTTTGAATTCGAATTCAGATTTGGATTCTAAATAAGATTCAGATTCAGATTTGGACTTGGATTTGAATTCGTCAAATGATTGAGAGACAATTTTTTTTGGAAAAAATTCATTTGAAATGTGAGAGTTAATGATCCAAAAATCTAATCTGAAATTTTTCTATTTGCGGACTCACATGAGCATGTACGGACACATGTCACAACGCACATCAAGAGACGCGATCATTCAGTTCACTGTTTGAATGACGAATGGACGACATGCGGGTGCACTTGGTCATCTATGGATGTACATGGGTCTGCAGATACCAGCATAAGTCAACAGTCAACTTTCTATTTTGAGAAAGAAATGACATGCGACCACATGTGGACATTTGCGGGCGCACATGGGTCCGCATGTGGGCCCGTCATTCCAAAAATGTGCAACTCTTTATGAACCATTGCTTCTTTTCTGAAGCAACACCTTTTGGCTATGAATATCTAATTTTTCCTCAGGTATTGGTACGAAATTTTGAAGTTAAAAAGTTTCTTCTTCCTAGAAACTCAAGTGTGATTTGTAAATCGTTGAGTACATTTGTAGTTCGACAGAATTTAAGGTACTGCTATTCTGTTGAAGTGATTCATTTTATCCTGGGAGGATACATTCCATAACCTTGGGTACTTGAGGGAAATTGTAACAACCCTTACCGTCGTTACGTTTAAGTCTCTCATTTAAAAATTTGAGCTAATATTCTTTTCGGATTTGAAGTTATAATTTTCAGGCTAGGTTAGTCTCGGACGAAATCGGAGCGAGGTGGGTTCTAGGATAATCCGAGAATGGATTGAGTAAGTGTGGTTTTTTTTGTCTTGAGTTCTAGTTAGCTAAGACGATAAGAAACTCGTGAGATTTTACGAAAGTGAATTCGAGTAAGTAGTACTCTCGAAATTGATCTTAGTGTAAAGGGTATTGTTTGGGATGTTTTGAATTTAAGGTATGTTGTGAAAAATGGGATTTTTTGAGATAACAGGACATTCTGTCCCGTCGATGTCGCTATAGCAATGTACATGTAGCTATAGCAATATGCCCAAAAGCGGGAAAGTCCCGCTATAGCGACCGATCAATGAGGTCAAGGGCCGCTATAGCAACATGTGTCGCTCTAGCGATACTGCTATAGCGACGTAAGTCGCTATTTTATTCATAAAAATCCCAAAAATAGTTTATTTTTCTAAAACACATTTTTTCTGGTGCAAGGGAGTAATTTAGGAGTAAAATTATTGAATTTTAGTTAATGATCATTAAATTACCCTTGCATGTTGTTAATTCACTAAATGATCCATGAAATTGGTAGTTTCAGGTGAATTATGGTAGAAAAGCCCTAGAATAAGAAGGGAATGATCATGAACTTAGCCTTCAGGGTTGGGAATGAGTTATAATCCCAACGGGGTAAGTCATTGCATTGATTATGTATTTTGTATTTATCTATAGACCAAAATCAAGCAGAAATTGCGTGGAAAGGCAAGACTCAGGCTTAATTGAGTTGTGCGATCTTTGATTGACGTAGGTGATGGTTACATAGTTTAATCCAACTTGTGTTATAAGTGCATGTTAACTATTTTTTAGTATTGCTTGTTGATGCATGTTGTTAGATCACATTTCACTGAACTTATACGTAAAGCTTGTGAATATTACAAGTTTTGGATGTTTTCATTGTGTTATATGATTTCTTATATATATATATACCATTATTGATTGTGGAATGTTTTGGTAATTGGGCGCTCTCACGGGATATGGGTGTAATAAGGTTGGTGGATATTTGTGTCTGAGACTTAGTACATGGACAAAATTTGTCCCCTGCAGGTCATAACTAGTGGGCGATTATAAGACCCTTGGCGTGTATGTACAAGGTACATGTGAGTTTGATGGTCGCATGAGTGGACTAGGGAATATTTATATATGTTGTTGTATTTTGATGGTTGACTGTACTTGGTTTGACTGTACTTGACTTAACTGTATTTGACTGGTATATCTTGTGGACATCTTTTGACTTGTTGTTAAGGTGGCTAAATTTGCTTAAGTGTTATTTGTTGCATTAGGGTGTAGTATAGGTGAGCATGTATTAACTTGTTGTACTGTGTTACGGTTAAGCATTCCTATTCTCATCTTGGGTTGGCCAAATGACCCTACCAGTACACCGTTGTTTTCTTGTGTACTGATACTACACTTGCTCATACTTTTGTTTAATGCAACACTTATTCCAGCGGCTCCTGCGAGACCTCAGTTGTGATTCTAGCGCGTGATTCATATTTAAGAGTGAGCAACATCTTCTGGGCTACAATGGATCCTACTTGATGATATAGTCCCTTGCTTTGGACTTATGCACTTTCTTTTAGTTTTGGGGTTGCATCCCCTTCTTGCCAATCTTTAGTAGTTTTGGTACAAACGACTTTCGGTTCCTAGGGATGGGTATTGATATTGTTCCGCATTTGTTCTAGTTGTTTCGACATTGAATCTCTTTTTGAATTATTGATGGATTAGTTGCCTGTATTTTTCTAAGTATTGATTAATGCATCCGGGGTAATTGGTTCTCCCACCGGAGAATGGGGTGGGTGCCACTCACGTCTGTTTAGGTCGTGAATGGAATAATTTCCTTAAGGACACACCGTGGATTCAGTGGACTTGAATCTTTCTATCTTCATTTTTTTCTAAACCTTTGATTTTGCTATTTTCCAGAAAATAGTTTGAATTTCATTTTTTGTTGTTCATAAGTTGGGTTGAACTTATTATTGAAGTTCAAAGTTGTGAATACAGAATTAGAATTTCATTTGGTTGTTCATACTTTAGCTTGAACATAGTTTGAACTTCTTTGGTTGTTCATAAGTTGTTTGAACATGTATTTGAAGTTCTTGTTAAAATACAGATTTACTAAACTTGGAAAACAACAAGAACAAATTCAAGAGCTTACTAGTGAAATTCTCTTGCAACTAAAAGGGCTGGACTAGAATTCACATTGAATTCCAATTAGTATAAAAATATCGAATGTCACATTGAATATCAATCATTACCGTCAGTTAACTGAAATCGAAAAAAATTACAATTCATCCTCCCTTCCCCTCTTGTTATTTTTAGTCTTAAACACCTTTTTTTTTTTATCATCTCTCAAATGAGTAACAGAGGCAATTAACAAGGTAGAAAACACTTTGGTATACTGTTTGATTGCTAATTCGAATTCAGAAGAAGCTATGCATAAGGGGAAAAAGAGAGAAATGTTTTCAAAGAATATGTCTTATCTCTCCCTAAAATTCTAGGACATGCTAGCCTCACTCAGTTGAATAAATTGGTCACCAAGAACTTAATCATAACTTACCTAAAACAAAGTTTAAAATAATAAAATTTGTGATGCTTGTTCATAAGACACGTATAGCAGAACCACCTTTTAAGTTTTAAGTCTAAAAAAATGGTGAGTAGTGAGTACTTCTCGACCATTATTATCCAACTGATCAAGTTCATTGATCTCTTCCTCTGTTGACTATTGAAATAAAAAAGATATTGTTATTCATGTAGTAATAAAAAATTATAAGCAGCAACCAGCAACCAGCAACCAGCAACCAGCAACCAGCAACCTACACATTAAAAAAGAGTAAATAAAAGAGAACACGTTATTAGGACAAATGTTTGGTGTTATAAATATGTCGGTACTAATTATTGACTAGGTCAATGTACTAGCTAAGATCTGTACTTGTTTGTAGATCCATATCTCTTAGGACGATTAAAAATATATTAATTTAGCTTAACTAATGGAATCTTATAAGGAGATTAGAAATTTTACCTTTGTCGGTGATTAAGTTATGCTAATAGTTAATTGTTTTGTCAATTAAAATGTCAAAGTCGTTAGATGAAGCAAATGAAGTCTTCCAAGTAGATGGTACCAGAATTAAATTATTGAATAGTATCTTCTTCTTTCTTTATTTTTACTTTAAAATTTATAGAGGAAAAGAGGCACGTACATATTTTTAGTTCGGTATATGTATGATAACATATTAACATGCGAAAATTCATTGAATTCCAGGAAGAACAAAACCCCAACCACACTTTAGGTAGAGAAAAGTTATAAAAAGTAAATGAAAAGATTAATTTAATTGCTTGGATTAGCAAAAAGAGGAGGAAAACGAATATATAATGATTTGTGGAAATGAAAGAAAATAGCGAGTATAATCATTATGGAAATTTTAATTATATAAGGACAGTATTAACATAAAACTTACTTTAGATTATTAATTTCCTTTTCCATTTTATATATGTACAGTACGTCGTTTTTTTTTGTTTTTTTTTTAAATATTCTTTTAATAACTATATCTATTATACATACAAAAAGTTCACGGCCTTCTTTATCTTTGAAGAGACAATATACTGATTATTTCATTGCTATTCCATCTTCGTCATTCATTGAGTCTGTTATAAAATAATTCTTTTGTTCTAAATAGTTCTTTTATCAAATTATTGCCGATGTAATCATAGAAAGCCAAAATAAGGAAGTTAATTTTCGTTGTTACTAATTCCTTGATTAACAATAAAAGTGATTAGAGATGAATAGCTATCATTATCGATTGGATGTCTTTGCCGAGGCAAGGACAAATTATACTAATGTACTGCTTTATACTTTATTCAGTACTCCGTTTTATACATCCTGACAAACAATCCTAATTATATGACAATACTGTGGTAGATTTTAATCGATTGTCTAAATCAAAATTTATACTCCAAAACGTACAATTCATTCATTTCATCCACCAAATTATTCATAAGTGGCACCATCTCAGCTACACAGCTCATTGTAATCATCTGTAGCATTAAATTTTAGGCTAAAATTTGTTCAGTATTGGGACCCAAATGTGTAACTTTCCAATCCTTTAGGGGTCGATTTGGTTTGCAAACAAATTATTTAGATTATAATGGGTAAATTATAATACGGATGAAATAATAATTGATGTTTTTATAGATATTTGATTCTTTTTTCATGATATATATTTTGTTTCATTGGATTAATTAGAAATAAGATATATACAGTGTAATATCATATTTTTTTACTTGATTATTTTATTTATATTATAAGAAATTTTGGATAATTTTTTTTTTAATTTTATCTTTCTTAAAGGACTTTTAGAGAAAACTATTCGAAAGAAGCATCTTTTTCGCTTGGTTGTTTTATCACGGGGTTAACTAATTCAAGGATTGTTATCCCACATTCAATATTGGTACAATGATACATAATTATAATATAAACAATTTCAAAATTACTTATACCAAAAACAAAAGTTTCAATCAAAAGATAAAATAATTGAATTCTCATATTATACTAGTATCTCTTTTGATTTTTCGATCATCCAGAGGTGCATATTTTCATTCTGTCCGGATCCGTATCATATCTTAGAACTATTATTCTTATTATTAATACTAAGAAATTTATTTGATAACAGTAACTATTAAGGATATTTTACTAAATTAATCCCATCTTTTTCTTAAATGAGTAATCAATAACTATATACCTTATTGGAATGGTGTGGATGAAATTGAAAAAGAAATGCATTCTTGATTTCCAACAAGTGACTAAAATTTTGGACATTTTTTTTTTGAACTAAATTAACAAATATATATCACGGACAGCAGATAGTTTTGTTATATCTTCATGAAGAGCTAAATAGTTAGTTTTCTGCATATAATATACTGATAACGTTATAATTTTTTTTATGTTTATTAATATAATTTAATCAATTATAACATATCACTTACCATTTATTTCAGATGTTTAATATTATTAACTAAATTTATCTATAATTATTTATTTAATTGCGTAAATATTTTCTCACCAAACATGCATATGATTTAGTCTCTTTAAAATTAAATGTTGTAATTTTGAGGCCACTTAAAATTAAATGTTTCTTCATGTGGTGTGTTCAATTGATTAGACCGACCCACTTTTGACAAGTTAAATATCTTTTCCCTTAAACTAACAAATTATTATTCACTAGTTAAGTTCATCACGTTCTCGAAGTACTTGTGTGAATTCTAAACTATTCAACAGCAAATCCTAACTAAACTAAACATCAAAGATGATATATATTCTTATAAGATGGTACAATCTGATAAACTCGATGAAAAATTTATCCCAAAACGTTTATAAATCTAACCCACTGTCAAAAGAAGTCACGAGATTCTAAATTTGAAACAAATCGACATCCATAAGACTACTAGACAGTAGACAGAAATAGTATAAATAAATGTCTGAAGAGAATGTAAAAACTAGAAAGAGTTCAACTGAATAACCAATTTCGGAACTAACCACGGAATCCATCAGTTACATCCTTAACACCTGCCACACGATGTATTAAGCACAAATGAGTTAAGTACCACACAAAAGGTACTATTAAGTCTCATATGTGATTACATTATCTAAATCTGACCTGAGTATGAGCAATACGGATAATTGCATACATAATAAATAAATAATTCAAATCATCCAATTTAATTACTTTCTAATGTTCTGAGCTAATTAACCGGTTAATCGTATGAACATGACTGAGTTCTTTATATTATTCATTCTGAAATGTAAAAGCTAGTAGCTCAAGCACTAGAATTGCAAATTTTTACTAGAATTTACAAATATATGGACTTAAAGTTTATACTTAGGTAATATATCAGACACAGGGCTGTACATGGACGGGTTGGTTCGGATTTTTAAAATACCAAATCAAATCATTTGCTTCGGGTTTTTTAAATCTATAAACCAAACCAAACTAATAAAATTTGGATTTTTCAACTTCAAGTTTTTCGATTTTCTCGGGTTTTCCCCGGTAAATGTTCATACAAACATATAATTAACTTCTGTTTCAAATATTTCTTTAGTCCTAGTAAGATACAACTATCTTAGTTATTTCTAAAAAGAATAACACTACATATTAAATAGAAAAATAAATTTCGGTTATGTATTTATGCAAAACTAAAGAATAGATATATATTTCCAACATTATTGTCATTTCTTGTGTTTAATTGAATAATTTTGTTAGCATTAGTATTGATTTGGGCTTTATGTGAGTTACTACTGAGGGATTGACATAAATATACCACACTTAAAAATAATTGGCATCCGTATAGCCAAAAAACAAATTAGCAAATTACTAGCCTAAAAATATTAGAATAATCTAACCAACTAATAAAAGGCTGCTATAAAATACTCCCTCCATTCCTTTTTATTTGCTTCCTTTTCATTTTTAGAGTCAAACAATACAAATTTTGACCAACATTTTAAGATGTATTTCTTAATCAAATTGAAAAAAGAAAAATTACAATTCATAGTACTTTTCATATAGTTTTTGAATATCTAAATTTTAATTTTAAAAATTTAAATTAATTTAATATATTTTAGCTTTGAAAGTTAAATTGACTCACGAAAAAAGAGGGGAGCAAGTAAAAAGAAATGGAGGGAGTAGGGATTTACATAGCATGTTTTTTATCCCTTATTTGTAGGTATAAAAATAAGCACAACTAAACTAAATAAATAAATAAAAAATTCTTCTAACCATTTGATGCCAAGACTAGGAAATTTGGCTATACAATGCCAATTTGAACCCAGTGTTGTCACACCATGCCAATTTTTCGTTACTATAGGGTTATAAAACTTGTTGGATCATTCAAAATTCTAAGTTTAAACTTGAAATAATATATTGAAAGATAAAAACAATGAAAGTTTAAGACATTTTTATAAAAACATCATAATAAATATTTTTATGTATTAAATATTTTTAAAAATTGTACAAATATAATATCGGGTTGGTTTGATTTAATTTGACCCTTTTTTTTTTTTTTGGGGTTTACCGGGAGCATACATTTAAATAAGCAGAGTTAAGTTACAGAAGTACCCAGGTGGGCCTCAAAACGAAATTTTCCTACAATACTTAGTTCCTATAATGTCTGCGTTAAGTGTTGGTAACACAAACGCTGGAGGAACTAACAAAAAGATTGGGCTCCCTTTCGTGGGCATCTTCAAACCTTCCTTAGCTAGCATGCCCGCTATCCTGCTTAGTTAAAACCAAACCAAATCAATTATAGTTGGATTTTTTTTTTCCAACACTAAATCAAGTCAAATCAAACTACTAATCGAGGTTTTTTTTCCGATTTGACTCGTTGCGGTTTGATGCGGTTTGCGATTTGGTTTTATTCACCCTACAGACACTTAACATGCACATTTTAATCAAGACCTTGACTAAGGGAAGTAACCTCAACTTACCTCAAATCAACTGTCCAACTCTTCTCTCGTATAATCAACTCTTCGAAATCTATAATTTAAGTGGTTAAAACCGTTAACCCAAACTGTTTATTCAACCAAATTCCTCCCTAAAATTCCATCAATATTTTATTCTATAATCGCAACATGGCCAAAAGGTTATAACTTTTAGTCCAACGCTTGAACATGAATTTTTCTACCTCTTGTGTGTTCCTTGATGATATTATTTCATAATGTACTGTAGTGGTACTTTATTCATGTTTTAATGAATACCATGTTTGAATAGATTGTATCGTTTAATTTCCGTCATTACATAATGTTACATATCAACAATGTGAAGGATAGACCTACAAGAAAAGTAGGATACATGGGGTAAACTTACTAAAAAATGAAAGAAAAGATAAATTAAGATAATTAAATAATAAATAAAGACAAAATGAGAAAAAAGGTAAAAATGCGATCACACCAAGTCGATCGTTACACAAAATGAGACTTTTGATTGTTACCTAACGATAGATTTAACGATACAATAAAATTTAAGTAACAATCAATATATATATTGTATTTAAACAAACAACACGATACAGTACATTAATAGGTAGCAACCATCCAAACAAGCTGTAAAATTTTGAGAGATATTATATTGAATCACATAGGTTTTCAACATTGAACTATAAAATAATCCGTTGATATTTTTTCCCTCTCCTACCCAAAAGGAAAGAACATCATTGATTTATTTGGTAGTGAAAGTGAGTCACATGCACAGTTTTCTCTAGATTAAACTCTTTAACAATGACATATATCATTTCTCTTAAATATATGATACTGTATGTATATATATTGTTTTAAATTTCTCTACTCTTCTATACCATTTAATAAGCACTAGTGTGAAGGTTAGTTAAGCATTCAGAATTCACAAGAATTAATTGAATTCATTAAATATTAAGTGTTAAAAAAGCAAAGTGCTCTGATTTCTGTAACTAAAATCGTGGGAAGTTGAGGGATCCACGCATTTTTTAAAGAGATTCTGTACATCATGTAAAAGATAGGAAGAAAAAAGAAGATTTTCTGTTAGAATTATTGCATCACAAATAGTGTAGCTGCCATAGTTTATTTCTTTGCTTAGCTTGCACCTTCTATCCAACAAATAAAGTATACCAACAAATAAAGTATACCAACAAAAGTCAAATTGAGCCGACAACATGACAAAACTAAATCAAAATGCATAACTCTACCCTTTTACCTTCTAAATGAAAGCTGTATAAAGGGCTCTGAGTGCAGCTTAAGAGGACAACAACTTCTCTCCTTTGTTTCAAATATGGGGAAAATGGTCTCTCTATTTGCCACTCTTTTAGTGGTTTTAGTGTCACTTAGCTTAGCTTCTGAAAGCTCAGCAAATTATCAATACTCATCTCCCCCACCACCAAAGGAGCCATATTATCCTTCACCAACACCTTATCATCCTGCACCGGTTTATAAATCACCACCACCAGCAACTCCGATTTACAAGTCACCACCACCACCTAAGGAGCCATACTACCCTCCACACATCCCAGTCTACAAGTCCCCACCTCCACTGACTCCGATTTACAAGTCACCACCACCACCCAAGGAGCCATACTACCCACCACACACCCCAGTCTACAAATCGCCACCTCCACCGACTCCAGTTTACAAGTCGACACCCCCACCCAAGGAGCCTTACTACCCTCCACACACCCCAGTCTACAAGTCGCTACCTCCACCTACTCCAGTTTATAAGTCACCACCACCACCTAAGGAGCCTTACTACCCTCCTCACACCCCAGTCTACAAATCGCCACCTCCACCGGCACCAGTTTACAAGTCACCCCCGCCACCCAAAGAGCCATACTATCCTCCACACACCCCAGTCTACAAGTCACCACCTCCACCCACCCCAATCTACAAGTCGCCACAACCACCCAAGGAGCCTTACCATCCTGCACCAGTTTATAAGTCTCCACCACCACCAACGCCTGTTTACAATTCACCACCACCACCCAAGGAGCCATACTACCCTCCATACACCCCAGTCTACAAATCGCCATCACCACCAACTCCAATTTACAAGTCGCCACCACCACCCAAAGAGCCTTACTACCCTCCACACACCCCAATCTACAAGTCACCACCTCCACCAACTCCAGTTTACAAGTCACCACCACCACCCAAGGAGCCATATTACCCTCCACACACCCCAATCTACAAGTCACCAACTCCACCAACTCCAGTTTACAAGTCACCACCGCCACCCAAGGAACCTTACTACCCTCCACACACCCCAGTTTACAAGTCACCACCACCACCCAAGGAGCCTTACTACCCTCCACACACTCCTGTTTACAAGTCGCCACCTCCACCAACTCCTGCTTACAAGTCTCCACCGCCACCCAAGGAGCCTTACTACGCTCCACACACCCCAATTTACAAGTCGCCACCTCTACCAACTCCAGTTTACAAGTCGCCACCTCCACCCAAGGAACCTTACTACCCCCCACACACCCCAATTTACAGGTCGCCACCCCCGCCAACTCCAGTTTACATGTCACCACCACCACCCAAGGTGCCTTACTACCCTCCACACACTCCAGTCTACAAGTCACCACCTCCACCAACTCCCGTTTACAAGTCGCCACCGCCACCCAAGAAGCCTTACTACCCTCCTCACACCCCAATTTACACGTCGCCACCACCACCTCCCCACTATCTTTACACCTCTCCCCCTCCTCCTTACCATTACTAAGAAGCGACTTCACTAAATCTGAGGTAAAGCCAAACTATAACTTTTAAAAGTGATATGTCTAAAGTGCAAAGCAATAAGTTTCACAATCTTCATGCAAATCATTAATATATATATATATAGAGAGAGAGACCTATGCTGTCCCATTTGGTTAGCTTCTACTATATGTTCTCATTCACAATATTATATTCTTATGCAGGAAAAGCAGAATGCTGAGCTGC
The DNA here is from genome assembly GCA_031232105.1 of Capsicum rhomboideum. Lineage (NCBI taxonomy): Eukaryota > Viridiplantae > Streptophyta > Magnoliopsida > Solanales > Solanaceae > Capsicum > Capsicum rhomboideum. The sequence continues at coordinate 15,416,105 of CP124715.1, read as the reverse complement.
AAGAAAGGCATTTTCCATTTTCGAGAAGCAATGAAAAAAAGATTAAAAAAGCAAATAATAAGCCCCACGGGAGGCGAAGTTCATTTGTAGCTTCACGTTGTCTAAGTTATTAGTAATATTGTGTGTACTCTATATTATATTTATATTTTAATTCTATTTCTTTGTGTATGTTTGCTCAGTTTCGATCTCCTTGCAAAATGCAGAGATTATGAGATGAATAAAATAAGTTATTGCTATACGTTTTTACTGTCTCTCTCTACTCTTTTTTTTGTCCTTTTTTTTTAATCTCTTCATCTTTATATCGAATCATTTAGGTGAGGGTCATCGATTACACTAAATCGGTCGTTACATAAAATGAGATTTTTCATCGTCAATAAATTCAACGATACGATGCAATAAAATTTAAGTAACAATCAAACTAAATATTGTATCTAAAGTAACAATATGATAGAATACAACAATAGGCCACAGACCAATTAAAAGAAGTTACTCCCACGATGTCAACGTATGTTAGACTGACCAATAAATTAAGAAAAAATTCAAAATTGACAATGGTTAAGTGTAAAAAATTAACGATGAACAAAAAAGTGGGTGAAATGATTGATTTGGAAAATATGTTTAATGTACGTACGTAGCATATAATAATCCACTCAGAAATAGGACAAAGTCATCACTAGATAAATTATTCCTCCAGTAGTCATCATCTTCATATGCTGTTTCATAAAATTCACCCAATATATGTTTGGTAAAATGCTATGATTAAGTCAATCCTATAAATAAGAGGAAGTGTTCTACCTAAGAAAAGAAAGACAAGGAAAAGGAGGCAGTATTGTGTATGATCGACCAAACATACATTAGTTATTAATTCTTATTAAGATTAGACAATGCTGTCTTATTATAGAGCTGCCGATATTAGTTTAAATAATTAAATAATATGTAATTCATCTAATTCAATCAAAGCTTGACTTGTTAGGTATATAATATGATTGAAAAAATATATATATCGTTCAGTATGCATCGATCCTAAATACTCAGTCAATGTTTTGGCTTGAAATAGGCTAAAATAATTACATGTTGATTCTCGCTCTACTAGTTAATTAAGACCTTATTAAGATATTGATTAAGTTTTCAATTATATAATTAATACAAATACATTAAATATTAAATGGTTAGAGGCATCGAACCTCCAAGCAATTTTATAATAAGAAATTTTTTGAGAAATGGTCTCGAATTAGATAATTTTGATGGTGACTCTTTTTTCTAAATCAAATCAAGTCAAAATTTGATTGATACTGATTGAGAAGTGCAATTTGTAGAAGGAAAGCAGAACCCTGACTATTCTTGTAAAAGATGAGAACCTTATAAATCATGTTAGTAAACTTCAACAACTAAATTGCAATCACTACTAAAAAAAACCGAAACTTGTGGTCGCACAAAAACCGACCACACGTGGTCCGTTTTTCATTAAATTTATTTTTATTTTTTTTTTAATCAAAAACCGACCACAAGTGGTCGGTTTTTATATTTTAAAATTGCGGGAAAGTAAATAAATTAACCCGGGAAAATATAATTCCTTAAAACCGACCACTTGTGGTCGGTAATAACAAAAAATAAATAAAATTATTATTTAAAAATTCTTTTTAATTTTTTATACAAAATTATTTTACAAAAACCGACCACTTGTGGTCGGTTTTAGATTATTTTTTAAAAAAAAATATTTTATAAAAAACCGACCACTTGTGGTCTGTTTAAGATTTAAAAAATGTAAAATATTTTTATACAAAACCGACCACTTGTGTTCGGTTTTGGTTTCCCAAAAAATTAATATAAATAAAATAAATAAAAAAAGTAAATTGTTAAAATATATTTTTTAAAATTTAGCGACCACATGTGGTCGGTTTATTTTTAAATAATAATAAAAATTAATTAATGTTTAAAAACCTACCACAAGTGGTCGGTTTCTGTAAAATGATTTAAGAAAAACCTACCACTTGTGGTTGTTTTTTTTATAAAAAAATACTAAAACTAAATTAAGAAATATTAAATATATTAAATAAAATTAATAAATAACATAAAAAACAATCTTTATTTTTTACGTACGTTTCAATCAAATAAATATATTTCCATCGAGTATTTATATATATATATATATGTATATATGTATACGCATCTATTGCGTGTAGTTATTTACGTAGTAGTCAAAAGCTAATTGAATGTATACAATTATATTGAATACGTTGATATCACACGATTGACGTAATTATAATATATTGTTGGAGTTATAATAATGTAAGGTAAATAATCGATAATTCATTAGAGTATAAGGAATACGTTGTATTATGGGGTAATATACTCGTGCATGTGATCTATATGTATATTTCGTGTAGTGATGTATGTAGTAGTCAAAAGCTAACTGAATCTTTCTAAGTATATTGAATACGTTGATATCATACGACCAAGGTATAGACTTGAAATGTGAATTAGTTACTTGAAAATGGTTAAGTGTAGTAACTTGAAAATGTGAATTAGTTACTTGAAAATGGTATTGGCTTGAAAATGTGTATTAGTTATTTGAAAATGGTTAAGTGTAGAGACTTGAAATGTGAATTAGTTACTTGAAAATGGTAGTGACTTGAAAATGTGTACTAGTTATTTGAAAATGGTTAAGTGTAGAGACTTGAAATGTGAATTAGTTACTTGAAAATGGTAGTGACTTGAAAAGGTGAATTAGTTACTTGAAAATGGTTGTGACTTGAAAATGTGAATTAGTTACTTGAAAATGGTAGTGACTTGAAAATGTGAATTAGTTACTTGAAAATCGTAGTGACTTGAAAATGTGAATTAGTTACTTGAAAATGGTTAAGTTTAGTAACTTGAAAATGTGAATTAGTTACTTGAAAATGGTAGTGACTTGAAAATGTGAATTAGTTACTTGAAAATCGTAGTGACTTGAAAATGTGAATTAGTTACTTGAAAATGGTTAAGTTTAGTAACTTGAAAATGTGAATTAGTTACTTGAAAATGGTAGTGACCTGAAAATGTGAATTAGTTACTTGAAAATGGTTAAGTGTAGAGACTTGAAATGTGAATTAGTTACTTGAAAATGGTAGTGACTTGAAAATGTGAATTAGTTACTTGAAAATGGTAGTGACTTGAAAATGTGAATTAGTTACTTGAAAATGGTTAAGTGTAGTAACTTGAAAATGTGAATTAGTTACTTGAAAATGGTAGTGACTTGAAAATGTGTATTAGTTATTTGAAAATGGTTAAGTGTATAGACTTGAAATGTGAATTAGTTACTTGAAAATGGTAGTGGCTTGAAAATGTGTATTAGTTATTTTAAAATGGTTAAGTGTATAGACTTGAAATGTGAATTAGTTACTTGAAAATGGTTAAGTGTAGTAACTTGAAAATGTGAATTAGTTACTTGAAAATGGTATTGGCTTGAAAATGTGTATTAGTTATTTGAAAATGGTTAAGTGTAGAGACTTGAAATGTGAATTAGTTACTTGAAAATGGTAGTGACTTGAAAATGTGTACTAGTTATTTGAAAATGGTTAAGTGTAGAGACTTGAAATGTGAATTAGTTACTTGAAAATGGTAGTGACTTGAAAAGGTGAATTAGTTACTTGAAAATGGTTGTGACCTGAAAATGTGAATTAGTTACTTGAAAATGGTAGTGACTTGAAAATGTGAATTAGTTACTTGAAAATGGTAGAAACTTGAAATGTGTTTTAGTTAATTAAAAATGGTTAAGTGTAGTTTCTTGAAATGTGAATTAGTTACTTGAAAATGGTTTAGTGCAGTAACTTTAATTAAGATTGTGATTGCTTGTGTAGATGGAATTTGATTATAGCTGGATATATCAACGAAATAATGATAATACATTTAATGGGTTTAAATTTTCCACCGAGGAACACTCCAAAACAAGAAAAACAAACAATAGTGGTGTTTGGGTTAAGGGTGATGATGATGTTGATTACTTTGGCGTCATACAAGAGATTTTAGATATGGAGTATGGTGGTTATCCTGTTAAAAAGATAGTACTCTTTCGATGTAAGTGGTTCGATCCAAGCATAATAGGCGCAAGAGTACTTAAGGAGCATAACATCATTGAAGTCATTTACACTAAGACGTATCCTTCTTAAGATCCTTTTGTTCTCGCACAAAATGCTAAACAAGTGTACTATGCTCCTTATTCATTACGTAGGGAAAAGTCTGATTGGTGGGTTGTAATCAAAACCAAGCCTATGGGGCGAGTTGAAGTTGAGAATGTTTTGGAGACTGCATATCAAAATGAAATGCATACTGATCACCAATTAGTGGACACTCACTTAGTGGATAGTTTGAACCATCCGAAACATATTTACGAAGAAGTTAGTCCAGAAGAGGCTGAATAGGTAGAAAAGGAGGAAACTTCCGAAGAGGGTGAATGGTTTAGTGGAGAATCTTCTGGAGAGGACGATTATTGATGTCTGCATGCTTTGTAGTACTTACATTTTTATGTTTTTTTTTTTGGAAGTTTGTTGTGTAATAGCCTAAGTAAGATCTGCAAATGAATCAAACTCTTTTACCTATTGAGATTCTTGCTTGAATTTATGAAATGTTTAATTTGATATTGAAAAAGAATTGGTATTCTGTGTTTAAGTGTTGTTTAGTTGACTTATTAATTGATTGATTAATGAATTTCATAATCTTAACAAAATGATATTTGACCAACTGTTTTGTCTTTAAATAATTTAGATGGTAGGTAAGGGTGACAAGGGTAAGCAAATACTTGACACTAGTAAACCAAAAAAGAAAAGGGTACCCCCACCTTATAGACGATCCACAGGAATTCATATATCTGAGGGTCGGTCAGATGACATTCTGGCACGACCCTCTCATTCTAGATCGTCCCATCATTCATATAGTGCTCCTACGCATGTGGGTCCACTACATGGCTCTACTGAGACTAAGCATGCCCCCATCGCTATGCCACTACCTTCACAGTACTACCAGACGATTGATGGTACTTATACTCAACTACCATCTCATGTGCTACCTTCTGCTACCAGTCAGCCAGGGACTCATAGTGGTTCTACTGGATCGATTGGGCTGACCAATCTTCGTCTAAGAGACACTACCCCCAGTACTTCAGGTACACCCACGACAGCGCACTCATGAGCACCGTGTCCATATCCAGGACAGAGAGATGCTAGTCGGCGGGAGTACATTATACCATATGGAAAAGGGTATGATTTCAATATATAACAATTCGATTTATTTTTCAATTACTATATTATGCTCTATGATATTAATGTTTGATCTTGTATTGCAGGTTTAAGCCGGATGATAGAATTGCCAAAATTGTCCACAAATGCATTCGTCGCAACTACAAAGGTTATTGGACAAGTTGGCGAAAGGTTCCATAATTTTATCGAGAGAAAATGTTCGAAGAATTTCAGGTAAGTTAGAATTTCTCACCAAACTTTTTAATTTTTGGTTGATGCCTTCTTATTTAAATTAGTCTAGTGATACATATTTGATGCTTTTAATTGTTAGATCCTGTTTATTTTAGATGTTTAAGTACTTTAGGGAATTAAAATTCTTTAATATAGACTTGTAATAACTAATAATGAGTATTGTTATTTTTATTGTAGAAGTATTTTTGGTATGATCCAGCGGACCATTATGCTATAAGGAGGACTTTTTTTAGGAGAGCCAGACTTAGAGTTACTGGTCTATTGAATTGTGCAAGAAAAAAAAGAAAATTCCAAAGTTTATTGGGGTTGATATGTGGCAGGATTTCCTTCGCTATTGGAATAGCGAAGAATTTAAGAAGTTGAGTAAAAAAGGAAAGAAAGCCAGAGCGTCTACAAAGGGTGGCTCTCTACAAACTACGGGAGCTGTCAGTCAGATTGTTGTGGAGAGTAAAATGGTACGTAACTTTTATCAATTTAAATGATTATTTCTATTTCAAATATTTTTACTTTTTGAAGATTAATAATTTTTTTGTATGCAGGAAAAAAAGTTGGGTAGAAGGGTATCTCAGGGTGAGTTATTTGCGCACTCACATAAAAAAGAAAAAGAACCCTACAGATGAAGATAGATGGGTTAAGCCACGTGCTAAAGAAACCCATGTAAGAACTATATTCATACTTATAAATTTTTATTACTAAATTTGATAATATTTAAGTTTGAATAGTTTAGTATCTTTTTATTACTAATGTTTCACTTTACTTTAAATATAGGACAACTATACACGGAGGATTAATGAGTTATATGCGACTCAATCTCTAGAAAGTCAGGGTAAACCACTACCTCAAGAAGTAGAGGAGAAGCACTGGCTAGATTGTGCGGGTCCACCTGTTAGGGGTAATGTCTACGGCTACTCGAGAAAATGTTTTACGGAGAACATTACCTCTTCGGATTGTGGATCCTCCTCTACCCCACTAGTTGATAGAGAAACCGTTATTTTGTTACAAAATACGGTTGCTCAACTCACTAGTCAAATGGTTGCAGAGGCTGAGAGGACGAGGAAGAGAGAAGAGGAAAATGCTGAGAGGACAAGGAAGAGAGGAGGATATGGCTATGCAAATGAAAATGTTGCAGGAGCAGATTAACAGTTTTCGTCAAGCTCCACAGATACTTCCTCCGTGTCCCGGTGATGCACCTCGGGCTACGAGAGGCCTAAGCTCACTTGATGATTACACTACAGATGAGGATGATGATTTTGATGATGATAATGATGATGAAGGTAAGGATGAGGATGAGGATGAGGATGAGGATGACTTGTAGTTTATTTTGATTTGTAAACTTTGATGTTTATATGTTTTGATTTTGATATTTGGATGTTTTGATTTTGATATTTGAATGTTTAAAGAGATGTTTTAATGTTTCTAAATTGGTGGGTTGTATTGAGATGATTGAATGTTTTTGAATTGGTGGGCTGTGGAAATGCAGCATATATACTGTAATTTTTAAAAAAAAAAATCCAGAAAAACCTTCCACAAGTGGTCGGTTTTTCTGGAAATTTGTAAAAAAAACCGACCACTTTTTTTCTGGAAATTTGCAAGTTTATAAATAAAAAAAATTATTTAAACATTTTTTTTTTAAATTTAAAAAATATTATTAAATTTTTTTAACAAAACCGACCACATGTGGTTGGTTTTTCTAAAAAAAATTGATTGTTTTTTTTCATAAACCGACTACATGTGGTCGGTTTTCTAAAAATTATTAATTTTTTTTTTACAAAACCGACCACAATATGTGGTCGGAAAATTTTAATAAATTTATTTAATATAAAAAGAATTTTAATAAAAAAATTTATTTAAAATATAATTAGTATCAATTTATAAATAAATATTTTTTGGAAAAAGCGACCACATCGCTTTTGGAAAAACTTCCACTATTTTACCGACCACACGTTGTGGTCGGTTTTTTGGTCGCAAATACAGGAAAATCGATCACTTGTGGTCGCTTTTTGTGGTCGATTTTCCTGTTTATTTTAGTAGTGAATAGTATTATCCGAAAATCTAAAAAAGGTGTCAATAAATTAAAGTTGATACTTCAAGATAGCTCATAGATGAGCACATTTGATCTTCTCTTAACGACTCTAAATGAGGATTGAGTGTAATTTTAATTTATATGTACTTAAGAAAAATTCAACCTGTCTTGGCAACAGTGGACATTCTTGTAGAAGATGAGAACCTAGTAAACCATGTTAGTAAACTTCAACAACTAAATTGCAATAGTATTATCCGAAAAGCTAAAAAAGGTGACAATAAATTAAAGTAAATACTACAAGATAACTCATAGATGAGCACAATTGATCTTCTCTTAACAACTCTAAATGAGGATTATGTGTAATTTCAATTTATATGGATTTAAAAAAAAATTCAACCTGTCTTGCCTATATTATATCATGGTGGTAGCTTGGTAGGACTGAGAGATAGTTGAATGGAGGGGGGGGGGGGGGGGTATAGGCTCAAGTTCGAAATCAAGATGAAGCAAGTTTAAATCAAACAAATCCCAATTGAGAAAGTGTCAAATTATCGAAAATGTAGATGAAATCTACTGGAAATCACACAAACAAACTCAACTTCTATTTCACCATTGAAACTTACAAGGAAGCAATGAGAGAAGAAGAAAATATCTGAGCTTTTCTAACTAACTAATGCTACAGTTCAACTGCCTATTTATAGGCTACAGTAACCGACTCAACAAACGGTGAAAGCAACAGACTAAATTACCCTTAGAAGAATTATCTAATCTTCTGCATTTCCAATTCTCCTCCTCAAGTTGGAGGGTGAAAGACATCTAACACACCAAGTTTAGAAGTGAGGTAATGATGCTGAGCTCTACTAATACCTTTAGTCATGAGATCAGCTAGTTGTAGATCAATAGAAACATAGGCTGGAATGATCATGCCTGACTGGAACTTCTCCCTAATAAAATGACAATCAATCTCAATATATTTTGTTCTTTCATGGAAAATAGGATTAGCTTCTATCTGTAGAGCAGCCTTGTTGTCACAGTAAAGCTCAATTGGTAAAAGTAACTTAACATCCAACTCTCTCAAAAAACCTATAAGCCAAGTGATCTCTGCAGTTGCTGCTGCCATACTTCTATATTCTGTCTTTGCAAAACTTCTACTGACTGTGTGTTATTTCTTAGACTTCTAGGAGAGGAGAGAATTACTCAATTTAACCACATAACCTGTCACTGATCTCCTTGTGTAAGGGCATGCTGCCTAGTCGAAATCACAGTATACTGTCATAGTGTTGACTTCTTTTGCCTTGAGGAAAATCCCTAGACCAGGAGCTGCCTTTAAGTATCTTACTACTCTTAATGCAGCATCCAGATACAGACGTCAACGTATTGATCCGCGAGACTCTACTAGATATCCTGCTCTTACACTTATGAGACCGGTGAACCTAGTGCTCTGATACCAATTTGTCATGACCTAAATGTTGAGGTCATGATGGCACCTACCTCGGAATTAGCCTTAATGGTTAAGCCAAAACCCACACAATAAAGGAAAAATGAAAATATGAAAGAAAACCCATAATTGCGAGACTTCTAGAACGAAGCCAAGCTATAATGTATAAACATAGTGAAAGTCTGAACAAAATACATAAATCCCCAGAAATGGTGTCATAAGTAGAAAGAGCATCTAATACATAGTCTAGAACTGAAAATACAGGAGTCTGTCTCTGAATAATAATAAAAACAAGATAAAGTAGAGGAGTTCCGAAATTAGCCCTGAACTCTGGAGCGCACCAGTACCTCAAAATCTAGCAACCACGGCACAATATCAGCCACCGCGGGTCACACTTAAACTGGGATCTCCAACGAAAGGGCACAAAAGTAGGAGTGAGTACGGTCCACTTGTACTCAGTACGTATCATAGGCCGACTGAGCAAAGTAGAAAATAAAACAAGTAAAAGATACTATGAGCATGTCACCTGCATACAGAAAAGTTTCCAAACGGTAGCTCACACCATCTCCACTAACAGTTCTACAATATAATAAGGCAAAAGAAAGGCTACACAAGAAATATATATAAGGAAACTAAATACACACCAACGAATACATAAAAGAAACACAGAAGATGCAAATACAATGCAATGCAGTGATGGTGGATCTTTTGTATACACCTTCCAAGCCTCAACGCTTTAGGACATGGCCCATGGGGGGTTCGCAACCCATATGCTTTTATAATCTCAATCTCATACCTCAATCAACCTTACTGTAGACACGTAAATTTTATTGGGTTATATTCATAAAAAAATTTGAGTTTAATCCATGATCATTCGGGTTGAACAATTAATTTGGACTTCAAAATTAAATTAGTCCATTTTATTATTCTCAAGCCCAAAGACCATTTTATCTTAAAGCCCAAACTCATGCCACGTGTCAAGTGACGTGGCATCCCAGTCAAATTAAAAACCAACAAGACAAGGCCATACGTTCAAATATGTGGCAGGCCAAGTCAAGTTCAACAACCAATGAAACATCGCCAAATGTCCCCAATGACATGTTGTTGGCCAATCACAAACAATCTTATCACATAGCATTTGTGATAAGCTTGAGAACTTGATGGACCAATCAGAATGAGGTAGAAGAGGTTATTTACACTTGGACTGCCTACCCCCTATAACTATAAATAGGAGGGTTACATAATTTTCTGAGGACATTGAGCAAGCATTGAAGAAAGCCACAATATCAACTACACAACTCTTCAAAAGAGTAGTCAACAGAGTACTTCCGGAGATCAATCCAAAATGACGAAGCGCTGCACGACGTCCCCGGAGATCAAACACATCTCAAGGAGGTCTGAATCATCCTACATTCGAGAAACAAGCTACGGAAGGCCCTCAAATCATGGAAAATCTTAGGAGAGAAGAATCAAGAGAACAACAGAGTTGTACTCACAAGATTCATAAATACAATTATCTTTTTCCTATATTTATTTTGCTTGCAGTTAATTTTCAGCACTACAAAAATTTGTTGCGAACAAATTTGGCACGCCCAGTGGGACTAGTTCTGCTCTTCATATCTTCCTCCTACAAATCAAATAAAGTACTGCAATGAACTTCAAAAAGACCAATGATGTCTCATGTGAGAACTCTACTACTGCCACATCAGATCAACTCAGTCGTGTCAGCCCACTCACTCGACGCAAGTTTAAGACTAGTGGTTGGGACGGATTTGAATACTTCACCTCTCTGGAGAAGGCGAAAAAGAGAAAATCTGATATGATGGCTGGAACTGTAGCCCTTGGGGGCAACCAGACATCTGTGTTATGTGATGAACTCTCTCGAACCGGCGTCAATTTTACTGAATCTAAATATTTGATGAATTCTCCAGTTTCAACAGAGGTCAACGCCTTGATGGCCGATGTAGCAGATATGGATGAGAAATTCGCAATGATGGAACAAACCATTGAGTTTTGAAGAAATCTGTTGAGGATAAAGATCTTCAAATCGCTCAACTCATGAACAAATTGGAATCCTTCGCACCTGGAGAGTCAAGCCATGTCCCATATTTTCCACCTGGTTTTACTCCACAAGACAAGGATGTCGAAGAGTTATTTGCCAAGTCCAAATTACAGAAGGAGAAATATTCTGTTTCGGTTGCGACTTTGTCTGTCCAACAGTTGCAAGACATGATAACTAACTCTATTAGGACTCAATATGGCAGAGCACTACAGAGTTCATTGTATTACTCCAAGCCTTACACAAGACGGATCGATTGTCTACCCATGCCAACTCATTATAAACCACCAAAGCTGCAGCAATTTGATGGTAAAGGAAACTCGAGGCAACACATTGCCCACTTGGTTGAAACCTGTAGCAACGCTGGAACACATGGTGACCTCTTGGTAAAACAATTTGTTCGTTCTTTAAAAAGGAACGCGTTCGACTGGTATATCGACCTGGAGCATAAATCAATTGATAGTTGGGAGCAACTCGAGAAGGAATTCCTCAATAGATTTTACAGCACTCGATGAACTGTGAGCATGATAGAGTTGACTGGAACTAAGCAATGAAAGGACGAGCCTATGATGGATTACATCAATCGCTGGAGATCACTGAGTTTGGACTACAAAGACCGTCTTTCTGAGTTATCGACCGTAGAAATGTGCATTCAAGGAATGCATTGGGGCCTTCTATACATACTACAAGGAATCAAACCGTACACATTTGAAGAACTTGCAACACGAGCGCATGACATGGATTTGAGCATCGCAAGTCATGGGAAGACATCTCCTTTTTCTGATCTTACAAAAGAAAAGAAGGAGTTCAAGAAAGGTACGACCGCAAAGGGCCAGACTAAGGACTCTATGGCAGTGAAAGCAACTTCTGTAAAGGTCATAACCAAGCAAAAGGTGAAGGAAGATGAAACCTCGAGGCAATACCCAAGGGAAGAAAAATGTCGTCTAACTTTAAAAGAGTTAGAAGCAAAGGTTTACCCATTTCCAGATTCGGACGTACCTACAATCCTTGATGAATTGCTAGCCAAGAAAGTCATTGATCTTCCTGAATCAAAAAGGCCCGATGAAATCAACAAGGTCAACGATCCCAAATACTGTAAGTATCATCACGTCATTGGCCACTCGATGGAAAAATGCTTTGTCTTGAAGGAGAGAATCACGATGCTAGTAAGTGAAGGAAAAATCATCATTGACACGGATGAAATGATGGACGCAAATCATGCTTGTGTGGTAGCCGACTGAAAGAACTACTCAATGTCACAGACTATGTCAAGTACCATCTTATTGCAATTTGGGAGTTGCGAGCCGGTTGAAGTTGGTATTCCAAGAAGAAGTCTTGAAGGATCAAATGAGAATGAGGATGACTGCTGGACCTTGGTTTCTCATAAAAAATGAAGATGCCAAGCAGTTTCGAGGATATGGCTTCCTAAGCCAAAAGTAGTGAGGAGTAATATGGATCAGCTACGACCATAAAAAACTGTTAAGTGTGGTACTAGCAAGAAGATTGGCACTTTTTTGTTACAGAAGGTCCGAAGGCCTATCACATTGCAGGACTTCTTTCTGCAAAAATTCCTTTAAGATAGTCAAATTAGTGCGACACATGTAGTTTCCAGCACAGAGGAAATAAAGAAAAGCAAAGATAAGCATCATCCGACAATGGCACGGGAACATAATGCTAATATAGAAGTCGCATCGTGTTTTACCATAATTTCCTTCACAGATGATGACTTGTTGTTGGGGTCTAAACTACATAACAGGCCTTTGTTTATTGTAGGAGCTATTCAAGAACAATAGCTCAATCGCATACTGATCGATGCGGGTTCAGCAGTTAATATCATGCCGAATACAGTGCTCAAAAGGCTCGGGATCTCTTTTGATGAACTGTCCAAAAGTAATATAACAATCCAAGGTTTCAATCAAGAAGGACAACGAGCCATGGGAAAGATTCGTGTAGGGTTGGCCATCGACAACATGAAATCAAACATTTTGGTTCATGTTATAGATGCCAAAACATCCTACAACTTGCTTCTTGGACGCCCCTGGATACATGAAAATGGAGTGGTATCATCTACTTTGCATCAATGTATGAAGTATATGAAGGACGGTGAAGTGGTTAAAATTGATGCAGATATCAATCCTTTCACTGAGACAGAGTCATACTTTGCAGACGCAAAATTTTACTTTGATTCTTGTGAATTAGATATGGAGAAGCCAACACCAACCAACATAACTGATGTTGATTCAAAAGAATATTTAGAAGTTCAACGGGCTGTTGTTAAGATGTCTAGGGAAAAAACTGAAAAAATTTCCATCAAGTTTTCATCATCCCAAGGAGACATGCAAACACAGACGAATAAAAAGCTTCCAGTTTTTTGCTACATTCCGTGTGAGCGTTGAAAAGAAGGGCAACCCTTGCTAGAAGCATGTGCTCAACGAGTTCACCCTCCAAAGAAAGAAATGAGCCACAAAGTATTCCAAGATTTAAAGGAGAATATGACTGTTCCAGTTATACAAGTCCCATCTGTTACTCCCGAGTCTTCAAAAACTGATACTTTATTTGATGGGATAAAAGGACACTTTGATCAAAAGTCCTTCACACTGCTTGAAAATCAGGTTATGACTTCTCTAATCCGGGAAGGCTAGGAGAACTTAAAGATAAAGTCATTGGTGAAAAGCTACATGGGCTTACGGAGTCCCAAATGAAGTAGAGAAAGCAAGGGCACTATGTCGCCACTCCTAAGTTGGGGCTGGGATTCAAATTACCAGAGCCTCTTCGAATTTCAGCTAAGAAAGGAAAGGAAATAACTTCATCACACCATATCTCAGCAGAAAGGGCAAAGAAAGGTGAAAACGAAGAAGCACAACAACGATTTTCAGTGTTTGACCGCATAGGAAGATCAACGCCTCGTGTCTCCGTATTAGAGATATTAGGATACAAAAATAGAAGAGGAGCTATTGACCATGTGGAAGGGGATGTCACAACCTCAAAAGCCTCTGTCTTTCATCGCTTGGGGACCACGAGGAAACCATTATCTGAGAAGATGTTGCTGGAGTATGAAAAGCAATGTTCGTCTGAGGATATTGATGACAAGGAAATCCGTAGTACTTTTCCATCACGCATGCAAAGAAAGGCTATTTTATCAATTACCACAGATGGTCCATTGAAGGTAAAAAAAAGAATTATTGTTTTTACAAACCAATGTCATGGGCAAACAAAAGAGGAGCAAGAAGGAGTCATCATGTCACGCCTCAAATCCCATTGAGGCGGACTGGCACCCGAAGCCGTTAAGGCCCCGAGAGAACCAACCTACGTCCATGTACATTCATATGTATGTCACTAAATGAACAACACTCTATCACATATAGATACAAGATACCAATGACGAAAGTCATGGAAAAATATTCAATAGATATGAAACTGGGCCGTTAGGGCCACCACGTCAAAATGGACACATATGCCTTCATTTGTCTTACAACATCTACAAAGCCTCTACAGATACATGTACATAACCAATCTAAAGTCGGGATAAGTCCCCGCTTTATACAATCCTTTATACAATACCAAAATAAATATGTACACATGACTCAAAAAGCCCCAAACCAAGCTGGAGCTCACCAATAGTCCGTAGATGACCCGTATCCTACTGTGGAGGTCTACTAGCACCTGTACCTACAGCAAGTAAGGTAAGTCCCCCAAGGGATGTCAGTACGAAAGAATGTACTGAGTATGTAAGGCTATAAGCAACTGCGTGAAATATAGAAACTCAAATAGAGTAAAAAATGCAAATGGGTACTCAATATGGATGAACCACCGTTCTGTATGTGCGGGATCATGTACATTACCTTCATTACTTTCCTTGTTTTTACGTTCATTCATTATCATCATTCATTCATTCGTTCATATATTGCCCGGTCCCCAAGCTGATCAGTGGGAAAAATAACATAACATAAATCAATAAAGCAGGTTCGGCCCTAGCTAGGTTTTCACCCCTTTGGGCTACCCCTTGTCAGGTTTGGCATCAAGCTAGGATTTTTCCCCATTGAGCTTTCCCCCTGATCCAATAATCTTGGGATCGTCTCTAGCTAGGATTTCTCCCCTTTGAGCTACTACCCGGACTCAAATAACCATAAAGTAACCATATACGCATTACTTATTTCCTTTACTTTTGTAAGATTGATACATTGGTGGTTATAACATTATGGGAACTTTGGAACAATAGTCAATGAATAAGAGACATGTGAATAACAATATATGTCAAACCTGAAATGAGATACTTTGGAATATTTCGAAATGGAAATAAGTAGGTAACAATGAGAACAATAGGTACTGCCAAGGATACGAAAAGAGTAACCTTACATACCTTATCTTACCGATATGAATACACAATCCTATATGTGAATACAGCAGTGCAGCTCCTTCCTTACATGTTAATCTACAACACAAGTACATAACGGAGCTAACATTAACAACTAATTACACTACAAGTTCACAAGACGATAAGTAGTCACTTAACGAGACGTAAAAACTATCCAACATCCCAAACACATGGTATATCATTCCACCTTCTTTCCTACTGCCACATAACTTCATTCCACCCTCCTACAACATAATTTACTGCCTCACAACACCAACAATGCCAAAACAGTCCACAAACCAACATAGACGTCACAAACCGACAAGATTTCCCACCAAGTGCATACTTCACATTTTTACGTCAATGCAACTCCACATATTTATTCCATCAATTCACATAAATAACTTCCAAAACAATATACCAAAAGCAGTCCACACAGTTTCAGATTTCACTTTAACATAACAAGAAAGTATTCTCTTTTCACTACGCCAAACGTTCCATATACAAACACGTATAAACATTTTCATCAAGCCATACACAAGGGGAACGAATTAGGGATATAAACACACTTAAATATACTAAAATTTAGTCCATATAATTCAATTCCTTCAATACTTTAAGTCCCCTTTCAAGTTTAAACCACATAGAAGGCAAATCCTTAGCGATTAAGCAAAAGTGGACTGTTTCACACATAGTGGACTGCTCAACAATTTGTCAACATAACCAACATGATTTACACACCATATTATTCATATAATATACTAAACCATGAGAGTAACCACTTATCAAAGCTTGCAAAAGGATGATCTTGTCCAAAGGAAATGATTGCTTAGGGTTTGTAAGAGAAGTGAAATATTATTGAAAAATTCTAGAAATGTACATGTGTATTTTGGTGAATAAAAATATGATTTTGTGCCTTATATAGTGCCTCATGGTCATTCTTAGCCAAACACTAAATCAATAATTGAGGTGTTTACTTGGTCAACTTAAGAATGGATCATTTCTCTATTTGGGCCATGTCTTTCTTGTTAATTTTGGGCCTCTTTTGAGCCCATTAGCACAAGACTAATTCATCCCACTAAAATTAATGTGTAACACACCAACCATCTCATGTTTAAATAATTCCATAAATGTTACGGTAATCAATTAGGTTCAGAAATGTACGGGGTGTTACATCCTTCCCCCCTTAGGAACATTCGTACTCAAATGTTAGTGACATTATCCAATTTAGAAAAATTCATATCTAAGTTTATTCTTAATGTTATCATATACACACAATGCTTATAGATACTTACTTGTTATTGCTCCAGTCCCGCATCCTGAACTTTCTCTTCCGTTTAAAACAAATGAGGGTACTTAGACTTCATTATTTCTTCAGCTTTCCATGTGATTTCTTCTACTTGTTGATTTTTCCAAAGCACTTTTACGGAAGATACATCTTTATTCCTTTATCCAACACAATATGACCCAAGAATGCTACAGATTTTAACCAAAATTCACATTTAGAGAACTTTGCATATAACTTACGATCACGAAGAATCTGTAACACCTGTCGTAAGTGATTAGCATGGTCTTCTTTAGATCTTGAATAAACCAAAATATCATCTATAAACACTTTCACGGACATATCTAAGAATGGCTTGAACACCTTATTCATCAAATCCATAAAAATTGATGGTGCATTTGTTAGCCCAAATGACATAACTAAAAACTCATAATGACCATACCGTGTTCAAAAAGCTGTCTTGGGTATATCTTTTTCTCTAACCCTTACTTGATGATAACCCGATCTCAAGTCAATCTTTGAGAAGCATTTGGCACCCTATAATTGGTCAAATAAATCATCAATTCTGGGGAGGGGATATTTATTCTTGACTGTTACTTTATTCAATTACCGATAATCAATACACATTCTCAACGTGCCATCTTTCTTGAGTACAAATAACACTGGTGCACCCCACGGGGACATACTAGGCCTTATGAATCCCATGTCCAACAAGTCTTTTAATTGCTCCTTCAATTCCTATAACTCTACCGGGGCCATTCTATACAGAGGAATAGAGATAGGCTGAGTACCTAGAATCAAATCAATACCAAGCTCTACTTCCCGTTCTGGAGGCAAACCTGGAAGATCTTTAGGAAATACATCAAGGAATTCATTTACCACTGGAACCGATTGAAGAGATGGTGGCTTCACGTCGGTATCTTGCACTCTTACTAGATGGCATATGTACCCCTTGGATATCATTTTCTTTGCCTTAAGATAAGAAATAAATTTACCTCTCGGTGCTCCAACATTACCCCTCCATTCAAGGATGGTCTTTTGTGGAAAATGGAAATGTACCTTCTTAGCTCGGCAATCTACCGAGGCATAACAAGAAGCCAACCAATCCATACCCATTATAACATCAAAATCTACCATTTCCATCTCAATAAGATCAGCCAACGTATCATGACATAAACAGTTACTATGCAATTACGATAGACTCTTTTAGCTACAATGGATTCATCAACTGGTGTAGAAACTTCAAATGGCTTGACTAGTAATTTTGGTGTTTTTCTGAATATTTTAGCAATCAATGGAGTGACATATGATAGGGTAGAGCCCGGATCAATTAATGCATATACATTATGTGAAAAGACGGATAATGTACCTGTAACCACATCCGGAGAAGCCTCCAAATTCTGACGATCCGCTAAGGCATAGGTACAGTTCTAGACTCCACTAGAACTAGCTGCTCCTCTAGTACCTCTACCATGACCATTAGGCTGTACACCCGATGATGATGATGCAATGGCTGATCCAGTAGGTCACGCCATACTACCCATGCCCTTCTGTGGGAATTTTCTCATCATGTGCCCCGACATACCACACCAAAAATAAACATTCGTCCCCAGGTGGCATTCACCTAAATGAAACCTTTCACAGTGCTGACACGGCTGACGAGAAAACTTTGCTGTCTGTGAACCTCGAATCCCACTACTTTGCCCAGCTTGACTGCCTCTAAACCCTCGAAATTGAGATTGAGTGCCTGCTATGGAATAAGAAAATGATGGTCTAGGTGATCTAAGGCGTATTTATATGCCTTAGTAGCGACTTTAACCCGTGTTTACCTTAGTTTTGAGAATAATACGTATATGTTTTGCATGGTTTTGATAGATTATGTGATATTGTGCTAACCAATGTGATTAGACCTGTGTAGGTGGAATTTGCGACTATTTGGAGCATTTTTGGTGTGGAAAGCAAGGCTTGGAGAAGCTACGAGCAAAGGATATTGATGATAAGAGGCAAGCCAAAGAGTTGAACTCGAAGAATCATGCCAAATCCGCAAAGAAAAGTGGACGAAAGAAGAAAATCAAAAATTAAGGGCCTGGCGCGTTTCAGGGCGTGCCAGGACGCTTTTGTGAAAAAATTGGTTTTGGGAGGGAGCAGTGGGGTGCGTTTTAGGGTGTGCCAGGCTGCCTGGAACACACCTTTGCAGAGGCAAAGTTCGCCTAAGTGCCAGGCGCGCCCAAGGGCATGCCGGGCCGCTTTTTGGCTAATTTTTTCCTCGAAATTCACTCTATAAATAGGGATTTTGAGTTATTGTATCACATTCCATCTTGACTAGGCTACTTTGGGCATTTTTGGGCATTGGAATTAGGTTTCATTCCTCCTCTTTTCAGTTTTTAATTATTTTTAAGGTATTTTATTACTTTTGGATGTTGATTAACATTATGAGTGGCTAAAATCCCTCATTCTTGGGGTTAAGGCCAAGAACATGAATCTCTTGGGTTAATTTTATTGGTTTTTACTGAAGTTTATCATAAATTGGTTATTCATATATTCTTAATTTCATTATTTTGATGCTTGATCACCATTGAAATACATTTCTTGTCTTGAAGTAAGCTCGAGAGAGAAACTAAGAGATAGAACGTGGGATATACGAAGTGTGGTCTTTCTCGGGGAAGGAATTCTAAGGGATTGACTTGTGGTTAGGATCGAGAGGTACCTCTTACACCACACTTGGTCAATTACGAGAAGAAAACTTAAATGCACTAGAATTGGTTAAGCTTATCAACGCTCATTGACGTAGTTAGGTTCCCAATTTTTGGTAGACGATTATAGTTTGAAGAAGAATATAATTGTGAAATTAACCTCGGGATCAATAACCAAGATAAACAACTCAAATTGCTTAAACCAATAACAATTATGCTCAAGAGATGACGTTCGGAGTGCCTTAGCCCTGGAAATTCACTTTTTATTGATTTTTCAAGCACATTTGAGAAAACCAAAGTTACAGTAGCGAAGATAGGAGTTCATAGTCCGCAATCATTTAATTTTTAGCACCAAATCCCTTTTCCTCTTCGCAACACTAGTTCTCAATTATTGTTTGACGTCTAGAATTGATTTCTGTTGACGAAAGTCCCTTGGGTTCGATATCCAGCTCTTTTAAAAGAGCCACTTTATTACTTAAATGATCACTTACACTTGCGTGTATAGCTGGGTCGTAACAAGTTTTTGGCGCCACTGCCGTAGATTTTCAAATAGATAGATTTCAATTATTGACGTTTGTACTTTAATTTTCAGCTACGTGTTGACAACTTGATCTTGGCTGTTATATTTTGTAGGCTTACTTCATCGGAACACTGGCAAGGAACAAAGATTTGGTAGCCCCACAGTCTGAACCTGAAAGATATTTCAATAGATTGAGGAGACAGGCTGCAGACTACCCAATCCCACAAGTCGAACTGGTTGGCGAAGGAATACGGGGTAATCCCATAAGAATTGAAGAACCAACTGCAGAGAAACGTGAACCAGAAGTAATGACAGCTAGAACAGTTCGTGATGTGGCAATCCCACTCGCAACTAATGTGACATCCAGTATTCTCAAACCGGCAGCTGGAGACAGATTTGAGCTTAAACAGAATATGGTGCAACTCTTGCACTCAAGTGGACAGTTTACAGGTCTTGCTCATGAGGACCTGCAAAGGCATATCCATAATTTTTTGGAGATCAGTGACACATATATTCCTGCGGGTGTGTCTTCGGATTATGTGAGACTTACTTTGTTTCCCTTTTCTCTGTTGGGGGAAGCAAGGAGGTGGTTAGATGCAGAACCGGCTAATTCTACCACTACTTGGGATGATCTTGCTCAAAAATTCTTGATAAGGTTTTTTCCGTCTGGAAAGACAACAAAGCTGAGGAGTGAGATACTGAGTTTCAGACAGAGAGATGATGAGAATTTGTACCAAGCTTGGAACCGATTCAAATCCATGTTGAGAGATTGTCCTCATCACTACCAAGCTAATGAAGTGTTGGTGCATACTTTCATTGAGGCTCTCGACCGCAACACGAAAATTCTACTTGATTCAGCTGAAGGTGGACAAGCTTTAGAGAAGACTTATGATGAATGATATGCTTTGTTGAATCATATTTCACAAGGAAATCCAGACTGGCATAGTGATAATTCGAGGAATTCTACAAAGAAGGTTGTTGGAAAACTAGATGTGGATGCAGTCACAACATTATCTACCCAAATTTCAGCTATGCAAAACATAATGAACAATCACGTCAGTAGTTTAAATTTGGGCCAGCAACCAGCTCCCGTGAATGCAGTACAGCAACAGGTTTCCGTGATGTGTAGTGTATGTGGAAACGGGGACCATACCAGTAAGTTGTGTAGTGCAAATCCGGATTTTGTGAATTTTGTGGGCAATGCCCAAAGAGGAGGTGGAGCCCAGAACTATGGAAATACTTATAATGCTGGGTGTAAATATCACCCAAACTTATCTTGGGGAGGAAATCAAAATCAATATAGGCCTCAAGGATATGCACCACAGTACAACCAACAACAAGGTCAAGGAAATCAAGTGGGTGCTAAGTCTGGAGATATGAGCGTGGAGGATATGCTAAAACAGATTATGGCTGAGCAAGCTAAGCTGGCAGCAGATGTGAGGAACAATCAGTTGGCTACTCAGAATTTGGAGAAACAGATTGGCCAGTTAGCTAACGCACAGAATACAAGGCCCCAAGGAGGTCTTCCAGGTGATACTGAGCCTAATCCAAAGCAGGTGAATGCTATTGTTACTCGTAGTGGTAAGCAGTTAGATGATGTGGTTGCACCAGCGAAAGAATTAGAGCCAAAAGTAGTGGTGATTGAAGATGAACAAGTGGAGTCTACCAAAAGCTCCAAAGATGATAAAGTGATACATAGTGTGAAGTTACCTCCTCCTTTCCCTCAGAAGTTTAAGAAGAAGAAGGAAGACGAATGCTTTGGTAAGTTCATTGAATTACTTAAACAAGTGCACATTAATTTGCCTCTTGTGGATATCTTGCAGGGTATTCCAAAGTATGCCAAGTTTGTGAAAGATATTGTGGCAAACAAGAGTAGATTGACAGAGTATGCCATAGTTGCTTTGACTGAGGAGTGTAGTTCTCGCATTCAAAACCGGTTACCTACCAAGCTGAAGGATCCTAGAAGCTTCACTGTGAAAATTACTTTGGGAGATCGTGTCTGCGCTCGTGGATTGTGTGATTTGGGGGCTAGTATAAATTTGATGCCCACTTCGATTTTCAAGGAGTTGGGTTTGGGTCGTCCTAAGCCTACTACTATTATTTTACAGCTTACAGACCGATCCGTGACTAAACCTGATGGTATTGTTGAGGATGTTCTGGTTCAAGTGGGTTCGTTGATCTTTTCGGTTGATTTTGTGGTGTTAAATTTTGAGCCTGACCCGGAAGTCCCATTTATTTTGGGGCGTCCGTTTCTGGCCACTGGAGGTGCAATCATTGATGTAGTAGCCGGGAAACTAACGATGCGAGCTCATGATAAGGTTGAGGTCTTTCATGTATATAGGGCTTTGAAGCTCCCAAAAATTTATGAGAACTTTTCAGCTATTACAGCTATAGATTTGGCGGTTGAGAGCATCCACACTTTGTCTGCTGATCCGTTGGAAAAAGTTTTGAGGGGGCAAGATGTTTTTGGTGATGCGGAAGCTAGTGAAATGGTGCAGGTTCTTGATCTTATGGGTATCTATGCTAAAGAGGGTAGATGGGAACCTCTAAATCTTCCACTCGGTCCTCCAACCAAGCCCTCAATTGGGGAAGCACCGAAGCTTGAATTGAAAGAACTTCCATCTCACCTTCAATATGCTTTCTTAGGAGACAATGAGACCCTTCCTATTATTCTTACAGCAAATTTGTCAAAGAAATAGGTTGATGCGGCATTGTTGATACTCAAACGAAGAAAGAAGGCTATTGGTTGGCAGATGTCTGACATACATGGTATTAATCCGGGTTTATACATGCATAAAATTTACATAGAGGAAGGGCATAAGCCGAGTGTGCAACACCAATGACGCTTGAATCCGGTGATGAAAGAAGTAGTAAGGAAAGAGGTAATTAAGTGGTTAGACTTGGGCATTGTTTACCCTATCTCTGATAGTACGTGGGTGAGCCCAGTACAATGTGTCTCAAAAAAGGATGGTATGACGGTGATCACAAATGATAACAATGAATTGATTCCTACAAGAACTGTGACTGGGTGGCGTATTTGCATGGATTACCAGAAACTCAATGATGCTACGAGGAAAGACCATTATCCAATCCCTTTTATTGATCAGATGTTGGATCGTTTAGCCGGGCAGGAGTATTATTGCTTTCTTGATGGGTATTCCGGATACAATCAAATTGCTATAGATCCTCAAGATCAGGAGAAGACTACATTCACATGTCCTTACGGCACATACGCTTTCAAGCGTATGCCATTTGGATTGTGTAATGCACCGGCTATCTTTCAGCGGTGCATGATGGCTATTTTTTATGACATGGTGGAGGAGTTCGTAGAGATTTTTATGGATGATTTTTTAGTCTTTGGTAACTCTTTCGAGGTATGCTTGCAAAACCTTGATAGAGTCCTTGCTCGGTGTGAAGAAACTAATCTTGTTCTCAATTGGGAAAAGTGTCATTTCCTTGTGACGGAAGGTATAGTTCTTGGGCATAAAGTGTCATAGCAGGGGCTCGAAGTTTATAGGGCAAAGATTGAAGTTATTGAAAAATTACCTCCACCTGTATCGGTGAAAGGGGTGCGTAGTTTCTTGGGTCATGCTGGGTTTTACAGAAGGTTTATTCAAGATTTTTCAAAAATTGCACGCCCCATGTGTGCACTCTTGGAAAAAGATGTGAAATTTGTATTTTGTGAATCATGTGTGAAGGCATTTGAGGTTTTGAAAAAGAAGTTGGTAGAGGCACCTATCCTTATTGCTCCTAACTGGGTTGTACCATTTGAGCTCATGTGTGACGCAAGTGATGTTGCAGTGGGTGCAGTTCTTGGTCAGCGGAAGAATAAGGTATTTCACTCTATTTATTATGCAAGCAAGACCCTTGATGCAGCCCAAGTGAATTACACGGTGACTGAAAAAGAGATGTTGGCTTTGGTGTATGCATTTGATAAATTCAGATCATACCTGGTGGGCACGAGCGTCATTGTATACACGGATCATGCTGCAATACGGTATTTGTTCAATAAAAAAGATGCTAAGCCGCGGTTGATTAGATGGATCTTATTGCTACATGAGTTTTACTTAGAGATTAAAGATAGAAAGGGAACAGAAAATCAAATTGCTGACCATCTGTCTAGACTTGAAAGCTCGACACATGTAGTTGATGATGGGCGTATTTGTGAGGAATTTCCAGATGAGCAATTGTTAGTTTTGGGAGTTGATGAGTTGCCATGGTATGCAGACATTGTGAATCTATTGGTTAGTGGGCTATTTCCTCCTGATTCGAGTCCTCAACAGAAGAAGAAGCTGGCATATGAGGCACACTCTTATATATGGGATGAGCCATATTTATTCAAGCAAAGGCCTGATCAAATAGTAAGAAGATGTATTCCGGATGCGGAAGTGAAGCAAGTGTTAGAGAGATGCCACGCATCACCTTATGGTGGTCATCATGGTGGTGAACGCACAGCCCAAAAAATATTGCAATCGGGTTTCTTCTGGACTTCTATATTTAAAGATGCTCATGCCTTTGTGAAGAGTTGTGATCAATGTCAACGTATGGGGACTATTGCAAAGCGACATGAGATGCCTCTAAACAGTATCCTAGAAGTTGAAGTCTTTGATGTATGGGGGATAGATTTTATGGGCCCTTTCCCAAAGTCGAATGGCAATCTATACATACTTGTGGCAGTGGATTATGTGTCTAAATCGGTAGAGGCTGCAGCTCTCCCTACGAATGACTCCAAGGTGGTGGTAAAGTTCCTTCAAAAACACATCTTCACAAGATTCGGAACTCCAAGAGCTATTATTAGCGATGGAGGTTCAAACTTCATTAATTATTGGGTGAAGAGTGTATTGGCAAAGTATGGTGTCAAACACAAGGTCTCAACAGCGTATCATCCCCAAACAAGTGGCCAAGTGGAAGTGTCTAATCGTGGGATAAAGCAAATCTTGTAAAAGACGGTGAATACTCAGAGGAAAGATTGGTCACTCAAGCTGGATGATGCTCTTTGGGCTTATTAAATGACGTCTAAGACTCCTATATGGACTTCTCCCTATCATTTGGTCTTTGGGAAAGCATGTCACCTCCCAGTTGAGCTTGAAAATCGAGCATATTGGGCGGTAAAGAAGTTGAATCTAGATCCGGGGTTGGCTGGTAACAGAAGGTTGTTGCAACTCCATGAGTTGGAAGAATTTCGTTCCCATGCGTATGAAAATGCTAAGATCTACAAGGAGAAAATGAAGCGATGGCATGAAAAATATATTCTCCCCCGCACTTTCGAGCAGGCCAGTTGGTACTATTGTTTAACTCAAGACTTAGGTTGTTTCCGAGCAAGCTAAGATCTAAGTGGAGTGGGCCTTTTGAGGTAAGTCGCACGACACCCCATGGTGCGGTGGAAATTTTGAACAAAGCTGATGGTACGAGATTTATGGTAAATAGCCAAAGATTGAAGCATTATTTTGGTGAAGAAGAGAAGCAGAAGGAGGACGTGCTTCACCTTGATGATAACTGAGCTAAGTATGGTCGAGCCGTGACATTAAACCAGGCGCTACATGGGAGGCAACCCATGAATGTGTTGTAATATTTAGGATTTATAAAGTAAAAATACAAAAAGAAGAGTCGTTCCCCGACCAAAACTAAGGCGCTTGATGGGAGGCAACCCATCTCTTTTAAAAATTTTCTTTTCTAACTTAGTGCTAGGATCTTGTGTTTATGCAGAGGTACGGAGCATGTTGACATGGAAATCCACAAGAAAAAGGTAAAATTGGCGGATGAATGATTATTTGAAGGTGCCGGGCAGGTAGGACATGTTTTGGAGCGAAGTTTTGAGTCTTGGGACTTGTAAAAGCCCTAAGATTATGTGAAAAAAAGTGGAAAATTGCTCAGGTATAAGGTTAAGTGTTGGGCGCGCTACAGGGCGTGCCAGGGTGCACTTGGAATTTTTTTTATTTCGCCTGGCAGTGACCTGGCGCGATACAAGCCGTACCAGGCCGCCTGTGTCCTTTTTTTAAACGCGATGGGCAGTGAGGTAGCACGCTAGGCAGCGTGCCAGGCCACTACCCCCTTAAGTTTTTTTTGAAATTTTTTTAAAGTCTTTTGGTCAATAAACCCGACCCACCCCCACCAATTCTCTTGTAAATCCCTAATTTTCTTTAGTCTTCACATATATTCCCAAACTCCACAACTTAGTACACAATTTTACTCCCAAAAAATCATAAATTCTCTTTTTCTTTTCCTTACTCTTGCCCTCTCGTTGCTCGAATTCTTGCCTTCTAATCTTGGGATTGTGTTTACAAGTCTCCTTTCAAGCTATCAAGGTATGTCTCCTTCGCTTTTTCTCTCTCTCGATTGCCATGAGGATTATGTGCATTTGGGTATTCTTGGATTTCGTTTGTGATGCCAAATATGTTCTTGGTGTGTTGACTTGTTTACTTTGATATGGGTGAAATTTATGGGGGGTCATTACTATGAACTTGAGAGGCATGTGAAATTGTGTTTAAAAATCTTGTTTTAGTTGGAAAAAAAAATTAGAAGTGGGTTTATCTTTATTGGTGAAAATTGAGCAAGTTGGTAGTTGATATCACTTGATATAACTTATATGGTGTTGAATATGTATGTGTCTTGTTTGAATTCTTGAGTAGAACAAGTACGTCATTCTGATATGTATGGGCTTATTGAACTTGTGTTGGGTATGTGAAATTTGTGTATGGTTTGGACTTGGTAATTGGGATTTAAGTGATAAGGGGAAGTCTGAGTACCCTAGACCCATATATTTTGAATGGTGCTAAGCAACTAGGTGTGGGGTGGCCCTTAAATTCCACACCCATTGAGTTGTTTATCTCTCTTTACGTGGGAAATTGACTTGCTTGTGGATCTTTGCTACAGGTACAATGTCGGATGCTAATGTGGCTGCCTCTAGCTCTCACAAGAGACGTCGGTCAGGAAGTAAGGTCCCCGCAGCTCCCCCAGTCCCAAAGGGCCAGAAACGCAAGTATGGAATTCATGTTATATCTAGTGCTGGCAAGAGTTGGTACAAAAGTCACACTGAAGCTAAATACTTTGCCGATGAATGTATTGATAGGGAACGTCTAGCTCGGACTTACCCTCGGATATTGACTCGAATTGTGCAATTGGGAATGGAGTTCATCTTCGACAGCCCTACAGATTGTAACCTCCACCTGGTGAGGGAATTATATGCAAACTGGAACTCGGATGCACCCACCAGTTTGGTGGTTGTATGAGGGACGGATGTTATGATCGATTCCTTGGGCATTACGAGATTATTGGGAGTCCACACTCGGGCTAGTCTCCATGACCTCCTCAGGCTAAATGCTAGGCCCCCTTATGCTGATATTAGACACACTCTTTGTGGCCAGAGTTCAACGGTAAGATGGTTGCGCCATCACAAAAGAGGGTACCACTTGAGTCTACCCTATGCTCATTTAAATAAGAAGGCGCGAATCTGGTTGAAAATTATGTGTTGTTGCTTGATTCCGGGCAGTCACATGAGGAGGTCACGCGGGACCACGTCTGTATGGTGTATGCTCTCATGACAGATGTGGAGATTGATGTAGGGTCTGTAGTGCTGTCGGCTATGCGCTGAGCTCGTTTGCAAGGAGGTCTTCGTTATGCTTTTGGTGGGTTGTTGACTAAATTGATGCGAGCATACGAAGTGCCCGAGGAGGCATTTGATTATCATCCTCCTATGGTGCAGACTCCTGTTGATGTTACCCAAACCAGGGCACCGGATGCACTCGGCCCCACTCTCACCTTAGCAGAGCGTCACGCTCGAGACGAAGGGATTTTAGCCCGTATATATGGGTTGGAGATACTCCGCCATAGGACTGGGGGTAGGTCCTCTACGGTGGAAGAGATGAACCAGGTTGAGAGGGATTATCCCCTTAACGAGCATGCCATGGCCTTATTGAGAATTGGTCCTGATTTTGTTGAGCCTATGGATGATGATGTCCCCACAGATGAAAATAACCACCAGACCAATTTTGAAGACGACGAGGTAGAGGCGGATGATACACCGCTAGAGGTCCGTGGGCCGGATGACGACGACTTCCTTGACTGACCAAGGAGCTCCTTACACCCTACTCTTGCCTTTTTTATTTTTGTAGCATTGGGGACATTGCTAATCTTTTCAGTGTGGGGTGGGGTGTGATGGGTTTCCTTTGTATGTATGTATATGTGTACTTCTGTATGCTTTTATTTTGGGCTCTTTAGCCTTTGTTTTCGGTTCTTTTACTAAGGAGAGTCCCTTTGAACCGTAGAAAACCACAAAAAGATTTTTATTTTTTATGTTGTTTTTGGTGTTTATTACTTTTGAGTCTCCTTTAGTCATAGGACTAAGGGATTTTCTCTATGATGGATGGATGTCGACCGTCTTAAGAGCAAATTAGTCATGTAGTGTCGTGTCGGGTGTTCTTGCTTGCTGTACAATTGTGCATACACGTGTGAAACATGCTAGGATATACAATAGCAAGTGTTGAGACGCCTAATTCTCACTTAGTTGACTGGCTAAGTTGCTTAATGTTGAACTTATGCATGATTTCGGAGATTTTATGGTGAACCTGCTAAGCTGAACATGTGCTATGTGTGAGTAAGGTTTTTGTGATATTCCATGTGCATAATGATGTCTAGAACTTGCCCGGTGTGTCTGCAAAGCGAAATAAAAGATGTTGAGTTTAGGAGATGATATAGGCATTTCTTTGATAGCCATGTTTTATGCCTACTTTATCTACCCTTTTGCATGCTCTTAGTTAGCCCCGTTGAGCCTTTAGCCTTTTCTTTGATAGCTTTACATGTAGCTTGATCCTTTTCTTTCAATGAACCAGAATTTGATCCAGAACTCCTAAGCGCTTTAGTTAAGAAATCAAGATGTGAAGGAGTGTAAAATTTTGAAAGAAGGAAAAAGTTAAGTTAAAGCCCCAAGTATATTTCCTATGGGTGTGTGAAAAAGTTTGTGTGTGTTGGTAGGGAATATGGTAAAAGAAAGAAAAGAAAAAAAAGAGAAAAAAAAAATAAAAAAATAGTTTTTGAATCAATGGTTGATAGCAGTTATTCCTTACCTAATATGCTTACACTAACTTAAAAATATGGTGCAAAACAAAAGAGAATTGGGAAGATAAAGGTGGTGAAAAATAGGTCGGTTGAAGGTGGTCGGAATTTAATTTGTAGTGTATTAAAGCGCTTAGGGAAGATAGTCACTATTCTTGACCAAATAGTTCGTACCCGTCCCTGAGCCTACATTACAACCCCTAAAGTCCTACTTGATCTTGAGCTTTAACATTTTAACATTAGTGGAGTATTACACTAAGGGCAAGCTTATGGTTCATCTTGTGTTGCATGTGAGTTCTTTTTGAGAGTGAGTGAACTTTCATTCATGCACCCAGTTAGTAATTACTGTGTAGAAGTGTGGGGTGATTCTCTTGTGGTGAGGACGCATGTTTAGTGAAGTGTGGTGATCTATTAGTAACGTGTCACGCATGAATTTGCAACTAGTAAAGTTGTTTTGTAAGGATAGGTTGTTTCAATTTGTTACTCATTTGTTTGTGATCCTAGTATGTTGGTGCATAAGTTGATAAATATGGTTGTGTAGCTATGCAAGAATGCCTATAGTGTGTCAATTGTCTAAAGTCACCCGGATTTGAGTGTGGTTATTGTTCGAGGACAAACAAAGGTTCAAGTGTGGGGTGGTGATCTAAGGCGTATTTATATGCCTTAGTAGTGACTTTAACCCCTGTTTACCTTAGTTTTGAGGACAATACGTATATGTTTTGCATGGTTTTGATAGATTATGTGATATTGTGCTAACCAATGTGATTAGACCCTTATAGGTGGAATTTGCGACTATTTGGAGCATTTTTGGGTTGGAAAGCAAGGCTTGGAGAAGCTATGAGCAAAGGATATTGATGATAAGAGGCAAGCCAAAGAGTTGAACTCGAAGAATCATGCCAAATCCGCAAAGAAAAGTCGACGAAAGAAGAAAATAAAAAATTAAGGGCCTGGCGCGTTTCAGGGCGTGCCAGGCCGCTTTTGTGAAAAATTTGGTTTTGGGAGGCAGCAGTGGGGCGCGTTTCAGGGCGTGCCAGGCTGCCTGGAGCACACCTTTGCAGAGGCAAAATTTGCCTAAGTGCCAGGCGCGTCCAAGGGCGTGCCGGGCGGCTTTTTGGCTAATTTTTGCCTCGAAATTCACTCTATAAATAGGGATTTTGAGTTATTGTATCACATTCCATCTTGACTAGGCTACTTTGGGCGTTTTTGGGCATTGGAATTAGGTTTCATTCCTCTTATTTTCAGTTTTTAATTATTTTTAAGGTAGTTTATTACTTTTGGATGTTGATTAACATTATGAGTGGCTAAAATCCCTCATTCTTGGGGTTAAGGCCAAGAACATGAATCTCTTGGGTTAATTTTATTGGTTTTTGCTGAAGTTTATCATAAATTGGTTATTCATATATTCTTAATTTCATTTTTTTGATGCTTGGTCACCATTGAAATACATTTCTTGTCTTGAAGTAAGCTCGAGAGAGAAACTAAGAGATAGAACGTGGGATATACGAAGTGTGGTCTTTCTCGGGGAGGGAATTCTAAGGGATTGACTTGTGGTTAGGATCGAGAGGTACCTATTCCACCACACTTGGTCAATTACGAGAAGAAAACTTAAATGCACTAGAATTGGTTAAGCTTATCACCGCTCATTGACGTAGTTAGGTTCCCAATTTCTGGTAGACGATTATAGTTTGGAGACGAATATAATTGTGAAATTAACCTCGGGATCAATAACCAAGATAAACAACTCAAATTGCTTAAACCAATAACAATTATGCTCAAGAGATGACGTTCGGAGTGCCTTAGCCCTGGGAATTCACTTTTTATTGATTTTTCAAGTACATTTACGAAAACCAAAGTTACAGTAGCGAAGATAGGAGTTCATAGTCCGCAATCATTTAATTTTTAGCACCAAATCCCTTTTCCTCTTCGCAACACTAGTTCTCAATTATTGTTTGACGTCTAGAATTGATTTCTGTTGACGAAAGTCCCTTGGGTTCGATATCCGGCTCTTTTAAAGGAGCCACTTTATTACTTAAATGATCACGTACACTTGCGTGTATAGCTGGGTCATAACACTAGGCGGTCTATTAAATATACGAGGCCTAAATTCTCTTTGGGACGCCATGAATTGTCCCATAGCTCTAGCCCTCTTTGATGGCCCTCTTCCAAATTCTTGCGCCCTTCTCCTTTGCCTCTGATCCTCCATCTTTTGTGCAAAAGCTTGTCCTTGATTTTGTGCAACGACTATCTGAGTCAACATTTGCACCGCGTCCTTAAATCCTGCTCAGTAGCATTTACAGGTGGTTATGCAGGTACTTCTCTCCTTCTCGGCTCTTCTGGAAATGGAAGAGTAGAAGAAGCCCGCGTTGCAAACTCAGTTTCAGCCCTACCTTGATTAGCTTGTTCAGGTGGTGGTCTACTAGTTCCTTCCCCGACTAACATATCTACCTTCTTACCTTTGCCCCTACCTTGTCTTGTAATCGACATTTTACTATAACAAAGAAAACCAATTTCAATGGTTAGATATGATTCCACTTACAACTTTGACTCTATTGCACGATCTAGGACCTGAAGAAAAGAAACAACTCCTAAATGTCCCGTAGCCTCCTACATATAAATGTGGTGCACAACACATCCATAAGCAAGACTCTACTTAGACACGACTTTGAAGACACCCTAGGACAACCTCGCTTTGATACCACTTTTGTCACGCCTCAAATCCCATTGAGGCGGACTGGCACACGTAAATTTTCTTGGGTTATAGTCATAAAAAAATTTGAGTTTAATCCATGATCATTCGGGTTGAACAATTAATTTGGACTTCAAAATTAAATTAGTCCATTTTATTATTCTCAAGCCCAAAGACCATTTCATCTTAAAGCCCAAACTCATGCCACGTGTCAAGTGACGTGGCATCCCAGTCATATTAAAGACCAACAAGACAAGGCCAAGTTCAACAACCAATGAAACATCGCCAAATGTCCCAAATGACATGTTTTTGGCCAATCACAAACAATCTTATCACATAGCATTTGTGATAAGCTTGAGAACTTGATGGACCAATCAGAATGAGGCAGAAGAGGTTATTTACACTTGGACTACCTACCCCCTATAACTATAAATAGGAGGGTTACATAATTTTCTGAGGACATTGAGGAAGCATTGAAGAAAGCCACAACATCAACTACACAGCTCTTCAAAGGAGTAGTCAACGGAGTTCTTCCCGGAGATCAATCCAAAACGACGAAGCTCTGCACGACGTCTCCGGAGATCAAACATATCTCAAGGAGGTCTGAATCATCCTACATTCTAGAAACACGCTACGAAAGACCCTCGAATCACGAAAAATCTTAGGAGAGAAGAATCAAGAGAACAGCAGAATTGTACTCACAAGATTCATCAATAAAATTATTTTTTTCTTATATTTATTTTGCTTGCAGTTAATTTTCAGCACTACGAAAATTTGTTGCGAACACTTACCGGCACATCCCTCGATATAGGCTTTTTATAAAGTGTCTCATTTTTTATGAAATTAGTATTTCTCAATCAATCTTACCGGCACATCCCTCGGTATAGGTGTTCTATAAAATGCCTCATTTTCTATCAAAAATAAGTGTTTCTCAGTGGTACCAATCTCATGAATAAGTGCAACCAATCAGTATAAAGATAATGATCAATTCAATATAGGTATGAATGAGCTCAGAATCAACTCACAATGACAATATCTCATGATAAAATCCATCACATGGCATCACCGATATAAATAGTCATGTAAGACATCAATAATATCATTTCAAAACCCCTTACTCGGGTATACTATAATAATGAAGGAAAATAATGCTCAAGTAAGTCCTATATCAACAAGTCAAGCCTCCACTCGGGCGACACAATAACAAATAAGGCATTTTAATGCACAAACAAGGCCTACAATATCATATAAACCCCCCACTCGGGCATCACCACAATCATATTCTCTCGAGTCAACAACAATATGCAAATAAGCCCCCCACACGGGCACACGATAATAATAATTTTGAAATACTACTCCCACAACTAAATTCCCTAACCCATAGCATGCCTTACATGATCGTTAACTACCCATCCCAGTCTGAAGGAAGTTAAGTCATAATCTACTTCGAAGTGTCAAAATCCAAGCTTAGACCCTTCAACGGGGAGCCTTTCCCTCACAAACGGAATCGGAATGAGCTAACTGTATCAAAAACATAATCTACGTGTCAAAAAGAAGCTAACGATACTCATATCGACTCTATTTAAAACGGATTAAAAAACGTGTTTGAAAAATAGGTTCAAAATAGAAAGGAGTAAAACTGGAGTTTTATTTTAGAAAATGTCCTTCATATATATAGAAGTCTACAGCTAAAAACCCACGCGAAAATGAGTTGAAATCGATGAAAACCAATTTTAAGAGTTTACCCGGAAAACCCCCAAATTCTAGTTTTAAAAACAAGATTAAAAGGTTTTTTTGAAGATACTAGTCTATGGAAACGTAAGTTTATCTCCAAATACTTAGAATAAAATTTTATCTTATACTTGACATTAAAGTGCAGCCCTTGGACTTCAACAATTGAATTTAAACCGTGGACTTCGACAATTGACTTTAAACAAAAATATGAAGTAATATTTACATGAACTTATTTCTATAAAAAACAATTTAGTTTTTTGGAAATAATATCTTTAATTTAATTTGATATATTTCTTTTATTACTCATTTTATTAGATCATCTTTTGATTTGGTAAAAGTTAAAATAATAAATAAAAAGAAAACCTAAAATAATATAAAGAAAACACCCCACCCCCTCCAAAGACAACTCAAGCTAATATAAACAAAAGAGGAAGGACATAGAGCGAAAAACATATCTAAAAGTGTTGATCATTGCTAGGCGAAAAATATAATGACCTAAAAAAAAATGGGAAATACACATTAGATAAGATCGGAAAAGAAGAAAAAAGCGCAATCACCGATAATATTAAAAAAAAAAAAAAAGGCACACATGCCACGTACACATTAGGAATATAAAATTAAGACTCTTTTTTCACATAAATCTAACATCTACCAATGTTTTCTCTTTTTCTCTTACTAATATTAGAACTTTTTTCTTATTATATAATTTAGAACTCTTTTTCATGTATACAAGGAAAAAAAAAAACCTATCAGTACTAATTCTTCATATATTTTTCTTTTACTATATAAAAAAAATAGTAAAAGACAGTTTTGTCTATTGCGAAGTCTTTTAATAAAGGGCAAAAAGTTCAAACAACATTTCTAAGGTCCTTCACACTTTTAATATAGTATAGATAATCAATAGGAATTAATGGAAGTAAGAGTTTAGAGCTTACCCAAGCACGAATGATGAAGAGAACCCTAGAAATCGCCCTTTACCGAAGCTCCCAAGTTCAAAAATGGTAAAAATCGTGAAAATGGAGTATTTATACTGTTTTGTGAATAGTACCTCGCGAACGCGGTCAACCAATTGCGGTCGCAGGGACAACGACGACCAGGCCAATTAAATCAACCTCTCTTGTTGGCGAAGGCTGATGACCGGACCCATAGTGTTCGCGAAGGTCCGGTCGCGTTCGCGATGAAGAGACAACCCGACCCGATCCCAATTACCCTTCGCGATAGCGGACACCACCTTGCGATCGAGATGGAGGAGATTTTCCTTCTCCGCATTCGCGAAAAAGGATCTTTGCACCAGATATCAGCTGTTGCACCAGTTGAATCCACAACTTCAAAGTTTCCAAATGGACCCTCGGAATTCTTTTGGGACCCACATAAATAAACCAGATATACTACTAAACTATTTTCGATATTCCGGACTCAATGGCACCTTCAGATTTACGAAAAGAGGTTGTTTACCATAAATTAGACCCCGAGACCCTTAAAAGCTTAATTTAACTAGTTTTTGATCGAAGGATCGAAATGCAAAATAAGGGTTCGGGAGTCAAACTAACTATGCTCCTAACTCAAAATTGATATTCCGGATCCAATGGAACTGTCTAAATCACCATCCGGTGCACGAAACAGAAAATGTTGACCAAAGTCAAACTCATGGTTAAAGCCTCTAAGAGTCTCAAACTCTCCCAAATCACTATCGAATGCACCAGAGACCGTGCCAACCATCCCCACAACTCACAAATAACATGTAACAACTACGGAGAAGAACAAAACGATCAAAACACATAAAAAGTGAAAAATCACAACTATGATTGTTACAGTTGGTTGCTTTGGATTTTGAAAAGTTAGTTGTGAAGGATGATTATGAAATTTCAGTCCTACCGAATAATTTCACCATGGCACAAATTAAAGGACAAAGAGACTAGATATGCCTTATTGAAAAAGAAGATAATTGTACATCCTCTCCAAACATTCTCCAGTTCTTTGTTCTACTTTTAATAAGCATGATAACTTCCTATACTTGACTTATTGTGTATTCAAAAAAAGAGAGGAGACAAAGATAGTTTTTGGTGAGGCATTATATCAACTACAAGAGTGAAAAAGACCGCTATTGTAAGTGTAGAAAGTACACCCTCAACATTGTACTCAATAACAAATTCAAGACCTTAACGGTGAAACTCTCTTGCAGCCCCAAAGGACTTATAGGCTGGATAAAGTTGGTCTGGCTAGTTTTAGGATTAGGAAGGAGAAAGTAGGCATTGGCCAACTCCAATAGAACAAATGATGAATCTCTCATAGAAGTAGATTCAATATTTGTTCTGTTATTTATTTTGGAAGCTGATATGTACAAGTTGGGGCAATCTCTCTATAGCCAAAGAATGGCCTGTCATTCTTCTTTGCTGGAAAGTTACAACACGCTATAATCATCCTTTTTGTAAGTTCTGTCTATAATAAAAATGAAAATTTCAGTTTAAGACAAAAAATGCAAAAGCACTGCACTAAAATTCACATTGAATTCAAATCAGTATAAAAATATCGTGTGTCATAGTACTTCTTACACCATTATATTCTGTTACTTATCTATTTTCATATTATAGCTTGCCTGATAGTCGATTGCCAATCTTCATCAGTTGACTGAAATAGAAAACAATTACAATTCACCCACCCTTCCCCTCTAGTTTTTCTCAGTCTTAAACACACTTTTTTTAACGTCTCTCAAATGTGTAACAGAGGCAATTAACAAGGTAGAAAACATTTCGGAATATTGTTTGATTACTAATTCAAATTCAGAAGAAGCTATGCTTAAAGGGAAAAAGACATTAATGTTTACAAAGCATATGTCTTATCTCTCCCTAAAATTCTAGGACATGCTAGCCTCACTCAGTTGAATAAATTGGCCACCAAAAACTTAATCATAGTCTTGCCTAAAACCAAGTTTAAAAATAATAAAATTTGTGATGCTTGTTCATAAGACACGTAGCAGAACCACCTCTTAATTCTAAGAAAATGGTGAGTACTTCTCGACCATCATTGTCCAACTGAGTTCATTCATCTCTTCTTCTGTTGACTATGAAAATAAAGAAAATATTGTTATTCATGTAGTAATAAAATATTAAGCAACTCACATATTATTAAAAATTTAAAAAGTAAATAAAAGAGAATAGAAGATCTCTGACACGTTATTAGGACAAATGTTTATGTAATAAATATGTCGGTAATTATAATAATTATTGACTAGGTCAATGTAGCTAATATCTGTACTTGTTTATAGATCCATATCTCTTAGGACGATTAAAAATATTAATTTAGTTTAACTAATGGAATCTTATAAGGAGATTAATAATTTTATACCTTTGTCGGTGATTAAGTTATGCTAATAGTTAATTGTTTTGTCGATTAAAATGTCAAAAGTCGTTAGATGAAGTAAGGGTCTGTTTGGAAAGTCACCTGATAATTGGAATTGGTGTAATTACTAGGGTAGTAATTACCAGCCTAGTAATTACACAGCCTAGTAATTACGCCGACCTGTTTGTTTGCCACAGTGTAATTACAGTGTAATTACAAGTGTACTGTTTGGTTGCACAAGTGTAATTACATGGTTCTATTCAATTTTTAAAATTAAAGTTAATTATCAAAAACTAAAAATTTATATTAGACAAATAAGTGCCTTTATAAATAATATTAAATTAAATATTATACATACATAAATACATACATACATACATACATACATTCATATATATATATATATATATATTGTCTTTTGAAATATATTAATTAATAAACATATGTTCTTATAAAAAATAATGGATTTATTCTTTTCAAACTAGTATATTTTAATTAAATTAATCATAAAAACAGAAAGTACATGATTTTTAAGAACATCATGAAATGAATGTTTGACGAAAGGATTAATATTATAAATATAATGTCATAAAATTATTAAAACATTTGACAAAAAGATAATCTATCAATTCTAACTAAAAAATGAATGGCTTGCAATGTGAAATATCATGTCAATACTAGTAAAACAAATAAATTGAAAGTGAAAATATAACATAAGTTCAAAATTCAAAATAAATAAATAATACTCTTATGTCAAATTTCAGCATAATGTAAATATGATTCAAAAGAAAAGAAAAAACTAAATCTATAACCTTATTCAACAATGAATTCTGCTTAATTTAATAATTAGAATACTAACTAAATTATGCTAAATGAAAAAAATAAACATAAAATAAAAAAAATAGATAATACGAAAAAATGTATGGGATCACAAGAAGTAACGGTTGGGAAATGAGAAGGAAATGAAATATAAATAATATAAAATAAAATATATTTTTAAGAAAATATTAGAATAATAAATCTAGAAAGAATTTAAAATAATAGAAATTTAAAATAAATTAAAACAAAAAAAAAATAAAAATAGAAATAAAAGAAAGAAATTTAAAAGTAATCAGCTTGTAATTACACCATGTAATTACCAGTAATTCACAGCTCCCCCATGTGAATTGGAAAGTGTAATTATCCCCTGTCAATTACACCCAATTACCTGCTGACCAAGTAATTACTTGGCCAACCAAACATGTCAGACAGTGTAATTACATCCAATTACACCAAATCCAATTACCAAGATGACTTTCCAAACAGGCCCTAAATGAAGTCCTCCGTGTGTATCAGAATTAAATTATTGAGTGGTATCTTCTTCTTATTCTTTTATTTTTATTTTAAAAATTAGTGCGGTCTTAAAATTCTATGACAGAAGATATATAAGAATAACATTTTAAAGTAAATATGAAAGCAACTTAAATCAGTATATATGAACGCGAATAAGATATATAAAAACAAAAATTAACATAAAAGAGAATAAATATTAATTTAAATATCTGAAGGATGTAATATCATCTAGATTTCTATTTGTCTTTTCTTTTTCGAAAGCACTCTTAGTATTTTGTCTTTTAACATGTTATTAACACTTACGTTTTTATATATTTCGTTTGTCCAAACTTCTAAAATCAGCTTATTTTGAAAATTGAAAAGTGCTTATTCCAAAAGTGTTTTTTTAAAAAAAGTTTTTTTTTTTGTGAAAAGTAGTTCGTGTTTGGCGAATAAATTTAAAAAATACTTTTAATCAGCAATTAGTGTTTGA
Source organism: Capsicum rhomboideum (assembly GCA_031232105.1). Taxonomy (NCBI): domain Eukaryota; kingdom Viridiplantae; phylum Streptophyta; class Magnoliopsida; order Solanales; family Solanaceae; genus Capsicum; species Capsicum rhomboideum. The sequence goes on along the minus strand of CP124715.1, from coordinate 15,377,657 downwards.
CCAAACTTTCTAAAAGTGCTTTTAAGTATTTTTTTTCAAAAGTGGTTTAAAGTGTATTTTTTTCAAAAGTGTTTTTAAAAAAAAATTACTTTTAGAGAGAAACTATTCCTTTAGGTTATGAAAAAAAACTTCTGCTACTCCCCAAAAATACTTAATTTTTTTCAAAAGCTTGGTCAAGCAGGTCACTTTTTACAAATAAACACTTCTTTTAAAAAAAATAAGCACTTTTAGGAGAAAATAAACTCTCAAACAGGCTAATATATTATTTTCAATGCAAAATTAATTGGAGAAGAAAGTTAAGCCATGAAAATAGAGAAAGTTATGTAATGAAAAAAAAATGTACTATAGTATTTAAAGTAATCAATAAAGTCAATATTTAAATGCCAATTACTATACCATGTGATTAAAAGAATAAAACTCTTTACCTCCTTACCTTATTCATAACAAAAGTAATTATAAAATCATTAAAGTCTTATCAAATTTTACTTTACAAATTTCAAAAGTTCAAAACAGGAAAAAAAAAAGGCTTTTAATTCTCATTGAAACACATAGTCAACAAAATATAGGCTATAACATTTTGAAAAATAATTTACATCAAAATAATTATAATTGAATTATTAAATTTAGTGTATTGATTAATTGTAAGAAAAATTATTTTAAATGAAAATCTGAAGAAAATTTTAAAAAGTTTTGGAAAAAAGAGAGGAAAAATTAAGGTAAATGAGAACTTGATAAATACTAATGTGACCTTAGAGAGGTACTTTCCATGTTAATTGATCTATCTTACTAAAAATATATGTCCCAAATTACTTGTCCATTTAAAATTAATTAAAAAATATCCATTTTAACTTTATTATTAAATATAGATACAAATATTAATATGAAAATTGAAATGAACTAAAAATCAAAAAAGGAAATGATACAATCAAATTCAAATCTTCTACATTCATTTTTATTTTTTATTATGCCATTTTTTCCCATTTTTATTTGTTTTTCCTTCTTCCTCACAGGTTAATTAACCACCTTTCTTATTTACAACCATTATTCTTTCTTTATTTCCTTAATTTCCTCTCAAATCAAAAGTCAATTCTTTCCCTTTTCTCCTCATAATATTTTTAAAATATGCCAAACTTTTTTGCTTTTTAAAATTTTTTTATATTTCCTATCATTTATATAATTTATAGTTATTTTCTACAAATTTAGGATGACTATATATAAAATAAAATAAATAAATTATTATTTTCAAATTGAAATTTAATTTCGGAAATAATTTTCATAATACTCCATATACTTTTCATTTTGTTTTCTCCTAATTTTGTGTAAAATTCACCAATAGTGAAAATTTACTCCATTCATACAAAAGTCTTGAATTGAAAAATATATCAAATTATATTGAAGTTGAGTAAACAACAAAATTAGAAACTTGTTGTTGTTTCAATATTATAGCCATAAGTTTCTCCAAATAAATAGAAATTACAAATAAAAGTGATTCCTAAAAATTAGTAACAAATTGACACACAATTAATAAAATTCCTAAGCTTATGGGAATTCTTTAGAAGTCATTAACTAAATCTTAAGTCCACCAAAATCTTTTATTCTGCATGAAAATAAAATAATTAACAAATTAATGGTAAGACTAAAACTTATTCGTGTTTCCTCTTTTTTTTTCCTATCCGTGCTTCTACTTCCTACTTCTTTTTTCTTGCTTCTTCTTCTGCTTCTTCCGCTCCTCCTAAGCTCCTTCCTCCTCCTCCTTCTTCTTCTTTCACCCTCGAATATCAATAAAATTTGAAACGTTTTGTAGAAATTTCATTCTATTCTATTTCTGCAAATTCTTATTGTACAAAGCTCAGATTTGAATCATGAAAAAGTGAGTTGATGAATGTTATGATATGTTTGTTTATATAGTTGTGTTTAAGTTGGTGTAGAAACCTTTCAAATTCTATAATTTAATTAATGGAGGATTATGTTGTAACTAAAAGAATTTATTTAGATGATAATAAAGAGTCTTTAAATGAAAAAGAAAGCCAAGGAAGGAAGGAGAGGAACATAAGAAGACGTGGGAAGGAGCTCCTAATCAAGTGGATTTAAGTTGACAGTTTTTTTTTCCCTAAGCAACGTTTGAAAAACTCCTAATTAAGTCATTTTTTCATATTTTTAAAAGATAAAAGAGCCCCAAAAAACCAAAAAAAAAAGATAATTTCATTTCCTGATCATTGAGGCGTGCCACATTAGCAGGGTCATGTTTATACTTTATATATATATATTGATTAAAGAGGAAAAGAGGCACGTATATATTTTTATTTCGTTATATGTATGAGAACACGGCAAAAATTCATTGAATTCCAGGAAGAACAAAAACCAACTACACTCTTAGGTAGAGAAAAGTTATAAAAAAAATAAATGAAAAGATTAATTTATTTGCTTGGATTAACAAAAAGAGGGAGGAAAACGAGTATAATGATTTGTGGAAATGAAAGAATTGGCCAAGGAGCCCTTTTTTCTTTTATAAGAGAAGAGATTGTAGCTGGGTATAAATAAATCGGTAAAAGACGAGTAGGCAAATACGTCGTTTGTATCAGTCAGCTTTGAGCTGTCGAGTGACGATTGTCCCATCTCTTAAGAAAGAACACAGGGGCCTGTCTTGTAATGAAGGAGATCTCTGATGTATGTGTGCTATATTATTGTGTTTTATTCTTTAAAGAGTGATCCAGGCAAAAAGAGGAGGAGAACGAGTAAAATGATTAGTGGAAATGAAACAAAATAGCGAGTATAATCATTATGGAAATTTTAATTATAAGGACGGTATTAACATAAAATTTAATTTAGATTATTAATTTCCTTTCCATTTTATATATGTACCGTAGTCTGTTTGTTTTAATATTCTTTTAATAACTATACCTATTATAAATACAAAAAAGTTCACGGCCTTTTTTATCTTTGAAGATACATATGCTGATTATTTTCTTTGTTATACCATCTTTGTCATTCATTGAGTCTATTCTGAATGTTATTTTATCAAATTATTGCCGATGTAATCATAGAAAGCCAAAATAAGGAAGTTAATTTTCGTTAGTACTAATTTCTTGATTAACAATAAAAGCGAATTAGAGATGAATAGCTATATCATTATTAATTGGATGTCTTTGACTCATCGAACACAAATTGTACAAATAAGTCATATATCCTATTCAACACTAATTTTATACATCTTCCCAAACGCTCCCTAAGTATAAAACTATACTGTAGCAGATTTCAAAAGATTGTCTAAATCAAAATTTGTACTCCAAAACAATTCATTCATTTCATCCACCAAATTATTCATTAGTGGCACCATTTCAGCTATCCAGCATTCCAGCTCATTGTAATAATCTTTATCATTCAATTTTAGGCTAAAGTTTGTTCAGTATTGAAACCTAAATGTTTAACTTTTCAATCATTAATTTAAGGGTCGTTTTGGTTCGCGAACAAATTATTCTGATTATAATGGGTATATAATAATACGAAAATGAAATAATAATTGATGTTTTTATAGATATTTGATTCTTTTTTCATGATATATATTTTCTTTCATTGGATTAATTAGAAATAAGATATAAACAATGTAATATCATTTTTTAGTACTTGATCAGTTTATTTTATATTAAAAGAAATTTTGGATTTTTTAATTTAGTTTTATCTTTCTTAAAGAACTTTTAGAGAAACCTGTTCGAGAGGAGCATCTTTTTCGTTTGGTTCTTTTATCATGTGATTAACTAATCAGAGGATTGTTATCCCACATTCATTATTGGTACAATAATACAGAATTATAAATAAAAATAATTTCAAAATTACTTATACAGAAAACAAAAGTTTCGGTCAAAAGATAAAATAACTGAATATTTTGTCTTAAAATTATTATTCTTATTATTAAGACTAGAAATTTATTTGATAACATTAACTATTAAGGATCTTTTACTGTAAAAGCCGAGTTAATGGCTTTACTGCATGGACTTCGAATTGCTTTGAGGATGCAGTTAACACCCTTAACCATTAATATAGACTCTGAGGTAAGTATATTGCTAATTAAAAATAATCATCTTGCCTATTTTAACACCATCTTTCAATGCAGGGAGCTACTTCAGAAGTTAGGGGACCTGCCCATATTACTATCGCGAGGCGAACAAGGTGGAAGATGCTTTAGCAAAGGAAGGAGATCGTTCTGATCATTATAGTAGTATTTTGGAATGAACAGTTCCGCCATTGTTTGCTACCCATATGTTGGAAGCCGGCAAAGGAGGAACAACTTTTGTAACGTCAAAGTGGTCAGTCCATATGTACGTTCTCTAGTTATCGTAATAGTACTGTTTCTAATATTTTTGATGTACCTATGGTACCAACTCTAGGCACTGCCGTCTGCGGCCTCACTATCTTGTAATGATGCATATTAAGTTATTAATATAAATATCTATTTTACCAAAAAAAGAAGAAGATCTTTTACTAAATTAATCTTTTTCTTAAATGAGTAATCGATGACCATATGCCTTATTGGAGCTCCCCTCCCGTGCACCTAGTGTCCAGTGCGTCGCTAATCTAGTTACATGTGTCTGTTTTAGAATTTAATGATCATTTAACTAAAAATACCCCCTATACCACGGTTAAGCCCATTAATTATCTATTTAATTCTTGTTGGGAGTTTTATTATAAATGGTTAGCGATTTGAATTATTGCTTATTCCAATTTTGTTTTACATTTCGTGGAATCCTAGTTTTTTATGAATTGTTGGGAAAACAGCCTAGAAAACAAATATTTTCTCCATTTCGTTTTACTTGGCCCATATAATAAAAGTTGTTTCAATTACTTGTCTAATTTATGAAATAAAGAGAAATTTGTTATATTTTTTTTTCTTTCTACCTTAGTATTAAATAACTACACAAAATAATAATAGTCAAATTTATAGTTTCAAATCATCATTAATAAGGTTAATTTAGTAAAATACATCTCCATTTAAAGTTTTCTTAAGGTCGTGCCAAGTCAACAAGGACCAAGTAAAATGAGAAATACTAATTGAGTATATAATTTAATAACATTCTATAATGTAATAAATGAGCAGAATAAAAAAGTTAATTTTATAATAATAATTGAAAATTTAATATCTATTCATACAAGGGAGAATATCACGTAATATAACTTTATAAATATATTTCAATGCATATAATATAAAATTAATTAATAAAAATAGAAGTATATTTTATAAGAATTTCCTAAAAGATTATCTATTAATATTGTAAATTAATTTTAAATTATTTTTTAAATATTTATTATTGACGATAAAGAAAGAAATTCCTGCATATATGTTATCAATAAAGGAAATGATATAACAGATAACAAATGGGTTTAACCATGGTTTAGAGGGGCTATTTCAGTTAAATGATTATAGACCATTAGATTAGAAAACGGACAAGTGTAATTAGATTAGCATATCACTAAACGAACTGGACATTAGGTGCACTGGACAGGAGCCTCGTCCGGAATAGTGTGGATGAAATTGAAAAAGAAATGCATTCTTGATTTCTAAAAGTGACTAAAATTTTGGACATTTTTTTTTTAACTAAAGTATAACAAATATATAACACGGACAGCAGGGAGTTTTGTTATAGCTTCATGAAGAGCTAAATATTTAGTTTTCAGCCATTTAATTACTTTCTAATGTTCTGAGCTAATTAACTGGTTAATCGTATGAACAATGACTGAGTTCTTTATATTATTCATTTTGAAATGTAAAAGCTAGTAGAATTGCAAACTCTTACTATAGAATTTACAAATATATGGACTTAAACTGTATACTTTGGTAATATATCAGACACTTAACATGCACCATTTAATCAAGTGCTTGACTAAGGAAAGTAACCTCAACTTACCTGAAATCAATTGTCCAACTCTTCTCTCGTATAATCAACTCTTCGAAATCTATAATTTAAGTGGTTAAAACCGTTAACCCAAACTATTCATTCAACCAAATTCCTCCTTAAAATTCCATCAATATTTTATTCTATAATCGCAACATGGCCAAAGGTTCTGTCCATTTTTTATTTTTTTTATTTTTTTTATTTTTTTTAAAGGTTCCCTATGGGAGTTTATTTCATATTAGATCAAAAGGGGTACAAAGAGGTGAATATATCCTTAGACCTCAAGAATTACAAAGCTTGAGTATTGTACCACTCATACAATTCGATCTGAGACAAAATAAACCAAGAGGATTTCTCCTTTAACAGCTAAGCTCACAAAAAGAGATGCTACCATGCACCCTTAGTAGTAAACTAACTATTCATCCTAGATCAAAGATGAAAGAGCCTTTCTTGTCTCGAATTCTAAATTTCTGAGAGCCTTTAATATCATTCCTCAAAATAGATATAATTTGAGTGGGCAAGTTTATAACCTAATTGAAGAAAGAGTTTCTTTTTGTACTCTCTGCCAATTTTGCGAGAAGATCAGCCGTGGCGTTGCCTTATGAAGTGTGTGGATGAATTGGAATTGACCTTGAGATTTCATAATCGAGATCTTCCTGAGTTGATTTTTGAGTTGCCAAGAGCTTTTGAGTTGTCCAGTGATCATCTGGATGATCAGTAGTGAATCAGATTCGACAGTGACTTTGCGATACCCGGTGTCTACACACCATTTCATTCCAATAATAACAGCCTTAAATTCTGCAAAGTTGTTGGAGCATGAACCAAAGTAGGCAGTGAATGCCATGATCAACTGTCCAAGGTGATTCCTTAGTAGGACACCTCCTCCTGCACTGTCCGGGTTGCCCTTGCTGCATCCGTCAACATGAATTTTTCTACCTCTTGTGTGTTCCCTTGATGATATTTCATAATGTATCGTATTGTGTCATACTTTATTATTTTAATGAATATAATATTTGGATAGATTGTATCGTTTAATTTCCGTGGTTACATAATGTTACATATCAACAATTTGAAGGATAAACCTACAAGAAAAGTAGGATACATGGGGTACATTTACTATAAAATGTAAGATAAAAGATAAATTAAGATAATTAAATAATAAATAAAGACAAAATGGGAAAAAAGAAGTAACAATGCGATCACATCAAATTGGTCGTTACACAAAATGAAACTTTTCATCGTTACCTAACAATGAATTTAATGATATAGTAAAATTTAAGTAACAATCAAAATATACATTGTATTTAAACTAACAACACGATACAATACATTAATAGGTAACAATCATCCAAACAAGCAGTAAAATTTTCCGACATATTATATTGAATCACATAAGTTTTCAACATTGAGCTACAAATATTGTTGACGTAGGCCCAAGTCGAGGCCCAAAGATAGCAATAGTTACCGGCCCAAGTTGACCGGACCCGGTTTATTTTGTGTTGACTTGTATTGTTGTATATTGATTATATAGTGGACTTCTAGAATGATGTAAAGAAAAACAAATATTTTCCTTTCATTTGCAATATTATTTCTCTTTCTTCTCTCTATCTCTCCTTAGATCTAGGGTTTTCCTCTTTACATTTTGACTCCGATCTAGAGCTCCGTAGCTCTAACATGGTATCAAAGCAGATAATATTGATCCTCTCGTCTTCCTCTATCGACCGATGTTACCCTTCAACGATTTTGCCGGAGTAATTTTCCAACGATATTTTGATTACAGGGTGATCTGGTGGAGTGTTGACGGTTTTGCGGTGATCTAGTGGTGGTTCTGGTCTGTTTCATCTGCAGTAGTGTCAATTTTTTCGAAGGCCTTGCTTTTTCAGGTTGTGAAGAAGGGTGGTAATCGTTCCTTCTCTTTAGTTCACGTTTTCGGCATCTGTTTGTCGTTGGTCTTCTTGTTGTGTTGGTAGTTTAGTCATCTTAAGCTTCCAGTTTAGTTTTCGATTTCGATCATGACTTCGACTTCCAGTACTGTCAATCAGGAGTTTGAGGAATTTACGATCTCTCAAACTCATCCCTTTTATATACATCCGTCGGACAATCCAGGGACTCGTTTAGTTTCACCTCCTTTTAATGGAACTGGATTTGTTATTTGGAGAAAGAATATGCTTACTGCTCTTTCGGCTAAGAACAAAATGGTTATTGTAACGGAGATTATCCCTAAACCAGGATCAGATTCTCCATACTTTTTTTATTATGAACGTTGTAACGATATGATCATAGCATGGATTGTTAATTCCCTGTCTACAGAGGTAGCCACGAGTATTATGTGCTTTGACTCGGCTAAGGATATATGGAGTGATATAAATGAACATTTTGGCCAGTCAAATGGTACTACATATATTCATATCCAAAAGGAAATCAATGGAACTTCTCAAGGTTCCTCCAACATTGCTTCCTATTTCACAAAACTGCGTAGTCTATGGGATGAACTTAGCAATTCTTATGTAAGTCCTGTTTGTACATGTGGTTCCTTAGGAAAATTTGTTGAACAACAGAAGTTATTTTAGTTTTTGAGTGGACTAAATAATGATTACTCTCTTTGTAAGAGTAATATCTTAATGATGCCCGACCTTCCATCTCTTAGCAAATCCTACTCCATGCTCCAGCATGTTGAGAAGCAAAAAGAATCTTCCACTCTGTTCCAAGGTTTTTCTACTGATTCTGCATCTTTTCATGCTTCTTCTCATAACCTCATCTCCGAAAAGGGGTATACTCAAAGGTTTCAGTTTGAGCCAAAAAGAAACCTTGCACTTACTATCCAATATGATCCCAAGAGGTCTTTTGCTTTCGCAGGCAGTCCTACTTACACTTCATCTTTGTTTTACAAATATTGTAAGAGATCAGGACATGTTGTGGAGAAATGTTATAGGTTCTTTGGTTTCCCAGCAGATTTCAAGTTCACTAAGAACAAGAAGTCTGCAGCATGTGTACAAACTGATGGTTCTTTTGGTAATTCCTCTTCCTCCTCCAAGACTACTGAAGATGAGTACAGACTAACTAAAGACCAGTATCAACATTATCACTATCTCCAACAACTCCACCACAGTTCCATTGGTCATCCTTCAGTCAATTCTATGACCCATTCTTCTACAAAATCCAGTGATATTGATTTTGATAACCCAGGATTTGCCTACTTTGCGGGTGTGTTTAATCACCCTCATGTTAATTCTGTTGTGTTTCATGCTTGTATAGTGTCACAATTAGGCTCAAATCCTTTGATCATAGACTCTGGTGCTACAAATCATATGACACCTCACAAACATTTACTTCACAACCTCACACCTCTTGTAGTTCCTTTCTTAATTAGTTTACCTAATGGCTATAAGGTTAAAGTCATTTCTACTGGATCACTGCACCTAAGACCAGATATGACTTTACATAAAGTCTTATTAGTCCCTTCTTTCCAATTTAACCTTATTTCTATTCATCAACTCCTTACTCACTTTGACTGTAATGCTCTATTTACCAAATCTAATTGTATATTATAGGGCCCTTCTCTGAAGAGGCAATTGGAAATTGGTAGAGCTGGAAATGGTCTTTACTTTCTCAATACAGATCTTTCTTTGTTAAGTCCTACTATTCAAAATTCTGTTTCCAATTCATGTAATTCTTCTATTCCTGTTACATGTACTGTTTCTTCATCTACTACTTCTCATCCTTGTAATTTTCTTTCTGTTGCTCTTGATGTTAATAAGAATGATCTGTTTTGGCACCAACGATTGGGCCGCATGCCTTTTCATAAAATGAAATCCATTCCTTGTCTATCTGATCAACTTTCTTTTAAACAACATTTCTTATGTGATATTTGTCCAAAGGCTAGACAACAAAGACAACATTTCTTACAGCAACCTGTCTTATCAATAGGATTCCTTCCACTGTGATACATAACTTGTCACTTTTTGAGAAATTGCATGGTCATGCTCCTTCCTATGATCATCTAAAATCCTTTGGTTGTATGTGTTATGCTGCTTCTCCCAAACCTAGTAGAGACAAGTTTCATTCTAGGTCTGTCCCTAGTATATTTTTAGGATACCCTTGCGGTAAAAAAGGGTACAAACTGTTCAATCTATCTACCTTGTCTGTTTTTTTTTTTCTAGGGATGTTATGTTTCATGAACACATTTTCCCCTATAATGTATCTTCTCCCCTCCCTTTTCCTGTCCCTCCTCCTACTTTCCTTGATGACTTTTCCCTTCCTGATTCTTCACCTATTTCTGCTCCTACTTCTTCTGCTGTCCCATCCCCCGTGGTCTCACCTCCTGTTTCTACTTCTCTCACCTCTACTGCACTTCTCAGGAGAAGTACCAGAATATCTCATCTCCCTTCCCATCTTGCAGACTATGTCGTCTGCTCTTCCACTTTTGTTCATCCTTCCTCTCTTTCTGTCAATACCAAGGTGTCTATAGCTGATCTGCACATGCATGAGCCTCAGTTTTACCAGCAGGCTGCCTCCAATCCTGCTTGGCAAGAGGCAATTCTAAATGAATTCAGGGCTCTTGAGGCGAACCATACTTGGGACATTGTCCCTCTCCCCCCCAACAAGAAGGTTATACCTTGCAAATGGATGTACAAAATCAAACAAAAATCTGATGGTACAATTGAAAGGTACAAAGCTCGGCTTGTTATTAGGGGTGACACTCAAAAAGAAGGCATTGATTATCATGATACTTTTTCCCCAGTTGTTAAACTTACCACTGTCAAGTGCTTATTATCTATTGCTGCTAAGAGACACTGGATAATTTATCAATTGGATGTCAAAAATGCTTTTCTGCATGGGGACTTTCATGAGGATGTTTACATGAAGGTCCCTCCTGGTCTTCTGGTTTCTTCTACCTCTTCCACTCCCTTGGTTTGCAAACTCAGGAAATCCTTATATGGCCTCAAACAGGCTTCTAGACAATGGTTTTCCAAATTGTCTGAAGCTTTGTTATCTAGAGGCTACATTGCTAGCAAAAATGACTATTCTTTGTTTACAAAGTCTTCCGGTTCTTCTTTGGTTATCCTTGTGGTTTATGTGGATGATATCTTGCTTGCTGGTTCTAACATTGTTGAAATGGATGCCCTGAAATCTTTTCTTGATCAGCAATTCAAGATTAAAGATTTGGGGCTAGTGCATTATTTTTTGGGACTGGAGATCACTGCTCACTCCTTAGGTTATCTCATGAATCATAATAAATTCACTACTGATTTGCTAGATGAGTTCCATTGCTCTCATCTTACACCAGTTTCTTCACCTTTGGACATTTCTATCAAACTCACCTCTGATGGTGGTGACATTTTACCTGATCCTACTTCTTATAGAAGGCTTATTGGGAAATTAAATTTTCTCCAACATACCAGGCCTGACATATCTTTTGCTGTGCAGCATCTTAGTCAGTTTCTTCATACTCCCCGGATTCCACATATACTTGCTGGGCTTCATGTTTTGCGATATTTGTTGAATGCCCCTGATCAAGGCATTCTTCTTTCCTCTTCACCTGAGTTTTTTGTTGTGGCTTTTACTGATTCTGACTTGGCTGCGTGTCCGATGTCGCGCAGATCTGTTACTGGATATTATGTTACTTTTGGTGGCAGCCCTGTTTCTTGGAAAAGTAAGAAACAACCAACCATTGCTCTTTCTTCTACTGAGGCCGAATACAGAGCCTTACGCAAAGTTGTGGCTGAAGTTGTTTGGTTGATTCTATTATTTGGTGACCTTGGTCATTCTATTACTTCTCCTGTACCTATTTTCTATGACAGTCAGACTGCCCTACATATTGCAAAAAATCCTGTGTTTCTTGAACGGACGAAACACATTGAAATAGATTGTCATTATGTACGAGATTGTTTATCTTCTGGTATTGTTTCTCTTCATCATGTTTCTTCTATTGATCAACTTGCAGATATTATAACTAAACCATTGGCTGGTCCTCTCCATCATTCCATCTTATGCAAGCTGGCCGTGCACACACCCTCCAGCTTGAGGGGGGGGGGGGGCAAGTCGAGGCCCAAAGATAGCAACACTTACTGGCCCAAGTTGACCGGACCCGGTTTATTTTGTGTTGACTTGTATTGTTGTATATTGATTGTATAGTGGACTTCTAGAATGTTGTAAAGAACAACAGATATTTTCCTTTCATTTGCAATAATATTTCTCTTTCTTCTCTCTATCTCTCCTTAGATCTAGGGTTTTCCTCTTTACATTTCGACTCCGATCTAGAGCTCCGTAGCTCTAACAAATATTCCGTTGATACTTTTTACCTCACCTACCCAAAACTCCAAAAGGAAAGAACATTGATTTATTTGGTAATGAAAGTGAGTCATATGCACTGTTTTCTTTAGATTAAACTCTTTAACAATGACATATATCATTTCTCTTAAATATATGATACTGTATGTATATATATTGTTTTAAATTTCTCTACTCTTCTATACCATTTAATAAGCACTAGTGTGAAGGTTAGTTAAGCATTCAGAATTCACAAGAATTAATTCAATTATTCAAATATAGGTGTAAAAAAGGCAAACTGCTCTGATTTCTGTAACTAAAATGGTGCGAAGTTGAGGGATCCACGTATTTTTTTCAAAGATTCTGTACATCATGTAAAAGATAGGAAGAAAAAGAAGACTTTCTAGGTCTATGAATTATTGCATCACAAATGTAATAGTGTAGCTGCCATAGTTTATTTCTTTGCTTAGCTTGCACCTTCTATCCAACAAATAAAGTATACCAACAAAAGTCAAATTGAGCCGACAACATGACAAAACTAAATCAAAATGCGTAACTCTACCCTTTTACCTTCTAAATGAAAGCTATATAAAGGGCTCTGAGTGCAGCTTAAGAGGACAACAACTTCTCTCCTTTGTTTCAAATATGGGGAAAATGGTCTCTCTATTTTCCATTCTTTTAGTGGTTTTAGTCTCACTTAGCTTAGCTTCTGAAAGCTCAGCAAATTATCAATACGCATCTCCCCCACCACCAAAGGAGCCATATTATCCTTCACCAACACCTTATCATCCTGCACCGGTTTATAAATCACCACCACCAGCAACTCCGATATACAAGTCACCACCACCACCTAAGGAACCATACTACCCTCCACACATCCCAGTCTACAAGTCGCCACCTCCACCAACTCCTATTTACAAGTCACCACCACCACCCAAGGAGCCATACTACCCACCACACACCCCAGTCTACAAATCGCCACCTCCACCGACTCCAATTTACAAGTCGCCACCCCCACCCAAGGAGCCTTACTACCCTCCACACACCCCAGTCTACAAGTCGCCACCTCCACCTACTCCAGTTTATAAGTCACCACCACCACCCAAGGAGCCTTACTACCCTCCTCACACTCCAGTCTACAAGTCGCCACCTCCACCGGCTCCAGTTTACAAGTCGCCTCCACCACCCAAAGAGCCATACTATCCTCCACACACCCCTGTCTACATGTCACCACCTCCACCAACCCCAGTCTACAAGTCGCCACCACCACCCAAGGAGCCTTACCATCCTGCACCAGTTTATAAGTCTCCACCACCACCAACGCCTGTTTACAATTCACCACCACCACCCAAGGAGCCATACTACCCTCCACACACCCCAGTCTACAAATCGCCGCCACCACCAACTCCAATTTACAAGTCGCCACCACCACCCAAGGAGCCTTACTACCCTCCACACACCCCAATCTACAAGTCACCACCTCCACCAACTCCAGTTTACAAGTCACCACCACCACCCAAGGAGCCATATTACCCTCCACACACCCCAGTCTACAAGTCACCAACTCCAGTTTACAAGTCGCCTCCGCCACCCAAGGAGCCTTACTACCCTCCACACACCCCAATTTACAAGTCGCCACCTCCACCTAAGGAGCCTTACTACCCCCCACACACCCCAATTTACAAGTCGCCACCACCGCCAACTCCAGTTTACAAGTCACCACCACCACCCAAGGTGCCTTACTACCCTCCACACACTCCAGTCTACAAGTCACCACCTCCACCAACTCCCGTTTACAAGTCGCCACCGCCACCCAAGGAGCCATACTACCCTCCTCACACCCCAATTTACACGTCGCCACCACCACCACCCCACTATCTTTACAGCTCTCCCCCTCCTCCTTACCATTACTAAGAAGCCACTTCACTAAATCTGAGGTAAAGCCAAACTATAACTTTTAAAAGTGATTTGACTAAAGTGCAAAGCAATAAGTTTCACAACCTTCATGCAAATCATTAATATATATATATATAGACCTACGCTGTCCCATTTGGTTAGCTTCTACTATATGTTCTCATTCACAATATTATATTCTTATGCAGGAAAAGCAGAATGTTGAGCTGCAAGAAAGCAATTTCCATTTTCGAGAGGCAATGAAAAAAAGATTAAAAAAGCAAATAATAAGCCCCACGGGAGGCGAAGTTCTTTTGTAGCTTCACGTTGTCTAAGTTATTAGTAATATTGTGTGTACTCTATATTATATTTATATTTTAATTCTATTTTATTGTGTATGTTTGCTCAGTTTCGAACTCCTTTCGAAATGCAGAGATTATGAGATGAATAAAATAAGTTATTGCTATACGTTTTTCCCTTCTCTCTCTACTCTTTTTTTTTTGTCCTTTTTTTTAATCTCTTCATCTTTATATAGAATCATTTAGGTGAGGTTCATCGATTACACAAAATCGATCGTTACATAAAATGAGGTTTTTCATCGTCAATAAATTCAACGATACGATGCAATAAAATTTAAGTAACAATCAAACTATATATTGTATACAACAATCGGCAACAGGCCAATTAAAAGAAGTTAATCCCACGATGTCAACGTATGCTACACTGAACAATAAATTAAGAAAATTTTCAAAATTGACAATGGTAAAAGTGTAAAAAATTAATGATGAACAAAAAAGTGGGTGAAGTTATTGAGTGGAAAAATATGTTTAATGTACGTACATAGCATATAATAATCCCTTCAGAAATACGACAAAGTCATCATCTTCATATTCTGTTTCATAAAATTCATCCAATATATATTTTGTAAAATGCTATGATTAAGTCAATCCTATATATAAGAGGAAGTGTTCTAACTAAGAAAAGAAAGACAAGGAAAAGGAGGCAGTATTGTGTATGATCGACCAAACATACATTAGTTATTAATTATTATTAAGCTTGGACAATACTGTCTTATTATAGAGCTGTCGATATTAGTTTAAATAATTAAATATTATGTAATTCATCTAATTCAATCAAAGCTTGATTTGTTAAGTACATTAGATGATTGAAAATATATATATATATATATATATATATATATATCGGTCAGTATGCGTCGATCCTAAATACTCCGTCAATGTTTTGGCTTGAAATAGGCTAAAATAATTTCAAGTTGATTCTCTCTACTCTACTAGTTAATTAAGACCTTTTTTAAGATATTGATTAAGTTTTTAGTTATATAGTCAATACAAATACATTAAATAATAAATGGTTAGAGACATAGAACCTCCATGCAATTATTATAAGAATTTTTTTGAGAAGTGGTCTCGAATTAGATAATTTGGATGGTGACTCCTTTTTCCAAATCAAATTTAGAAGTGCAATTTGTAGAAAAAGAGCAAAACCCTGGACAGTGGACATTCTTGTATAAGATGAGAACCTAGTAAGCCATGTTAGTAAACTTCAACAACTAAATTGTAATAGTATTATTGGAAAAGCCAAAAAAGGTGACAATAAATTAATGTTGATACTTTTTTTTTCTTTTAAAACCAACATTTGATAGTAGTTATATTCCAACAAAAAGAAACACAGAGAGGGACTAGGCCTTACCTCGGAAGATAACACTTGACTAGAAAACTACCCTAGTCAATGTGCAAAAAGGAGTAGGATTACATATACAAGATACTACCCCCTAAGAAGTTTTTAACTAACAAAAAAATTAGCCATATCATATCTAAGTCTTAGGCTAGGAAGTTGGCATTTGTCCAATTGGAAAGGTCCTTCGCACTCTTTAGGTAATGATCGAAAAGAGTGCAGACAAATTTCATGTTTGGAAGCTTGTTTAGCGAGCAAGTTAGAGACCTGATTTGCCTCTCTAAAGCAGTGTCTTATATTAGCATCCATCAATTTCAATTTCTCCAAGATACTATCCACTCTTCTCTTCAATTTGAGATTAGCAATACCTCTATTCTGCACCATATTAATGATAATTTCGGAGTCTAGTTCCAAGTCCATCTTGGTGAAGCCCATGTTGTAGCAGAGGTCCACTCCATAATCTGCAGCTACTGCCTCTGTCATGTTGTTGTTGTTACTATTTACACAGATAGAAAATGTAATGATGATATAACCTCTTTATTTCTGATGATTCCGGCAATGCCTGCCTTTCTAGTGGCATGAATATAACTCCCATTTGTGTTTAGTTTGACTCTTCCCTCATGAGGTTTCTCCCAGCAAACTCTTCTCCATTTAGTGAGGGTCTAAGCCTCTCAATTGCATCACATAGCTGGTGCCATGGGGTGTTGATATCGAGATTGGGCATTATCTTGGATAAGACATATCTGATGGTTCTCTCTATTTGGTATATCATTCTAGAAATTCCATGAGTGTCTTTGTCCTCCATATTTACAAGCACAGAAGCACTTCCAAGTTTCCCAAATGATCACAATAGGAGTAATCTGAAGGAGAACCTTGTGAATTCTATTTTTTGAGGCAGCGGTCCAGCATGCTTGAAAGTTTGTCTGATTCTATTTAGATTACTATCAACACCTAAGGTTCTAGCAAAATATTTCCAAGCTTCCTGTATAATATTTCCTTTCATAAAAACATGAAGTATGGTCTCATATTGAGGATTAGTACAACATTTACAAGTAGGGGTTAAACTAGTTATGGTATTAGCAATAGGAAGTCTAATAAGCATTAATCTCCAAGATAAGAAAGATATCTTGAAAGGGAGACGGTTATACCATACCTTGCATGTGTCATTCATTGTTTGTCCATTTTTTCTGGTGGTTGTCCAAGTAAATTGACTAGAGCAATGTCCATTCTCAGTTGGATTCCATATTGCATAGTCTATTTTGTTCCTGTCCCCAATTGGCATAGTCAGAATCTGTTGTACTAGATCTTTAGTTAGGACTTCGTTTAGCTTAGGAATATCCCATTCTCCATTAGGAATATTATCACCTATGATTTTAGAGTAATAGAATCTTCCCTGTATGAGTCTTGCTAAGGCACCCTTACCAGACCAATTGTCTCACCAAAAATTGTTGTTACCAGCTTGAATACTCCAGATGATATTGGGCTCAGCTAGATGTTTAATGACCATTATTTGTTTCCAACAGTGAGAAGTGACACTGGATTTGGCTCTAGCTATGGCATGCATTCTACTGCAGTACTTTGCATTCAAAAAGCTAGCCCAAAGAGACTTGATAGTTCTGTACTACCTCCAGAATCTTTTAATAGCCAAGGTGGTACTAATTTCCTGCATGTTTATGATACCAATACCCCCTTCCTCTAGTGGGAAACACAACTTCTTCCATGCATACCAATGATACTTAGATTTATCACCAGAGGAGCCCCAAAAGAAGTTGGAAAAGTGCTTCTCAATTAAATCAAGAGTTCCCATTGGAGGGCTCAATGCAGATAAAGTATAAACAGGTAAGGATTGCAAGACATGTTTAATTAAGATAATCTTACCACCAGGAGAAAGCATGTTGCCCTGCCAACCTTTGAGTTTATTCACCACATTTTCAATCGAATTTTCAAAAATCTCAATTCTTTTTTTGCCAATGAAGATGGGGCATCCAAGATATTTGAAAGGAAAGTTGTTATCTATAAAATTAGTCATTTTTCTCATTCTATTTATCCTACTAGCCGAAGCCTTAGGATAGGTGACAAAAAAACTTTAAGCATTATTAACCAATTATCCAGAAATCATTTCATAGTCTCTAATGCATCTCATGACTAATTTAATAGATTTATTATTACCACCAGTGAAGATCAAAATATCATCAGCATAAACAAGGTGATTAATAATGGGACCATTCTTACTCATGTAGAAGGGAGTAAAATCGAGATGATGATTTAATCTATTGAGCATTCTAGTTAGTACATACCTCAGCACCTAAAATAAAGAGAGAGGGAGAGAGAGGATCACATTGTTTTAAGACTTTAGAGGATGTAAAAAATCCATGCATATGTCCATTTATTACAATGGAGTACTAGACATTATTGAGCAATCTTTTTATACAGTTAATCCAAACAGTAGAGAAGCCAAAATTTGTCAACACAGAGATGAGAAAGGACCAACACATCCTATCATATGCTTTATATATATATATCTGATCATATTACCCCCTTTAGTATACCTAGTGATGTCATGAGCAATTTCTTGGGCTAAAAGGACATTTTCAGTGATGTGTCTACCTTTAAAGAAGCCACTTTGGTTATCAAAGATCAAAGAGACTAACAGAGGATTAAGCCTCGTGGCCAAAATCTTAGAAATGATCTTATTAGAAAAATTCGTAAGACTAATTGGCCTTATATCAGAAAATGTGAGAGGAGACATAGTTTTAGGAATAAGTATTAAACATGTATGAGTAAAGAATTTAGTAAGGTTACCTCCCTTGAAGAAATATTGAACAAAATGGATGATGTTAGATTTGATAGTGTCCCAGCAACTCTGATAAAACTTACCATTGAAACCATCTGGTCCAGCAACACTTTCAGGAGACATCTCAAAGACAGAGGTTCTGATTTCCTCTTCTTTAGGGATGGTAGTGAGAATGATGTTATCGTCCTCTGATATGCTTGGAGTAACTATGTCTAGCATGCTTTCACAGCTCTTGGTGACCTATAAATTAAAAAGCTTCTTGAAATGCTTCACAACCGCTTTTTCCACCTTGTTATTACTGTGGTCCCAATTGCCTTTGTGGTTCTGAATTTTCTGAATATGAAGTCTTCTTCTTTTGTTTTTCAGAATAGAGTGGAAGTACTTTGTGTTTCTATCACCTTCTTCATACCACTTGATTTGAGCTTTTTGTCTCAATAAATTATCTTGAGTACGATTCTAGTTATCATAGTAGTACTGCTACTAATATTTTTGATGTATCTATGGTACCAACTCTAGGCACTGTCTTCTGCCGCTCACTATCTTGTAATGATGCATATTAAGTTATTACTATAAATATCTATTTTACCAAAAAAAAAAGAGGATCTTTTACTAAATTAATCTTTTTTTTAAAATGAGTAATCGATGACTATATACCTTATTGGAATAGTGTGGATGAAATTGAAAAAGAAATGCATTCTTGACTTCTAAAAGTGACTAAAATTTTGGACATTTTTTTGAACTAAAGTATAACAAATATATAACACGGACAGCAGGGAGTTTTGTTTTATCTTCATGAAGAGCTAAATAGTTAGTTTTCAGTAAGGGTGTCAAGTGGGCCGGGTTGACCCGGTACCGGCCCACTTAGCCCGGCCCACTAAGCCATCGGATCGGACCGGATCGGACCCGGTATAAGTGGTGGGCCTGGAGGGTTTTTAGGGGGCTGGGGCGGACACGGTATTGAAACCGGTGGACCGGCCCAGTTAGAAAATCGGACCGGGTTCACCGGTGCACCGGCCCGGCCCGACCTGGTTTTTGTTTTTTTTTAAGAAAAAAAATTACTGGGCCGTTGGGCCCCAGCCTGCAAAGGTTGTTTTGGTCCGTTGAGGCCCAACGGCTATAATGCCATTGGCCCAACGGCCAAACAGCCTTTTTAGGCTTTAAATTTTTAAAAAAAAAAAAAATCAAATTTTGTTTTTCCTATAAATACCAAAAAATATTTCCTACAATCTCAATTCTCATTCTCTTATTCTCTCTCAAATTTGCTAAAATTATCTCATAAAGTGTTCTATATATTTTATTATTTTGCAATTACAAATACTACGTTGAAGTTTCTAAAAGTACTCAATTGACCAACTTTCGAGTACTTCAAAAATTTGGTATATCGTTCCATCTCTTACTTTTAATTTTTAATTAGTGTATTATTTGTTGAATATTTATTTGGATTTTTTTTGTGTTTTTTGAATAATTGTTAGTTTAATTGGTAATATGGATAAATTAAGAAAAGTCGGTAAAAGTGTTAGAAATTTTTGTCCCGGAAATGGTAGTGGTAGTGGTAGTAAGAAACAAATTGGTTCCGGTAGAGGTAGTTCAAATGCTCGATATACTCGTGTGCCTCCGGTACCAATTAGCGAACCATTTGAGAATGAAATACGTGTAGGTGCTCACGATATGAATTATTTTGAGGCTCAAGAAAATTATGGTATAGAAGAAGAGAATGAAGTAGACTCTGTTCATTTAGATGAAAATGATGATGATGTTGATGTTACACCCGAATCTGGTAATGTTAATGTTCAATCTGAATCAGTTAATCTTCCTCCCCGGCCCCCTGTAAGATCTCGTAAAAAAACTAGTGTTGTGTGAAATTTTTTTACCCGAATAGAAGGAACCACTCAGGTTGAATGCGATCTTTGTCAGAAAAAATACGAGCATAAGACCGGGGGTAATAAAGGAGGTACGGGTCAGTTGTCGAGACATTTGAAGGAGATCCACCCAATAGAGCTAGCTCAGGTAACTGGTGGTGAGACAGTTGGGGGCCCAAGTCAAACTAGATTGAACCCAAAAACCGGTCTATTAGTTAAGAATTATAATAAAATGAAGGATCGTGAAGAAATAGCCAAAATGATAGCTATGGGTTGTTTGCCTTTCTCTTTTGCTTCTTCTGATGCTTTTATTCATTATATTCAGGCAATTTATAATCCTATGTTTGAGGGTATTCCTAGAAGTACTTGTCGGTCCGATATTTTTAGACTTCATGCACAATATGTTTACTATTTATCTGCATTATTAAAAAATCTTTCATGTAGAGTTGCTTTAACTTCTGATCTTGGTCGTGCTATTAATAAAAATGATTATTTAACAATTACTTGTCATTGGGTAGATAGTAATTTTGTTATGCAAAAACGTATTTTAGCATTTTTGTATGATGAAGACCGTAGACACACTGAAAAATTTATTTCTGAATCTATTACAAAAATTGCAAGATATTATGGTATTGACCGTAAAGTTTTATGTATATCTTTTGATAATGCATCTAACAACAACGCTGCTATTGAGTTGTTAAAAACTGAACTTTCTCCACCGTTACCCGAAATATTTCATGTTAAGTGTGCTTGCCATATATATAATTTAATTGTAAAAGATGGTCTTGCTTTTTTTGAGCCTGCTATTGAAAAAGTTAGACTTGCAGTTGGCTTTATTCAAGGAAATAACAGAAAAATTAGACTTACCGAATTTAAAAGAAAATGTCAGGAAAATGGACTTAGACCGAGATTAATGCCTGAAGAAATAGATGTTAGATGGAATTCTACGTATGATTTCTTAAATACTTGCAATATTTATAAAGTTCCTATTACTATGACTTTTAACCAATTTGCTAGTGATTTTTCCGATTGTATGTTACAAAATTCAGATTGGGCTGAAATTGATGATATTGTTAATTTTTTGCAAAAATTTTATCTAGCTACGGTTGAATTTTCTGGAGCTTATTATCCTACTGTTTGTAATATTTTAGCTTATTTAGTCGACATTTCTTTATTGCTTAACGAGTATAAGTCTAAACCAGGTTACAAATATGTTATTGAGGCAATGATTGATAAATTTAAAAAAAAAAAAATTTCGCTTCCCCCTATTTTCTTAGTTGGTGCTATAATAAATCCATGTATGAAATATAATACTATGTCCGAATTTACTTCTCTTATTTATTTTGCTTTAGGAGTAAAAGCTAATGAAGAACCTTCTTTGTTTACGGCTATGTCTGATGCGAATAGTTACATGAGCACATTATATAATCATTATGCTGATTTACTTGACAATGCTTTACCGTCACACATTACACCGAGCCCCGCTCCCCATCCTTCTGAGGAACCATCATCTTTTAAAAGACAGGCACATAATATGTCTGCTTATTGTGTTTCTGATCTATCTGTTTGGAATAGATTGCAGCCTTCATCGCATAGAACCGTAAGTCGGGAAGAGCTTAAGTATTATCTTATGCAGCCTACAGAGGATCCTAGAGGTAGAATCAACACGCTGGAATGGTGGAAGAATAATGAAAGACAATATCCTGTACTTTCAATGTTAGCTAGAGATATATTGAATGTTCCAATGTCAACCGTTGCATCAGAGAGCGCTTTTAGTCAAGGACGGCAGCAGATTGGAGACAACCGACACACATTGGGAGGCAATGCCGTGAATGTTTTAGTTTGCCTTAGAGACTGGATTAGAGCAGAACGAAGAAATCAAGGAATGTTCGTGGAGCCGGAAGACGAAGAAGATCTTGAAGAAATAATGACTTCAAGAGAGAATTCAGCACAATCAAGTCCAATGCATGGCTTTAGTGCCATTGATTTTGACAATCCACAGCCAATTCCCATTAATGTTAACAGGCGTGAATTGGAAAAAATGATGAAAAATTTGTAGAATTTACAATTAATCAATTGAATTTTCATTTTTCAATTTAACTTTGTGAAATTAGTGAAATGTAATTGCAACCTTGTAACTTGTAAGTTTTCAAACATTTTGCAATCAATCAAATATTAAATTCATTTACTCTTTATATATTTTTTCCATTTAAAATTTAAATTGAATATCTTGTATGAATTCAATACTTTTAATATAATAGTATAAAAGTATATGTTGTTGAATATTGTATATATGTATGTATATTCTTTAAAATAGTTTATATTGAATGTAAATATGTGTGTATGTTCTTTAAAGTAGTATATATTGAATTTATATATGTATGTATATTCTTTAAAATAATATTTATATATATGTATATATATTCTTTAAAATAGTATTTATATGTATGTATATTCTTTAAAATAGTATATATTGAATGTAAATACATGTGTATGTTCTTTAAAGTAGTATATATTGAATGTATATATGTATGTATATTTTTTAAAGTAGTATATATTGAATGTACATACATATATATGTTCTTTAAAGTAGTATATATTGAATTTATATATGTATGTATATTCTTTAAAGTAGTATATATTGAATGTACATACATATGTATGTTCTTTAAAGTAGTATATATTGAATGTATATATGTATGTATATTCTTTAAAATAATATATATTGAATGTATATATGTATGTATATTCTTTAAAATAGTATATATATGTATGTATATTCTTTAAAATAGTATATATATGTATGTATATTCTTTAAAATAGTATATATATGTATGTATATTCTTTAAAATAGTATATATTGAATGTACATACATATGTATGTTCTTTAAAGTAGTATATATTGAATTTATATATGTATGTATATTCTTTAAAATAGTATTTATATGTATGTATATTCTTTAAAATAGTATTTATATGTATGTATATTCTTTAAAATAGTATATATTGAATGTAAATACATGTGTATGTTCTTTAAAGTAGTATATATTGAATGTATATATGTATGTATATTCTTTAAAGTAGTATATATTGAATGTACATACATATATATGTTCTTTAAAGTAGTATATATTGAATTTATATATGTATGTATATTCTTTAAAGTAGTATATATTGAATGTAAATACATATGTATGTTCTTTAAAGTAGTACATATTGAATGTATATATGTATGTATATTCTTTAAAATAGTATATATTGAATGTATATATGTATGTATATTCTTTAAAATAGTATATATATGTATGTATATTCTTTAAAATAGTATATATTGAATGTACATACATATGTATGTTCTTTAAAGTAGTATATATTGAATGTACATACATATGTATATTCTTTAAAATAGTATATATATGTATGTATATTCTTTAAAATAGTATATATTGAATGTAAATACATGTGTATGTTCTTTAAAGTAGTATATATTTAATGTATATATGTATGTATATTCTTTAAAATAGTATATATATGTTTGTATATTCTTTAAAGTAGTATATATTGAATGTAAATACATATGTATGTTCCTTAAAGTAGTATATATTGAATGTACATATATATGTATGTTCTTTAAAGTCGTATTCTAAGTAGTATTATATTAAAAAACAATCAAAGTTCAAAATTTTTTTTAGTCGGGACCCGGCCCGGCCCATGTAAAATGCACTAATGGGCCGGTGCTGGGCCGTTTGGGCTTTAATTACTGCTGGGCCCGGGCCCAGTTAGAGTGAAGACCGGACCGGACCCGGCCCAGGCCCGGTAAAAAATACCGAACAGGAGCCGGGTTGACCCGGCCCGGCCCGATTGACACCCTTAGTTTTCAGCCATTTAAGTTATAATATATTGATGACGTAATAATTTTTTCATATTATTAATTTAATTTAATCAATTATAACAGATCACTTACTGTTTATTTCAGATGTTTAATATTGTTAACTAAATTTATCTATAGTTGTTGATTTAATTGCGTAAATATTTTCTCACTAACATGCATATAATTTAGTCTCTTTCAAATTAAATGTTGCAATTTTCAGGTCACTTAAAATTAAATGTTTCTTCATGTGGTGTGTTCAATTGATTAGACAGACACACTTGACAAGTTAAATGTCTTTTCCCTTAAACTAATAACAAATTATTATTCACTAGTTAAGTTTATCATGTTCTCAAATTATAATTATTACTTGTTGAGTGAATTCTAAACTATTCAACTGCAAATCCTAACTAAACTAAACATCAAAGATGATAAATAATCTATTCTTATAAGATACAATCTGATATACTCAATGAAAAATTTATCCCAAAACGTTTATAAAACTAACCCACTGTCAAGAGAAGTCAAGAGCTTCTAAATTTGAAAAACATTGATATACATAGACTACGAGACAATCCAAGAAATAGTATATATATATATATATATATATATATATATATATATATATATATATAAAATGTATAATTAAGAGAATGTAAAATCTAGAAAGAATTCTCTGTCACTGAGATGAACCAACGACGCCTATCAACTGAATAACCAATTTCGGAACTAATCACGGAATCCATCACCTACATCCTTAACACCTGCCACACGATGTATTAAGCACAAATGAGTTAAGTACCATACGAAAGGTACTATTAAGTGTCACGACCCGAACCGAGGCCCTAGCCGTGACGGGCTTCCCGAACTGGTGATGGTCCAAGAAGGCCCCTTAGCATTACATCATAAGCATAGTCATAATAAAAGTGCGGAAAATAGACCCATAATGAAGAAATTCAACTGAAAGGATAATTTAAATCCAAATCTTAGAATGAAACTCAAAACAAGAACCATCATTGAGTCTACGAAGCCTCTAACATTATGAATAGAAATTCTAGCCGGGACATGGCCCCGAAAATACCAGAAAACCCAAATAGTTTGAATTCAACTGAAAATAAATCTAAGACATATGCCTTCCGAAAGATGGAATGGCTCACCACAGGTTAGCTGCAACTCTGAACGTATCCTAAAGCAGTGCAGGATCTCAGGTAAGTGCTTCGGAACCTACATCATGAAAAGATATAGCGTCCGGAGACGGTCAGTACGATGAGTACTGGCATGCAACCCGAGGAAAGGGAATCCAAAACAATTTATACAATATATAATAATTAAAACTCGAAAAGCTTCACAATATAAGTCGGTAATAAATGGGGTACGAAATAAAGAACATTTAAAATATAGAATAAAGCAATCACTTGAAACTCTTTAATTCTGAACTATGTAGTTACACCGACATTAAGTAACCCACGGGCTATATGGGTCCAGTACTCCCCAACTGGCGGGGCCTCAATCCATGTTAGCCGCATGGACTGAGATAACATAGTTGGCCAAATCATAACATAATCATAACTGCATACAACTGCTCAAGGCAAGTATACAGTGGTCATCCATATTTCAGGACAAGACCTCCCAACGTCGGCAAACGCGGTTTCCAGTGTTGGTCACAGGGACTACACCTTCTCGGTAAACTACATACTTCTCTTTAAGCCCAATTAAAATATTTTCATTACATTCAATTGTGGAGTCTTTCATTAAAGCATTAACATGTTGGTATCGTCATACCAATAACTTGCAAGCCACCAATATCATGCCAAATAATTTTCATTAAATATATTTTGACTTCAAAAACAACCCCGCCTTTAACATCATAAACATAATCATAATTGAAATCCTCATAACAATTTTCAAACCCTTTGAATAACATAATACATTCAATGATATAAAGGACGGGGAAAAACATTTATATTCCTTATGAAGTTTCAAAGCTTTCAAGAGACTAGAAATCATGGCTAAAACATATATCAATAATAGTTCATTAATTTCAAATAGTCAATTCAGTCTCAAAACCCCAATTAAAGATTAAATCATTATTCATAAAGAAAAGGGGAAAATTCATATCAAGCTTTAATAGCAAAATCCCCAACCCTAGTTTCAAAATCACCATCATAATATACATAATAAATAATAATCATAATTTAGAATAGTATTTGAAATAGGGAGTGTTCAAACATGCCTTTTGACGGAAAGAACTTGAAGAAAGCTTGAATCTTTGGACCTTGAAGCTTGAACCCTAGTTGATTTTTCCCCTTTGTGTTTAGAGAGGAGATGAAGTATGTTTTAGGGAAAGAAATATGTTTCTAGGGCTTGGGATGTGTTTTAAGCTGAAAAGAGTCGGGTCTCATCATGGTAAAATGACCAAAATACCCCTAGGACGACCCTATAAAAAAAATTTCGAAATCAGTCCATGGCTTGACCTACATGCTGTGGAACACTTCACGTGCCGTGGGTCCATGTCGTGGAAATCAGATTAATTTTTCAACTTGCAGGATCTGATCTACGATTTAAATCCACGGTGCCGTGGAACCCACCCATGTCACGTGGGTTGGTGTCGTGACTCACTTCTTCTTCTTTTTTTTTTTTTTTTTTTTTTTTTTTTAAACCTAAATTCATATAAGTATATGAGTTCTTGAAGGTTCTAAAATTTTGGATGTCACATTAAGTCTCGTATGTGATCACATTATCACATAATACAAATCATGCAATATAATTACTTTCTAATGTTCTGAGCTAATTAACTGGTTAACCGTATGAACAATGACTGAGTTCTTTATATTATTCATTTTGAAATGTAAAAACTAGTAGAATTGCAAATTCTTACTAGAATTTACAAATATATGGACTTAAACCTTTTACTTTGGTAATATATCAGACACTTAACATGCACATTTTAATCAAGTGCTTGACTAAGGGAAGTAACCTCAACTTACCTCAAATCAATTGTCCAACTCTTCTCTCGTATAATCAACTCTTCAAAATCTATAATTTAAGTGGTTAAAACCGTTAACCCAAACTATTCATTCAACCAAATTCCTCCCTAAAATTCCATCAATATTTTATTCTATAATAGCAACATGCAGGCCAAAGGTTCTAACTTTTAGTCCATTGTTTTTTTTAAAGGTTCCATATGGGAGTTTATTTTATGATAGATCAAAAGGGGTACAAAGAGGTGGATATATCCTTAAACCTCAAGAATTACAAAGCTAGAGTACTGTAGACCACTCATACAATTCGATCTAAGTACAAAATAAACCAAGAGGGTCTCTCCTTTAACAGCTAAGCTCACAAAAAGAGATGCTACCAAGAACCCTTAGTAGTAAACTAACTATTCATCATGGATCAAAGATGAAAGAGCCTTTTTTGTCTCAAATTCTAAATTTCGGAGAGCCTTTAATATCATTCCTCAAAATAGGTATAATTTGAGTGGGCAAGTTTATAACCTCATTGAAGAAAGAGTTTCTTTTTGTACTCTCTGCCAATTTTGCGAGAAGATCAGCCGTGGCGTTGCCTTATGAAGTATGTGGATGAATTGAAATTGACCTTGAGATTTCATAGTCGAAATCTGCCTGAGTTAATCTTTGAGTTGCCAAGAGCTTTTGAGTTGTCCAGTGATCATCTGGATGATCAGTAGTGAATCAGATTCGACAGTGACTTTGCGATATCCGGTGTCTACACACCATTTCATTCCAATAATAATAGCCTTAAACTCTCCAAAGTTGTTGGAGCATGAACCAAAGTAGGCAGTGAATGCCATGATCAACTGTCCAAGGTGATTCCTTAGTAGGACACCTCCTCTTGCACTGTCCGGGTTGCCCTTGCTGCATCCGTCAACATGAATTTTTCTACCTCTTGTGTGTTCCCTTGATGATATTTCATAATGTATCGTATTGTGTATTGTGTCGTACTTTATTGTTTTAATGAATATAATATTTGGATAGATTGTATCGTTTAATTTCCTTGTTCACATAATGTTACATATCAACAATTTGAAGAATAAACCTACAAGAAAAGTAGGATACTGTTAGGACCGAAATAATCAGGTGTCATGCGGAAGCTAGCAAAGCAAACCTCGAAAGACGCCACATAAGAAGACATGCGAGAAATACACCAAAAGAGACACAATAATTTAACGTGGTTCGGTCAATCGACCTACGTCCACAAAAGAAGATGAGCAATCCACTATATAAACAAGAGTACAAAATGTCAAGAGAGACAACCTCACACAATTCACTCAGAATAAAAAGAGGTTCACACAAGTGACACCGCAACACTTGTGTCTCACAAAGTCTCCCCCCAAACAATACTCTCAAAGCCCTTATGACTACATTGTGAATGCTACCAAACTAGAAGAAAGGAGTCTCTATTTATAGAGTCTATAACCTTTTCCTACAAGAACAAGGATTAGCCAAATATGGAGAATTCGTGTTTTCCTTTTCCTAAAAGGAAAACCCAATTATGGTAAGAAAATCAGGGCAAATACCAACAATTCTCCCCCTTGGCCTGAATTTCTGACAAAATAAATTTGCTCCACCTTCTTCACGTAGTCTTCAATAAGTTCAATCTCCATCTCCAAAATCTCCTCCATTAAATCTTTGTCTCTACATAGAGTAACACTCTGATAAAATTTCTCTAACCAAAATCTTCATTATCGTCAAATAGGTTGCGACTAGAACTGAACCCGCAAAGATGAACACCCGTTTTAACCTCGCTTTGATACCACTTGTTAGGACCGAAATAATCAGGTGTCATGCGGAAGCTAGCAAAGCAAACCTCGAAAGACGTCACATAAGAAGACATAAGAGAAATACATCAAAAGAGACACAATACTTTAACGTGGTTCGGTCAATCGACCTACGTCCACAAAAGGAGATGAGCAATCCACTATATAAACGAGAGTACAAAATATCAAGAGAGACAACCTCACACAATTCACTCAGAATACAAAGAGGTTCACACAAGTGACATCGCAACACTTGTGTCTCACAAAGTCTCCCCCCAAACAATACTCTCAAACCCCTAGGACTACATTGTGAATGCTGCCAAACTAGAAGAAAGGAGCCTCTATTTATAGAGTCTATAACCTTTTCCTACAAGAACAAGGATTAGCCAAATATGGAGAATTCATGTTTTCCTTTTCCTAAAAGGACAACCCAATTATGGTAAGAAAATCAGGGCAAATACCAACAATTCTCCCCCTTGGCCTGAATTGTTGGTATTTGCCCTGATTTTCTTACCATAATTGGGTTTTCCTTTTAGGAAAAGGAAAACACGAATTCTCCATATTTGGCTAATCCTTGTTCTTGTAGGAAAAGGTTATAGACTCTATAAATAGAGACTCCTTTCTTCTAGTTTGGTAGCATTCACAATGTAGTCATAAGGGCTTTGAGAGTATTGTTTGGGGGGAGACTTTGTGAGACACAAGTGTTGCGGTGTCACTTGTGTGAACCTCTTTTTATTCTGAGTGAATTGTGTGAGGTTGTCTCTCTTGACATTTTGTACTCTCGTTTATATAGTGGATTGCTCATCTTCTTTTGTGGACGTAGGTCGATTGACCGAACCACGTTAAATTATTGTGTCTCTTTTGGTGTATTTCTCGCATGTCTTCTTATGTGGCGTATTTCGAGGTTTGCTTTGCTAGCTTCCGCATGACACCTGATTATTTCGGTCCTAACAAGTGGTATCGTATTGTTATGTGGCGTCTTCTTATGTCCGTCAACATGAATTTTTCTACCTCTTGTGTGTTCCCTTGATGATATTTCATAATGTATCGTATTGTGTATTGTGTCGTACTTTATTGTTTTAATGAATATAATATTTGGATAGATTGTATCGTTTAATTTCCTTGTTCACATAATGTTACATATCAACAATTTGAAGAATAAACCTACAAGAAAAGTAGGATACATGGGGTACATTTACTATAAAATGTAAGATAAAAGATAAATTAAGATAATTAAATAATAAATAAAGACAAAATGGGGAAAAAGAAGTAACAATGCGATCACACCAAGTTGGTCGTTACACAAAATGGGATTTTTCATCGTTACTTAACGATGGATTGATGATATAGTAAAATTTAAGTGACAATCAAAATATACATTGTATTTAAACTAACAACACGATACAATACATTAATAGGTAACAATCATCCAAACAAGCTGTAAAATTTTCCGAAGATATTATATTGAATCACATAAGTTTTCAACATTGAGCTACAAAATAATCCGTTGATACGTTTTTGATTTATTTGGTAATGAAAGTGAGTCACATGCACAGTTTTCTTTAGATTAAACTCTTTAACAATGACATATATCATTTCTCTTAAATATATGATACGTATGTATATATATTGTTTTAAATTTCTCTACTCTTCTATACCATTTAATAAGCACTAGTGTGAAGGTTAGTTAAGCATTCAGAATTCACAAGAATTAATTCAATTATTCAAATATAGGTGTAAAAAAGGCAAACTGCTCTGATTTCTGTAACTAAAATGGTGCGAAGTTGAGGGATCCACGTATTTTTTTCAAAGATTCTGTACATCATGTAAAAGATAGGAAGAAAAAGAAGACTTTCTAGGTCTATGAATTATTGCATCACAAATGTAATAGTGTAGCTGCCATAGTTTATTTCTTTGCTTAGCTTGCACCTTCTATCCAACAAATAAAGTATACCAACAAATAAAGTATACCAACAAAAGTCAAATTGAGCCGACAACATGACAAAACTAAATCAAAATGCGTAACTCTACCCTTTTACCTTCTAAATGAAAGCTATATAAAGGGCTCTGAGTGCAGCTTAAGAGGACAACAACTTCTCTCCTTTGTTTCAAATATGGGGAAAATGGTCTCTCTATTTTCCATTCTTTTAGTGGTTTTAGTCTCACTTAGCTTAGCTTCTGAAAGCTCAGCAAATTATCAATACGCATCTCCCCCACCACCAAAGGAGCCATATTATCCTTCACCAACACCTTATCATCCTGCACCGGTTTATAAATCACCACCACCAGCAACTCCGATATACAAGTCACCACCACCACCTAAGGAACCATACTACCCTCCACACATCCCAGTCTACAAGTCGCCACCTCCACCAACTCCTATTTACAAGTCACCACCACCACCCAAGGAGCCATACTACCCACCACACACCCCAGTCTACAAATCGCCACCTCCACCGACTCCAATTTACAAGTCGCCACCCCCACCCAAGGAGCCTTACTACCCTCCACACACCCCAGTCTACAAGTCGCCACCTCCACCTACTCCAGTTTATAAGTCACCACCACCACCCAAGGAGCCTTACTACCCTCCTCACACTCCAGTCTACAAGTCGCCACCTCCACCGGCTCCAGTTTACAAGTCGCCTCCACCACCCAAAGAGCCATACTATCCTCCACACACCCCTGTCTACATGTCACCACCTCCACCAACCCCAGTCTACAAGTCGCCACCACCACCCAAGGAGCCTTACCATCCTGCACCAGTTTATAAGTCTCCACCACCACCAACGCCTGTTTACAATTCACCACCACCACCCAAGGAGCCATACTACCCTCCACACACCCCAGTCTACAAATCGCCGCCACCATCAACTCCAATTTACAAGTCGCCACCACCACCCAAGGAGCCTTACTACCCTCCACACACCCCAATCTACAAGTCACCACCTCCACCAACTCCAGTTTACAAGTCACCACCACCACCCAAGGAGCCATATTACCCTCCACACACCCCAGTCTACAAGTCACCAACTCCACCAACTCCAGTTTACAAGTCGCCTCCGCCACCCAAGGAGCCTTACTACCCTCCACACACCCCAATTTACAAGTCGCCACCTCCACCTAAGGAGCCTTACTACCCCCCACACACCCCAATTTACAAGTCGCCACCACCGCCAACTCCAGTTTACAAGTCACCACCACCACCCAAGGTGCCTTACTACCCTCCACACACTCCAGTCTACAAGTCACCACCTCCACCAACTCCCGTTTACAAGTCGCCACCGCCACCCAAGGAGCCATACTACCCTCCTCACACCCCAATTTACACGTCGCCACCACCACCACCCCACTATCCTTACAGCTCTCCCCCTCCTCCTTACCATTACTAAGAAGCCACTTCACTAAATCTGAGGTAAAGCCAAACTATAACTTTTAAAAGTGATTTGACTAAAGTGCAAAGCAATAAGTTTCACAACCTTCATGCAAATCATTAATATATATATATAGACCTATGCTGTCCCATTTGGTTAGCTTCTACTATATGTTCTCATTCACAATATTATATTCTTATGCAGGAAAAGCAGAATGTTGAGCTGCAAGAAAGCAATTTCCATTTTCGAGAGGCAATGAAAAAAAGATTAAAAAAGCAAATAATAAACCCCACGGGAGGCGAAGTTCTTTTGTAGCTTCACGTTGTCTAAGTTATTAGTAATATTGTGTGTACTCTATATTATATTTATATTTTAATTCTATTTTATTATGTATGTTTGCTCAGTTTCGAACTCCTTTCGAAATGCAGAGATTATGAGATGAATAAAATAAGTTATTGCTATACGTTTTTCTCTTCTCTCTCTACTCTTTTTTTTGTCCTTTTTTTTAATCTCTTCATCTTTATATAGAATCATTTAGGTGAGGTTCATCGATTACACAAAATTGGTCGTTACATAAAATGAGGTTTTTCATCGTCAAAAAATTCAACGATACGATGCAATAAAAGTTAAGTAACAATCAAACTAAATATTGTATCTAAAGTAACAATATGTTAGAATACAACAATCGGCAACAGGCCAATTAAAAGAAGTTAATCCCACGATGTCAACGTATGCTACACTGACCAATAAATTAAGAAAATTTTCAAAATTGACAATGGTAAAAGTGTAAAAAAATAATGATGAACAAAAAAGTGGGTGAAGTTATTGATTGGAAAAATATGTTTAATGTACGTACATAGCATATAATAATCCCTTCAGAAATACGACAAAGTCATCATCTTCATATTCTGTTTCATAAAATTCATCCAATATATATTTTGTAAAATGCTATGATTAAGTCAATCCTATATATAAGAGGAAGTGTTCTAACTAAGAAAAGAAAGAAAAGGAAAAGGAGGCAGTATTGTGTACGATCGACCAAACATACATTAGTTATTAATTATTATTAAGCTTGGACAATACTATCTTATTATAGAGCTGTCGATATTAGTTTAAATAATTAAATATTATGTAATTCATCTAATTCAATCAAAGCTTGATTTGTTAGGTATATTAGACGATTGAATATATATATATATATATATCGGTCAGTATGCGTCGATTCTAAATACTCCGTCAATGTTTTGGCTTGAAATAGGCTAAAATAATTTCAAGTTGATTCTCACTACTCAACTAGTTAATCGAGACCTTTTTTCAGATATTGATTAAGTTTTAAGTTATATAGTCAATACAAATACATTAAATAATAAATGGTTAGACATAGAACCTCCATGCAATTATTATAAGAAGATTTTTGAGAAGTGGTCTCGAATTAGATAATTTGGATGGTGACTCTTTTTTCCAAATCAAATTTAGAAGTGCAATTTGTAGAAAAAGAGCAGAACCCTGGACAGTGGACATTCTTGAACAAGATGAGAACCTTGTAAACCATGTTAGTAAACTTCAACAACTAAATTGCAATAGTATTATTCGAAAAGATAAAAAAGGTGACAATAAATTAAAGTTGATACTTTTTTTTTTCTTTTTATCTTTTTTTCTTTTAAAACCAACATATGGTAGTAGTTATATTCCAGCAAAAAGAAACACAGAGGGGGACTAGGCCTTACCTCGGAAGATAACACTTGACTAGCAAAACTGCCCTAGTCAATGAGCAAAAAGGAGTAGGATTACATACACAAAATCCTACCCCCTAAGAAGTTTTTAACTAACAAAAAAATTAGCCTTATCATATCTAAGTCTTAGGCTAGGAAGTTAGCATTTGTCCAATTGGAAAGGTCCTTTGCACTCTTTAGGTAATGATCAGAAAGAGTTGAAGTGCAAACAAATTTCATGTTTGGAAGCTTGTTTAGTGAGCAAGTTAGAGACCTTATTTGCCTCTCTAAAGCAGTATCTTATATTAGCATCCATCAATTTCAATTTCTCCAAGATACTATCCACTCTTCTCTTCAATTTGAGATTAGCAGTACCTCTATTCTACAACATATTAATGATAATTTCGGAGTCCAGTTCCAAGTCCATCTTGGTGAAGCCCATATTGTAGCAGAGGTCCACTCCATAATCCGCAGCTACTGCCTTTGTCATGTTGTCGTTGTTACTGTTTATAGACATAGAAAATACAATGATGCTATCACCTTCTTTATTTTCGATGATTCTGCCAATGCCTGCCTTTCTAGTGGCATGAATATAACTCCCATTTGTGTTTAGTTTGACTCTTCCCTCATGAGGTTTCTCCCAGAAAACTCTTCTCCATTTTAGTGAGGGTCTAAGCCTCTCAATCACATTACATAGCTGGTGCCACGGGGTGTTGATATCGAGATTCGACATTATTTTAGCTAAGACATATCTGATGGTTCTCTCTATTTGGTACATCATTTTAGAAATTCTAGAGTGTCTTTGTCCTCCATATTTACAAGCACAGAAGCACTTCCAAGTTTCACAAATGATCACAATAGGAGTAATCTGAAGGAGAACCTTGTGAATTCTATTTTTTTAGGCAGCGGTCCAGCATGCTTGAAAGTTTGTCTGATTCTATTTAGATTACTATCAACACCTAAGGTTCTAGCAAAATATTTCCAAGCTTCCTGTATAATATTTCCTTTCATAAAAACATGAAGTATGGTCTCATATTGAGGATTAGTACAACATTTACAAGTAGGGGTTAAACTAGTTATGGTATTAGCAATAGGAAGTCTATTAAGCAATAATCTCCAAGTTAAGAAAGATATCTTGAAAGGGAAACAGTTATACCATACCTTGCATGTGTCATTCATTGATTGTCCATTGTTTCTGATCAAGCAGATTGATTAGAGTATTGTCCATTCTCAGTTGGATTCCATATTGCATAGTCCATTTTGTTCATGTCCCCAATTGGTATAGTCAGAATCTGTTGTACTAGATCTTTAGTTAGGACTTCGTTTAGCTTAGGAATATCCCATTCTCCATTAGGAATATTATCACCTGTGATTTTAGAGTAATAGAATCTTCCCTGTATGAGTCTTGCTATGGCACCCTTACCAGACCAATTGTCCCACCAAAAATTATTGTTACCAACTTGAATACTCCAGATGATATTAGGCTCAGCTAGGTGTTTAATGACCATCATTTGTTTTCAACAGTGTGAAGTGACATTGGATTTGGCTCTAGCTATGGCATGCATTCTTCTGCAGTACTTTGCATTCAGAAAGATAGCCCAAAGAGACTTGATAGTTCTGTACCTCCACCATCTTTTAATAGCCAAGGTGGTACTAATTTCCTGCATGCTTCTGATACCAATACCCCCTTACTCTAGTGGGAAGCACAGCTTCTTCCATGCACACCAATGATACTTGGATTTGTCACCAGAGGAGCCCCAAAAGAAGTTGGAAAAATGTTTCTCAATTAAATCAAGAGTGCCTTTTGGAGGGCTCAATGCAGATAAAGTATAATAAGGTAAGGATTGCATGACATGTTTATTAAGATACTCTTACCACCCGGAGAAAGCATGTTGCCCTGCCAACCTTTGAGTTTATTCACCACATTTTCAACCAAATTATCAAAAATCTCAATTCATTTTTTTCCAATGAAGATGGGGCATCCAAGATATTTGAAAGGAAAGTTGTTATCCATAAAATTATTCTTTTTTCTCATTCTATTTATCCTACTAGCCGAAGCCTTAGGATAGGTGACAAAAAAACTTTTAACATTATTAACCAATTGTCCAAAAATTATTTCAAAGTCTCTAATGCATCTCATGACTAATTTAATAGATTTATTATTACCACCAGTGAAGATCAAAATATCATCAACATAAGTAAGGTGATTAATAATGGAACCATTCTTACTCATGTAGAAGGGAGTAAAATTAGGATGATGATTTAATCTATTGAGCATTCTAGTCGGTACCTTAGCACCTTAAATAAAGAGCGAGGGAGAGAGAGGATCACCTTGTTTTAAGCCTTGAGAGTGTAACACCCCGTACTTTTCTAATCTCACTTGATACCTTGGGGTTATATCTACCTAGGTGTGGAAATGCTAAGAGTATGTGTCTTATAGTGTCATTGGTGAAACATTTGATATCAGACCAAAAATGTGCGATTAGACCTTTGTAGGAGGTGTTTTGTGGTTTCGTGGAGCATTTGGTTGATACCCCGTGCACATTCTAACCTCATTGGGTGACTTTAAGTCATGTTTACTTGATGGTTAAGATCACTAAGTAAGTATTTTGTAGTGTTTTGATAAGGGATTGGACGATACGCAAACATTGGATAAGTGGCCAAAAATTCCAGCAATGTGCTGAGACTTGCGCCACTACCCTGTTTCAGGGGTGTGGCGCAAGCCACCTGATTCAGAGGGGCCTCATTTCTTGCGCCACAGCCTGCTTTGCAGCTAGTGGCACAAGGCACAAATATGGTGCCTTTCCGGACCCGTTTTGTAACGCAATTCTCCGACGACTCTTGGATGGTTTCTTTTGGTTCTTTGGAGTTCTTTGAGCATTGTTAAAGCTTCAAGCACTTCAATACATGCCTACATACTCCTACATGATCAAATTATGAAATGTAAATAGTGATCCAAAATGTCCAATGAAGCCAAGGGCGACTAGAATTCCTATTTTTGCGATCGAAGCGACGAATGAGAATCTCGCAAGATAATATTGTCGTGACATTATGAAATTATGTAAACATGAGATATATGGTGAATAATACATTAAATTGGATGGGTTACATGGATATGAGTTATTGGGCCCAAAGATAGGCCCAAAAATGGGATTAAAAGACTTGGCCCAAAGAGGAAATGACCCATTCTTCCAATAATTGACTAAGTAAACATATCATGTAGTGCCAAGTGTGGCTAAGGATTACTTGAGGTCCATATAAAGTCCCCAAAATCAGATTTTATTCACAAAGGCTCTCATAACTTTTGGATATTTTCACAAACATTTCTTTAAGCTCCAAACCCTAAAGCAAAATAATTCCTTTGGACTCTTTGGACAAGATCATCCTACTCCAAGCTTTGGTAAGTGTTTATTCTCATGGATTAACATATTATATGCATGGGAGATTATGTATATTATGCTAGTTGGGTTGGCAAGGTGATGAATAGTGTATTTTGCTTTTGGTGGAAGATGTACTATCTTGGTGATTTGAACTTGAATTAGGCCTTGTGCCTTTGATGAAAAAGCATGGTATGGACAAAATATGAACATGTATGGTGTTATTTTTTTGTATTAAACTTGTTCTTGTCTATAAGTGGAAATTGTGGGATTTTGGCCGATATGTGTTATGAGTTGTATTAAGGTAAAGTGGTGGATTATTTGTGATGTGGTATGGATAAGAAAGTGTAATGGAGAAGTGTTGTGGTGAAATGTATTGATTTTCATGTATTGGTCAATGTATGGAATATTGGAGGATTTTTGGAATAATAATTTTATCAATGGTTTTGTCAAGGGGAAATGGCATGTTTAAGGGCAAATATGTGACGCATTGATGTCGCATGCATTTGAAGAGTAGTTGGTGGTTAATGTGAATTCCGTGTTGTATTTGTGTTGTAGAGTGACACATAAAGAAGGAGCTGGACCATTGTACGCACCTCTAGGATTATATATTCGTATTGCAAATCCAAGGTATGTAAGGTTACTTTGTTCGTATCTTTCTACACGGCAAATAGTATTCACATTGACATTTCACTAGTCCTATTCCAAAATGTACTAAGGTATCCCATATGCACTTATCCATGGTCATTGTCATATATTTCCTACTCATTGATCAATTGTGAATCTCATTTCTTATATTCATGGGTAAATGTTCCAAAAGCTCAAATCCAATGTTCCAATAGTGATATTACTTATGCCTCTTGTTCATGGATTATTATCCCATGGTTCCAATGGTGTCATGGTGCTAGTAATGTTATATTTTTCGTGATGTTTATTCACATGTCTCTCACTCATTGGTTAATGATTCAAAGCTTCCAACAATGTTATGTTCCAAAGTTCAAGTGATGTTATGACTATCAAAGTATCAATCTCAAAGTAATGAATAAAGTAATGCAAATGTGGTCAATGATCAAGTATGGGTGGCAAGTCTAAGGGCATAAGCCTAGCTCGACTCGATCCCGATGTATTGATTTATGGGTGGCAAGTCTAGGGGCGTAAGCCTAGCTCGACTCGATCCCGAGGTATGGATTTATGGGTGGCAGGTCTAGGGGCATAAGCCTAGCTCGACCCGATCCCGATGCATTGATTTATGGGTGGCAAGTCTAGGGGCATAAGCCTAGCTTGACTCGATCCCAACATGACGATAAGTCATGGAAAGACCCACTGATCAGTAGGGGCCCGGGTACATTGTTATCATTGAGCATTGAGATAAAGAAAGTAAAGAAAGCGGGGACTTGTCCCGACTTTTAGTTCAGTTTGGTCAATGCTTTGTTAGAGGCTTTTGTAGACAGGTGTGGGTGTATAAATGTCAAAGGGATATGTCGTACTTGCCTCGGTGGCCTCGACGGCCTAGTTTCGTGTATGTATATATATATATACTATGTTCCGTGAATTCCATTGTTGGTCTCTATAGCTGATATGTGCTTATGGGTTCCTTATGACATGCAATGATTGAGCATAGGCAAAGGTTGGTTATCTCGAGCCTTATCGGCTACGGGTGCCAATCATGTCCCGATCGGATTCGGGGCGTGACAAAAGTGGTATTAGAGCAGGTCGTTCGAAGGGTGTCTACAAAGCCGTATCTGAGTAGAGTCTTACTTATCGATGTGTTGTGCACCACATTTATAAGTAGGAGGCTACGGGACATTTAGAATGTTGTTTCTTTTCTTCATTCTAGATCGTGCAATAGAGCCAATGTTGTAAGTTGCATTGTATCTGATCTTGGTAATTATTTTTCTTTGGTATAGTCAAAATGCCGAACACTAGAAGAGGAAGAGGAAAAGGTAAAAGTAAGCTGATAAATAGAATTGCTGGAGAGGGAACAAGTAGACCACCACCTGAACAAGTTGATCAAGGTGGGGCTGAACCTGAGTTTGCAACGCGAGCTTCTTCTACTTCTTCAGCTCCAGAAGAGCCGAGAAGAAGGGAAGTACCCGTGGACCCACCGACGAATGCCACAGACCAGGATCTTAGAAATGCAGTTCATATGTTAACACAGTTGGTGGCAGCCCAGAGTCAAGGACGAGCTGGTCCAATGACACCTGATGATGATGCGGCTAGAGTAGCAAGTCGCAGAACACAGGATTTTCTCAAATTGGACCCTCTTATCTTCACAGGTCAGATCCAAAAGCAGATCCACAGGACTTCGTGAATCAAATTCAGAGGGCCTTGGAAGTTATGCATGTGACAGAGGTAGAGACAGTGGAACTTGCTGCGTACAGGTTGAAAGGAGAGGCAATACTGTGGTATGAGGATTGGAAGAAATCCCGTGACATTGGTGCAGATCCACCTACGTGGGAAGAGTTTAAGGTGGCTTTCCTTGATCATTACTTGCCCTATGAGATCCGTGAGGCACGTGCGGATCAGTTCCTAAATCTCCGTCAAGGAAATTTAAGCGTCAGAGAATATAGCTTGCAATTTAATTCCTTGGCTCGATATGCGCCAAATGTTGTGGCTACGATGACAGACAGGGTCCATAGATACGTGGACAGACTAGAGCCATATTTGGTAAGAGATTGCACTATTGCGGCCTTGAATAGGGACATGGACATCGCTTGAATACAAGCCTTCGCCCAGAAAATGGAAGATCAAAGACAGAGACGAAGGGTCCATGAATTTGATAGGGGACAGTCCAAAAGGGCTAGACCTATGGGACCACCCATGATGTCCCAAGGAGGATCTAGGCCCCGCATCTTTCCTAGACCACCTAGACCGTCGTTCTCTTATTCCACAGGGAGTGCTTATTCTCAGTCTCGAGGGTTTAGAGGTGGTTCAGCAGGGCAGAGTAGTGGGGGTCATGGATCACAGTCAGCAGGTTTTCCTCGTCAGTAGTGTCAACACTGTGGGCGTATTCACCCAGGCACATATCGTGCAGGAACGAATGTCTGCTTTTGGTGTGGTATGCCAGGGCATATAGCGAGAGATTGTCCACAGAGGAGCATGGGTGGTATAGCACGACCGGCTGGGTCGGCTGTTGCATCATCAGCATCGTTTCCTTCACTGGACCGAGGTGCGCAGCCTGTTGGCCGTGGTAGAAAGACCAGAGGAGCAGACAGTACTAGCGGGGTCCAGAATTGCACTTATGCTTTGGTGGACCGCCAGAATTCAGAGGCTTCTCCTGATGTTGTCACAGGTACATTATCCATATTCTCACATACTGTATATGCACTGATTGATCCAGGTTCTACATTTTCCTATGTTACCCCATTGGTTGCTGCGAGATTTGCAAAGGCCCCAGAATTATTAATTAAATCAATTGAAGTGTCTACACCAGTGGGTGAATATAGTATTGCAAAGAAAGTATATAGTAACTGTGTGGTAACAGTGTGTGAACATGATACGTTGGCCGATCTCATTGAATTGGACATGGTAGATTTTGACATGATAATGGGAATGGATTGGTTGGCTTCGTGTTATGCTACGGTAGATTGCCGGGCCAAGAAGGTACAATTTTGTTTTCGCAGGAAAATATTCTAGAATCGTAGGGTAAGGTAGGGGCACCACGAGGAAGATTTATTTCCTATTTGAAAGCAAGGAAAATGATTGCCAAGGGATACATATGTCATTTGGTACGAGTGAAAGATAATGATGTGGAACCATTAACTCCACAGTCAGTACCGGTAGTCAATGAATTTCTTGATGTATTTCCAGAGGATCTTCCAGGTTTACCCCCAGAACGAGAAGTGGAATTCGGCATTGATGTGATTCCAGGCACTCAGCCTATTTCTATCCCTCCATATAGAATGGCTCCAGCGGAACTGCGTGAATTGAAGGAGCAGTTGAAAGATTTGCTGAACAAGGGCTTCATTAGGCCTAGTATGTCCCCGTGGGGTGCACCGGTATTATTCGTACGCAAGAAAGATGGCACATTGAGGATGTGCATTGACTACCGACAGTTGAATAAGGTAACGATCAAGAACAAATATCCCCTTCCTCGCATTGATGATTTGTTTGATCAGTTACAGGGTGCCAAATGTTTTTCGAAAATTGACTTGAGGTCGGGATACCATCAAGTCAGAGTTAGAGAGAAGGATGTGCCCAAGACAGCTTTTCGAACACGGTATGGCCATTATGAATTTTTAGTTATGTCCTTTGGACTAACAAATGCACCGGCTGTGTTTATGGATTTGATGAATAGGGTGTTTAAGCCATTTCTGGACGTGTTCGTCACGGTGTTTATAGATGACATCCTAGTTTATTCAAGATCACCAGAAGACCACGCTAATCATTTACGGCAAGTGTTGCAAATCCTCCGTGAGCGTAAGTTGTATGCAAAATTCTCCAAATATGAGTTTTGGTTAAAATCAGTTGCATTCTTGGGTCACATTGTGTCAGATGAAGGGATCCAAGTTGATACACAGAAGATAGAAGCAGTGAAAAACTGGCCGAGACCTACGACACCCATAGAGATTCGTAGTTTTTTGGGTTTGGCAGGTTATTACCGAAGATTTGTAGAAGGGTTTGCTTCTATTGCAGCACCATTAACAAAGTTAACTCACAAGGCAATTAAGTTTCAATGGAATGATGCATGTGAAAGAGGGTTTCAAAAATTAAAAGATAAGTTGACTTCCACACCAGTGTTAGTACTTCCTGAAGGCACAGAGGGCTATGCAGTATATTGTGATGCTTCCGGGATTGGTCTCGGATGTGTGTTGATGCAGCATGGTAGGGTGATAGCATATGCCTCACGACAGTTGCGGCCACATGAGAAGAATTATCCCACTCATGACCTTGAATTGGCAGCGGTAGTGTTTGCTTTAAAGATATG
The DNA here is from genome assembly GCA_031232105.1 of Capsicum rhomboideum. Lineage (NCBI taxonomy): Eukaryota > Viridiplantae > Streptophyta > Magnoliopsida > Solanales > Solanaceae > Capsicum > Capsicum rhomboideum. The sequence continues at coordinate 15,335,223 of CP124715.1, read as the reverse complement.
GCGTCATTATCTATATGGAGTTCATGTTGATATTTATACGGATCACGAAAGTTTACAATATATCTTTAAGCAAAAGGAACTCAACCTAAGGCAACGAAGATGGTTAGAGCTCTTGAAAGACTATGATGTCGATATTTTATACCATCCAGGGAAGACAAATGTAGTAGCGGATCCATTGAGCCGCAAGGCCATGGGAGTCACTAGTGATCAATTGACAAAAAGGAAGGAGATAATCAAAGACTTATATCAGTTAGCGAGCTTGGGAGTTTGCCTTATTGAATCCTCAGATGAGGGAGTTATTGTGCGGAATGCAGCAGAATCCTCCTTAATAGCTGAAGTGAAAGAGAAGCAGTTTGCGGATTCTATTTTATTGCAGCTAAAGGAAAACGTGCAGCAGAATTTGACCAAGGCATTTGATATTACACCAGAAGGGGTGCTTCAATGTCAAGGAAGAATATGTGTACCGGACGTAGATGAGCTGAGGACACGAATAATGACAGAAGCGCACCATTCGCGCTATTCCATTCATCCGGGTGCTACTAAAATGTACCATGAATTGAAAGAAGTGTATTGGTGGGGCAACATGAAAAAGAATATTGCAGAATTTGTCGCGCAATGCCCGAATTGTCAACAAGTGAAAGTGGAACATTAGAAACTGGGAGGTTACATGCAGTCTATCAATCTTCCAGTCTGGAAGTGGGATATGATTAATATGGATTTCATTACGGGTTTGCCTCGTACATTGCGGAAGTTTGATTCCATATGGGTCATAGTGGACCGACTTACTAAATCAGCACATTTTCTACCGGTCAAGACGACCTATACAGCTGAGGATTATGCGAAGTTGTATGTGAAAGAGATAGTACGATTGTATGGTATTCCACTTTCCATTATATCAGACAGAGGAGCACAGTTCACAGCACACTTTTGGAAATCTTTTCAGCAGAGTCTGGGTACACGGGTGAATTTGAGTACGGCTTTCCATCCTCAGACTGATGGACAAGCAGAACGTACTATTCAGACACTTGAAGACATGCTACGAGCTTGTACGTTGGACTTTCAAGGCAGTTGGGATGACCATTTGCCTCTTATTGAGTTTGCGTATAACAATAGTTATCATTCAAGTATTAAAATGAAACCTTATGAAGCCTTGTATGGGAGGAAATGTAGATCACCAATCGGATGGTTCGAAGCAGGTGAAACTGCTTTACTTGGGCCAGATATTGTTCACCAAGCCATGGAGAAAGTTAAATTTATCCAACAACGGTTACAAACGGCTCAAAGTCATCACAAGTCATATGCCGATGTTAGAAGAAGAGGGCTTGAATTCGCCATAGGTGATTGGGTATTTTTAAAGGTGTCACCGATGAAAGAGGTAATGCGGTTCAGAAAGAAAGGGAAATTGAGTCCACGTTAGATAGGCCCATATGAAATCATTAGAAGATTTGGGCAAGTTGCGTATGAATTAGCACTACCTCAAGAACTTTCCTCAGTCCATCCGGTCTTTCACGTTTCGATGCTTCGAAAATGCATAGGAGATCCTTCTCGTATTGTTCCCGTAGAGGATGTTCAAGTTACGGAGGATCTTACTTATGACGAAGTACCCATTGCTATCCTAGATCGACAAGTAACGAGATTAAGGAACAAAGACATAGCATCCGTAAAAGTCCTTTGGAGAAACCAACAAGTAGAGGAGATCACATGGGAAGCGGAAGAAATGATGAAATCCAAGTATCCCCATTTATTTCAAATGGACCATGAAGTTCACAGTGCGGAGGTGGAACAATAACAAGTAAGTATTTAAGAGCATTATGTGAATGTGCATAGGTATGTTAAAGTAAAGATGCATTTGTTGTATATAAGACAATGTTGTTAACATTTGAGGACGAATGTTTCTAAAGGGGGAAGAATGTAAAATCCCATACTTTTCTAATCTCACTTGATACCTTGGGGTTATATCTACCTAGGTGTGGAAATGCTAAGAGTATGTGTCTTATAGTGTCATTGGTGAAACATTTGATATCGGACCAAAATGTGCGATTAGACCTTTGTAGGAGGTGTTTTGTGGTTTCGTGGAGCATTTGGTTGATACCCCGTGCACATTCTAACCTCATTGGGTGACTTTAAGTCATGTTTACTTGATGGTTAAGATCACTAAGTAAGTATTTTGTAGTGTTTTGATAAGGGATTGGACGATACGCAAACATTGGATAAGTGGCCGAAAATTTCAGCAATGTGCTGAGACTTGTGCCACTACCCTGTTTCAGGGGTGTGGCGCAAGCCACCTGATTCAGAGGGGCCTCATTTCTTGCACCACAGCCTGCTTTGCAGCTAGTGGCGCAAGGCACAAATATGGTGCCTTTTCGGACCCGTTTTGTAACGCAATTCTCCGACGACTCTTGGATGGTTTTTTTTGGTTCTTTGGAGTTCTTTGAGCATTGTTAAAGCTTCAAACACTTCAATACACTCCAACATACTCCTACATGATCAAATTATGAAATGTAAATAGTGATCCAAAATGTCCAATGAAGCCAAGGGCGACTAGAATTCCTATTTTTGCGATTGAAGCGACGAATGAGAATCTCGCAAGATAATATTGTCGTGACATTATGAAATTATGTAAACATGAGATATATGGTGAATAATACATGAAATTGGATGGGTTACATGGATATGAGTTATTGGGCCCAAAGATAGGCCCAAAAATGGGATTAAAAGACTTGGCCCAAAGAGGAAATGACCCATTCTTCCAATAATTGACTAAGTAAACATATCATGTAGTGCCAAGTGTGGCTAAGGATTACTTGAGGACCATATAAAGTCCCCAAAATCAGATTTTATTCACAAAGGCTCTCATAACTTTTGGATATTTTCACAAACATTTCTTTAAGCTCCAAACCCTAAAGCAAAATAATTCCTTTGGACTCTTTGGACAAGATCATCCTACTCCAAGCTTTGGTAAGTGTTTATTCTCATGGATTAACATATTATATGCATGGGAGATTATGTATATTATGCTAGTTGGGTTGGCAAGGTGATGAATAGTGTATTTTGCTTTTGGTGGAAGATGTACTATCTTGGTGATTTGAACTTGAATTAGGCCTTGTGCCTTTGATGAAAAAGCATGGTATGGACAAAATATGAACATGTATGGTGTTATTTTTTTGTATTAAACTTGTTCTTGTCTATAAGTGGAAATTGTGGAATTTTGGCCGATATGTGTTATGAGTTGTATTAAGGTAAAGTGGTGGATTATTTGTGATGTGGTATGGATAAGAAAGTGTAATGGAGAAGTGTTGTGGTGAAATGTATTGATTTTCATGTATTGGTCAATGTATGGAATATTGGGGGATTTTTGGAATAATAATTTTATCAATGGTTTTGTCAAGGGGAAATGGCATGTTTAAGGGCAAATATGTGACGCATTGATGTCGCATGCATTTGAAGAGTAGTTGGTGGTTAATGTGAATTCCGTATTGTATTTGTGTTGTAGAGTGACACATAAAGAAGGAGCGGGACCATTGTACGCACCTCTAGGATTATATATTCGTATTGCGAATCCAAGGTATGTAAGGTTACTTTGTCCGTATCTTTCTACACGACAAATAGTATTCACATTGACATTTCACTAGTCCTATTCCGAAATGTACTAAGGTATCCCATATGCACTTATCCATGGTTATTGTCATATATTTCCTACTCATTGATCAATTGTGAATCTCATTTCTTATATTCATGGGTAAATGTTCCAAAAGCTCAAATCCAATGTTCCAATAGTGATATTACTTATGCCTCTTGTTCATGGATTATTGTCCCATGGTTCCAATGGTGTCATGGTGCTAGTAATGTTATATTTTTCGTTATGTTTATTCACATGTCTCTCACTCATTGGTTAATGATTCAAAGCTTCCAACAATGTTATGTTCCAAAGTTCAAGTGATGTTATGACTATCAAAGTATCAATCTCAAAGTAATGAATAAAGTAATGCAAATGTGGTCAATGATCAAGTATGGGTGACAAGTCTAGGGGCATAAGCCTAGCTCGACTCGATCCCGATGTATTGATTTATGGGTGGCAAGTCTAGGGGCGTAAGCCTAGCTCGACTCGATCCCGAGGTATGGATTTATGGGTGGCAGGTCTAGGGGCATAAGCCTAGCTCGACCCGATCCCGATGCATTGATTTATGGGTGGCAAGTCTAGGGGCATAAGCCTAGCTTGACTCGATCCCAACATGACGATAAGTCATGGAAAGACCCACTGATCAGTAGGGGCCCGGGTACATTGTTATCATTGAGCATTGAGATAAAGAAAGTAAAGAAAGCGGGGACTTGTCCCGACTTTTAGTTCAGTTTGGTCAATGCTTTGTTAGAGGCTTTTGTAGACAGGTGTGGGTGTATAAATGTCAAAGGGATATGTCGTACTTGCCTCGGTGGCCTCGACGGCCTAGTTTCGTGTATGTATATATATATACTATGTTCCGTGAATTCCATTATTGGTCTCTATAGCTAATATGTGCTTATGGGTTCCTTATGACATGCAATGATTGAGCATAGGCAAAGGTTGGTTCTCTCGAGCCTTATCGGCTGCGGGTGCCAATCATGTCCCGATCGGATTCGGGACGTGACAGAGAGGATGTAAAAATCCCATGCCTATGTCCATTTATTACAATAGAGTACCAGACATTATGGAGCAACTTTTATCCAGTTAATCCAAACAGTAGAGAAGCCAAAATTTGTCAACACAGAGATGAGAAAGGACCAAGACATCCTATCATATGCCTTAGCCATATCTAATTTCATGATCATATTACCCCCTTTAGTATACTTAGTGATGTCATGAGCAATTTCTTGGGCTAAAAGGACATTTTCAATGATGAGTCTACCTTTAATGAAGCCACTTTGGTTATCAGAGATCAAAGAGATAAACAGAGGATTAACCCTTGTGGACAAAATCTTTGAAATGATCTTATTAGAAAAATTCATAAGACTAATTAGACTCATATCAGAAAATGTGCTAGGAGACATAATTTTAGGAATAAGTATTAAACATGTATGAGTAAAGAATTTATTAAGGTTACCTCCCTTGAAGAAATGTTGAACAAACTGTATGATGTTAGATTTGATAGTGTCCCAGCAACTCTGATAAAACTTACCATTGAAACCATCTGGTCCAGCAGCACTTTCAGGAGACATCTCAAAGACAGCGGTTCTGAGTTCCTATTCTTTAGGGATGGTAGTGAGCATGATGTTATCCTCCTCTGATATGCTTGGAGTAACTATGTCTAGCATGCTTTCACAGCTCTTGGTGTCCTATAAATTAAAAATCTTCTTGAAATTCTTCACAACCGCTTTTTCCACCTTGTTATTACTGTGGACTCAATTGCCTTTGTGGTTTTAAATTTTCTGAATATGAAGTCTTCTTCTTTTGTTTTTCAAAATAGAGTGGAAGTACATTGTGTTTCTATCACCTTCTTCATACTAATTGATTTGAGCTTTTTGTATCAATAAATTATCATGAGTACGTTCTCTAGTTATCGTAGTAGTACTGTTACTAATATTTTTGACGTACGTTAAGTAACGAGTGCTAACGTGCCCCCTGAGCTACGATGGTTAGACGACGACAGAATGGAGCAAGGCCGCCGGCACCTCCACACCAAGTTCATAAAGGACAGACAATTACACCTGACTCTGGTATCCCACACACCCTAGTTCCCTTGAATCTAGAAAGTTGGATACCAGGAACATCGAAGGCCGCAACAGTGGTTCCATTAGATGAGAGCACAAAAGCTTATGAAGGAAAGGAATAAGATGAGGCAGAGGGATCGACGGTGGTGCGGAAGCTAATATTTTCAACGGGTATTACTCCACCTACTGAGGGAACTCCACCTATAGAGGCTGACGGGGTACAAGGTAATCGGCAACAACAAAATGGTATGACTCTCAATTACTTTCCCTCAATTATGAAAGATGGTAGGAAAGTGGTAAGGTTAAACCCTATTAAAGTGGAATCTGAGTGCGAGGAATGGGAGAATGCCCTAATTGGTCATGTGCTAGGGGGAACTCCGTCCTTCAAAGATATGCTTCAATTTGTTTATGGAGCCTGATATTTCGTTGAAGCTCTGAGGGTTTATCTTCATGATGATGGGTGCTTCATGTACCTATTCAATAATGCCTCGGATAAGCAACTGATTATGCAAGAGGGACCTTATATGTATAATGGTAGACCTATGATCTTGAGACACTGGATAAGAGATTTCAAGCTGTATCCTGAGATGCTACACATCATTCCCCTGTGGATACGACTGGAAGGTTTAATAGTCTACTATTGGGCTGAGGAGAATTTGTGTCGCATAGCTAGTTCCATCAGAAAGCCTATATGTACTGATTGTATGACGACGGAAATAGATCATATATCCAATGCTAGAATCCTAGTCGAAGTGTATATCACCCAAGACCTTCCAAAAGAACTATATCTTGAGAAAGCAGATGGGTCGATTACGGTGCAAGAGGTTGAGTATGAGTGGAAACCCCTAATCTATCAAGATTGCCATTAATTGGGTCATGAGAAAGGAGCCTGTAAGTAGGGTAAAGAGAAGAAGGAGGCTGAAAAAAACTCTGGAAAGCAGCACCAGGTGTACCAAAAAAGACCATGGCAGCCTTTCTGGGTCGCTAAGGAGAAGCAACAGCCTAGCACAAACACCACTACAGGTAGAGTAGACGAGCCTGCTACTACAGTAACACAACAGCTAGAGTTTCATCATCACTTTCCAGCCCTTACAACTCCTCAAAAGCAAAAATAGGAATTGAATATGCAGAATATGAATAGGAAGGAGGTACAGGGTACTAGTAAATCAAGAACTACTTAGAATGTCTCTGCTGCTGATGTTACTCTACAGATTAGGGGATCAAACAGGGTTAAATCACCTGATCTAACCAGTCTAAAATGATATTTAGTGCCTGGAAAATAAAAGGCCTTAACAGGCCTTACAAGCAGAAAGAGTTGAAAAACTTTTTGCAGAAACATAAAGTAGACCTAATAGGTTGTTTGGAAACAAAGGTGCAGGCTCATAATATGAATAAAGTGAAAAGGTTTTTAGTATTTGAATGGACTATATATGCAGATTATCCAACCACTCTTAATGGTAGAGTTTGGTTAATATGGAGGACTCATAAGGTGGAGGTTACTATTCTAGATTCATCAGATCAATTGGTACACTATAAAGTGAAGGATAGAGATTCATTTTTTGATTGTTTGATGACATTTATATATGGGATGAATAGTGTAGCTAGTAGACTGACTCTATGGGCTCACTTAAGAGCGTTAAGTCATAACAGTGTTTGGCCTTAGCTATTGTTAGGAGATTTCAATGCAATTCTATCCCATGAAGATAGAGTGAATGGAGAGCCAGTTAGTCCTCGGGAGACAGAAGATTTTTAGAATTGTATTAATGATATAGGTGAGGGACAGATTCCTAGATGTGGTTGACAATTTACTTGGTGTAATAAAAGGGATGGTGCTGCCAGAATTTACTCTTATATTGACTAGGTGTTTGGAAATGTAGCATCGTTTTAGAATTTTAATTATATTGCAGCTGACTTTCTTGATCCTGGCTGCTCGAACCATACACCTATAATGCTAAATTCCTCACCTCAAGGCATGAAACTTAGAAAACCTTTTAGATTACTGAATGTGATTATGCAGCAAGAGCAGTTCACAGTATTAGTACAACAGGTCTGGAAATAAGATATATCAGGATATATGATGCATACTACATGGAAGAAGCTTCAAATGATAGCAACGCAGTCAAGAGATATTCAACAAGAATATACAGTAATAGACAAGAGACTAATTCAGCTCAGGCAAAAGTTGCAAGAGGTTCAGGAGGCTATTTCACTGGATCTTTTTAACCAAGCATTGATTAATGAAGAGAGGGAAATACACTAGGCTATTGAAAAGTGGGAGATATTAAATGAGAAAGTCTTAAAGCAGAAATCAAGGGCCACTTGGATTAAATATGGAGACTGAAATTCCAAGTATTTTTTTTGTATATTTGAAAACGAGACAGGCCAGGAATAGGATCTCATCTATAAGCACAGAACAGGGAACCAAGCTTACTGAACCAGATCAAATACAACACGAGTTCATACAATTTTTCAAAACTTTGCTTGGACAGGCTGCTGCAGAATTGCCTTGTATTGATGTAGGTATTGCTAGGGATGGTCCATGCTTAACCATTGAGTAACAACAGGTACTACTACACCCTGTTACAAGAACAGAGATAATGCAGGCATTGAAAGATCTACCAAATGACAAGAGTACAAGTATTGATGGCTTTAATGCTAAATTCTTTAAGGTTCACTAGGATGTGGTAAGGGAGACTGTCATTGAAAGTATTATTCAATAATTCAATTCTAGAAAACTGCTTAAGGAAGTGAATACTACTACTATAACCTTAGTACCTAAAGTATCATCCCCCTCATATGTGAAAGAATATAGACCTATTGATTGTTGCACTACCCTTTATAAACTAATTACCAAGATATTGACTGCTAGACTCAAAATTGTTGTTGACTATATAGTTAGCCCTTCCCAGTCAGCATTTATAGAGGGTAGAAATATTCTTGATAATAGATTGATTGCTCATGAGTTAGTGAAAGGTTATAGCCAAAAAAAGGTATTTCTCCAAGGTGTACAGTCAAAGTTGATATTAGAAAGGCATATGACTCAATTGAGTGGCCCTTTTTGAAGATGGTGTTATTGGAGTTTGGGTTTCCTTCTAAACTGGTAGAGTTGATTATGCAGTATGTGACTATTGTGCATTATAGTTTGTTGATAAATGGTGGCTTGACTCCCATATTTCCAGCTCAGAAAGGTCTTAGATAGGGGGACCCCATGTCACCATATCTATTTGTTTTGGCAATGGAGTATATGCATAGAACTCTACAGCTGAGACAGAATCCTCAATTCAATTACCATCCTAGGTGTGATAAGCTGGGCATTATTCATATTTGTTTTGCTGATGATATGTTGATGAGTTGCAGGGCTGATGATATCTCTATTAAGCTATTATTTAATACTTTTAAGCATTTTTTAGAAGTTTCAGGGTTGCATGCCAATGTGGAAAAAAGTTCCATGTACATTGCAGGCGTCTCTCAAGAGTTTACAGGTAAGATTTTGGTTGATCTTCAATTATCTCCTGGGATTTTGCCATTCAAGTATTTGAGGGTTCCACTTTCCACTAGAAAGTTGTCAATCGGTCAATGCCTGCCAATTGTAGAGAAAATAGTTACTAGAGTCAAATGTTGGTCCTTCAAATTGTTGTCCTATAGTGGAAGACTATAACTTATCAAAAGTGTGTTATTTGAAATGCAGACCTACTGGGCTCAGGTTTTCCTATTGCCTAAGAAGATAATCTCTATGGTGAATGTAGTTTGTAGAACATTTCTGTGGACTGGAAGTAATGTTGCATATAGAAAAGCACTTGTTTCTTGGGATATAGTGTGTAAGCCAAAGTTTGCAGGAGGTTTGAATGTAATTGATACTCTAACATGGAAAAAAACAACCATTTGTAAGTTGCTATAGGCTATGACACTGAAGAAAGACAAGTTATGGGTACTTTGGGCACATACCTACTATATAAAGAATCAGGGTCTGGAGAATATGTAAACACCAAAGCAAGCTTACTGGATTATGAGGAAAATTTTTGATGCAAGATACTGGTTAATGATGTAGGTACTGGGCAAATTGCTATAACCATTACTGGTACTATCAAAAAAGATTATTTTTCACTGAGGCCACAATTTCCTAAAGCTACTTGGAGTAAGTTGATGATGGTCAAAGGTCGAATACCAAGACACCAGCTTATGTTGTGGTTAGCACTGCAAGGTCGACTGGCAACAACGGATAGACTCAGAAAATGGGGTATAAATGTTCAAACTGACTGTGTTTTATGCAATACACAAGTAGAGGAGACTGTTGCACACTTGTTTTTTGATTGTACCTATTCTGCTCATATTTGGAGTTCAATTCTGCAATGGCTAGGGTTCAACAGGCATATAGGGGATTGGAAACAGGAAGTGCAATGGATGTTAAGTCCAATCAGCAATAACATACCACATGCAGGTATATTGGGTTTCTAGTTTGCAGCCACAGTATATCAAATTTGGGCTAAAAGAAATGGACGCAGTTTCAGTAAACTGAAGATGGACAGCAAGCAAATAACTCATGATGTAGCTATACAATTGCACCTTGAAGGGCAAAGACGCCCCAAGTGGAAGACATCCTTAGAGAAGCTACAAGCCTACCCACAGTAGCTTATGACTAGATAGCTGATAAATACTTGTAAAGTGCATAGTTTAGTGAAAGAGTTGTGTGGAAAGTCTATAGGGGCGCCAACTCTGAGTCCCAAAGAGCTGGATGGTTTGTAAAGTTTTTACTTGGTTGAATGAAAACTTTTCTCTTTGACCAAATAAAATATTTTTGATGTACCTATGGTACCAACTCTAGGCCCTGCCGTCTGCCACCTCACTATCTTATAATGATGCATATTAAGTTATTAATACAAATATCTATTTTACCAAAAAAAAGGATCTTATACTAAATTAATCTTTTTCTTAAATGAGTAATCGATGACTATATACCTTATTGGAATAGTGTGGATGAAATTGAAAAAGAAATGCATTCTTGATTTCTAAAAGTGACTAAAATTTTGGACATTTTTTTTGAACTAAAGTATAACAAATATATAACACGGACAACAGGGAGTTTTGTTATATCTTCATGAAGAGCAAAATAGTTAGTTTTCAGCCATTTAAGTTATAATATATTGATAACGTAATAATTTTTTCAGATTATTAATTTAATTTAATCAATTATAACATATCACTTACTATTTATTTCAAATGGTTAATATTATTAACTAAATTTATCTATAGTTATTGATTTGATTGCATAAATATTTTCTCTCTAACATGCATATAATTTAGTCTCTTTAAAATTAAATGTTGCAATATTCAGGTCACTTAAAATTAAATGTTTCTTCATGTGGTGTGTTCAATTGATTATACCGACACACTTTTGACAAGTTAAATGTCTTTTCCCTTAAACTAACAAATTATTATTCACTAGTTAAGTTTATCACTTTCTCAAATTATAATTATTACTTGTTGAGTGAATTCTAAACTATTCAACTGAAAATCCTAACTGATGAATTGTATGAGTCCACCACAGATAAGGGACCAGGTCCCTTATACACAAAAACAGTAAAGAAAGAGATACAAAAATAAAGTACTGTAAGTAATAACACACCATGTTTATGTGGAAACCTCCTTGCTCAAGGGATGAAAAAACCACGACCTGTCTCACAGGATTTTCACCAATCTTCACTAACTTCAAAGCCAAAATGTGATTACAAACTCTTATAATCACTAGGATTAAACTCTTAATCCTAACTCCTTGCAATAACTCTATTACAGGATTGTGCAGTAACTCTACCACACACACCAGTCGACAAACTCTAGCCAACACTCCCAGATAGCTCTACCCAAGAGAACCATTGAGACACAAAGAATAATTCTTGACAGTTCTAAGGATGACTCAACAACTAACTCTAGTTCAATGATTCAACCTTTAAATAGTCAAGACTGATGTCAACAATCTTTTATAACATAGGATTAGGCTTACACTGTTAAGAACACAAAACGACACTCAACTAGTCAACAAGAACACGAGAAGAAAATTCTATCAGGTCCCTAGTTGAATATGAGCAGACGTCAGTAGAGAGGTTTTTTATTTAGAGAGGATTCTTGTGGATATTTGCAAAAAATGGGTACATAACACCATAGCATGCTTGAGAGAGGACTCATGACCACTGGGGAAACAACTTCAGGAAGAGAGATAAAGCAACAATTGATGAGAGAGTAGGTAAAGTACATAGTACCATAGCATACTAATAAAAAGTTATAGTCAAAGCATTCAGTACAATAGAAGATCTTAAAACAAACATAGAAACATCCTGCCATGGAGACAAAGAAGAGAAAAATTTGAGAAAACGATTAAGAGGATGGTTTGGGAAGGGATTGAAGAAGCAGAGTGATCCTCTCTGCAGCAGCATCATGAGCTTTGAGAAGCTTGTCTTTCAGATCATTAACCTTTTTATCCAGATCTGTATTTTCAGCCTTCAACTTAATGTTCTCAGACTTCAATGCAGCACAGACACCAGGTTCCTCAGTCTGTGCTCTCTGCAGTGCAGCCTTCAGATTGGCAATCTCAGCATCTTTTTGAGCAAGTAATGTTGTCAGTTTTGTTACTTCTGTTGTGGCTCTTTCTTGTGCAGTGATGAGATCGGAGACCACTAAACGAGTTCCCACACCACCCTTCTTTTCAATGAACTCACACTGACGAAGAGTATCAATCGAGAACTTTTGTTTGTTGGATGAATTTTTTCCCTTACCTAGAGGAACCATAAAAAACTTAAACATTTTGTTCGGTAGGAACCCATATGGCAATCCATGTTTTCCATGCTTCTTGTTCACAACCTTATCCATATGTGTCAACATGATTGCAAAGAGATTGATCTTTTGAAATGAGGACACTACTTCCATGAGAAATAGGTCCACTTTAAAAGTTCCATTCCTTTTCTCTGTCCTTGGGAGTAGCACTTTGTTGACGAACTCGAACACTAGTTGATAATCACTGGTCATCTGTTTCTTAAGAAGACGTGCAGACTTGTCCTCTCCCAACTTGCTTGCAATGGTTGAGAATTTTCTTGAACAAACTCTTTTATCAAGGGAACTGATCCCTTCAGTAGGTTCCTTTAGGATTTCTCCTAGGACTTTGTCATCTAAGTATATCTTAACTCCACGGACATGAGAAATCACACAATTTTTTGCAGCACAATATTCAAATTTGGTATAAAACTCGATTACCTTACTTTCATGAAGATTGGACAGGGGTTCATTAAAGACATGCAACCACTTTTGAAACTTGACCATAGACACCAGGTCCCTCATTTCTGGCATTTCAATGATTTTGAGATCAAACACTCTACCTCAAAGTACTGCTTAATTCCTGATAGTTACTTGTATTTCCTCTTGAGTGACTTCTTTTTCTTGTTCTGCTATTTTGTGATTTTTTTCTTTCATACCTGGGAATGCACTTTCAGTTTCTTCACCCTTCCTTCTTTTTTTAGCCTGAGCACCAGATTTAGAGGAACCTGGTACTTCACTTCTCCCCTGCTTTGTTCCAAAATCCCATTTATTCTTCGTGGGTAATCTTGTGACAGTGGTCCTCACCTTTGCCACGCTTGCTCTAATATCAGCATCCTCCTCTTTACTTGCCAAATTCTCATCAGCATCTACCATTGTCAGTAGTCTGGCATCCTCCTCTACAACCCTTTTTTCTGCTTATTCTTCTCCTCTGAATTGTCTTAGCCTTGTTAGCCCTTAGTGCATCCTCCATAAGTTTTATCTCAGAGCCTCTTGTATTATGACCAATAATGGGAACGGGTCCCTTAGATGCTTTCAGAGCTTTTCACGTCACAATCAGGGTTGATCATCATTCTCAGTTTTTGAGTTATCTCTGAGTGTATAAGCCTTATGATTTACTCATGTCCCATCAAACTTGGGAGGGCTATCATAAGGTTCCAACTTTTGAGTGACATTGTGAGTGTCTTCTACAAAATCAGAGCCAACCGTTACTCCTTCCCCACTCCTTTCATCACAGCCACCAATTATGCACTTCCATCAAGTATATTGGACAAAGTACCCCTTTCTCTTGGCAGACCTTCTGCACACAGTGACTCCATGATTTCTTCCAGCATTTTGGCATCTTCTATACGAACACTTTCATCTAAACATTTACTTTGACCCATCGTATCAGTTCCCTGTAACTCATTTGTTGTATCAATAGGATCAAGTTCTTTGTTAGGAGATTTTTCACTGTCTTTTTCTATTTCAGATCCTTTGTCAGACAAAGGCTTACTAGTAATTTCCTCGGAGGCTTCCAAATCTGCAGCCTCAATAGTTTTACCAGATAGGTTTGGAAAGTCACTGAGAGTGACTTTTGGATCAGAAGGGTTTGGTAAGTCAATAAAGGGAACTGGTACAGTCATGTTCGCAAGAGGGTTTTGGAGTTCTTCAGTGAGGAGAGTTGTTTCAATTCGTACTGTGGAGGTTGGGGTGAGAATGTTTACGGATAGAGAAGATGTGGTCGATGGAGAGTTTGGTTGAGACATTTTATGAACAAGATGGAATGGATTTTTAGAGTATTTATGAGAATTGTTTTAATAGGGATTTAGAGAGAGAAAAGATGAGTTTGAATGAAAATCTGAAGAGAGCTAAGGGTTTTAAAGAGAATGAAAAGTTGTGATTGATTGAGAAAGGGGTGATGAAGTGACGTGTCAAAACAGGAGAGAAGTGACGATTGGGATTCTAACGTTAACAATAGGTGGGAAAGAGAGGTTGATGTGGCAGGATGACATATTTGTTTCAAGTTATCTAGAGTAAAGAGTGCATGACTAACCTTGGAGGAGGAACCAAGTCCCTCCTTTTATATGAAGCTTATGCTTTAATGCTTTTCCTTGTCCTCCTGTCATCAGCAAGCTGCTCCTTCTCCACCATGAGTGTATACCTGCGAAGGTATGAGACTGAGTTAGATATGGTCTACAGTATTTGACTTTTGGATACCTGCAATCAATTTTCTTAGCCAAAAGAGGTTCAAGGGGATTCAGAGGTTCAGTTGAATTTTATCAACCCAAGCTTCAGTCGATTTCTCTAGAACTGGTCCTTTCCAAGTGGCTTTGTATAGATGCCAGCAATTTGATCTTCAGTCTTGTAGAACTTCATACACACAACACCCTTCTCAACATTATCCCTTAAAAAGTGGTGCCTTACATCAATATGTTTTGTTCTCTTATGCTGAACTGGATTCGTTACCATATTAAGAGCACTGGTGTTGTCACAAAGTAGGGAAATAGTATCAAACACTATCTGAAAGTCCTTCAGCTGCTGTTTGATCCATAGTAGTTGAGTACAACATGAGGTAGCGACAACATACTCAGCTTCAACAGTGGAGAGAGTTACTGAGTTTTGTTTTTTGGATCCCTATGAGATTAAAGAAGATTCTAGGAAATGAGTCATCCCAGAGGTGCTTTTTTTGTTGACCAAGTACCCTGCATATCTGCATCAACATAACTAATAAGATCAAAATTATCACCATATGGATAGAACAGGACCAGGTCCCCTGTTCCTTTCAGATATCTGAGAATCCTTTTAGCCGCCTTCAAGTGGGATTCCTTTGGACAAGCTTGGAATCTTGCACACATTCCCACACTAAACACAATATCAGGTCTACTAGTAGTCAAGTACAGAAGGAACCCAGTGATTCCTCTGTACAAAGTCTCATTCACCAAGGGACAAAGGTTCATCAACATCCAGTTTTGAGCTAGTTCCTATGGGAGTATTAATGAGCTTAGCATCATTCATGTCGAATTTTTTCAGAAGCTCCTTGATATATTTCTCTTGACAAATCATTGTTCCACTTGGAGTTTGCTTGATCTGCATCCCAAGGAAGAAGCTTAATTCACCCATCATACTCATCTCAAATTCACTTCCCATAAGTTTAGCAAATTCTTCACAGAATGAATCACTAGTGGCTCCAAAGATGATGTTATCCACATAGACTTGCACAATCAACATATTTTTTTCTCTTGATTTGAGAAAAAGAGTGTTGTCAATTTTTTCTCTCTTAAAACCATTTTCAAGAAGAAATTTTGACAACCTTCATACCATGCCCTAGGAGCCTGCTCAAACCATAGAGAGCGTTATCTAATTTCAGCACATGATTTGGATGATCAATGTCTTTAAAACCGGGAGGTTGCTTTGCATACACTTCTTATTTCAAGTACCCATTTAGAAAGGCACGTTTCACATCAATTTGAAACAGCTTAAACCTCATATATGCAGTAAATGCAATGAGAATTCTTATGGCTTCCATCCTTGCAACAGGTGCAAAGTTCTCATCATAATCGATTCCTTCTTCTTGATTGTATCTTTGCACTTCAAATCTAGCTTTGTTCCTTGTGATAGTGCATGCATGTTCGTCATGCTTGTTTCTATAAACCCATTTAGTTCCTATAATGATGGATAAGAATGCTGAAAAGGCAGCCAAATTCCTAGCTTAAGCTCTAGTTTGCATTCCAGAATTCAAGGGTGAGACAAGATTCTCTAAAGAATAAGATGACTTGTGTTTCCAGTTAGACTTTCTTGAGATTGACCGTGGATGACTGGTACCAGGTTCCTCCTCAACTTGTTCCTGAGAAACATCTTGTGAGGCATCAGGTTCATAGGAATCTTGCTGAGGACTTGGTTCTTCCCTTTTAATATCTTTATCACCTTGAGCAACATGATCCTCAACACCTTCATGAGTAGGTTCAGTCCTTGGAATAGGGATGAGCCCCTCCATAGCAGCAACATCTGCATCATTCGAATTCTGGATGTCTCTTGACTCATCAGAAATGACATAAATACTTTCTTCAACACATAGAGTCTTTTGTTGTATACTATGTAAGCTTTGCTCATTGATGAGTAACCAATAAATGCCCCTTCATCACTCTTTGGATCAAACTTGTCAATATCATCCTTTTCATTGTTCAATACAAAACATTTACGACCAAAAGCCCTGAAGTAGCTAAGTTTTGGATTCCTGTTGAACAATAATTCATAAGGAGTTTAGTTAAGAATGGACCTGATCAAACATCTATTTGTAACATAGCAAGCAGTATTTACTACTTCAGCCCAAAAACTCTTTGGAAGATGATTGTCAATCAACATAGTTCTGGCAATATCCACTAAGATCCTATTTTTCCTTTTAACCACTCCATTTTGCTGAGGAGTTCTGGGAGCAAAAAAATTATGACTTATTATATTTTCTATAAAGAATTCCTCAACTCTTGCATTTTCAAACTCAGTTCCATGATCAGACCCGATTCCTGCTATCTTGCTGTCAAGCTTCACCTGAATTTGTTTGGAAAATACTACCAAGACATCAAAAGTTTCATCTTTGGATCTTAAAAACATTGTCCAGGTGAACCTAGAAAAGTCATCCATAATGACTAGGATGTATTTCTTTCCTCCTCTACTCTAAACTTTGACAGGTCCACATAAGTCCATGTATAGTAGTTCAAGAGGTTTGGTAGTGCTGAATTGGTTCTTCAGTTTGAAGGAGGACCTGGTTTGTTTTCCTTTTACACATGCATCACAAACTCTTAGGTCAGAGAATTGCACCTTAGGAACACCACGGACCAGGTCCTTTGAGATCAGTTTGTTTAAAAGAGTGGGACTGACATGCCCAAGTCTTCTATGCCACAAATCAGCATTTTCACTTTGTGCGCTTAGACAAGTAAGATCATTTTCTGGAACAGATTCCATATCTGCAATGTACATGTTCTTTCACCTTTTGGTTTTGAAAATGACCTCACCAAATTGAAGGCTAGTGACAGTACACCAATCTGACAGAAATTTCACTTTATTTCCCTTGTCACAGATTTGAGAGACACTGAGTAAGCTATATTTCAGTCCACTCACATAGTACACATTTTCAATAGCATGATCCAGTGATTTTCCAACTTTTCTAACACCTAGAATATAAACCTTTTTTCCATCACCAAATGAGACACCTCTACCTTGAAGTGCCTTGAGTGAGAGAAAGCAATCAGATCTTCCACTCATATGCTTGGAGCATCCACTGTCCATAAACCAATTATGACTGCTTACTCTTACTCCCACCTGTATAAGAAGAGTATTCATTAGATTTGGGAACCCATTTGAGTCTGAGTTCTCAAAAAGGGGGAAGAGGAGTAATCAAGGCCTTCTTCTTCCAGACAGGCAGCTTGGTTTTTTCAGATTAAGAATGGGGGCCAGGTTCTCTTTTTGATAACTTCTCTTTCTGAAAATAATTTGTCACACTCATTTCAGCCTATAACTTGGCTTGACAGTTTCTTTTCAAATGACAATTCCTTCCACAGTGAGTGCATAACAAATTGTTAAACACAGACACATACTTGTTATGGCGGTTGTAAGGGGGATTAACATGCTGACTTCCTAGACCTATACCAATTGTTTTGTCTTGGATTTGTTAGATTTGCTAAAATCTGAGATGAAGCAGTCCATTTCAAAAATTTATTATGATCTTCTTTAATACGGACTAGGTCCCTATCTAGTTCAGCATTTCTCTCAAGAGAGGCTGCAAGATGTCCTTGAGATTTATTTAACTTCTCTTCAAGGTCAATTTGAAGACTGCTAGCTTCAGCCTTTCCCTTTGAAGTTAACTCAGAGAACATTCTCACTTTCTCTTTCAATTCAACATTTACAGAAATTAGCTATAGAAACTGTTCTTCTAGCTCAGAAATTTGAACAATTAAAGCAGTTTTTTCATTTTCAAAATTTTCAACACTTTCTTCCAGAAAACCCTTCTCAGTTGTCAGCTCATACACAGAATCAATCAACACATTTGCTAATTTTCTCAGTTTCTTTAGAGAATAATCATTTATATTTTGCTTAATATCAAGAAGAGTTACCTCATCATCTGAATTTGCCATGAAAGCAAAAAGGGAGTTCTAGATAGTATCATCCTCATCTATGACTACCATAGAGGCATCTTCAGGGTGTACAGACTCATCAGAATCACTGGATGTGTCACCCCATGCAGCAGCTAATGCTTGTTTAACCACATAATCAGCAACAACTTTTCTCTTTGACTTGTCAGGGACCCGGTCCTTCTTCTTGCCTTTGCCTCCTCCTGCCTTGACATAGTCTTTATATTACATCTTATGTATTGGACAATCTTTGATAAAGTGATCAGGGCTACCACATTTGTGACAACATTCATTTGCTCCTGGTGTCTTTCTATGGCTTTCTTTTCTCTGAAATTCGCCCTTTCTTTTCATAGCTTTTATAAATCTTCGACCCAAGTAGGCCACCTCCTCATAATCGTCACTGGAGTCTAATTTTGAAGTCTTAAGAGCTATAGTTTTCTCCTTCTTGGGTTCTTTCTTGTCATGATCTTGCAGATTTTTCAATTCATGTCTTGAGATTCCCAATCAAATCATCCATTGTGAGAGTCTTGAGGTCACGAGCTTCAGTGATGGCATTTACTTTACTTTCCCATGACTTGGGTAGAACACCAAGAATTTTCCTTACTTGATTAGAGGAAGGAATAAATTCACCAAGACAGTGCAGCTTATTAGTGATGGCAATAAACCTAGTGTACATTTCTTGGATGGTCTCACTTTCCTTCATTGAGAAGGCTTCATATTGGGTAGTGAGCCTATCCACTTTTGACTCCTTCACTTGACTTGTTCCCTCATGAGCCGTCTGTAAGCTATCCCAGATCTCCTTAGCTGATTCACAAGCTGAAATTCTATTGTACTCATATAGACCAATTCCACACACCAGCAATTTCTTGACTTTGTAGCTTTTTTCCAGCTTTTTACGATCATCTTCATCATATTCCTTTCTGGTCCTAGGGACCAGTCTCGTAACATTTCCTTCCTTTACTTCCTTGACAAGAATGTGTGGTTCATCATAGATAATGTCCCACAATTCACTGTTTTCAGCCATGATAAAATCATGCATACGAGTCTTGACCATTGAATTTAGGGGGTCTGGTGGTAGACTTTCCTTCCTCTAAATTAGGTGGAGCTGCCATTTGTTTAGGATCCTCTCTAGGTGTTAATCGTTTAGAGAGAACCTTGCTCTGATACCAATTGTTAAATTGTATGAGTCCACCACAGATAAGTCCCTTATACACAAAAATAGTAAAGAAGGAGATACAAAAATAAAGTACTGTAAGTAATAATACACAATGTTTACGTGGAAACCTCCTTACTCAAGGGAGGAAAAATCCACGACCTGTCTCACAGGATTTCCACCAATCTTCACAAACTTCAAAGCCAAAACGTGAATACAAACTCTTATAATCACTAGGATTAAACTCTTAACCCTAACTCCTTGCAATAACTCTATTACAGGATTGTGCAGTAACTCTACCACACACACCAGTCGACAAACTCTAGCCAACACTCCTAGGTAGATCTCCCCAAAAGAACCATTGAGACGCAAAGAATAATTCTTGACAGTTCTAAGAATGACTCAACAACTAACTCTAGTTCAATGATTCAACCTTTAAATAGTCAAGACTGATGCCAACAATCCTTTATAACATAGGATTAGGCTTACACTGTTAAGAACGCAAAATGACACTCAACTAGTCAACAAGAACACGAGAAGAAAATTCTATTAGGTCCCTAGTTGAATATGAGCAGCCGTCAGTAGAGAGGTTTTTGGTTGAGAGAGGATTCTCGTGATTATTTGCAAAAACTAGGTTTTGCTCTTGTCTCATCAGCCTTATATAGTAAAGAGCAAAACCTTAACTGCCTTTTATTGGTCCAGCATGGACACGGGCCAGATGCCACAGCAGCAATTCCACCAATCAACTTCGAGAAGGTATAGCACCAAACTGTGCACAAGACGACAAACAAGGTGGCTCAGCAAGTTGATGGACCAGGTCCCTTGGTTGGATTTGTCAATCATCAAAATACTCAACCACAAGACAATAACACTAACTAAACTAAACATCAAAGATGATAAATAATCTATTCTTATAAGATACAATCTGATATACTCAAT
Source organism: Capsicum rhomboideum (assembly GCA_031232105.1). Lineage (NCBI taxonomy): Eukaryota > Viridiplantae > Streptophyta > Magnoliopsida > Solanales > Solanaceae > Capsicum > Capsicum rhomboideum. The sequence goes on along the minus strand of CP124715.1, from coordinate 15,314,538 downwards.
GAAAAATTTATTCCGAAACGTTTATAAAACTAACCCACTGTCAAGAGAAGTCACGAGCTTCTAATTTGAAAAACATTGATATACATAGACTACGAGACAATCCAAAAAATAGTATATATATAAAATGTCTAAATTAAGAGAATGTAAAAGCTAGAAAGAATTCGCTATCACTAAGATGAATCAACGACGCCTATCAACTGAATAACCAATTCTGGAACTAATCACGAAATCCATCACCTGCCACACGATGTATTAAGACCAAATGATGAGTTAAGTACCATACAAAAGGTACTATTAAGTCTCGTATGTGATCACATTATCTAAATCTGACCCGAGTATGAGCAATACGTACGGATATTGCACACATAATACAAATCATGCAATTTAATTTTCTAATGTTCTGAGCTAATTAACTGGTTAATCGTACGAACAATGATTGAGTTCTTTATATTATTCATTTTGAAATGTAAAAGCTAGTAGAATTGCAAATTCTTACTAGAATTTACAAATATATGGACTTAAACCTTTTACTTTGGTAATATATCAGACACTTAACATGCACATTTTAATCAAGTGCTTGACTAAGGGAAGTAACCTCAACTTACCTCAAATCAATTGTCCAACTCTTCTCTCGTATAATCAACTCTTCGAAATCTATAATTTAAGTGGTTAAAACCGTTAACCCAAACTAGTCATTAATATTCAACCAAATTCCTCCTTAAAATTCCATCAATATTTTATGGGAAACTTAAATAAATCTCAACAAGTTTACCCCTAATTACTCCCTATCCCTTCTTTTAACAATATTACGTAAAATCCCTGATTTTGATTTTTTGAATACATAATTTGACAACCGATACATCCTAACAAGAAATTAATGCACGTTAAAAAAGGAAAAATAACAAAAATCTTCTTATTTGTGGAGCAAATCACGCGACATCCGTTGTATTGTACTCTCAAAATCCCGAAAATAACGTAATTAGTTCAAATTTTGGAATTCAAAAAAAAAGGATCCTCATTCTTCAAGCAGAAACAAGCGTCGCTCTCTTCTCTGTTCTTTGCATCTCATTTTTTTTTTGTGAATGATAACATAATGAGTCTCTTCGAAAGCATACTTCATACCCTGCATTGAGATACATTATAATATAAAAGTTTAGATTATTACTTGGTTACTCATCAATTAATGTATCAGTTTGTTAATAAATATATCTGCAGATTATAATATTTGAGATACATTACATTTCACAGCTATTGGTTGAGATACATTACTCTATAAGCAAAAATAATATATAGAATCAATTCTTAAATGTATCTTACACATAGATCTGACGTAAATTAAGAGAAATACATAATTCTTAGTGTATCAAATATATAATCAAAAGAGATACATAATTTGTAGATGTATCTGGCACATAGATCTGACATATAAATTGTATCTTATAACATTATTAATATATCTTAGAGTATTTTATTTCCGATACAAACAAATATTACCTTTGTAAGAGGTTCTCTTATTGTAACTTCAACATCTTTTCTCTTAAATATATGATACTGTATGTATATATATTGTTTTAAATTTCTCTACTCTTCTATACCATTTAATAAGCACTAGTGTGAAGGTTAGTTAAGCATTCAGAATTCACAAGAATTAATTCAATTATTCAAATATAGGTGTAAAAAAGGCAAACTGCTCTGATTTTTGTAACTAAAATGGTGTGCGAAGTTGAGGGATCCACGTATTTTTTTCAAAGATTCTGTACATCATGTAAAAGATAGGAAGAAAAAGAAGACTTTCTAGGTCTATGAATTATTGCATCACAAATGTAATAGTGTAGCTGCCATAGTTTATTTCTTTGCTTAGCTTGCACCTTCTATCCAACAAATAAAGTATACCAACAAATAAAGTATACCAACAAAAGTCAAATTGAGCCGACAACATGACAAAACTAAATCAAAATGCGTAACTCTACCCTTTTACCTTCTAAATGAAAGCTATATAAAGGGCTCTGAGTGCAGCTTAAGAGGACAACAACTTCTCTCCTTTGTTTCAAATATGGGGAAAATGGTCTCTCTATTTTCCATTCTTTTAGTGGTTTTAGTCTCACTTAGCTTAGCTTCTGAAAGCTCAGCAAATTATCAATACGCATCTCCCCCACCACCAAAGGAGCCATATTATCCTTCACCAACACCTTATCATCCTGCACCGGTTTATAAATCACCACCACCAGCAACTCCGATATACAAGTCACCACCACCACCTAAGGAACCATACTACCCTCCACACATCCCAGTCTACAAGTCGCCACCTCCACCAACTCCTATTTATAAGTCACCACCACCACCACCCAAGGAGCCATACTACCCACCACACACCCCAGTCTACAAATCGCCACCTCCACCGACTCCAATTTACAAGTCGCCACCCCCACCCAAGGAGCCTTACTACCCTCCACACACCCCAGTCTACAAGTCGCCACCTCCACCTACTCCAGTTTATAAGTCACCACCACCACCCAAGGAGCCTTACTACCCTCCTCACACTCCAGTCTACAAGTCGACACCTCCACCGGCTCCAGTTTACAAGTCGCCTCCACCACCCAAAGAGCCATACTATCCTCCACACACCCCTGTCTACATGTCACCACCTCCACCAACCCCAGTCTACAAGTCGCCACCACCACCCAAGGAGCCTTACCATCCTGCACCAGTTTATAAGTCTCCACCACCACCAACGCCTGTTTACAATTCACCACCACCACCCAAGGAGCCATACTACCCTCCACACACCCCAGTCTACAAATCGCCGCCACCATCAACTCCAATTTACAAGTCGCCACCACCACCCAAGGAGCCTTACTACCCTTCACACACCCCAATCTACAAGTCACCACCTCCACCAACTCCAGTTTACAAGTCACCACCACCACCCAAGGAGCCATATTACCCTCGACACACCCCAGTCTACAAGTCACCAACTCCACCAACTCCAGTTTACAAGTCGCCACCGCCACCTAAGGAGCCTTACTATCCTCCACACACCCCAGTTTACAAGTCCCCACCACCACCCAAGGAGCCTTACTACCCTCCACACACCCCAGTTTACAAGTCGCCACCTCCACCAACTCCAGTTTACAAGTTGCCAATGCCACCCAAAGAGCCTTACTACCCTCCACACACCCCAATTTACAAGTCGCCACCTCCACCAACTCCAGTTTACAAGTCGCCACCTCCACCCAAGGAGCCTTACTACCCCCCACACACCCCAATTTACAAGTCGCCACCACCGCCAACTCCAGTTTACAAGTCACCACCACCACCCAAGGTTCCTTACTACCCTCCACACACTCCAGTCTACAAGTCACCACCTCCACCAACTTCCGTTTACAAGTCGCCACCGCCACCCAAGGAGCCATACTACCCTCCTCACACCCCAATTTACACGTCGCCACCACCACCACCCCACTATCTTTACACCTCTCCCCCTCCTCCTTACCATTACTAAGAAGCGACTTCACTAAATCTGAGGTAAAGCCAAACTATAACTTTTAAAAGTGATTTATCTAAAGTGCAAAGCAATAAGTTTTACAATCTTCATGCAAATCATTAATATATATATATAGACCTATGCTGTCCCATTTGGTTAGCTTCTATTATATGTTCTCATTCACAATATTATATTCTTATGCAGGAAAAGCAGAATGTTGAGCTGCAAGAAAGGCATTTTCCATTTTCGAGAGGCGATGAAAAAAAGATTAAAAAAGCAAATAATAATTCATAATGAATTATTAGTAATATTGTGTTTGTAACTTCACGTTGTCTAAGTTATTAGTAATATTGTGTGCACTCTATATTATATTTATATTTTAATTCTATTTCTTTGTGTATGTTTGCTCAGTTTCGATCTTCTTGTAAATTGCAGAGATTATGAGATGAATAAAATAAGTTATTGCTATACGTTTTTCCCTTCTCTCTCTACTCTTTTTTTTGTCCTTTTTTTTTAATCTTTTCATCTTTATATCGAGATTATTTTAGCTTGAAATAGGCCAAAATGCAGATGAATATAATAATCCCTTCAGAAATACGACAAAGCCATCATCTTCAGATTCTGTTTCATAAAATTCATCCATTATATATTTTGTAAAATGCTATGATTAAGTCAATCCTATATATAAGAGGAAGTGTTCCAACTAAGAAAAGAAAGACAAGGAAAAGGAGGCAGTATTTTGTATGATCGACCAAACATACATTAGTTATTAATTATTATTAAGCTTGGACAATACTGTCTTATTATACAGCTTGTTAGAATTATGATTTTAAACTGCAGTAACTTTATTTTACTGCTTTAGTTTTTGAATAAATCCTATTTAATAGATTGTCAGCTAGCTTTTCCTATTTCTTAGTAATCAGTTAGTTAAGATATATTTTCCAGAGATATTCTAGGCTAATTGATATTATCTTTTTACTGGGTTTTTTTTTCCTTATAAATGTAGAGTTCAACAAAGCTGAATAAAAATAATTTCTTTTGACCTCATTGCAGTATTTTTCTTTCAATATTTTTTCTCTGTTATTTTTTAATTTCTTTGATAAAGACCAACAATTGGTATCTAGAGCCATTTTCTTGAGGGACCTGTGAGTGAAAAGATGAATTTCGAAAATAGTTTTTCATGAATGGCTCCTCCTATTTTTTATGGTGAAAATTATCAACTATGGGTTGTGAGAATGGAAACCTACTTGGAGACTCTTGATCTTTGGGAAGCCGTGGAAGAGGATTATGAACTTAATCCGCTGTCAAATAATCCTACCGTGGCCCAAATCAAGGGTCACAAGGAAAAGAAAACCATCAAGTCCAAGGCGAAAGCAATTTTGTTTGCTACTATTTCAACAACTATTTTCACGAAAATTATGACTCTTACATCACCAAAAGAAATTTGGGATTATCTGAAGAAAGAATATGTTGGAGATGAAAGAATATGTTGGAGATGAAAGAATACGATGAATGAAGGTATTGAATTTAATGAGGGAATTCGAGTTGCAGGGAATGAAAGAGTCTGATACAGTCAAGGAATACTCGGACAGATTATTTGGTATTGTTAACAAGGTAAGGTTGCTAGGCACTGAATTTAAAGATTCAAAATTGTTGAAAAAGTTCTTGTAACAGTGCCCGAAAGATATGAAGCATGTATAACTACTTTGGAAAACACACAAGATCTTTCCAAAATTACTTTGGCAGAATTGTTAAATTCTTTTCAGGTACAGGAGCAAAGGAAGCTTATGAGGCAAGATGGCATGGTTGAAGGAGCATTAGCCACCAGCCACAAAACTCAAAGTAAGGGTAAATTTCTGAAAAATTACCCACCTTGTCAGCACTGTGGCAAAAATGATCATCCTCCATTTAAATGTTGGAAGAGGCCAGATGCACAATGCAAGATTTGTAACCAGTTTGGTCATGAAACTGTGATTTGCAAAAGCAAATCTCAAAAGGATGAAGCAGATGCCCAAGTCACCAACGTAGAAGAAGACCACTTATTTGTAGCAACATATTTTTCTACCAAGAAATTTAATTTTTGGATGATTGATAGTGGTTGTACAAACTATATGACATATGACAGAAATCTTTTTAAAGAGTTTATGTCTATGGAAAATAAGAAAGTCAGAATTGGGAATGGTGACTATATTCCTGCAAAAGGAAAAGGGTCTGTTGCAATCAAAATAAGTTCAAGTACCAAAATAATTTCAGATGTCCTTTACGTGCCTAATATTGTAAAAGTTTGTTAAGTGTTGGCCAACTAATTGAAGAAGGATTTAAATTATTATTTGGAGACAAATATTGTCGAATCTTTGATTCCACTAATCAGGAGATTTTACAAGTTGAAATGAGAGGTAAAAGCTTCGTATTTAATCCAATGAAAGATGCACAAAAGCCTTGCAAGACCAAAGATGAATTGGCAGATTTGTTCATGAGGTCAATTCCAGTCAAGTCTAGAATCTGCAGTTTCTCAAGCAAGGAGGATTGTTAGAATTATGCTTTTAAACTGCAGTAACTTTATTTTACTGCTTTAGTTTTTGAATAAATCCTAGTTAATAGGTTGTTAGCTAGCTTTTTCTATTTCTTAGTAATAGGTAGTTAAGCTATATTTTCCAGAGATATTCTAGGCTAGTTGATATTATCTTTTTACTATTTTTTTCTTATAAATGTAGAGTTCAACAAAGCTGAATAAAAATAATTCCTTTTGACCTCATTGCAGTATTTTTCTTTCAATATTTTTTCTCTGTAATTTTTCAATTTCTTTGATAAAGACCAACAATAGAGCTGTCGATATTAGTTTAAATAATTAAATATTATGTAATTCATCTAATTCAATCAAAGTTTGATTTGTTAGGTGTATTAGATGATTGAAAATATATATATCGGTCAGTATGCGTCGATCCTAAATACTCCGTTAATGTTTTGGCTTGAAATAAGCTAAAATAATTTAAAAGTTGATTCTCACTCTACTAGTTAATCAAGACCTTTTTTAAGATATTGATTAAGTTTTTAGTTATATAGTCAATACAAATACATTAAATAATAAACGGTTAGAGACATAGAACCTGCATGCAATTATTATAAGAAGATTTTTGAGAAGTGGTCTTGAATTAGATAATTTGGGTGGTGACTCTTTTTTCCAAATCAAATTTAGAAGTGCAAGTTATAGAAAGAAAGCAAAACCCTGGACATTCTTGGACAAGATGAGAACCTAGTAAACCATGTTAGTAAACTTCAACAACTAAATTGCAATAGTATTATTTGAAAAGCTAAAAAAGGTGACGATAAATTAAAGTTGATGTTGAAGAATGAAAAAAGTCCCACACTGATGGTTAATGAGATGGGTGGTTTCTTTATAAGGCTTGGGCAATCCTCCTCCCTTTGAGCTAGCTTTTGGGGCGTGAGTTAGGACCAAGACCTAATTTTACATGGTATCAGAGCAGGACTCATCTCACCCAATGTTGGGCCCTCAAATTAAAAGTTGTCCACGCACTAGATGTCCAGTCCTGGACTTGAGGTGGGGTGTTGAAGAATGAAAAAAGTCTCATATTGGTGGTTAATGAGATGGACGGTCTCTTTATAAGGCTTGGGAAATCCTCCTCCCTTTGAGTTAGCTTTTGGGGTGTGAGTTAGGCCCAAGACCTAATTTTACAGTTGATACTTCAAGATAGCCCATAGATGAGCACAATTGATCTTCTCTTAACGACTCCAAACAAGGATTCAGGGTAATTTTGATTTATCTGTATTTAAAAAAATTTAACCTGTCTTCGAACTATTGTATCTGTTGGATCGTGGCCCATGTTCCAGCCAAAGTCCCATGACCTAATCCTATTCTCTTTTGGTTTCAAATCTTATTTAGAAAATGATTCAGATTTCTATTCCTATTTGGAGTTGGTTTGGCTTTAGGAAAAAGCACCACTCATCAACTATAAATAGGACAACTTGAGAGAGAATTATCCATGCTCATTAGTATTTGTCTTTGAGGTACATTAGCACATAAGAGAGGTTTTTGAGAGAGCTTTCACTAAAGAGGGAATAGAGAAAAAGAGTTTGTTCTACTGCAGTTTTTGCTCTCCGACTAGCAAATTTAAGTTTGTGTTGCCAACTCGTTCACCGTTGGATCAGACTGAAAGCTCTTGGTATTTGATTTGAACGGTGGAGATCCAATTTAGAGATTCGCAGCATCTGGTTTTGAGTCTCAAACAACAACTCTGTTTTGAGTGATTTCTCTTGATTTATTAAGCATAAGATCAGCTTCTTTTTTGTTGATCTAAATTCTAGTGGGTTGAACGCCAACCAGGATTAATACCACCACCAAAACTTAGTCCTTTCAAAGTTCCTGATTTCTGATGTGAGGTTAATTATGTGTTTCAGTGAACATCTCTATGAAAAAAATTTGTGTTGGTATATTTAAATCCAAACCTCAAGTACTAAATCAACTTTCTTTTGTTAGATCTAAATTCTAGTGTGTTGAAACCCAAATAGGGTTAATACCATCACCGAGCCTTAAATCCTTACAAGGTTGCTAATTTCTGTGTGAGGTTGTATGGATGTCTGATAGCACCTCCTGTTTATCAACTTTTGTTCCTCAAGATGAATATGGTTGCTTGACTTTCAGGTACAATTATCTCTAACACCTAGAAAAAAATTGGTTTTGAAATGTAAAGTTACTGTAGGTAGAAATAAACTACTTAACATATATGAGTCCTGGTTATATACTATATGCAACACCTCAAGCTCTCACCAGGTGCATAGTACATTAACCAACTGAAATTTTTTAAGACATTATAAGACAGTATAGTAGTTTTATCACCCAAAATAAATTTTAAACTTCAAATATATCACCTGTGAACTGTACCAGACTTAGCTCTTTTAACTTGTAGAACTAGTTTGCTTGATCCTCATTTGTGGAATACTTTATCTGTCTAAGTTGATAATTCTTTTGCCTATGCTTGGCACCTCCTGAAAAAATCTAAATTCATACGTACCTGTAAAAAGAAAAATCAAGTTAGTAAAAAAGTCAACAAGAGTATTTCTCTCCCTTAAAGAGTGTTGTACTCTTACTGACATAGATTCCTTTAAATTGTTTATGGAGTTGACCTCCATTGTCAGACTCCAAGGTACTTCCCAATCTCCATTTAGAATATGCACTAATGCTAATGAGTTATCTTTAATTATGATGTTCTAAAAACTGCTTAACAAAATTATAAACTTTCTGTAATAGCAATAGCCTTAACAACCAAATTAGTAGAATCAGAAATCTTGACTCCCTTAGCAAATACTAGATCTCCATCATGGTTTCTAAGACAAAAAGCACTAGGCCCTGGATTACCTCTAAAGGCCCCGCCCCATCTGTATTGCATTTCCACAACCCACATGATGGAGGATACCATTTAACCCATTTGGAGAAGAATCTAGGTCTGAAACCATCTAGTAGAGCTATCATACGAGGCCAAGTGGAGGGAATTTCAGAGTACTCAAACTTCATCTTATGAATTTTTGAACAATGGAGTTAATGTCCCAAATCACCTTGCATGTGGAATAAGTTTCACCATGTAATACAGTGTTCCTTCTTTTCCATAAGAACCATAAAATAAGGATAGAAATCACTTAAAAAATCACCTTTTGCCTAGTATTTTCTTGTGCATTCCACTATTTTATCATAGATTGTTTTAGCTGAATCCAAGGCCCTAAAATTGCTGCAGTATAGACATATTGCCACACATTGGTTGCAACATCACCCTTTAAAAATAAATGTTCCAAACTCTCTTTTGCTGGAATGTTGCAATAGGAATACAACTGTGACAAGTTTGGGTTCCAGTTTGCCATAACAGTAGTTATTGGAACTCTATTTGTCCATACTATCCAACCAAAAAAAGATTATTTGAAAGGAATACCTAGTACCCAAATTTTCTTGAAAAACTCATTGGATTCTTTTTTTTTTCTCAACATTTTCCAAGCACTCTTTACTTAAAACTTTTTAGTGCTTGCTTTGATCCACCAGGACCTGTCCTCTATATCATACTTTTTTACCTGATTCATATGTTGCTTAACATTCTCAACAATAATATAATCAGGCAAGTGAAACTGTATGTTGGCAAGTTCCCAACCTATCTCCAGCATAAATGCCTCAACATCCATCATTGGGTAACAAGTCTATACTTCAGTTTGCTGCTTGTAGATTGGCCCTAGATATGTCCAATTATCATACCAAACTGTAGAAGTACCTCCTTTTGGTTCTCACCATAGAAATTATTCAATACACTCCCTATTCTACAACCTATTTTTCCACAATTGAGACCATTCATTCCACTAAATAAGAGTAGGGATTTACTTCTTATAATATTTGTTCCACATAAAATTAGCCCACAAGGAATTCTGAGTTCTAAATCTCCACCATAATTTAGCATACATAGCTTTAGAAACATCAAATATAGATCTAAAACCAAAACCCCCTTCTTGTTTAGGCAAACAAACCTTCTCCCAAGATGTCTAATGTTTACTTTTACTAGCAATTTTGTTATTCCAAAAGAATTTTGCAAAAATCCTATGGAGTTCCTTTAGTATACATTTGGGGGGGGGGGGGAGGGGGGGACTGTAACTGATAAGATATGCATAGGAATACTTTGGAGAATACTAGTGATGAGAACCTCTTTTTCTCCATAAGAAAGCATATTTCCCTACCAAGATTGAAGCTTTGACTTCACCCTATTTATAAGTTCTGTATGATGTTCTTTTCTCTTCCTAGCATGAGTGATAGGGAAACCTAGGTATTTCTAAGAAAAATGGACCCTAGGTATCCCTGTACAATCTTCCACCAATTGTCTCTCAGCAGTTATAATATTCTGGTGTATATAAAAAGCACTATTCTCCTTGTTGAATTTTTGACCTGATTGGGTTTCATAGTCCTGCAAAATTGACACTATTTTTTGCAAGAAATGCGTGTTAGCTGAAGTAAATATAATAGTGTCTTACGCATAGGCAAGATGATTAAGATTATCACTCCACTTTGACATACCATATCCTACAAATAGATCATCTTCAAATAAAGTATTCAAGCCCTAAAAAGCACTTCTGCAGACAAAATAAATAGGACAGGAGATAAAGGATTTCCTTACTTTACCCTCTTGTAGAGTGAAAGAAACCATGTGTTTGTCTATTAATCAGGATAGAATATCAGTTATTGGAGATCAATCTACAAATCAAATCAACAAAAAATTCAGAGACTCCCATATTCCTCAACACTCTCATCAAAAAGAACCAAGATACTCTGTCATATGCCTTAGCCATATCAAGATTTAGGATCACATTGGATGGTTTAGCCCTCTTTCTTATATCAATGACAATTTGTTGAGTTAGAAGCACATTCTCAATAATACTCCTACCTGTAATAAAACCTGATTGATTAGAAGATATCAACTTGGGTAAATAAGCTTTTATTCTGTCATGAACCATCCTGGAGATTATCTTGTTGATGAAATTGTTCAAACTAATTGGTCTTAGGTCTGTGAAAGACTGAATCTTCTCCTTCTTAGGTAATAAGACCAAATTAGTATGAGTAATTGATTTAGGAAGAGAATTACTTCTGAAATAGTCTTCCACCATCCTGAAAATATCAACACCCAGTATATCCCAGTAACATTGGTAGAATCTTCCAGTTAACCCATCAAGCCCACTAGCACTATGACCATTTAAATTAAAAGCAGTTTTCTTAACTTCTTTAATAGTAGGTTGTTTGCACAGATCTGTATTGTCTGCCTCATTGATGAGTTCTGGAATGTTTCCCGACAAAGGAAAAGTAGTAACATCTCTTTCTTGTGAGAACTAACAGTGATAAAAACTCACTACCTCTATTGAAATCTCATCTTCCTCTTCTAGCCAGTCACTCTGATTATTCTGAATTCTGGTCAATTGGAGTTTCTTCCTTCTTCTTTTGACTATACCATGGAAAAATCTTATATTTCTGTCCCCCCCCCCTCTCTCAAACCAGTCATACCCAACATTTTGCTGCCAAAAAATTTCTTCAAAGTGCAAATACCTCTTGAGTTCTGCTTGAACTCTTTGAAGCACTTCTCTGTTTTCAGTACTGGGATCTTCTTCAAACAACTTTTCTTTGATTTTGACAATAGCTTCCCTTATAACTAGTTGCTTGAATATATCACGATAAGTTTCTTTGCTCTATTTTGTCAAAGTTGTTTTCACTCTCTTGACATTCTCTTTGAAAGCTATGAAAGGGTTCAAAGATTCGTTCACTATCCAATTCTTCTTCACAACATCAATAAAGGATGCATTGTCAGTACAGGATTTGAGAAACCTAAATATCTTCGTCTATCTGGTTACACCTTCTTCAAAAGATAAAAGCATAGGATCCAATCAGATCCTGTTCTATCTAAATGTTCCACTTTCATATGATTAAACCATCCCTGCATTTGTTGATTTGTAAGAATTCTATCCAATTTCATTACTCTTCTGCTGAATTTCATATATATTTACGTTGATGTTGCTAGGTCTACAGTTTTCTCTTTATCAGTATCTTTAACACTTACCTCAATCTCACTACTCTTCTATTGTACTTCATTTCTTTTTATATGTTGTTGATCATGAGTTGTGCTTTGTTGAGCAAGTTCAAGTAAAGGTGCATCATTTTGCTTACCAAAAGGATCTTGTGATCCAATCTTTAGAAGATTCCCCCCGCTGGGATATTCCTTCATCCTTATTAGTCTTTTTATTGCTATTGTTTTCCTGCTCTCTTGTTGCTTGTAAAGTCCCTTCAGTTTCCGTATCCTCTCCATTTAGTGCAAGAACATCAAATTTGTTCCTAACTGCTACAGGAAGCTGCTATACAGGAGGTCTTAAATCCTTCACCACATTCTACTATCCCGAATCTCCAACCACCCGTCCACTTGACAGAACTCTAGCTTTACCTCTCCATTTAGTGCAAGAACATCAAATTTGTTCTTCACTTCTACAAGCAGTTGATATACAGGAGGTCTTAAATCCTTCACCACATTCCACTATCCCGAATCTCCAACCACCCGTCCACTTGACAGGACTCTAGCTTTACCTTTTTGAAATCTATGCACATGAGGAAGATTAGCGGGAACAAATTCATGATCCTGAATTTTTATACCACCACCTTTTTCATGTTGACCATTTTCCCCATCTTTGTGTTATGGTATCTTACATATTCTGCATTCCTCTTTACTATGCCCTTGCATTTTAAAATTAAAGCAGTATTTGGGAACAATAGGCGTATTTAATAGCAACCATGTTAGACCTCACTTACCAATAACTTCATTCTCTATGTTCATCTGAACAATCTTAGGGAAATCCTTTTTCCAGTCCACTAGTACCTTCACACGATCACAAGTAGGTCTAAATTTATTAATAGTGGCTTGATCTAGTTATATAGGTTTGCCCACAGCAACAACTAAAGAGAAAAGACATTCTTTAACAAAGAAAGTGGGCAACAAGTTGGGAAACGAGATCCACGCCATGGCCATTGAGGTTTCTTCATTAATCTTAAACCTAGAATTACATATCAATGTGCGCATTTGGTACGAATATCCATCTTCACACTTGATATAGAAAGATCCCTTCGAAACCAGATTAACAAAGTCCTCCTGCTTTGTCAAACAAATGAGAATGTGCTTGCTACGAAATAGTCCAATATGACAACTGCCGTTAACATCACATTGTTGAGAAATTATCCACCTTAATTCTTCTAATTACTGCATTCATACATAAATTTAGCAATCACGGCAAATTGAAGATCCCCAATTTGGTTCATTCTATCAACCTCTTCCTCCGTCTATGTGATTTGTGGGACACCCCCAACCATAGTAACTTCCTTTCTAATACTGTCATGATTTTGTTGAACCAATTGGTTAAGAGAATCTGCAAATGAGATCTCATTAGGTAAACTAGAGTTTACCAAATAAGGAGCAGCAGTACAAATAGAAGGCAAATGTGGAAATTCTGAAGTAGAAGTCAGTAGACCAGCCACCGGAGATGGCTGGCCGGCGACGGGCTGAACCATGGTGTAGGTTAAAGTAGCATTTTTAGGGGAGAGAAGAGAGATGATCTTTTTATAACAATTTTATTTCTTCTCGATAATATTATTTCTTCTTAATGATATTGCAGTTTCCTGTTCATGAGTTTTTCTATGCTTGCCTTCTTTTATAGATAAATCCAAAGCAAAAAACCTAAAGAGTTTTTCGCCTCCGAGGGAGTGAAAATTGTCTCTCCTTAGCTTATTGACAATATTGGTCTTGACCTACTTGTTCGAATGTTGTCGAGCAATTTATGGATATAAAATGGATCTCTCTAAATGATAATGTTAATATGACCGATTCAACTCCTCTAAAGTCGGTGGCATACACAATTTTTTTATGAAAGTGGTATCAAATTTGAAAAAAAAAAAAAGAAATCAATTAAATTCATTTCATATTAGTTTTTATCAATTTTGGTAACACATACACTACTAAAAAGAGAGAAATTAATCATAGTTGATTGGTTTTTCGGGAAAACCTATCAAAAACTGATAGAAAATTATTAGGTCAGTTTTTAAAAAAAAACAAATTGGCAAAATATCGACCGAATTTGATCGAGTTGGTATTGCACGACTTCATTGCATTTCATTGGGATCGATATGCACAACTTCACAAATATGCTATTGGAATCAGTGTGCACATCCGTATAGATTATGTGATTGGGATTGGAGTTGCATGCCTGCACAATATATAAAGATATTGAAATGGTACGTCTGTCCAGTATATGGACCTCGCGAGTCCCCCAAGGGTCCTAATATCCACTATGGAAGTGGATGTATACACAATATATGCATTGCATTCGTTTATCATCTATTTGTTAGTGGTTGAGATACGTGAAGCTTGTGTGCATAAGTGTTATGAAATAGTTATTTATTACCTATATGGACTAGAGTAGGACATTGTAATTGAATGAACTTTTGTTGCTTTTAGCTGCTAGTCTGGGTCTTTATTAGAAGTGATTTGTTATATGTGGGTTAGTACTAATCAGGGCACTAAAGAATCGACCCTTGCCAACGCTTTGCCATAGGTCTGTCGACAATGCTGTTGTGTCGTACATGTGTCTTTTGTACCCACACTTACCTTTTCTGCACCTTTGTTGTGTAGGGTTTTGAGCCAGGCACAAGTAGTAGGAGATCATCGTTGCTACCAGAGTACTCAAACTTTGAAGGTAGTTACTTGGTTGTTCCTCTGCTTTTCAAATTTCTTCTACATTTATTTGTATATCATGTCTGGTCGCTCACAAACTACGTGTCATATTCGTACTGTATTTTTAAATCTTAGAAGCTTGTACTTGTGTTACTAGATTTTGGGTGTTGATGTTGTTTTCCGCACGTTGTTATCTTGGTTTTTATGAAAGAAATCTATTTAAAACTTATTTCGGCTTTAATTTGAGTTATTAAACATCGGCATTTTATGTTAAGCTAATCTGCTAATAAAGATTTGATTTACTTATCGATGGAATTGAGATAGGTGCCATCACGATTCCGAATTTTTGGATCATGACAATATGTCATCGGTCTGGGAGAAGTACAAGCTGGGAAGATAAAATTCAACAGTAATAGAAGTTACATTGACTTGGGAGAAATGACAAATGAACAATTGATGGCGTAGATAGAGAGGAATATGGGAATCTAATTTTTGCCTTCGCTATCGTTATTTAATTCAACAACCATAATACTGCAGAATCATTAGCAGCCAATTATGATGGGAGGTAGTTAAGAGATAATGACATCAAACAATGCTCGATTGAACTGGACTCTCAAATTGTAGCAGACATGTTACAGAACAAGATTGTTGCCAACCTCAACCTCAAGATTTGGTTGTGCATATTGATGTTACTTTTTGGACATTGCTACAGGGAAGCCAACAAAGTTGTAGATCTTTTGACCAAACTTACTACATCTAGTGATGACCTCCGCTTATCCATAACTTAAACCATATGCCAAGAGGAGCCATGTGACATTTAGTTCTAGATAAAAGACGGGGGCGTCTCAGTAAAATTAGTGGTCTAAAGCCAAACTTTAATAAGAGGCCTTAAATATATAGACATACATACAGAAATAATATTGTAATAATTTAGAGTTGTCTTTTTTGTTCTTGCATATTAGTTGTTTTTGGCGTAGTATTTTTGAAAGGCACATAACCTTTAACTTCACATATTAATATGATTATTAATAAAAGTAAGCTAAGGATTAATTCTAGTTAATAAGATGTTAGCCATTTGTTTGCAATATATTAACTTGGATGTTGTTGTTAAAACTTTACTTATTAATATGAAGTTTGAGTTGTTTAATTCAAAGTTCTAAAATATTATTTCCGATAAAAATTAGATAGTTTTTTCTTTCTTTATTTCTTTTTTTTAGATAATTCCTTTAAACCTATTTCACAATCTTCATTATTATTTCAAGTGAAATTGAAATCATAATTAAAATTTTGAGGGCCTAAAGCAAACGCTCTACTAGCCTTACCCTTGAGCCACCCTGATAAAAAACAAGTGCCTAGTGTAAGATTAAGATATGACAAAACAATTTTTTTTTGAGCAAACTTGTATAGAATCTTCTATTAAAAAATGTCCTTGCTTCTAGCTTAACATTTTTGTCTTTTGTTTGGTTGTATATCAGGGGTCAAGCCGAGCCCCACACCCCTTTGTATTCTTTCATAAATATGATATACAATAACTCCAGGATGATAGCCTAAAATTTTTTTTAACAAAAAAATTATGTATGTGTGACTGAGAATAAGTTGTGCACACATTGTGATAATACACGATACTAATAAAAATGAGTACTCAGCTTTGGCTAAAGCAACCAACGTTGGTGTCTAGCCAGATAGTGGTCGTTCAATGCGGAGAAATAAGAAAAGTTTCTCTGACTAACAACTTTTCAGGAAGGATGTGTGGCTTTTGATAATGGCAATAAAGATAAAATTATCATCATAGGTAAGATTTGTAAGTCTACTCCCATGCTACAATGAATTTTTATTTCGTAGGTCGTCTTAAACACAATTTTTGAACATTTCTAAAATATGTGTGACCGAGGAAACAAGATAGGAAAGTACTTGGGGAATCTCAGTAGCTCAGTTGGTTGGCTACCTAAACTCTCACCTTGTTAGTAAGGGTTCAATTTCCCACATTGTAGTCCCCTCCCATTTAAAAAGAAAAAAAAAAAGAAAAAGATAGGAAGTATTTCGGAACACTGTTTGATTCACTAATTCCAATTCAGGAGATATTATGCTTAAGGAAAAAAACGAAACAATGTTTACAATGTATATATCTTGTCTCTCCCTGAAATAAATTAACCAGTTTAAATGTGCTAGACGATGACTCATTTCTTACGAATAAGAGGTTTTGTATCCTTGATTGTTTTTCGTTGATTTATTGACGTGGTAGGGGGCCTTGCCAACCCCCCCATCACCTTGGAAGTGTTTATTTCTGGGTGAATGGATTTTATTTTATTTTTTTAAAAAAAAAAGGTTAATATATGCTAGAGTTACTCAATTGAATGAATTAGTCACGAAGGATTTAGTCACAGGCTTTCGTAACACCAAATTTGAAGATGATAAAATTAATGATGCTTAAGCAAAAGGCACGTACTAAAACTACCTTTTAAGTCTATGAAAATGGTGAGTACTTCTCGACCATTATTCTCCAACTATGCCTCAATTAACTATGCAAATAAAAAAATATATTGTTACTCGTTTTGGACAAATATTTGTCTAATAAATATGTTGGTAATAATGCTTGACTAGGTCAATGTAGCTAAGATCTGTACTTGTTTATATGAATAATAATCCTTGACTAGGTCAATGTAGCTAAGATCTGTACTTGTTTATAGATTCATATCTCTTAGGACGATTAAAAATATTAATTTAGCTTAACTAATGGAATCTGTCATAAACCAAACGGGAGAGCCCAACCCAAAAGACTAGTCTAATAGGTGGGAGAACCCATTTGGCTTATAAACCCATTAGCATTTATCTATTTGTTCAATGTGGGAGAATTGGTTCATAACAATCGCCTCCGCTTGAGAACCAACGACCTCGTTGGTCACGGCTGAGCCCAGTTGGTCACGGTTGGCACCCCCTTGGGTCCAGGCCACCACTCCTGACACACAGGCCACCACTCCGAGTCGGGGCTCCACGCGTGGATCGATCCTCGTTGGTCACGGCTGGGCCCAGTTGGTCACGGCTGGCACCCCCTTGGGTCCAGGCCACCACTCCTGGCGCACAGGCCACCACTCCGAGTCACGGCCCCACGCGTGGGACTCTCAATGAAAGCACCAATGTTATAAACCAAATGGGAGAGCCCAACCCAAAAGACTAGTCTAATAGGTGGGAGAACCCATTTGGCTTATAAACCCATTAGCATTTCTCTGTTTGTTCAATGTGGGAGAATTGATTCATAACAGAATCTTATAAGGAGATTAGTAATATTACCTTTGTTGGTGATTAAGTTATGCTAATAATTAATTGTTTTGTCAATTAAATTTCAAAGTTGTTCGATGAAGCAAATGGTGTCCGCCTTGTAGATGTTAGTACTAGAATTCGATCATTGAATAGTACTTCCTCCGTCCCAATCCATGTGGTGTACTTTGACTTGGCACGAAGTTTAAGAAAGAAAGGAAGACTTTTGAAACTTGTGGTCTAAAATGAGTCATAGATATTTGTGTGGTTGTAAATCGTTTCATTAAGGGTAAAGTGGGTATTTTAAAGTTAAATTGTTACCAAATATAGAAATGCGTCATTCCTTTTGGGACTGACTAAAAAGAAAAGTGTGTCATATAAATTGGGACAGAGGGAGTATCTTTTATTTTTAACTTACAAATATTTAAAAGAAAGAAGAGGCACGTATTTAGTTCGTTAAGTAGAGAAAAGATAAGTATAAAAGATCAATTTACTTGCTCGGATTAGCAAAAAGAGGAAGAAAACAAGTACAGAAGTTTGATAGAATAAAAGAAGATAGGGTAAATGATTGGTGTAAATCTATATATATATAAGCTTGACATACGGTGTAAAATTTTCATTAGGGTCTCAAATCAATTGTATTTGCAATAATGTTAATTATTTATTCTAAGTTAAAGACACAAAAGTGAAAACTTATTTAAAAAGCCTAGAACTAATTTGATTCTGTTATAAACTAATAAAGCAAAGACAAGAATAATAAGCGAGAAGAGAAGACTTCTTTATTTCTCTTGAGATGATTTACAATGAAGAAACACCTTTATTATAGGGCAGAATTCTTCCTAATTTTTGTCCAAAAGATAGACATTTCATATCTTGATAGATATTCACTATATCTTGATAGATATTCAACTATATCTTGATATATACTCACTATATCTTGATGTATACTCACTATATGTTGATAGACATTCATTATCATTTATAACACTCCCCTTGAATGTCTAACTGATAGATAATGTGTGCCTCGTTAAAAACTAACTAGAAAAACCCAGTGGAAAAAAAAAATCTAATGAAGGAAAAAGAGAACACATCTCTAAATACGCATTTTGGCTGTCTCATTAAAAAATTTACAAGGAAAACTCAATGGGACAAAACCTCATAAGGAAAAAAGAGTACAACGCGTATTAACTCCCCCTAATGAGAACATCCTTGAATTTTTGCATCCCGATCTTGTGCACCATCTTCTTGAAAGTTGAGGTTGGTAGAGACTTGGTGAATAAATCAGTCATATTGGCACTTGAATTAATCTGTTGCACGTTGATAGCACCATTCTCTTGGAGCTCATGTGTATAGAAAAGCTTGACGAAATGTGCTTCGTTCTATCTCCTTTTATGAGTCCTCCATTTAATTGTGCTATGCATGTTTCATTAACTTCAAAATAAGATCGTGGGTATTTTGTCACTTTTCAAGTCATATTCACTCAAATGAGATGTATCATTGACCTTAGCCATGCACATTTTTGGCTTGTCTAATGAATAGCTATCAGCTCAGCATGGTTTGAGTGTCATGTAAAACAACATGGTATGATAGTAACCCTCCTTGAAAATAGATAATATGTTTGTATCAAACTTGTATATTGGTCATATGAATATTCTGCATATTCAAAAACTTAACAATATTCGTTAGGATATACACATTCATACAAGCATTTTCATTTGCAATGTGCAAGTGATCTTATTTCAGCATCTCCATATAGGAGTAAAACTATATCATGCTGATAATTATAGCAAGATGTATAAATGCATCAATTGCACAATATATGGTACTTTAGAACCAATTCAATTCTGCATGTTTCTCATTTCAACTTTTTTCAACGGATAATCTATTGCTTTTGAAAACTCTTCATGAGTTTCAATAATATTCAAATCATCAATAATGGAGGAAACTTGTATATGCTTTTGGCATTTTGAATCCTTCAAGAATTTTCGTACAAATTTTGTAAAGTGACAACATCCAGTATTAAATGTGTGACATCTTTTAATATTTAGACTGCAAGTCAAATAAGCTTTATGCGTACCAAATGCATCCTTCCATGTCACTTGATAAAATATTTATACGTCCGCATGCTTAAATAAATGTAGAATTTAGATCCTCATAATTTGTTATAAAATGCACCATATTGTATCATAGATATCGTCGACGAGATATCATTTGTATCGGTTCACAATAGGACATAACTTATTGAGCTCTAATCACTTTCATTATTTTTCTTAAGTACCTAAAACTCTCATAAGGTTTCATGAAGTGTTATGTCGTACGCTCTTCAAGAGCACATTGCCTCCTTATTATGATCATTTTCTCCTTATCCTTTTTCAAGGATTATTTCATTTGGAGTCGATTATGGTCTACCACGCATTTCATGCATGTTGTAGACTTTGTCCTTCTAGGACACACAATAAGAGCATCCGCAGTTAGATATGAAATCAATTAGGGGTCAGCAAATGCTCCTAGCATTTGACTTGAATTATTTTTTGAATGAGGATCATATTACTTGAATTATTTTTTGAATGAGGATCATATTGATGATAATTCACAACATATTTCTTAGTTGCTTATTATCTCCCCCTTATGTTAGGAAAATAATATACATCTCAATTTACTTTAGAGAATCCATCTGTGCATCATGGTATATCCATTAATCATATACCACACATCAAAAACTTCTAGATGGAATATTTGGTCCTGATCTTAAATCAATTGAGAGGGAGAAATTAATTATAGTTTATTGGTCCAATACATATAAGTGTTATGTATGGATTATAGCATACTTCAGACCATGTGTTTTTCTCATAAGTAACGGTTCAGCTATTTATCGGAGGCATTTAACGTCAAACCAATATTATCAAGATAAATTGTCTTGATTACTCAATCTGAAAATTTTGCTCTTAACTCAATTTATATTGAGCAAACAACTTTGCAAATGTCAAACTGCAGGTTGACAATAAATGTACAAGTGATTATCTTATTGATGCATCTATTCAATATATCACATAACAGGTGAACGGATCCATATTCACCTTTTATACTTTCCAGAATTTAGGGGATCCAAATCACAACATTCGTTGGTTCAACCAATTTATCATGAGAACAAACAACATAAACAATTCTTAAAGAATCTTCTAGTTCTTCAATATATGTCTACTACTCAATATGCACATCTTTGGGATGTATAAATTGTTCATGCCAACTTATGAACTTATTTACAATAGTAAACTACAAGTTTAACATGACATGTGCTATTTGCTTGCATAAATTTCAGATTCTACTACTTCAAAAGTAGATGTCAGAGTTACTACTTCGAAAGTAAATTTCAGAGTTATTCTTCTTAATTTTCTACTTCTCTGGAGGTGGATCGTGATATTTCACAACCAAAGTGCACGTTTGTATTTATATGTCTTATTAGATATTATCACATTCACCCAGGAAATGGATCTATAGTTGTAACATTTATCAAAAGTTCTCATTCTTCGGGAATGGAATATAATTATTTGAACGTGCCTTAAGCCTATCAAATTATGATAGCTTAGAACATCTTTTAAGATATTGCTACTTCAGGAGAAAATCGAGGCATACATATAATGTAGAGAATTTTTTTCTAACATATATTTAGTCACAATCACAATACGCAACTGTCCCTTTTCCATGTTCATGTTCATTCATTCAACCACTTGTCTTTTTCAGATATATTACACACTGCTACCACATTCACTTCAGAGAATGGAGCAGATTCAATGAGACAGGTTTCATGACTTTTCACGAAACACGTATATTATTGTGTCTTAGTCATCATTCTATCACCAATATGGTGCATTGAGATTTAAATTCAAGGTCTTATCCACAAGGATGGACCTACGTACATTGGTTCAAGCGGGTTCAACTAAAACTGCTTCGTCAAAAAAATTTCCTCTTTACCTGTATGAATTCTTTGTAAAATAATATATGTAAATGAAATAAACCCACTTGACACAATTATGCGGCATAGCCCACTGGTCAAGTGGGTTCAATCTCTCCCTCAAGATCCAAGATTGAATCTTGCGATAGACACTCTTTAAAGCTTTTTTAGCTTTTAAAGTTGGTGGGTCCATGACTTTTTCTTTTTAGTTTATTATTTGAAATTGTTTAAATTATTGATAATAATTTTGGTTATATATTTATAGCTTTTAAATAGTACTTTTATTAAATTAGTAAAAAAAAAAATTGTAATCTAGAAATGTGTGTATGTCTTTTACTTCCTTGGTATACACGAAGGCTATGTTAGTGTATTTTTATTCATTTATTTATTTTAATTAAATTATTTTCTTATTTTATTTATGGTTTTTCAAAAATGCTAAATTTTTAGTGCTATTTATAAGAGTAATACTTAAACTGAAGATATGAGAAAATTTTCAATTTTATTAGTTAAAAAGTTAATATATTTATGTTAGAAAATGGTATTTGTATGTCTAATTATTTATTTCCTTTATAATTAAATAATTATCAATATATTTATTTATTATATAGAAAAGATGGTTTTGACGTTGTTAGCTTAGTGTCAAATAATTCAAGAATAAGGGTATTCTGATCATTTAAGCCAATTAAAAATTAATATGTATCAATTAAGTTATATATACGTGTCTTGCTACTAAGCAACTGAATAGACACGTAGCCTTTATCTCTTTTTTCTTCCTGTAAAAACCGCAGCAAAAACAACACCCAAGCATATCCATGGGTTACACTCATTCTTTCTTCTCTGTGTATGTTGGTGTTGTCGATGATGTTTTTTGGGGTTCGAGTAGGTATATTTTATGCTAATGATGATTCTGGTTTTTTTTATTCTTATATTTGTAGATTGAATTGTAAGGAGATTTAAATCTATCAAAGATAGAATAATAAAATACTCCTATATTATTTGGAGGTTTACTTGAGATTTTTTAACTCTAAAATGAAGAAGAAGACCCAATTTGATTAAATTACTCACTTGGGTTTCTCACCACTCTCGATTTTAATGGAAGAAAGAAGCCCCAATTCAATTTTTTCAATTTCTACATTGATTACATTGCTTTACAAGATCTAGATCTGTAGCTGCGAAGTTGTTCATGAGTTGGAAAGTTGGTCAGATGAATTCATTCTTTAGTGCAAAATATATGATTTTGAATATTGTGATAGTTTTACTGGTTTGAACTACTAATGCAGAGGATTTTCTTCTCATTTTTTTTATAGTGAAACAAAATAGAGATAAACAAATAGTGAGCTTTTTGAATATGCAATGTAGTGGAAGATGCTAGAACTGAAGTTTAGATAAACTTGATCTTAAATAATTGATATAGGATTCACATATGCAATATTTTAATATGTAAAGCTCACGAACAAATAAAAAATTTCATCTTTCAGCTTACAATAAAAAGAATAATATAATCTCCTTCCAAATGGTAATTCTACTATTATTTCACTGTAGCAATAAAAACAAATACTTGAATACAAAAGTAAAAGTGGCACATAAATTATTTTCTTAAGTTGAACCTGAATTGAGAACTGGGATGACAAGAAAGAGCCCGTTTTGTAGAAATTCAAAAATCTTGGATAGTTAAAGAGGCTTCATGCCAAGTTGTTTCAGCCTGCTCTCACAATTGAGGTCTTACAAAGATTAATGATCCAAGAAGATAGGAACTTTTCTTCAGTGCCTTTGGAAGATAAATTTCATATGACATTGTAGAAGTTCTACAATTTATTTGCTGCATATATTTGCAGCTAAATTGAGTATTTGGTATCATACATTTTTTCTTCTTTCCCATGTTTTGGGGGTTGTCGGTCCATATAAGTTATAAATTAAAGTTCACAATCAAAGATGAAGTAGGACAAACATCTTGATGATTGTAGCACAAGATTAAAATATAGTTTGATCTTAATTATGGGAGTGGTAATATTCCAACTTCTTGTGCTAGTACATTTCGTATGTATTGAACGGACCAAGTAGAGATGTTTGTTTATGTTCTGAATATTAATAAACAACTTCTCTAGTCCATTACATGTACTTATACTCTTAATTTTGATATAATTATTATGATCTATGTAGTTTGATTTATTATTTTAATCTATTAAAAGGTGAGACTCTATTGAGAGTCAACATATTCCTAATAGATTGGATAATGACAAATTACTTAGTGAAATAATAAATAGTTGATAGAACCATGTCTCGGACTTGAGATAGAAGACACCCCTATATGGTTGCTTATAAGTTTTCACGTGTAAACCCTGCAGGTGGATTTAGTATCCGTCACGTGAAATAAGTTAAGCATAGTAATATAGGATTGAGTTAGTCAATAAATCAAATTTTTCTGAAAAATTCAATTTATTGACTAACTCAATCCTATATTACTATGCTTAACTTATTTCACGTGACGGATACTAAATCCACCTGCAGGATTTACACGTGAAAACTTATAAGCAACCATATAGGGGTGTCTTCTATCTCAAGTCCGAGACATGGTTCTATCAACTATTTATTATTTCACTAAGTAATTTGTCATTATCCAATCTATTAGGAATATGTTGACTCTCAATAGAGTCTCACCTTTTAATAAATTAAAATAATAAATCAAACTACATAGATCATAATAATTATATCAAGATTAAGAGTATAAGTACATGTAATGGACTAGAGAAGTTGTTTATTAATATTCAGAACATAAACAAACATCTCTACTTGGTCCGTTCAATACATACGAAATGTACTAGCACAAGAAGTTGGAATATTACCACTCCCATAATTAAGATCAAACTATATTTTAATCTTGTGCTACAATCATCAAGATGTTTGTCCTACTTCATCTTTGATTGTGAACTTTAATTTATAACTTATATGAACCGATAATTTTAATCTTCCGTGCATGAGTTATATAACTCCATGCACAAAATTGTCTACTTTATAAGCAAAGGACACACATGTCAACACAATGATTTATTTAAATAAAGACTTTATTAAATTAAGAAGATGAAATAAATTGTCTTTACATGGGATGTAAAAATAATACTATAACTTAAACCAACATGGTTAATAGTATATCCTAACAGTTTTGGGGGTTTATATGCCATATGGTTTTTGTTGACTTGATTAGTTAAATTGTGTATTTGGTATCATACAAAGTTTCTTTTCCCCATGTGAGGCTACATGTCACATAATTTTTGTTGACGTGAGTTTTTTATTTATGTAATAACCTGATTTGTGAAATTTTATTTTTTATGAGTTTTAACTATTTTATCCTTCTCCGTAGTTGCTACATGTTGATTTTGGGATGTGATATGGTTGGCACGATTTTCGATGCGATCGGGAGTGATTTGAACAAGTTTGAGGTTTTTAGAGGTTTTAAAAGCCATATAGTTGACTTCGGTCAACATTTGATATTTTAGGTCTCGGATGACAATTTGAACAGCTCTATTAGATTCGAAATGTCAAATTTGGGTTAGTAGCGGGGCTGATTTGGGTTCAGAACCCTTATTTTATGTTTCGACCCTTCATTTGGAAGTTTGCCAAAAAGGGGTCCCGAGGGTTAATATATTGAAAACGATTCTTTTTTAAAAATTTGACGTTTCCATTGAATCCCAAACATTGAAATTAGCCTAGTAGAATATATGGTATATTCATGTGGGGTCCCCAAAAAATCCCGAGGGTCCGTTCGTAAAATTTGAAGACATGCAAAATCAGCAAAGTTGTTGATATCTGGTGCATGCCAGATCCTTCTTCGCGAATGCGGGCCCCGGGCAGCGAACGAGGAGAAGGAAATTTCCCTTCATCGCGATCGCGAAGGGCATTCGAGTTTGGGTCGGGATACACCTTATTCGCGAACGCGACGGGGTTGTCGCGAATCTAATGGTCCGAATGGTGTACCTTCGCAAATGTGAAGCCTCGACTGTGAATGAAAAGTCCTATTTATTGGGTCAGCCAACATTGACCCTCGCGATCATGAGGTACTATTCACAGAACAGTATAAATACTTCAATTTTGCGATTTTTCTTCATTTTTGGACCTTCAAGCTTCACGAAGAGGCAATTTCTTAGGTTTTATCATCCTTGCTTGGGTAAGCTCCTAAATCATATTTCCATTATTTCCTATCAATTATATCTTCGAAAATACCTTTAAATCATGATTTTAAAATAAAATTTTGGGGTTTTGCCGGTAAAACTTGGAAAATGTTTTTTCTTCTATTTGGACCTCATTTTTAACTCGTTTTCGCTTGGATTTTCAACTGTAGACACCTATAGCCTTGGGAAATGTGTTTCTAAAGAAAAATTTTAATTTTAACCCTCTTATTTTCAAACTCATTTTTTGAGTCCGTTTTGGACCCATTTTAAATATGGTCGATAAAGGTATTTATAGTTTTTTCTTAACATGTAGATGCTATATCTGTATGTTTTAGTTGATTCCGAGTCCGTTCCAAAGGGAAAATGCCGTGTTGAAGAATTTTAGGCTCAGATTTCTTCGTTTCGAGGTAGGTTATGACTAATAGACTTAGTATGAATAATAGACTTAGGGAGAGAATTATCTCTAAAAAAACTCTTGCACCAGCTTGAGAACATCATTACCCATTATTTCCCAGCAAAACTGATAGAATCTTCCTATTAACTCATCAGGTCCACTTACACTATCAAATTAAAAATAATTTTTTAAACTTCCTCAAGAGTGGGCTGCCTACACAGATCTGAGTTTTCTTTCTCATTAATGATCCTGGGGATATGTCTCAATAAAGGGAAAGCAATAGCATCGCTTTCTTTCGTGAACTGATTCTGAAAAAACTGAACTGCATCTGCTGCTATCTCACTTTCCTCCTCTAACCAAATGCCTTGATTATCTTGAATTCTATGCAAGTGCAATTTCTTCCTTCTTCCCTTCACAATGCAAATCTAGTATTTCTGTACCCATTTTCAAATCAGTCATAGCCTGCCTTCTGTTGCCAAAAGATTTCTTCAAGTATAAGTACCTTTTAAACTCAGTCTGAGCTCTTTGTAACACTTCTCTATTTTCAGCATTAGGCACTTCTTCAAACAGCTTTTCTTTAATCTTTACTATATTTTCTCTGATGAACAATTGCTTAAAAATATCACCATAAGTTTCCTTGCTCCACTTTGTCAAAGCAGGTTTTACCTTCTTGATATTGTCTTTGAATTCTAAATAAGGGTTCAAATAACTAGTTGAGCACCAATTATGTCTTATAACACCCATGAAAGAGTCATTCTCAATGCAGAATTTGAGAAACATGAAAGGTTTCTTATGATTGCTTACTCCCTCTTCACAAGTTCAGAACATTGGAGCATGATCAAATCATGTTCTTGCTAAATGTTCCACCTCCAAATGATTAAACCATCCTTGCATTTCATGATTAACTAGGACTCTATCTAACCTTTCAAAGATACAATCATTATCTGCTCTACCATTCCACCATGTGAAAGGGCCCCCCTTTAAACAGAATTTCATATAAATCACAAGATGAAATGCAGTTATCAAAATCTTAATGGACTGAATTAAAGACTGGCAAACACCAAATTTTTCTTCTGAATTCAACACCACATTGAAATCTCTTTCTACTAACCATTGAATTGTCATCCCTACTGCAACCTGATAAATATCCTTCCATAGCTCCAGTCTCCCATCGATATTACACTTGGCATAGACTAGTGTAACACAAAAATAATGAGCTTGATTAGGGTGTTGTAACTGTACTGTTAACTGTTGCTCTGTACCTTCACCACTGTAGTAGTGAAATCCTGCTTTAAAAAGAACCAAATCTTGCCATTGCAATTTGAGATAGTCATTGTCATCTTCAGTCTTCTCCTATACTTATTAATATGTCTAGCATTCTGAAAAGGTTCCAATAGCCCAATAAATAAAAACTTATGAAAGTTATGGAGCATCTGAACTCTTTGAAATGCTTGTTGAGATTTCACAGACCTAATATTCCAAATGAGAGCCTTCATTGGTTATGAGATACTGATTTAGATCTTCTTGATTGCGCTCTGATAGGTTAAGACTTCTCTCCATAACCATGTTTTTTTCCTTTTCTAGCACATTTTAAGAGTCTTGGAGACAAATCAGCTTTCTGTGGAGCATTATCCCATGAACCATTTGTTTCTTCATCTTCCCTTATGCCTTTACCAATCTGATTCTCCTCTACTTCATTGTACTTCTCTCCTCCTACATTATGGGATACAATATCATGTAACACTTTATTACGAGATTCCATTTTGACCATTAGAGATTCATCAGTTTGCACAGGTTTTGGCACCAACAGAATTACCAAATCAACCTCATTTTGCTGGAAATTAACCCTATCAACTTCTGCATTGATCATTGCTGTCAAATTTTTCTCAGATGCTGAAGTGTCTCTGGTATTCACCACTTTCAAGTTACTGATAATTTGATTATGGATCTCTTCTTTCCCTAAATTGTGGTTAAACTGTTAGTAACATTATTCTCATTTATATTACTCACTTGATTCTCTTCAACATGCTGGAATTCAACCCCATTGAAGTCTGCATTATTCTTCATTGTCAAATCTTCCCCAGCTGTTGAGACCTCATTAGATTCCACCTCCTTCAAGTTATTGTTATCTTGAATTTAATGCTTATTCTTCCTTGTATTTGTAACTATATTTGATATAGATTCAATAACACTAGTTTCTTTAGTATTACCCATTTTACCCTCTTTATCACAATGAACATGATGCTGATTTATGATTAATTATTATTGTGCAGGTTTTGCAAGGATAGTTACATCACTATGTTTACCAAAAGCTCTTGAAACCTAATCTTTGAAAGACTCTTCTTGCTGGTTAGCTTCTGATTTTTCTTTATCGGCCTTGACATCATTAATAGTCGGTACTGTGAAGCCCTAAGGCTTGGATTATTGTTGTTAGAACTATTGGGTGTTGTCTGTGCATTACTATCTTTCCTCTGCTAAAACTGCAAACTTGTTCTCCAACAGGGGTTATGGAGTTAAAGCCTTCTGTTTTTTCACCTTTCAGTTACCCGGATCCCTCACCACCTTACCACAAGATAATATTCTAGCTTTTCTATTCTGAAATTTGTGAATAAATGGTTGAGGCTGAGGTTTAGTATGTTGCGTCTATTTTTTATCCTTTTTTTTCTTACTAGCCTTTTTTTCCTCACTGTTGTTTTCCAGTCCAACAACTCTTACTTCCTCTTTCTGTGTATTATTACTTTTGCATTCTTCCTTATTATGTCCTTGCATTCTGCAGACATTACAGTACTTAGTAACATAACCATACTTAATATGTACCACTACAGTCCTGACTTCCTCTGATGGTTCATTTTCAATATCCATAAACACTAATTTTGGAAAGCCCTCTTTCAGATCAACCAGCACTTTTACCCTTGCACAACTTGGTCTAGTTCTATTAATAGTGGCTAGATCAAGTTGCACAGGCTTACCTATTGTTGTCGCTAAATAAAAAAGATAATCTTTAGCAAAGTAGGTGGGTAAGAAACTGAAAAAAGATATCCAAGCAAAAGTCTTTGTAGTTTCTTCATGCAGTTTGAAAAGTGCATCATATATCAGAGTGCGCATTAAATATGAATACCCACCCTTTCATAAAACATATAAAGCCTCTCTTGAAATGAGATTAATGAAGTCTGCTTGTTGAGTGAATCAAATGAGGATATGCATATTACGGAATAAATCGATTTGACAATCTCATTTAATGTCACATTGTTGTGGGATAATTTTCCTCAATTCCTCAATATTTATCCATTCATAGGTAAATTTACCTATAACAGCAAACTGAAGAGATTCTCCATCCTATTCATTTTGTCCACTTCATCCTCCGGCCATTTGACATGTGGAACACCTTCCACTATGACAATTTTCTTAGGAGAAATAGTATCAATATTGGGGACAGATGTCGCCACCGACTCAACAAAGGATTTCTCCATAGGTATATTACGACTATTCAAAACTTCAATGGAATTAGGGTTTAATTGGGGAAAATTTATAACAGAGAGATGCTGACCAACCACCATAGATGGTTGGTCGGTGGTCACAAATGTCATTCCGATCTAGGGTTTGGAATTTGCACGTTTTTTAAAAACAGTGATTGATATGATTATTTTATCATAATAATACCCATATTAATTGATGTTTCCTATTAGTTCTTGAAATATTATTAGAGAATAAGTAATTAATGCTATGGGTAAAACATGAAAATTATAATTGTCTTTTCTTGATATATTAAAAATGAAAAGTTAAAAGTAAAAATATATTTTTGAAATAATGAACAAGTAAAAGTGAACGAAGGGAGTCTATTGTTTCTTTCCTCTCTCCTTGATAATCAATTTAGAATGTTATGATTGTAATTAGAGGTTGCAAAATCAAATTCAGCCCGCCCAACCCGATCCAACCCATTCAAGTTTGGGTTGGTTTATTGACCCGCCCATTTATTAGCTCAACCCATGTCAACCCAACCCGTTTCAACCCGTTAAAATTTGGGTTGATATGTAATCCGAATTGATTTTTGAGAAATCTTGTTAAAATATTTTAAAAAGACTTTTATTTTATTTTATATGTTATATATAGTCATAATAAAGAAAAAATAACTTTATTCGGTACTAAAAATTTATAAAAGAACAAATAAAACAATTAAAACTTAGTAGGAATTAGGCGGGTTGGTTTATAATCTGTTACCTAACCCATTTTGACCCAACCCATTTTGATCCAAATAAATTTGGGTCGGATTGGGTCTTGACCCGTTTTAACCCATCCAAATTTGACCCAACCCGCTTAATTGCTACCCCTAATTGTAATACTCAAATACATTTTCAGAGATATTGTATTGAATTATATTTTCTTTGTTTATTTTTATTTGTCCACTTTAAATTATGCACATTCATTAAGAAATAATGATTAATTGATATGAAGATTTTACTGTCATATTAATTGATGTGTAGTATATTAGGTCTTAAAAAATGATTTGAGGATAAATAATTAACTCTAAAGATAAAATATGAAATTTTTTTAATTATTTTTCTTGATATATCAAAAATGACAAGTAAAAATAAATTTATTTTTAAAATATTTTTCATTTTTAAAAGTGAACGGTGAGAACATACATTGTCAATATTGAGCTACAAAATCAGTTGAAATTTTTGCCCTCTACTCCCACCTAACTGACTGGTTTTTTTGGTCATGAAAAGTGGGTCACATGCACTGTTTTCTTTTGTCTTCTCTTGATAAAACTCTCCAAAAGTTTATCAATTGGTTCTTGTTTTAAATTTCTCTACTATTTTATAGTCCCTCCGTTTTAAAAAGAATGACCTATATACTTTCATTTTTAATTCGTCTTAAAAAAGTGATCTTTTTCCTTTTTAACAATTCTTAGTTCCAACTTTTCGACATGTTTAAAATTGCAAGATTAAATAGTATTTTGGTACATTTGACATATCTTTAATTTAAAACCATATGATTTAAAAGTCTTTTCATTTCCTTAAACTCTGTGTAAAGTTAAAATGTGTATTTTTGTTTAAAACGAAAGTAGTAGTATTTAAGAACTTGTGTGAAGGTTTGTTCAGCAGTACTCGGACTCCACAAAAAAGTTAAAAAGTGTAAAAAAGTAAATTGCTATTTTCGAAACTAAAATCGTGCGAAGTTGAGGCACGCACGCATTTTTTTCAAAGATTCTGTATATGATCATGAAGAAGATGATTGGAAGAAAAGGAAGACTTTTTAGCTCTTTGAATTATTGCATTACAAATAGTATAGCTGCCATATTAGTATGTTTTTTTGCATACCTTGCAGCCTCTATCCAACAAATAGTCAATTTGAGCCGACAATATGACAAAACCAAATCAAAATGCTTTAAACTTTTTGGTAGGTTTAAGTATATTGTAGTGAGATTTTTACCTTCATAAGTGAAATTCTTTAGAAGGGTAAATGTCTAAATAAAAGCTATATAAAGGGGATCTAGTGCAGCTTTAGAGGACAACAACTTCTCTCCTTTATTTCAAATATGGGGAAAATGGCCTCTCTAGTCGCCACTCTTTTAGTGGTTTTAGTGTCACTTAGCTTAGCTTCCGAAAGCTCAGCAAATTATCAATACTCATCTCCATCACCACCAAAGAAGCCATACCACCCTTCACCAACACCTTATCACCCTGCACCGGTTTATAAATCACCACCACCGCTAACACCGGTTTACAAGTCACCACCACCATCGAAGAAGCCATACTATCCTCCACACACCCCAATTTACAAGTCACCATCACCACCAAAGAAACCATACTACCCTCCACATACTCCAGTCTACAAGTCCCCACCTCCACCGACTCCAGTTTACAAGTTACCACCACCACCCAAAAAGCCATACTATCCTCCACACATCCCAGTTTACAAGTCTCCACCACCACCAACTCCAGTTTACAAGTCTCCACCACCACCCAAAAAGCCATACTACCCTCCACACACCCCAGTTTATAAGTCTCCGCCACCACCAACTCCGGTGTACAAGTCGCCACCACCACCTAAGAGGCCATATCATCCTCCACCAACTCCATACCACCCTACGCCAGTTTATAAGTCTCCACCACCACCAATGAAGCCATACCATCCTTCACCGACACCATACCATCCTACACCAGTTTACAAGTCTCCACCACCACCAACTCCAGTCTACAACTCTCCTCCACCACCCCACTATCTTTAAACCTCTCCTCCTCCTCCCCACCATTACTAAAAAGGGATTTAATAATATCTAAGGTAATTAAGACAAACTAAAACTATCAAAAATGATATGACTAAAATGCAAAGCAGTAATAAGTAGCACAATATAAAGACTTATGATGCCTACTAATTATTTGGTTAGCTTTATTGATGTATATGTTCTCATTCACAATATTATAATCTTATGCAGGAAAAGCAGAATGTTGAGCTAAAAGACAGGCATTTTCCATTTTCGAGAGGCATTGAAAATGTCGCAAAAAAAAGAAGAGAAAAGAGTAACTAATAAGCCCTACAGGAGACGTAGTTTTTTCGTAGCTTCATGTTCTCTAAGTTATTAGTAATATTGTGTGTACTCTATATTTTATTTATATTTTACTTTTATGTCTTTGTGTATGTTTGCTCAGTTTCAATCTCCTTGCATAATGCAGAGATTATGATCCGATGAATAAAATAAGTTACAAGTACTATACGTTTTAAGTTTGACCTCTCTTCTCTATTCCTTTTTTTTTTCCCTTACCTTTTTTCTTATTTCATCTTCTTTATATCGAATCATTTTGGTGAGGCTCCGCGACTTTATCAAATCGATCGAATGAGATTCGCCAATATATTCAACAATATAATCAGTGGCGGATATAAGATTTTGACTCAAAAGGTTCAAAAAATAAAAAAACTTAGTGCTTGAGATTTGAACTTGAAACCTCAAGGTGAATTTTGAAGTCCCGCAACCACTAAGTCAACATCTAATCTTATGTTTAGGAAGTTCAAAATCTACATATACATATAAAAATTGAAAAAATACCTTATATATACAATATAATATTTTACAGTGGGGGTTCGAGTTTCGCTACACTATAGATCCGCCCCTGGATACTATATAATAAAATCTAAGTACCAATTAAAATAAATATTAATAGTATATTTAAAATAACAATACAATAAAATAAAAAGAAGTTACTCCTACGGCATCAACGTATGCTAGATCGACAGATAGATTGAGAAAATTTTCAAAGTTGACTATGGTAAAGTGTAAAAAATTGGGTCATATGTCGGTTAAATGATTGAGTCATATGTGGGTAAAGTGTAAAAGAATATGTGGGTGAGACGATGATTGGGAAAATATGATTAAATGTACGTACGTAGCCATTTATTAGCATATAACAGTCATTCAGAAATAGGACGAAGTCATCATAAGATTAATTATTCCTCAGTCGTCATCCTCATATACTGTTTCATAAAATTCATCCAATGTATATTTGGTAAATGCGGGATACAGTTAAAGATAATTTATAATCCAGTCAAATTTTTGGTAATTATAAATAACAGTTACACGTATGCCTACAATATTAATAAAAGCAATTGGAGCAGAATGGTCAACGCATTCATTTTTTTTGTCACTACAAAAAAAAAAAAAAAAAAAAAATAGCAGCAATAAATATGCACTTTAACAAAGAGTGTTAAAGCCTTTATCGATATTAGTTAATTATCATTGGATCCAATATCGCTATAAATTTTAAGAACATTTACAAAAAGTGTTAAACTATAATTGTCACAAATAATTATCACTAAAATCATAATTTAGTGATAATATATTAAGTTATTACCGCTAATAAATATCCTTTTTGATGTAGTGTACGTGAATTTGATTCCAACTTTTTAATATTTTTGAAATAATATATATATATATTACATTATATTATATATTATATCAATATTAATAAGCGGTGATCCGTTTGGACGACCAAACGGATCTCCACCTTCCACGTGCCCCTCTGATCCGACGGATCTAATCCGTTCCTCCACCTCTTGGTCCTAATTAATTATTTTAGCTCATTTCGGTATTAGAAAATTTATAATATTTAATTAAAAAGAGTAAATAAATATAAAATAATGAATTAAGGGACGAACTCACCTGCTTCAATCCCGTGATTTTACTATATCACCCTTAATTAATTATTATGAGTCGTTTAAGAATTAGAAAGTTGATAATATTTAATTAAAAGAAAGTAAAATAGACACAAAATAATAAATTACATTACGTACAAAATGATGAATTAAGGGACGAACCCACCTGCTTCAACCTGGTGATTTTACTATATTACCCCTAATGAATTATTATAAGTCGTTTGAGTATTAGAAAATTGATAATATTTAATTAAAAAAAAAAATAGACACAAAATGATAAATTACATTACGTTAAAAAGTAATATAATTAACAGCTAACGATCTTGGCCGTCCACCTCCCCCTTTGATCCGACAGATCTTATCCGTTCCTCTATTTCTTAGTCCTAATTAATTATTTTAACTCATTTAGGTATTAGAAAATTAATAATATTTAATTAGAAAAAGTAAATAAATACAAAATGATAAATTAAGGGACAAATCCACCTGCTTCAACCCGGTGATTTTACTATATCACCCCTAATTAATTATTATAAGTCGTTTGAGTATTAGAAAATTGATAATATTTAATCATCCCTTCCCTTTTAATAAGTGTGGGTCTTTGGTATGAACAAAAAGATCTCGGCCGTCCACGGCCTTTGATCGGATGGATCTTATCCGTTCCTCCACCTCTTGGTCCTAATTAATTATTTTAACTCATTTAAGTATTAGAAAATTAATAATATTTAATTAGAAAAGGTAAATAAATACAACATGATGAATTATGGCGCCAACCACCTGCTTCAACCCCGTGATTTTACTATATCACCCCTAATTAATTATTATAAGTCGTTTGAGTATTAGAAAATTAATAATATTTAATTAAAAAAGTAAATAAATACAAAATGATAAATTAAGGGACAAACCCACCTGCTTCAACCAGGTGATTTTACTATATCACTCCTAATTAATTATTATAAGTCGTTTGAGTACTAGAAAATTGATAATATTTAATCATCCCTGTTAATAAGTGTGGGTCTTTGGTATGACCAAAAAGATCTCGGCCGTCCACAGCCTTTGATCGGACGGATTGGTCCTAATTAATTATTTTAACTCATTTAAGTATTAGAAAATTAATAATATTTAATTAAAAAAGATAAATAAATACAACATGATGAATTATGGCGCCAACCCACCTGCTTCAACCCCGTGATTTTACTATATCACCCCTAATTAATTATTATAAGTCGTTTGAGTATTAGAAAATTAATAATATTTAATTAAAAAAAGTGAAATAGACACAAAATGATATCTTTTAATAAGTGTGGATCTTTGGTATGACCAAAAAGATCTCGGCCGTCCACGGCCTTTGATCGAATGGATCTAATCCGTTCTTCCACCTCTTGGTCTTAATTAATTATTTTACCTTCTTCATATACTAATGTGATATAATTAGAAGTTATTTAGGTAATATTGGACTCACGTTGCATCTTCACGTGTTGCTCACATATTACTTTATTTTACTCCCAATCTGCTCTCCACTTTCTTACTCATCTCTATCACTTTCGCTTGAATATCATTATTTACATTTATTACATCACAAAATTGTCAGGTCAAAAATTACTTACATATCATGAGAAAATAATGATTAGACACCCGTGCGGAGCACGGGCACCCTTATCTAGTAACTATATATAAGCAAGGATCCCTCAAATTTCGTCGTCCTCACAGCCTTCATCGCACGGCACCTATAAAAGTTTCAATTTTGTGATTCTTACACGTGTACCTGATGAGCAATTGACTTTTCAATCAATCTGCACATTTTCTCACTCCATCGTGGACTTCTATAGTGTGCTATGCAACTCTGTTTCTTTCTTTCATGGACTTTTATAATTATTGGTGTGCACCCTTTTTTTTTTTTTTTTTTTGCCTGTGGTAAAGTGCAGCATTTTAAAAAATATCTTCTCACCTTGTGAAATTTAATATGCCACCAGAAAAGTTAGAATTATGAATCATTTGGTACGTAGATTAAATTATCTTGAGATTATAATTTTGGAATTATCAAATATCATATAAAAGATGGTATAAAATAGTTTCATGGTTGATGGGATGAGATTGTTTATACCAAGACTAAATTTAATAGTTAACTAGCTTTATATCATGTTTGGTTGATAGTATAAATTAATCCAGAGATAAATTTATACCATCAACCAAACATGGTATAAATTTAATCTATGGAATATCTCAAACTTATCCATAGGATATTCTAACCTTATACCTCCTACCAAACGACTCCTAAAGAGTTATCAAAAAAGAAAAAACATTTTTATGAAACAAATTTTAAAAATAAGAAAAATAAATTGAAACGCTACTAAATGCAAATGTCAATTAATGGGAGAAGGATATATGTGTAATAATGGTAAAAATTTACCCACACTTGGTGTTTACATCAAACAAATATATACATGTCATGTGTTTGAATTTAGAGTTCATATTACTTGACCATAATTAATTACCATGTATTTTACTTCATTAAGTCACTTAATCATGATAATTACATTAATTTAGTGTAAATTAATTAACATGTATTTTACTTCTACTAAAACTTACTTCCTCACAAATAAATTTTTCTTTAAAATTATCCAATTATATTACTAAAACGGCTTTAATAATTATGAGAATAATCTTTAATAACAATAAATTAATTATGTAGATGAAAAATGTGACACTAATATCAAATCACATATTATTTTTAGGGCAAACAACATAAATACCAACTGTTTAGAACCTAATTACACCATATCATTACTCTTTTTAAAATTACATAAAATTCCGGATTTTGAACACAGATCTCACTTTTCGATACATAACTAATCAATCATATTCTTATGTATCAGTAACACAGATCTCATTCCGATACATAAGATACATAAGTCTTATGTATCAGTAACACCCAAAAAGAATTCTGATACATATTTTTTGTCATATTTCTAACCAGATATATCATTCTTATGTATCTGTACACAAAAATCAAATTCTTGTATATCAGTAACATAGATCTCATTTCGATACATAAATCTTATGTATATCAGTTACACAAAAACAAATTTCGATACATATTTTTTGTCATATTTTCAACTAGATACATCATTCTTAGTGGCGAACTCCGACCATCACCTACTACAAATCACATCACCACCACCGTGATTTCAGATCCGGTGAACTCTACCACCAAAAAACCATCAACAACCCTGTCATGCCCCAAACCCCGCTGGGGCGGACTGGCACCCGAAGCCGTTAAGGCCCGAGAGAACCAATCTTCATTCAAGTACACTCATATGCATATCACCAATAGAACAACACTCTACCTTAATCAGATACAAATTACCAATGGTGGAGATCATGGGAAAACGTTCATAAAGACATGAAACTTGGTCGTTGGGGCCATAACATCAGATAGAGTAAGACACTTCTACATTTGACGTCACACTGTATACAAAGCCTCTAAAAGATACACAAAACCAGTACTAAGGTCGGGACAAGTCCCCGCCTTATAGCTCTACTACAAGTATCAAAACATGTACAATGACGCGGAAAGCCCCGAATCAACCTGAAGCTCACCAATAGTCCGCGGATAACTCGTAACCTACTGTGGAGGTCTACTAGCACCTGTGCCTGCAACAAGTAAGGTGAGTCCCACAAGGGGCGTCAGTACGAAAGAATGTACTGAGTATGTAAGGCCGTAAACAACTGCATGAGATATAAGTACTTCAATGAAACCAAGTACAAGTGAGTGAACAATATAGGCAAAACCACCGTAATACTCAAGTGAGGAAGTATGTACATTACTTTCTTCTGCTTTTACGTTTATTAGCAATATCGACATCAATCATAATATGCCCGGGCCCAACTGATCAGTGGGAAAAGAAAAGGATGACCCGTGCTAGGTATTTTAACCCCTGGGATGCGGTCCTCATAAATACACAAACCGGGATCGACCCATGCTAGGTATTGTAACCCCTAGGATGCCACCCGTGATATATGGATTGACCCATGCTAGGTGTTTTTCCACCCCTAGGATGCCACCCATACTTAAGAACACTTATGCATTACTTCACTTCTTTACTTTTGAGAGATTGACACATTGGTGGTCAAAACATTATTGGGGCTCGAAGCCATGGTCAATGGATAAGAGATATGTGAACATCAATAGTGAGCAAACTTGAGATGAATTACTTTAAAACACCTCGGAGTGGAAACAAGCTCGGTAGCAATATGGACAATAGGTATGGCCAAACAAAAGGAAAAAGAGAAACCTTACATACCTTATCCTTCCAATATGCAACTAAACAATTCAGCTCTTCCTTATGGTGTTATTCTACAATACGCATATATAATGGAATTTGCATTAAAAACCAATAACATAACAAATTCACAAGGAAATAATGGAACTAGCCAACACCCCAACACATGGTATATCTTACCACCTTCCTTATTATTATTATATAACTTTACTCCACCTTACTACAATCCAACTTATCACTTCACAACACCAATAACACCAAAATAGTCCACAAACCAACATAGAAGGCAAATCCCTCACCGATTTAGCAAAAGTGGACATTTACAAACAAGATGAGCTTCTCAACATTTTTGAACATAACCCACATG
Organism: Capsicum rhomboideum; assembly: GCA_031232105.1. Lineage (NCBI taxonomy): Eukaryota > Viridiplantae > Streptophyta > Magnoliopsida > Solanales > Solanaceae > Capsicum > Capsicum rhomboideum. The sequence goes on along the minus strand of CP124715.1, from coordinate 15,275,249 downwards.
ATATACTCCACCTCTTATACATATAATATAGTGATCTACAAGAGGAATTACTTACCAAGACTTGCAAGTGAGAGATTTGTCCAAGAATCTTTCAAGCAAAATTAGGATTCTTAGGGTTCTTGAGAGAGAAGGGATGTTTGATATAAATCTGATTTTCGCAAGTGTAAACTAATGAATAAGAGCTGATTTTTCAGCCTTAAATAGTCCCTCTAAGTTGTCTCTCTCAATTCCATCCTTAGCCACCACCTTTGACCCAAAATGGTCCAAGTTGACTTGGGCTTTAGGAATGGGTCACCCCTCTTCTTGGGCCCATGCATTCTTATTTCCCTTTTGGGCTTCAATTAGGCCCAACACCTCACACTAATTCAGCCCAACACATTAAAATAGGCAAAGCACCCCAAATCTTGGGTTTTCGACTCCGAAATCGATAATATGTTTATGAGCTTGGAATAATAAAACATCTCTCTCTAATTAATGTTCCAACTCTTCTTTGCACATTGATAATTGCAGGGGTATTTATAAGTACAAGGCTAATCCTTTTCGGAGCGAAATCGGACAACATAGCCGAGACATTCCACGGTACCGTGACTCGTGTCGTGAGTCGAGTCACGGCACGTAGGTTGGTATCATGGAAATCAGACCAAAAAAATAGTCTCTGAATCTCATCCACGGCACCCACTCACGTCACGTGAGTGAAGTTATGCCACGTGGACTCTGTCGTGAAAATCAGGGCTTTTTTTCCAACTCTCTGAAGTTGGTTCACGGCACCACCCACGTCACGTGGGTGGGACTCACGTCACGTGATTCCTGCCGTGATTAAAAAAAAAATTTCTTCTTCTTCGCATGCTCGTTTCCAGTACACGCTTCTTCACTTTTCCTTCATTTAACACCATACCCAATTCATTACATATTTTCATGAGTTCGTAACACCTGGGGTGTTACATTCTTCCCCCCTTAGAAACATTCGTCCTCGAATGTTAGTAACGCTATCCAGTCTAGACAAATTCAAGTCTAAATTCATTTAAATTCAAGTCTAAATTCATTTATCACATATATTTTATACATAATACTAATGGGTACTTACTTGTTATTGCTCAGATCCCACATCTTGATCTTTTCCTTTATTTTGAAATAAGTGTGGGTACTTGGCCTTCATCATTTCTTCAGCTTCCCATGTGATTTCTTCTACTTACTGATTTTGCCAATGCAGTTTCACAGAAACCACGTCCTTATTCCTTAACCTTTTCACTTGCCTATCCAGAATCGCAACAGGTATCTCTTCATAGGTGAGATCCTCCATAACTTGTACATCTTCAATGGGAGCAATACGAGATGGATCTTCTATGCACTTACGAAGCATCGAAACATGAAATACTGGATGAACCGTGGAAAGTTCTTGGGGCAATGCTAATTCATACGCAACTTGACCAAATCTCCGAACAATCTCATATGGCCCTATATAGCGTGGATTCAACTTTCCCTTCTTCCCAAACCTCATTACCCCTTTCATAGGTGACACCTTCAAGAATACCCAATCGCCTATGGCAAATTCTAGCCCTCTTCTTCTAACATCAGCATATGACTTGTGTCGACTTTGGGCTGTTTGTAGTCGCTGTTGTATCACATTAACTTTCTCCATAGCTTGATGAACAAGATCCGGCCCAAATAGGGCAGTTTCACCCACCTCAAACCATCCAATTGGAGATCTACACTTCCTTCCATACAAAACTTCATAAGGCGCCATTTTGATACTTGAGTGATAGTTATTATTGTAGGCGAACTCAATAAGAGGTAAATGACCATCCCAACTGCCTTTAAAGTCCAACGTACAAGCTCGTAGCATATCTTCAAGTGTCTGGATAGTACGTTCTGCTTGTCCACCTGTCTGAGGATGAAAAGCCGTACTCAAATTCACCTGTGTACCCAAACTCTTCTGGAAAGATTTCCAAAAGTGTGCAGTAAATTGAGCTCCTCAATCTGATATAATAGAGAGTGGAACTCTATGTAGCTGGACTATCTCTTTAATATACAATCTCGCATAGTCCTCAGTTGTATAGGTGGTCTTGACCGGTAGGAAGTGCGCTGACTTGGTAAGCCTGTCAACTATTACCCATATGGAATCAACCTTCCGAAGTGTACGAGGCAAACCTGTGATGAAATCTATATTAATCATGTCCCACTTCCAGACCGAAAGATTTATACATTGCATATAACCTCCAGGCTTCTGATGCTCCACTTTTACTTGTTGACAATTCGGACACTGTGCTACAAATTCCGCAATGTTCTTCTTCATGCTACCCCACCAATACATTTCTTTCAAATCCTGATACATTTTGGTGGATCCCGGATGAATAGAATACCGCGAATGATGCGCCTCTATCATAATCTGTCTCCTTAGCTCATCTACATCAGGCATACACATCTACTTTGGCACTGTAGCACTCCTTCTTGCGTAAGATCAAATGCCTTTGTCAAGCCTTGTTGTACATTCTCCTTCAGCTGCAATAAAATAGGATCTGCATACTGTTTCTCTTTCACCTCAGCTACTAACAAGGATTCCGCCGCATTCTGTACAATAACCCCTTCGTCTGGAGATTCAAGAAGTCGAACCCCCAAGGTGGCTAATTGATGTAGATCCTTTGCTATATCTTGTTTTTCCGTGAGCTGACCATCAGTGCTTCCAATTACCTTGCGGCTTAAAGCATCGACTACTACATTTGCCTTCCCTGGATGATATAAGATATCAATATCATAGTCCTTCAATAATTCAAGCCACCTCCGTTGCCTCAGATTAAGATCCTTTTGCTTAAAGATATACTGCAAACTCTTATGGTCGGTATATATATCAACATGAACCCCGTATAAGTAGTGGCGCCATATCTTTAATGCAAAGACCACAGCCGCTAGCTCAAGATCGTGTGTCGGATAATTTTTCTCATGTGGCCGCAATTGTCTCGAAGCATAAGCTATCACCTTACCATGCTGCATTAATACACATCCCAAGCCAACTCCAGAAGCATCACAATACACTGCATACCCTTCTGTACCTTCTAGAAGTACCAAGACAGGTGTGGAAGTCAATTTAATCTTCAGATTTTGGAAACTCCTTTCACAAGCATCATTCCACTGGTACTTGGTTGCCTTGTGTGTTAGGTTCGTTAAAGGTGCAGCAATGGAAAAAAATCCTTCGACATATCTTCTGTAATAACCAGCCAATCCGAGAAAACTACGAATCTCGATAGGCGTCGTAGGCCTTGGCTAATTCTTCACAGCTTCAATCTTTTGAGTATCGACCCTTATTCCTTCATCCTACACAATATGACCCAGAAATGCTACAGATTTTAACCAAAATTCACATTTAGAGAATTTGGCATATAAGCTACGATCACGAAGAATCTGTAACACCTGCCTTAAGTGATTGGCATGCTCCTCTTGGGACCTCGAATATACCAGAATATCATCTATGAACACGATCACGAATACATCCAAGAACGGCTTGAACACCCTATTCATCAAAACCATGAAAACAGCTGGTGCATTTGTTAGTCCAAATGACATAACTAAAAATTCATAGTGACCATACCGTGTTCGAAAAGCTGTCTTGGGTATATCTTTTTCAATTACCCTGACTTGATGGTAACCCGACCTCAAGTCAATCTTCGAGAAATATTTGGCACCCTGTAACTGATAGAACAAATCGTCAATTCTGGGGAGGGGATATTTGTTCTTGATCGTTACCTTATTCAGTTGCCGATAGTCGATACACATTCTCAATGTGCCATCTTTCTTCAGTAAAAATAGCACCGATGCCCCCCAAGGGGACATACTAGGCCTGATGAATCCCTTGTCCAGCAAGTCTTTTAATTGCTCCTTCAATTCCCGCAATTCTGCTGGAGCCATTCTATACGGAGGAATAGAGATAGGCTGAGTGCCTGGCATCACATCAATACCAAAATCTATCTCCTGTTCCGAAGGCAAACCTGGAAGATCTTCAGGAAATACATCGAGGAATTCATTTACCACCGAAACCGTTTGAGGAGTTGGTGGTTTCACATCGATATCATGCACTCTTACCAAATGACATATGTACCCCTTGGATATCATCTTCCTTGCCTTAAGATAAGAAATGAACGTACCTCTCGGTGCCCCAACATTACCCCTCCACTCAAGGACGATGCTTTGTGAAAAAAATGGAAATGTACCTTCTTAGCCCGGTAATCTACCGTGGCATAACAAGAAGCCAACCAATCCATACCCATTATAACATCAAAGTCCACCATGTCCAGCTCAATAAGATCAACCAATGTATCTCGACCACATACAGTTACTACACAGTCACGATATACTCTTTTTGTAATAATAGATTCACCAACTGGTGTAGATACGTTAAATGGCCGGACTAATAATTCTGGTGCTCTCTTAAATTTTGCAGCAATCAATGGAGTAACATATGATAAAGTAGAGACCGGATCAATCAGTGCATATACATTACATGAGAATACATATAATATACCTGTAACTACATCAGGAGAAGCCTCCGAATTCTGTCGGTCCAATAGAGCATAAGTGTGATTTTTGGTTCCACTGGAACTAGTTGCTCCTCTAACACCTATACCAAGACCAATAGGCTACACTCCTCTACCTAGGGAAGGAACCGATGACGATGATGCAACGGTTGATCCCGTCGGTCGTGCTACACCACTCGGGCCCCTTTGTGGACAGTCTCTCATTATATGCCCCGTCATACCACACCAAAAGCACCCAGTCGTTCCCATCCGGCATGTACCTAAATGAAACCTCCCGCAGTGCTGGCACGACTGACGAGGAAACGCTGCCGTCTGTGAGCCTTGAATCCCACTGCTTTGCCCAAAATAACCGCCTCTAGACCCTCGAAACTGAGAGAAAGTACCTGCCGTGGAATGAGAAAATGATGGCCTAGGCGGTCTATTAAAAACTCGAGGCCTAAATCCTCCTTGGGACGCTGTGAACTGTCCCATAGGTCTAGCCCTCTTTGACGGCCCTCCCTCCGATTCCTGTGTTCTCCTCCGTTGCCTCTGGTCCTCCATTTTCTGTGCAAAGGCCTATATCCTGGCAATATCCATATCCCTGTTCAGAGCAGCAATGGTACAGTCCCTCACCAAATATGGCTCCAATCTATCTACATATCGATGGACTCTGTCTGTCATTATAGCCACTACATTCGGAGCATATCGAGCTAAAGAATTAAACTGAAGACTGTATTCTCGAACACTCATATTCCCTTGTCGAAGATTTAGAAACTGGTCTGTACGTGCCTCCCGGATCTCATATGGGAGGTAGTGATCAAGAAAGGCCGTTTTAAATTCTTCCCAACTAGCCGGAAGCGTACCAATGCCCCTCGACCATTTCTAGTCTTCATACCACAATATAGCTTCTCCCTTCAACCTATAGGCCGCAAGCTCGACTGTTTCCACACCAGATACATGCATAACCTCCAAAGCCCGCTGAATTTGATCTATAAAATCTTGCGGGTACTCATTAGGATCTGACCCAGTGAATGCAGGAGGATCTAATTTCAGAAAATCCTGAGTCCGTCGACTAGCTGCCCTGGCTGCACCATCATCACTTGTTGTCGGACCAGCTCGACCCTGAGTTTGTGCAGCAACAATCTGAGTCAACATATGCACTGCATTTTGTAAATCTTGGTCAGTGGCATTCATTTAAAGTCGAAGAAGCCGGCGATGCAAACTCCTGTTCAGCACCACCTTGATTAGCTTGTTCCGGTGGGGGTCTACTAGTTCCCTCTCCAGCAATTCTATCTAGCTTATTACTTTTACCTTTACCTTTCCTTGCAATCGACATTTTTCTATAACACAGAGAAAACAACTTCAATGAGCAGATATGATTCCACCTACAACTTTGGCTCTATTGCACGGTCTAGGAAATGAAGAAAAGAAACAACTCCTAAATGTCCCGTAGCCTCCTACTTATAAACGTGGTGCACAACACATCCATAAGCAAGATGCTACTTAGACACGGCTTTGTAGACACCCTAGGACGACCCGCTCTGATACCACTTTTGTCACGCCCCAAACCCCACTGGGGCGGACTGGCACCCGAATCCGTTAAGGCCCGAGAGAACCAATCTTCATTCAAGTACACTCATATGGATATCACCAATAGAACAACACTCTACCTTAATCAGATACAAATTACCAATGGCGGAGATCATGGAAAAATGTTCATAAAGACATGAAACTTGGTCGTTGGGGCCATAACATCAGATAGAGTAAGACACTTCTACATTTGACGTCACACTGTATACAAAGCCTCTAAAAGATACACAAAACCAGTACTAAGGTCGGGACAAGTCCCCGCCTTATAGCTCTACTACAAGTATCAAAACATGTACAATGACGCGGAAAGCCCCGAATCAACCTGAAGCTCACCAATAGTCCGCGGATAACTCGTAACCTACTGTGGAGGTCTACTAGCACCTGTGCCTGCAACAAGTAAGGTGAGTCCCACAAGGGGCGTCAGTACGAAAGAATGTACTGAGTATGTAAGGCCGTAAACAACTGCATGAGATATAAGTACTTCAATGAAACCAAGTACAAGTGAGTGAACAATATAGGCAAAACCACCGTAATACTCAAGTGAGGAAGTATGTACATTACTTTCTTCTGCTTTTACGTTTATTAGCAATATCGACATCAATCATAATATGCCCGGGCCCAACTGATCAGTGGGAAAAGAAAAGGATGACCCATGCTAGGTATTTTAACCCCTGGGATGCGGTCCTCATAAATACACAAATCGGGATCGACCCATGCTAGGTATTGTAACCCCTAGGATGCCACCCGTGATATTGGAATTGACCCATGCTAGGTGTGTTTCCACCCCTGGGATGCCACCCATACTCAAGAACACTTATGCATTACTTCACTTCTTTACTTTTGAGAGATTGACACATTGGTGGTCAAAACATTATTAGAGCTCGAAGCCATGGTCAATGGATAAGAGACATGTGAACATCAATAGTTAGCAAACTTGAGATGAATTACTTTAAAACACCTCGGAGTGGAAACAAGCTCGGTAGCAATATGGACAATATGTATGGCCAAACAAAAGGGAAAAGAGAAACCTTACATACCTTATCCTTCCAATATGCAACTAAACAATTCAGCTCTTCCTTAAGGTGTTATTCTACAATACGCATACATAATGGAATTTGCATTAAAAACCAATAACATAACAAATTCACAAGGAAATAATGGAACTAGCCAACACCCCAACACATGGTATATCTTACCACCTTCCTTCTTATCATTATATAACTTTACTCCACCTTACTACAATCCAACTTATCACTTCACAACACCAATAACACCAAAATAGTCCACAAACCAACATAGAAGGCAAATCCTTCACCGATTTAGCAAAAGTGGACTTTTACAAACAAGATGAGCTTCTCAACATTTTTGAACATAACCCACATGATATACTCCACCTCTTATACATATAATATAGTGATCTATAAGAGGAAATACTTACCAAGACTTGCAAGTGAGAGATTTGTCCAAGAATCTTTCAAGCAAAATTAGGGTTCTTAGGGTTCTTGAGAGAGAAGGGATGTTTGATATAAAATCTGATTTTGGCAAGTGTAAACTAATGAATAAGAGCTGATTTTTCAGCCTTAAATAGTCCCTCTAAGTTGTCTCTCTCAATTCCATCCTTAGCCACCACCTTTGACCCAAAATGGTCCAAGTTGACTTGGGCTTTAGGAATGGGTCACCCCTCTTCTTTGGCCCATGCCTTCTTATTTCCCTTTGGGGCTTCAATTAGGCCCAACACCTCACACTAATTCAGCCCAACACATTAAAATAGGCAAAGCACCCCAAATCTTGGGTTTTCGACTCCGAAATCTATAATATGTTTATGAGCTTGAAATATTAAAACATATCTCTCTAATTAATGTTCCAACTCTTCTTTGCACATTGATAATTGCAGGGGTATTTATAAGTACAAGGCTAATCCTTTTCGGAGCGAAATCGGACAACATAGCCGAGACATTCCATGGTACCGTGACTCGTGTCGTGAGTCGAGTCTAGGCACGTAGGTTGGTATCGTGGAAATCAGACCAAAAAAAACAGTCTCTGAATCTCATCCACGGCACCCACTCACGTCACGTGAGTGGAGTCACGCCACGTGGACTCTGTCGTGAAAATCAGGGCTTTTTTTCCAACTCTCTGAAGTTGGTTCACGGCACCACCCACGTCACGTGGGTGGGACTCACGTCACGTGAGTCCTGCCGTGATTAAATTTTTTTTTTTCTTCTTCTTCGCATGCTCGTTTCCAGTACACGCTTCTTCACCTTTCCTTCATTTAACACCATACCCAATTCATTACATATTTTCATGTGTTCGTAACACCTGGGGTGTTACAAACCCGCTCACAGCACCATCGAAGTTCAACGACGACGAAACTCCGATGTTCTACAATATCTTAAACAAAAAATACAAAATCACACTTCAATAGAAGACAATTTTGTAAGGCAACAAAAAAAATAAAGAATGGATTTTGAAATTCGAAGAGTTAGGGAAAAGCTAGAGAAAGAACAAAGGGATAGGATACAGAAGGCGAAATTGATATTGGAAAGAGAGAAGAAAGCCAAACAAGAAGCAATTATTCAGTGTTGTGGAGTGTGAATTCTTGAGAAATTTTCAGTGAGGTGTGTTGGTGTTAATGGTGAGTTGTTATTGTGTTAATGGAGGGGGGGGGGGTATTTTGGATTGTTGCTGCTGTGAATAAAATGAAATCGACAGGGTTACGCGAGTAAAGGGGCTTGTGATGTATCTGGATGTTTAGAGAGAGAGAGTAAAAAAAGAATTTTTGTAATTATTTTATAGGGTTGGATTTTAAGTAATAATGGTAAATTAAGGTGTGGTATTATGTAATTTGTTCTTATTTATATATTTTGAGTTTGGATTCGGGCTTAGCACGGGCCACATAAAACTAGTATATATATATATATATATATATATATTTATTTAAAAATATTATAAACTACTATTTATATAGTATAAAATATTTTGAAATATATTAGTATCTTAGTAAAGAAAAGAATGTTTGATTTACCAGAGTAATAGAGTTCATTTAATTTAGTTGATTATAAATAGTTGATATAAGCTTTGAGTGTTGAAACTTATGTCTTCTTTTTAATTCAAGTTTTCTGGTCTCAAGTGTTTGTATTGCCAAAGAAACTGATCAGATTAACTGAGGCTAGGGAGAGTAGAAGTGTCCAAAAAAAGCTCTAGTTGCATGAGAAAAGTTGTGCTATATCCAAGATAAGCTAGAGGGTTAAACATTCTTGATGTCAACGTATGGAATCAGGTAACCTTTATATGTGTGAGTTTTTATGAAATTTATGTAGAAAGAAAGATAAAATGTAGATACAATTGGTACATATCTACTATGATAAGTTTGGTTCTTTTGGGGTGCAAAAGCTAGACAAGGGATTATCCAGAAAATTTTAAAAACGTGCCAGCAAGTACCTAGAGTACATTGGACATTTTGGACTTAATGAGACTGATGTGATGCATAGGGAGCAATTCTCTATAAAGCAAGTCTATTTGAAGTTGAGAAGGGAATTTTCAAAGAGTGCTATAGAAGAGCTAGGTTAGTTTGCAATAAGTGATGCACCTAGGTGGACATTTATCTTTAATTTGGTTGTGTGACAGAATGTTTACTAAAGACAAATTAACTAGATGGAGCTGCATTAAAAATACACAATGTCCATTGTGTGAAGATCATGAAGAAAGTAGTGGACATCTCTGTTCTTTACCTGTTCATTTTCATCACAGGTTAGTCCAAGCTGCTTCAATGACAAAGGATATGAAGACAGATTATGGATTGGCAGTAGAATCTATTATGGGCAATAACACGTTGTCGAGGAAGAAGAATAGTGGATGAGATAAATACATAATGCCACTAGTTGGGAGTATATATTATATCAAGCAGGAGAGGAGTCCCAGGATTTTCAACTACATAGAAGAACTGCATTAACATTGATTCGACTGATTATACAAGAGTTATTATACAAGAGGTACAGTGTCGAGGTACTAAGTGGCCAAGACTGAATCGTGGACTACATAAGCTATACATATTCTTAGAGGCTTCTAGTAGTGACTCTAGGTTTTCCAAAGAGTTTGTATTGTTATTCAACGTTTCTTACGAGTTTTTATGAAAAAATTGATTTATGATTTATATCGATTTTAAACGTTGATTTCCATGCATTTGTGTTTTATTATGCTTTTATATTTTTGGGTTAGCTTACCTATTGTTGGGTTCGAAATCGAGAGAGCGTCATGCGAAAGCTAATAGTTGCAAACCATAGATGCGATAAATCAGATGACAAAGAAAATTAAACTAAAACATATTATTGAATATGGTTTGGCCAATTGGCCTGCATATGAAAACCTAATATTGAAAAAGCATAAAAATCTATTGGGAGAAATTTATCCCTAAACAAGACTCTTTGATGACTACATTGTAGATGCTATTGTGTTGTGGTATGAGAAGAGGGGTCTTCTATTTATAGAGGTCCAAAACCTTTCCTCCAAGAAAGAGGTTAGCCAAATATGGAAAAGTTTTATATTTTCCTTTTAGGAAAAATAAAAGTAATTATGGTATTACTTTTATTTTCCTTCTAAAAAAAGTAAAACTTAAATTTGATAAAAAAATCAGGGCAAAAAACCCTAACACCTATCAGTAAATTAGATAGGTGACATCTCTTTCCCGATTTTTTGATCGAGACAGATAATGTCAAGACAAACTGATTTTGCAAAAGATATGAGAAAGTGCTCTAATTAAAAAGAAAGATAAGGAAAAGGGTACAGTATTGTGTATGGATCGACCAAATATACATTAGGTATTATTGAGCTTAGACAATACTATTTTACTATAGAGCTAATATTAGTTTACATAATTAAATTATGTAATTCATCTAATCCAATCAAAGCTTGACTTATTAGGTAAATTAGATGAATAAAGAAAAATTTATAAGTCACTATGCGTCGATCCTACATATTCCGTCAACGTTCTGGTTCGAAATGAACTAAAAATAATACAAGTTAATTTTCACTCTGCTGGCTAATCAAAACCTTGTTTAAGAAAATGATTATGTTATTATATAGAACTAATACAAATACATTAAATAACAAATGGTCACATAGAGAAATCTTTCATGTGATCATAATTAGAAACCTTTTGAGAAATTGCTCAAGTTAGATGATGACTTAGATGGTAACTTTTTTCTTATAAATCTTCTTTTATTTTTTTTATTTCATTTTTTCTTTTATTTATTTATTTATTTTTTTAACTCTTTTTTCTAAATCAAATCAAGTCACGGTTGTATTTCTAGTGACTGAGGAGTACAATTTGAAGAGGCGGAACAGCACCTGGACATTCTTGTACAAAATGGGAAATTGGTAAACCAAACTAGTGAACTTGAGCAACGAAATTGCAACATTACTTATTCAAAAAGCTAAAAAAAAAAAATGATAAATAAATTAAAGCTGATACTTCAAAATATCTCATATTTTGATTGTAATACGCATCTCAAGTAAGAGTTCACCGAATTTTCCGTTAATTATAATGATTTCACTAATTACTTGACTACTAGAGCCTATTTAAGAAGTTGAATCCCGCAATAAATAAATAAACTTTTGATAAATGAATTCTATCAAAGAAATTGATATAAGTTTTGAAAATGCTTAATATGAATTCTATCTAGGACTAATTATAATATGCTTCCTACGGATGAAAAACAAACAAGATTTTGATGAAATTTTTATCTGTCAGAAAAATATGCAACGGAGATACTTGTGAATTTTCATGGAAAATCACATGGGAGCATGCACATCAATGAGTCCAAAGGAGCAATTATGTAAATAGGATGTATCTCACACTGTTATAAGGCCAGATAACCTATTTGTGGTAAGTTTTTGTCTAAATTTTTGAGTTCATGTGCTATTGAAATGCATTTGAAAATAGTAAAAAATAAAATAAAATTATAAGATACATTAAAGATATTATTGAGTATGGTATCAAATTTAAGAAGTGTAAGAATTTCAAGTTATAGGATTAATCTCATAGGGTAATCAAGTTGGGTCCATTGATAACATGAATTGCTTCAGCCTAGGATCAGTGATTCTTATCTTGGTATTCTAAGAAATAGAAAATTGTGGCACAATCTACTACAGAGGTTGAATTCATTGCATCAATGACAACAATAAATCTAATTTTATGATTGAGAAAAATATTTTGTGATCTGCATATGGACAAAAAAGTAATACTCAGATTCATGTTGTTAATCAAGTTGCAGTACCTATTTCTCATAATTTGGTGTTCCAAAAAGACGAAAAATCTCAACATTAAATTATTTTTCTTGAGAAACATCCAAAATAATTTTTTTTAAATGATTCTTTTTTTTTAATTTACTATACATTTGAAGATAAGCAAGTAAAGATGTGTTTACAAAATTCCTTTCAGTTACCAAGTTCGAATTCCTAAGTAACAATTTGAAATTTGCAGTGTCGGATGCAAGAAAGAGTATTAGCTAGTTGTTTTAGGATTGTAATATCTATTTTTGTTTTTCTGAAGTTCGCCTCTTTTTATTATTTTAGGATATAATTACAATGATTAGCATCATGACTTAAAAGTAAGACCATGACGTATTTTTATTTTTTTATAACAATTTTTTTTTATTTTGCCTCTCTTTTAGAAATAATAGAACTCTATGCATAATTTATTTTGCCATCATCTTTGGTTTTTAGTTCTTCATATTTTTCTGCTTCTTTTTGTATGATAAAGTAAACCTTGTTTATCATATTATATTGTCATTTGTCTATTAAAAACTAACCGTCATCAAATCTTTTGGACACAAGTGGAAAATTGTTGTTTTTTGCTAAAGAAATAATATCAGGAAAAGCAAAATGATTACTACTCCCTCTGTCCTATTTTAGTTGGTCATCTTACTAAAAATAAATATCTCATATTAGTGGATCAGTTACTAAATCAAGATAGAATTAATTAATTTTTTCTCATTTTACCCCTACAATTAATTACAATTTCAATATTCATTCCTAATGCCCAATGAATATCATTAATATGGGTAAAGGGTAAAATAGTAAAAACTATCACTCCATTTATGATTTCTTAATCACCATGTAAAATGAAATGTACCCAACTAAAATGAAACAATCATCGTGTAAAATGAAATGTGTCCAACTAAAATGGGATGGAGGGAGTAAACAATTGAAAAAGATCGTGCTACTAATATTAAACAAAATCTTGAAAGGACTACTTTAATTATGTTTTTAATAGGATTAATTACTTTAATTATGAGCATGATTTTGACCTCTGGCTAATGCATGATAAAGGAAATAATAATAAGTTATTATCTACAGAATCTATTATGGGAACAGAAGAAAAGTTAACTTTTCCTAATTGTTTGTGAAAGAGACTTTGCAAGACATAGCTAGGTGGAAAGTTTAATAGTAGAATATTAACTATAATTAAAAAATAGTTACAATGACTTCAAAAAATGTCGAGGGAAAATGACAACTAAATCCCGCTGGATATCACTACTCTTACTTTTACTTTTTGCTAACTATCGTTGCATAGAGGTCTTATACATTTAGCTACCATTTCATATGGTATCAAAAAGAGATAAAGGTTTTGAATTCGAATCACATATATATTATAATTTTAGGGTCGATCTAATCTTTGTTCTACGATTCAGATAAATTTAATAATTCTTGGTCAGACGTTATATTTGTGTAAAAAAATTTACTAAATAATATAAATATTTGTTTGGGATTTCGGTCATTATTATATATATATATTAACTTGAGAAAGTTATAAAAATATATTGCCTATTATCTTAAGATTTTAAAATGAAATAATTGCACACTTCAACAAAACTGCACATAATCAATAAAAGTTTTAAACTGTAAACAAAGAATTACCAACTTCCCTACTTTTATGTACTTTAATTTTTACATATAATTTCAATCCCTCCAAAGATTTTTCTCTTTTTAAACCTTTGTATCCCTGTTAGTCACGAATCTACTCTAACAGAAAAGCAAAGAAACAAAAGAAATTAAAGTCTAATAAGTTGAGGATTTACCGGGAAAAAATCTAGTAATCTTCTTATCATATGTGTAGATTAAGCAATGATTATATTGCTTTCAGTAATGACTAGTATACGTACCCGCGCGATGCGCGGATAATATTAAAATATTATTTTTAATTGTTTTATATTGAAATGTGTCGTTCGAGCATGTTAAATCATTCTACCTTAAAATATACTTCAACTGTCATATTATTTCTCAATGAAATGCGAAAATAAAACAAATTCCCGCCCCCACCCACCTAGCTCCCACCCCTATCCCCACTTCCACCTCCATCTGCATCTCCATCTCCACACCCCAACCCCCCACCCACAATTTTTTTAAAAGAAAGAAAAAAATCTACTCCCTCTCCACCATCAATTTTTTTTTAAAAATAAAATAAAATCAACCTCCCCCCCCCCCACCACCACCACATACACATTATATAATTTTGTCATTATTCATTAATTTTAATTTACATTACTATTTCCTTCTTAACTTGCTCTGAACCAAATAGTTAAAGACAAAAATAATCCTATAATGTAAGCTATATTCACTACATCATATCCCTATATTATTTTCACTATACAATACAACTAATATTCATACCGGTGTGATGAAAAAATATTTTGAAAATTATAATCTAACCTATTTAAGTGCATAGCTCATATTACTTTAATAAATATTCTATTATCATCTTATTTCTTAATTTAATGTACTTAATAAAAAAAGATTCATGAATTTAACGAATAAATAAAATATGTGTCAGAATATCTTGTAAGTTCCTTAAATAGACTTAATTTTCTTCTAATCATTTAATAGTATGTATATTATTTTTATTTAATTTATTGCTCAAAATTATATCAGAATTTTTATGGGTGAAAATTATCTTACCTTTAATTTGCTTAAAATCAAGTAACTTGCTTTAATTTTTTATGTACAATGTATATTAATTATTTTTAAAAATTAATTCAAAGTGTAAATACCTTTATATTATCTCCATTATTCAATATTTTTGTTTTTGACTCATTTTCTAAAAACTTATTTACATGATCATATTCATTATATGATTTTTTAAAAATGCATGCACACAAATTTGAGTTAACTATAATCTATTCAAATGCAAACTTAAACATTCATCAAAATTATTTTATTTTTTATTAATTATGTTAAGCTAGTCATTAAAAAAATTAAAAGACAAAAAAGAATTTATTTCAAAATATAGAATTTAACAGTTATGTTCGTCAATAAGGAGAATAAATTTAATTATCTCACAAAATCAACTTAGTTTTGTCCTATCAAATTTCTTCTACATCTAAATTTATTTATTTACAATCAATCGATACTTTTTTTTTCTAGAATTTAAAACAAATTAGCAATCTAAGTGAAAAAACTTGGACCTGTATATTTAATTATGATATCTTTTATAAAAATAGCAATACATTCAACGTTTGCATCAGCTGAAATCAGTTTGTGAGACTTGAAAATTTTGTCCATCGCAGAAGAAGTTCATATTTCCTCTCCATATTTTTTATCCTGCCAAGATAAAAAATAAAAATAAGAGAAAAACAACATAAAAAGATTAAAATATAAAGTATCAATTTATGTTAGCATTTATGCTATTATTGGTGCATAATAATAACATTAAATAAATTTATTTATTGTTATAACTCAAAGTCAACTAATAGCTACTAATTAATCTTTTCATTACTTGAAATAAATGCTTTAGTTCAAACCTTGCTAAAATTCTTCAAATAATTTTTTCTTAAGTTTGTCTTCTATTGAAAGTGATTTGAAACACAATGAATTAGTTCAACAATTGAAATGAAATAAAATAAATAAACACACTCTATAAAAAAATTATGATGAAAAGATACATACAAATATTAATAATAAATATTCAATAATATATTTTCAAAAAGTTATTACAGTATAGACTCAATAAGTATATTTAGATAAAGAAACTGTCATGAACCTTAACAAAATTAAAGCAATAGAAAGGGATGATATTGGAGATACATGTTGAATTATGGTGGAGAAAAAAAACAGTAACAACAATATTACTCGTTAAATCATAAAAATAAAAATAAAAGATACTGACATCAATTTGAGTTGGTGGACCTTGAACATTAACATGAAAAGATGAAGATGAAGATGACGACATATCCTTCCTGCATATAAAAAATAAAATGTTAAATTAAAGAAAATTTCTAAAAATGAA
Source organism: Capsicum rhomboideum (assembly GCA_031232105.1). Lineage (NCBI taxonomy): Eukaryota > Viridiplantae > Streptophyta > Magnoliopsida > Solanales > Solanaceae > Capsicum > Capsicum rhomboideum. Next base: position 15,258,875 of record CP124715.1, on the reverse strand, counting down.
TGAAGAATGCAGTAAAATATTTCACTATATGGTATATATATAAGAGAGATGAAGAAGCTAGAATCTCATTCCAATACGAATTCCATTTAAATTCAAATTCAAATATCATATCAGTTTGTTAGAAAAAAAATGAATTTATTTATTCTTGTACTTTTTTCAAATATAATGCATAATTACCTTACTATCTATAAATATAAAGTGAAAAATATTTGAAATTAATAAATAAGATCAATTTAAATATTTTTATAGCAAATAATAACAAATAAAAGAAGACTTATTTGTTACTCTTTCTCATCTTTGCTATTTTACCCCTTTTCTTATTTTTTTCGTTAGTCCTTTTCTTTCTTGTTTTTTTGATAGTAGTTAGTCTTCTTTTTTTTTTTCCCTTCATTTGTTTGTTTGTTAAAAAATGTTATTTCTTTAATAAAGATTCATATATATATAAATGAATTGCAAGTAAATATATATAGGCTAGATTTAGATAATTTTCAATTTATGTTTATAATTTTAAAATTTTTGTAAGTAACGATGAAGTTTGGATAACCCACCACAAATAGATATTTTAGATTTATAAATAATTGCAAATATGTTTAGTTATTATTAATAATAATAATAATTATTGTTTATACTGTTGCCACCATTACAACTACAATTACTACGTACTAATATTACTACTACTAATTATTATAATAATAATAATTATTATTATAATTATTATTATATTCATTTAATATTTAAATCTAATAAATTTAAATATGTTTTATCATATCTGAAAGAGATAAGTTTATGAAATAATTATAATTCATTTAGAACTCTTCTATTATGGAATTCTATTTATAAATAATTACAAATAGATATTATTATTTATCATTATCACTAAGTACTACGTACTCCTCCTCCTCCTAATATTTAATATTTTTTGTATTATTATTCCCATTTTTATCTTTTGTTTAATTATTATTTCTAACAATACTACGTACTACTACTTCTATCTTTTGTGTAGGGTTTTGCGAATTTGCAGTACTAACTAATCAATGTGTGTTTTTTCATACAAAATTCGAATAATTTATTTTGTAAACTAAATATTTTTTTCCGAAATTATCTTATTATCTTATTAATTTAGAATGCATAAAAAATCTATTTATAAATTCAAATTTAAAAAGGATCTTTGCCTTTCAATTTAAATTTAAAATTAAAAGGGATAAGTGTATGAAATAGTAAGAGTTCATTTAGAACTCTTCAATCTTAGGTTCCTAACTTTAAGCTAATAATAATTTATTTTTTAAAAAAAAAACTTAATATTTTCTTATTCAAATATTTCTAAATCTTTTATTACAAAACTATTAATATTTGTCCTAAAAACTGCCACGTGGCTTCTCAATAGCTTGCCACTTGGCTTCTTCTGGTGCTTCGTCCTCTGCTTTATAATATATATAGATTACAAAATATGGATAAAGTGGTTCAAATTCTTTCAACTTTAATAAAAAAAATTAAATTAATCAAATTATGAAATCATATAGCCAAGGAATGAAATTCACTTGCGAATCACCTTAGTTAAAACCAGAATTAGGTAAATAGAGTTAAAAAAAATTCCTTTAAAGTTTAAATATAGTATAATTTAAGTCAACTGAACAAAAAGAATATTTTTAATCGTAGTGACATGTTAATATTCAAATTTGTTTTATATTGCAGATTCAAAATTTCAAACCACCTTCTGAAAATATATAGTATCATTGTTGCTTTTGAATGGAAAACTTCAGTGTAAGAAGCATTTTACCCTTCTGGTCTTCTGAGGGGGTTATAAGGTGCTAATCCAGGAGAAAGTGTACAAATATTTGATTTTAGAATCACCATTTAAGTTATAATCAAAGCTGATTTTCTTTTGCAAACATAACTACATTAGAATTACAACAAATATACGAGAATGAAGTTATAAAAATTCGTATTTAAAGTCTGACAAATTTCAAACAGTTTTTGTCTGAAGTGTGGCCATGTAACCAAGGCCAAATATTGAACTTATTTCTTTGAAGTTTAGACATTTTTTCAATTAAAGTTGTGTTATTGACAATTCTAAACTTCGGATATTTTTTAAATTTAATTTTGATAAAGCCAAAATTCAAATATAATTTCTTGCTAAGGCCAACTTCGGACAATGCTACTGAAGTTTTGGTCTTGACAAGGGCTAACTTCAGACTTCTCTGACTAAAATTATAACATTTGGCAAGTCCAAACTCCAGAAATGTAATGATGCACTTCAGATAGTTTGACATGAGGATGAGGTCATGCATATATTTGGTTGCACTTGAGACATTTTGGCATGAAGTTTTGGTGAATAATTTTTTTTCTAAAATCAGTAACTTGTTTTTTTATCTCAATAATCCAATTGGATCCATTTATTAACTTGTTTTTCAAATTCCAACAATCTAACAAACGATTCAACGCTCAAATCGACCTCAAACAGGCTCATTTTGTAAAAATAGTGATATGCCATTACCCTCAATTCTTTTCAATAAACATCCGCTTGATTTAAATTAATTTTTGTATTTGAAATTCAAGATCTACTTCTTCAAAACATTATATTTCGATTTCTATAAATTCAAAAAATATTACTTCATCCTTCCAAAAAGATTGTCTTAGTTACTAATTGGGCAATCAAAAAATATTTTTTTATCATAATTTTTTCTAAAACTTTCTAAATATTTTTGAATTGTTAACTACTACACTTGTAGTGCTTTTTTTTTATTATTTTTTTTTTATAGTTTCTAAATATGTAAATTTTTATTTTAAAAAAATTTAAAATTCTATGTCCGAATTCATACTAAACATTAGTTGATTTGATCCACATATTTCGAATCAAGATAATCTTTTTTCTGATGCAGGGAGTATTACAACAACTAATAAGAAGGAGGAGGAACAGAAAAAAGCATGACAGAAATCTGAAGTTATCTATAGCTTGGATATAATTTAAACTTTTTGAAAAAAAAAAATGAGTACAGATTAAATGGGCGACTAAATAAGATGCCCAGTAATTTTTTAGTGAATCCAAATTAATTAGGCCAAGTACGTTTGAATTATCGATTAACCAAAATAAAATAATTTCCAGGTCAACTGTTGTTTTATGTATTTATAACCACATGATTGATTTCTAATTTTCTATACTTTAGGATGGAATCGAGTAATTAACTTGATATAATAAACAATAATAAGCAAAAAAGACAAAAGTGATTTAAAATAAAGTTGGGGAATCTTTGGTTCCTTTCCAAGTGGGTAGACGCGTAGAAGTTGACATGCATAACATGCAAAAAGATCAAACTTCAAAGTAGGTGAGATTTAGACTCTTATAAATTTATGTGTTTTAATTTAATCGATATAAGATTTTAAAATATATCAAAAATTATTAAATTTATAATTTTAAATTAAAGATATTTGCAATTACTAAAATACTCTTCAACCATATAATCTTAAGCATATCATATTAAAGTAAGAAGAAATTAAATTAGGATTAAAAAGAATATATACCTTACTGCTAAAGAGGACAGAGCTATAGCGATTTATAAAGTCAATAGTCCACATTAAATTGGCTGTAATAGTAATAATGACATCCTTTTTTAATTTCTTTATAGAAAGATCCAAAAGGTACATTGCATTATCGTGGAAGATTCTAAGCTCACCAACTTGACTATATATAACGCGGGATTCCTCTGCTTTGCTGTACATGATTCCTTTTTGTTAATGAAATAATAGAGTATAAATTAGAAATTTCGTTAAGAGTAAATTTATATTTATTAACCTACATGCATAATATTATTTTTATAAAAATAGCAATATAATTTTTTGACCAAAGATATTCAATAGAGCATACTTCAATCGATGTAGCTATAGTATTGGAGAGAAGTCCAAGGTGAGAGAAGGAAACGCATAGGGTTTTGGTGATTTTCTGGATCTATTTTTTATCTCAATTTTATAATGGACAAGTTACATTATATATTACTATAATGTAACCCAATGTACACTAACAACAATAAATGAACATATTAGATAATTTTAGACAAAGACGCGTCAATGGATAGTGTCGTATATAGTTTCATCTTCTAAGTTTATGGGAACTTTATATGTGTATAATATAATGTACATACCTGAATTTCATATGTAATTTTAGGCCATAACATTTTTTTTTTTGATTTCTCATTCAGTGTTTGATATCCACATTAAAGCTCGATTAATTCAAATTCGCATCGTGTAGGATCTATTTGTGGTAAATGCTCCCTACTAGCTAAGAATATTTATCCTATCCAGGACACAAAATCGAAACCTCTAGCTAAAAAAGAAACAGTTTCATCCTCTGCACTATATCGTTTGATGATAGGCCACAACAATTTCAACTCTCGAGATTTTATATTTTTTTCAAGTAAACAACTTCTTTATATTACTACTTCACGATATGTTTCAAATGTCCACTTGGCGACGGATGATTGGATTTTGCATGGAGTTCACACGTCGCACTTAGTGGGTGACGGATTTAGTCTGCAGTAGTGGGTGAAACACATCCAATGTCTTCTTCCTACAACTCTATTCAAATATACCTATATTCTAACTTTGTACTTAATTATTGTCAAAAAGGTACAATAAGAGCCGTGGTACTTTTTATCCACTAAATTTTAAGGGTGTGTTTGGTAAAGAGGAGTTCAATTACGTTTTTTCATGTTTGATTGGTCTATTTTTTTTCATAAAATATTAATTCTAGAAAAACAAGTTCTTTAAAAATTATGAAAATGTTTTTCTAATAGATTATGAAAAATAAGTTTCATACATGATATTCAACACTGATTGTCTCCTCCTTACCCTAGCCCTATGATATTTTCCTAGATTATATATGAATGCTCATGAAATTATATTTTTGACTTATTAAATATCATAAAATAAGCAAAAATAACATTTATTTCTGAGAAAGTACTTTTCTCCATATGAAATACACCCTAAATCTTAATTATGTTTATAGTCACTTTTAGAATGAAGATCTTCTGCTGAAATTTTCTCAAGAAAGGTCAAAAATTCCAAGGCAAGATAACAATATCTCTTTTAATTTCTTAAGTATAAAATCACCATCAAATAAATTTGTATTGTACAAATTAAGGGAGTCCATCAAATATGGATAGCAAATTCTAACTACTTTACTAATTATGCACATAAAGAATTAGAATATTCCTGACATTTAAATCGTATAGTAAGAAATTTTGTAGTATTTCTGGAGTAGTGATCAATGTATTTGAAAAGGCAATATATTGGAGATATATTGGTTTCTGTGAAAACATTGTACTAGTACTTATTTCTCCCTGTTCATCTTTATTCATTCAGTATTGACCTGACATACATTTTAAGGAGCAACAAATAGAATGACAATTTCATTTATCACCTTTAAATACTTGTACTAATAAATACAATGTGATTAATTTCCTCATATTTTCCACACTTAGAGTTTCACTTTTACTCAATAATCAAAAGGTAAATAATTAATGAGCTAAAGAGGTAGGTCATGACTATTCTAAATATTGAGACTTTAAAGAGTTTAATTGCTTTTAATGCATTTTCCAACCTCCACGTAGGATACATGTTGACTGAACATCTTCTTCGATTGAAAAAATTTAGTGCCGTATAACAATTGTATTACGTTTCTAAGGCTAAGACCATATAATATTGTTCATATGTTAAATTTCAAACTTAATTAGGTATTACGTTATTTCAAAGGTTTACTCTAAGCACATACTAATAATCAAATATAGTTTTATTTTAGAATAGGTCTGTAGCAGTTGTAAGGTTGGACATTTATATCGTGGAAGAAGCTAAGACAAGAAATAAACTTGTTTCACATTTCCTGGAAAGTGAATACATGGAAAAAGTTAAAAAGTAAATCTTAAAAATAGATTAGAATTGAGTTAATATTGAAATAAATGGAAGATCACTTTAAAAATGAGTTATTGATTGTGTTGGTTTTTAATTTTTATTTTATTTTTTTATTAGATTCATCATTGGAGTGGTTTATGCTTGACTCTGACTCGTGCATTGCTTCAAAATCAAGCTTACAAAAGAAGAGAGTGAATATTTGTCTATATTTCCTTGGATTATATAAAGGATGTAGATTTTTTCTTTATACAAATAATGCCCCTTACTGCTGGGAATAAAACAACAGCTAGCATATGTAATTTGTGAACGAGGAGTCCTCTTTTTCAATATAAATATAAAATGGTCTTAAATTTATGTCCCTCTTAATAAAAGTAAAAAATTTACAGGGCACAAATATATATTTTTGTACTATAATATTTTCAAGTATGCTCCGCGTAACTTTAGTTTCTAAAAAAAATTTATGAGGGTAAAATCCAGGCCAGTTCATTTTAGAAGAAAAAATTAAAGTATCAATCTATTTAATGAAAATTCGTTCAATATCAACTTTAAAAATTGGTTATGTTGGACGGGCTAAATCTATTTTGTGCTCAATTCATAAAACTTTAAATGAATTGGATGGACCAGTAGTTTTTGGACCATAACACTCCTATCATTTCCACATTGAATCGAGTTCTGTTCATGTAGAGAATTCCTAATTAATCGATTTTTTCTTTTCTAAAATTAAAAACATATATAACTCGTAATTGAACCCATATTTATAGTGTAACAGATTCCACTATACAAGTGTTTAAGAGAAATCCAATCTCATAAAACAGCTCTCTTTTTCATAATGATCGGGAAAAAAATAGAAAAACGAATTTCATTTTTGCTAAAAGGTATATATGTGGTATTTATTTTAATAATAATGATCCTCTTTATTTATACAAGTGGGAAAACGTAAAGGTTATAACACTACACAGTGTAAAAACTAAAGTCTCACATGCTCTCTACTTTTCTTCTATGGTTTCGTTTTCAATAATAAAATACTTTCTAGAACAGCTATATATTGATTATTTTACTTATTTTCTGGTCGACTAAGAATAACGAAACTGAGAAAGTGACTTAAAACAGCGGCCAGACTAGTCATATCATATATTGGTCCCATTATAAACGTATTTAGAATTTAAAAATTATGTTTTTCTATAATAATTTCAAATTAATACTAATAATAATTAAAATTTGTAGATAAATATAATTATTTAATTCTTAATAATAACTATATCACATATAAAATATACGTAAAAGTTATTGAATTTTCGTGAACTCATATACTCTCTCCGTTTCAAAAAGAATGACCTAGTTTGACTTGGTACGGAGTTTAAGAAAATAAAGAAGACTTTTGAATCATGTGGTCATAAATTAAAGTTGTGTCAAATGTACCAAAATGTCCTTTAATCTTGTGGTCTTAAACATGTCACGTGGAAAGTTGGAATTAAAATATTTCCAAAAAAGGAAAGGATCATTCTTTTTGAAATAGACTAAAAAGAAAAGTAGGTCATTCTTTTTTAAACGGAGAGAGTATTATACACTGACTCCACCTTTGGGTCGAGCCGTCCCAAAGAACAATTACGTGAAAATGACATTTCAAATTTACATGCACGTAAAAGTGGGCTAGACTTTAGAGTAAGGAAAAGCAAAGTTGATTGGATAACAAGAAATTGTAGTCATGTTGCCAGGTCCCTCTTCATTAAATTCGTCTGATTTTTATTATTTTGAAAATAAATAAAATGAGAAAAAACTAAGAATTCACGCACAAACTTTCAAACTCATATATAAGAACACTTGTGAAGACAAAAATTAATACTAAGTGTTAAAGTTTTTGCCTAAACAGCTAATAGAATAGTCTTCCAAGTCCAAGGTCCAGGTTCATTAATTTTATTTTAGTTAAATATAAGAGTGCCAGCTCAATATACAATATTTACATTAATAATCAAAATTATAATTAATATTTTTGTGATTATAATTGATGAGTTGAAGCCTTAGGTTGAGCTATAAAAGGAGAGCTTCGGGACGATTCATTAGCACAGCAAACATGGCTAAAATAGCCTATCTTCTTACCACTCTTTTAGTGGCTTTAGTGTCCCTTAACTTCCCTTCAGAATGCCAAGCAAATTACTCTTATACATCCCCACCCCCACCAACTCCAGTTTATAAGTACAAGTCTCCGCCACCGCCAGTTTATAAGTACAAGTCCCCACCACCACCACCTCCAGTCTATAAATCCCCACCACCACCCGTTTATAAGTATAAGTCACCACCACCTCCAGTTTACAAGTACAAATCTCCGCCACCACCCGTCTACAAGTACAAGTCTCCTCCACCACCCGTCTACAAGTACAAGTCTCCTCCACCACCACCTCCAGTTTACAAGTACAAATCTCCACCACCTCCCGTCTACAAGTACAAGTCTCCTCCACCACCACCTCCAATTTACAAGTACAAATCTCCACCACCACCCGTCTACAAGTACAAGTCACCACCACCACCACCTCCAGTTTACAAGTACAAATCTCCACCACCACCCGTCTACAAGTATAAATCCCCTCCACCACCCGTCTACAAGTATAAATCCCCTCCACCGCCCGTATACAAGTACAAGTCTCCTCCACCACCTCCTCCAGTTTACAAGTACAAATCTCCACCTCCACCTATTTACAAGTACAAGTCACCACCACCACCACCTCCAGTTTACAAGTACAAATCTCCACCACCACCTGTTTACAAGTACAAGTCACCACCACCACCACCACCCGTCTACAAATATAAGTCTCCACCACCACCCGCCTACAAGTACAAGTCTCCACCACCACCACCTCCAGTCTACAAATCTCCACCACCACCCGCCTACAAGTACAAGTCTCCACCACCACCTGTTTACAAGTATAAGTCTCCTCCACCACCTGTTTACAAGTACAAATCTCCACCTCCACCTGTTTACAAGTACAAGTCTCCTCCACCACCACCACCAGTCTACAAGTACAAATCACCACCACCACCCGTTTACAAATACAAGTCACCACCACCACCCCCTCACCATTACTATTACACTTCTCCACCTCCTCCTAGCCACTACTAGTTTTACACTCTCGATTGAGGTAATATATCTAATTTGTCACATTTTTGTATTCTTTTTCTATCATACTTATAAGCACATTGACTAGAATACTTGATTAATGAAAACTGTCCTTTATTTTATCTCATCTATAAACAATTTTACCCATGCAGGACAAAAGGAATAAGAAGGAAATGAGTCATGAGAGAATAAATGGAAGAGTTTCAAAGAAGTAGTAATTAAAGCCACAAAGGGACAATTATCTTACTCTGTTTGGTGTTTTTGCCATTTGACTTCACGTAGTTGTATATCTCGTGAAGTTCTAGTATATTGGATGCATGCAATATATTTATTTACGTACCAAGCCGTACATGTTTATTTGCTTTTGAGTTTTGACTTCATGTTGGATTTTATAAGTCATTGTACTCTGTAATAAGATCAATAATAAGTTCATTGAATAACATTGTTGTAATTTCCTTTTCCAAATTCCAAGAGATACTTCTGGTTTTTATTTGTTTTGTTTTTGGAGGAAACTATAAGACTTTTTTGTCGAACATGTGCTAAATCTTTTATAAGGTGGAGGAAGGAGAAACCTAAAGAGACAAAAAAACAAAATGAAAATGCAAAACCTAGCTGGATTTGCATTAATTAATTAAGAGAAAAGGACAAGAAGCACGTGGAAAATACTTTATTCCAAGTGGAAAAGTTGTTACCACTTGTAGGAATAGGATTCTCTCTTCTCTTATTTTAGAGGTGTACATGTGAATGTGGAACACCCTATATATAATTGCCATAAACACTTCTATTATATTATATTCCCTCGAGTCCAGTGCTTATTAAAAATAAATGATTCAAAATTATTGTTATTTAAAATATTAAGATATAATACATTGTTAATTTTTATCTTTGTTTTTATTTAATAAATGTAGAGATAGATTAATGTGAAGAAAAAAGAATAGTACTAAATTGATATCAAAGAATGACTAAAAATAATTTAGTCAAATTATCTTTTTAGTTAATGTTTCTTAAAGAGCATGTAAAAGATAAATATGTCAAATAAAATGGGTAGGAAAAACGACTAAGTACAATTAAATGTTCCTCTAACTTCTCCGGATATAACATCTGAAAGTCATGAAAAATTATAACTCCAAGTTCAAAATTTATAGTCAGATGCGAATTCAAAATTTAATTTGAAGATAGCTTTAATATATATGATTCGGAAAAACTTTCTACGGACAAAGACTGGCGGGTAATATCATGGTGACTGGTCATTGACGGCGTAGGAAGCTGGATATGTTATCAAATTCAAAAGGCGCAGGTATAAGCCCTAGCTAACTTACTGATTGATTACGTTATCCAGAAGTTTAAGCTTTTAGACGAGATAGTAAAAAAAATTGATATAATATTAAAGCAAACAAAGATTTATGGGTTTAAGTCTCACTGTCATTCATTATCAAAAAAAATTTTTGTTATTGACATATGACAAGAATCAAATTCGCACATAAAAATGGCATATTACCTAGACTAGCTAGAAAAAATATGTGGTATCGCTACATTAAAATTCATTTGAACATATAATCACTCAATTTAACACAATCAAGCTGCAAAAAGGAAGAATAATCAAGTTAACCAAGTCCCAACTTGAAACTAGTACTAGTAGTAAATGAATTATTTGGGGACCACTTAGGGACGAAACCATAGGTCAACATCGTCTGTGAATCTTTTTCTTTTGGTGGTAAATGAAACTTATCCATCCATTTCCTTTTCTTTTTCTTCTATGTAAAATAATTAAGAGAACTTCGTAGCAGATTCGTCCTATGATATAAAACTAACAGATTTGTATGACACAACATCTATTTTATTGTTTGTTTCATTTTTCGATGAGGTATCTCCCTTTTTGCTATTATGATATAACTTAATATATGCTTAGGACTGAATCATCACCATCAGTTCCTTTATGAGTTTATGTACTGAACTACTATATATTTATGTTTTTAATTTAATTTGTATTCACAGTTTCACTAGCGAAAAAAAAAAAGAAGATATAACTTGATTGTTGTTTGGATTGTCCAAAAAAATGGAAGAAAGAATGAAACTAATTTGCAAATTTCTTAAAGAGAATTGAAGTAGCGTCTTTGGAATATGAGTAGGGCTTCAAAGTGGCGCGTTAGTGACTCGTCTTGATCTTTACTGTATTAGGACACGAGATATGCCTTCGTCATTTCAAATTTATTAGCCGATAGGCAAACCTTTGAGTCTTGATTCAGCTTCTTTTTAACTTCACTTGTGGGGAGTGAAAATACTAATACAGTAGAGAAGGACTGTTTGAATAAAAATCCATATATTAAGACAGACGATAGAAAAAAATAAGAAAAGATATATGTTCGATGCAGCCCCTCCTCAATACGAAGAAGGTTGAGTTCTAGAGAGGAATGCGTCAACCAAAACTTTGACTCTGAAAATGATATCAAAAATGAAATGACAAGAAAGGACTAGGCTTTGAGCGTTTTCTTTAATACCTTGTTTATGATGCAAAATGATAAAAAATATAAGGAAAATTAAAAGGGATATAATACTTTGGTCTCTCAATTATTAGTAAAAACTTATTTTGATTCTTATAATTGAATATTTAATCTTTAATTAATAAAAATAGATATTTTTTCCCTTTACGTAGGAAAATACATTATATTCAAAAAAAAAAAATAAAAAAATAAATTGTCCCACCAAAGACTAAGGGATCTTATAGAATGGACAAAGCTCAATATCCTTTACTTAGAATTAGACACAACAAGAAAGCCATATTAGGTTTCTAGCTCTCTTCATAGGCTTTGAGACAAGCCATAGTACTTTTGGTTTCCTAATAAAATATGTGAAGCTCTAAATCTTAGAATTTTTTAGGAGGTGAAGTTCTATGTCTAACCCAAAGTTATCGCAGAAGGTAGAATTAGTCTGGGTATAGATGAATTTAATTTTAAAAGATTAGAAACTTTTTTTTGAAAATATATTACATTTATATGTTGAGTAACAATACATACTTGATATTACGTATACATAGTCAATTAAATAGTTTAACAGTTGACAGTTCGGTTAATTTGAAAAGAGTGGCACGTAGAAGGATTGAAAACATATTACTTTAACTAATTGAAGGATTGAATGTACTTAATTAGATATCCCAATGACTAAAATCATAATTTATTGATAATTAAGGGATCAAAAGTGTTATTATTCTAAAATAAAATTAAAAAAACTCACTCGCCTGCGGTTCAACTAAGGGTGTCAATCGGGCCGGGCCGGGTCAACCCGGCTCCGGTTCGGTATTTTTACCGGGCCTGGGCCGGGTCCGGTCCGGTCTTCACTTTAACTGGGCCGGGCCGAGTCGGTCTCAACAGTATTTAAAGCCCAAACGGCCCAGCACCGGGCCATTAGTGCATTTTACATGGGCCGGGCCGGGCTGGGTCCCGACTAAAAAAAAAATTTGAACTTTGATTGTTTTTTAATATAATACTACTTAGAATACGACTTTAAAGAACATACATATATATGTACATTCAATATATACTACTTTAAAGAATATACATACATATATACATTCAATATATACTACTTTAAAGAACATACAGTCATACAAAAGAATATACATACATATATATACTATTTTAAAGAATATACATACTTATATACATTCAATATATACTATTTTAAAGAATATACATACATATATACATTCAATATATACTATTTTAAAGAATATACATACATATATATACTATTTTAAAGAATATACATACATATATACATTCAATATATACTACTTTAAAGAACATACATATGTATGTAGATTCAATATATACTACTTTAAAGAATATACATACATATATATATATACTATTTTAAAGAATATACATACATATATATACTATTTTAAAGAATATACATACATATATACATTTAATATATACTACTTTAAAGAACATACATATGTATGTACATTCAATATATACTATTTTAAAGAATATACATACATATATATACTATTTTAAAGAATATACATACATATATACATTCAATATATACTACTTTAAAGAACATACATATGTATGTACATTCAATATATACTATTTTAAAGAATATACATACATATATACAATATTCAACAACATATACTTTTATACTATTATATTAATAGTATTGAATTCATACAAGATATTCAATTTAAATTTTAAATGGAAAAAATATATAAAGAGTAAATGAATTTAATATTTGATTGATTGCAAAATGTTTGAAAACTTACAAGTTACAAGGTTGCAATTACATTTCACTAATTTCACAAAGTTAAATTGAAAAAATGAAAATTCAATTGATTAATTGTAAATTCTACAAATTTTTCATCATTTTTTCCAATTCACGCCTGTTAACATTAATGGGAATTGGCTGTGGATTGTCAAAATCAATGGCACTAAAGCCATGCATTGGACTTGATTGTGCTGAATTCTCTCTTGAAGTCATTATTTCTTCAAGATCTTCTTCGTCTTCCGGCTCCACGAACATTCCTTGATTTCTTCGTTCTGCTCTAATCCAGTCTCTAAGGCAAACTAAAACATTCATGGCATTGCCTCCCAATGAGTGTCGGTTGTCTCCAATCTGCTGTCGTCCTTGACTAAAAGCGCTCTCTGATGCAACGGTTGACATTGGAACATTCAATATATCTCTAGCTAACATTGAAAGTACAGGATATTGTCTTTCATTATTCTTCCACCATTCCAGCGTGTTGATTCTACCTCTAGGATCCTCTGTAGGCTGCATAAGATAATACTTAAGCTCTTCCCGACTTACGGTTCTATGCGATGAAGGCTGTAATCTATTCCAAACAGATAGATCAGAAACACAATAAGCAGGCATATTATGTGTCTGTCTTTTAGAAGATGATGGTTCCTCAGAAGGATGGGGAGCGGGGGTCGGTGTAATGTGTGACGGTAAAACATTGTCAAGTAAATCAGCATAATGATTGTATAATGTGCTCATGTAACTATTTGCATCAGACATAGCCGTAAACAAAGAAGGTTCTTCATTAGCTTTTACTCCTAAAGAAGAATAAATAAGAGAAGTAAATTCGGACATAGTATTATATTTCATACATGGATTTATTATAGCACCAACTAAGAAAATAGGGGGAAGCGGAAAAAAATATTTTTTAAATTTATCAATCATTGCCTCAATAGCATATTTGTAACCTGGTTTAGACTTATATTCGTTAAGCAATAAAGAAATGTCGGTTAAATAAGCTAAAATATTACAAACAGTAGGATAATAAGCTCCAAAAAATTCAACCGTAGCTAGATAAAATTTTTGCAAAAAAATAACAATATCATCAATTTCAGCCCAGTCTGAATTTTGTAACATACAATCGGGAAAATCACTAGCAAATTGGTTAAAAGTCATAGTAATAGGAACTTTATAAATATTGCAAGTATTTAAGAAATCATACGTAGAATTCCATCTAACATCTATTTCTTCAGGCATTAATCTCGGTCTAAGTCCATTTTCCTGACATTTTCTTTTAAATTCGGTAAGTCTAATTTTTCTATTATTTCCTTGAATAAAGCCAACTGCAAGTCTAACTTTTTCAATAGCAGGCTCAAAAAAAGCAAGACCATCCTTTACAATTAAATTATATATATGGCAAGCACACTTAACATGAAAGATTTTTTAATAATGCAGATAAATAGTAAACATATTGTGCATGGAGTCTAAAAATATCGGACCGACAAGTACTTCTAGGAATACTCTCAAACATAGGATTATAAATTGCCTGAATATAATGAATAAAAGCATCAGAAGAAGCAAAAGAGAAAGGCAAACAACCCACAGCTATCATTTTGGCTATTTCTTCACGATCCTTCATTTTATTATAATTCTTAACTAATAGATCGGTTTTTGGGTTCAATCTAGTTTGACTTGGGCCCCCAACTGTCTCACCACCAGTTACCTGAGCTAACTCTATTGGGTGTTTCTCCTTCAAATGTCTCGACAACTGACCCGTACCTCCTTTATTACCCCCGGTCTTATGCTCGTATTTTATCTGACAAAGATCGCATTCAACCTGAGTGGTTCCTTCTATTCGGGTATAAAAATTCCACACAACACTAGTTTTTTTACGAGATCTTACAGGGGGCCGGGGAGGAAGATTAACTGATTCAGATTGAACATTAACATTACCAGATTCGGGTGTAACATCATCATCATCATTTTCATCTAAATCAACAGAGTCTACTTCATTCTTGTCACGACCCAAACTAACGGACCGTGCGGGCACCTACGCTATCCTAAGTAGCTAGGAGAACCCTTATTACCCAACCAAAAATATGCGGAAGACTTCTGTTTTTAAGAGAATAATGAATTAAATATAACAAAGTAAATTAAATACCAATAAATAAACTTTTCAAAAACTTCTTACAACTGTCCTTCACTACCCCAAGACCTGGTCAGACATGTACAAGAGCTACCTATTATAGAATAGACTGACAATAAAATAATAACACAAAGACTCCAACATCTGCCAGGAAAGAAGTGCAGAAGTTAGTGCTGAATATCGTCATCCATCTAGTAACTGCAAACTAACCTGCATCCAGTCTACACCCCAAGAAGGAATGTAGGAGAGTAGGGTCAGTACAAACACACGTACTGGTAGGCATCATCGGCCGACCAGTGTTAGTCCACATAATCATAAAATAGAATCAAAGAAAAGAAATCATGACATCTTAAATATAGTAGAATTCAACTAAGGTTGTAATATCATTATAACACTTTGCCTATATAATTTACAATTCCTTAACTCTATTAACGAGATTATATTCACCACTAGCATAGTCTAGCTTCATTAATTCACACCATCCATCACAATCCAACACTTAACCATCACTATCACCCCTTTATTCGCGTTACCTCTTCCATTACCCACATCTATAAGAACAACCTAGTAATCATAGACAACTCACACTAAACTCTCGGGCTAACAACCAAACACTCTTTTATAACATTAAAGAATAATAACTAGCAAATCGGGTAAGCCACGATTACACCAAGTATAAATAAAGTAAGTCGACCAACATATAGCAAGTAAGCACACAGAGTTTCACTTTTCCAAGTACATGTCACACAATCAATCTCAAGGATACAGTCAAATAGGGAATACAAATCAACTCACATCTCAGTAAAACACACAAGAGAACTCAAGTTTCATTAGCAAACCTTGTAGATACTCTTGGAGAAGGATTAATTCAATTATTGAAACTTTAGGATCGTTTCTTTGAGATTAATCATTGGATTCATCACTTTAGATCACTTCATTATCAATTCCTTTATTATTAATATTACCATGCCGGCTCGTGGCACCCGATCCAATCACGTCTTACAGCAATACCGAAATTTAACGTCGGCCACATTGCTGCTAACAATCTTTCCACTTTTCTGTTCTTAATAAATATTCATCATTCACTTTTCAACCTGTATGAAGGTATATCACAAGCCTTCTTTACTCAAGGCATTCTTTTCAATCACATTATCATTGAATCAAGATTTTTCATTTATCAACAATAGTCTGTACACACATGCTAAGGGACTTATTTCTGCCCAACTAGTCATGACCTGCAGGGGACAATCTAAATCCATGTACCGTACCGGCGTGGTACCCGATCCTCCATAAATAAGTAATATCAACATCCATATCTGTACCGGCGTGGTACCCAATCCTCCATAACCATATTATGTATATTTTATCAACTTCATACTATCTCTCAGGATACAACACGGCGTACTAAATTTACAAGTACACTTATAATCATAAGGCAATTCGATCAAGTTCGATTTTTCATAATTATTCATGCAAGTATCAACAATCCAAATATCATCAATTTAAATATGTCCTAAGACCAATCAACAAGCATCCAATTTAGGAGCATACACACAATTAAATTGAGTCTAAACTCCAGTTAAACCATAACCTACTCAAATACCACAACTTGGGTTCTAACATCACCACCCACAACTAGCACATTCAACCTTATCATTATTCTCTACCTCTTTCCGCATAATATAATGCACACAATGATTCAAGTCATCTATCCCTTAGGCCTCACCATTATCATGGCACAATATGCAACTTATACCTTTATAACTCAATTAGGTTCATCACTAGAACAACTAAAAAAACATCATGTCCACATACTTCATTCACAACAATCCCCTTTCAGGCACATAACACATAATATCATAAATATCACATAATCAATCAATAACATAGTTTTCGTGATTAAAGTAAAGTTCTTATGTCTTTATCCACCTCAACTCCATGTCTGCAGGCCTAGACATGCTTTCTCCGATCAATTATAAATTATGAAAATATGAAATAACACAGTCTTCTACTCATTAACCTAGCCTACCTGGACGTCAAGCTTTTTGAATCAACAAGTCATGTCAAAGATGCTCATTCCCTTTCTTCATGCTTCGGAATGATCAATCATCTAAAAATCAAGCAATCATAAGAGTAATTAATACTCTTCAAATAAATATCTTTGGAAATTCAAACCCACTAATTCTACCCTAATTCAAGGTCTATATTATTCCCCAAGGTCAATTAACCATTAACTAGTTCTTTCAAGCTTAACCCATCTCCATTAATGGAGTTTTTACGCTAAAGGTCTCATCTTTATGGAATTCAAGATTTCCAACCAACAAAATACATAATCTAGTTTACCAAGTTCATACTAGAAATCATTAATTTATAATCTAGAATAGTTCTAGGTGATATTAAGAACACCCATAAGTTTTTCCCAAAAATCCACCATTAAAGGCTCTAACCCAAAATTTCACCATTGAAGGTCTTTCTAAGGATTCTAAGATGTTAAGGGATTAAAAGACAAAGAAGATGATGGAAAAACTTACCTCAATGAAGAAATTTCACTCTAAACCTTGGGAAATCACCTCTCTAGGGTTGGGGAATGAAGTTTTGGAGTTTTGGACCTGAAAATCGGCTAAATATGATTTAAATACCACCAGAATTTTCGCTACAGCGAATTCCCGTTTCAGCCCGGACAGTGTTCAGTAAAATGGTCATAACTTTTTATTCTAAACTCGGATTGACGAACGGTTTATTGCGTTGGAAAGAAGACTCAGAGATCCTTGATTTGGTGGGTATTGGGACCCCTAACTCCTTATATTCTAGGAGATATGATCGTTTGAATTTGGCCCTAACAGAAACCCATATCGAAACTCTATTGGTTAAAAAATATTTTCAACTTAACTTTGTGCTAGGATATTGTACGACCTTAATTAATATCTAAAGAACTTCCAAATTAAAGGATTGATATTAGTATTCATGAATAATTAAATTCATCAGGCTTAAGTCTATCTAGACACATCGAAAGGCTAAAATCTTCGCCGAAAAACTTGAGGTGATACAATGAACAAAATGATAGCTATTTTGGACTCAAGTTAATATTGAGGAATGGATAATTTAATAACGACAAAATGGGTCATTACAATTAGATACCAATTTACCATCCGTTCGTCCTCGAACGGACATTCGGTGGAGAGAAGCACGATATTGAAATTAGAGAGACATTACTAACAGAGTTTCTTATATTGCACCATATCTCACTCACTTGATATCCTCAATAATTAACCTACATTCTATACTCAATTGTTCTATCAAGGCTTTTCAAAACACGAAGAGGCCGAGCCAAACATTTACGCACGAATTACTTATTCTCCTTACAACGGTCCAAGTCTCAAACTTGAGTGTTAATAGTCAAAGCAAGATAACGAGGGTTAAAAGATTCACATTGAAGAAGACAATAACCCAAAATCACCTCTTTTTCATCCTAGGTTCGTTCTCTCTTCTTACAACGGAAGAATGGGGAATGAACTCCGAAGAACAAAATAAAAATTGAAAAAAACTGCATTTTTTTTTTTACCGCTGCTGCGGCGCGATTTTCATTGCAGTGCTAACCGCCACAACGGACCCACGACGCTAATTCCCTTGATCAAACCAGTGAGCTCCGCCTAGCTCACAGATGTTTCTATTTTACAACATAAAATTGTAAGACTATCACGATAATTATCATTATCGGAGTTCTAGAGCCCCGAATTCAATTCCGAAAAGTGCTACGGGATGCTACATGAGTCTACTACTCGAATTTTAATACCAGACAAGTCACATCTAATCCACCCAACATACAGGCTCACCCTGAGACACCCGAGTAAGTTTCTAGCCAAGACTACTCCCTGAAAAATCTACATCTTGGTCATATTTAAGTCACCACTCTATTTACAAGTCACATAACTTAGATACTCGCATACGCCTAATTAAGGCTACTAGATTCATTCTATAAAGCTAGCTTCAACATCTCACAACCACTATTCTTTTCACCTCAAGATCACACATGGTTCAAGCTAACAGTTTACTACTATACATGGGTGGCAACACAACCTCTCACTCATTACACAGACTTACAACTATTAGCCATAGAGATCCTACAGAATTAGAGACTACAACACATTCTCCTCCATAACATCGCCAATACTCATCTAATCATCATACTTTAATCACTCAATAAGCAATATCCGCCAAGTATTACCCAAGGAAAGATCAATCATGTCATTTAATAATTCACTTATATTCTCCCATTTAGGATCATTCTTCATTATTCTATGGGTGTAACTATGCCATTTAATTCTGCATTAACACCGTCATGGGGATTACTACCCTCTAAAATTGTTATCTATCAGTCAATTCTATAGGACGTTAATCACACAATTCAATCACAAGACCAAGTCAACAATCAACTTATCTTCTCAAGGCCTCCCTTAATACACCAATCCACAACTAAAACTTATGCCCAGGCAATCAATAACTTCAATAAGTATCACGACAAAACCTTCATTGTCAAGCCCAATTACGCTTCCATCACCAACACCAAGCTAAGGTATACAATGTCATTCTTATTTCTACCTTACAACATTTTTATTACAGGCTTCACTAACTCTTAACCACTTCGAGATTGATCTCTATATAATAAGCATATGAGCAAAGTCAAACAACATCACCGATTACAGGTCATTAACAGCCTCATTACTAATATCACATTTCAGATAAGTTATCAATCAAATTCCTTAGGTATCAACAACCTCCACTAGTTTTTGTCACTTTTATTTAAAACTTATTATTTTGTCAAATCTTAAAAGTCAGTTCATACAAGGAGCTCAAAGATAATATCACTGAGCCAGTCCTCACAAGGAACTAATTAAAATTTTAAATAATAGGATTGCAAAAGAATCCAAATAAAGTCTCAATAACCGGACAGTACAAGAATCCACATATAATATCAAATAACTAGACCACACAAGGATCCATTCACAATATCAAGTAACTGAACCATACAATTGAATTCATTCACAATATCAATTGCAAGAGCCCGTCATTAAGGGCAACACATATCACCTCAGTCTTTTGTTCATGTCTTTTTCATTAATCTTCCCTTGACATCATGTCCTCATATCATCCTCTCAATTCTTATATCATAAATATCATCAGCATAACAATAGTATCAAGAACAAGGAAGCACCAAAGAATTTATTAATTTCACAACAACAAGATCAC
This sequence comes from Capsicum rhomboideum, assembly GCA_031232105.1. Taxonomy (NCBI): domain Eukaryota; kingdom Viridiplantae; phylum Streptophyta; class Magnoliopsida; order Solanales; family Solanaceae; genus Capsicum; species Capsicum rhomboideum. The sequence continues at coordinate 15,238,227 of CP124715.1, read as the reverse complement.
ATAGTTCCATTACACTTTTCAACAAAAGCAACTTAGTCAATTTATTTCACCACAATTCAAACAAAAATAATTCACAACAATCATACAGTTTAACAATCCAAGTTCAGCCAAATATCAAACAACAGGCAACCAAATAAGTTCACTACTTTCATACATTTTCATATTATGATATTAACCCTTAGCCATTATTAATAGATACCAATTGGAATCTCCTAGATTCCAAAGCGAACTCACTAAGATACCAATTGGAATCAACTAGATTCTAATTGATCTTTGTTGAGATACCAATTGGAATCGTCTAGATACCAATTGGATCCGACCCAGTAGTCAAAGAATATTACGCCACGATGAAGAGGAAGAAAAAGGAAACGACTTCTACATGCCTTATAGCCTTCCAAAGATTGGGTGTGGGGCCCTACACACCAATCTGCGGAACTCTACTTGACATTGCTCTTGTACTTGTGGGACCGGTTAACCTAATGCTCTGATACCAACTGTCACGACCCAAACTAACGGACCGTGCGGGCACCTACGCTATCCTAAGTAGCTAGGAGAACCCTTATTACCCAACCAAAAATATGCGGAAGACTTCTGTTTTTAAGAGAATAATGAATTAAATATAACAAAGTAAATTAAATACCAATAAATAAACTTTTCAAAAACTTCTTACAACTGTCCTTCACTACCCCAAGACCTGGTCAGACATGTACAAGAGCTACCTATTATAGAATAGACTGACAATAAAATAATAACACAAAGACTCCAACATCTGCCAGGAAAGAAGTGCAGAAGTTAGTGCTGAATATCGTCATCCATCTAGTAACTGCAAACTAACCTGCATCCAGTCTACACCCCAAGAAGGAATGTAGGAGAGTAGGGTCAGTACAAACACACGTACTGGTAGGCATCATCGGCCGACCAGTGTTAGTCCACATAATCATAAAATAGAATCAAAGAAAAGAAATCATGACATCTTAAATATAGTAGAATTCAACTAAGGTTGTAATATCATTATAACACTTTGCCTATATAATTTACAATTCCTTAACTCTATTAACGAGATTATATTCACCACTAGCATAGTCTAGCTTCATTAATTCACACCATCCATCACAATCCAACACTTAACCATCACTATCACCCCTTTATTCGCGTTACCTCTTCCATTACCCACATCTATAAGAACAACCTAGTAATCATAGACAACTCACACTAAACTCTTGGGCTAACAACCAAACACTCTTTTATAACATTAAAGAATAATAACTAGCAAATCGGGTAAGCCACGATTACACCAAGTATAAATAAAGTAAGTCGACCAACATATAGCAAGTAAGCACACAGAGTTTCACTTTTCCAAGTACATGTCACACAATCAATCTCAAGGATACAGTCAAATAGGGAATACAAATCAACTCACATCTCAGTAAAACACACAAGAGAACTCAAGTTTCATTAGCAAACCTTGTAGATACTCTTGGAGAAGGATTAATTCAATTATTGAAACTTTAGGATCGTTTCTTTGAGATTAATCATTGGATTCATCACTTTAGATCACTTCATTATCAATTCCTTTATTATTAATATTACCATGCCGGCTCGTGGCACCCGATCCAATCACGTCTTACAGCAATACCGAAATTTAACGTCGGCCACATTGCTGCTAACAATCTTTCCACTTTTCTGTTCTTAATAAATATTCATCATTCACTTTTCAACCTGTATGAAGGTATATCACAAGCCTTCTTTACTCAAGGCATTCTTTTCAATCACATTATCATTGAATCAAGATTTTTCATTTATCAACAATAGTCTGTACACACATGCTAAGGGACTTATTTCTGCCCAACTAGTCATGACCTGCAGGGGACAATCTAAATCCATGTACCGTACCGGCGTGGTACCCGATCCTCCATAAATAAGTAATATCAACATCCATATCTGTACCGGCGTGGTACCCAATCCTCCATAACCATATTATGTATATTTTATCAACTTCATACTATCTCTCAGGATACAACACGGCGTACTAAATTTACAAGTACACTTATAATCATAAGGCAATTCGATCAAGTTCGATTTTTCATAATTATTCATGCAAGTATCAACAATCCAAATATCATCAATTTAAATATGTCCTAAGACCAATCAACAAGCATCCAATTTAGGAGCATACACACAATTAAATTGAGTCTAAACTCCAGTTAAACCATAACCTACTCAAATACCACAACTTGGGTTCTAACATCACCACCCACAACTAGCACATTCAACCTTATCATTATTCTCTACCTCTCTCCGCATAATATAATGCACACAATGATTCAAGTCATCTATCCCTTAGGCCTCACCATTATCATGGCACAATATGCAACTTATACCTTTATAACTCAATTAGGTTCATCACTAGAACAACTAAAAAAACATCATGTCCACATACTTCATTCACAACAATCCCCTTTCAGGCACATAACACATAATATCATAAATATCACATAATCAATCAATAACATAGTTTTCGTGATTAAAGTAAAGTTCTTATGTCTTTATCCACCTCAACTCCATGTCTGCAGGCCTAGACATGCTTTCTCCGATCAATTATAAATTATGAAAATATGAAATAACACAGTCTTCTACTCATTAACCTAGCCTACCTGGACGTCAAGCTTTTTGAATCAACAAGTCATGTCAAAGATGCTCATTCCCTTTCTTCATGCTTCGGAATGATCAATCATCTAAAAATCAAGCAATCATAAGAGTAATTAATACTCTTCAAATAAATATCTTTGGAAATTCAAACCCACTAATTCTACCCTAATTCAAGGTCTATATTATTCCCCAAGGTCAATTAACCATTAACTAGTTCTTTCAAGCTTAACCCATCTCCATTAATGGAGTTTTTACGCTAAAGGTCTCATCTTTATGGAATTCAAGATTTCCAACCAACAAAATACATAATCTAGTTTACCAAGTTCATACTAGAAATCATTAATTTATAATCTAGAATAGTTCTAGGTGATATTAAGAACACCCATAAGTTTTTCCCAAAAATCCACCATTAAAGGCTCTAACCCAAAATTTCACCATTGAAGGTCTTTCTAAGGATTCTAAGATGTTAAGGGATTAAAAGACAAAGAAGATGATGGAAAAACTTACCTCAATGAAGAAATTTCACTCTAAACCTTGGGAAATCACCTCTCTAGGGTTGGGGAATGAAGTTTTGGAGTTTTGGACCTGAAAATCGGCTAAATATGATTTAAATACCACCAGAATTTTCGCTACAGCGAATTCCCGTTTCAGCCCGGACAGTGTTCAGTAAAATGGTCATAACTTTTTATTCTAAACTCGGATTGACGAACGGTTTATTGCGTTGGAAAGAAGACTCAGAGATCCTTGATTTGGTGGGTATTGGGACCCCTAACTCCTTATATTCTAGGAGATATGATCGTTTGAATTTGGCCCTAACAGAAACCCATATCGAAACTCTATTGGTTAAAAAAATATTTTCAACTTAACTTTGTGCTAGGATATTGTACGACCTTAATTAATATCTAAAGAACTTCCAAATTAAAGGATTGATATTAGTATTCATGAATAATTAAATTCATCAGGCTTAAGTCTATCTAGACACATCGAAAGGCTAAAATCTTCGCCGAAAAACTTGAGGTGATACAATGAACAAAATGATAGCTATTTTGGACTCAAGTTAATATTGAGGAATGGATAATTTAATAACGACAAAATGGGTCGTTACAATTCTCTTCTTCTATACCATAATTTTCTTGAGCCTCAAAATAATTCATATCGTGAGCACCTACACGTATTTCATTCTCAAATGGTTCGCTAATTGGTACCGGAGGCACGCGAGTATATCGAGCATTTGAACTACCTCTACCGGAACCAATTTGTTTCTTACTACCACTACCACTACCACTTTCGGGACAAAAATTTCTAACACTTTTACCGACTTTCCTTAATTTATCCATATTACCAATTAAACTAACAATTATTCAAAAAACACAAAAAAAATCCAAATAAATATTCAACAAATAATACACTAATTAAAAATTAAAAGTAAGAGATGGAACGATAATACCAAATTTTTGAAGTACTCGAAAGTTGGTCAATTGAGTACTTTTGGAAACTTCAACGTAGTATTTGTAATTGCAAAATAATAAAATATATAGAACACTTTATGAGATAACTTTAGCAAATTTGAGAGAGAATAAGAGAATGAGAATTGAGATTGTAGGAAATATTTTTTGAAATGACATGTATTTATAGGAGAAAAAAAAATCAAATTTTTTTTTTTTTTTCTAAATTAAAGCCTAAAAAGGCTGTTTGGCCGTTGGGCCAACGGCATTATAGCCGTTGGGCCTCAACAGACCAAAACAGCCTTTGCAGGCTGGGGCCCAACGGCCCAGTCAATTTTATTTTTTAAAAAAAAAAAAAAGTTACCGGGCCGGGCCGGTGCACCGGTGGACCCGGTCCGGTTTTCTAACTAGGCCGGTCCACCGATTTTAATACCGTGTCCGGTCCAGCCCCCTAAAAACCCGTCAGGCCCATTACCCATACCGGGTCCGGTCCAGTCCGGTCCGATCGGTAAATGAGCCGGTCTAAATAGGCCGGTACCGGGTTGACCCGGCTCAGTTGACACCCTTAGGTTCAACAAATATTTTCCAAATTTTCAATGTCTCTCAAATTTTCTATTATCATTTTCTTCCTCCCCTTTTCTTCTTCTACACAAAGAAAAATTATAGTAAGTTATATACCGCCTTTAAAATGGACCATGGGAAAAGTTAGGACAAGTTATATATTTGACCTGTCAGTCAAAATAATTACATTTGTTAGTTAAAAATATAATAAAATATTATATATATACAAAAGAAATACACATTTATTGGTACTATTTTGACACGTTGCTATACGAGTATACCGTGTAGTTTCCGAAAATTTAGAATTCAACGTGGTGGCCCAATCCAACAAACAATAAAACTTACAGATTGTTCTTTATATTTGTTTCTATTTTCAAGTCCAAAATTACTACGTATTTATCACATTTGTAATAATATTTTGAATAGTTTGAACTTTGAATTTGTTATGTTGTCACGATCAAAAAGCAGTCCACAACCACAATCAATCAATAAAAAATAATTTTTAGTTGAATTTTTTCTCTATGAACGAGCATAATCATAGCAATATTTCAACTCAAATAATCACGACGACCATTCACATAAATATCTTGATTATGCTAAAAATAATCATACAATACTATAGTACTCCTTAATAGCTTTTTTGTAAAAGGGGAAGCATAACTTATATTATCAATTAATTAATTCCTTCAAAGTCCTCAATTCTCATAGATCATTTAGGGTTCAAAATTTGTTCTCTATATGTGCTACTCGATCAATATAATACACAAAAGAAAACGAAACTTCTATTCATTTGATTCTTCTTAACAGATTCAAGCATATATAGTAGAATAGAAATTAAAGGATAGATTGAGGGGCCATAATTAATTATGTTAATTAATGAAAGAACTATTTAGGAGAAATTAAAATGGGCATGAATGAGTCACCAACTTTTTCATGCCCATAAACATATATAAAGCCGCCAGGTCGTGGCACCACAACTCTTTAAGAGTTTATTAATGAGAAAATAACCTTCAAATTCAATGATTTAATTTTTAAAATAAAATTTCCCTTTTTTGTTATTTTAACATTATTATTAAATTTTAAATATAAGGTCAAGCCGCTTGGTGGCAGTATTTCGTGTTCATGCAGGGGTCGTAGAAGGACCACACCCTAAAGGAATATGGTGTAGAAAACCTATCATGATGCAAGCATACTTATACGATTATACCCGTGAACTAAATGTTACTTGGTGTTTTAATTAGGTATTTATTCTTGTAAAGTTAATATCATTGATGTAGAAGTTATTCATATTGAATCCTGCATAAAATAAAACTAGAATGATAGTATGACATTATACAAGTATTGCTTATACCGGAAAATAAAATAAAATGAGACTAAATCTAATACTGAGTTATATTTTCTAATTTGTGGGTGGATATACAGTTTATAAATTCTTTTAAATTCAATTTTTTGGGCTAGTCCATTTATTTAGGCTTCTAAAGCTATGAACCCACTTTGTTAAGCTGAAGATGATATCTTATCCTAGAGGTTCGGATTGGTGTCAAATGACAAATAATGCGATACACTAAAATAAATAAAATCAAAGAGTACTTAATAGGATCATGCCACACATTAGATGACATGAAATGCCTAGTATAATCAAAGGACAACGAAAATGTGCCATATTACTATTAAAAGCATGAAATTTCTATGGATGTTCCCACCGAAACGGTATTGGAAGCTATGAGATTTCCGACAGAAATTCGTTGAAAATTTGCGTTATTTTAGTAGTGTATAAGTGACATATTTCAACCAATTATCAAATGTGATCTTAAATAAAATCGGCTAATTTGGCATAGAAAAAAAGGTAATTAAACTTATGTTACTCATTAACAAATATATATTTAATTTTCTTTACCGGATTTGTTGATCTCTGGAATCCTGCGTATATATTGTTTAACTAAACATAAATAAAATAGTATGGAGTTCTTCTTCTCTCAATTTCTAAGTTGAAAAAACATACATTAAGAGAGTCAAACATGAAAGGCTATTAATTAACTTATTATATTCCGATGGATAATAATTCCAAGAAGAATGCCTAACTAAAAGGCTATTAAAATAAAATTAAATCCAGATGCATTATTTTTCATTTAATAAATGTAGAATTGTCATTCAAATTAAAGTGGGGACATATTGAAATAAGCATATTGTTAGGATTTTTGCCCTGATTTTCTTATCAAATTTAAGTTTTACTTTTTTTTGAAAGGAAAATAAAAGTAATATCATAATTACTTTTATTTTACCTAAAAGAAAAATATAAAACTCTTTCATATTTGGCTAACCTCTTTATTATAGGAAAGGTTTTGAAACTCTATAAATAGAAGACCCCTCTTCTCATATCATAACACAATAGCATCCACAATTTAGTCATCAAAGAGTCTTGTTTAGGGGGAGATTTCTCCCAATAGTTTTTATGCTTTTTTAATATTAGGTTTTTATATGTAGGTCGTTTGACCAAATCATATAATAATATTTTTAGTATTGTTTTATGTGTCATCTGATTTGTCACCTTGATGGTTTGCAAGTATAAGCTTCCGCATGACGCCCTCTCGATTTCGAACCCAACAAGTGGTATCAGAGCCTACGGTTCAATGATCCTATGGTTCAGATTGAAGACATGTTATGAAAGTTGCAACCAATTTGATGATAATGAAGATATATGTCAAAAAAAAAAAAAACTACATGTGGATACAATTGTAAACCATATTTTCAACAAACCTGTTGTAACATATTTAAATTAAAGCTCACTTTTAACCCTGCAAAGGGCTCCAATATTTTTAACCCAAAAGGGATCATATATTTTTAACCCCAAAAGCTCCATTTTTAAGCATGCCAAGCAGCAGTGATGAAGATTATGTGAAGAGCAAAGATCATATATACATGTGAAGAAGGTGGATCAAGTTATTAAATTAAAGTTTTTGTCCAGATTTTCTTATCAAATTTAAGTTTTACTTTTCTTGAAAGAAAATAAAAGTAATATCATAATTACTTTTACTTTTCCTAAAAGGAAAATATAAAACTCTTCCATATTTGGCTAACCTTTTTATTGTAGGAAAGGTTTTGAAACTCTATAAATAGAAGACTCCTCTTCTCATAGCATAACATAATAGCATCCACAATGTAGTTCTTAAAGAGTCTTGTTTAGGGGGAGATTTCTCACAATAGATTTTCTGCTTTTTGATATTAGTTTCATAATATGTAGGTCGTTTGACCAAACCATATTAATAATATGCTTTTTAGTATGTTTTTTGTCGTCTGAATTATCGCCTCTATGGTTTGCAAATTATATGCTTCCGCATGACGCCCTACCGATTTCGAACCCAACAAGTGGTATCAGAGTCTACGGTTCAAAGATCCAATGGTTTGGTGAAACAAGATTAAAAATAGGTTCAAAGCGGTTTCAAATCAAGCTGCAACCAATTTGATGATAATGAAGATTTTTTATCTAACTACATGTGGAGAACAAGTTTCAACCATATTTTCAACATTCCTGCTGCTGCATCTTTAAAAATAAAAATAAAATATTAATTTTCAACCCATTTTTAATCATGATATTTTAAACCTTATTTTTAACCACGGCAAGCAGCAGTGATGAAGATTATATGAAGAACAAAGATCATATATGCATGTGAAGAAGGCGGATCAAGTTAAGAAAATTCAGCCAAAAGGGGGAGATTTGTTAGGATTTTTGTCCTGATTTTCTTATCAAATTTAAGTTTTACTTTTCTTGAAAGAAAAATAAAAGTAATACCATAATTACTTTTATTTACCTAAAAGGAAAATATAAAACTCTTCCATATTTGGCTAACCTCTTTATTGTAGGAAAGGTTTTGAAACTCTATAAATAGAAGACCCCTCTTCTCATATCATAACACAATAGCATCCACAATGTAGTCCTTAAAGAGTCTTGTTTAGAGGGGGGATTTTCTCTCATTATGCTTTTTTGAATTAGTTTTAATATGTAGGCCAATTGTTCAAACCATATAATAATAATATCTTTTTTTGTTTAGTATTTTTGTCATCTGATTTATCGTCTTGATGGTTTGCAACTAATAGTTTTCACATGACGCCCTCTCGATTTCGAACCCAACAAGTCTTCATTATCAGTATCATTATCATCAAATTGATTGCAGCTTGATTAAAATAAAATTAAATCCAGATGCATTATTTTTCATTTAATAAATGTAGAATTGTCATTCAAATTAAAGTGGGGACATATTGAAATAAGCATATAAGACCTTGAGATAATGATTGACAATGTAAGAGAGAGCGTATAATAAGATGTTGACCAACTCATCTTTGTAGAAAAATGGACTTCACCAACTCCATTTTAATTGAAATGAGAAAATGACAAAAAGGGTCCATTATGTTAGGAGGTAGATATAATAGTCTTAAATACATTCATATATACAAAGTTTTGATCCTTTAAATTTGCAAATACGAAAACGTTAGGTTTCTGTCAAGTATTTAACAAATGAATGAATGATTAATATAGATTTAACAGACAATGTGAAAAAGAAAATGTAGATTTAACCAACTATACAGTTGAAAAATTGAGTCAAAACTTCTAAACTACAATATCAAAAATTACATCAAACATCAGAAATTAACTATAAGTAATACAAATTGTATACAAAATATAGCAAAAATTGCACCTCTAATTATGAGTTCTTATTAAAAGAAAATTATAGTTTCCGTTAAATTTGACAACCACAAGTTGTTGTTGAATATTTGTTGGAGATTGTAAACACTCATTTTTGAGTAGCCTAAAAAATCAAAATTGTTCAAGATAATATTTAAGAGGCTATTTTAAATATAATAACCCATTTTCGTAACTATTTCTATTTATGCTTTTTTTATTTCCTCTTGTGGAATGAGATAGTGGCAATTTTAGAGAAATGACCCCTTATGTTAGAAGGTAGGTTCAAAATAGTCTCTTAAGTATGAATTAAACAGTTTTGATTCTTTAAGTTTGTCAAAAGTTATCGCTCTTAGTCTTCATCAAATACTTATCGAACTTTGTCTATTATATTAGAAGGGCACTATGAAAAAATAAAATTGATGGAAACTCAAATTTAGAAGTATAATTTTACAGTTTTTGCTAATTTGTTAAATACAAAATTAATTTCATATTTTGTTTTACTCGTCATTTATTAAGTGTGGAATTGTATCATTCAAATTAAAGTGGGGACACATCGAAATTATAAGCATATAAGACCTTGAGATGATGATTGACATTTGACAATAATTGGATATTGACCAACTCATGTTTGTAGAAAATTGGACAACCTCACCAACTCTATTAATTGAAAACTGAAATGGTATCAAATTGGATGCAAAATATTTTGTTTCCTTTTTCTGGTTTTAGATTTAAATCAACTGTAAAAGAATAAAAATAAAAAAGAGAAGGGAAAAAGATCAACTATAGTTAGTGCGAAGATTAAAAAAAAAAAATGGGAGCATCAGATCATTATTTTAATACACTAAGCCAAGTAAATAAAAATAAAGAAAAAGAAAACTGAGAAAATGACAAGAATGATCCTTTGTACTTGGGTTAGGTTTAAAGTAATCTCTTAAATATTTATGAGGCCTTAAACCTTTTTTAATGATTGTTGCTGTTCTTGTCCGTATTCATATTAGATCTATTAATTTGAATTTGCACCGTAGCGTAAGCTTTGTCACAGAAAGAAAATGTTATTTACGGACATTTTTCATATATTGTCAAGGCTCGAATGCCAGATTGAGGGATCGTATCCATCCACAAACCTCTCTGATACTTTTCTTGTTTGTTGATAGTCAAAGTTATTACTCTCTTTGTTAACTTTTACTTGTCACATTTTGACTTGGCACACCCATTATAAAAATAATTATTAACATGACTATTTTATCATAATATCCCTATTAATTGATGTTTACTATTGTGTTTTGAAATTAGTTTGGAGAATAAGCAATTAATGCTAAGGGTAAAATAGGAAAAACAAAAGATTGTTTTTTCTTGATATATCAAAAATGACAAGTAAAAATAAAAATTCAATTAGGAAATAAGTGACAAGTAAAAGCGAATGGAAAGGATAGTCAATCTTTTAGTATCATCGACTTTTTTTCTAGTAGCCCTTTTAAATATACTATAAGGTCAGTGCATATAATTTTTCTTCACGTTCTATGAAGGGCACCTTTTTTAAGTTATCTCAAAGTTTCAGTTCTTCACTTGTTTTTGTTTTTTGAATTTTGAGGTGATTGATACTTTTTTGGTTGATATATTTGAATTGTAGTATATACCAAGAATGTAATATATAACTATGAAATAAAAAAATTACTCTCTTTAGAGCAGCAGGTGGATTTGGTAAAGGGGTACACAGAGAAAGAGGTTAAAAAAGCCATGTTTAGCTTTGATAGCAATAAGAGTCCGGGACCAGATGGGTTTGGCAGTGGGTTCTACAAGGCAGCATGGAGTATTGTAGGTAAAGATGTGACTGCAGCAGTGCTACAGTCCTTGAGGAATGGAAAGATACTACAGCAGGTGAATGCTACTATGATTGCACTTATTCCTAAAGTGACAGTACCACAATTAGCAAGCCAATTTAGGCCAATATTATGTTGTAATGTATTATATAAGTGTGTCTCCAAGGTGTTGTGTGAAAGGCTTAAGGCAGTTTTGCCAAGTGTAGTCTCTGATCAACAGGCTGCTTTTGTGAAGGGGAGGTCCTTAATTCGTAATGTTCTAATATGCCATGATTTGTTGAGGCATTACAAGAGAAAAACCACCCCTAGATGCATGATGAAGATAGACTTGAGGAAAGCCTACGACATGGTAAGTTGGGAATTTGTAGAAGAGGTCTTGGAAGGGTATATATTTCCTAACTCTTTTGTTCAAATGGTTATGATGTGCATATCGTCAACAAGTTTCTCAGTCAAGGTTAATGGAGAAGGGCATGGATACTTTGAAGGAAAGAGGGGCATTAGGCAAGGAGATCCAATATCTCCTTTGCTCTTTGTATTGGTGATGGAATACCTAACCAGAACACTCAGGAAAATGAGTGAACTTTCAGATTTTAAATTTCACCCCATGTGCCAAGAACTCAGGTTGACACACCTGATCTTTGCAGATGATCTCATGATATTCTGCAAAGGAGAGGTGAAGTCTATTCAGAGGGTATTGGAGGCTTTAGAACACTTTAGTCAAACTACAGGGCTAATGGCTAATGTGGAGAAGACAAACATATTCTTGGCTGGTATTATAGAGGAGGTTCAGGCAGAAATTTTATCTTTGACAGGGTTTTCTATAGGCCAACTGCCTATAAGATACCTTGGTTTGCCATTAACATCTAAGAAGTGGGGTAAAATGGAATGTCATCAGCTTTTTGAGAAGATCACTGACAGAATCAATAATGCATATGCTAGGAAGTTATCCTATGAGAGTAGACTACAAATTGTAAATGCTTGTTCTCCATTTACAATTTTTGGGGAGCTATCTTTATTCTTCCACAAAGTGTGTTAAAGGCAATTGACAGGAAGTGCAAAGACTTTGTGTGGGGCAGCTCAGAAGATCACAGGAAAACGACATTAGTGGCATGGGACAAGGTCTGCATACCCAAGAAATTTGGTGGTCTTAATGTAAAAGGGTGTAGGAAGTGAAATGAAGCATCGGTTGGTAAATTGTTGTGGCAAGTATCAGAGAAACAAGATGTCTTATGGGTTAGATGGGTACATGGGGTCTATATAAAGCAGCATATGAATGTATGGGATCACACTCCTCCAGTTGATAGTAGCTGGTATTGGAGGAAGCTAATGACTCTAAAAACTGATATGGTTGGCTGGTATCAGGACATGAGATACAGGCTGACAAAGAATGGGATTTATTCTATAACAAGAAGTTATAATGAAATGATAGGTATGCATAACAGGCTGAGAGTAGCTGAGTTTATATGGACAAGATTCATGCAGCCAAAGCACAGATTCATTATTTGGTTAGCTAACCAAAACAAGTTACTAACCAAGGCTAGGATGATAAGATTAAAAATACCTGTAGAAGAGGAGAATTGTTGTCTATGCACTGCAGGTGTGTTAGAAACTCCACAACATCTATTTGTTGAATGTGATTGGGTAACTGAGGTTCGAAATGGTTTGTCACAATGGATGGGTGTGCATATGGTAAATAAGGATGTACCTAAAAGTCTAATATGGTGGAGACAGAGAAAATGGCGAAAACTGAAGAAGAAAATAATTGTGGATGTCTGGGGGGCCATGATATATCACACATGGAAAGCAAGGAACTGGAGGATATTTAGACAGATACATGTAAATACTCAATTCACGATCACACAAATCCAGAAGGAGGTGAGGGATAGGTTGGGTATATTGCAGGGAGATAAAAGAGTTGAGAAAGTGAAAGATGTACTACGCAAGTTGGGGTGTGGGTAGTGTCTAATTTCTCTAATATTCCTTTCTATTTTTTTTTTTAAAAAAAGTTTGAGCTTATGTTGTATGTAGTGGTTTTTTGTTTTGGTAGCATTTTATGAGGCCTGTTAAGCTTACAGGCATGGGCGGAGCCATCTTCGGCGAAGGGTGGTCAGATGCACATCAGATGCACACCCTTCGCCAGAAAATTATATGGTGAATAGAGGTTAAATATTAGTCATTATGAATGTATATTTAATTTTGCACACTCTTAGCATAACTGAGAATAAAATTTGCACACCCTTCACCAAATTTCTAACTCCGCCACTGCTTACAGGTGCTCTTCAATTTGTACAAAAAAACAGAGAAATTTGGTGTAATGGTAATATTTCACAATTGTTACCAAAAAAAAAAAAACTATGAAATAAAAGTACGTAAAACAACAAATGTCATTAAAAAGATAACATAAAGTTCTAACAAGAATTCGATTATAGAAGTTTATAACCTTGATAATTGATATCAAAATAAACCAATCCACAAGAGTTTCACTTTTTCACTTTGTCTACTTCGATGCTGGAAAACTTTCAAAAGAATGAAAATTAAAATTATTTATTGTGCTTTAATTTATTTATTTGTTTGATGGAATATGTAGCTCATAGCCTCATAGTGAAGAAGAAAGAACTACATATTAAATCTTGCATATTTTTGATGAAATTTCTGATTTCGCCACTACTAATAGGTAGCTAGGGAATGAAAGGATAGAGTGGAAATTTGCAATGGCATGTAAATTGCTTACTGCTAATATTTAGAAATAAAACAAAAAATTTCTCTTCATCTTATAAGTTTATGACGCTCTACCTTTATCATTATTACTTACGAAATAGATTTTTTTTTTTACCCCTCTCTAGGAGCTCCCGTCCTTTTTACTCCTTGGTGACTCGAATTCACAACCTCGAGATTGAAAACGAGGGGTGCTTACCATCCTCTCACTCCCTCTCGTCACTTACGAAATAAATTCTTCCCTAATTGCCTGTTAGTTCCACTTTTTAATCATTGATATATGTCTCTTCAAGCTCACACACTTTCAACTAGTTTTGAATGTATGTTTACTTACGCATCTAAAAGTAAGTCCTACGAATTCTTAATTTAAAAAAAGAACAGTAAGATTATGTTACGTATTCCCCAATTTATTGAATTTCAGAACTAAATTAGTTAAACAACTCATCAAAATTACTCGTAATAAAATATTGGTTACAATCTAAAAGATCTTAGCAATAAAAAAAAAAATTATTTACTCATGTCATCGGTAGAAAGAAAAGGAGATTAATTTTTTTTTTTTTTCCTTTCATAAAACCAATAACAACATATCTAGTGTAATTTTATAAGTGAACATGGGGAGGCTAAGGTGTAGCAGAACCAGTGATGGATCTAGAATTTTAAAGTAGTGGACGCTCGACAAATTTTAACACATAGGCATATATAACATATATTAAGCGAATTCAACTTAATATAATTTTTTGACACAACATAAATATGAGTCTAAAACCACCAAAAGTTCAACAGATAATAATTTTAACCTATAATTTGAAAAAAATAATGGGCTCATTAGTAAGATTGAAAGGTTAAAATTTAAACATGTTAAATTTAAGTTTGTATTCGACTTCATTAATTCATAGGCACTACTACTGCAAAGTATATGACGATACTATTTAACACTGATGTTAAAAAAAATCTAACAGGTAAACTATAACAAAATCATATCATAAAACTTATTGTACTTATAATTATCCTCAATGTTTACATATCTTGAGAATGGTGCACCGTATATGCGTCTTGTGAGCCACACATGCATCTTGTACAACACACGTGTATCTAGTGCGTCTAATGAAAAAGAATACTCATAGGCAAAGAACGCGAAGGCCCAAATTTTAATAGTGCAAAAAAATTCTGCAACTCTGGTTCCACTCCACTTTTTCGTATTCTCCCGAGAGCCACTTTTATCTTGTTCATTCTTCCTTTCTCAAAGGAAAACCTTGGAATCTCAGTAAAAAAGAGAAATAATAGAACTAGTGGAATGGCCAAAAGGGAACAACACCTAAAGGATCAAAACCATCCAAATATAAGATTTTGAGAAGTGGTCAAGCTGATGCCTTTGGTCAGAGTATTTCCACATTGCATCATAAAATTAAATGTACGCAAGAGCCGATCTTTTACATCCCCTACATTCATCTCGCGGTATATGAGAGGAATCACATGTAAATTATAAATTGCATAAGCATGATATGCAATGTAAATGAATGAAGAACTTCTACTTTCCATAATGAAATAATCAACTAGGTATCAGAATGAAAAAAAATCATATAAAAAGACAATTAAAGAGAGAAATATCAACTTGTTGTAGGAACGTCACGCTACATTCAGTGATTGATTGAGAGGCCTACTACTACCACAATATTATTTGGGAATCAAATCACGAGGGCGCTTTCCAATTAGGAAAAGTATAGACCCTACAATAATACTCGTTTCCTTCTCCAAGATTGAATCAGTGCATGGACGACCCATGTTGATGGAATGGCAGAGAGTTGCACAGTATATATGAAGAAAATGAGCCAAAAATTCATATATAGACAAAAATTATTTGTCTTAGCCTTCACAAATCTTCTCTGAATTATTTCTGAGAATTTGACCAAGAAGTCATCCATGGCGGTAGTACCACCTGAATCATAATTTAAAAAAGCATAAAATTTAGTGAAGTTGGTAACTATGCAGTACACGTCTATCTTGTGCAAAACACGTGCATCTAGTGTGTCTAATTGCAAAGAACACTCATAGCAAAGAATATGAAGGCCCCAAATCTTTATAGTGCAAAAAATCATGCAACTTTGCTTCCACTCCACTTCTTCGTATCCTCCCGAGATATTATTTTTGTCTCATCCATTCTCTCTTTCTCAATGAGAAACCTCAGAATTTCAGTATGAAAGGGAGATAATAGAATTAGTGGCATGGCCAAAAGGGTACAACACCCAAAAGACTAACGTCGTCCAAATCGATCCCTTTGGTCAAAGTGTTTTCACATTGCATCATAAAATTAAATGTACGCGAGAATCGATCTTTCACATCTCTTATATTGATTTCACGACATATGACAGAAATCACCTGTAAACCATAAATTGCATAAGCATGATATGCAATGTAAATGAATTAACAACTTCTATTTTCTATAATGAAAAAAATCAACTAAGTATCATAATAAAAAAAAAATCATATAAAAGGACAATTAAAGAGAGAAACACTAATCTGTTGTAGGAACGCCACTCTATATTTGATGATTGAGAGGCCTACTACTGCCATAATATTATTTGAGAATCAAATTACGAGAGCGCTTCCAACTAGAAAAAAATAAACTCGATAATAAGTACATGTTTTCTTTCGCAAGATTGGATTAATGCATGGGCGACCCATGATGATGGAAGGACAGAGAGTTGCACAGTGCATGTAAAGTGAATGAGCAAAAAATATATATATAGGAAGAATTTATCTATCTTGGCCTTCACAAATCTTCTATGAATTATTTTTGAGAATTTAACAAAGAAGTCATCCATGGTGGTAGTACCACCTGAATCATAATTTTAAAAAGCATAAAAATTTAGTGAAGTTTAGTGAAATTAGTAATTGTGCAACACACGTACATCTAGTGCGTCTAATTACAAAGAACAACCATAGCAAAAAATGCGAAGACCCAAATCTTTATAGTGCAAAAAATCTTGCAGCTCTGCTTCCACTCCACTTTTTCGTATTCTTCCGAGAGTCACTTTTGCCTCGTTCATTCTCCCTTTGTCAATGAGAAACCTGGGAATCTCAGTATAAAAGAGAGATAATGAAATTAGTGGCATGGACAAAGGGCACAACGACGAAAGGACCAACGCTATTCAAATCTTAGATTTTGAAAAATGACCAAGTTAATGCCTTTGATCAAAGTGATTCCACATAGCATCATAAAATTAAATGTACGCGAGAGCTGATCTTTTACATCTCCTACATTGATCTCGCGTCATATTACAGAAATCACATGTAAACCATAACTTGCATAAGCAAGATATGCAATGTAAGTGGATTAAGAATTTCTACATTCTATAATGAAAAAAATCAATTAGGTATCAGAATGGAAAAACAAATCATAGAAAGGGACAATTAAAGAGAGAAACAACAACCTGTTATAGAAATACTACGCTACATTTGATTTTTGAAAGTCTTACTAATGCCACAATATTATTTGAAAATCAAATTACTAGGGCGTTTCCAACTAGGGGAAGTATAGATCCGATAATAAATACCCGCTTTCTTCCCCAAAATTGAATTAGTGCATTGGCGACCAATGCTTATGGAATGGCAGAGATCTGCATAGCAAATGTGAAGAGAATGACCCAAAAATTCATATACATGCAAAAGTCATTTATCTTGGCCTTCACAAATCTTCTATGAATTGTTTTTAATAATTTGACCAAAAAGTCATTCATGGAGGTAGTACCACCTGAATCATGATTTAAAAAAAAACATAAAAATTAGTGAAGTTAGTTATTGTGCAGAAAACGTGCATCCTGTGCAGAACACGTGCGTTTAATGCATCTAATTATAAAGAACAGACATAGCAAAGAATGTGAAGGCCCACATATTTATAGAGCAAAAAATTCTGCAGCTCTACCTCCACTCCACTTTTTCATATCCTTCTGAGATGCCACTTTTGTCTCATTCATTCTCCCTTCCTCAATGAAAAACCTCGAGGTCTCAGTATGAAAGAGAGACAATGAAATTAGTGGCATGGCCAAAAGGACACAACACCCAAAGGACCAACGCCATTCAAATCTAAGATTTTGGGAGGTGGACAAATTGATCCCTTTAGTCAAAGTGTTTTCACATTGCATCATAAAATTAAATGTATGCGAAAGTTGGTCTTTCACATCTCCTACATTAATCTCACGGCATATGACAGGAATTACCTGTAAATCGTAAATTGCTTAAGCATGATATGCAATGTAAGTGGATTAAGAACTTTTACATTATACAATGAAAAAAAATCAACTAGGCATTAGAATGAAAAAAAATCATATAAAAGGACAATTAAAAAGAGAAACATCAACCTGTTGTAGGAACGTCATGATATATCCGATGATTGAGAAGTCTACTACTGCCACAATATTATTTAAAAATCAATTAACGAAGATATTTTCAATTAGGAAAAGTATAGACCCGATGATAAGTACCTGCTTCATTCTCAAGAATTAGATTAGTGCATAGGTGATCCTTGTTGATGGAATTGTCAAGAGTTGCACAGTATATGTGAAGAGAATGAGCCAAAAATTCATATATAGGCAGAAGTTATTTGTCTTTGCCTTTACAAATCTTCTATGAATTATTTATGAGAATTTAACCAAGAAGTCATCCATGGTGGTAGTACCATCTGAATCATAATTTTAAAAAACATAAAAGTTTTGTGAAGTTAGTCACTGTTTGCTCCAAAACGTTGTGTTTTTTTATCGTTTTCAGATAGGTTTATTGTTGAGAATCATTAGTCTTTGTTAATCAAATTAGAAAATGTTGATTTTGACACACTTTGTATCGCTGATTTTGATATATTCTGGGTGAAGTTAGTTATTTTTGTAGTGCTGATTTTGACATATTTTGGGTGGAGACTAAACTCCAGTGATTGATAAATATACAAAACATCAGAAAGTATTAAACTTATATTTCATCCTAAAACCTCTCTACTTTTTTACACTATGATTGGTTGTGCAGTCTTTGTATCAAATATGTAAATTGGTCTTTCAAAAATCTTATTTCTTCCAACCTTACTATGTTGGACCTATTCAAATTTCAGGTCTTGATATACAACTACTTTTGGGTCTAGTTCAAACTATTGACTGAAATAGAAAATGAAGTTCGGCATACGCTGAGTCACTTTGTCACAAGGTTGTGCATCTGTTGGAAGATGCAGTTGTATTGTAAAGTTAAGTTCCAGAAGAGACAACTTAAACACAAATAATTATGATCTCCTTTCCTAGAATGGTTCATTAGCTTTTTCATTTGAGGTCAAGTGAATGGAAAATAGCATTTTGCATTGGCTAGAAAATCAAGCATTTTATCTTTTATTTATTGTCAATTAGCTAGAACGTACATATTATTTTTTCGCTCCAGGCAAAGAAATTAGTATACCTATTAAATGATAGGGTTGATCCGCTGAAGTGTATTGATCAGATACAACACATATATTTGATGAAAGCCCACTATAGTGATATCCAAGTTTAAAAGGACTCTAAATGTTATCCGTAGGATGGCGTAAAAGGATACTTAAATTTTAAGAATGTCTTGGATCACTGATTCTCGCATAATTAGATGAATTAAAAAGTTGGAAGACTAAGGTCCTTCTAAAAGTAGCAAGTTTAATACAAGAAGGAATGCCACAGCTAAACACGAAAAAATATGAAAAGAAGAATAGAAGATTTTGTAAAAAAGGTATAAATGTTGTAGATGATGCCATAACCTGTTTTGGAAATCATTTATATTGAATAGTTTATGAAAAAAAAATCTTTTGGTACATTTTCTGGGGCACTGAAGGTGAAAATGTATTGTACATGCATTTCGTGCATATCTACATGCATATAGTGCATAGTACATGTAAATGTACATGCATCTATGCGTCGTACGTGCATTTCATACGCCAAGGTGAAATTCTCATATTCATCTTATTTCCAGTTGAAATTTTTATATACAGAGAAAAAACTACAATCGATAATATGATATTCAGAATAATAACAGTGTATTATTTCTATATAACCAAATAAGTAGAAAAAAATTCGACTATCTGTAGCAATATATGGTATTCAGAATAGTAAAGTGCAGTAGACTTTACTCCTATCTTTCTATTTTCGATAAAACTTTGACTAATTTTTATTTTTATTTTTTTGTATAGACATATGCATCAAAGATGCATGTACCGTGTCTTTGGCATGCTCGACCATTGGGGATTCATTCATTATGAACGTTCAACGAATCTTGAAAGTGAAATGGACAACTGGCATACCTTGAAATTTTAAATGTAACATGTCAATTCTATCCTAAGAAAAGTCGATATATCTCATGATGGCGTCTACCTCAACCCGGCCTTGGTAGATAAGCCAATTGTCCAAAAGGAAGAAAAATTAAAAAATAATAATAAATAAGACAAGATGAGACTTCTAGAACGAAGTCAGGTCACACATATGCAAATTTAGCGAAAGTCTAAACAAAATACATAAATTCCCAACATCTGGTGTCATAAGTGTAGAGCATCTAATAATAATATCCGAAATATTAAAAATACAATTATCTGTCTCCGAAAATAAATAAAGACATCAAAATAGATACGAGGAGGTCTGGAGTCGACTCTGAAACCCTAAAGCACGCTAGTGCCTTGATCACCGCTCAGATAAGCACGAAATCAGTTGTCGCATCCTGTGCTCGTACTCGAATCTGCACCGAAGTATCATAGGCCGACTGAGCAAAGCATAAAGTAATACAAGTAATGAAATACTATGTGCACGCTACCTGCAACAAAAAATTTCCCAAACGATAGCTCATACTGTCTGTTGTGAATGTATCTGTTTCTATTCATTCCTCATATATATATATATATATATATATATATATATGAGGAATGAATAGAAACAGATACATTCACAACAAATACAAAAACTAATTACATGCCAAGTATATAAAAACGACACAAAATGCATATGCAATGCTAATGCAATGAAGATGGGATCATGTTGAATGATTTAAAAGTCATCACATGACTTTATGTATACACCTACCGAACCTCAGCACTCCCAAGATAGGACCCATGGGGGGGTTCGCAACCCATATACTACCACCAATATCAACTTCCCTCTCCGGCCAGTGTTCACGGATCAAGAATTTTTATAAAAGTGTCACATTTCTCTTTCACATCAATCTTTTTCAATGGTACCAATACCTCATGAATGTGTATGTATGAATGAGGGTGTAATGCTCACAATCAAATCAGTATGAAGATAATAATCCATCCAATACATGTATACGTTTGTCCATAATCAAGATATCAATATCTCATTTGGCACCATCGGAAGATTAGTCATGTAGGACATCATTAATATCATATCAAACCCCTAATTCGGGTATTTCTATCATGGTAAAGGAAAATAATGCTCAAATAGGGCCTATAGCATCAAATAAAGCCCCCGCACGGGCATCACATTAACAATAAAGGCATGTATTGCACAATTAAGGCCAAGGATGTCAAATAAAGCCCCCGCACAGACAACACTCAAAGCATGATATCTCAAGTCATCAATAATAAGCATATAAGCCTCCACACGGGCACACAACAATAATAAATAATCTCGAAATACAATTCCCAAAATCAATTTTACCCCAACCCATAGCATACTTTATTTATTCATTAACTACCCAGCCCAGTCTGAAGAAAGTTAAACCATAACCTAACTCGAAGCGTCGAAATCCAAGCCTAAAGTCCTTCAATACGGAGCCTTCCCCTTTCGAACGGTCTCAGAATCAACTAAAACATACAAATATAACATCTACGTGTTAAAAGAAAGCTAATAATACCCACATTGACCATATTCAAGTCGGATCCAAAATGGGTTCGAAAGCGAAAGGGGTAAAATCAAAATTTTATTTTAGAAATACATTCTCCAAGGTTATATGAGTATTAGTTGAAAACCCACACAAAAACGAGTTAAAAACAAGGTCCAAATCGAAGAAAAATTATTTTTAAGCTTTACCGATAAAACTCCAAAAATCCATTTCAAAATCGAGGTTAAAAGGTGTTTTCGAAGGAATGATCAATAGAAAATAATGTAAAGATGAGTTTAGAATCTACCCACACGAAAATAATGAAGAAACGCTAGCAAAATCGCTTTTCCCGAAGCTTGGAGGTCCAAAAATGAAGAAAAACTATGAAATTAAGGTATTTATATTGTTCTATGAAAGATACTTCGCGTTCGCGAGGTTCAACATTGACTAGGCCAAATAATTGGCCTTCGCGTTAGCGAAAGTCCATGACCCAGACCCTCACGTTCGCGAAGAAGGCATGACCCGACTCGGACCCCAATTGTTTTTCGCGGTCGCGGATTCCTCCTCGCGATCGCGATGAAAGAAAATATCCTTCTCCGTGTTCGCAAAGAAGGAAATGGACCTGCACCAGATTCAGCAAACCAGCTGATTTTTGCAAGTTGAAACGTCTCCGAACGGACCCTCGGGATTCGTTTGGGACCCCACAAATACAAACCATATATGCTACTAGGCTTTTTTCGACGTTCCGAACTCAATGGCAACGTTGGATTTTTGAAAAAGGATTCTTTTCAATAAATTAACCCTCGGGGCCCCTTTTTAGGCAATTTTACTATTTTCCAAACGGAGGGTCAAAATGTAAAATAAAGGTTCCGAACCTGAATCAACCCCGCTACTAACCCAATTTCGATATTTCGAATCTAATGAAACTGTCCAAATCGTCATCCGGCACTCAGAACATCAAATGTTGACTAAAGTCAACTATAGAACTTTTAAAGCCTCTAAAAACCTCAAACACTCCCAAAACCCTCCCGAAGGCATTGAGAACCGTGCCAACCATCCCCACACTCCAAAATCAATATGTAGCAACTACAGAGAACAAAAAATGATCAAATCACATAAAAAGCAAAATTTCATAAATCAGGTCATTACATCTTCTCTTTCGAGTTAGTGTTTGGAGTGTGAGATATATCCAAAGTCTAAGTTTGACATGGTATCAGTATCAAATTCATTGGTCCATGTGAGGTCTCCGGACTGTATGGGGGTTATATTCTTTTGGTCCTTGAACGTCACGCTCCATGCCGGATAGTGAAATCGGAGTAAAGAATATCTAGATTCCGGTGTAAGGAAAGTGTTGATGAGAATGATTCCACGTTAGACCGAAAAGAAAAATCAAAGGCTTCTTATAAGGTTTGAACCGTCTTTCTCCCTTTGAGCTAGTTTTTGAGGTGTGACTTAGGCTCAAAGCCTAATTTGAAGAAATATTTTACTTCTCCTTTCCTTTTTAATTATATTGAAGTTACAAATCTTAGGTGCTTATTGAAATAGAGGTTGAAAATATGATGGACTATTGCTATTATAATTTTTTTGTCGGAGATGGAAAATGAAGTATTCTATCTTACCATGATATTATTGTTAGGGTTTTTGCCCTGATTTTCTTACTAAATTTAAGTTTTACTTTTCCTAAAAGGAAAATATAAAACTCTTTCATATTTGGCTAACCTCTTTCTTGGAGGAAAGGATTTGAACCTATATAAATAGAAGACCCCCCTTCTCATATCACAACACAATAGCATCCACAATGTAGTCTCTAAAGAGTCTTGTTTACGGGGAGATTTCTCCCAATAGTTTTTGTGTTTTTTTTTATATTAGTTTCATAATATATAGGTCGTTTGACCAAACCATATTAATAATATGCTTTTTAGTATTTTTTCTTTGTCGTCTGAATTATCGCCTCTATGGTTTGCAACTATATGCTTCCGCATGACGCCCTCTCGATTTTTAACCCAACAATTATGTCTCTTTATTTGTTTTGTATATTTTGTTATTTTGTGGTCATTATTTTTCTTTCTATCCTGCTCTATTATACTTTTCTAAAGCCGAAAATCTACCAGAAAATGTCAGTATAATCATACCCTCCCCGATTTAATATTTAATTAACTAATCGTGATGATAACAGAAAATGAAAAATAAAATTCTCCTGTATTTGATTGTTTCTTTTCCCAAATACCCAATTTGGTATACTTGAACAAATTAATAGCATCATTTTTATCGTAAACAAATCAAATAAACCAAAGTATACATTTGAATTAAGTACTCCAGCGACATTTAAATGTAAACAATGCTGCATTGCTGCTATTTCACACAAGATATTATTAGAATATATATACTTACACATACAGTTGTGACATTTCCTAATTTTTGGAGCCATATTGAAGGAATAAAACCTCCTAAAAATATAGTCAAACTCCTATACATGATACAGCACAATATATCATTGAAACTTTAGCCTATATTCCTAGGCAACATATGAAACATTGATATCAGTATAGACACAATACAATAACTTGCCTACATTATTCATTATTACAAATTCCTACTACATTAAAGCCCTAATCTCAAGTCCAATTCCAAGCCTGAAGTAGATGAATAGGAAGCTGAAGAATTATCTTGATCACCTCCTGAGATTGTAAAAGGAGGAAGATTAAGATCCAAATTGTAATCAATATTATTTCCCAGCACATTTTGGTTGACATTGGCAACATCAGCTCGTGTCAAGTCTGACTCTGCTATTATAGTTGTTGGTGCTGTTGTTTCGTCTCCGAATTTTTCCCAATGACATCTTTTGTGACCTCCCAAAGCTTGACCACTAGAGAAAACTCTCAAACATATACTACATTTATGCCCCAATACCATCAACCTTTTGTTATCATTGCTCATAATATCTTCATTGTCACTGCCTCTCCCTTGCTCTAAGGAGCACATAATTCCCATTTTGCTGCCATCTTCCAACACTTCTAATTGCTGGCTACACTCCCCAATAGTTCTTGTATTTGCAAAACAACCTCTGACATTCTTGTGAGTAGCCCTATGTCCACCTAATGCCTGGTGTGAACCAAATACTTTCTTGCAACTTGAACACTCAAATTTACAAAAGTTATAATTCGGTGCTGAAGAAAGTGTCCCTGATTCATTTACACCCTTTCCTTCAACTCCTCCATCCATAACCAAGTGATCTTCAACGTTCTCGAGACGATCATCATTAGGTCCATTAGCCAAGAGCAATAAGCACTGCGCAATTTCATGATCCTCGTCTGATACTGAAAAGGAATTGGGGGATTGTTGGGAAAATGAAGAACGAAATTGTCGTTTTAAATTGGGAGGAGGGTTAATTCCACGCCATTGGCGTTCAGGGTGACACCGCATGTGACCAAAGAGTGCTTTCCATGACCAAAATTTCTTGCCACATTCAGTACAAGGCATAGTAATTTTTGGTGCATTAGGGTCTGGTGGTTTCTTGGCAGATTTTGGCTTAGTAATAATAACTCTTCCACTACTAACACCGGAAGAACTAGGTTCAGTACTCCTAAGGGAGTTAATATCATTAATTCCCAACAATTTGCTTCTTTTCTTTCTGGGATTTTGATGAGGTTTGTACTGGACATCTGTATCAAACATGGTGAATCTTCTTGATGTTTCGGCCTTTTCGTCTTCATGGTGGCTTTGATCCAGAAGATGATAATCACCAATTACTTGACTTTGTAGAACAAGGGGTTGAAGTAAACTTGTAGCAGTAGTAGTAGTAGTAGTGCAGTAAGCGTTTTGGTTGTCCATATTTTTTTTCTCTGAATACTAATGTCGAGAAAAGGTGGTTTAGAATGAACTAGTTTACCTCATGTCAACAGTTAATAAAAGAAGAGAACGGTTTAATTGGTGCTGTAAGAAAGAGGGGATAGAGGTAAAGAGCGGTTATGTTGTGTGTGCTGTCAGAAAGAGGGATAGAGGGAAACAGCAGTTACCCAGAGTAAGTTTGTTAAGGGGGCAAATCATCATTAACCCCCGACCCCACCCAACCCAACCCCTTACCTCAATTCCCCCACCACATAACCCAACATGGGCATGTAATACCAAAAAATATTACGCATACATTATAATAGTCACATTAATATAATTTAGTATAATTTTCTTATGAAAACCAACATTTCTTCTCTTTTTCTTGCAGAAAAAAATAATTCGAATAAAATTAAATTATGTTAAATTATTATTTCAATGAAGCAACACTCCTAATATGTTAGGAAAAGTATTACGTACTATATATTTTGACAGTAACAGGCAGCAAATTGTTCTGAACCAAACTCGTGAAGCAGAAGTGCTAGTACACTGAATGAAATCTCAACCAAACTCCAAACTCCTCACCCCGACCCAAAAGAAGGCATTACATTCCCCTTAAAAGAAGGCATTACCAAAAGGAAAGATTTTACAAGGACGTTAGTGGTACTTTTGATGCAGTAACGTGCTATCACAAAATGAATCACCTTTACTTCAACTCCAAAATGACTAATAACACTACTGTATCTTTCGCGTGTGACATAGATCTCGCCAAAAAAAATAAAGGTCCGCGTATATATGACCTGGGTAAAAGAAAATCCTCTCTGTTGTTACTGTTAGGAAGTGTGTCGTTAGTCCAATATATGTAGCACATCACTCAGCTCCATTTGGTGCCTCTATGGTATCCTGTGAGACACACATCATAGATATTGTTACAGGATTTTAATGGAATGACACAAATTATAGAAGTCGTATTCTAATTAAGGGATATCGGATCAAAATATCATGTATAGAGACATTTTTTACCTGAATTTCCTGTAAGAGTTGTTCAAGCTCAACTTGTATCTCAAGGAAGCTGGGTCTATCACTTGGGATGGCCACCCAACATCTCTGCATCAAGTCTAACAGCCTCGGGTGTGCATTCTCTGGAAGCTCGGGTCGGAGACCCTAGGAGACACAACATAAATAGGGATAACTCAGAAACAAGAATGAAATACAACAGATGGCATGGGACACACAAGCATTCCTTCTTTCCTAAAGTGTCCATTTATGTAACGGATTTATAAGCAATTATGCACATAATATAGATATTGCATGCATCGGTTTTTAGCTCATGCACGTCATCTAACTCTTAACTATGCACACATCTACTCGAGATCCAACAACTTAGATCTGTTAGAAAGACATGGAAGCATCTAGCTATGCGCACCATCATTTAGATAAAAGGAATCTCACTTATGTTTAAAGGTTCGTAAAACACAGGTAGCATGTGATGAGGCTAACATTAACCAACCGTAAAGCACTACAGAAACTTCATATCCATCCAAATTTTACAGCACAAATATGCAAGGAATCCTTCCACTCCCAAAATGTGAGAGCTTTAGATGCCTAAAACAACATAGACTAGCTTGCTTAAAAGGAAAATATGATTCACGGCATGCTCCACGTGTTAATAGCAATTTGAGGTACAAACCTGTCTCACTCCTAGTGCAGCTTGTAGTGGAGTCATGGTATCATATGGAACCTGTAGCATCAAAAAGTACACAAATCAAAGGAGGACAACAAACTCAACCTTCTGACACGATCATGTGACCTTTCTCATGACTAGTCAATACCTTTGCTGTTAAAAGCTCCCAAAGAACAATGGCAAAACTAAACACATCTGCTTTCTGATCGTAGGGCTGATGATTGATGACCTAAAAGGAAAAGAGAAGTTTAATAGACCAATTTTGAAGCAGCACAAGACAGTTATGGGGCCGTTGGTATTAATTATTTATCATACAAAATTGTGGAGCACAACAAAGAAAGCACATAGGCTCCTCTATCATAGAAGCATGGAACCATGAGCAAAATCTTTCGCACTACTGTAGTAATGCCACGTCTGTGAAAAACATATTATTATAAAAGTCTGAATAAGCAATCAATGAAATTTTGCTATAAGCAGCTTCAGAAAAATACAGCTTAGAACTAGAAGAGCCCCATCTCCCTCGTAAACTAAACAAAAATATTTTAAAAAGGTTTTCTGAAGTGTCCGACTAACTTTGAGGAAAACACTATTACATATTTTTGAGCATGGTGATAAGCCATAACAGCTGCATGACAAAGGAGCATCAGTACCAATGAGAAGACTTCCCAAGTGTCTCAAGCACCCTTGTACAACCATGTCATTTTTTAATTGTTATACATGTTACGTTATGCTATGCAACAAATATAAACAGATAGGAACAGAAAGTTACTTAACTAATACAGTCAGAAAAGTGTTAACATTCAATATACAAGTGAGAATCAATGAATTCAGAAAACAAGAGGGATCTTGGAGCAAAGGACGAGAAGTTTCAAATGGTTATCCGAGCTGAGCGCTAGGAATTATTATCAAAATCAGCATATATGAATCATTCCTTTTCCACCCAAAATAGATGCAAAGAGATTCCAGCAGCACAACAAGCTAGCAAGTCTTTATATTTGCCTTATCAAAAAGTTTTTATATTTGACTGTCCGAACTCAAGTGGACTCTATCCACAACAAAATCACTTGTATATATAACTGATTTATCAGGGTACAGACATATCTGATCTGAATCAAATAATTGACGGATTTAGGAAAGAAGATAGTCAGACCTCAGGGGCCATCCATCTATATGTTCCCGTCTCAGCTGTCATGACACCTCCGTTATTTAGGAACCGAGCAACACCAAAATCTGCCACTTTAACAACCTTATCACAGATTATAAAGTCTATCAAAATAAGCATGGTGTAGGTAATGCAAAAATAAAGCAAATAGAACAGGTGCACATTCAAGTAATGAGCACTTAAAAAGAGGAGAAACAAATAGGTGCAAGGATTAATCCCAAGTAGACATATTAGATGTGAAGATCCATTGTAATTCAAAGCTATCATTTTTACAGTAAGTGAGAATCCCATTGTTCCCTCAATAATAACATATGAATTCCTTCATCATCATCATACCCAGTGTATTCCCACCAGGTGGGGTCTCTGTGTGCGTGGTGGTGGGGGGGGGGGGGGGGAAGTGTACGCAGTCCATACCACTACCTCAGATGAAGTAGAGAGGCTGTTTCTGATAGACCCCCGACTCAGAACCATTATGAATTCCATTGTCACGAAAAAATCTAAATAAAATAAAGTAGAACATTCCTTTTCGAGCTGTTACAATTCAACCAATCCCATTCCGACATAGTACCAGTTATAGCAAACCTCCAGTTCAATAGAGTAAGCACTGAACATAGCAGTTCTTCAAAAAGTAGAAACTGAAGAAATGTTGAAGAATCACGGATAAAGATTGATTTGTGACCAAAGGAAAAAGGCTCAGTGCTCATGAAGCCAAGTTGCAACAAGACTAAGGATGAAATTACTTCATGTTTTGAGAAACTTACATTGTTTGAATCCATAAGTAGATTTGCCGTCTTCAGATCTCTATGAATAATATTATTTTGATGCAAGTACTCCATTCCTTTGCAGACATCAATTGCAAAGCTTAGCAATTGCGAGAGCGTTAATACGACATCGTTTTTATGCAGGTACTCGTACAAGCTCCCACCAGGCATGTATTCTACACAAAAGAACCAGCATTAACACAAGAATAAGTTTCTCAAAAAACACAAGAATAACTTACTCCCTTTGTTTCAATTTTGCTTATCTTACTTCCCTTTTTAGTCCGATTCATCCTTTTTGGCAACTCCTTAATTTCAGCTTTCCACATGGCATGTTCAAGACCACAAAATTCAAGGACACTTTGGTACATTCTACATACAAGATTCAAAAATCTTCTTTACTTTCTTAAACTCCTTGTCAAGACAAAATTGAAACGGAGGGAGTAATAGTTATTATTTTCGTCAGCTGACTCAAGTCTAGTCCACTTATATCTTTGAAAAGAGGCCGTCCACAGTATGTGAATATTTCAGAATTTGAGCATTATGAGCACACTACCTCGCATTGATAGCTTAAAAAAGGTGACAAGAAATACATGCATGGAATTACATTCTCTTGTTTGCAAAAGCACTCAAAAGCAATCAGTCCATCGATCAATCAATTAACCACATGCCAGTTGGGGTGGCAATATGAATCCTCTATATATTCCATTTTATTTGGGAAAATTTCAGTTCATCACTGAGTGAGCAACTTGTCTTTAAGCATAATTAGGAATTCCCTAGAACTAAATTTTCTCTAAAAATCTCATACTTTTCCCTACCCGGACATAATGTACGCATAACAACAATAACTAGATGGTGCAATTAAATGAAATAATAAAGTACAGGAAAAATTGTAGCATCGAACAACCAAACACATTCTTCAGTTTACTACCAGCCAGTGGAGAATGTGCAACTTCAATTTTACAGATAAAGACAGCCAGAAAGCCATGAAATAATTATGATAACAGCCTCGACGAAACCGTGCCACTTTTGTCCCAGCAAGAATCATACCTGTAATTATGCACAAATGAGGTGAATTTGTGCAAGCACCAATGAAACGAACAACATTTCTGTGCTGAACTTGCCTGTATACAATAAGATCAAATTGTAAGATTGTGGAGAAGATCTGAGAGGTGGACCACATTGATGATCATGGTATATGTGCATGCTTTTCGTTTGGTGGATAGACTACAAACACGCATAAAGCTGCATTGAAGTTGCTGTATGTATATATACTAATAAATGAATATGCCATCTAGAAGACACATAATATTACCAATTATAACACATTACTTAATAATATTCTGTTAAAAGAAAAAAAAGTCTTAAGTAATTGATGCACACTCTAATCACTATCTTTCTTTGTCGTCATAAAGTTCACATGACAGACAAAAGTCATGTTATCTAATTCAGTGTTTACAAGATCACCTAGTATCAGCATCTACACATAAAGAGGTTCCTGTATCAACAGACAAAAGTCATGTTACCTAATTCAGTGTTTACAAGATCACCTAGTATCAGCATCTACACATAAAGAGGTTCCTGTATCAACATATAAATATTTGGAATCTTTTTCTTGATTTACAAACAATAAGGAATACTCCGGCACCCTTGATCTCTTACCAAACAAGTCTTCATCCTGGAATCAAATTCGAGTTTGTCTACAAGTTGATATAATCCCTCTAGTAGACAACACAATACATATGAGAAGTATGAAGCAACCCATTAACTTCCGTCTCATCCCCTAGACTAAATAAGCTTTCATCAGACGTAAGAGCTACATCACTCACCTCAAAATTGCTATTTCTTGGGTGAACTCATCTTCCAATGTGTCATTCAAATGTTCAGATCTAAGGACCTTGATTGCAACATCCATACCAAGATACATCCCATGATACCTTCATATGAGTAAACATTTAGAACACAAGGTCTCATAAAGTTGGGAGCCCGAATTTATGCAAAACAACTTGAGGAATACAATCATAAACTCACAAATCACCACAAGATCCTGATGCAATTCTTTCTCCGGTCTTCAGTAATCTTCTATCGATTTCCCAGTCCTCGGGTTTTGATCGCGCAACTATAGTTTTTTCAACAGCTGACTTTGAATGAGATGAACCAGACCACGTCCCCTATGTTATCCAGCATATATGATCATTACAACTTGTTACGTAAATTACATGACACTAATGAGCTTCAATAATACACCAACAAAGTAGATTCTGTGGAGATTCTAATAACGGTACCCATCACATATCTTTTTTTGATGAAGAAAAATTGGTTATAATAAACAATACACACAGCTAGAAGTAAATTGATGATGGACAACTGGAAATATCAAGAATATAGCAGCTATATCATCCACATAAATATGATTACCATATAGGAAGTATATCGAGGTACTGATGGCCTACTCCCTTTTCAAAAATATTTTCCTTGAAAACCGCAGGAGCTGAGACTCTTCCCACGAGCTTTAATATGGCAACAACGTGGGAATCTCTAGTCTTTCTCTTAGATCATCTAAAAGGAAGATTATAAACAAAATTGAAATGGTCCCAGCACGGCCTTGAGGTATGGAACTTGTCCAGATAATAGAAAATGTGTCTGAAACATAAACAAACTCCCCCACCCCCACCCCAAATTCTTAATATGCATTTACCAAGAACAGTTATGTTCTAGAAAAATGATTATCATTCTTTTTTTTTTGGTAAGTTCAAATGATTATTATTCTTCAAGAACTGAGTAGCAACACGCAACTCCAAAACTGATTATTCACGCTACTCCACAGCGAAAGCTTAAAGAGTTAAAGGAATAACATTACAACAAGAAGAAATCAAAAAAGAATCACCTCACTTCTGGCAATTGCTTTCCCCAGTTCTTCATGCAAAGCCTTTGTATCCTGACCATAACATGGCAAAGTCAGCAACTTTTGCACACAGCACAGACACCTGCCATGCAAGAAATATAATCACAATGCTCACTTCCACTGAGGTTTACACTACCCTATGTTGACCAAATGGAAGGTTTTCCTCATGTGCGTGTAGATATATTTTTATTTTTTTGAAAAGAAAGATTTTCCTATCTCATGATAATTAACCAAAACGCGAAGACATTATACAGCATAGTTAATGGAAGGTTTTCCTCATGTGCGTGTAGATATATTTTTATTTTTTTGAAAAGAAAGGTTTTCCCATTTCATGATAATTAACCAAAACGCCAAGACATTATACAGCATACTTATAAACTTTAGGGATAGAAATAGTAAATTGAGAGGCTAAATTAAGAGCGTAATCATATAACCCCTAAATCGTTCATTTTAAATAGTAAATTGAGAGGCTAAATTAAGAGCGTAATCATATAACCCCTAAATCGTTCACTCTTTAAACCATGAAACTGAATTCTATTAAATTAAGAACACCCAAACCAGAAAACTCCACAAATGAAAGTGGTAATAAAAACACTGATATGAAACAAGATGTTAGAATCTGTACATCAAACCTACTAAAAATGGTGAGAAACACAAAGCATACCTCAACAGGCCATCCATCCACCACAAATACATCTAATGAGTACCCATCAATTGTTGAGAAAACATGAGCTTCTCGGATATTAAGCCCTATGTCAGAAAGTAAAGCAGAGAGCTAGAATAGAAAAGCAGTCAGTTAGAGAACATGACATAACAGTAATCAGGGAAAAAGAATTATAACAAAAGGAACTCTCAAGAACATCAATTCAGGGAAAAAGAATTATAACCAAATGATCTCAACATAACATTATGCAAAACCGCCAGGATATATGCATTCAAAGAAGACTTTTAGCATGAAGATAAAAATATGAAAAAAAAAAAAAAAAACAAGATGAATCTTTGGAAGAGTTCTGTAAAATTTTCCGAAATAACCAGAAACCAGGTACGATTGAACATCTCTGTCTTTATATTGAAATCAAACTATAAAATTATTGAACATAAGGAAAGATTCTGCAGTGAAGTATTAAACTGTGTGGCCTAACTCAAACACAAAAGTTAGCTCATGAGGTGAGAATTGTCCAAGACCATATAAGAAAACAACACCCTATTCCTCAACCAATGTGGGACAATCTAACCACCCCACCCCTCCGCACGCCAAGGCCCAGTTAACATAAGCATGCATAACATGACATGGGACCCTGACTCTATATCATGTTGAAGTGTGAGACCATCTCATCTGAAAGCTAAACTTTTAGAGAGGGCACACTCTCTTCACATAATTATCTTTTCAACAGAAAGCTTTGTTTCCTTTGATTGGTGAAGGAGAACGCACAAAGGTTTGTCGCAACACAAGCCACAGATATGAATAAACAGATAATGGATGAGAACTGTAACAAGAGGAGAATCCAGCAAAACTGTCTTTTAGAATTTTATGAAACTCGACCTGCTTTGGTTATTTCTTTCAGAAGTCCATCAGCTACCAAAAGTAGTAGGTTAATAGAATTAACATGCTACAAAACCTTGTATAAGTGACCTTCCCCTTCAGTATTCCAATCACAGCAAACACAGAAAGAGATCACAAAAAAAAAAAAATCAAGGAGCAATCAACAAACTAAAAAGAGCTTCAAATTCAGTATTCTAAGCAAATGAACCCTCTTATGGTTACCTGACTAAGAAGCTTGGGTTTGTCAACAGTGGAAAAGATAACTTCATGGATTGGAATATGTGTAACGTCATGCCTGCACTACAACTAATGGTGGTCAACTACTGAATATATTGCAGGATACTTCCAATCTGCTTTTTGAGATTCAGATGTCAGAAACATTAAGAGCTATCCTTTGGACTTGTAATAATTATAGAATAGCCATTAAACATACAAAATGACTTAAAAGTCAGAAGCAAATAGAACATAACAGTAATGAACATTATAAAACTCCAAAGTCTGTAAAAAAGACTAATGTAGAAGAAGCAGAGTGAGACAGCTTGGAAAACAACATAAGAAAGCTAAAATCGTAAATATTTTCTGCAAAGGCTGACAAAGCATCAGCGATTGATCATTTCTGTGGCTTAAATATTCCATCCCGCAAATAGAGACAACTTCATGATCATGATAAACGAGTTAAACCAATCAACAGTTGAATGAAAATGCATAGCAGAATGGTGGAAAGCTGAACTGTCATGCTGATGAATCTAGTTTCCAGGCAAGTTTTTAACCAAACAGAAGATGAAACTTGTGGCCGACAAAGTAGATGGATTACTTGCATGCCTTATCAGCAACGAGATTTTGACTAACAATACAATTCTACAAGTGATTTTGGAATTACAACTTGCTTCAACTTTTAAATGCTTGATTTACCTTTCACACTAGAGGAAGTAACTCTCCCTCTTTGTAGCATAATTCACTTTCTGAACATCACACTCATATTTCTTTGGCCGCAATTTTCTCAATTAATTCTCAATCCTTTGACCACGATTTTCTCATATACATAATTTTGGGTGCAGAAGTGTTCAATAAATGAAAATTTGTGCTAGCTCATACATTACATGCAGTAATTGGAAATACTGCAAATACTATAGTGCAAGTTAAACAACTATTATATCTAAAATTTTCGAAGGAATTTTCACATTCAGAAGAAACTTCAATAATACTTCATTATCCTCCGGTTTTCTAGATGCTTTGATACTTAAATAAAAATAAAAAAGAAAGAACACAAATAGAGAGGAGAAATTATCACAAAAGTTTGCCCCGAAACTACCTTCTGCTAGAATCGTCTGCTGGAATTTCCTCTTTGTCATTGAAATTCTTTCTAACATCTAAATTTAGGTCCTCAAGCTTAGAGCAAGTTTCAAAGTCATTCATACCCTTCCTGTATTTAGTAAAGCAGCAGCACGTAGGCAGATGAAAGCAAGCTAAAGCATATTAGTCTAACCATTAGGTAAAACTAAGTTAGTTGTCAAAAAAATTACCAGATAAAAGTTGTCAAACTTATAAAAGTCACCTTATCCCTTCATCATTTAAGCTGCCACCTGTTTTTGAAGTCAGAAAATCATTGAAGTCATCCTGACCTTCAGCATCATCGAATCTAGTCCAATAATTCTGTCAAGCAACGGCAAATGAATAAGGCTATAATCAA
The DNA here is from genome assembly GCA_031232105.1 of Capsicum rhomboideum. NCBI lineage: Eukaryota > Viridiplantae > Streptophyta > Magnoliopsida > Solanales > Solanaceae > Capsicum > Capsicum rhomboideum. The sequence goes on along the minus strand of CP124715.1, from coordinate 15,202,959 downwards.
TAGATATTACATCAAACAAGAAACCAATTTCTAGAGGAAACTCATCAATCCTATTAAGAGTATAAAGTTTGCTAGATAGAAATATTCAATTCAATGGAACATAATGTAATCCACAAAGAGAAAGAATCCGCCTGCGATATACATCCAATTGACATAACTATAATCTTGTCAGATTAATTTTACACTAATAGATACCTAATTCAGATGGTATATGAACATGACTCAACCGTATTCTTATCTATCTTTTATATTGGGTAAAATCAACTAAAATAGCGTAGTACCGAAGGAAAGATTCAGCAGTAAAGGTATGTCTCCTTTAATTGGTGAAGAAAGCAGCACAAAGAGTTGTTCAAACCACTAAAACCATAAAATGGAGATGAATATGTAATAGTTGAGAACTAAGTAGGCATTTGGCCATGAATATTATTCACAATATTTCGTAATATGTTTTTTCACTTTATTTTGGAATACTTGTTTGACCATAAATATTCCGGAATACGTTTTCACAATATTTGGATTTTTCAAAAACACCTCAAGAGGTGTTTTCACTATTTTTGGATTCACTTTTTGCACTTTTTAATTTATTTATTTTCAAAAAAAATCTATATTTTTTATTTTCATAAAATAACCCAATTTTCATAAAACTTTAATTTTTTTAAAATTTATTTTCACTTTTTATATTTTTCTAAAAAATACATTTGAATTCTAAATATTAACTCCAAAATACTATGGCCAAACACAACTCCAACTCTATTTTCAACTTCAAAAATACCAAATAAAGTGAATATGCTTTTGGTTTTCATGGCCAAACGGGTCCTAATGGAGAATCCAACCAAAAATGGAAACCAATTATTATACAAAACTACCAAGTGAAATGAACAAATCAATAAGAAAAATGATCTTAGTGGATACTTACCATAACCCCAACAAAAAAAGTGATCTTAAGGGTGCATAAGAAAATCAAATAACAGATACTTAAAAGTTAAATCAGATGGTGGGAGTATCACCAATCATTCACCATCCAGAACATCATGTAAAGCAATCCAATCAGTAAAAGAGAGATACACTGCTCCATGTGAGAAAGAAACTGACAATGACTAGTGCAGGCATTTAAAAGCTACCAAAGCAACTACAGCATTTAGGAAAATTACAGTATGCACTTAAACAGCACAGGATCCACCAGCAATATCAGATGACACCGAGGTGGTAGTGGAATTGCAGCTATGTGATTAATGGAGTTAGTACCTCTAAACATCGGACATGATAAACAGGCCGGTTATCTGGATCTTTTGCTCTAGCAAGAATCTTCCGATGCAACAATACATCTTCAGCCTTATCCACATTAATATCCAACCCATAACTGAAGCATCAAAGATACTGTTAAATAATTGGCTAAGACTAAATCACCACACAATTTTAGGCGAGCAAATCCACCATAAAACACACATTCTTATTAAAAAGATCCAAAACCATCACATATTCATATGCTACCTGCTAAAACTTTTTTAAAGTATTAAAAGCTCATATACTGACAATCTAACACAACACCATCATATCCAAATTAGATAACTATATCCAGAAGAAACAAAGTTCTGAGTCACCACCACTAAATAATACGAGCCTTCTCTGATCTGAACTATTTCTTTTCTTTTTCTTTTGACAACCAAGAAAAAATTGCTAGTTTCAGCTTCAAAACTCGGAGGATAACCCTTAAATATCATACTAGGTTCTCCAGCACAATACAAATTAGTGAAGTTCAGCTACAAATCATCATGTGTTGACTACCTTTGACAGTGAACCAAAACGTTTAGGGCTGGTTTAAGCATTTGCTATAATCTGATTCTCCTAATCAAGTTAACTTTAATAATCACCACCAGCATTTAGCTTTTGTACCAAAAAAGTATAGCTAACTTTATTGACTACTTTAATCAATTATCATAAATAGCCCAATTATACAAACATAACAAAACCTAACAACAATGGTTTGTCCCCGTTCCCGCCCAGATATAGAGATAGAGATAAGAACCACCGCGAAAACCCCTAAGGCTCATAGACTTGATACAAAGACACTCATATTTTTACAAATATACACTTCTTCGAAGGAAAATTCTTCTAATTCTCTACTCATCATCTAAGACTTAGACAATGAAGTTAAAGGACTCTCGCGAGGAAAAAATTTCCAAAAAAAAAAAACTCCATAAAACAGATGAAATTGAGAACAAAATTCAGCCTAAGAAACCGCCAAAAACACTTAGGCTAAAAGACACTCATATTTTTACAATATACACTTTTGCGTTAAGTTAAGGACTAGAAAAAAAAAATTAAAAACAGAAAACAGATGAAATTGAACACAAAATTTTTCAAAAAAATAAATCCAGAAAAATAGATGTAATTGAGCACAAAATTCAGCTTAAGAAATCGTACATTGAGGGAACAAGTAAACGAAGAATGAGAAGATGAAACCTAGGAGGCAGGCAAGCGAGCGAACTGAGAATATAAGTTTCTTTCTTCCTTTCTTGGATCTTCGAACGAAATTTTTTCTAATTCTCTACTCATCATCTAAGTCAACGAAGTTAAGAATTCTCTCGAGGAAAAAAAAATCAAAAAACTCCATAAAACAGATGAAATTGCTCACAAAATTCAGCTTAAGAAATCGCACATTGACAGACAAGTAAACGAAAAAAAAAGAACCTAGCAGGCAGGCGAGCGAAGTGAGAATCCAACTGTTCACGAAGCAGCTCCGGATTGTTAACTGCCTCCGCATTTCCAGTTTCTACAAGACGGTTATACACATCGTTTTTTATATCATACACTACTGCACAGCTCCCAAAACTCCTCGGCGGTGACGAACTCTCCCCTACACCTTCCAACAAATCCATTTTCTACACAAAAAACTCAATAACTTGCACAGTTACCGAGAAATTGATCGGACAAGTCGCCGGACGACGGAAAATGAACGGAGAGTAATTTCTATATCTATTTTTTTTTTCTTTGAAGTTGAATATGATTTAATTTATTTTTTTTTTTTTTATAATTGTCTGAAATGAGAGGAAAAAAGGGGAAGGAGGAGTTTGAAGAATGTCAGAAGAGTTGGTTAAAGAGAGAGGAAAGTTATAGGGATAAAGACTTTTTTTAAAAAGACTTGAACATACTAACTGTGTGTGACTGTGTGTGTTTAGTGTGTGTGAGAGGTGCAGTGGATAGGGTTCAGAAATAGTGACGTGGCGATGGAAATATTCCACATGAAATTACATAAATGGGTACTACTCTGGTAGATGTTAGAATTTAGTAGGCCTTTGGTAATAAATATTATTTATAATATTTTAGAATATTTATTTGGTTATGAAAATCAAAAATATATTTCAAAATATGTTTTCATAATTTTTGATTTTTAAAAAAATATCTTTTGAGTTGTTTTCACTTTTTTGCACTCAATTTTTTCTATCGATCACTTTAAAAAGCACATCTAAAGTTTAAAATATTTTTTAAAATATTATGGTCAAACACAACTCAAACTCTATTTTCAACTTCAACAATATCAAATAAAGTGAATAATTTTTTTATTATTTTCATGATCAAACGGGTCCTTACTTACTATCAAAATGATTTTGATTCTTGATTACTTTATTTCCGTCTTATACTGGCTTTAAAATATTTTACTTGAGAAAGATATGCATGCACATCATCCCTCTCTAACTACTTGTGGATTAGACTAAAATATTATTATTATTGATTTTGGTGAATTAATAATCAATCTAACTGAATATTAACTCCAAAATTAGTTACTCCTTGCATTCCTCCGTCTTAAAATAAATACTCTATTATTTTAGCAAAAATCATATTCATTAAAATAAATCAACAAATACAATATGTAATTTTTTAAAATACCCCTATTTAATATGAGTAAATGTTTTTGAGAATTCAACATTATTAAGAAGATGGTGTGTAAGGATAGTAATTGAAAAAACATAAAAAAAAAAATTGTCTTGGTTATTTGAGGTGAAATTTATTTTAGAATATATTTTATTTTTTTTGGCTAAAGTAACACTTATTTTGAGACGAAAGGAGTAGCTTGATTGCATGAACTTCAGATAAATTATGTGTTAGATTTCATTTTATATAATATTAAAAGAAATAATTTATTTAGTCAAAATCCAGATATTATTTGTCCTTTGTTTTCAAAAAAGAAAAAAAAAGAATTAATTTTTTTTTTTAACTTCAAATTTTTTTCCCCCTGATAGTCACTTTGAATTAGTTCATCTTCTTGTCTAAAAATAATACGCCCCTCACGGCTTGAATGGGAAAGGAAATTTCTTTTAACCAAAAAGTCAACAAGAAACCAATCAACGGAAAATTAGCCCAGCTTTAAGTAAACTTTTTAAAATTCTCTCTTAAACTAATAAGGATACATGGTTTATTTCATTTTATATTTTGTGGATCTTGTTATCCTCAGTGTGACAACGCATGGCTCCAATACAATATAATTAATATTCCAAGTTCTGTTGTGCCAATTAAGTAACGAAGAATGATGAAATAAATAGATTTACGTTATGCCGTTATGGTGCTCGAGAGATTAATCTCATAGACACTACTAACGGAGTTGATTTAACACAGCTAGCTATTTAGGCTTGAGTTCTTGGCTGTGCATGGAAAATCAGCTATTAAAATAAGGAATATTTGCCGTTGTAATAAGAAAAAATTTTAAAATGATTTTTCAATATTGTAATATTTGAATCTCAATAAATTCAGATTCATATCACAAAAGGCTTATTTAAGGGAGAAGTGTTCCTAATAAGATTTTTTTCCAAACTCGTGGAGAGGGGCAGAGCCACCTTTGGCAAAGGGTGGTCCGATGCACATCCTTCGCTGGAAAATTATATGGTGAATAGAGATGAAATGCTAGCTATTACGAGGGTATTTAATTGTGCACATTCTTCGCTATATTCCTAGCTCCGCCACTGCTCATAGCTTAAATTCGAAACGTTTAATTTAGGACACACTACGATCCTTATTAGTATTAAAATACAAAGTTGATATGGGCAATGGGTTAAATATTGTTTTAGTCTATCTTCTCGTTAATGACATTGCTAGAGATAAATTAATTAATTAAATCTGCACATACCATGTATTGCTTTGGTATGGGCATCACAGAACTTAGATAAAATCGATATTAGCAATAACGGCTGAATAATGAAAAATAAAGGTTAATTTTGCTAACACTACTCAATATAAGTTGATTGTAAATCTTTAATCCTTTTTCTTTAGTTCTTTATAAATTTGTTTTAATTTTATGTTGTTTTTTTAATGATAAATCTTCATATTTCACATTAAAGAAGAGCATTTTCTTCTGTTCAAATTGTTAATGGACATGCAAGAAATTTTATTTCCTCCTAGGAGAGTGTATATCTATTACTCCATATTTATATATGTATACGTGTTAATGGTTCATGAGATTTGATTTTATAGTTTTTTACAAATTTATTTTTAATTTTTGTCTTTTTAATAAAAGATCTTTATTTTTTTCTATTTTATTTGTAAATAATTATAAAAAAAAATCATTTTTGCATATTTCTATTCATTTTTCGAAGTAGTAGTGGAAATGGAGTAAAAGGAAACTTTCTTTGCATAAAGTAGCTACTACAACTGGGATTGTAGTTGGTGCAACCGACAACAATAATGTCAATTTTCAAAAATTACACACATAAAAGTAATTAATTTTTGCATGACTTTTATGTGCAATACTAAATTCTCCCTGGTACGTGAAAGATGGTAGTACTCCGTTCGCTTTTACTTGTCACTAATTTTTTAATTGAATTTTTATTTTAATAAACATCATTTAATAGGGGTACTATGATAAAATAGTTATGTCATTAATTATTTTTCTTTGTGTGCAAGTCAAATTGTGACAAGTAAAAGCGAACGGAGGGAGTGTATGTCAGCAGGGGCGGATCTAGCACTCGGGGTGGGGGTTCCCGGGAACCCCCAAATATTTTCGTAAACCTTGTAATTATATTTAAAAATATATTAAAACATATAAGAATATTAAGTTAGGAACTCATTAACATAGTTGGTGTTTGGCTCAGTGATTCAAATGCTTCTTTCAGAAGCACTGCTTGCTGAAACCCTGGTTCGGATCCCCCCCCCCCCCCGGATGATTCTTTTTTTTTAATTTATTGGGAATCCTTATTTTATTGGGAACCCACAAGCTTAAAATTCTGGGTCCGCCTCTGTATGTCAGTTGTCAACAATTTTTTATTTTTTTTATTTTCTGGAGAAGTTTTGGAATAAACCTTTTTGGAATTCTTAGGTGAAAACAAATTAGAACATAAATAAAATATTAAAGAAGAAAGTTCTTTCTGCTTGAGTAGCATGTAATAATAATTGTGTCACCTTTAAATTTTAGGTTGTAAGGTTTGGCTATGCATGCAAAATTCAATGAATGCTAGCTTTCTTTTAAATTCTTTTATTTTTAAAATTTTACGTGAAATTTCATTATTTGTATAAAACCTATGTTAAATGCTTTAAACCTTTTCCACAATGTTATTTTTAAAATGTAGTATTATTACTCCTCTATGTAGTTTTAATTCTTACATATACGTATTTAATTTTCAAAAATAAAGTGATTGGTGTTTGAAACCAATAAAATCGATGCTCGTTAACCAAAAAAATAAAATAAAATTTGATGCTCTTACTTTTGACTCTACTGTTTTTTTTTTCCTTACCAAAATGAAAATGACATCAATAATCCATTTTTTATAACCAAAATCTCATCAAATTAAATCATACTACATAAAATAAAACTTTTCGTCATTATATAACAATGAATTTAAAGATATGATACTAACACAAATAAGTAACAATAACGAGCTGTTAGTGATCATGCGAAACACGTTGAAACGAAAGCAAAATTGTTTGTTGGTGGTTGCCGTAAAGAAAAATAAAGTACATACGGCTGGAAGTAAAGTGTCTTTTTCATTTCGGTGAAGCGATAAATACGTGTATTTTTAGAATTCCCAGTTCAAATTTTGGGGTATGAAGTTATAATTTTAAATCAGTATTTGAATATGTGATTTGGGACCATGATTTCAAAATTCAAATTTCAATTTCTTCAAACAAAAACATACATGATTTTGAATTTTAATTATTATTTTTTAAATGTAAGACTTAACTCATAAGTTTATATTTTGTAAAAAAAAAATAATCTATTTATAAAACGAAAATGAAGATACGAGATTTATCAATCCGGTGCTTTAGAATATTCTGATGTCTTGTTAATGGACTAAGGTTTGCTCAATTTTGATAAGTTTGTATAAGAATTGATGAAATTTTGATAGTATTCACAATTTGTAGGATTTTCATGTTTATTAGAAAAGATACAACTTCAAAAAATCTAAATTACATGTCCAAACAAAACTTCAACTTCATATCAATCTATTCATATCATAATTTCAAATCATATGTCTAAACGCGCTCTTTCAAATCAATTATTTTGACACCTAAAAAAGCAAATAGAAGAAAGCTCCCGGAGAGGGTAAATAAAAAAACCAATTATTTAGAAGAACTATGAGATAGAATTCAATCACCTTTGAAGTTTGAAGTATTACAATTTTACTAGATTTTTTCTTACCTTGTTAATTTATGTAGCGAAAAAAGAAAAGGACTAAAATAAATAGTGAATCTGGAAACAACTTGCATGGTGCCAAATTCTAGAAATGAATTTGGTGAAATATTTTCTTCTTTTGCAGGCATATATAAGCTTTTGGAGAGTGTTATGGTTAACCGTCTTATTTTGTTTCATGATATCGATAGTGTCCATTTCTATTCACCATTATGGTTATAACTCCTTAATGATTAATGTCATGCGTATGACAACCTTTTATATGCTTCTATATAACACTATAAATAGAATCATAAGAGTTCATATAGTAAACACTTTGAAAACTTGAAAAACATACGGAAGAAATAAGAAATTCTCTCATCTCTTGTATCGATCTCTTTATTTACTTTGTTTAAGTTTCTTGTTTACTCTCACTTTATAACGTGAGTTTTATTACGCTTCCTTTTTTTTATAACCCTTATTTCTCTTTAATCTCTTTGAGTGAAGTGATGTCCCTGTATGGACTTTTTAATTTATTTTTAGTGAAATATATGACTTTTGTACTGGAGCTCGATAAGTTTGGATTCGCTTAAAAAATTATAAATTAAGAAATTAATAAATCTCTTCGATTTCCTAACAAAGGTGATTATATATCGAGCAAGACTCAAACCCCCGTCTTTCTGATATAGACTTCACTATTTCATAGAGTAATTAAAATCAAACAAGCATCATGATTTCTTACTTGAAACATGCTATTGTAGGTATGGAACTAATTTTATTTCACACTTAAACCCTATTATCTTTAATATTCAAGTAGTAATTGCTATGTGGCGAAAGAAGTACATATTTAATATTGTCAACCATATGCGTGCATGTAACATTCTCCAAAAATATATTCCTACAATATTTATAGTTAAATTAAATTATCGACATCTAAGTAATATATTTACATTTCCCTTTAATTTATTAAAAAATATTAAAAATCCTTTAACCAAAACATTGGCCAAATTTATTTAATAAGAGCATAAGATTGGTTTCTTGAGAAGTAGGATCTATAAAAAATTATCTCAGAAGAATCTCCTCATAGGTTGGATCTTAATACCTAATCTCCTCCTATTAACAATTAAGTAGTCCTTCCTTAATAAATTACTAGTTGATGGAAACTTCTCCAGCACAAAAAATAAAATAAAAAATCATTGTCAGTGTATATTTAAATTTTAGTACTATTATTTTCTTTCTATCATGAATGCAATTCGTTAGTACGGTAATAATAAACGATTAGTTGCTAACCTAGTGGAATTAAATAATTTCCAAAAGTGATTTTGTCATTACTCATCACGATCAAATAGATTTTGGGAAGGTTTGGTTGATTTTTTCCAAAATTACTTTTTTCTTTCACAGGTTCAAAAATATATTACGTTAGCACTAAATCTAAAAGGTTCTTCAACAAGCATTATATTAGAACGTGGGAGCATGTTGATTAATATTCATCCTGATAAACATTATATTTTAACCAAATTAAACCTCTTACTAATCTTTTCGAAAAATAGGTATCCTCCCAATTACGTTCTTTAAGATAAAAATTTATCTTATAAACAGTTTTTACGCCATAACAATATTTTTGAATAAAGTAACCTTGGTATTCAAATCCAATTTGAATAAGTAACTCTTAGTGTTCAAGTTCAATTTGTCTACTAACTCTTATCTCTCATTAATGACATTCACACATATATATGTCTCATGACATCCATATTATATAACACTCCCCCTTGGATGTCCATTAATAGATATTGTGTCTCGTTAAAACCTTACTAGGAAAACCCAGTGGAAAAAGCCTAGTGAAGGAAAAAGAGTACACACATCTTGTAATACGCCCTTAGTGTTGCCTCATTAAAAACCTTACAAGGAAAACCCAGTGGGACAAAACCTTGTGAGGAAAAAAGAGTACAACGCGTATTAACTCCCCCTGATGAGAACATCAATACAAAGCTTGAATCTTCACATTTCAATCTTGTGCATCATCTTCTCGAAAGTTGCATTAAGTAGATACTTTGTGAATGAATCAATCATATTATCACTCGAACGAATCCGTAACACGTTGATATCACCATTCTTTTGGAGTTCATGTGTGTAGAAAAGCTTTTGGTGAAGTGTGCTTCATTCTATCTCCTTTTATGAATCTTCCCTTTAGTTGGGTCATGCATGATTCTCAGTTTGCTTCATGAATAGCTATTATCTCAACATGATTAGACTATCATGTAAAATAACATGGTACGACAGTAACCCTTCATGGCAATAGATAATATGTCTATATCGAATCCTTATATCGATCATATGAATATCCTGTATATTCAAAAACTTAACAATATTCGTTAGGATAAACACATCCATACAGGGGTTTTCATTTGCAATATGCAAGTGATCTTACTTCATTATCCCTATGTAGGAGTAAAACTATAGCATGCTCATAGTTATAGCAAGATGTATAAATGCATCAATTGCACAAGATATGGTACTTCATGACCAATCAATTTCTGCATGTTTCTCGTTTCAATTTCTTTCACCAGATAATTTATCGCTTTTGAAAACTCTCTCCAAGAGTTCAAATAATATTCAAATCATCAATTTACCCCTTATAAGGATTATAAACAAGTTTACCTGTGCTTCAGGCATTTTGAATCCTTCAGGAATTTTCATATAGATTTTGTCAAGTGACAATACTCAATCATTTTATACATCTGCTATGTCTGAACTGCAAATCAAATAAGTTTTATGCTTACCAAGATGCATCCTTCCATGTCACTTGATAAATATTTCTACGTCAGCATGCTTAAATAAACGTAGAATTCAGATCCTTACAATCCCTTTACAATATTGCGCCATATTGTATCAAAGATATCGTTGACGATATATCATTTTGTATTGGTTCACAATGTGACATAATATTTTGAGATTTCATCACTTCATTATTTTCAGATACCTGAACCTCTCAGAAGGTTTCATGAAGTGTTATGTCGTAAGCTCCTCAAATGCACATTCTTTCCTTATTATGATCATTTGCTCCTTATCCTTTTCGAGGATTATCTTATTTGGAATCGATTATGATCTACCATGCTTCATGCATGTAGTAGACTTTGTCCTTCAGGGATATTCAGTTGGAGCATTTACACCTAAATATGAGATCAATTTTGGGTCAGCAAATGCTCCTAGCATTTGAACTTGAATTATCTTTTGAATGAAGATCTGATGATAATTCCTAACATATTTCATAGCTGCTTGTTATCTCCCCCTTATATTAGAAAAACTAACATACCTCCTCTATCTTCTTTGAGGAATCCATCTTTGTGCATCATGGTATATTCATTACTCATATACCGCATATCAAAAATTATTAGATGGAATATTTGATTCCTAACCTTGAACCAATTGAGAGGGGAAAATTAACCATAATTTATTGGTCTGATGCATATAAGTGCTATAATATGTGATTATCATATTTCAGACCAATCACATGAAGCTTTGTTCTCATAAGCAATGATTCAACTATTTATTGGAGGCATTCAACGCCAAACCAACATTATCAAGATAAATTGTCTTGATTACACAATCTAGAAATTATGCTCTTAACTCAATTTATATTGAGCAAGCAACTTTATTAATGTCAAACTACAGGTTGACAACAAATATACATGTGATCATTTTATAGATGCATCTATTTAAGATATCACATGACAGGTGAACGAGCCCATATTTACCTTTTATACTTTCCAAATTTTAAGGGATCCAATCCTAACATTAGTTGGTCCAACCAACTTATCACGAGAACAAGCAACATACAACAATTATTGAAGAATCTTTCAGTTCTTCATTACATGTCAATACTCAATGCACATCTTCGGAATGTCATAATCGTTCATGCCAACTTATGAACTTATTTGTACTAGTAAACTCCAAGTTTACCATGACATATGATTTTTGCTTTAGTAAACTTCAGGTTTACTATGACATGAATTTTGTATCAATAAACAATAAACTCTTAGTTTATTATGGCATGTGATCTCATTATGCTTGGGTAACTTTTCACATTCGTGTTTCGTACCATAGTAACTTGGAGATATTCAATCTTCCAATTATTCTACCTCTTTTGGAGGTATTACTCTTATCACATTCACCCAGGGAATGGATTTGTAGTTTCAACAATCAAAATTCTCATTCCCCAGGAATGGAATATAAATGTGCCTTAAGCCTATCAAATTATGATAGCTTAGAATCTCTTTCAGGATATAGCTCATTCATGAGCAAATCGAGGCGTACATATAATGTAACGAAAGGTTTTGTCCTTTGCTACACCCATATTTATGTTCATAAATTCAATCACATGTCTTCTTTCAAACATATTATGCATTGCTACCACATTCACTTTAGGAAATGGAGCATATTTTATGACTTTTCACCAAAATTTTGCCTTAGTCACCAATATGGTGCATCGAGATTCAAACTCAACATCTTGTCAAAATAAAAGGACATTTAGGCCATTGATCGATGGGACTTGAACCCAATATCTTATCATCATGGTGCACCGAAACTCTAATTCGATGTCTTACCCTTTTGAGGCGATGGAGCTTGAATCTACCGTCTTACCTATAAACACATATTAAACCAAAGTATAACAGGACTCACCCTTGAACCTTAAAAAGAATATTACCAAAAGAAAACTAAACATGAAAATCAACTATTTGGGATTCACTTGCGTACATCTGTTTTAACAGACAATAACTTACATTAAGACAGTGAAAGAGATTTTCTCACCATTCTAATCAAACTTATAATACTGATTTCAATAGTATTAGATCCAGCACTTACACATTATACTATTAATGTTAACAAGAAGAATAAGAATATGTCAACCAAACCTGTCCAATATAATGGCATGCTAACTAAGAAGGAATATATATATATGAATTATATATTGCAAACTAACCTTCCATGATGTCCAATAATTAAATCAATAAAGGTGAGCAACTAAGTATAAATCCAAAGTTCAAACTTTGTCTAAGCAAAAGTTTTCATGGGCAGAGAATACCATCAATATCATACCCCAATCGAAAATACCTTAGCCATACCTTAGCCTTATCTTGAGATGGTAGAGTCTCGTGCTGATAACGTGTTATAAAATAAAGACAAAATATCAATATCAAACTTAAAGAAAAGAGACAATTTTAGAAAATTTTAGTAGTACTTTGTTTACTACTTGGAACTATATCAAAATGTACAAAAAGGTGGTTATTTATAAGTCACCAAACTTGCTCCCTAAGCATGTTAAGCTTGACATCAACTTGGCAATTTGGCCAACTAACTTTGGTGTTCAAATCTTATTTGAACAAGTAACTTTGGTATTCAAATCCAATTTGAATAAGTAACTTTTGGTGTTCAAGTTCAATTTGTCTACTAACTCTTATCTCTCATTAATGACATTCACACATATATATGTCTCATGACATCCATATTGCATAACATTTTCAATTTAATAGCAGCATAGTCTCTTTTTTCTTTTTATATTCCTACCAAAAAAAAAAAGCTTAGAACTTCCCATTGAGCCAAAACCCACTGTTAACAAGTAGCCATTAAAATCAAATCAGAAAATTCTTGTTTATTTACTTATGAAGTTGACGTTTATTTTGCATGTTGCTACTACAAGTGTGGAAAAAGCATTTTCCTCAATGAAGCTCATGAAAAATGATCTACGTAATAGGATTGGTGAAATTTTTTTGAATGATTGTTTAGTTTGCAAAATAGAGCATAAGACAATTGCATTCGTAAGTAATGATACTATTATAGATCATATTCCAAATATGAAGTCTCATCGAGTACAATTGTAAACTAATGATATTTTTTGTAATAATGTAATTAATTATCTTTTGCTCGCCTAGTTGTTGTCTATATAAAATTTTAGATATTATCTTTAAAGTAATGATGCACCCGTTTTCTTGAAATCCTGAATTCGCCTCTGCTAAGCTATAACATTATCTCTAGCCTGCATGGAACTCATGGAAGTATTCCCAATTAGTCATGCAACAAGTAAAATATGAAAAGTAGACATGACATGTCATAACACCCCAATATAGAAACCTCATTGTCCACGTGTGTGCTCATCACCTCGCATATGCATTACATTCATGTACGCAGTAATATCACGAACTTCTTTCTGTGAGGTCAAAATATATTGCATTACTTCCTGAATTGATCATACGAGCTCGATCTATTCAAAAGTATATTGTTCAAAGTTAGACAATCAACTATCCATATTTATAAATTTACATTAGGTCAAAGTCAAAGTCAACCAAGAGGCCAAAGTTGAGCCCCGTGATCAAAATCTAAAATTGATTATATTTTTGGGTTATCCTTGCGAGTTTGAATCTATCATTATATTTTAAATTACCAATTTTTACTCTTTAGCCTAGGGCAAACCCCCTCCTCCCTCAATTTCTACTCTTTGAATCCATAAATTAGATATCAAATTCAATAGGTAATCACGATACTTAACCAAAATCAAGTTCGATCAAATCATTTATTCAGGCTTTGTAGACAAAATACCTAATTAAATTGAGCTAATTCGAACTCTACAATGGTGAAATAACCCAAAAATTATGTTTATTTTTATATCTGTATCAGTATTAGAGCGATCAAGCTTGAAGTATAAGTTTTTATTCAGACTGATAGCTTTGCCTCCCTATTTCTTGTGTGCGGTTACACTGCCCGCTGGTCTTGGCCTTCCGTGCAATGGCACTGACCAATATTTTTGTTTAACACGATTGCACTCTCACCAAAAAATATAAAATTTTGCATAATCCAAATTCAGTACCTTATTGATGAGGGTTCGATTTCCACATTGTAATCTCCTCTCCATTTTTCTTTACCTACCCACCCATCCCCATCCCCTTTTTTTTTTTGGAAAAGGAAAATTTGATTTTGGTTGCGAAAAATCCATCCGAACGTCTCGAGTCTCCACCCAACTTACCCACACAGGTCTTACATGGTCAATATGACTTATACAAAGTTTCAAATCATGAAATAAAATATCTTAGCTAAAAAATAAGGGTTGAATTGTTACATCAGCTCTAACACTTTTGCCTCTTTTAAATTCACTTCCAACACTTCAAAGTGCTCTAAAGATTAAAGCCCGATCGACTACTTAAAAGCTACTTATTATTATTTAGCTAACCTAATATACGGGCTGAAAGTCTACGTCAAAAGCCATAGCTTAAGCTTAACGAGACAAAACATTTGGCTTAATTGATGCTTCACAAGATTTGGATGATATTCTCACTAAATGCTTTTCCTAATGTGAAGATCCTAATGGCCCATTTTGGAATTAACTACTAGTACTACTTTTCTTTTGGCTTCAAGTACTACTAATCTACTACTCTCTCCATCTATTTTTATTTGTCTACTAGCACACTTTTCAAAGAACAATAAATAGAATGACAATTTTACTATATCATCCTTTGAACATAATAAATTCAATATTTTAGGAAATGCACTACAAATGACTATAGTTAATAATAAAGGTGAATTAGGGACTAAGTGATGATTATTATTTTCATATCCGTAATAGTGCAAAAAGAAGGCTCGGCTCCAAATTGTTCAGGAATAGTGGCGCTTGATTTTTTACTAAACTAGTCAAAATAAACATATATTTTTAGTATATTAGACAAATAAAAGTGAACGGACAGACTACTTATTATATTATAGTAGTACTATCACTTTACTAAGTACTATCTTATTGCCCCTTAGGAACTCCAAATCTTACATCGAAGTTGATGTGATTGTGCTCATTGTTGGATTATCTTAACTTTTTCTAATTCTTTAGAAGTTTATATTCCACTCGATTTTTAGGTTCATTGGAGTATCTTATCTTTTTCTAGTTCTCTAAGTTTATATTTCACTCGAGAACTTCGAACACTTACTCAAAACGAAAAAAAATTTGTGTCATATTCCATTTGCGAAATAATTCATATGTTACTTTTTTAATTCAGGAAAATGTAAAATACCAGATCAACCACATGTAAAATACGAACTAGATATGTCATAACATGTGTACTTGTAACTAGATCTATTGGCAAGATTATCGAAAGGCACAATGTTAGTAAATATTGCTTCTTCTCCTTTTTTTTTATAATAATAATGTTCGAGACGTACATCCAATTTAATTTACTCGATATTTACTATGTCTAACCATTATACATGTTAACATACTCCATCTACCTCAACAAAGTTCATTCAACAAGAAAACAAAAAATAAATAAATAACAAAACAAGTGCGAGAGTGCAATTTTCTTTTTTCGTATAGAAGACATCATATTATGCAAAAGATTGTTTGATGTCTTAATTTCATTTGGCTCAAATTTTCTTTGGGGAGAATTGCAGTTAGATACCATTTGGCCATCTAACTTACAAAATATGTACACAGTGTATATATGATGCATAATTTATACCAAATATATATAATATACATACATATACAATCGAAGTTATACGTAGTATATAATTCAGCCATGTTGGTAATCTAGTGGCCGAAGGATACGTTTACGTATGTTTCCCGTACTTTTTTTTCCCTTTCTCCTCCTCGCCCCTTCCTCATTTTCTCTACCGATAAATTTATATATTGCATAATTTAAAAGTTATTTTAATTTTTGTTGTTTTCATTTGATTAATTCCATTGTGCATGCCTTTATAATTCATAGAGGTAAATGGGAACTATGGGAGTCCTCTACAATTTTTGTATTAAAAAAATTAAAAGAGGAAGTCATAGGGCTATTGTTGTAAAGAAACCAATGAAGAAGAAAAAGTGGAAGTAGCTTTCAAATTAGAGAACATCATCTTTAAAGAAGTGAAAGCTCCTTCTATCCAATCCTCTCACTTATAGGCTCTATAGCTTAACTAATATCAAATCAAAAGCTCAATGTCATAGACCCAACAAGCAAATCGCTTAAATTAAAAGCCATCCTTTAGTCTACATCTATTAAATAACCTATTTTGTTAGCCCAAAAAAAAAGAAAAAAAAAAGAGCCTATTTAAACTTCCATACATTTTTTGATTATAGTATCAACCTATTTTGTTAACACACACACACAAAAAAAAAAAACCTATTTTAAACTTCCATACATTTTTTGATGATACCATCCCCTTAAAATCAAATTTTTTTTTCATGATAGTAGAGTCGGACCTATTACAAGTCTTGATTTACCTGATCTAGGGCTCTTATATTATGTTTGACCGTAGTTCAGTTGGCAATCTAGACATGTGGAAGGTGTTGAATTTATCTCACATCAAGAATAGTGATTTTGTCTCCGTATATGATTTAGATAATTTTAAATTCATAAGCTTTTTTTAAAAAAAATATTGAACTAAGACTTAAGAGGTCCATTTTCTTATATCAATTAAGATAACACAAAGTGATAATTCTTAACAAATTTACCACTTTGAATTATTCTTAATAAGTAAATGTCATATTTTCTATGTTTCCAGAGGTTAACTAATGTACTCTAATGAAAACAGAATTCGATAATATATAGTCTTATTTGTGAACGTCGTTATTATCATTTCAGCGGAGCAATTCAGTGTCTTTTTTTTTTTTTGGTTTTTGGTATCTGCATTGGCCATTGGAGCCCGATTAGATTTAGATTTGAGCATTGTCAGGCTCATATTCTGGAGGTGGTACTTCCAATTTGATTCTTTTCATTCTTAGGGGCTCAAATCCGAGACCTCTGTTTAAGAGTGGAGGACCCCAACCATCCTACCACAACCCATATCGATAGAGCAAATTAAAGTTGAAAAGACTTCCATGCATCTTAATTCGCCCTTGGGGTTACATGGTCCAAATAGATCAGTTCAATCCAATTGTTGAATCTTTTAGTGTTGCTACGACAACTTTAGTGTCACACCTTAAAGATATTCATTATTAGTGCAATATCTTTGTCACAATAATATAGAATTACTTCCCTATAGCTCTGCTGCATGGTTATTTCATAAATAAAAACATATAAGTGATTATGCCAATGGGAGTGGGTATAAAATGTTGATAAATTAAAGTTGAAGGAATTCAATTCCCCACCAATGTCACTATGCAAATAATGAGAAAAGAACAAAAAAAGTGGGGGGGGGGGGGGGGGGGGCGGCGAGGGGAGGGGGGCGAAGGTAGGGAGATTCCAAAATATGGGAAAAACAGTAATAAGTTATCTGAAGTCTTCATCAGATACAAGGTAACGTAGGGGTGGACTCAGAATTTAGGGATCGTGGATGCCTCGTAGGCTCGAATAGATATATTAACGTTCAAAGCTTTAAGATTCTGCCTGAAAACCAAAGCACCCAGCAATCTTCTTGATTTTCAGGATGTGTTTTTAAATCTTATATTAATTTTTATAGAATTATATTTAATTTATGTCAGATTTCACGGGTGCTGGAGCACCGTAAAATGGCACATAGGCCCGCCGTAAGGGGCTCCACTTTTTTCCAAAAGGGACATACACAAATAGAGAAAGAAAGAGGATAAGGTAGGCGGGGGTTGGGGGTGTTCGGTGCCAAACGTGGGACCTATATGTAGATCATTTATATCTAAAAGATGTAGAATCTAAAGGAGGCAAAAATGACATGATGGGCATATATGATTATGATCTATGAAATGATATTTGCAAAATAGTGATCACCAAGGATTTTTCAGAGAGTTTAAATTTTATGTACTAACATATAATCACATCATTTTAAGGGTAATTTTATTTTAAGTTTTCTTTTTCTTTTTCTTTTTTGGTGAAGCATCATATATTCACTCAGGGTTTGAAGAAGCTAGGACCATACCTCAAAGTAGTATGTGGCATAGGCATCTTATCTTGACAATGTAAGTATCAATAACTGATTTTACGATTCGAACTCGTGACCAATAGATCTCACAAAGATAACTTTACAGCCGCTCCAAAGCTCCCCTTAACAATCAAACCCTTCTTTTTTTATTATCACTATATTTTAATATATGGTAGTAGGTTACTTATCATTTTTAAGAGCTGATGTTATTGTTTACGAGACTTCAATCAAGGGTCCACCGAAAACAACCTCTCTACCTTCACAAGATAGAGGTAAAACTACACACACACACCACCTCTCCTCTAGTCCCACTTGCGAAACTACACTAAATATATTATTATTGTAAAAATATTTTGTTTACGATTAAGCACAACAGGGCACCTATGAGGTCTGGAACACCAAGTTTTATGACAACGAATGAGTGTGTAGTGGGCGAATCCAGTAGAACAGAGAAAGGTAAAGCCAAACAGATCCACAGTGCTCGGACCACTCTTGAGGATTTGCGATCTGAGGCGGAGATAGACTCGTCGACTTCCACACCAAAGGAGCAGTTTACTCCTAAAGCAGTTGTTGTTAATGAGGAGGGCGAGAGGGTACCACAATCTGCGATGAGGATTTCTACACCAGTGCCACAAATGAAGGAGGAAGTGCCGGTAGCAGAAAAACCAGTGGAGAAATGGATAGGTTTGTTCTCTAAAAATCGAGCTGCAGATAATGGCATGGCCCTATCATTTTTGCCTCTAGTGGTTGTAAATGGGAAGCTAACAGTCCAATTGGAATTAGACGAAATTACTGAGCAAACTGAGGATTGGAAGAATGCATTGATACTATACACAATGGGTATAACACCGAGCTACAATTACATGAGGAATTATATAGCTAGAACTTGGAATTCTGTCACTAGCCCTGATTTGTACTACCATGATGAAGGCTATTTCGTAGTAAAGTTCAAATCAAGTCGGGATAGAGATGACGTCCTATATTCAGGCCCCTACACTATGAACAGTGTACCTCTAATCCTACAAATGTGGACTCCCAAATTCGATTTTCAGGAAGCATACCCCAAAACAATTCCTCTTTGGGCTAGGTTTCCAAACCTACCACTCAATTGTTGGGGAGCGAAAACTTTGAGTAGAATAGCGAGTAGATTGGGGGAACCTATTTTTGCTGATGAGTGCACCAAGAACCAATCGCGCATCTCCTATGCCCGTGTTCTTATCGATATGGATGTTACGCAGGAGCTCCCTACAGAATTTGATATCATTGAGCCGTCAGGAAATATGTTTTCACAAAAGGTAGAATATGATTGGAAACCACTTTTTTACAAGAAATGTGTGAAATATGGGCATATCTGTCGAGACGTTCATGGAAGAGGAGGTGGTCAACTGGCTAGAAATGAGCCTGCAACACAGAAGCAAGCAACTCAGCTGAGAGAATTTATGCGAGGGAAGAGGATGGTTTAGCAATGGCAAACTAAATTCCCTGAAGCTAATGCCCATTTCGAGGAGAAGATGGAGACAACTGTGGTGGCCCAACCTACTACAAGACCTGGCCTAATTGATCCTAAACCTAGTGAAGTTTATGGTACCACGTCCAAAAAGACACCGGCCACTAGTTTTTCTCCACCAAGTGGAGGAATGGGGAGCATGTTTGTCTCGCGTTTGGTGCAGCAGAAACATAACGATAAGCAGGAAATTGGAGAAATTTTAACTCCAAACAGATTCACCTTACTGTCAAGAGGGCAAGGGGGTACACTTAGAATTGACGGATCTCATGAGGGGGAATACTCTCTTCCCGTATCATGAACTGGTTATTTTGGAATGTAAGGGGGCTTAATAGACCCTCTAAACAAGGGGAGATGGGGAATTACCTTAGGAAATATAAAATCAGTTTTGCTGGGCTATTAGAAACCAAAGTCAAGGCACACAATTTTAACACTAGTGTTAATAGAGTAGCTAAGGGGTGGAGCTATGCCAATAACTATACTTATACAGCAAATGGTAGAATATGGGTTCTGTGGAAATCCTCTGATGTCTCAGTTGCCATTTTGGAAATACATGGTCAATATATTCATTGCTCAGTTGAAGATAGACACTCTGAGTTTAAAAGTGAAGTTACTATAGTGTATGGAAGCACTTGCAATGTTGAGAGACAAAGTTTGTGGGCTGGACTAGCTAATATAGGAAGTACTATGTCGACTCATTGGTGTGTTTGTGGTGATTTTAACACACCACTACTTCCTGATGATCGTATTGGGGGACAACCTGTTACAGATGTGGAAACTAGAGATTTCGAACAGCTTCTTGACACTTGTGCTCTTACTGATATAAAATCCATTGGTAGGCATTTTACATGGACCAACAGGCATATATGGAGTAAAATAGATAGAGTTATTTGCAATGATAAATGGGTAACTGATTATGGTAATATTGTTGCTCAATTTAAAGAGAATTTCTTCTCTGATCACTCGCCAATTTTTGTGGAAGTCATCATAAACACTACACCGAAGAGGAAACCTTTCAGATTTCTGAATGTGCTTGCTGAAGACAGTCAATTCCTAAATAGTGTGCAGCAATGATGGGGTAATCGAGTTCAAGGAAGCTACATGTTTCAGCTTTGGGAAAAATTGAAACTCTGTAAAGTTTCTCTAAAGCAACTGAAACAAAGTGGAATAGGCAATGTGAATAATAAAGTGGAGGGTGCTAGGGGTAAGCTGATGGACATTCAATCCCTGATAACCATTCAAAAAAGTAATGACTTACTAATGAGGGAAAAAGCTGCACAAATAGAACTGAATAAATGGTTAACTGTTCAAGAGAAAATATAGAGGCAGAAGTCAAAAGAACATTGGATATCAGAGGGTGATGGCAACAACAAATATTTCTTTAACTGTATGAAGGCAAGGGCTAGCTCAAATGCAATATCTATGCTCAAGGATGCAAATGGGAGTGTGCTACAGAAGGGAAGTGATATAGAAAAGGAGATTCTCAACTTTTATCGAAATTTGATGGGTGCAGCAGCAACTAGACTTCCTAGCATAGACTTAACTATCATGAGACAAGGACCTAAAATTTCCCTGCAGCAGCAAAGGGCAATGTGCTTACCAGTCACCAGAGCGGAAGTGAAAATTGCTCTTTTTTCCATAGATGATAACAAGGCACCAGGTATTGATGGATTTACTGCATACTTCTTTAAGAAAGCATGGGATGTCTTAAGGGAAGATCTGTTTAAGGCAGTGCAAGAATTTTCCAACATAACAGGTTCCTTAAAGCTATAAATAGTACTGTAGTAACCTTAGTTCCTAAAGTATCACAGCCTGAGACTGTGAATGACTTTAGGCCTATAGCATGTTGCTCCATAGTCTACAAAGTTATCTCAAAGATTCTAACTAATAGAATTCAAAGTTGTCTTGAGGAGGTTATTGGACAAAGTCAGTCAGTTTTTATCCCTGGAAGATTACTATCTAATAGCATTATCCTAAGCCATGAATTAGTAAAGGGTTATACTAGGAAACATCTCTTACCTAGATGCATGATTAAAGTGGATTTACAAAAAGCTTATGATTCAATCGAATGGTGCTTCATTGAACAAATGTTGAAAGAGATTGGGTTTCCTAGTAAAATGGTCCAGTGGATCATGACTTGCATAAGAACTGTCAGTTATACTTTTATGATCAATGGTGCTTTATCAGAGACAATACAAGCAAAAAAAGGCCTCCTCTAGGGAGATCCTTTATCCCCTTATATATTTGTCATAGTGATGGAATATTTGAACAGATGCTTGAAAACACTGAAGCAAGAGCATAATTTCAATTATCACCCAAGATGCCAAAAGCTAGGTATTACTCACCTTTGTTTTGCAGATGACCTTCTGATGTTTGCAAGAGGGGATAAAACATCAATACAAATTCTCAAAGACAAATTTGAGTTGTTTTCAGCAGCCTCGGACTTAAGGCAAACCTGAGTAAAAGTCAGGTCTATTTTGGAGGGGTCAATGCCCTTGATCAACAAAAAATTCTAGATATTTTGGGGTATGAAGTTGGAGAATTACCTTTTAAGTATTTGGGCGTCCCTCTTTCGACTAGAAGATTAACAGTGTTACAATGTAAACCATTGGTCAACAAGATCACAACTAGAATAACTACTTGGATGGCTAAGAGTCTATCTTATGCAGGAAGGATTCAACTCATAAAGGCAGTGTTATTGGGGGTGCAGGCTTATTGGGCTCAATTGTTTTTATTACCCAAGAAGGCTATGAAAATGATAGAAGCTGTGTGCAGAAGCTACCTCTGGAGTGGAGAATCAACTATTACTAAAAGATCTCTAGTTGCATGGGAGAAAGTATGCCTTCCTAAAGGAGCTGGTGGAATGAACTTACTGAATTTAAGGATTTGGACTACTGCAGCTTTATGCAAACTTCTCTGGGCCTTGAGTCTGAGGAAGGATAAATTGTTGATAACTTGGATTCATACCTACTATATCAAAAGTCAACCTCTTGGGACAATGTTTGTTCCAACACAAGCATCATGGATGGTAAAAAAAATATTGCATATGAGGAGATTCTGGCAGACTTTGGGAGACACTAGTCAACTGGTCCATGAAGGGAAGTTTTTGATTTCAAAGGTGTATACAAAGCTACGAGGGGAGATACCTAATGTGGTATGGAAAAACTTGGTATGTCATAATTGTGCTGAACCAAAGCATACCTTTATCCTGTGGTTACAATTGCAATGTAGACTGAGAACAAAAGACCTGCTAGTGAAATGGGGAATTCCAGTGGAAACAACTTATGTTCTATGCAATGTTGTGCCTGAATCTGCTGACCACTTATATTTTGAGTGCCCTTACACGAAAGAGCTATGGAGAGCAATATTAGCATGGCAGAAATGGCGTAGAGGCATCCTGCATTGGGAAGAAGAATGGAAGTGGGTGGATAAGCACACACGAGGTAAGCAAGCACGACAAGTTATCCTAAAGGCCAGCTTTGCTGCGGTTATATACACTGTGTGGATTGAGCGAAATATGAGAGTTTTTCAACAGGTACAAAGACCTATGGAAGTGCTCCTGCATCATATAAAACTGGGACTGTGCATTAGAGTTCGTGACAATAGCAGATTACTGGAATGTATAGAAACATACTAGGTGATACTGGGAAAAGCTGCGTAGAGGAGTAAATAATTTGGTAGTTTTTTTTGGTTGATACAGAGAAGGGAGAAGTAGGTTTCTTCCCCTTGATTTTGTAAATGACTTCACTTGGTAATTAATAAAAGTGTTTTAATTGCCAAAAAAAAAAGTCTTTTTTACTAATAAAGAATAGTGTTAACAATTAAGAAAAGGTAAGTAATCTACTATTCCATGTATTGATAATTTCAAATGTATTTACATATATAACCTAATCTTTTTTTCAACAAAAAGGAGAATATGAAGGGAGTGTTAGAAGGAGTTTTAAGGATCACCAGTTCATAAAAGTAGAATATCTCAATTAATAGTGGGCCCATACCCAAAGATTTCTTTGTTGAATTTTGTTACCACTTTTTCGGAAATTTTGAGTAAGTAGTCTATATTTGTAAATCTCCATTGACCTTGGAAAATTGTTAAACGACAAGCTTCATTTTGCATGTCCCCCCTTTTTGTTGACTTGCCCCTCATATAAGATGGTAATTGAATATATTACAGTTGGTTGATTTGATTTGATTTATGAACCTCTTCTCAACTATTTCCTTTATTATATTTTTTTATTAAATTGAATGTATATATCAATGGGCATCCAATACTATCTTTTGGAGGCCAGATTAGAATACTTTGCCTTTTCAATTAAAAATAATTAAAAATAAAAGGAGTTTCAAAAGAACTAATTAGAGCTATAAAATAAGAAAAAGAGATTTTTTTTCTTAATTAATCACTTGTCACTTGTATAGATATGGAGATCTTTTATGACATTGACAATAAAACAGTATTGACACGTATCTATCTTGTAGCAACACTTCTGAGTTTTGTCTCCAAATGACAATAGTAAACAAAATTTAATAAAAAGTATCTCTTCCAAATAAATTACTATAAGTGATATTTTGTTTGACACCATATAATTTAATACACAATAATTATATTATTGAGTTCTTTTAGATAATTAGTTACGACTGTTAAATATTGATTAGCCACTAGTTTGTTCACCTATCTTTTTGTAGATGTCAATAAAAAATGAATATGACATTCAAAGATATCAAACACTAAACTGTCAATTAAATAGACTCCAAATATAATGTTTTGTCCAAGTAACGTATTCTAGTCAACTGAAAAGATATGCCGATCAACCAAGAGATTCATTTGGATATTTTGGTTGGATGTGGTGGCCTGAGTATGGTCCTTTCTCTTATTACCATCTCAATTAATTCCTGACTATATTTTTTTTCTCTCTTTTTTTTTTGTTGGGAGGGGGAGAGGGGGTGGGAGGGGGAGGGGGGGAGAGATGGAAATCATATGGACACATCCAAGATCATCCTCCTAAAGCCAATAAGGATGACTGTAAATATACAATTAAGAGTTGGAAATCCACGAATTCTTGAACTAAGTTCTCCTTACACATAATTAATTCTCAAATCTCATGTGAGGTTTTTATTAATTTCCCATTCTTAATGTTAATTCGCCTGATTTTATTGACATCTCTGATCTAGTTGTTGTTAATAGAACGGTAAGGTATTGTTTGATAGATGATTCTCCTATAGAGATCATTAATATATGAGCTCATTAGTTTACCCCATCTATTTGAATGATCGATCTCAACTACGATCATTCTCAACTAGGGAGGAAGAACTGGTGTGCGAAGTCATGACTCACGAATTTCGAATGGACTAAGTTTTAAACCCGAAATAAATTAGGAGTGCACATAATTTGATATGGAGTTTGTCTTCCAGTTGATATGGGACAAACTGCATAGTATTAGGTATAGACATTTTTAAAAAATGGGGCACCTCAATACTAAAACTTGAAGCTTCCGCTATGCGTGAAGGTTCGAAGAAGGGCCAAATCATAAGAGTCTATTGTACGCAGCCTTACCTTGCACTTTTGTTATAGATTGTTTCCACGGCTTGAACCGTGACCTCCTGATCACATAACAGCAACTTTATCAGATACTCCACGGCTCCCCTTTTGGGTATTGACACAAATGTTTGATTTATAATTGTACCTAAAGAAAGATTAGAGTACATACTCATATGTCTGTTCTATGTAGCCAAAACTATTCTTTTGGAAAAGTCGAGGCCCAATTAACAAACCCAAATTCGAGATTTTATAACCTAAAACGTTGAGGATGTTTTCTATTTACAGTAAAAAACCCTTAAATTAATACTCGATAAATTAATAAACTCTTTAAGACAATATTTTTCTCCGGTCCCAACTTGGGTTAATAAAAAAAATCATTGATTTCGATAAGATAATAAGTTAATATATTTTCAGAAAAACCCCTATATAAATATATGGTCACATTAATATTATAAATTAATAATTCTTTAAAATTACAAAAATATCTAAGACAATTTAGTGAAATATGATTCTAGTGTTATTTGTTTTTTGTTAAATTTTAAATCTAGTTGAAACTCATCTCTAACTTTTCTTATTGCATCCAAAAGTTCAAGTTCTGGTGTTCAAGTTCTGGTGTTGTCTTCTTGAACTGCACCCAAAAATTGTAAAGAGTTCTAGACGTGCACGTGTTAAGTGTTTCCTTACGAGTAACAGGTTCCAAAGGTCTTGTATCGTTTTCAACTTCATCATCAACATAGTTTTCTCCGATGGTATCCATAATTTCTTCTAGACTCTGAACCTCTGAACATATCATTTTCACCCGGGTAATCCAACAGGCTATTGATATCCATTATATTGCGGTAACCGAAATCATTAGTCATGACCTCAAGTACATGAAAGTCATTTTTAGAAGTGGGTTCATTTAAATTCTTTGAGGTTTCATCACGCGAATGAATTTTGCAGTGTCGAAAGCATTTGCTATTGTCTCTTGTTGAACATTTGTCATCCAAGCCGGGATAATAATTAAAAAAAAGCCATTATAATGAATCATACATCATACATTGTACTTTATGTATAATAAATTTATTTTTTATATTAATTCAATAAACATGATACATAAATTAATAAGATACAATGATTTTGATGTAATCAAATTAACCTTTATTGAATCTTGAAAACACTCTTTAAATTAATAAATATTAATTTATCGATTAAATAATATCTTTATAAAATAATAATATTTCATGGTCCCAATAATATTAATTTAAAGAGATTTTACTGTATGTACAAAAAGATTCATGGTGAGTAATTTTCATCTCGCAAAATGAAACAAGCTTTGCTTTTTGCTCAAACTAATTTCACCAAGAATTTCTTCTATACTTGCTCCTAAAGAAATCTTAGAGAAGTATCTTAACAAACCACATAAGAGTACTAACACAAATACGTAATAGAAATAGCATTCACGAGCTATTTTTGAACTTCATGTTTGAAAAATAGTAGCCATTATTTTTTCCTGACAGAAATATTAATAAACATAAAGATTTAGAATATAGGGAATATATTTACAATTAACTTATATTACAGGGGTATTTAATTTATTTTATTTTATTTTATCCATAAATAAACAAAATTGACTATCGGGTACTTTTAGTTTCTGTTCTTTTTAATTTATTTTTTATTTATATATTAAAAAGTACGGTAATAATCTTATACTGCAGTCCAATTAACAAGTTTTGCAATGCTCTATCGAATGTACAAATTATCAGTAATCTTTTCAGCTTATGGACAAGTCAAAATGCAAAAAATAGACCCACATACTGTCACTAGCAGTTGATTTTGTGTTCTCTAGACAAAATAGTACAAGCAATAGAGACTGCTTATTGCCTTGTAGAGAGAGAAGCTGATCAGCACTACCCATCTCATTATGCTTACCTTAAGGCATGCTCAATCTGGATTTTGCAGAAAAGCTTATTCTCTTTTAGCACCAAGATGTTATGGTCTTTATTTTTGTCACTTCAAATGATTATTACGTTCTCTGTTATCAATATTTTCACATCTTTCAGAAAGAACAGTTTGCAGCAATCAAACATCTCAAGAGAAACGATAGGAAACAATATAGAAGACAGAGGACAGAATTTAGAATTGGAGAAGAAAAAAATGAGGACTCTATTTTAGAGCATCTTTAGGTCTGTTAAGTAGCCCAATGGAAACTCCCACTCCACTCTACCTATCTAGCTAGAGTGATAGCAAACCATGTCTGTTTGCAGAGATCAGTGAAGGCGTCTGTTGAAGTTATAACGTTTTTGTTAAAGGCATTTAGAGTTATTTTATATGAACAGGTTGGAAAAATCTCTGTTTTCAACCTATATATAGGAAAAGCACCATACAACTTAAGATTCTAGAGACCAGTAATGATACGATGGTGGGTAATCAGAGAGCCAAGGCATTTGATGAAGGAATCCTGGTATTCTGACTTCTATTATTTTATCTTCAATGAAAGGATTGAAATTGTCATTCGGCAACAGTCTTTCTACCACCACGAAGTAGGGATAAGATCTACAAACACTCTACCCTCCCCAGACCACACTCATGGGATTACACTGGGTATGTTGTTGCTGTGATGAAAGGATTGCAATTCATTGTAACAGCGGATAGAAGAAAGAGCAGAAAGATCAAAATATATTGAGTATAGAAGGATCTAAAACAGATCATATTCTAGGCAATCCCAGTCAACATACTACAGGAGTATGAGATCCAGGGAGGTCAAAAACCTCAATCAAGAGAAAACAGATGAGGGAAGACGTAAACAAAGTCTATTAAAGTTGGAACAATTTTAAGATGACGGCTGTGAATGGAAGCAGTTGTGCGCAAGTATCATTCACAATCTCTCTTCCTTTCATTAGGTATGAAAAATGTATTTCCTAAAGCAAGCAACTAGAAGCAGTATAATTCCAGAAAGCACACTACAAAGGAAAGGAAGTCAGCTCTTATACAGAGGTAGTGACATGGACATCAGAGCAACACCAGTAAGAGTAGTCAATGCTACAACTTGATAGTGGAGGTCCTGGATCTCCAACAGTATGCCATTTTTCCTTAATCTCCGTAGTCTAACTATTAGCGTCTCCTATCCAAATTCTGGATGAGCATGGGAGAGATGGAAGGGGAAGAAGATTGCAGCCATCACTGGATTTAACAGGAGTCCCTGAATATACAAGATCATCTGGGTTCCATAATGACACCAATGGTATGTGTTATCGGAGCAATCTGAAAGGAATTGGAACACAAACAGGTGATTCTGCTTGGGCAATGAGCCAACCCCACAGCCCATCTCTTACCACACTGCCATTTTGTTAAAATCTATAAAGCTTCTTGTTCAACCCCCAGGCATTACCCAAACACTGCACACAATTTTAAAGGAATAGGAAGCTCCAAAAAAGCAGGTCTAACAGAGAAAGGATGGGAGAGATCATTCACTATCTCATGTTTAATATAATTTGGAGGGAACAAAGTAGGAAGGCCACTGAGACACAAAAACACTTGATGTTTCAGGGAAGAGTATTGATAGACTGGAAACTTTGATGTTGAAAACCGACAACGTTTTACTTTTTTTTTTCCTGCTTATTTTGAAGCACACAGCAACTTCCCATTTGCACAGATGACTAAAAGTTTATACTCCCCCCCCCCCCCCTCTTCTTCTCCCTTTTCGTACACAGCTAATATACTGGGATTCTTCAATCCCCTCTTTTAGTTAGTAACAAGTACTTGTGAGTTTTAACAAATAAATAAATAAGTTTTCCATGTTGAGGGATATGAAAGAAATGTTTGTTCATGAAATAAAAGTACAAGATATAGTATGTGAAACTTAAAAAACAATGAAGACAGAGATGCAACATCAAAATGAACCTTAGGAAATGTCTGACAAAAGGACGACGACTAACCTTCTGCTGCTGAACACGGAGAACGGTGACCAGTCGCCATTACTCATATATGCTAACCAAAAAGGAATTGTACAAACCCAATAAAACTATAAAGTAGTTGCACTATCGAGGACAGAGCAGGTACAAGTAGCATGACCTACCCACCATTAACTCCATAAAACTCTACAAGTAGCACTAAACAGCTGCTTCCACATGTACAATGTATTGCAGCATCAAAACAAGCAGCTACCTCAACCTTTACTAAAATAGACATCCACAAAGAATTAAGGCTCTACGCTCATAAGAGGATTATCTACTATAATTTGTTCAAGCTCCTAAAACCACCCCCGTCACATTTCCGGAAGCAAGAGTTGATTCCTCTTCAAAGACTAAAGAGCCCTTAATGAGGAAAAAATGGAAGGTGGATAGAGGTTAAAGCTTATAGCATGTTAATCTTACAAATGAGTTCTTTGGGGATTGAAAGAGAACCACTTAGCTTCTCAGGATGTGAACCGATTTTCATCTGCAAATTGGTGATGTTCATTCTAGATTCAACAATTTCACCAATCAATAAACTCAAGATGTGAATATGACGACTAACCTGCTTGTAACATCTACATTGCTGTATGATAGAAACTCAACCTCACATTTAGCTATACAACTCATCTTTGTGTATGTGTGCGCTATGTGTGTGTGTGTGTGTGTGTGTGTGTGTGTGTGAGAGAGAGAGAGAGAGTAGCATTTCAGAAAGATATAAAGAGAAAAGAGGAAGAAGAAAAAAAAGGCGAGAGGAGAGGATCGCTTCCTGTCTACAAGATACAAACGGTACTCTCAAGAATCATTCCCTCAAAAGTTCGTGTTTCAGTTAAAAATACTATGCTAGCACAATCTATATCTTCTTTTCTGCTAGCGTAGTGTATATCCATGTTACATCAAGCAATCCACTGCATGAATCAAATTTCAAAAAAGTAAATAGCCACTCCAATAGTTGGCTGTCCCAGAGGATGTGGAGAACCCACAATTGTAGTGTTGTCAAAGGGTTGCTTAACGTGCGCTTTTCTGAAGGGAGGTGCAAAACAAGCTGAGTGATTTGGATCACTTAGGCAGCATTTCAGTTCAAGCACCAAGGCACTAAGGTGTTCTTTTCGTCATTCAAGGCTCCTATGTTTTCAACTCCTTTATTCATATAACTGTCGATTTTTTCATGATAATTTGTAATTGTTAGTTTGTGTTAGTTATTACTCTCGAGTTATATATACAATTCTACTTTTTTCCTAAATTTGAGTCTTCGCTCAAACCTGCACTATATTTGCATACAAAGACCCAACAAACCAACACCTTATTTGTTTTTCGCCTTTGATGACACTGCATGATTATAACATTAGCATGTCAATCCACCATCAATATTTGCATTCAATTGAATAACTTAAAATCATTAAACAAATGATCTCTTTGAAAGAGATACTTCGACTTCATAAGCTATAGAAAAATGTGAGGGTCTATCCGAAAAAACCTCTCTACCTCACATGGTAGGGGAGGTCTCCGTACACTCTACACTCCCCAGACCCCACTTGTGGGATCACACTGGTATGTTGAAGCTATAGAAAAATCATTAGTGCTGTGCAACAAGCAATCCGATTTCACGTAAATATAGCTAAATTACTGATGAAGCCAAAGGACAGTTCGTTATGCATCATATGGTCCCACAAAGCACAGTAAAGTCAAATACATTTCAAATATATGAAAAAGGAATCCTTGCATACACGAATAATCAGACAAGATACAACAAGCAAGCCAACCACCTTGTTCGAAAATTGAATTGCAGTTCAGATTTACTTCAATAAATAACCATCTAGCATACAAAAACATCTTCCTTTCTAAAGGACCCAGGGTGTAGGAGACCACTGCCTCCATCCTGTTTTAGCACGGCAATCAATATAAAAACCAACATTCAGCTTCAACATTACGAGAAGTTAGAATTCCCAAATCAGAAAAGTTACCATTGAAGCAAATGGTCTTCTTCTTCCTCTAAACTCCACCTCTAAGGCACCGCATTTAGCCGAGCCTCAAACATGAATCCACGATAA
Organism: Capsicum rhomboideum; assembly: GCA_031232105.1. Taxonomy (NCBI): domain Eukaryota; kingdom Viridiplantae; phylum Streptophyta; class Magnoliopsida; order Solanales; family Solanaceae; genus Capsicum; species Capsicum rhomboideum. The sequence goes on along the minus strand of CP124715.1, from coordinate 15,171,485 downwards.
AGTCCATCGCTATTCCCTGGAACGCCACTGATCCACCGCCATTCCCCTTTCCCACACTCATTTTCTTCCCAAAGCGCCAATCTTCCCACTCTCTTACCCGAAAAACAAACTCTACTGCCTCCACCAAACACCTTAAACTTACTCGAATCTTGAAAATACCTAAACATCTCAGGCGGCATTCGTCCAGCTTCTTCCCATTCCAAACACTCCATATCCAATCTAAGTATCAAAATCGTCGAGCACGTGCTATGCAACGAATACGACGATTTCAACCCACCGATCATCAATACCTTATCATTTTTACCAGCAAGCAATCTGGGTCGTTTCATTATATCAAAAATGTCACCCCATTCATGCTTTTCTAACCTAATCCATTGTTGACTAAACTGCAAATCCTTAACCGTCGATCTAAACAGCTTCCATTGACTCCTCCACGGAGACCCAACATCACAAAGAGCCAAAATGGTATCCGAAATCAATATCGGACTCCTCGGTTTCGACGGTAAATTAGACGAAAATTTCAGCCAATTATTCGCAGTCGTCGACCCAGAAAAGTAAATTGCAGCTAATTCAGTCAACACTAAAACCTGATTCGGTGAACCCACAAGAACCGACCCGTGTTTACACCAAGCTGAACCCAATTGAGGAAGGAGCTTGAACTGCCGGGTTAACGGGTTACAAACAATTAGGGTTTTGCTATTGGAAGTGGGTCCCATGGGTCCAGTGGGTCCTGTGGGTCCCTCAGCCCAGAGATAGAGAAGGCCGTGTGACGAAGTGATGGGGTAGTGAGATCTGAAGGGGAGGAAAGAGAGGGGGAAGCGAAACCAGTAGTTAAGCATTGTGTCGAACACATGGAGGGCAGAATTGGAATTAGATGAATTACTGTTGCTGTTGTTATGGGAGTGGGTACGGTGGGAGGGGCGGAGGGCAAGGAGGGAGAGCGGTGGTTGTTGGGTGGAGATAAGGTGGAGAAACGACGGCGATGAGAGAGTTGAGTTGAGGGATTTGCAGACGCATTTGGAAATTATGATTTCACGGAGGGTTAAATGGGAAAAGATCTGGTGGAGGGTGTCTTGTGGGAGTCGATTTAAAGGGGAATACTCCATCGCCGGAGTAAGGCGGAGGAGGGACGATGACGGCGGAGGACGGCGGTGGTCGGAGAGATTGATTGATGTTTTTGTTGTGCCGTGTGTGGGGACAAAAGGAGGTGAGGAGAAAGGGGGTTTTCTTGTTTTGTTGACTGCTTTGTCACAAACAATTGTATTTGGCTATGGTGAAGTTTGGAAAGTGGGTATTTTGGGGGTTATTTTATTGCAATATGTATTATGTAGTTGGCAATTGGATGGAAAAAATTATTGCAATTTGCAAATGATTTGATTAACCTCTTCTTCATGTAAACCTAAGTAGGTAGGCAAAATGATCAAAAATGCCCTTACATATTAAAAATGACAAAAAGATACTCCCTCTTTTTCGTCTATCATATCAAATTTGTCTATTTTATTTTTAAATTTTTTGAAAAATGCATTTTGATCAATCAAATCAAAATTGAGTATATCATGACTTAAAAGATGAGGAGCTAGTATTCATTCCATAGCTAAGACATAGAATCGGAAGCCCAAGCTAACTGATGGGCATACTGGTTCATTGATCTTTTGATGAAAAATAAGAAAATAGAAGTAAAGCCATACAAGAGGGCTTTACAATCACGAATAAAAACATCAAAGTAAAAGTTGTTGCCGCTAACTTTTTTCAGCACTTGTTTAGCCTAAAAAATGTCTATAGCTACAATTATTAGTGTTGCTGCAAAGTGTTCCTTTAGCCAACTTATTGCTTCTCAAACACCCAAAGCCTGGACCATAAATGAGTTATGTGGTCTACCTAACCGACTAGACCAACCTCTGATGAAGTTTCCATGAGAATCATAGACTGACATGTCGACTACTATTATTCCCCAAGCAAGATCCTAAGAAGCATCAATATTGTGTTTAAAGATATTCTCATCAGGAGAAAACCATTTTGTTGCAAAATCAGTTTGTATCGCAATAGAATTGTAGGTTGTAGTTCTTGACTTAGTCCAATCTTGTCAAAATCGGGTTGCCTTTTAGATAATAACTTCGAATCGTGGAGATCTTTCATTCGATACAAGGTTGTTTCTAGTAAAGTTCTCATAGGATCATGATTGCTTCATATAATTGACCAAGAGACATGATATGAATCAGCGACTTAAGTCAATCCAAGAGCGATAGTCTAGAATGTTGCCATCACAAAGATGATTTAAGCTATACTTGTTTTACCGTGTTGCACTCGATTAGACAATGCAATATCGTTTCTGTCCCTTGGAGGTATGCAGGACATATACCGGATTGAAGAATCTTCTTATTCATTAAGTTATGACCAATAGAAAGAACATCATTCAAAGCTCTCCAAATAAAATTCGACAACTTAGGAGGCATCCTCAATCTCTAGATTTTTTGTCAAAATTGGTCATGCGGGGTAGGTACAGTAATATTGTGCAACATCGATACCTACTTTTGACAGTGTATTGTCCTTTCCTATCAAGTTTCCACATTCATTGATCATCTTATAGAGTAAGTTCCAGTGAAATTCGATGAATGCAATCTATTTCATCAATGGAAAAGATTGTCTCCAACTTGAGAGTATCTGAAGTTTTTGTGTCCCAATCAATAATATAAGCACACATAAATTCAATAAGTCTTCACCAAAGATAATGGGAATAAACATTGATTGTTACCGGCTGATTGTCCAGTCGGCAACCATGAATCATTAAAAATCTTAATATCGATGTCATTTCCAATTACGCACCCTTTTTGAAGAAGATATTTGAAAGCACAAAGAGACCTTCATATGAAACTAGGATTTGAACCTTCTCCTACCATAAGAAATTTAGAGTGGCGATAATATTTAGCCTTAAATACACGCCTAACGAGAGCTTCTAGGCGAGTCATACTTGACCAACCTGATTTCTTTAAAAGTGTCGTATTTACATTTTGAATTCTCTGAATATCCATGTCACCTTCCTCCTTATGCTTGCTCATTCTTTCCCATGACATTCACTTGATTCTTGATACCTCAATGGCTCGATTTCGCCACCAAAAATTATTTATGGTATGCCCAATGGTCAGGCATGTGTCGATCAGCATGACAAAAAGGGACATTAGGTAGTTTGGAAGCCTAGACCACCATTTTTAGTAAGATCTCCTTTTCCGCCTGTGACCGGCTACTTTCACCTATTGAATTGAAAATGCTTTCAACTTATTAGAAGTTTTTCTAAAATGTGTCCTTCCATCTTTTGATCAATTTACCTCTAATGATATTTTTAAGCTTAAAATTATCCCTCCATTAATGACACAATTATATGATAAAAACATGTCCTTTATTCATTAATCCAAATAAAATTTTGATCCAGCCCAATAGGATCTGTCATTTATGACTTAACCTAATATAAACTCATTTTAAATTAACGCAACTAAGCAATAAAATCATTTTTTCCACCATCCATTTTCAATTAATTTATGTACCAATGGCTAAAAGAAAACGTGATAAACAAATTAGGATGAAGTGAGAATTTCACTATATGATTCTTGTATTTCTCCTAAGAATGCAATGAGGTGATCACATGAATTTAGCCGACTAGGCAAGAGCGTAACAAAGATTAAGATAAGTAATTAAAGTTATTGATATATGAACTGGTTGAAAATGGAATGAGAAAAATGATTTTATCACTTAACTGCATTAATATAGAATGGATTTGTGTTGGATTTGAGTCAGGAATGGGTCGGGTTTCGGATTTGACCTCGTGTACATGTGAATTAAAGAAGGAAAAAAGGAAGAGCTGAAAGCCTTTTTGGGTTGGGTTAGAGTCTTATGTGGATCAATAAATAAAGGATATATGTTTAATTAAAAATTACTGCAATTAAATGTCATATAATTGTGTTGTTAATGGAGGAGCAATTTTAAGCCTAAAAATAATATTAGGGGCATATTCGATCTAATAGGTGAAAGGAGGCATGTTTTGAGTCATTTCTAACTGTTAAAAGCATGTTGGCCCTTTCCCCTACATGCTTAGGGTATGTTAAGTGCGAGGAAAAAAATTATTTTCTTGAAAAATAAAGAATATTTTAGTTATTTTCTAGTGTACATAAGTAGAAAAGTACTATTCCAAGAGAATTTATTTATAATTTAGGAAACTACAATAAGCGATGAGACAGAAGTGCGAGACCGGTGGAGTCATAAGGTTGAGGGTTGATTGAGGGCAGGCTGTATGCAATGAGCTTGAAAGAATATTTATGAAATTTTTTTTTCTCTACTTCCACTAGAAAAGTTATTTTTTATTTTTAAATAATTTTATTTTAAAAAAAATATTTTAATCAACCAAACATGAAAATTCTTTCATACCAAACACACCCTTAGTTGGTTCTTATACTAAATTTGTTCTTAAATAAATTCAAAATAATCTCGTGAGAAGAAAATATCATAATGAGATGCTTTAATTTTTTTGGTTGTGACATAAGCATAACAATTTTCATAACCGTCACCCACAATCTAACCACTTGTGATCATGATACAATGGGTGTTTTCTGTTTGTTATATGCCCACAATTTTAAAAATTTAAATTTTGTGAAATAAAATTGAGATAAGAAGAGAATATTGCTGCAAGACTAAAATGTATTTAATTATTTATACAATTGCTAATTTTATTTATATTAGTTTGAGTCAGTATTTAATTGTATATTATTTATACAATTCCACTATTTTCATTATCTATCTCTTTTTCTTACTGAGACCCCGAGATTTCTCATTGAGAAAGAAAAATGAACGAGACAAAAGTGGCTCTCGGGAGAATACGAAGAAGTGGAGTGGAAGCAGAGGTGCAGGACTTTTTGCACTATAAAGATTTGGGCTTTCGCATTTTTGCTATGAGTGTTCTTTGCAATTAGACGCACTAGATGCGCGTGTTCTGCACAAGATGCACGTGTGCTGCACAATTAATAACTTCACCAAACTTTTATACTTTTTAAAATTGTGATTCAGGTGGTACTACCGTCATGAATAACTTTTTGGTCAAATTCTTAGAAACAATTCATAGAAGATTTGTGAAGGCTAAGACAAATAATTGTTGCATGTATATGTATTTTTGGCTCATTATCTTCACATATACTGTACAACTCTTGGCCATTCCATCAGCATGGGTAGGGGTGTTCACGGTTTGGATAAAAATCGATCCAAACTGAGAAAATCGAACCAAATTAATTAAATAAATCAAATTTTATTGATTTAGTTTGGTTTAGGTTTGCACTTTTAAAAATCGATAATACTTTATTTGATTTTGATTTTGTTCAAAATAATCAAAGAAATAACCTAACTGACAAATTATATATATATATATATATATATATATATATATATATAATTTGTCGGTTCAGTTCGGTTATTTCTTCGGTTATTTATATATTTAAAATTATATATACATAATATATTATTTTTAATGAAAAATTTTAAATTATACATGTAATATGTTCATCAAAATTTATTTAAGCATTAAAAAAATACAAAACAAAAAGAGAAATGAGAAGGGTCAGATCAGGTCTAAGCCCGAAAATTGTTACGTAAGTGCTCGTGTATAAAATTTGATAATATATTTCAAATATTATCTACTCTTTCAGTAGATGTGTCTTAGAAGTTCATATTGTTCTGATATTTTGTTGCAGTTTAGGTGGGATAAAAAGAATTATGTACTATAATTCCTTTGTTGATTGCATAATATTATTCTTTGTTTCTTTTATTTTTGTGTATGGTTAATAACCAAATAGTCAAACCTAATTGAACCAAAATCAATAACAATCAAATCGATAAATATCTATTTTATTTGATTTGGTTTGGTTTTAATTATTTAAAAACCGATTAAATTTGATTTGAGTTTGATTTTGACCAATAACTGTCACGATCCAAAACAAGGTCATGATGACACTTATCGAGGCCCAGCATTGATGAGTAATCCCATCACCCAAAAAGGTAAGAAAATCTCATAAGCATACTAAGAATAAAGATAAGACGAGACTTCTAGAACGAAGTCAAGCCAGTACAATACATAGCGGAAGTCTGAAAGAAATATCATAAATCCCAAAATCTGATGACATAAGTGTAGAGCATCTAAACAACCATTCAAATACTGAATAGTACAGAATTTGTCTCTGAGTCATAAGTAAAGACAAATAAAGATAGATGAGGTTTGAATCAGCCCCGAACTCTAAAGCACATCAGTACCTTAAAATCCCAGAATCTCCGCACAAAGGTCAGCCGCCACGTGTGGTACTCAAACTAGGATCTACACCGAAAGGGCACAGTAGGAGTGAGTACGGTCTAGTTGTACTTAATAAGTATCATAGGCCGACTGAGCAAAGTAAAAAATAAGATAAGTAAAGAGAATACTATGAGCACGCCACCTACAAGCAGAAAAGTTTCCAAACGGTAGCTCACACCGTCTTCACTAACAGTTCTAATAATATATATATAACAGCAAAAAGGACAAGCATATACGCAAGCATAGATGAAAGCTAAATACACGACAAGTAACACGTAAAAGCAACACATGATGTGCGAATGCAATGCAATAGATGATGAAGTGAATAGTTGAAAGTCATCGCATGACTTTCTATATATACCTATCAAACCTCAATGCTCTCAAAATAGGACCCATGGGGGGTTTGCAACCCATATACTATCTCAAATATCCACCAATCTCAGTCTTATGTCTCAATCTACGCTACCGGCACATCCTTCGATCTAGCCGTTTTCAAGTGTCTCGTTTTCTTTCAAAAATCAATGTTCCTCAATGGTACCGATATTTCATGAATGTATATGTATGTAATAAGGATATAATGCTCACAGTCAAATCAGTATGAAGATATCAAATCCATTCAATGTGTATATAAGTGAGCTCAAAAATCAACTCAATATGTCAATAATTCATGATATCAGTTCTAGTTGGGTACCATTGGAATAAATATGCATGTAAAACACCATTAATATCATATCAACCCACAAACACGAGTAATTTATCATGATAAGACAACCAATGCTCAATAAGGCCTATAATATTTATTCAAACCCCCACTGGGGCATCACATTAACAAATAAGGCATTCAAATGCACAACCACATGGGCAACACGCAGTATATACTATCATAAGTCAACAACAATAGAAGATAAGCCCCCACCCAGGCATCACGCAATATATAATAGCTTGAAAATCACATCCTATAGTTATTTTCCTCAACCCATAGCATGCTTTACTTATTCATTAACTACCCAGCCCAGTCTGAAGAAAGTTAAACCATAACCTACCTCGAAGTGACGAAAACCCCTGCCTAGAATCTCAACATGGAGCTTTTCCTTTACGAACAGCCTCATCTCGGGCTAAAACTATCAAAAACACCATCTATGCATTAAATGGAAGCTAACGATACCCATATTGACCATATATAACACGGGTCCAAAACGGACTCGAAAAATGAGTTTGAAAACGAAAAGGGTAAAACCAGATTTTTATTTTATAAATACATTATCCAAGGTTAAAGGAGTATACAGTTGGAAACCCATGTGAAAACGAGTGAAAAATGAGGTCCAAATAGAAGAAAATCATTTTTAAGCTTCACCGGTAAAATCTCAAAATCCCATTTCAAAATCGAGGTTAAAAGGTGTTTTTTGAAGACATAATCAATGAAAAATAATAAGGAGATGAGTTTGGAGCTTACCCAAGCTCAAATGGTGAAGGAAACCCTAAAAATCGTCAAACCCCACAACTAGGAGGTTAAAAAATGGTGGAATTTATGAAAATGGGGTTTATATACTGTTCTGTGAACAACACCTCGCGAACGTGATCAACCCTTCACGTTGGCGAGGGTCAACGGAGATCAGGCCAAAATTTGGCCTTCGCGTTCGCGGCCAAGGCTTCACGTTCGCGAAGGTTGTCGGATCAGGCCTTCGCGTTTGCAAAGAAGGTGGCTTCATGCACCAAATATTAGCAACTTTGCTAATGTATATTTCCAAATACTCCGAACAGACCCTAGGGATTTGTTTGGGACCCGACAGAAATAAACCATATATGCTACTAGGCTATTTTTGATGTTTCGGACTCAATGTCAACGTCGGATTTTTGAAAAAGAATTATTTTCAATAAAACCCCCGGGACCCACTTTTCATTATTTTTCAAACAAAGGATCAAAATACAATATAAAGGTTTGGAGCCTGAACCAACCTCGCTAGTTACCCAAAATAGACGTTCTGAATCTAATGGAACTGTCCAAATTATCATCCAGCACTCAAAACAATAAATATTGACTGAAATCAATTATATGGTTTTTAAAGCCTTTAAAACCTCAAACTCAATCAAAACCTTTCCGAAGGCATCGAAAATCGTGTCAACTATTCCCACACCCCAAAATCCACATGTAACAACTACAGAGAAGGGCAGAATAGCCAAATCACATAAAAAGTCAACTTTCACATATTAGGTCATTACAATAACCGACCAAGATTGAATCGTGAACACCCCTAAGCATGGATCGTCCAAGCACTAATCCAATTTTAGGAAAGGAAGCGGGTAGTTACTATCGAATCTATACTTCTCCTAGTTGGAAACACTCTCGTGATTTGATTCTCAAATGATGTTGTGGCAATAGTAGCCTTCTCAATCATCGGCTGTAGCGTGACGTTCCTACAACAGGTTGGTGTTTCTCTCTTTAATTGTCCTTTTATATTTATTTTTTTCATTCCGATACCTAGTTGAGTTTTTTCATTATAGAAAATAGAAGTTCTTCATCTACTTATATTTTATATCATGCTAATGCAATTTACGATTGACTGGTAATTCCTGTAATATATCGCGAGATCAATGTAGGAGATGTGAAAGACCTGCTCTCGCGTACATTTAATTTTATGATGCAATGTGGAAACACTCTGACCCAAGGCATCAACTTGACCACTTTTCAAAATCTTAGATTTGGATGGCATTGGTCCTTTAGGTGTTGTGCCCTTTTAGGCACTTCACTATTTTCATTATATATCTCTTTTTCTTACTGAGGCCCCGAGATTTCTAATTGAGAAAGGGAAATGGATGAGGCAAAAGTGGTTCTTGAGAGGATACAAAGAAGTGGAGTGGAAGCCGAGCTGTAGGACTTTTTGCACTATAAAGATTTGGGCTTTCGCGTTCTTTGCAATGGGTGATTTTTGTAACTAGACACACTAGATGCACGTGTGCTGCACAATTAATAACTTCACTAAACTTTTGTATTTTTTAAAATTGTGATTCAGGTGGAACTACCGCCATGAATGACTTTTTGGTCAAATTTTCAGAAACAATTCATAGATGATTTGTGAAGGCCAAGACAAATAACTTCTGCCTATATATGAATTTTTGGCTCATTCTCTTCATATATATTGTGCAACTCTTGGCCATTCCATCAACATGGGTGTTTGTGGTTTGGATATAAATCGATCCAAACTGAAAAATCGAATCAAATCGATTAAGTAAACCGACTTTTATTTAATTTAGTTTGGTTTGGCTCTGCATTTTTAAAAATCGATAATATTTGGTTTGGTTTTGATTTGCTCAAAATAATCAAAGAAATAACCGTACTGGACCGATAAATTTTATATATATATATATATATATATATATTTAAAATTATATATACATAATATAATATATTATTTTTAGTGAACTATTTTAAGTTATACATGTAATATGTTCATCAAAATTTATTTAAGTAATAAAAAAAATACAAAACAAAAAAAGAAATGAGAAGGGTCAGATCGGGTCTAAGCCCAAAAATTATTATATTAGTGTCGGTGTATAAAATTTGATAATGTATTCCAAATATTAGCTACTCTTTCAGTAAATGTGTCTTAGAATCTTATATTGTTTTGATATTTTGTCGCAATTTAAGAGGGAAAAAAAGAATTATGTAATATAATTTCTTTGTTGATTGCATAATATTATTCTTTGTTTCTTTTATTTTTGTGTATGGTTAATAACCGAATAACCTAACCAAACCGAATCGAAACCGATAACAACCAAACCGATAAATATCTATTTTATTTTATTTGGTTTGGTTTTAATTATTTAACAACGATTAGATATAAATAATTAGCTATTTGATTTGAGTTTGACTAATAACCGATCCAAATCAAACCGTGAATACCCCTAAATTGATAAGTATTATATTTCATTATATCTTGGTTAAAGTTCCCTTAAATCCTCTGTGGTGTATTTATGTTTTTCTTTTTCCCAAAAATATTCTTACCCTATAATCCACCCCGTTTATGATTCAAAACAAAAACACATGGGTCAACTATACATAAGATCCTTTCTATTCCCTCAGTTTCATTTTATTTGACCCTGATACTAAAAATAGTTATTTTAATTTACTTATCTAATTTATGAAATCAAGAAAATTTTGTTAATATATTTCACTCTCTATCCTTATTATTAGTAAATAATTACATCAGATAATAATAGTCAAATTTATAATTTCAAAAAATCATTAATAAAATTAGTTAGTAAAATATACCCCTAATTAAAATTTTCTTAATGAATGTGCCAAGTTAACAAGGACCAAGTAAAATGAAATGAATGGATTATTAACGAACATCTACCTCTTGTCTTCCTTTCTTCTTAGTCCCTCAGCTTATAGGTACCTTTTTCACTACGTACAAACTGAAATATCAAGATCGTTCCTAGTAGACAATGCAGCCTAATGCAGGTCAAAACTCTATAATTTTTTGGGAAAAGTATAATAATAACCACTCGGTCCAAACAAATTTCACCAAATGGTCCTACAATTTATATTTCCATATTGTAGCCATTCGTTGCTGACTTCCTCTTTTCTTTGTTTTTTCAATACTTTTTTTTCTTCCTTTTTTGTCGCTTTTTTTAAAAAAAGTTACTCTTCTAATTTTTAAAAAATCAAATACAATTTTGTAGTTCTCCTATTATTTCTTTGTAGTTTTTTTTAACAATTAAATACAAATTTGTAATATAATAATTACTACTATTTTTTTATAATCAAGCAAATATAAAAAGAGTGTACTTTTATTTGTTATATAAAAATAATATTTTTTATACAACAATGATACATATATATATATATTTCATACAACAATAATACAATTTTTATACATGTCATTTTTTTTTTTGTGTATATATATATATATACTACAGTTTCTATACACATTTTATATGTATACATATTTTATACAATAATTATATAGTTTCTATAGAAATTTAATATATATACATATTTTATACAACAACTATATAATTTTTATACACATTCTATACAGTTAATATATACATCTTATACAGATACACATTTTATACGACTACTATACTGTTTCTATACATTTTTATATGTATCTTATATAGATACGTATTTTATGCAACAACTATACGATATTTATACACATTCTATGTAGTTTCTAGAAATGGCTAGTGGGTGGAATTAAAATGGCCGAATTGCTACCCCATGGCATAACTTTGAAAATAGCCATTTGGGTGGAATTTATTTGTATAAACAACATAAATCTCATCACTTTTGGAGCTAATTACTCCTCATCCCAACTCTTTTCAATATTACTAAAAGTTTTGAAAAATCTAAAATCTCGGATATATTACTGAAATCTCGGATATATTGCATTGGTCCCGATACAATGCGTTGCTCGAAAATCTGAAATCTATGATACATTACTAAATCTCGGATACATTGTGTTGGCCCCGATACATTGCTTTAGTAGGTTGGTTATTATGTATCACGATCATAATTAATTCATGATACATACTGTTTCAGATACATTACTTCATTTTCTTCGAATACATATTGTATTCATATACATTACTATCTCCAATACATTACTTAAAAACTGTGATAAAATGTAATTAAATAAAAGATATGAAATATTATGTAAATATAGTAAAATAATTAATGCTGTAATGTAATTTTTTCAATTTATTTAGCCTAATGGATATGGGGTGTCCTTTTCCCTATTTTTTTTTGTTTTAAGGCCCATCTCATGTACTTACTTAAATGGGCTTTGCCCTTGTTCATAATTTAGATAATAAGCAGACTTTGATAGATAATTTGTAGAGCATTGTACTTGAAAGATGGTACAGGGATGGGGAGCAACCATGATAACTACGGGTTCGACAAAATTTAGTAATTTTAGCTCAAATTTTATAATTGATGTTAGAAAATTATTCGTCTAATTTGTAAAAATAACTTAATAAGAACTCGATAGATTTAGAACTTATAAATTAAAAATTCCGGCTCCACCTTTGAAGTTGGGATACACCCCTTTGCCCTTGATGAGCATACATTGTTAATATTGAAGTAGAGGATTCCCTTGTAGTAACCATACACTATCCCTATTGGTTTGATTAATTAAATTTCTTTCATTTCACTTAAACTTTATTCATATTTTGATTGGATTTCTTGTGCATGGTAATTAGATCCTTGTTTCTTCAATTCAACTGTGATAGAATTCATCAGTGTATTTTAGCTTCTTTATTTTCTTCTAATTCCAAGTGAATTTTCAAGAAGATTAATTGTTGGGTTTCATTCAAATTGTTTGATCCTTACCAATTTGCACATTACAAATTCGCTATCACTTTGACTAATATATAAACGTCAATAACTCTTAACAAAATTCTGACTATGGGATGTTACTATAGTTTAACTCTTCTCTTAAAGTTTTTTATTATCACCCAATATTTATGTAATAAACTGATTTACTTAAAATCTAAGTTTCGAAAATTAAAGGATAGAATTGGTAAATATTTATCAAATGTATGCATGTCATGTCACATGTGTATATGACTTATGAGTATACATAATTATTACTTAATCATGATTACTTAATGTAAATATTCATTTCATTAAATTACTTAATTACGATGGGTTGTGTTAGTTTGATATACTCTCTCCATTTCGTTTTACTTGGCCTCTATACTAAAAATAGTTATTTCAAATTACTTGTCCAATTTATAAAATTAATAGAATTTTGTTATATCTTTTCCTTTCTACCCTTAGTAATTAAATAACAACATAAAGTAATAATAATCAAATTTAAAGTTTTAAAGTATTATTAATAAAGTTAATTTAATAAAATACATTCATAATTAAATTTTTTTTAATGGGTGTGTCAAGTCAATAAGGGATAAGTAAAATTGAACGGAGGAAGTAAATACCAATTCAATATGGATAAATATTTACTGATATAATACAGCAAAAATGTGACTAGGATGCAAGTGTTCCACTGGTCACTGGATAACTATGACAAGTGTCTCTTTGTCACATTTGCCATACTTCCAAATCCTAATTGGGGTCTTGCCTCATTGATTGTCTATGGTTCTCTGTTTCTTTTTTCTTTTTAAATTATTTCTCCTTTTTCGTTATTTTATTACTCTTTTTATCATGAGAATTAGGTGAATTGTGGATCACCTTGACATTTTTGGACCTCTAGAAAATCCTAAATATATATGCATGGTGCTTCCACTAGAATTCGATTTAGGTTTAATGTAAATAAAATATTAAGACTACGAGGTTATACAAATAATTTAAATTTTGAAAATGAGATACGTAACTTATTGCAACAGATAAAAGATACTTTGCTCGTATAAAAATAGTTTACACAAATATATAAATTAATTAAACTCGAAGTAGAATTATGTTTGAATATTAATAACGTTAATGCTCAACTGATGTGTTGTCCCATCAAATTGTCTCCAAGTTTATATAATTTTTTTTTGGTACATCGAAAAATGCTAAATATTTAAAGTCTCTCATAAGTTACATGACTTAAATCAGTCGGAAGATAAGCATAATTTTGTTGGGCGTATCTCACAGATTAACAATTTTTTTGCTTGTTTGTGTCCTTTATGGGTCTATAAATTTGCATTGTTTTGCCTTCCTTCAAATATATGTGTAATATTCACTTTGTTCACTTCCAACAATATTTACGATCTTCAATAATGATAGACGAGAATGACATCTTATGTCCTTCTCATTAATAAGCTTGACATAAAGTAAGCAATCAATTTCCACTTCTAATTAGTCTTTGAATCCCCATTTTCTGGCTAATTTGAAACCTTATTTGGTACTCCACAATTTTGAAGTAAAAATTGATGTAGGTGATGTTCGGACTAATTGCATATATTTAATTATTATTTGTCTTACATCGTAATATTTTTATCGCCATTTAAAGAGTGATAATTATAATGGCTTGAGCTTATGTTGATATATTTTGATGATTAGATAAGTTTTAATATATCTGAAGCTAAATCGGAATTAGACGAGCAAGGAATACACAAAAATGAGCAGTTCTAGGGCAGTGCGTCATGGATGTTGATCTTTGAAGCTTGAATTGATTATCATATTGGTTTATTTATTTAATTTTGGTCTTCATTATTTGACCGACTATCCAATACTATTCACGAATTTTAAATTGAACTCAAAAGTGGGGATTCAAGATTAATTCTAATAGGATAATTAAATAATAGAGCAAGTTCTTAACCTTGGGCATGACTTCACAATTAAGATTGACATATACCTATGTTGCCTTGCTTTATTATCAAACGTATTATTAATGCATTAATCTTGTTAATTCTAATTTCATAGGCATAGAGGCATCATTAGATTAACTCGAACACATTCACAAGAACTTGAGAGATATTCTTACGAGCAATATTACGTAAATCAATACATTAAATAAATTAATGACCCATAGCCCTAAATTATTTTCTCTTGTTGAATTTTGTCTCTAAGTTTGCTTGCTTTCTAATTATTTTCTAGTTTTGTAGTCTCTTTTATTTAGTTAAATAAGAATAACTTTCGTAATCCGTTTGAATAAATAATAAGATTAGTTTAATTTAGTTGATGGTTAATCACAAGTTTTTATGGGTTCGACACTTTGATCTTATTACTTTATAACTTATACGATCGCGTATACTTGTGTGTACATTTGAGAGCAATAATTTTTTAGCTTCATTATCAGTTATTTATTTATTTTAGTTTGGTTCAATATTTTGTTTATATACTTGTCTCGAGATATCTGAATGATAGTTGGTCGAATGTTGACTATTTATACTCTTGGTAGTCTTTGAAATGGTACGGTTGCCCTACTTTTATTCTCCATCCGAGCCCCCCTATTATGATTCATGTTGACATGAGTATTGAATATATTCTAATAGGGAAACATATATCTGGACATAATTAAAAGGAGCAAAATATTTCTGTACTAATTTGATTGCTGAATTTCAAGCTGTTTCCTAAATATTCCTCAGTGAAAGGTTCTCAACTTATAGAGGGGCTTCAGCACAAATTGGAATACCAACTTTTAACTAATTTGCATTAGTTTAATTTATTGCCATTCACATGCACACTCATGGTTCATAAACATGGCATAAATCGATCAACATTAGTTTATTGCCATCACAAAATCATGGTTCATAAATATGGATTGTTGTTCTCAATTTCCAGAATAAATACAATAATATATTACTACAGCTAGCTAGTTATTTAAATGTTTCTAAAACGAAAACCTATGTTAGAAGTATAATTAAACTTCAGCCATAGCAAGAACCAAATTAAGTGCGTACATCGTCACGTTCACACATAATTTTCCTCATTTCTCATTTGCAGTTTGGTGCCATCTTCAAAAACATTATTTTATAAATAGTAGAAATTTTCAATAGCTTTCTACCAAGCTTAACATATGGTGTTTGCAAGGCCAACAAACACCTACGAATACAAAAGATGAACTGGTGGCCCTTCAGGGTACTCTTCAACTTGCAAAAGAAAAACACCTCATTCCTCCCTTGCAAATTTACATCAACTCAGAGGTAATTCTCCACATACTAAAAAGCAGAAAATATACATGCATTATTGATGATTCTATTGAAAAGCTAACCAGGTGGTTGGCTTATGCTTTTAGCAATTTATGGATGCATGCAATAGTACTTAATTCTGCAAATTATGGGGGCCTTCTATATAATCCCATCACCAACCCCTTTATTATGAGTTAGTAGTTCACTTATGCATCGTTATATAACCTAGACGCCAAAAGCTATCTTCAAAGTTAAGTTAAAGCCGATGTCCATTTTCTTAATATTATGTTGCTAATCTCTTTAACTTATGGACTCATGCAACCTAATAAAGGGATTAGAATGTTTTTACCTTCGTTCCTTCATTTTCCATTACTTCAACTTGGGAGTAGTTTTTATTTTAAAAAAAACTGGGGAGTAGTTGTTACTTTAAAGGGTCCGTTAGATACATGGAATAAGAATCACTATAATTTCAAGATGAAATTTGAGATTAACTTTATCCATTTTTTATTGAGCTATTGAAATGTGATCAGGAGGTCACGAGTTCAAGTCTTGAAAACATCCTCTGGCAGAAATGCAAGGTAAGATTGTGTACAATACATCCTTATGATGGGACCCTTCTCAGGACCCTGCACATAGCGGAAACTTTAGTGAACCGAGCTGTCATTTTTATTAGCTAATTCCAAAATTATTTTATATACCACTATTTATATTAAAATAATGAGATTACTACCTCATATAGAGGGTGATAAAATAATCTCATGGAATATCCTTACTTATCCCAATTCGTATACCAAACAATCCACAAATGGTTAGGATATACCACTTTTTACAAAGTAAATTAGTGTATCAATTATTAATACCTAAAATATGTATATCCTAGCAAAACATTTGTCCTATAGCTATAAAAACAAAACTTACGTCCTATAACTATAACACATCCACAAATTAGAGGAATTAAACTACGATTTAAGCAAACAAAAGGACTATAAAAGCAATTTAGCATCTGCATGGAGGGGACCATAGATTTTGTGCCTATTACACGTTTGCCACTTGACATTCAAACAATGAATAAATGTACGATGGGTTATAGGAGAAAGTGCCAACAGTCCAACTAGTCCCTACATATTCAGATTTTTTTCACATCACATAATAAACTATACTGTACTTTACCCTACTGAATCTTATGGAATCCAATTGCTCTTCTTTCATTGGTTGTGTTACGTATCTTTTTTCCTACTTTCCTTTTATTCTCTATTTTTTCCAATATTTGATTTACTTTTTTAAAAAAGAAAAAATGGTTTTCTATCTCATTTTGAAAATTGGGACCTACTCTCGTTCATTACAAACCCCTTTCAATTTTTGTTGTTTATTTCTTAAAATAATTATTCTTTTCAGGTTAAGCATGTTACTTTTCTTTTTTGATCTGTTTTGTATTTTCTCTATTTCATACTCCCCCCATTTAAAAAAAAATGACCTAATTTGACTTGGCATGAAGTTTAAGAAAATAAAGAAGATTTTTGAATCTTATGGTCCTAAATTAAAGTTATATCAAATGTATCAAAATGCCCTTTAATCTTGTGATCTTAAACATGTCATGTGGAAAGTTGAAATTAAAGTGCTGCCAAAAAAGAAAAAGATCATTCTTTTTGAAACGGACTAAAAAGAAAAGTAGGTCATTCTTTTTTAAACGGAGGGAGTATTAGTTATCAACTTATTATAAATAAATATTTATCTTAGATTACTTGTTTATTTATTAAATTAAAAAAAAATTAATTAAATTTTTTTCATTTTAAATAAGTTTATAAGTTTCAAAGTTTCTTTTTCAAAAGAATGGATAAAAGGTAAATTAGTAAAACTATTCATTTTATTTATAGTTTTTTAAGAAGCGTTTAAAAAAAAAAGTGAACAATTAATATGAGATGGAGGAAATATTTGTCCAATATTCTACATGACAAATATAAGATCACAAGATTTAAAAAACTACATATATATTTAATTTAAAATCATAAAATTCACACACCTTTCTTGATAATCTTGAATTTCATGCGCAGTCATGAATTATGCGATTGGAATCTAATTGAATGGTAGAGTTTTGAACTTGAATTATGTGACTGCTTATAATCATGAAGGAGCGCTTTCATTTTCTTAACTTCTAATTGATTTAACTAATTACTAGAAAGATTTAAATTTGTGTCTTACTTCTTATTTTTCTAATATTTAGTAAAGTAGATTACTTCTGAAACCAATTAATCTTAAAATTTTCGTGTCATTCAATATCAATTTTATTTTTCTGTTTCGTTTTAGATAATAAAAAGAAAAAATGGCTGTTCGGGACTCCCAAGGGGCAGTGACATTGTTTAAGTAATTAATTTTCTTAAAATGGCAACTCCACCAATTTCTAAAAGTCAAATTAACATAATGAAACTATTCGAATTTGTTGTGAATAATTAGATATATTTATAGTACTTTCTTTTCATATTTTCTAATTCTAAATATATTAATATACTAAACACAAATTCAATAACAACATACACACTATAAATCTATAATCTTACAACTGAATTCTGAAAGCTAAAGAGGGTAGAATATATATAGATTATATCTGTACTTTTATGAGGTAAAAATACTATTTTCGTTACACACTCACTTAAAACTAAACACAATTACAAGAATTTATTCAAATCATTTTCATTTAAACTCGAAAAAGTTAAAAGTCATAAATGAATTTGATATATTTATGGTACTTTCTTTTCATATTTTCTAATTCTAAATATATTAATGTACTAAACACAAATACAATAACAACATACACACTATAAATTTATAATCTTACAACTGAATTTTGAAAACTAAAGAGGGTAGAATATATATAGATTATATCTGTAATTAAAAAAGATAGAATATATATAGATTATATTTGTACTTTTATGAGGTAAAAATATTATTTTCATTACACACTCACTTAAAACTAAACACAATTACAAGGATTTATTCAAATCATTTTCTCTTAAGCTCGGAAAAGTTAAAAGTCATAAATGAAACAGACAATATTATTTATAGAGAATTTGAGGAGTGAACCAATAAAATCATAATGATTCCACTAGGGAGTGTTTAGCAAATATGAAAAAAGACAAATAACGAAAAAAAATTTAAAAAAAATCAGTAATTATTACCATTTACCCCTATATATACAGAACCACATTTCTTCGTTAATATTCCTCTCACAAAAATCAACAGCTTCTCCGATCGTTCCTCAGCCGACACTGCCGGTTTTCCATATATAGAAATCTCTCCTAATTCAGGTGAACCATATAATATCACCAAATTCCTATTTTTTCGCATTTATATGCATACATTAATCCACAAATTCCATTTTTATTTATCCATACATTACTGTAAAAAGTTGCTAATATTACTTTTTCCCCTTTTGTATGAATAATCAGTCACTGAATTTGAATCCGTATAATATTTTGATTAAAAATCTCGTAAAATCTGTTGCTTTTTTTTAATCCTTTCATTTTTTTTTCCCACTGATATTATCGTAAACGTTGCTCTATTTTTGTTGCATTTTATATGAATTATAGGCTAGAGAAGTGAAATCCATAATATATATATATATTTTCGGTGAAAAATTCTTTTGTAAAAGTTGCTAATTTTTTTAAAATTAAGGATTTGATAAAAGTTGTACTAAAATGGAAGCAGTGATTGTTGATTCGAACAGAGCAATGGTAGGAACAAGCGCTATAATGGAATCGATCAGCTCCGGCGCCGTTAACGGAAAAGAGGTGGCCGACGTTCTATTTGATCCGACGGCTGTGGTGTCGGAGCCGGTGCCGGCGGTGGTGAAATTGGACGATGTAGATGATGTGGTTAATGGCGGCGGCGGAAGCGAGGAGGAGAAGAGGGAGATTGTGTTAGGGAGGAATATACATACATCGTCTTTTTCCGTTACGGAACCTGAGGCTGATGATGATTCTACGGGTGATAAGGAAGCGTATATGGCTAGTGTATTAGCTCGGTATCGGAAAACTCTCACTGATCGAACTAAGTTCCATTTAGGTACTGTGTTCGTTTTGATTTTGAATTGTGATACTTGATTCTGTTTATATTTATGCTTTGAAATGTTTTACCTAAGCCGAGGGTCTATTAGAAATAACCTCTCTATCTCTACGAGGTAGGGGTAAGTTTTGCGTATACACTACCCTTCCTAGACCCCATTTGTGGGATTACACGGGGTATATTGTTGTTGTTGATTCTGTTTATCTTTGGTTGCTCTATAAATGGAATCATATGTTTTCTTAGGTTGGCTTAGATTCATTTTTTGACAAAAGTTGCTACTGATGGCTAAATGTTGTGCATATCTGTTAGTGTTGGTTAACGGATCTTAATACCGTGAAACAGCTCAAGTAGATTCATGAATGTTCTGGAATTTCAGTATGGGGAAAAGAGGTGAGAGAGTCTTATGCCACACTATCTCTTGCCAAATCTATTTGACTATGTTAGATCCATAACCCGAGAACACACATTTGCGAGTACGTACCATAACCCCCCTTAAAACTAGAAAGACTAGGATATCAGCTCCATTATAATTTTAGGCTGAATACATAGACAAACACCTAAACTTGTTAGAACTTTTCATCTAGACACTTAAACTCAACTCACGACCTTAGCTCAAACTCTGTCAATTATATGCAGCGTTGACATGCCACAATGGGTGAGTTTCACCTATCTTGAGCTTGTCTAAATGTCTAAATTGAGTTAACATTGATTTTAAAACTAATAAAATCCATCCCTCTTCTTTATATAGTTCTCTCAATTCATATTTTCCCCTCAAAGTCTCCATTTTTGAAACACACCAAAAGCTCCAAGAACATTCAGAAACTAAAATCAACAACAACCTACAAAAAAATTAATGATCATATTTAGTTCAAGAATATCCATAAGCTAAAAATGACCAGTACCAAGCCATGGCAAAGCGCGATCGATGTTGACACTTCGAGAGCTAATCGGTGCAATCTAAAATGTAGAAACAAATAGGTTGCTCTGCCATTTTTCCTGCTGGTGGCACAGGGTTAGAGAAGCTGTTGGAAGTGAACTAAACCATAGGAAAGCAATCTCTGTTACTTTATATCACTTGGGTTGGATTTTGACATAAAAGGTCTCTATCTGATGGAAGGAACTAGAATTGCACACCAACTCATCTTGCTATCTGTAGAAATATAAAAAGTTGTGCTAAAAAGTGAGCTAATGCTAATCTAGTAGATACTGATCTCGTATGGTCGAGGTGTCCTTAGCTTAGCGGCGATCCTTCTCCAGCTAGAAGTGGAGTAAAAAATTCAAAAGAAGAGGCGAGGAAGAAGAAGGATGAGTGTTTTAGCTTTTGAGTGTAGCTGGGTCTGATTGGAATGAGATAGGAGGACTAAATGTCTATGGGTCTGGTCTCATTGTTGGTTTCGGGAAGCAGAAGAAGAAGCCAACTTTCTTTTGTTTTGCTCAATTTTCTTTCTTTTAGTTTTTGGAAGCTACTAAATCCATGTGTCTTTATTGTATTGTTTTTTTCCCAAGTCACCCACGCGTGAACTACACATATCTCATTTTTGACTGTCTCAATGCCTTGTGTCTGATCGGTATAGTTCTTGTGTAGTCTAGTTTTGCATTAGATACATGCCCTAGTTTAGGTGTCCAAATGAAATAATTGGGCAAGTTAGGGGGAAGCTTATGTGTTTGGCTTCGATTTTACTATAATTTTCCTTTTGGGGGCTTTTTGTTGGTTTCAGATTCTGATTTCTTCAGGCTTAATCTTCACCTAAGTTTGATATAGTTTTCCCTCCTTTTGGTGGGACAACATAATCTGGAATGGCTTTTGTCTTTCTTTTAAACAGGTATATGCGTTGTCTTATTTGCTGATGATTAAAGTTTGATTTTTGTGTTGACTTTAGTGTTAAAAAGTCGTTGTCTCTATTAGAACCATAGATATTGATTGCCTTTGTACTATCTTAGTGGTGTTAATACTAGTATTTTGTGCAATGAATATAGATATATTGTTGAAATTAGCCAATAGTACGTCTGAGTGGGTGGATGGACTAGTCTAGTTTACAGTGTCCTTTACTTCTTTCATTGCATTCCAAGTATAAAGAGATATTTGCCTTCTTATTTCTGATTGCTGATTGTCACAGGGTATCCATATAATTTGGACTTCGATTATGGTGCACTCACACAATTGCAGCATTTCTCCATCAATAACTTAGGGGATCCATTCATTGAGAGTAACTATGGTGTGCACTCAAGGCAGTTTGAAGTTGGTGTTTTGGACTGGTTTGCGCGCCTATGGGATATTGAGAAGGATGAATATTGGGGATACATCACAAACTGTGGAACCGAGGGAAATCTTCATGGAATCCTTGTTGGGTTAGTATAACTTTTTATTTTTTCCTTTTGGAACCTGTAGGTTTGCTGATGAAGAAATAGTTACCCTCCTTTTCCTCTTCTTTCCTAATCCTATGGAAAACATGATCTTAATATTACAGGAGAGAAGTATTTCCTGAAGGAATTCTGTATGCTTCAAAGGAGTCTCATTATTCTGTTTTTAAAGCAGCACGAATGTATAGAATGGAATGTGAAAAGGTTGGCACTCTGCTAACTGGTGAAATAGATTGTGCAGACTTCAAAGTTAAGCTACTAGCCAACAAGGATAAACCTGCAATCATTAATGTCAACATTGGTATTGTCTTACTCTTTCACTGTCTGAGATATTTCCCTAAATGCAACAACCATTTAGTTGCCTGAGGTGCCATCTTTTTTGGTTGACAGGAACTACTGTGAAAGGAGCTGTAGATGATCTAGATCTTGTCATAAAAACCCTTGAAGACTGCGGATTTTCACATGATCGGTTTTATATCCACTGTGATGGGGCTCTCTTTGGGCTTATGATGCCATTTGTCAAGCGCGTAAGTAGATTATTTCTCCAAACTGTTTTTATTGTGTAACTTCTCCTTGCATTTATTAAACTAGCCAATTTGAAGCGCATGTAAAAACACTTGTCTATTGTTAGCGAAGCAGGAGTTCATGAAATGCTATTATGAAATCGAAAATGTGAAAATAGTTTGCAGGCTTGTCAGGTATTTGATGCCGCTACCAATGTTGCAAAAGGTTATAATGTAAAATTGTTTTCTATTCTCTGTAACCATAGCTTTTGGAAGTAAGGGGAGAAAAAGATGAAGAAAAAAGCAGAATTCATTTTTTTTTTTGGCTGATTAGGACTAATAGATAAAACTAATCTTCTTTTCATATGTGTTCCTTGCGCGGATATACTTCTTCACAGTAAAAGCAAATCAGAGATTCTAAAGGAAGAAAAGAGAATTTGTATGCAGATCTACAGTCCCATTGGCAGTGTTTATATTTGTTATACTTTTTGATGAGTAAATGAATGTCCTCATGTGGGTATTTCTTCACGGTAAAAAAACAAAAAAGAGATTCTGTAAGCAGATACCATCCGCTGCCACAGCTTCTATGAAACATAAATTTGTCCATTATCTTTGGTTGCTCGTACTTACTACTATTTTATGGAGCAATGAATTTAAATATTAGCTTTTCAAAAAAAGATTGTTGAGGATGTCGCTATTGTTACAGAGCTTTCCTTTAACTAATATTTTAAATTTCTACAGGCACCAAAGGTTACTTTCAAAAAGCCAATTGGTAGTGTGAGCGTCTCTGGTCACAAGTTTGTGGGATGTCCAATGCCATGCGGTGTTCAACTAACAAGGCTAGAGCACGTTAATGCCCTTGCTAGTAACGTGGAGTACCTTGCATCAAGGGATGCCACTATCATGGGAAGTCGGAATGGGCATGCTCCACTTTTCCTTTGGTACACCTTGAACAGAAAAGGGTACAAGGGATTCCAGAAAGAAGTTCAGAAGTGCCTGAGGAATGCTCATTATTTGAAAGACCGTCTTATAGAAGCTGGAATCAGTGCTATGCTCAATGAGCTGAGCAGCACAGTTGTTTTTGAGCGACCTAAAGATGAGGAGTTTGTTCGGAAGTGGCAACTGGCTTGTGAAAGAAATATGGCACATGTTGTCGTGATGCCTAGTGTGACAGTTGATAAGCTGGATCACTTCTTGGACGAATTAGTTGAAGGGCGATCTATCTGGTACAAGGATGAGAACATCAAGCCTCCTTGTCTCGCTTCAGATATTGGGAGTAAAAACTGTTGCTGCCCTCAACACAGAGTGGTTTCTTAGATAGAGAAGCTATAGGTTTCCCATTGTTTCTGTAGGAAACATTATAGGCGTCCTAAAAGTGATGTTTGTATCAGAGAAGCTGTTGTTTTCTCATTGTTTCTGTATGAAACATTAGATTCATTGTAGAAGTGATGTTTGAATTGTGACTTGGAATCTCGTAGAAGGATATCGTTGTGGCCTTTTTACTTCTGCATTATTATGTTACCATAAGGAAGAATTTGCCAAAATTACGTGGCAGCTTTGTGAGTTTTCTGTGTTCCTCTTCACTTTCTCTCTATGCTGTCTTGGGTATGACAAGGGGTTAAACAAATATTGCTAGCATGGTTTCTTCCACAATTTACTTTCTCAGCCATAGCAAATATTGAGAAAAAAATTTGAAAAGTTATTTTGAGACAGAGAAGAAAGATGGGGAGTATTAACGTTATCGAGAAGTTTTCAAGAGCTGATGAAGTCCTCCCGAAATGCCTTTATGGACATTCATCAACGTCCCGGCATCTCAGATCTATTTCTAGTCTTGTTCGGTTATGACTGCAATATTTTTGGTCAATCAAGTCAGATTATTGAATGTAAAAGTTTTAACCAAGTTGGGAAAATATATATACGTTTTCTTGCCTTCTTTGGTGGAGCCAAGAGGGGATGGAAGGTTTTGTATGTGAGTGCGCGCGTTTTTCCTCTTCCTTTTTTTGGGCTGGGAGAAAATATGCGTTTTAGCAAGCACTTTGAAATTTAAGATATACAACTTTGTTAGACTGCAAATATTTAATCATCATCAAAGAGTTCCGTACTTTATATTTCAATTTAACAGTGGATCTTTAGGAACAACTCCAACTCCACGGTTTGCTTATCCTTATTTGTGCAATTACATTATCCTACAAATCTGAAATTACTTTTTTCTTCTTCTAGTACAAAGTAAAAGACATTATTTAAAGTGTCTCAACCATGACGGGGTACTTGTTCTTGAGCATCCTGACAAGTGTTGGCTGGACAGAATCATCTGTGTCTAATGGCGTCCATCTGCAAAGGGAGACAAATTTTCAAATTAGTAATGCAGTTCCTCATAGGGAATTATAATTTTTTTCAAAAACTGATCTGGTTTATTTTCCTTACTTGTATCTGCAGACAAGATGATGAAGAAAAACAGAAATTTCCAGTTTGGCCAAGTTGATTCCAGGACACATGCGGGGTCCGCTTCCAAATCCAAGGAAGCTGAAAGGTTTTAGAGGCTCCTGTACAGAATCCAACAAGTTTCTTATAAAATCTCAGGGGCTAAATAGAATGAGCCTGCTTATTATGTTGGAAAATTTACATCAAATCTAGAAGGATCAAACTTCTCAGGATTAGGAAAAATCTTGGGGTCGCGGTGGATGGACACCACATCCAAGTTAAGTGACCATCCCTTCTTGATTTTGCACCCTGAACATGGTTTTAAAGAGTCATTTTAGGTCATACAAAACTCAGATATTGAGAAATCTGACAGTTACCCTCAATCTCGAAATCTTGTGCTGCTTTTCTTGAAAACCATGGAAGGATTGTGGCCATTCGAAGTGTTTCACTGATTACCTGAACATTGAAATATCAAAAGAAAAAGTTAAATTTTTGATTTTTCAGGTATTAACAGAAGCTGGATTTATGACTAATATGCAGCTCACTTTAGCAGTGTAAGGCATATTGTTGACTTCAAACCAGGTGAGATCTGTGCCGTGTTTTCTAGCTTGGATTTCTCTATGTTCCTCCTGTAAATAGAAGATTCTAAGTTATAACCTAATGGCAGCAGTTAAAGGCTTCTCCTTTTCCCTGTTAGGTTCAATAAGAATTACCCTTAGTCGTTCCAATACATCAGGATTTTCTTGAATATATTTGAGGAGCCATGTCAAAGCAGCAGTTGTAGTATCATGGCCTGCAACTAGTAGTGTCAATATGTTGTCCTTCAACTGTTTATCTGTGAGTTTGTCATCATCATCTCCTTCTGGTGCATCTTTGCCACGCTTCTTCACTAGGGATTGCAAGAAATCTTGTTTCAAGCTTTTCCCACTCTTCCGTTGGTCAATTATTGAGTCTAACATAGCATACATTCGATCTCGAGCCTGTAGTTTGCAAATAGTCCTTTCTTTTAAGCTGTCCATTTATCCTATTTTGCATAGAATATCGACAATTTGTTACCTGAATGCCACGATAAAAGGCAGTTCCCGGGACTTTAAAGGGTAAAGAAGCAAAAGAGCCAGAAATAATCTTGAAATTGGTTCGAAATTTCTCCTGTTCCTCACCAGTTGGCTCTAAGCTCATTATCATGTTGCCTATCACCTTGAGTGTAAACTGCAAAACATAATGATACAGGTTCCAGAATGCCTCTAAATCAAAACCAAACTCTATAAAAAATTATCAAAAGACTCAACTGTGGAAGCTTCTTCGAGAACCAAAACTTTTCTTCCAGACCACTGATCCAATGTTTCAATAGCTAAGCTGTTGATAAACTGAAAATACTTCTTAAGGCCATCAACAGATAGTGGTTCAGCAATTAATCTTCGGAGTCTCTTGTGTGCCTCTCCTGTCTGTTGGAGCAAGCTAGTAGGTCCAAGTACTTGCTGTCCTGTGTAGAAAAGGTTTAAGCTCACTATCCCATCTTTTCCTGTCAACAAGATTTTGCTTGCTTCTCTTCCAGTCATGAATACCGTGTACCTTCCTAATACAAAGCTCTTAAACACCTTCCCATACCTAATAAACCAAACCATGACATAACACAATCATAAAATTGAGGTGAGAATTTAGATAACAGAGAGCATACTAAGAATTTTCTTCACGGAGTGATGAAAAGATAGCGTGTGAAGAGCTTTCTGAAGGAAGGACAATGCTAGATCAATCTCTAAAGCATATATATATAGCTAAAATTATCTTCCTGAACAACTTTTTAACCTTTCTACAACATAACACATATTCAGGATCCCCTGGAGAGAATGTTAATGCTAGAACAATTTGAACAATTTTCGACGTGCTATATTAAGATGTGCAAAAATGATCATATACTATGATGAAATTGTTGTGTCATTAACCAACACTTACAGCATTTTTGTACTTACAGTTTCTGTCTCTTGTTAATGAAGCTGTATATACCAGCAGGGCTTGAAAATTCGGATATGAAAGAGAGACTTTCTCCCATAATAGGCCATCCCAAGGTACCTGGAATTGCTTCCATTTCTTTTGGAGAAGATTTTGTTCTTAATAGGACTAGTAAAACTACTAAAACCAACACTACTAACATAACCATAAACATGATTAGCTCCATTCTTGATTGTAATAAATTTGTAAAACTTGATGAGTTTATATGTGAAATTGTAGTGATGATCTCAAGAATTTTCTGTGAACAGCTTCAGTATTAAAAATAATTCCTTGTATAGTTTTGTGTTCTTTTTTGATTAATTTTTACAAGATGAGTGTGTAAGATAAATTGACTCCATTGAGAATATAATACTCCCTTCCTCCAAATTTATGTGACATCTTTTCCTTATTAGTCAGTTTCAAAAAGAATAACTCCCTTTTATATTTAGTAACAATTTAACTTTGAATTTCTTATTTTATTCTTAACAAGATGGTACATAGCGCACAAATATCTATGATTTATTTTAGACCACAAGTATTTATATATACTCTATTCAAACACTATGGGGGTGGCAGAAGAGTGGAGTGTGTCGGAGGCAGAGAGGAGACAATCAACGTGAAATGTCACTTATGAAACTTGTTTTTACTGCTTCCATAGCTTCACTAGGAAGACTTTTTTTCTCCTTTTCAAGAAACTTATTTCTTTACAGAAAATATTTTTAAAAAATTTCAACCAACAAGCATGGAAAAATTGGTATCAACATTATATTCTTTATCTAATTTTCTGCAATACTACATCTGAAGAAGACAACTTCACTTTCCTATTGGAATTAAGCCA
The DNA here is from genome assembly GCA_031232105.1 of Capsicum rhomboideum. Lineage (NCBI taxonomy): Eukaryota > Viridiplantae > Streptophyta > Magnoliopsida > Solanales > Solanaceae > Capsicum > Capsicum rhomboideum. Next base: position 15,143,413 of record CP124715.1, on the reverse strand, counting down.
AATTTTAACTTAGTTGGTGTCAACATTCTTGTCTACTTGACACGTGGATGTGAGGAGTTATTAACTAATCCTAATCCTTCAACTTGGCTGATACGTAGATTTTAAAAAGTTATATGTTAAACTAATATCCAAGGACTGCCACTCACTGTTGTTTATATTGGAACTATGTCAATTTTTAACTTGGTGTAAATATTCTTGTCTAATTACAGCTACTTGACATTTGGAAGTGATTAATTAATCTTTGAAGCAATGCAACAATGAATTTTTTGGCGTTGAAATCATGGCTACTTCCTATGAATATTTGGCATCTAATTTTATAATAATGTCAAAATAGATTCACGTCGCTGTCACATGTACATTCAACTTCTTCTTTTTTCGGTTATCCACACGGATTTGGTGTTCATTTTGGAGTTCGAGTAATTCAAATTCGCGTCGCGTAAAATTCATTAAATGAGGAAATACTTTCATTTTTGGGGCTCGAATTCGAGACTTCTAGTCAAGAATGAAGCCATCTTATCCATCTCAGCTGAACCCTCATGGCTGATTCGATTCAACATTTAAATTACTAGCAACTTTGTTATGTTGGGTTAATTAATGGAATTTAACTTCTTGTTTCATACGCGAATTCTTCTCTTGTTTCTTGTTATATGGTTGTCTTGTATATCAAATTGAAGGGTTTAGGACAGCTGGTTTTAGATGTTAGTGCATGCCTCTATTTTGTAAATATCCTAGAAAAATTGACATCCTTCCATAATCAGAAATAGCAAAAGATACAAGAAACTATTTGATAAGTGGAGATAGAGTTTTGTTGGTTGGCATTATGACTCATTTGAGTCTATATTTGACCAAATTCATGCAAGACAAGTTAGGATTTGAAATTTATGGGTTTCAAATTCTAACTCTTTTAAGGTATTAGGTTGTAAATGAATAATTTATACATATTCAATTAATTTCTTAAAATAAATACAGAATTTGGACCAAAGTTACTGAATTCGGCTGAATCCGTATCTCAAAAGCTACGTCCGCCCCTAAATTCATGTAACCTAAAAACCTATAAGTGGATTAGATCATGATTTATGCATTTACTTAAGACTTAATTAGTTTACACCTGTTTGGTTTTGATCCAATTCGTCCATTTGACACCTTAATTTTTACGCGGGCTAACCGGAAGTCCACAGGCCACAACAATTCATGCAGGGAGGGCGTGCGCCTTATTATTTTGTGCGGATATATACAAGCTAACTGTTTGGTATATTAGACAGTATGGGAAGAATGATTCCAATGAATTTAATGAATTAGACTGTAATATTTGATGAAGCTTCATCTCCATAAGGTGGAGCATAATGTGACCCAAAATTAATCATGTTTACTAGATATGGAAGATATTAGCTCTACTTATTTTCTTGTTAAGCTAAAATTGTAGCATAATAATTATTCTTTTATGTGATGGTTGAGATGAATTTAGTGCATACACCAGCCCAACAGTGATTTCCAACTTTGGACCGCTGTTTTATTGACATAAGTAATTTTCTTCTCACAAACAAGACTTTATAGGAAAAAAGAAAAGAAGTTTCCCTTTGTAGGATTCCATTTACAAAACAAACTGTATGATAAATAGACCTAAAGTCTATATGTGATCTTATTTTCAAGTAAGCCATCCAGACTTTGGCCTTGGGTTATTGCTTTTCAAATCTGAAGTCCACTCTAATATCTGATCATAAAAGGGTAGTCCGATGCACTAAAGATCCCCTTATGCATGGGCTCTGTGAAAGAGCTGGATCACAAGAGTCTATTGTATGCGGTCTTATTAGGGGTGTGCATCGGTCGGTTCGATTCGGTTTTATGTATTATCGATTCAGTTTATCGGTTTTCAGTTTGTAAATACGCTAAACAAATAAGATATTTTTTATCGATTTTCGATTAATCGATTTTTAGTCATTAACGGTTCGGTATTCAGTTTAACCGATAAGAAAATGCTCATATAAAACTAAATTACTTTTCCAGCATGTAAGTCAGTAACAAATTAACAAATAACATATCCTGTAAAATAGTTCCAATAGCTCAATGTTATCTTCAAACTTCGGAAACAAACCAAACTAAAGTATGATCAATAGGATCAACTATTCAAATGTAACTGCTTACATTCATCAAGACACTTTAAGAGTCGGAAAACTGCTTAAGTCTCCCTAAATTTGCATCAGATGAATTTTCGACAACATTGTACTTAGTAATTCCCTTTTGTTCAAAGAATACACAACACTTTCAAGAAAGTGAAATCAAGAAAAACAGGAATATGCATAAAACCACTACTCCACTATTAAGAGGTAGAGAGAAATTAAGAGGAAAGGGGAAAGTAAATTGAATAGGGTTTTGTAAAATGTGAAGTCACTATTATATAAGTAGATGTAAAGTAATATTCCCTCCGTTTTAAAATAGTTGACCCTTGTTGACTTGACACTCCCCTTAAGAAAATATTTATTATGAGCTTATTTTACCAAATTAGCTTTATTAATTGTGTTTTAAAAATATAAATTTGAGTATATACACTTTCTGTATTCATTTATTGCTAGGGATATCATGTTTACTAGATATGGAAGATATTAGCCCCACTTATTTTCTTGTTAAGCTAAAGTCGTAGCATAATAATTATTCTTTTAATCATGTGATGGTTGAGATGAATTTAGTGCATACACCAGCCCAACAGTGCTTCCCAACTTTGGACCACTGTTTTATTGACATAAGTATTTTTCTTCTCACAAACAAGACTTTCTAGGAAAAAAGAAAAGAAGTTTCCCTTTGTAAGATTCCATTTGTATGATAAATAGACCTAAAGTCTATATGTGATCTTATTTCGAGTAAGCCATCCAGACTTTGGCCTTGGGTTATTGCTTTTCAAATCTGAAGTCCACTCTAATGTCTGATCATAAAAAGGTAGTCCGATGTACAAGGTAAAGATGCCCTTGTGCATGGGCTCTATAAAAGAGCTGGACCACCAGAATCTATTGTATACGGTCTTATTAGAGGTGTGCATCGGTCAGTTCGATTCGATTTTATGTATTATCGGTTCAATTTATCGATTTTCGGTTTGTAAATACGCTACACCAATAAGATATTTTTTATCGATTTTCGATTTATCGATTTTTAGTCATTAACGGTTCGGTGTTCGGTTTAACCTATAAGAAAACGCTCATATAAAACCAAATTACTTTTCCAGCATGTAAGTCAGTAACAAATTAACAAATGACATATCCTGTAAAATAGTTCCAATATCTCAATGTTATCTTCAAACTTCGGAAATAAACCAAACTAAAGTAAAATCAATAGGATCAGTTATTCAAATGTAACTGCTTACATTCATCAAGAAACTTTAAGAACTAGGAAACTACTTAAGTCTCCCTAAATTTGCATAAGATGAATTTTCGACAACATTATACTTAGTAATTCCCTTTTGTTCAAAGAATACACAACACATTTAAGAAAGTGAAATCAAGAAAAACAGGAATATTCATAAGGCCACTACAAAGAGGCGAAGAGAAATTAAGAGGCAAAGGGAAAGTAAACTAAATAGGATTTTGTAAAATGTGAAGTCACTATTATATAAGTAGATGTAAAGTAGTATCCCTTCGTTTTAAAATAGTTGACCCTTATTGACTTGACACTCCGCTTAAGGAAATATTTATTATGAGCTTATTTTACCAAATTAGCCTTACTAATTGTGTTTTGAAAATATATACTTTATGCAGTCATTTAATGCTAAGGATATTATTGTAAGAACATAATAAAATTATCTTGATTTCATAAATGAGACAACTAAATTGAAACAAATATTTTTAATAAGAGGGCCAACTATTTTGAAACGGAGGGAGTAATTAAATAGTCTTATTGGGTTATCAGTTTACCCAATAACCCAATAATAAAAAACTAAAACCAAACCAAGAACCCATTAGTGGTTGTTTTTTTTTATAAAACCATTAGAAACCGTTAACCCAATAACTCGATAGCAATAAAACAATAGCATTTTTTTCGATTCGATTTATTGATCGATTCGATTTTTGCACCCCCCTAGACCTTATCCTAACTTTCTGCAAGAGGTTATTTCCCTGTCTTGAACCCATTACCTCTTGATCATATGACAACAACTTTATCAGTTATTTCAAGGCTCACCTCAATAAGCATTAAGAATCCAATATCTCGACTAGTATTAGGCTTTGTCAAGTTATGAATCCACACAAATAGTTCCAAATGTGGAAATAAATAAAGAGAAAAAAGTGCAACCATAGTATTTCCTATCAGAAGAATCTTATCACCAGCAAGGTGTCATTTTCAAACTCTATAGTTCCCACAACCGGAGGCTACACAAATAATACATAATGATACTCAGCCGCATAAAAGATGTTGAACAATAACTAACTGCTGTTTATAAACCAAGTATATGGCAAAGCATTTCATGTAACTAGTATTGATAATGATACAAAGTGATCTGATCTGATCAGAATGCACTCACAGCCTGTAACACTATTCATTACATATCAATATATACAAGGCTCTATGCTAAATTACTAGCCTTTTGACATTTTCAACCCATGTTGTTGAAGTTCATGAAGCTAGGTTGGGTCTGCCCACCAATATTTTGGGTACTTGTGGTAGACTGAGGCTGCTGCTGTTGTTGCGTATGGAGATTACCACATTGGACAAATGACTGCGGCTGGGGAGGAAAATGTGGACGCGGCCCCCTGCTTCCATTTGCAGCTGACAGTTGACCAGCTGCTATCTTTAGCCGCTGCAGTTCTTCTCTCAAAGCTTCATTCAGGGCTGGAGATTATTCACACATGTCAATACAATTAATAGCACTGAAAATTATACTTATTAAGTTATTATAAGGCATACCATCTCTAAGATGGGCTTGTTGTTCCAAAGCTTGCAACCGTAGCTTGAGTTCTTTGTTTTCAGTAGTCAATCCACTATTGTCTCTCTGCATCATCATACAGAAATGACATGAAAATGATTTAAGGATATGTTAATTGCTATTACGTTTCTTGACAACAGTGTTAACAATAGTATAATTTGCAGTGGTAATATTACATTCAGCAACACATAAATACAGTTGATACATGTCTACAGAAATGTCCACAACTGGAAACTGTGATTTTGCACGCACAGCATATACGACTCATGGATAAATGGATCGTCCTAATGTACGTAACCCACCCAAACTAATGAGAATGAGGGCAAAGAGTCCAACTGTGGAGCAAAATAATTTTTAAAAAAGGAAACAAAAAACGCAAGGAGCATTCAGAAAAACAAGAACAGAAAACCTTCAGTAAAACAAACTGCAGACTACGCCACACAACCCACATATGCATAATTATGTGGCAGTCAGATACATAATCAACGAAGGAAAAAAAAGAATGAACGAGTAGCATAGAGATAATTTCTCAACCAAAAGTTAAGAGTTTCAAAAAAAAATTAAAATGATAAGACTTTTGAAACATACTTGGATATTCTAATGATGCTAGAAAACAAGATAACAATGAGAACCTGTTAATTGATGATGACTATTCCTCCAATAAAAAAAGTTGATTATTTAGCATCAAAGAGAAGCGCAACAGCTTAGAAAGGCCTAATTGCCCGACCAGCTAGTGGGTGGAAAAGAAAAGATTTGACTGAAATTTTTCCTGTATACTACGAAAAGTTATGCTTCACATGATTAGCACCAAAGAGAAGCGCAACAGCTTTGAAAAGCCTAATTTCCTATATTTTCCTCCCCTCCATCTTGCTAATGCTTGCACAACTTCCCCTTCCCCTGATTCTATGTATTCAAACCTTCACGGTGCCACACTATCTCACTTTTTCCAAGTGCCTGCAACAGCGCCCTCCATATGGAACTACGCGTCCCAATTCTCCAATTCCCCTCCCTCTTTCTTGACTGTCGTACTCACTCCCTTCCTTTCCCATTGATACCCAACCTCTTCCCAAGCAATGGCACCATCTCTATCTACTCCAGTTCCCCCACCATTACCATTTTTAGCCCTAAGCATTCCACATCACTTGCAAAAGAGGGCAGGAACATGAACGTAATACTCACTCAGTCGAAAAGAATCCTAACAATCCTAAGTAAATTAAAAAAAATAATGGGAAGAAAATGAAATAATTGCTGTCAATGTAGTCATAATAGTTTAGTGAGCCCTCATTCTAGCTTCTTTGATGGCAAAAGGGTTAATTTTCTGCAAGCAGGAAATAGCCTAACCTCGGTTACTGATAGCCAAAGGTCGCTTCACTCTTAACCATCCAGGCTGCATTGAATACTTTGATCATCCGCCAACATTTCTTTCAGTCACTTTGTTATTGATAGCACATTTCTTTCCTAAGTTTGATGTTCTTCGCCAAATTGGTCTGCCAACTTGTGCCTCTTTTACTTCTTAGCTCGCTGACAGTAGGATTCTTTATTCTTCATCATGGTCTTCTCATTAATAACAAAAAGGATCAAATGCTTGGCCATTATATTGGTATTTAAATGTATTTTCCTTCATCTAACCGCATGATGAAAACCCTTTAAAAATCAACAGACACACTCCTTCACAATCATCGGCACTCCTCCCCCTTCCCTAGCTTCACTCTTTACTAATATTTGCAACCCTGATCCTCTTCCTGAAGGCTACCCTCTCCTCCTTATGCACCACTAACTCCTACACTCATTGCCAGCACAAGCACTCCCCAGCATCAAGTCTTACAAAACCCTTACTCTAGCTTTGTGATGCCCCCCCTCCTTGGTTGCAGCACTCCCCATCCTGCTCTACTCATCAATTCTCTAATTTCTCAATCTCAATGCTAACCCTTCACAAAAGCTACTTTCTCATCCCCATAAAGCCATAAACATAGCACTTATTCAATTTTTTAATCTACTTTTTCCAATAGGTGCTATTCAGCTGAAAGACAACCCAAAAAAGGGGGGAAAAGAAGATTTATTTCTTTTGATGCTATGATTGTAATTTACTGCTAGTCGAGTAGTGGGGTGTTCTTATCCAAAAGAGCACTTGAGTTTCAAGCTTCTTCGATGACAAAGGTCAGCTTTCCTTTAAGAGGGAATAACCCCTTTCAATTTCAGAAATATAAATGTTTGCTGATTCAAGCATACCCATCCAGGTGCATTGGATCAACTACACATATACAGTCAACCACGATCCCAGTCCAAATTATCAACATTGTTGCCAACTGGTTTAATCCCATGCTGGGATTGGATTACAAAACTATGCTTGGATCTTATTTCAAAAGCTCCCACCTAATGATCTGAGCTTTACATATCCAATGACGCTGCTTGTAGGCAAAGACATTTACCATCCCTCTGTTCTTTCTGATCAACTGAAGAAATGATCCTAATCTACAGAACCTACTGAAACTACAAAATAGAGCCTCTAATTTTCAGTCATCAATTTCGGCATTGATAACCTCTGATCTTCAATTACAAGATGAATGAGAGCTTGTTTCTCTTTCTCAACCCTCACAATTAGGTAGAAGGTACAAGAAATACAGGCAGATCCTTTATAAAGACATCCATTAGAAAATCATTCTACCAAAATTCTTATAGCAACAAATTGACCAGAATAAGAAAACCATATAGTTCATTCTTTGAGCCCACATAAAATCCCATAAGAATATAAAATCGTAATATCCTCATTCATTATCAAGGCAATGAATGAATTGAGATAATTCGAGTTGAGTAAAAAAATCATACAAACAAGAGAGCAGTTTTGATTTGAAGATGTTGTTACTCAGACCCACATACATGCAATCACATATCCCAACACAAGAATCTATTGAATCTCTAAGGTTAGTTCATACAACAAAATCTCATAACCATAATATATATTGGATATACTCTATCGTTTATTTTATGAAAACATGAGAAGCTATTGAATTTTTAAAGTTACTTTATACAACAGACTGTGATAACCATTAATAGTACTGCATATAGTCATTTTGCTTATTAAAAAAAGGAAGAAGAGTACTGTATATAGTCTCCCAATTTTATACCCTCCCAATTTTATACCTGCAGAACTGTGATTTGTGCAGATAGATTAGTAGCTTCAGTCTGCAGAGTCTGCACCTTCCTCTCCAGTTCACTAGTATAACGAATTTTCCGCTCCTTCGAACGTGCAGCAGATTGTCTGTTTGCAAGAATCCTGTAATAATGCAGAAACAACGATGAGTTTCTACAAAAGCTTAAACAAAAGTTTAATGCTAGAACTGTTATCTACAAGGAGACTTAGTATCTTAAGGAAAACTGAGAACATACATATAACAAGACAATAAAGCTGGGAAACCAGGCTATGTAACAGTGACACTATAACCTTTTGTGCAAAAAATTTCAGAGTACTATGTTGACAATGAGAGGCCGTCAGTAACCTATAGTTTCCAAATCTTCTCGTCTCTTAGCACAGGTAACACCACTTCACTAAAGAATACGTTATAGTAGCACTGCATTTTTCTTTAATCTTAAATCAGCCTACAAGGTACAATAGTAGCTCTTCATTAACTCAGTATTCCGACTTCTCTGCTAGGAGTCTCTACACTGCTTTTAAGCAGTAAAATCCCCCCCTCAATCCCTTCTCCTTTTTCCCCAATATAAAAAGTTTACTTGATTCAGGTAAAGGCCAGTCCGCCTGTGTTAAATATCCTGGCCATTCACATATAATTTAGTGTAAACTTATTTCATTTTCCACAAGAGAGAATTGTTGCAAATGATCACCAACATCTTTCTCAAATAATATCTTTTTCTTCTCTTCCATCCATTTGAGTGTGAGAATATGGAACTCATATAATTTCACCAAATTCACACTTGACAACTCCATCATACCAAGTCAAACATGCTCTTTACAACTAAAAAAATAGACATGGCAGTCCAAAGAAAAAGCTAATCATTTCAAAACCAAGAAATATAGCAACCATCTATTTTGCTTCATGCGCTCGAGAATTTTCAAAATGTCAAATGATTTGAAGAGACATTTCCTATTAATCCTTGGAGCTAAGTACAACTCCAAAGTGAAACTCTTAACCAAACAAAGAAAACCTCAACCCCAAAAAATTTTCACATCATAATTGAGACATGCATACAAAATTGGAAATGAAAAGGAACTTTATGAAAGTTCAAACCTTAATCACTAGAGCTAAGTATAATACCAAAGTAAAACTCGTAACCAAACAAAAAAAAACTCAAACCCAAATCATTTTAAAGAGATATTTCCTCTTAATCATTAGCGCTAAGTGTAATTCAAATCAATGTAAAACTCTTAACCAAATCAAAAAAAGAACTCAACCCCAAAATTTCACCCTACATATGAACAACTGCATACACAATTGGAAAAAGGAGAACTTTTTGAAAGTTCAAAGCTTAATCATTAGAGCTTCAGTATAACAACAACAACAATCCCACAAAGTGGGGTCCTTACCCCTACGCTGAAGGTAGAGAGGCTATTTCTGATAGATCCTCTGCTTGCCGACGATTATTAGAGCCAAGTATAATTCCAAAATATCCTCCCCCCCCCCCCCCCCAAAAAAAAAAAATACCCTTTATTAAATTTCAAACCTTTTAGCTCTCTTTGGATCAATCAAAGCTAGCTCAGCAAGGCGATCAGGAGCCATAGCTTTCTTGACAGAACTCTCAGCTTCAAACGACGCCGTAGAGAATGAACCATCCATGGAATTACTATGCCTATGCCGAGAACCCGAACCCATCACCTTGTCCTCTTCCTTCGCCGCCGCCGGCGTTGTCGCTCCAGCAACATCACCAAACTCCAACCCATCAAAAAAGTCAGCGTCAACTGACAGACTCCGAAAGTGATTCAACGGCCTAGGGTTTTGATCACCACCAGCAAAACGCGGTCCAGCATAACCGGGTCCGTTCGAAGACGAGTCAGCCGAGTTAGCCGGCTGCTGCTGCTGCTGCTGCTGCATCATATGTGTATCAGCCGACGGCGCTGATATATCTAAATTGAAGTCTGCAACGACGTCGTCTAAGAGTATATCATCGTCCAAGTCTGGGAACCGGAAGAAAGTCTCCGATTGTGCTCGACGGTGACGGGCTATACGGGTCGGAGTATCGGGCATCTGGTCAAGGTCAGTCCGACCCGATAGAAATGGAACGGGTATGGGCTTTCCAGTGAACTTCGGGTCCATGGAAAACAAAGCCCAAATCAATTCCTGGGGGTTGTGGGGGTGGGTGGTGGGTGGTGGGTGGTGGGTGGTAGGGGAGTAGCAGCAGAAGAAGAAGAATGGGAAAGAGGCAGTTGGCTAAAAGAGCAAAAATCACATGGGAGGGTTTATTGGAGTTGTTAGGATCGGTTAACTTCAAAAGTCCAAACACTTAAATAATGGACTAATCAGGTTTTACTATTTTATTGACCATAGTGTAAACTCTAAACACTATTTTTTTTTCTAGAAATGTTTTAAAATAATGGGGAATATTATTAAATTTGTAAAAGAAAATGGGTTGGAAATAGTTAGTTTATTCCCCATTCTAATTTATATGACGTATTTTGATTGGTTACGAAGTTTAAGAAATATTGAAAGATTTGAGAAATTTGTGGTTTAAAATAAATTATACGTATTTGTGTGGCTTAAAATTATCTCATTAAGGATGAAAATGACATTTTGTTTATTGGAGTTGTTAGAAACAGTTAACTTCAAAGTCCAAACACTTAAATAATGGAGTAAACGGATTTTACTATTTTATTGACCATAGTGTAAACTCTATTTTTTGTTTTTACCAAGTATTTTAAAATATTGGGGAATGTTTAAAAATTTGTAAAAAATAGGAAATAGTAAACAATTGTTTTAGTCAAATGTAAAGCATATACATACAAGAATTGATTCAACTATATAATCATTATAGTAATTCTTAATTCATTATGACTTATTGTCAAAAGATTCAACTAGTTAAGCTAAAGTTAAAAAGTAAAATAAAATTACAACATATAGAAGAGAGTAAATACAATGTAAAACATGCTTTGATGAATATGAGTCAAACAGTTAAATACATAAAACATATATGAGACAAGTGTTTTACGAATTGAGACATTAGTTTCACGAAATTTTTACGCCTACATAATCACTTCAAGATATTTAGGAGTTTGCTCAAGATTTTTTTCTGGATGAAATTAATATTGATTTTTGTTTAAAATATTGATGGCTTCATAATAAATATTGTCAATACGACTAAAAATCTAATCAGTAAAAAATGGATAGGAAATAATAAGTTAAAATTGCTTGAATTCAAAAGTAAAGCACAGAAAAAATCACATGGGAGGGTTTATTGGAGTTGTTAGGAACAATTAACTTCAAAGTCCAAACACTTAAATAATGGAGTAAATGGATTTTACTATTTTATTAACCATAGTGTAAACTCTATTTTTTGTTTTTTACAAGTATTTTAAAATATTGGGAAATGTTTAAAAATAAAAATAGAAAATAGTAAACAATTGTTTTTAGTCAAATGTAAAGCATATACATACAAGAATTGATTCAACTATATAATCATTATAGTAATTCTTAATTCATTATGACTTATTGTCAAAAGATTCAACTAGTTAAGCTAAAGTTAAAAAGTAAAATAAAATTACAACATATAGAAGAGAGTAAATACAATGTAAAACATGCTTTGATGAATATGAGTCAAATAGTTAAATACATAAAACATATATGAGACTAATGTTTTACGAATTGAGACATTAGTCTCACGAAATTTTTACGCCTACATAATCACTTCAAGATATTTAGGAGTTTGCTCAAGATTTTTTTCTGGATGAAATTAGTATTGATTTTTGTTTAAAATATTGATGGCTTCATAATAAATATTGTCAATACGACTAAAAATCTAATCAGTAAAAAATGGATAGGAAATAATAAGTTAAAATTGCTTGAATTCAAAAGTAAAGCACAGAAAAAATCACATGGGAGGGTTTATTGGAGTTGTTAGGAACAGTTAACTTCAAAGTCCAAACACTTAAATAATGGAGTAAATGGATTTTACTATTTTATTGACCATAGTTTAAACTCTATTTTTTGTTTTTTACAGTATTTTAAAATATTGGGGAATGTTTAAAAATTTGTAAAAAATAGGAAATAGTAAACAATTGTTTTTAGTCAAATGTAAAGCATATACATACAAGAATTGATTCAACTATATCATCATTATAGTAATTCTTAATTCATTATGACTTATTGTCAAAAGATTCAACTAGTTAAGCTAAAGTTAAAAAGTAAAATAAAATTACAACATATAGAAGAGAGTAAATACAATGTAAAACATGCTTTGATGAATATGAGTCAAACAGTTAAATACATAAAACATATTACGAATTGAGACATTAGTCTCACGAAATTTTTACGCCCACATAATCACTTCAAGATATTTAGGAGTTTGCTCAAGATTTTTTTCTGGATGAAATTAGTATTGATTTTTGTTTAAAATATTGATGGCTTCATAATAAATATTGTCAATACGACTAAAAATCTAATCAGTAAAAAATGGATAGGAAATAATAAGTTAAAATTGCTTAAATTCAAAAGTAAAGCACAAATATAAAAATTGATTCAACTACATAGTCATAATAGTAACTCTTAACTTATTATGAAACAACATTATATAGCTTATATAATTGTCAAATATTAAACTAGAATTGAAAAAAAGAAAGAAAAACAAATGAAAACATAAAGTGGAGAGTAAACACAACATAAAACATGCTCCGAATAAGGGTCAAATAGTCAAATGTATAAGGCGAGTGTTTAATGAATTGAGACATAGTTTTACAAGTCTTTTACACCTCCAAAATCATTTAAATTTATTAATCAGCAATAAGCTTCTACAATAAAAGGTATCAAATATATAAAGGGATAGGATAAATTATTCTTATTTTATTTTCATAATAAATATTGCCAATTATAAAGTATGTTAGCAAATATAATTGGTTTGCTATGAAGAAAATCAGAATGAAATGAGAGAAAAGGAATGGAATGATGGAACCAGATATAATGGGATAGAACATAAATTATTTGGCTAAACTCTAGAACAATTGATTATTTAATTGCTTAGTATTATAATCACCACCAATAATTGGGGAGTAATATTTATAACTATATATAGGAGAGGATGTTTACTTTTGGTAGTCCTCATAAGAATTTGTGTTGTCTATTTTACCCTTAATTGAAGTCTTAATTACTTTGCAAGATCTCACATATTTTAGTAAATTTAAATATTTATCTGGGCTTCTTAAATTGCTACACACAAAAAGTGTTGAGTCATAACAAAGGTGATAGTGACACCATAAAAGATTTATTTACCCAATCAAATAAAAAATTAAGAAAATAAATAGTAAGAGAAAACACTCAATTTTTTTTACTCCTAACAAACAATTTCTTTTTGTCCATTTTACCCCTAATTGAAACTTTAATAACCTTGTAAGATTCACCCAGTGAAGGAACATCAAAAAAGTATTTTGATGAATCAGACCTTTAATTATTTAATTTAAATAATACCTTTATTTATAAATTAACTCTATTGACGTAATCATACAATAATTTGTAGCATCATTTTTTTATATTACTTAAATACCGTACCATTTAAAAAAAAGATGAATTAGTTAGTGTAAGTTTAATTGAGAAAAAATAATAAAGTTAATTTAACATAAGAAAAAACTCAATTTAGATCATTAAAGACTATAATTTAAAAACTTTTAATAAATAAAAAGGAGAAGAGTTTAATGAATGCATTTGTTTGAAAATTAAAAGAAAGTCTAAAATATACTCTAATAAAAATGTTGTTTTTAACTTACAAAACCTTTTTACCTTCTTCCCCGTTTAAATTTGTTCACAATTTAAACAATGTAAAACATGCTTTGAATATGAGTCAAACAGTCAAATACATAAAACATATATAGGACAAGTGTTTTACGAATTAAGACATTAGTCTCACGAGATTTTTACGCCTACATAATCACTTCAAGATATTTAGGAGTTTGCTCAAAAAAAATTTCTGGATGAAATTAGTACTAATTTTTGTTTAAATTATTGATGGCGACAAACTTCCACAAATATAGAGGTAGAAATATACAAGGAAGGGAATGGATAATTGTTATCACATTTTCATAATAAATATTGTCAATACGACTAAAAATCTAATTAGTAAAAAATGGATAAGAAATATAAGTTAAAATTGCTTAAATTCAAAAGTAAAACACAGATATAAGAATTGATTCTACTATATAGTCATAATAGTAACTCTTAACTTATTATGAAACAACATTATATAGCTTATATAATTGTCAAATATTAAACTAGAATTGAAAAAGAAAAAAGAAAAACAAATGAAAACATAAAGTGGAGAGTAAACACAACATAAAACATGCTCCGAATAAGGGTCAAACAGTCAAATGTATAAGGCAAGTGTTTAATGAATTGAGACATAGTTTTACAAGCCTTTTACACCTCCATAATCATTTAAATTTATTAATCAGCAACAAACTTCTACAATAAAAGGTATCAAATATACAAAGGGATGGGATAAATTAATCTTATTTTATTTTCATAATAAATATTGCCAATTATAAAGTATGTTAGCAAATATAATTGGTTTGCTATGAAGAAAATTAGAATGAAATGAGAGCAAAGGAATGGAAAGATGGAACAAGATATAATGGGATAGGACATAAATTATTTGGCTAAACTCTAGAACAATTGATTATTTAATTGCTTAGTATTATAATCACCACCAATAATTGGGGAGTAATATTATAACTATATATAGGAGAGGATGTTTACTTTTGGTAGTCCTCACAAGAATTTGTGTTGTCTATTTTACCCTTAATTGAAGTCTTAATTACTTTGCAAGATCTCACATATTTTGGTAAATTTAAATAATTATATGGGCTTCTTAAATTGCTACACACAAAAAGTGATGAGTCATAACAAAGGTGATAGTGACACCATAAAAGATCTATTTACCTAATCAAATAAAAAATTCAAAAAATAAATAATAAGAGAAAACACTCAATTTTTTTACTGATGACAAACAATTTGTTTTTGTCTATTTTACCTCTAATTGAAGCTTTAGTAACCTTGTAAGATTCACCCAGTGAAGAAACATCAAAAAAAGTATTTTGTTGAATCAGACCTTTAATTATTTAATTTAAATACTACCTTTATTTATAAATTAAATCTATTGACGTAATCATACAATAATTTGTAGCATCAATTTTTTTTATATTACTTAAATACCATACCATTTAAAAAAGAGATGGATTAGTTAGTATAAGTTTAATTGAGAAAAAATAATAAAGTTAAAGCATCAATTTTTTTTATATTACTTAAATACCGTACCATTTTTTTAAAAAGATGGATTAGTTAGTATAAGTTTAATTGAGAAAAAAATAATAAATTTAATTTAACATAAGGAAAAACTCAATTTAGATCGTTAAAGACTATAATTTAAAAACTTTTAATAAATAAAAAGGAGAAGAGTTTAATGAATGCATTGGTTTGAAAATTAAAAGAAAGTCTAAAATATACTCTAATAAAAATGTTGTTTTTAACTCACAAAAACTTTTTACATTCTTCCCCAATTAAATTTGTTTGTTTGGTCTTGACTTAGCACGAAGTTTTAAAAAGTAACGAAGATTTTTAAATTTTATGGTCTTAAACTAAAGCTACGTAGAAAAGACCAAAATATTCTTCAATCTTGTGGTCTTAAACATGTCACGTGGAAAGTTGAAATTAAAGAATTTTCAATAAAGGAAAGAGATACTTTTTTTTAAACGAATTAAAAGAGAAAATAAGATAAAAAAATTGAAAGAGATATTTGTTTAAATATTTTTGAAATATTGAGAAATTATCGAACTACCTTTAGCTAATACAATGTTACGAAAACAAATAAAAAGCAAGAGCAGCAAAAATCCGAAAAATATTACAATTATAAATATTAATGTAGGCTCGGGCCAAATGAAACTAGTTGCTAAAGAAGCTTCCTTCTTGTCGGGACAATTTGTTATTTTATATTGAAGTGATTCAGTGAGTGTTTATCACTCTTTAACAAAATTATAATGGTTTTGACATTAACAAAGACCACCAATAAATGATTCGACAACTAGGAATATAGATGCAATGAATTTAACTAAGTGTATTCTAATCTTTTTTAGGAGATAACCGATAAAGTTATTGTCATGTGACCTAAAATATGAGTTTGAGTTGTGGAAACAACCTCTTGAAAAAATTTAAGATAAAACTAATATGATAGACCCTTGTACTCCGCTTCTTTTTTGAATTTCGCGCATAACAGAAGTTTAGTATAAATCGTAATTTTTTAATGGTAAAGCTAAATCACTCCATAATACTTTCAAATATAATGATGATATTCTATTTAGTCTATGAATTAATTATATAGTTCTCAACGGATAGAAAGTTTTATCATCGACTATGAATATGAATATTATTTGCAGATAAAGACAGGTATTGCTACTCAAAACGGTCGTGTTCATATTTTTAATTGATCTAAGCTATTATTGAATATAGAGTAAATTAAACTTTATATTATTTAATGTTAAAAATAGTAGCTGGTCAAGAATTCAATCAAAGATAGGTTCTGAGTAAAAAATATGTGTTCTAAAATTATTATTGTTCTGAGTTAAAATATGTTGTTCTAAAATTATCACTACTTATCCGTGCAAGAAATTGCTTGGAGTGTCCTGTGGCATTGGTATTCATTTTTGTTTGTCTGTCTGTCTATCTATCTATCTATCTATCTATATATATATATATATAAAATGCTAAGAAAGAGTTGTTACTCTTTTACAAAACAAGGTTGATCAGCCTGGATCAACAAACGAGAATCTTGGCTAAGACCAATATATATTAGCATTACATTCTTTGATTTTTCTAGCAAAATTAGTTCGTAGGATATCCTTCCACACTGCTTCAGCTGCATACACCAGAGGAACTACAAAAAGATTTGTCTTGCCAAAAGCTATTGCCCTTGCTCTTTGCTTTGCAAGTAGATCAGGTACTCCATTTTGCTCCCTGAAGATGTGAAGCACCTCTGGCCTGCCTAGCTCCCTTAAGACTGACATGCATCCATCAATAATCCCATTATACAGTAAGGATAAAGACGATGTTAATCTCCAAAAGTAGAAGGTGATTATCTCTGGCAGTGATTAAGCCTTCAGGTAAGGCTAAGAGTTCCATTTGATTATTAGTGGTGATAGAGTAGCTCCTAAAGTAACCTAAGATCCAATCCCCTCTCCAGTTTCTAATCACTCCTCTTATGCCCCCTCTTCCATGATTTTCCTTACAAGCTTCATCAGTGTAAAGATTATAAGTACCTTTAGGTGGTGGAGACCACTTGATGTGGATTGTGAAAAAAGTGGAGGATGTAACAGTGTGACCTTGGAGGTGGTTGAATTCATAACTTCGAAGTAAGCTTGTTCAAAAGAGGGCCTTTCTTGCTTATGGTTGAAAATGTTGGAGTTTCTGTTTTTCCAAATGATCCATAGGCACAAAGGGAGAAGGACTTTCCAGGGTGATTTTGTCAAAATTCTCATCCTTAAGGAAGTTTCAAGTACTGTCCCAGTTTGAGAAGGAGAAGAGATCATGATAAAGAGGAGTATTGCATCTGAATTTCTCCATTATCTTATCCCAGAAGGTATGGATTAGCTGGCACCCATAAAAGATATGGTTTATGTCCTCATGTTGATGGTTACAGTGGGGACACAACAGATAAATACCAATTCCCATGTGGTTAAGAGTGGAGTTCCTGGGAGTCTGTTGTGATGGAGCCAAAGGAAGTGTTTAATCTTTGAGGGGATTAGGAGTTTCCAGATCCACTGAAAATATTTCCCATTATGAGTGGTAGGAGACTCTTTTGTGCTAGTGATAAAGGAGTAGACACTTTTACTGGAAAAAAATCCATTGCCATTCAGACTGAAAAATGAGGGTGTCTCATCGAGCTCTAGTATTGGGATAGAATTAATTGCAAATGATGTCAGTGATGGTAATGGGAAGCTCAAAAGGAAGGGAATTGAAGTCCCAAATATTATTTCTCCAGATGTCAAAAAGTTTGATACTGGTAATTGGGGGGGGGGGGGGGGGAATTAATGTGCTCCTCATTATTAACAATCCATTAAGAGTTTGTCTTACAAAAAGACCAGCCTTTAATGATATTCCTCCAAGTCCTAAAAGAAGATGGGTTGGAGAGCATGTCCCCCCCCCCCTCCCCCCTAGTTAGCCTTGAGGGTTCTAGCCCATGGAGCATTGGGATTCTTAACAAATCTCCAAGTTAAAGCTACACAACATGGTGTCATTTTTGGTGTCTGCTTTCTAAATTCTCAAGCCATCATCTTTTTTGGGCTTGGTGATTGTGTTCCAACCAATCATGTGTATCTTTCTTTTGGTATTAGTGGTGTCCCAGATAAAATTCCTTTGGGCTCTATCAATCAATTTGTGAATCTTACTGAGGAGAGAGATGTATTGTATAACATGATTCAGTAAACTACTAAGAGAGGATTTAGCAAAGATGGTTCTACCTGCCATGTTGAGGAACTTGGTCTTCCAACTTGCTAGTTTGGAGTTGATATTGTCAATGATGAAAAGTAAGTCTCAGTTAGCAGGTTTTTGATGAAAAAGGGAAAGCCTAAGTACTTGCCAGAAGAAGGTTTGGCAAGAATAGAGAGTATGCTAGAGAGAAACTCAATGTCTTCAGTGGAGCAGTTCTTGGAGAAGTTTACTTTAGACTTTGAGGAGTTGATTTTTTTGGCCTGAATGGGTACTGAAGCTATTAAGGTTATTTATGATAGTATGAAAATTCCTCCTATCAGCTTTTGCAAAAAGGGCAAGATCATTAGCAAAAAAGAGGTGAGAGATTTTTGGGCCTCCTCTGCTGATGGATATACGGGGTCCAGTTGAGAATATCAACCTTATAATCAATTCTTATAGATAGCGTTTCCATGTATAAATTGAATAGGTGAAGGGAGATAGGGTCCCCTTGTATAACTCCCCTAGTTGGTTTGAAAGCAGTGGTCCTGCTTCTATGTACTAAGACATAAATGGTAGTAGAGAAGATGCAGGACATGATGAGCTCGCTAAGGCTTTTGGGGAAGTTGAAAAGATAGAGGGCTTGCCTGATGAAACACTACTCTATTCTGTCAAAAATCTTCTCTAAATCAATCTTTAGGATCATGTTAGCCCTTTTCCCTTTCATCTTGGAGAGGTGGCCAATGTACTCTTGGACTATGATGGCGTTATCAAAAGCTCTCCTGTTGCAGAGAAAACTACATTGATTTTGTCCAATTATCTTTGCCAGCAGAGATTTGATTCTATTGACAATGATTTTTTCGATAATTTTGTACTGAGTGTTGGAGAGACCAATAGGTCTAAAATTCTTGTGAGTGGTGGCATTGGGACACTTAGGGATAAAGCATAAGTAGGTAGACTTAACCTTGTCATCCATGGTCTTCGACTGGAAAGTTTGGGTGAAGAAATCTGAAAAAGAGGGACTGATGATGTCCCAGTAGTTTTGATAGAGCATGAGATGGATGCCATCAATGCCAGGGGCTTTAGTTGGTTTGAAGGAGAAAATAACTCTTTTGACTTCTTCAATACCAGTGATGGCATCTAGTAAGTCATGAGTGGTTTGGCTGATGGAGCCCTGACTGGAAGGGTTTGCTTGGCACTTAAGCTTGGAGCAGAGGTGATCAAAAGAGAAGAGATTAATGTAGAAGCTTTGGATCAAGTGTTTTGTCTCTTCTTTTTGTAGGTCTAATTTCCCAGTTCATCTTTTTGGACATTCATCTTATTTATTTTCCTCCTATTTAAAGTGGAGGTGTGAAAGAATTTAGTATTAGAATCCCCCTCCATTAGCCAGTTAATTCTGGATTTAAGTCTTCAAAATTCACTTTCATGCTTCAGGATATCATTAAATGTCACGATCCGAGACTACACCCTAGATGTAACACGGTGCATAGAGCCATAAGTAACCCCAAGCTAACCCATGGTTTGGCATAACATTAAGCAGTCTAAGGATGTAAGTTGAGCGAAAGCTAAACTGGCATAACAAGCATGAATCTGAAATATGATAATCAAATACTACTAATCATAATCCCGGTCAACAAGGAAATACTAAAGCTGAATAAACTGAATATCTGACTCTATGTATGAAAGCCTCTAATAACTGATGAGTTGCTGGGACATGCCCCAGCTAACTCTAAATGTCTGAAAAACTAAAATACTAAAAATATGGAAATAAAGTTTTCGCCTTCGGATAATGAGGATTCACCACTAGCAGCTGCTAAGGTGGCACTGGAACGTACTAACTGTGGGGATGATGCTGAGCTTCCGAACCTATATCATAAGACTATATAACACAAAAAGAGTGTATACGACCAATACTTTGAATGTACTGCGCATGTTGAGATATGCACATATATAATACCATGAATACGCTGAAAAATGTTGAAATACTATATTGAGATGTAAAACTAATCTGAAGTACTATGACCCTATCTAGGATGCATTTCTATATATACATATACTGATATAAATAGTAATTTAAAAAATCATAAGTTTAAGCTAGTACAAACTGAACTAAGGGTCATGTACAAATACTGAGTCTGAATCTGTGGGAGGTTCTCATAACCGACATAGACCATGTGAGCAACATGGAATCCAACCTATAACCCAAGTTGGGAAGATGTTTTATACCTTGCCAAGGGTAAGAGCCATGATTGGAATGAATTCACTCATGAGCCCATTCGGGCGAAGGGAGACACTCTCAACTGGCGAGGACTCCTTAACCTATGGTGGCATTTAGTTTGGATCTTGGGTTGTCTGAACTCGTGTCCTCTCGGTGCTAAGTACTACTCCCATAATAATATACATATGCTCATAATTGTACTGAAATCTGAGTAAAATACATGAACTAGTTCAATTTACTGTTACTGAATATGACTGAAATCATGGAACTAGTTATATGCACTTTACTATCTGGTGAAAATAAAGAGAAACATGGTGTACTGAATATTTATATGAAAATATACTTCAATTGAATATTTTATGTAAATTTTACAAGAATCTAGGATCGTGTGATCATAACACGCCAAACATATATGAAAGCCATAACTAAATTCATGCATAAAAGTACAATTCTTGATCATAAGATATTCTGAGACATGGATACTAAGAGAATCATAATTTGGAATATTTGGGAACTTGTCCTAATTCATGAATTTCATAAAATCTGAACTTTGAAAACAATTTTGGGCATGATGATGGAAGGAGACCCTCATTGAATACTCACGTACCTGAAAGGTTAGTTCTTCCTAAGAACTTGCATTCTTGAAGCACTTGGTGAGGAGCCCTAGTTCTTTGAGTTAGAACTTGAATTGCCTGTTTCTTTGTGTTTGTCATATGTTTAGAAGTAAATGAGGAATTAGGAGTAGTTTAGGCTTATATATCCCTCCTTAAAATACTATAACTGACTTAGTTTAGGGGATTTAAATAGTGGGAAAGGACTTAAATATCCATGACAAAACTGCTCCTGAAAACTGTTGATTTGATCCCATGGACCAAAGTACGGTTCATCCTAACATACTACGGTTGTGGTATCTAAGATAAAAATTTTGAACCTTCAGGACTTTTGGATGCTCTTCAGGACGATCATATAGTACGATTCGTCCTAAGAAACAACGGTCCGTCATATGGGTCGTGGTATCTGACAGCTTGATAGTGCTTCACTAAAATGGCCATAACGTTTTGCTCCAGAATCGGATTGACAAATGGTCAGTGGCCCTGGAAAGAAAATTCAAATACCTTTAATTTGGTGGGTATTAATACATCTAAATCTTCATATACTAGGAGTAATGATTGTTGGAAGTTGGTCCAAAAAGAATTCTACACTAGAACTTGGTCGGAAGAGGAGTTTTCAATTCAACTGGGTGTTAGGAACTTATTATGACCTAGAATCACATCTAATACTATCATAAAACTTATATAAATGGATTCTTGGTAGTTGACATATTATGGGATTAGGAAAAGACCATTTTAAAATAATTACTGGACTAGATAGTCACCCTACGAGTCATAGGACGACTTGTAGGTAGATGCCATAATATGTCGTCAGGAGTCGTAACCACTGGGATGAATTTTTCATTCCTCTGGACTTTGGGAGGATACACTCATGTGGAGTACTGGTGATGACTCGTCAGACCTGACCACCACTCGTGATCAGGGTTATCCTGTGGTCAAATTTTGCTATTTTTAAAAATTTCTGTGCTAAGTATGAGACATGATCTTAGAGCTTTTTGAGGTATTACAATATCTCTCCCTTGGAAACATTAGTCCTCGATTGAAGACTAACTAGGCTGAAAAGATAGGGAAAGAGCTTTAATCCCAACACTGGGTTCTAAAAGCTGAAAAATGACATAATAACTGATTTCTGATTGAAACATAGGCTGAATTGAACTCATGAAACATGCATGCATACTAAGACATGAAAACACTGAGGGACATGAAACTGAATATAATTGTCACGCCCCAAATCCCAATGAGGCGTGATTGGCACCCGAAGCCGACAAGGCCCGAGAGAACCAATCTTTGCTTCTATTCATTCGTATGCATGTCATAGGAAACACTACTATCACATAGAAACATGAGAGGCTAAAATCGAAAAGCATAGAACATGTGACGTAAATACATATGAGAAACTTGGCCGTTGAGGCCATCAAGTCAAGATTTCATCTATCATCTTATACACATACACCCACATACGTCTACAAAAGCCTCTAACAGATGCATTGACCAAAACCAACTGAAAGTCGGGACAAGTCCCCGCTTTATACACAATGTACAATATCAAAACATATATATATACTCTGACTCGGAGAAGCCCCGAACTAACTGGAGCTCACCAATGAACCGCAAACAGCTGGCAACCTACTGTGGCGGCCTACTAGTACCTGCGCCTGCAACAAGTAAGGTAAATTCCCCAAGAGGGGTCAGTACGAAATAAGTACTGAGTATGCAAGGCTCAGATGAAACTGTACAATACATGAATATTTCAATGAACTCAAACATATGAATAATCAATGGGAATAAGTCACCATTTGCATTCTGGGAAACCATGTGGATTGCTTTCATTACTTTCTTTACTTTCTTTATCTCAATGCATGTGTCACAATGTACCCGGGCCCCTACTGATCAGTGGGTCTTTACATGACTTATCGTCATGTTGGGATCGGGTCGAGCTAGGCTTATGCCCCTAGACCTGCCACCCAGGGATCGGGTCGAGCTAGGCTTATGCCCCTAGACCTGCCACCCTCAATCATACATCGGGATCGAGTCGAGCTAGGCTTATGCCCCTAGACTTGCCACCCTCGGGATCGAGTCGAGCTAGGCTTACGCCCCTAGACTTGCCACCCATAAATCAATACCTCGGGATCGAGTCGAGCTAGGCTTACGCCCCTATACTTGCCACCCATACTTGATCATTGACCACATTTGCATTACTTTGTTCATTACTTTGAGATTGATACTTTGATAGTCATACCATCACTTTGGAACTTTGGAACACAACATTGTTGGAAACTTTGAATCATTGACCAATAAGTGAAGGACATGTGAATAAATATCAATGAGAAATATAACATTACTAGCACCATGATACCATTAGAACCATAGGACAATAATCCATGAACAAGAGACACAAGTATAGTCACTATTGGAATATTGGAACATGACCTTATTTGAGCTTTTGGAACATTAACCATGAATATGAGACATGAGATTCATAAATGATCCATGAGTAGGAAATATATGACAATGACTATTGATACACGGATATCGGATACCTTAGCACATTTTGGGATAGGACTAGTGACATGTCAATGTGAACACTATTTGTCGTAGGAAGATACGGACAAAGTAACCTTACATACCTTGAATTCACAATACGAATATACAACCTTCGATGCGTATACAATAAGCCCACAACATAAATACAATACGGAATTCACATTAACCACCAATTACTTTACAAATGCATACCATGTCAATGAGTTACATGTTTGCCTTTAAACATGTCATTTCCCCTTGACAAAACCATTGATCATACTATTATTCCAAAAATTCCATAATATTCCCAACATTGACCAATACATGAAAATCAATACATTTCACCACAATACTTCTCCTTTACACTTTCTTATCCATAACATATCACAAATAATCCATCAAAGTACCTTAGTACAACTCATAACACGTATCGGCCAAAATCCCAAAATTTCCACTTATAGACAAGCACAAGTTTAAGACCAAAAATAACACCATACATGTTCATATTTTGTCCATACCATGCTTTTTCAGCAAAGGCACAAGGCCTAATTCAAGTTCAAATTACCAAGATGACACATCTTTCACCAAAGGCAAAAATACACTATTCATCACCTTGCCAACACAACGAGCATAATATACATAATCTCCCATGCATATAATATGTTAATCCATGAAAATAAACACTTACCAAAGCTTGGAATAGGATGATCTTTGCCAAAGAGTCCAAAGGATATTTTGCTTTAGGGTTTGGAACTTGGAGAAATATTTGAGAAAATATCATAAAGGCATGAGAGCTTTGGACAATAAAAATCTGATCTTGGGGCCTTTATATAGACCCCAAGTCATCCTTAGCCACATTTGGCATTAATTGGTATGTTTACTTGATCAAATATTGGAAGAATGGGTCATTTTTGCCTTTGGGCCTTCTCTTTTGTTCCATTTTGGGCCCTAATTTTGGGCCCAATTGCACATGTAGCTTAACCCATCAACTTTCATGTAAAATTCACCATATATCACATGTTTACATAATTCCATAACGTCACGACAATATTCGCTTAAACAATTTTCATTCGTCCTTTCGATCGCAAGACTAGACATTCTAGTCGCCCTTGGTTTCATTGAACATTGTGGATCACTATTCACTTTTCATGATTTGATCATGTAGGAGTATGTAGGGGTATATTGAAGTGTTTGAATCTTTAACAATGCTCAAATAACTCCAAAGAACCAAAAGAAATCATCCAAGAAGCGTCGTCGAAGTGCGTTACAAAACGACTCCGGGAAGGTAAAACTTTGTTCCTTACGCCACTGCGGCAAAACAAGCCAGTGGCGCAAGAAATGCACCCTATCTGATCTCAAGGGCTTGCGCCACACCCCCTGAAACAGGGCAGTGGCGCAAGTTTCCATGTATTGCTGAATTTTTCGGCAATTTTTCCAACACTTGCGTATCGTCCAATACCGTATCAAAACACTATACAATACATACTTAGTGACCTTAATCATCAAGTAAGCATGACTCCAAGTCACCAAATGAGGCTAGAATGTGTACGAGGTATTACACAAATGCTCCACGGAAGCACAAAACACTTTCTACAAAAACTCGTCACATGTACAAGGCCAAATTTCAATTTTTTTCTCCTCTTTAACATTTCCAAATACATACTTATAACTCTCGACACTTAAGTAAACATTATTCAATGTCATCAAGTAGGGTTGGGAAGGTACGGGATGTTACATTCTCCCCCCCTTCGAAACATTCGTCCTCGAATGGTAACGATGTCGCTTAAATACTGTCACGACCCAATATTTGAGTCATGATGGCGCCTATCGTAACCCACCAATAGGCAAGCCAAACCCTAGTCCGGTGCAATAAGCGACGGGCTAACGGGCGGGATCTCATAAAACAGAGAAGAAGTGGAAGTAACCATATTTATAAACATGCTAAGACTGAGAAGGAAGAGGACAATGTATATAAAGTCCAAAACCCCTCCCAAGACCTGGTGGGGTCAGTACATGAGCCACTATTAACATACCCAAAATACAAGACAGAAACCAAACATGTATAATAAGTACAATAGTCTTGAGAGCAAAAGACTATACAGTAGAGGATGGAGTAGGATCTGCCTCGGACGTCAGTAAGCTCACCCTGCTCTGGAATCAGTGCTGAGAAAAGAGTCACGTCAAAACCGTCGACTGGTGCCTGGATCTGCATCGGGGAAAAAGATGCAGAAGTGCAGTATGAGTACCAGGGCAACGGGTACTCAGTAGGCATCATCGGCCGACTGAGCTTAATATAATATAAGCAAGCTAAAATGCGAGGGTGCACGCTAAGTCCGGGGTATAAGTAACAAATACATAAGTAACTGTCGAGGCGTATAGATATGCTCAGGAAAATATAAGTACGATATATAATAACGAGTAAATAAATGCGTAAGTAAACACACAAGTCAAACATAACCTATCTAGGCCCCCATAAGCCCGATAGGCACACGGAAGAAAACAATAACCCAGTCTGGCCCCCATAAACCAGCGGGACACACAAGAAAAGTAAATGCATAGTCACCAGTGTCTCGAGGCTGTATCAGTATCCAGTAACCACAATAACCAACAGGAGTGCACCGGGCTTGAACCGGCACCAATGGGTAATAACAAGAGGCCAGACGCCGGAGTCGAACCGGACATAGTGGATAATAACAATAGGCCACATATATCATAACCGCCGGACTCGAACCGGAACTCAGTACCAAAACTCTCCAATCATATCATAACCAGATGCCGGACTCGAACCGAAACTCATAATAATTAGTGGCCGAACTCGAACCGGAACTCATAATAATCAGTAACCATCATGCTGAATCAGTGGCCGGACTTGAACCGGAACTCATAATAATCAGTAACCAAGTGACATAATAGTGCCAGAATCCACACAAATACAAGTAAACGGGGACATACCAGCCCCAAAATAAACTCAAAACATAAGTAAAGGAGCTAACCCACCACGTACTACAAGTCTGGGTATACATTCTAAGTCATGGCAAGGCGGGTCCGCATTCTAAATCAAACTAGCCGACCCCGGTCAAATACGGTGCTATTAGAGACTAACAAGGCTAAACAGGTCAAAAGGGCATAAATAGGGTAATTTAATACAAATGTTATCCTAAAAGATTGTCTCGGGGATTAACTAAGCCTAATAAGGTTTAAAACTAACTACACCGACTGTGAAGAGTAGCGGGGCCCACTACGGGGTCCCGGAACCAAGTCTGGGCTAAGGTTCCCCAAACCCCTACTAACAGCGGTACAACATTAACCAACCCTATAAAAGTAATATCTGGCACACCACG
Source organism: Capsicum rhomboideum (assembly GCA_031232105.1). NCBI lineage: Eukaryota > Viridiplantae > Streptophyta > Magnoliopsida > Solanales > Solanaceae > Capsicum > Capsicum rhomboideum. The sequence continues at coordinate 15,116,210 of CP124715.1, read as the reverse complement.
AGGATAACAGGCCCGAAACACATCCGCACAAGGCCCTAACCGGCCCAAAAGGCCTAATCATAGCAAGCCAATGCCAATCTACAACTACCAGCCCAAACACTAGCATAATAATATGCAAATACTATAAACAAACTCAGTCTAGGTATATGGTAAGCCTAGCCTACCTGGACGCCGCCAAACGCCTGCCAAAGCTTGCTAAATAGGAGTCTTTCCCTTTCGAGAGACCTCCGATTGCTGCCACGCTAGCAAAATAATAAACTACATGTCAAAACATGAATTTTGATACCCATATTGCATTAGTTCAAAAAAATATCCAAACGGTCCATGTGGGGCCCACTTGCGGAATCGAAAAACCGAAACCGTCACAGCGTCCCAAATCACCCCGTGACCAATAGTCACAACTAACACCGCTCAATTTGAGCTCAATATCTAGCTCAAATATCAACACCAATTCCAACAACCACCGTAACTAAAACTACCGTAAAAATAAGAAAACGTACCGTAGAAATGACGAGAACGAGTCCACGAACTCAAATATACCAACCCCTAACCTTGAATCTCTCTAGAAATGTTTAAAGTTGAGCTTAAAGTGCTAAAAAAAATGGTGGAATATATGTAGTTTTTTTTTTCTTTAAACAAGACAAAATAAGAAAAGAAATTAATATTAGAGTATATATATATATATATGTACTACACGTACAAAAATAAAAAAGACACAAAGTCTTGAAGTCAAATACTAATTAGTGTTGCATGCACATGGCCTTATCCATTCTTTTGCTCTCCGTATATATATATTCGAATACTGCATAGGCTCGTGGTAAAATAAATATAATATTTTAAATATACCATCATGAATAGAAAATTATTTTGAACAAAACCTCTATAAAATAAAAATATTATTTTAACATAAAATTAGATTTACTATCTCCGTTTAAAAATATTAATAAATTATAGAACTTTTATAAAGTAGTATAGATACATCATCACTAAAGAATTTTATAAATATCATAAATATTTTTGAAAGGTACTTAACTATGTCATTTTATCAAATTCTAATTTAATTTAACATTTTACAACGAGCTTGGTCTAAATAATATTCTCAAACGAACTGCCCGGGAACCGAACTGTCAGTCCCAGCAAGTCATAAGTAACTTGGGGCAGTTATAGAAAAGCTCTAAACGCTGAGAACGCACGAAAAGGAGGTAAATGACCGGGAAGGTCATTACAATATCCACTACTAAAAGGACTTTCGTCCGCGAAAGTCAAGAATAAGCATATACCTGAAGACGTAAACAAGTAGGGATACTGGGCTCGCATGTCATGTTCAAGCTCCCAAGTAGCCTCCTCAACTGGACGGTGACGCCATTGTACCTTAACCACTGGAATTTCCCGGGAGCGTAACCGTCTGACATCTCTGGCTAAAATGGACACAGGCTCCTCAACAAATGCTAACTTCTCGTCTAACTGAACCGAGTCCCACTGAAGCACATGCGACTCATCCGGGATATATTGTCGCAGCATAGAAACATGAAATACTGGGTGGATAGCTGAAAAGGTCGGAGGTAAGGCCAGTACATATGCTACCTCCCCGATTGTCCGAAGAATCTCAAAGGGTCCAATATACCTGGGGCTAAGCTTGCCCCTCCTACCGAATCACATCACGCCCTTCATTGGCGATACTCGTAAGAAGACCCTATCACCAACTCTGAATCTCAACGGACGACGTCTACGGTCAGCATAACTCCTCTGTCTACTCTGCGCTGTCCGCAGCCTGTCCTGAATCACCCGAACTCGGTCCAAAGACTCTCGGAGCAAATCTGTGCCACGAGGACTGACCTCCGAAGTTTCGAACCAACCAACTGGAGACCGACACCGTCTGCCATATAAAGCCTCGAACGGAGCCATCTGAATGCTGGAGTGGAAGCTATTATTATACGCGAATTCCGCCAAAGGCAAGAATTGATCCCACTGACCCCCAAAGTCTAACACACAAGCACGGAGCATATCCTCTAACACCTGAATAGTCCGCTCTGACTGCCCGTCGGTCTGAGGATGAAACGCAGTACTGAGGTCCACTTGAGTACCCAACTCCTCCTGGAAAGCCTGCCAGAAACTGGAGGTAAACTGAGACCCTCTGTCTGAGATAATAGACACCGGCACTCCGTGTAGGCGAACTACCTCCTGAATATATACACGAGCTAACTTCTCAGCACTGTAGGAAGTTCGAACAGGGATAAAGTGCGCGGACTTAGTCAACCGATCTACAACAACCCAAATACTATCAAAGCCACGAGAGGTACGAGGTAACCTACCAACGAAATCCATCGTGATCCGCTCCCACTTCCACTCAGGAATGGGTAACGGATGAAGTAGACCACCAGGTCTCTGGTGCTCGGCCTTTACCTGCTGACAACAAAGGCATCGAGCTACAAACCCTGCTATGTCTCTCCGCATACCACTCCACCAATAGTGCTGCCTCAAATCCCGATACATCTTAGCTGTCCCAGGGTGAATAGAATATCTGGAATTGTGTGCCTCGTGCAGAATCAACTGAATCAAATCTCCAACCCTCGGGACACAAATACGACCATCAAACCTCAAAACACCATCAGAACCCAAGGTAGCTCTCTCAGACTCACCCCTCAATACCTGATCTCGAATGCTACAGAGACCGCTATCCTCAAACTGACGACCCTGAATCTGCTCCAGCAAAGTAGATCTAGCCTCAATACAAGCAACAATCCTCCTGGGGTCAGAAATATCTAATCGAACCATCGAGTTAGCTAAGGACTGAATGTCCAAAGCTAATGGCCGCTGAGAGACTGGAATGAAGGCTAAGCTACCCATACTCACTGTCTTCCGGCTTAAGGCGTCCGCTACCACATTCGCCTTGCCCGGATGATAGAGAATAGAGATATCATAGTCCTTCAGCAACTCAATCCACCTGCGCTGCCTCGAATTAAGATCTCTCTGAGTCATAATATGCTGAAGACTGCGGTGGTCTGTAAAGATCTCACAATGCACACCGTATAGATAATGCCTCCAAATCCGCAGTGCAAATACTACCGCTGCTAATTCCAAGTCATGAGTGGGGTAATTACGTTCGTGCACCTTCAGCTGTCTCGATGCATAAGCAATAACACGACCCCGCTGCATCAGAACACACCCCAAACCGATACCAGACGCATCACAATACACGGTGAAACCCTCGCCCTCAACTGGAAGTGTCAACACAGGGGCAGATGTAAGTCGATCCTTGAGCTTCAGGAAGCTTGCCTCACAATCCTCGGACCACTGAAACGGAACCTCCTTCCTGGTCAGTCTGGTCATAGGAGATGCAATAGACGAGAAGCCCTCAACAAACCGTCTGTAATAACCTGCCAACCCAACAAAACTGCGAACCTCAGTAGGCGACGTGGGCCTAGCCCAACCTCGAATAGCCTCAATCTTCGCTGGGTCTACCATGATACCCTGTCTGGATACAACATGCCCCAAGAAAGCTACAGACTCAAGCCAGAACTCACACTTTGAGAATTTGGCATAAAGTCGATGATCTCTCAAAGTGTGGAGCACAGTCCTCAAATGCTGCTCGTGCTCCTCGCTACTCCTCGAATAAACCAAGATGTCGTCAATAAACACAATGACAAAGGAGTCCAAGTATGGCCTGAATACCCGATTCATCAAATCCATGAAAGCTGCAGGGGCATTAGTCAATCCAAAAGACATCACCAGGAACTCATAATGGCCATACCGAGTCCTGAAGGCTGTCTTTGGGATGTCCTCAGCCCTAACTCTCAACTGATGATATCCAGATCTCAAATCTATCTTTGAGAACACCGCGGCACCCTGAAGCTGATCAAACAAATCGTCAATACGAGGCATCGGATACTTATTCTTTACTGTCACCTTATTTAGCTGCCTGTAATCAATACACATTCGCATAGACCCATCTTTCTTCTTTACAAAAAGAACTGGAGCACCCCACGGCGATACACTCGGACGAATAAAACCCTTCCCCAAAAGATCCTTAAGCTGAATACTCAGCTCCCTCAACTCATCAGGAGCCATACGATACGGAGCCATAGAAATAGGTCGGGTGCCCGGCTCGAGGTCAATAATAAACTCTATATCACGCTCAGGAGGAAGGCCAGGTAGGTCAGTCGGGAATACATCAGGAAACTCACGAACAATAAGGACAGAGTCAAGTGACGGACTCTCAATGCTAGCATCCCGAACATAAGCAAGGAATGAATCACAACCCCTCACCATCAATCTACAAGCCCGAACATATGAAATAATCCCCGTCGGTGTACGGCTAACAGAACCCTGCCACACTACCGGGGGTACACCAGGCATGGCTAAGGTCACGGTCTTGGCAAAGCAATCCAAGACTGCATGATGAAAAGACAACCAGTCCATGCCCAGAATCACATCAAAATCTACCATGGCCAATACAATAAAATCAACCTGAGTCTCAAACTCCTGAATAGTCACCAGACATGATCTATATACCCGATCCACTACTAAAGAATCACCAACGGGGGTAGATACACGTAAGGGCACAGATAATAACTCAGAACATAAACCCAACCGTGGTGCATAATAAGTAGATACATAAGAAAATGTGGATCCGGGATCAAATAATGCAGAAGTTGGCTGACGGCATACGGAAATCGTACCTGTAATCACCGCATCCGAAGCCTCAGCCTTTGGCCTAGCTGGCACGGCATACAACTGACGCTGGCTACCACTAGTCTGAGTACCAACCTGACTACCAGTCCGACCTCCCTGTGCTCCACCTCGAGAACCCTGGGGACCACCCCGACGACCCTGTGCACCACCTCTGCCTACTGGCGGTACAGATCTGATGGGCTGTGCTGTCTGAACTGAAGGCTCAATAGCCCTGCGCTGAGGACACTCGCGCGCGAAATGACCGAAAACCCCACAAGTATAACATGCTCCTGGCTCCCTGCTCGGCCTAGAAGATCCAATATGACCACCTCTAGCAGATGAACTGGGTTGACCACGCCCCTGAGGCTGGCTAACAGAACCACTATAGGTGGGCTGACCCCTATCAGATATCTGCAAAGCTGACTGTACGGGCCTACTAGGCTGACCCTGTCGCTGAAAAGACTGCTGCTGCTGATGAGGGTACCTACCCTGAAACTGGAAACCACGACCTCTGAACTGCGAACCACTATGGCTCCCACTGAAACTACCCTGGACACGAGGTCTCTTATCGCTGCCCCCTTGGGCCTCGCGATCCATCTCCTCAATAGAGTATACATGCTCAATAATCTCTGCGAATGACTTTCCTGAAGTCACTAAACTCTGGGTAGCCCTGCGGAGTGGCAATCTCAGTCCCCTGACAAAACATCTAACTCTCTCGTACTCATCAGGCAAAATAGAAGTAGCGTGTCTAGCCAGATCATGAAACCTCGCCTCATACTCGGCGATAGATAATGAACCCTGAGTCAACCTGGAGAACTCATCCCTGAGCCGCTCCCGCATAGTACGGGGCATATACTTTCCCAAGAAAATCTCGGAGAACTGGGTCCAGGTAATCGGTGGAGATCCCACTGGCCTGGAATCAAGATATCCCCTCCACCATCTCCTCGCTGCAGTATCGAACTGATATGCCACGAAATCAACACCACGAGACTGTACCAATCCCAAATTCCTAAGTCTATCCTCGCAGCTGGACAAGAACTCATATGCATCCTCACCAGGAGTACCAGCAAATCTCGGTGGAGCTAATCTCAGGAAGCGACCCAACATCTTCTGCTCCTCGGCAGACATAACTGGCTGATCTATAACTGGCTGTAGAGCTACTGGTACAGGCAGAACCTCAACTCTCGGTGCCACAGCTACAGGCTGCGCCCCAGCACCAACTCCCTGTACGGCTGGCTGTACTCCCGCAGCAGGCGGACCTCCAACTAATTCCAACAACTGAAGCAATGTACCTTGGAGCAAAGAAGCATCAATAAATCCGGGGGGAGCCTGGGCTGCCCCCTGGCCCACCGACTGCTGTGGCGGCTGAACATCTGGAACTATAACGGGATCGGGTGACGGATCCCTAGCACGATCTGGTCCTGGGGCTGCTACTCTGCCCTGCCTTCGACCTCTAGGTCGACCTCAACCCCTAACTGGAGCCCTCGCTGCAGGCTCGGGGTCCCGACCCCCGGCTCTCGTATTATGCGTCCTAACCATCTGCGTAAAGAATGAATCAAATAGAGATTAGAAACCAACATAGACACCAACGCACTGAGGCGAATCAAAGAAATAAGATTTACCCTAAACATGCTCGGTAGCCTCCCGGAGATAGGATACGGACGTCTCCGTACCGATCCGCGAGACTCTACTAAACATCGGCTCATGCACCAACAATACCAGTGAAACCTAGGCTCTGATACCAAGCTGTCACGACCCAATATTTGAGTCATGATGGCGCCTATCGTAACCCACCAATAGGCAAGCCAAACCCTAGTCCGGTGCAATAAGCGACGGGCTAACGGGCGGGATCTCATAAAACAGAGAAGAAGTGGAAGTAACCATATTTATAAACATGCTAAGACTGAGAAGGAAGAGGACAATGTATATAAAGTCCAAAACCCCTCCCAAGACCTGGTGGGGTCAGTACATGAGCCACTACTAACATACCCAAAATACAAGACAGAAACCAAACATGTATAATAAGTACAATAGTCTTGAGAGCAAAAGACTATACAGTAGAGGATGAAGTAGGATCTGCCTCGGACGTCAGTAAGCTCACCCTGCTCTGGAATCAGTGCTGAGAAAAGAGTCACGTCAAAACCGTCGACTGGTGCCTGGATCTGCATCGGGGAAAAAGATGCAGAAGTGCAGTATGAGTACCAGGGCAACGGGTACTCAGTAGGCATCATCGGCCGACTGAGCTTAATATAATATAAGCAAGCTAAAATGCGAGGGTGCATGCTAAGTCTGGGGTATAAGTAACAAATACATAAGTAACTGTCGAGGCGTATAGATATGCTCAGGAAAATATAAGTGCGATACATAATAACGAGTAAATAAATGCGTAAGTAAACACACAAGTCAAACATAACCTATCTGGGCCCCCATAAGCCCGATAGGCACACGGAAGAAAACAATAACCCAGTCTGGCCCCCATAAACCAGCGGGACACACAAGAAAAGTAAATGCATAGTCACCAGTGTCTCGAGGCTGTATCAGTATCCAGTAACCACAATAACCAACAGGAGTGCACCGGGCTTGAACCGGCACCAATAGGTAATAACAAGAGGCCAGACGCCGGAGTCGAACCGGACATAGTGGATAATAACAATAGGCCACATATATCATAACCGCCGGACTCGAACCGGAACTCAGTACCAAAACTCTCCAATCATATCATAACCAGATGCCGGACTCGAACCGGAACTCATAATAATCAGTGACCGGACTCGAACCGGAACTCATAATAATCAGTAACCATCATGCTGAATCAGTGGCCGGACTTGAACTGGAACTCATAATAATCAGTAACCAAGTGACATAATAGTGCCAGAATCCACACAAATACAAGTAAACGGGGACATACCAGCCCCAAAATAAACTCAAAACATAAGTAAAGGAGCTAACCCACCACGTACTACAAGTCTGGGTATACATTCTAAGTCATGGCAAGGCGGGTCCGCATTCTAAATCAAACTAGCCGACCCCGGTCAAATACGGTGCTATTAGAGACTAACAAGGCTAAACAGGTCAAAAGGGCATAAATAGGGTAATTTAATACAAATGTTATCCTAAAAGATCGTCTCGGGGATTAACTAAGCCTAATAAGGTTTAAAACTAACTACACCGACTGTGAAGAGTAGCGGGGCCCACTACGGGGTCCCGGAACCAAGTCTGGGCTAAGGTTCCCCAAACCCCTACTAACAGCGGTACAACATTAACCAACCCTATAAAAGTAATATCTGGCACACCACGAGGATAACAGGCCCGAAACACATCCGCACAAGGCCCTAACCGGCCCAAAAGGCTTAATCATAGCAAGCCAATGCCAATCTACAACTACCAGCCCAAACACTAGCATAATAATATGCAAATACTATAAACAAACTCAGTCTAGGTATATGGTAAGCCTAGCCTACCTGGACGCCGCCAAACGCCTGCCAAAGCTTGCTAAATAGGAGTCTTTCCCTTTCGAGAGACCTCCGATTGCTGCCACGCTAGCAAAATAATAAACTACATGTCAAAACATGAATTTTGATACCCATATTGCATTAGTTCAAAAAAATATCCAAACGGTCCATGTGGGGCCCACTTGCGGAATTGAAAAACCGAAACCGTCACAGCGTCCCAAATCACCCCGTGACCAATAGTCACAACTAACACCGCTCAATTTGAGCTCAATATCTAGCTCAAATATCAACACCAATTCCAACAACCACCGTAACTAAAACTACCGTAAAAATAAGAAAACGTACCGTAGAAATGACGAGAACGAGTCCACGAACTCAAATATACCAACCCCTAACCTTGAATCTCTCTAGAAATGTTTAAAGTTGAGCTTAAAGTGCTAAAAAAAAATGGTGGAATATATGTAGTTTTTTTTTTCTTTAAACAAGACAAAATAAGAAAAGAAATTAATATTAGAGTATATATATATATATATGTACTACACGTACAAAAATAAAAAAGACACAAAGTCTTGAAGTTAAATACTAATTAGTGTTGCATGCACATGGCCTTATCCATTCTTTTGCTCTCCGTATATATGTTGACACCCAATTTTGACCTCCCATATTCCTCTTGAGCTGCTATTTTACCTAAAAAAAAATAATATTTTTTAATATTTTTAATCATAAACTATTTTTACATTTTTTCATAATCTTTTTATCATTTTAATATTATACTTAATTACATATGTCTTTGGTTACATTTATATGCTAAAGAATATCTCATATTTACTTAAAATTTTTATAAGTTCAATTATTATTATTATTATTATAATAATAATAATAATAATAATAATTATTATTATTATTATTATTATTTTTCATTTAAAAGTGCTCAAAACAATTTTGTTATATATATAAAAAATATATCATTATCTTTATTATTTCATATCTTATTATTATCTATCAAATTAATTAGTTATTACTTGTATTATTGACATCCTAATTTGTCTCTCCTTTACCCCGATTTATCATCCAGGAAGTTATTGAAACAATATATATATATATATATATATATATATATATATATATATCATAACAGCATTTATAACATATTTCTCACATTATTGCAAATATCACTACTTTGTTTATTTTTTACTCTTGTCATGATTTCACTACATATATTTAAATAAGTAACTTTTTAATAATATAAAGCATCACAATTTAATTCAGTTCGTTTATGGCATACGGTAGCATTTACTTTGAGGTTTATATCCCACATCATGCATTTACTTATTATTAATTGCCATTTTTTTTAGTACATTATTATGGTACATAAAATTAAAATAGGAGCTAATTATACTTACCAACCCCCCTTCCTATGAATTCCTACTAAACAAAGCTCCCTCGTCAACTCGCCCATCCACTTTGTTTTGTAAAGATTATTTCTTAAATTTCCATATTAGTTTTGCCTTCCTTTTTCTTATTATTGGTCTTCGTATATCTCTAATTACCATACTAGGTTCTATTACCGTTGTAGATTCTTAACAAGCTAATTCCAAAAATTATGCCAATTATGATTTCCTACCATTTTGTCACTCCGAGCATCTGTCCATAAAATCAAACGAATTCATTCATCATTGGGGGGGATATTTGATTTCCCATAAAGAAAAAATCCCCTTTGATTTTCTCCCCTTCTCCTTCACGCTTTAAAACTCACTGAAGAGGGGAGGGAAGGGGGACATTTTTTTTATTCATTATTGCTGCCCGACACACATTACTCGCAGTTTTGTTCGAGAGTTATTTATATAGTTTTATTTGTGATAATCTCGACATGGTATATTATTCTGTTCGGGAGCTCTTTATCTAGATCTGGTTCTTCTATTGTGATCTTGGCACAGCATACTGGTTAGTTTTTCACCCCCTCGTATTTAAATTCCTTATGTGAAAGTAGTTGTATATAGATTTAAATGATTATGCTGTTATAATGCTGCAAGTATTCTGCTAGGAAGCACCCAGGTACGTCCTTTAGACTCAATATGCACCGCTTTTTATTTGACTCTACGTGTTACGTGCCTCCAGAGAACGTGATTATAGAATGTTCACATACTCGATCCTTGTCTGAAACTACTTCGAGTAATTATTCTCCATGTTGGTTTCGAAATCTATGCAGTTAGATATCATTTCTTTAGGTTTAAATCAATCAACACTTGTATCTTGAAGCTTGGTTACCGCACAATTAGACACCATGACCACATAGTATATCTATTGCTATAGAAAAGCAGCCCAGATGCATACTTGGGATAATTTTTGAGTGTCCTTTGTGTTGTTTGAAGTTACATGTTTTTTTTATTTTTAACTTAAGTCGGGAATTACCTGGAGTTGAAAATGTCAGAGAGTGCATGTTTGATGTCGTGAAGCCTCCATTTGATGTTTCTTTTTGTGGATCTTGTAATTTGTAATGAAGGAGTAACGCAAGTGTGATAAGGGAGGCGACGGGGCCAGAAATTCGTTAGTCATTTGTTGCCACTATGTGCTCTTTGTGACCTTTGGTTTTTCCCTCTATGTTTACCATTTGTTAACAACATGCTTTAATTCTCCAAATTAATTAATACCATGTCTATAGAATTGGGTCAACTTCAGCATGTTAACCAAAGTACTATTTGTCTGGAAATCCTTACTTAATTTGTTATGTATGTTTGCCCATGCCTATTAGGAGCTCATGTATTACTTAGAAAATCATGCATAAAAGAACGCTATAGCTTCCAATTCTGATTAACTTTTTTTATATTTAAAATCATGCCTATAGATTGTTAAGCTAATTTTTCAGCATGTTTAAATAATTTTCAACATATCAAAAACTAGTTTCCAGCATATTTTTAATTTCCAGCATTTAAAAATCTAGGTTCCAGCATTTTTATATAATTTCCAGCATTAAAAATTAATTTTCAGTGTATTTTTAATAATTTCCAGCAACCTTAAAATGATTTTCAGCAAATTTTAGATAATTTCCAGCATTTTTAAATCATTTTCCAGCAATCTTAAACTAATTTTCTTTAATTAAAAAATTAATTTCCAGTATACTTAAATTATGTTCCAGCATTGCTAAATTAACTTCCAGTCTTGCAACAATCTCCTGCATAGTTTAAATAATTTTCTGCACAAGTTTTAATCAAGTTTTTGCATTTTGAATAACTTTCTGTACATTTTTAAATCAACCTCTGCACTTTAAATTATTTTTCTGCACATCTAATTAAATTTTCTGCATATTTAAATTAATATTTAGCATATGAGTTTAATTTTCGAACTAGATTAATACCTTATCACTTAGAAAACATATCTATAGGTTTTAATCACGTAAAATAAATAATTATCTTTTTCAAGCATGCTAATAACCTTAATTACTTTAATTAAATAAGAGGCATATTTGAAACCTTTACGTGTTAATTGCTAGTCCTATTTGTTTTGTTTGACGTAAACCTCGAATTTAAGTAGGCAGCTTAAGATTTTCTAAGTCTAGATCCTTACCCAAAATAGTAAGTCCGGCGCCTCTTGGACATTGAGTTGGGACGGGTAATCATTTCAGGGAACGCTAGTTTTCTCGCTTTCTTTAGAACGCCCTTAGGTTTAATAACCAAATTAGGCAGGGTAGGTAGAATAATCGGAAATGATGTAAGTCGCCCCGAGCAGAATTCGACAATGCAACATACGACATTGTCATCCGTTAATAAGTCGGGCGCTGATCCGAATAGGCTAAAATTAACTCCTTGTAGAAAATCTTTTCTAAATCGTTTTTCTTTATCTTATTTTGAATGTTCACTTATTTGGGGTAGTTTAGTTCGTTATTATTTAAATAAATCTTTCAATTTATATCATTGTGTCTCTTCTATCTTCTCGCTTATCCGATTAACTGTGTGATTATGTATTATCACTTATACAATTAATAATAACTAAGTTGCATGTTTAGTTTATTTGTTTAACACTTAATCATCATTAAGTTAATAAAAATAATCGACCTTTTGCTTATCACATAGAATTCCCCACGTAATGTATGAGTTCGGTCGGGACCCACATTTGTGGACCTCGAAAGGTGCCTAACACCTTCCTTTTGAGGTAACTTGAACCCTTACCCGAATTTCTGGTTGACATAGGCTAACAATTAGTTAATCTTAATTAGTCTAGAATGGTGCCCTAACGCACCTTAATTCGTTAGGTGGCGACTCTTCACTCCTTAAATCCCAAAAAGAGTTTGGTCACGTCGAATCCCGCTTTTCGCGAGAAAAATGGGGCGCGACAATATATATATTCGAATACTGCATAGGCTCGTGGTAAAATAAATATAATATTTTAAATATACCATCATGAATAGAAAATTATTTTGAACAAAACCTCTATAAAATAAAAATATTATTTTAACATAAAATTAGATTTACTATCTCCGTTTAAAAATATTAATAAATTATAGAACTTTTATAAAGTAGTATAGATACATCATCACTAAAGAATTTTATAAATATCATAAATATTTTTGAAAGGTACTTAACTATGTCATTTTATCAAATTCTAATTTAATTTAACATTTTACAACGAGCTCGGTCTAAATAATATTCTCAAACGAACTGCCCGGAAACCGAACTGTCAGTCCCAGCAAGTCATAAATAACTTGGGGCAGTTATAGAAAAGCTCTAAACGCTGAGAACGCACGAAAAGGAGGTAAATGACCGGGAAGGTCATTACAAATACACCTGCATCTCTACACATACATAACCCTTAAGGCTCATGGCTACTTTATTGGTCCACTTTGATTTCGTCGAAGAACTTTTATTCATTTACGAAACCTTCACCCTTGACTTGATTAGTGAGATCCCCCAAACTTGATATCTTTCCAGTGGGCACAATATGAAAGGAAATCTTATATACTTTCACCAATTTACATGGCATGTTGTATAGGGTCAATTTTTTCCCTCTTTTATACCTTTCATGCTCCCACCTTTCACTATACTAAATTCCCCGACAGGTGGAAATATTTCTACTGGCTTTGCTCATAACCCTAGTGGGCTATGAAATTCACGGTAGTCAATGGAGTAATGTACGATGGAGTAGAGCTCAAATCAAGCAATACATATGCATCATGTAAAGTATGGTAATATACCTAGATACCTGTATCGTCGTTAGGAGATGTTCCCTCATTCTGCCGGTCCACTAAAGCATAAGTGCGATTCTGGACCCCACTGGAACTAGCTGCTCCTCTCATATCTCTACCACGGCCACTAGGCTGTACCCCTCGGCCCAGTGAAGGAATCGATGCTGATGATGCAACAGCCGACCCAGCCGGTCGTGCTATACCACTCATGCTCCTCTATGGACAATCTCTCGCTATATGCCCCGGCATACCACACCAAAAGCAGACATTCGTTCCTGATCGACATGTGCCTGAATGAACAGTGCTGACACTACTGACGAGGGAAACCTGCTGCCTGGGACCCATGAACTCCGCTACTCTGCCCAGCTAGACCACCCCGAGACCCTCGAAACTGAGAGTGAGCACCCGCTGCGGAATAAGAGAGTGAGGGTCTAGGCGGTAACATTCGAGATCCCGATTCTCCTGGGGACACCATAGACTGTCCCATAGGTCTCGTCCTTTTTGATGGCCCTCCCTCATACTCCTGTGTTCTTTTTCTTTGCCTCTGGTCCTCCACTTTCTGGGCGAAGGCCTGAATTCTCGCTATATCTATATCTCGGTTTAAGGCAGCAATGGTGCAATCTCGTACCAAATATGACTCTAATCTGTCCACGTATCGATGGACTCTATCTGTCATCGTCGCCACCACATTTGGCGCATATCAAGCCAAGGAATTAAATTGTAAACTATATTCCTGAACACTCATATTCCCTTGACGCAAATTCAGGAACTGATCTGCACGTGCTTCCCGAACCTCATATAGAAGATAATGATCGAGGAAAGCCACTTTAAACTCTTCCCATGTCGGTGAATCTGCACCAATGTCACGGGATTTCTTCCACTCCTCATACCATAATATTGCCTCTCCTTTCAACCTGTACGCAACAAGTTAAACTGTCTCTACCCCTGTCACATGCATAACTTCCAAGGCCCTTTGCACTTGATCCATGAAGTCCTGTGGATCTGCCTTTGGATCTGACCCTGTGAAGATAGGAGGGTCTAGCTTTAAGAAGTCCTGTGTACGCCAACTAGCTGCTCTAGTCGCATCATCTTTACTGATCAATGGACCAGTTTGTCTCTGTGTCTGTGCTGCCACTAACTGTGTCAACATATGTACTGCATTTCTTAAATCTTGGTCAGTGGCATTCGTCGGTGGTTCCACGGGCACTTTCCTTCTTCTCGGCTCTTCTGGAGCTGAAGAAGTAGAAGAAGCTCGCGTTGTAAACTCAGTTTCCGCCCCACCTTGATCGACTTGGTCAGGTGGCGGTCTACTTGTTCCTTCAGCAATTCTATCTATCAACTTACTTTTACCTTTTCCTCTTCCTCTTCTAGTGTTCGGCATTTTGACTATACCAAAGAAAAACAAAGACCATGATCAGATACACTTCAACTTCCAACACTGGCTCTATTGCACGATCTAGAAGTGAAGAACAGAAACAACATCCTAAATGCCCCGTAGCCTCCTACTTATAAATGTGGTGCACAACACATTGATAAGTAAGACTCTACTCAGACACGGCTTTGTAGACATCCTTAGACCGACTGCTCTGATACCACTTTTGTCACGCCCCGAATACCAACGAGGCGTGATTGGAACCCAAAGCCGACAAGGCCCGAGAGAACCAATCTTTGCTTCTATTCATTCGTATGCATGTCATAGGAAACACTACTATCACATAGAAACATGAGAGGCTAAAATCGAAAAGCATAGAACATGTGACGTAAATACATATGAGAAACTTGGCCGTTGAGGCCATCAAGTCAAGATTTCATCTATCATCTTATACACATACACCCACATACGTCTACAAAAGCCTCTAACAGATGCATTGACCAAAACCAACTGAAAGTCGGGACAAGTCCCCGCTTTATACACAATGTACAATATCAAAACATATATATATACTCTGACTCGGAGAAGCCCCGAACTAACTGGAGCTCACCAATGAACCGCAAACAGCTGGCAACCTACTGTGGCGGCCTACTAGTACCTGCGCCTGCAACAAGTAAGGTAAATTCCCCAAGAGGGGTCAGTACGAAATAAGTACTGAGTATGCAAGGCTCAGATGAAACTGTACAATACATGAATATTTCAATGAACTCAAACATATGAATAATCAATGGGAATAAGTCACCATTTGCATTCTGGGAAACCATGTGGATTGCTTTCATTACTTTCTTTACTTTCTTTATCTCAATGCATGTGTCACAATGTACCCGGGCCCCTACTGATCAGTGGGTCTTTACATGACTTATCGTCATGTTGGGATCGGGTCGAGCTAGGCTTATGCCCCTAGACCTGCCACCCAGGGATCGGGTCGAGCTAGGCTTATGCCCCTAGACCTGCCACCCTCAATCATACATCGGGATCGAGTCGAGCTAGGCTTATGCCCCTAGACTTGCCACCCTCGGGATCGAGTCGAGCTAGGCTTACGCCCCTAGACTTGCCACCCATAAATCAATACCTCGGGATCGAGTCGAGCTAGGCTTACGCCCCTATACTTGCCACCCATACTTGATCATTGACCACATTTGCATTACTTTGTTCATTACTTTGAGATTGATACTTTGATAGTCATACCATCACTTTGGAACTTTGGAACACAACATTGTTGGAAACTTTGAATCATTGACCAATAAGTGAAGGACATGTGAATAAATATCAATGAGAAATATAACATTACTAGCACCATGATACCATTAGAACCATAGGACAATAATCCATGAACAAGAGACACAAGTATAGTCACTATTGGAATATTGGAACATGACCTTATTTGAGCTTTTGGAACATTAACCATGAATATGAGACATGAGATTCATAAATGATCCATGAGTAGGAAATATATGACAATGACTATTGATACACGGATATCGGATACCTTAGCACATTTTGGGATAGGACTAGTGACATGTCAATGTGAACACTATTTGCCGTAGGAAGATACGGACAAAGTAACCTTACATACCTTGGATTCACAATACGAATATACAACCTTCGATGCGTATACAATAAGCCCACTCCTTCTTTATGTGTCACTCTACAACATAAATACAATACGGAATTCACATTAACCACCAATTACTTTACAAATGCATACCATGTCAATGAGTTACATGTTTGCCTTTAAACATGTCATTTCCCCTTGACAAAACCATTGATCATACTATTATTCCAAAAATTCCATACTATTCCCAACATTGACCAATACATGAAAATCAATACATTTCACCACAATACTTCTCCTTTACACTTTCTTATCCATAACACATCACAAATAATCCATCAAAGTACCTTAATACAACTCATAACACATATCGGCCAAAATCCCAAAATTTCCACTTATAGACAAGCACAAGTTTAAGACCAAAAATAACACCATACATGTTCATATTTTGTCCATACCATGCTTTTTCAGCAAAGGCACAAGGCCTAATTCAAGTTCAAATTACCAAGATGACACATCTTTCACCAAAGGCAAAAATACACTATTCATCACCTTGCCAACACAACGAGCATAATATACATAATCTCCCATGCATATAATATGTTAATACATGAAAATAAACACTTACCAAAGCTTGGAATAGGATGATCTTTGCCAAAGAGTCCAAAGGATATTTTGCTTTAGGGTTTGGAACTTGGAGAAATATTTGAGAAAATATCATAAAGGCATGAGAGCTTTGGACAATAAAAATCTGATCTTGGGGCCTTTATATAGACCCCAAGTCATCCTTAGCCACATTTGGCATTAATTGGTATGTTTACTTGGTCAAATATTGGAAGAATGGGTCATTTTTGCCTTTGGGCCTTCTCTTTTGTTCCATTTTGGGCCCTAATTTTGGGCCCAATTGCACATGTAGCTTAACCCATCAACTTTCATGTAAAATTCACCATATATCACATGTTTACATAATTCCATAACGTCACGACAATATTCGCTTAAACAATTTTCATTCGTCCTTTCGATCGCAAATGAGGCTAGAATGTGTACGAGGTATTACACAAATGCTCCACGGAAGCACAAAACACTTTCTACAAAAACTCGTCACATGTACAAGGCCAAATTTCAATTTTTTCTCCTCTTTAACATTTCCAAATACATACTTATAACTCTCGACACTTAAGTAAATATTATTCAATGTCATCAAGTAGGGTTGGGAAGGTACGGGATGTTACAATAATGCTAAGGAGAAAACTGTTACCTCAATCTGGAACCGAACTAGAAGGGAAAAGGTGAGGGTACTTGGTCATCATATTTACTTCTTCCTAAGTTGCTCCCTCACTCAGCTGATTCCTCCAAAGAACTTTCACTGAAGCAATTTTTTTGTTTCTCAACTTACGAACTGATGGTCAAGAGTTTCAATTGGGACCTCTTTATAAGAGAGACTATCTTTCACGCCCACACTCTCTAAAGGCATAACTAATGCCGGATCACAAATGCATTTCTTTAGTAGAGACATATAAAAGACTGTATGCACCGATGCAAAATCTGCAGGCAAATCTAACTCAAAGGTCACATTGCCAATGCGCCTCAAAATCCTATAAGGACCAATATATCGAAGACTGAGTTTCCCTTTCTTGCCAAACTTCATCACCTCTTACACGGGAGAAATTTTCAGGTAAATCCAATCATCAACTGCAAAATCAAGCTCCCTTCTTCTCACATCTGCATAGGATTTCTGATGACTCTAAGCTGTTTTCAATCTCTCTTTAATCAACTGAACTTTCACCATAGCCTCATGAACTGAATCAGACCCTATCAAGGTAGCTTCACCAACCTCAAACCAACCAATAGAAGATCTACATCTCCTACCATAAAGCGCCTTAAAGGAGCCATCTAAATACTGGAGTGGTAACTATTTTTATAAGCAAACTCAATAAGAGATAAGTGATCATCCTAACTACCCTTAAAGTCGATCACGCAGGCTCTCAACATATCCTCTAAAGTCTGAATGGTCCACTCTGTCTGAACATCTGTATGTGGGTGAAAATTTGTACTGAGATGAACCTGGGTACCAAGACCCTTCTAAAAGGACTTCCAAATCTGTAAAGTAAACTAAGTACCCCTATCCAAAATTATAGTAAAAGAGACCCCATGCAACTTGAACAACTCCCTAAGATAGAGTCTAGCATAATCCTCAGTTGAATATGTTATGTTAACTAGAAGGAAATATGCAAACTTAGTCATTTGGTTAACGATAACCCATATAGAATCGTGTTGTCGGCAAGTATCAGGTAACCTTGTAATGAAGTCCATATTCACCTCTTCCCACTTCCAAATAGGAATACTGATATTCTAAGTCATACCACTTAGTCTCTAATGCTCAACTTTAACCTGTTGGCAATTTGGGCACTTAGCCACGAATTTCGTAATATCCTTCTTCATACCATTCCACCAATAGACTTCCCATTGATTACGATATATCTTGGTGGCACTAGGGGTGAATGAAATATCGAGAACTATGAGCTTCTATCAACATTCGCTGTCTCAAATCATTTATATCTGGAACACATAATCGGCCTTGACAACAAAGAACACCATTTCCCCCTTGGGAGAAAACCTTCACTTTTGACTTTGGACTACTTTCTTCAACTTAAGTAAAATAGGATCGCTATCTTGCTTCACCTCACCTCTGCTACTAAAGAAGATTCTGAACCATAATACTGCCTTCGGCTGAATCAACTAAACGAACTCCCAATCTAGCAAGTCGATAAATATCACAAACTAACTCTTTCTTTTCATCCTCTACATGAGCAACACTACCCATCGAAAGTTTTCTAAGGGCATTAACCACTACATTGGCTTTACACGGATAGTACAAAACACTCATGTCGAAGACTTAACAACTCTAGCCATCTCCTCTGACGAAGATTTAGGTCCTTCTGACTACACACATAATGAAGGCTCTCATGATCAGTGAACACATCCAAATAAACTCCATAAAGATAGTGCCTCCGAATCTTTAAGGCAAAAACAATTGTTGTTAGCTCAAGATCATGAGTTGGGTAATTCTCTTCATGAGGTTTGAGCTGTCTAGAGGCATAAGTTACGACCTTACCATGCTGCATCAATACATATCCGAGTCTAACTCTGGAGGCATCACAGTAAACAATAAACCTATCTGAACCATCTGATAGAGTTAAGACTAGAGCAAAAGTGAGTCGAGTCTTCAACTTCTTAAAACTCTTCTCGCAAGCGTCAGACCATAGAAATTTGACTTTTTTCTAAGTTTATCTAGATATAGGAGAAGAAATAGATGAAAATCCTTCAATAAACTGTCTGTAGTAATCGACTAAACACAGAAAACTCTTGATTTTTGATGGAGAGATAGGTTTAGGACAGTTCTTAACTGTTTTGGTCTTTTGAGAATCAACCTGAATGCCCCCACTGTAAATCATATGACCAAGGGATTTTACTAATTTTAACTAGAATTCACACTTGCTGAACTTAGTGAATAACTGGCGATCTTTAAGAGTCTACAAGACAATCCTCAAATGGCCTGCATGTTCATACTCCGGGAACAAACGAGGATGTCATTTATGAAAACAATGACAAACATGTCCATGTACTTCTTGAACACTCTATTCATCATGTCCATAAAATCTGCGGAAGTATTCGTTCGTCCAAAAGACATAACTACCAATTTCTGAAGCTGTCTTCAGGATGTCACATTCTCTAACTCTGAGCTAATGATAGCCGAATCTGAGGTCTAGCTTCGAAAATCAACTGGCACCCTGAGGTTGGTTGAAAAAGTCATCAATTGTAGGAATAGGATACTTATTTTTGATTGTGACTTTTTTCAACTGACGGTAGTCGATGCACATTCTGAAGGAACCATCTTTCTTACGCACGAAAAGAATTGGAGCACCCCATGGAGAGATGCTAGGTCTGATGAAACCTTTGTCTAAGAGGTCCTTTAGCTATTCTTTCAAATCCTTAAGCTTAGTTGGAGCCATCCTGTAAGGAGGAATTGAGATAGACTGGGTATCTGGTAAAATGGATATTCTAAATTCTGTCTCCCACTCAGGAGGCACTTTGGGCAGATCTTCAGGAAATAATTCTGGAAACTCATTCACAATTGAAACTGACTAGAGAGTTGGGGTTTTCGACTTGGAATCCTTGACCTGAACTAGATGGTAGATGTAATTCTTAGAGATTATGTTCCAGGTCTTAAGGTAAGAGACGAACCAACCTATAGGCGCTGAAGTACTACCCTTCCATTCTAAGACTGGTTCATTTGAAAACTGAAACTGAAATTTCCAAAAGAAGTAAAAATTTGTTATGGCCAAATGGGGCCTTTATGTCTTAGAAAGTCTCTTTCTTTCAATAGTAGATTTCTTAGTTGGTATGCTATATCATAGGGGTGTTCAATTGAGATCAAAAAATCAATTCGAGTCAACCCGACTTAATAAATTTAAAATTGACTTGATTTGATTTGGTTTGGTTTTAAAGTTTTACAAACCACTAATATTTGGTTTGGTGTAAATCCTAAAAAAATCAAAACCAAATCGATAAATATAAACATACGTAAAATATTTATACATACATACATACATATATATATATATATATATATATATATGTATGTATGTATGTATATGTATGTATGTTGAAGGGGAGCCTTGAAGTAACTGGTAAAGTTGTTGCCATGTGACCAGGAGGTCACAGGTTCAAGCCTTGAAAACAACCTCTAGCAGAAATGCAAGGTAAGGCTGTGTACAATACACCCTTGTGGTGGGGCCCTTCCCCGGACCCTGCGCATAGCGGGAGCTTTAGTGCACTGGGTTGCCCTTTTTTTTTTTTTTTATGTATGTATAGATATACATATTTATATTTATCGGTTTGGTTTTGATTTTTTTAGGATTTACGCCAAACCAAACCAAACCAAATATTAGTGGTTTGTAAAATTAGAATATTCTCTTGTTAGCTTTATTTTTTTTCCTTGTTGACTTCATTTTTGCGTTGGCCAGTTAAAAACTCCCACATCCAAAAGCTGAAGGTAGCGGAGATAAGGATGTTGCGATGGATGTGTGGACTTACCAGGAAGGATAGGGTTAGAAACGAGATTATTCAAGAAAAGTTGGGAGTGGCTTCGGTGGAAGATAAGAAGCGGGAGGTGAGGTTGCGTTGGTTCGGGCATGTGACGAGGAGGTGCACGGATGCTCTAGTACGAAGGTGTGAAAGGTTGGCTGTGGATGGTTTTAGGCGGGGTAGAGGTAGACCGAAGAAGTATTGGATAGAGGTAATTAGGCATGACATGGCGCAGTTACAACTTACAGAGAACATGACCCTTGATAGAAAGATGTGGAGGACGCGTATTAGGGTAGAGGGTTAGTGGGTAGGAAGGAGTCCGTATTTTGTAGGAAGGAGTGTTTGTTTGTATCAGTGCCTGTTGTTTCTTGGGCATATTCTTGTTCGTGTTGTTTTGGAGATGTTTGTAACCTTGAATAAATAGTCTGTAGTGCTACTTTGTGGGTGTCTTGCCTCTTTTCGTATATAGAGATGTGTTATCTCTTCTTGTGTTTGTTTCTATGACTTTTGTTTGATTGTTATCTGTTCTAAGCCGGGGGTCTATCAAAAACAACCTCTCTACTTCATCTGAGGTAGTGGTATGGAGTGCGTACACTTTACCCTCCCCAGACCCCACCTGGTGGGAATACACTGGGTATGTTGTTGTTGTTGGTTAGATTATCTTCGTTATTTGTCCATTTTTTAAAAATAAAATAAAATATAAAGATAAAGATATGATCTAACTATTTTTAGACTAATAAAAATATAAGAAATTTAATAAATAAAGCACAACAATAAATAATTAAAAATGACTGAGAATTGTCTTATTGAAGAACTGAAGCAATACTCCGTGATATATACTATAGCAGTGTATATATATATTGTGATGATGTTCATGGGGGACTGAGGTGTCTCATTAAAGAAATGAAGCAGTATTTCATGATACCATGACAATATATAGATTTACTGTGATGCTATCATTTATGACAATATATGGACATCAATGATACCATGTTAGTATATATATACTGTGATGGTATCATAGAGGTATGACTAAAGGATTGAAGCAGACAACAATGATACTATGACAATATATAGATATACTGTGATGGTATCATAGAGGTCTCACTAAAGGATTGAAACAGACATCGATGATAACATGACAATATACAAACACACTGTAATGGTATCAATACGTACTAAAGCAAATCCCAATAATATGGTATCATTACGTACTAAAGCAAATCCCAATGATACCATGTGAGTATATATATAATGTGATGGTATCATAGAGGTCTGACCGAATGATTGAAGCAGACATCAATGATACCATGATAATATATAGATATACTGTGATGTTATCATGGAGGTTTCATTGAATGATTGAAACAGACATCAATGATACCATGATAGTATATAGATATCATGTGATTGTATCATAACGGACTGAAGCAAATCCAATGATACCATATTAGTATTTATATACTATAATGGTATTATGGATATCTCACTGAAGGATTGAAGAAGACATCAATGATACCATAACAATATATATCTTGTGATAGTATCATTACGGATCAAAGCAAACCTAATGATACCATATCAGTATATATATATATATATATATATATATATATATATATATATTGTGATGGTATCATGGAGGTCTCATTGAAGAATTGAGACATCAATGATACCATCACGGTATATAAATTTCATGTGATGGTATCATTACAGACTGAAGCAAACCCAATGATACCATATTAGTATATATATATTGTAATGGTATCATGGAGGTCTCACTAAAGGATTGAAGCAGACATCAATGATACCATGACAGTATATAGATATCTTGTGATAGTATCATTACGGACTGAAGCAAACCCAATGATGTTATATCAGTATATATATACTGTGATGGTATCATGGAGGTCTGACTGAAGAACTGAAGCAGACATCAATGATACCATGACGGTATATAGATATACTGTGATGGTATCATGGAGATCCCACTAAGAATTGAAGCAGAGATCAATGATACCATGACAGTACATGGATATACTGTGATGGTATCATTACGGATTAAAGCAAATGAAAAAAAAACAGAAATAAAAAAAAAGAAAAGAGAATCAAATAATATTACAAAAGAAAAGAAATAAATAAAATAATTTTTTTTACCAAAAATATGAAATTAATTTGTGGTGAAAAATAAAAAATATTATGATTCAAGGAAAAAAATGTATGAAAAAGGAGGGAAAAATAAAGATTAAAGAAATAAACAAAAAAAAAAGAAAAAAAAGAAGAAATAAAGAAACTACAAAACAAAGAGAAAATAAAAAATAAAAAACGCAACAATAAAAGAAATCAATAAAGGAAAAAGAGAGAAAAATAATAGCAGGGAAAAAGAAAAAAAATAAAGAAATAAACAGAAAAAAAAGAAAAGAAAAGGACAAGAAATAAAGAAATTGAAAACAAATAGAAAATGCAAAAATAAAAGGAACCAATAAAAGAAAAAAATGAGAAAGATAAAAGCAGGAAAAAAGAAAAAAAACAGAGAATAAAATGAATAAAGATATAAACGAGAAAAGAAAAAAGAAAAACAAAAAAAGAAAAGGAGTATACAAAATAAAAATTGAGTGTGAATTAAATTTTAATGTAAAAAGAAAACAAAGAATAAAATAATTCTACGAAAAAAATATATGAACAAAGATGTCTGAAAAGAAAAAAAGAAAAAAAGAAAAGAAGTAGAAAAATAAAAAGAAAAAAAATTAAAAGAGAGATAAATAACTAAAGCTACAAGGAAAGGAGCCATTTTATATAATGGGATATTTAGTTGTAAATAGTTTGTTTTATGGGACATGGATGTACTTTTCCCAATAATTAAAATAAAAAGTTAGCTCATCTAGTCCTCCCTAGCCCATTTAAGTTTAAGCCCTTAAGGTTAAAAAAATATATTTTTTGATGGTGAAATAAAATTCAATAAAAGAAGACATATAGACAAAAGGTAAAACCCTAGAAAATTTGTCAAACTATACAGCTTCATCAACAGAACCGTGAAAATCAAACCAAACTAATAAAGCCGATAGAATCGACAGAACCGAAATCGCTAGAATTTATACTATAGTGGTTTGGTTTGGTGTGAATATTAAACAAAAAACAGTCTTTATTGGTTTGATTTTATACAAAAATCGAGTCAAACTAGACCATGAACACATATCATATTCATTTCTTCTTTTTCGTGCCATAAAAAATACCTCCTTTATCCCTTTTTATGTGGCACCCTTTGACTTGACACGATTTTTAAGGAAAAAAAAAGTAGACTTTTGAAACTTGTAGTCTAAAATGATTCTTGAATATTCATATGGTTGTAAATCATTTCAGTAAGGATAAAAGGGGAATTAAAATTTTTCTAATTATATAAGGTGACATTCTTTTTGAGATGGACTAAAAAGGAAAGTGTGCTGCATAAAATGGGACAGAGGGAGTAAATCCTAGTCTAATTTTTTTTTAAAAAAATATTGAATTTAGTTATTTAGTTTTAAGTATATCAAGCCAACAGTGCTGGGACTCACCGTTGTCCACGACCTGATAAAAAAAGGGCAAATAACATAATACTACACCTTAACTTACCATAATTACTTAAATTCCACTCCAATAAAATAATTACAAAAATTTCTTCTTTCACTTTTTCTCTCCAAATCATCCGATACATTACATCTACCCCAAATCCCAACAGAGAGAGAACAACACTAACAATTTCAACGACACTTAGAACAACACCATCGACACACCAACAACAATCCTCCAATTCACCAGTTAACAAACAAGAACTCCCTCCGTTAACAACCAGAAAATTACTCTCTTCAAACCAACCACCACCCACCGACAAAACACCTCCATCGTCGTCCCTCCATCACCGTTGAAACCAATTCCTCCTCTCCCAACTCCATTAAAAAATGAATTGAAACAGACCCAACATCACCTATATCATCATGGTCTAGCCGTTGTCGCTGTGTCATTGCTATCTCCATTGCTCCGATAAGTTTTCAGCGAAGCTCCATTAAACTCATCGAAAAGTCATTATCAAGTAGGTGGGTTGCTGAGGTACTTGTTCGAGGTTCCGTGCTCTGTTTCGTGTTCCAACCGAGTAGCTATTGTGGTTGAAAGCTTCGATCAGAGGTTTTGTACATCGAAAACGTTTGTTTCCTCCGTTCGAAGAATTTAATGAAATCTATGTATCTGACGGATTTTCATGTATTGATACGTAGACTAATGTATCTGATTAATGGCGGGATGTAATTTGTCGATGCTCAGGCCAATATACTGTCTCTTCGGTGCGTGTTAATGGCAGATGGAAGGTGCAGATGGAGGAGGTGAAAAATGGAGCGGTGAAGGACATGAAGATAGATCACGGGATCGGAAAGATACATCACGAGACCGACTAAAAAAAATATAAATGTTATGTATCGTACTGATTTTTGTGTACAGATACATAAGAGTTATGTATCTGGTTGAAAATATGACAAAAAATATGTATCAAAATTCTTTTTTGTGTTACTGATACATAAGATTTATGTATCAGAATGAGATATGTGTTACTGATACATAAGAATTTGATTGATTAGTTATGTATCGGAAAGTGATGTATCCGAAAGGTGATATAGCGCGACCCTAAGCAACGTATCCGGCAGTTCAAAATCTGAGATTTTATGTAATTTTGAAAAGAGTGGGGATAGAGTGTAATTAAGTACTAAACAATTGAGATTTATGAAAATTGCCCATAAAAAGATATGTTTGAATTTACTGCAAGTGTTATGTTCTATGAAACAATAGGAAGGACAAGACCATTTTTATTGTACAGTGCTACAGTCCATTTAAGTCCTAAATGATTTTGAAGTAAAATCTTATTGTCTTCTGGAGCTTAAGATAACGAGGATGATATTTTATTGAAGTTATTCATTAATTTAAATATAGAAAATAAAAAATATTTTAAATTTGGGAATGAATTTTATATTTCTTACAAATCAAGTAATTCATATATTAGCTACTTGAATAAAAATTATTACATATGAAATAATGTTTTTTCTTTCAAATAAAAAATTAGTTCACAGGACTCTTTAAACCTCAGATAATACACATAAATGCATTTTACTTTCTGCAATCCCTTAAAATTTGGATCTATTTCATATCATGTCGAAGTTACGAATGGGTCATTAGCTTTTTCCCCTAGATAGCATGTCCAGTTGTATACTTAAAATTAAATGGCTAAATTTTAGTTTTGTGTATCGAAAATATAATTAGTCTAGGTCTTATCACTACAACATAAAGGCTTTTAGCGACATTAAATATGTACTTTAGCAGCACTATGAATTGTCACTAAAGCTTTTATCGGCATCTAGTCAAATGCCATTGGATCCAGTGTCACTAAAGACTTTAGCGGCATTTATTAAGAGTGCCGGTAAAGACACCATCTATTGCCGCTAAAAAGTTTCAGTTTTAGTGGCATTTCTTAGAGGCAATAACAATTGCCGCTAAAAAGTATCTTGCATTGCTATTAATAATGCACCTTATTAGCAATAAAATTACCCACAAATTGGAAAATGTTACTAATATTTAAAAATGCCGTCAATGAACAAAAAAAACAACTTAATTCATTACACCATCATATCCTAAAAGTTAATCTTGTTTTGAGTCTAACAATTAATGAACAAATATCCATATTACAAAACAACAATCAACTTATTAGTATTTCTCTTATTCTTGATCACAATGCTACTCTCCATATGCCAAATCTCTAAACATCATAGGGTACGACCTGAGATGAGGAAAAAAATGAATGTCAAATATAGTAACAGCAATAGTTTAACCACAGTAAATGGGAATGATCTTATGCACTTTCAAGTTCAATTTGCATTTGTTTCCTTTGTTATCTGAAATGCCTGAATCATGATTAATAATAGGAGTAAATTTAATTTGATTCCCAAAAGAAATAGCAAGACCTTCATAATAAAGAGTAGGCAAACCATTGAGACATTTTTCTACACAAGCACTCGTAGTTTCTACACAAGTATCTTTCTACACAATAATAATACAAATACGAATCTGTGTTTCTTTCACAGTGTATCTCCAATAAGGTCTTGTTTTCTTCAGGAGTAAGTGGCTGATGCGCGGGAATTAGAACATGATTTTTTATGTTCACCAACATCTCTGCCTCCTGAAAGACGTATCAAACAGTTAAATATGTCCACCAGGCATTCAGCACAAAGATGAAAATTGAAAACCATGAACCACACAAAAACAAATAGAAACATCCAGCAAAATGGGAGGCTTAAGAGCAGCGGGAAGCTGGGAACACAGAAAGCTAATTAAATTACGAAGATAAGGAACGGACCTAGTTTTACAGAGTGTTGATCAGAGACAAATACTCTAATTACTAGCAAATTGCAGTCGAACATCAATAACTTGGAAAATTCCAAATTCGAATACCAATATAGATTGCATTCTTAAGGAAAAGATGGACAGAATTTACAGATGCATCACCACCCTGTAAGAGAGAAAGATCCAAACGAGTTCAGAAAATAATTAATTTATAGCTATAATGGCACATCTGAGGATATAATTTGGCTAAAACCACTATACAGTATCACCACCTAGCAAAAATACTATATTGAACATCAAATCCATGATAGTGTGAGACCAACACAAAAAAGGATACTCACATATCACAAGAAAAAGGACTTACATGCTTATAGACGCTTAGTAGCAGGCTCCAGTGCGCAACTGTAAAAGGCGTAGCATAACAATTATTATATGTTAACCTCTTTAAGAGCTGAGGCTGCTGGAATATAAGCATCTAATAGAGCTCGATAACCAGAGATGCTCCACTGTTGTACCAAACAATCTTCTTTCAATTGACGAAAAACATCAAAATCAGTGCGAACTAACGAGGAACAGATGCTGGCAAACCCCCCCATTCTATAGTCTCGGAACTTGAACCTGCAGTTTGCACATTGTAGAACAAGCAGTTTATATATGATGTGAACCGCGGTCTTAAGCTCTTCAAGATTTCAAATAGCTAAGGCTATGATCATTAACCTGCAAATGTACTGTACAAAGAGGGCAAGCAACCTCTTTCAGCCTAACCGAACGATCTTGTCTAGAGCCTGAAAACCAGAAAAACTTTATGAGCTAGCAGACAAACTCCAACAAGAATTAGCTCATTATTGAATACTTAAGCATATATATTTCAGCAGATAAACACTCACAGGATGATTCTCTTCGGTTTCTCTCCATCTCCTCCTGAGAGTAACAAAAAGATTTCAACATCACCTTAGTTAAGCGATGTGATAAGAAAAATTAAAGCATTGTGTACACGAATACTATAATAAAATTTAAAGGGGTGCCCACTTTCCATCAAAATGATGAAATATCATTCACCAGAATGAACTAACAGATGCAAGAATCTAAACTAGAAAAGTATAACTACCACCTACTCGAAAAAGCATTACCAGGTCATAGTGCCCATCACACATATGGATTTTTATATTAGATGAGAGAATCAACACAAAGTAGAACTTAAATGCTTAGATGTTTCAGTTCATGCCACTTTCGAAGCGTGTTCCACTTCATTTGGTCTCTTGTGTTATACAGAACCTGAATGCAAGTACAAGATCAGAATGCAGATTGGCGTTGACGCAATCAAATGTAAGTTTCTGAATTTAGACAAGCATATATTTCTCCAAAATCTTGTTACAGTTGGGCATGATTTAAAGATCTCACCTCTGCACCTCCATGCTCTTTAAGGGTTTGTGAGACCAAGGGAATTCCTTTTGCTGTATCTTGTGCTCTAGAGAGTATGGCTTCATTTGCTTTTTTTCCTTTTGATGAAGTAATATAATCTTCATTTTTTCTGTAAATCGTTTAATAAGAACAGGAAAGTAGTAGATGTGAAAATTGATAGAGATTCATACTTCCCGTCAACAAAAGGAACACCCTTGCGAGAATTAGCTATTTAGCTGGCTCTAACTTCAAGTGTAGTTGCTGCCCCAATAAAAGTATTTCTGGTGAAGCAGTATTTCTGGTGCCCTGTACCATAACGTCACCGCCTGAAACAATGAAGTCTACTGTTGGAAGTCGAAAGAAACAAGCTCAAAAGGGTCGACGATATGCCGGAAAATAAATATGAACAGGGTATCTGCTTGTTAAATCAATGAGACACATATATGATAATTCAATCATTTTATTTTTTCAGCCAAACAAACAACTTAAGCAGGAAAATAGTTGTTCAGTTAGACAAGATGCCAGATATTAATGAGAGGCATCAGACACGATAATAGTTTACACTCATAGCCTAATAACTACATTCTTGTCAAATTTGAAATGGAACAACATGAGACAACGGTAATACAGGCTGGTTCTGGCAATTTTGTTTCAAAGAACTGAAAACCATGTACATACCTCATGAGTGAAAGTTCTAACAGGAATACAAAATGCTTTATCAAATTCAAAAGCTGCAAGCTTTAACACATTGGTGTGTGGATCTATAAGCAAGTCCTGAGGCTTCAAATCTCGGTGAAGAACTCTATGAGAATGACAACAAGCAATACCACGGAGCATTTGATACAAAAATGTCTGCAAAATTGGCGATATTACTTCATTGACCAAGAACAAGAAGCCTCTCAACCCGACAACCCATTACCATTAGGTGGTGATACTTTCTCACATTACATACTCGGATAATCATATATTTTAACTATTGAATTAACACAACGGTAGATCAAACGCTGCATTTCGCTAATGCAACATATCTCTAAAATCTATCAGATTCACCAACAAATAACAAAACAACTAAGAAATTAATCTAGGCAACCAAAAATCAATTTCTAGAAAAGTTATCGTCCATGTAAACCTTATTCAATTAGATTATCTACACAGAAACCCTAAAAACTCAATCAAACTACTGCCCCGTACTCATCTCAATCAAATGGGATTGCGGAAAGGAAAAACTGAACCTTGAAGGAATTGATGAATGCTTTACTTATAAGTTCAAGTTTACAGTAAAACTTGTGGGGGGAAGCTATCCTTACAACAAATCGAATACTCAATCGAGTGCTCCATAGAAAAGACACAATCCATAGCTTATGAGAAATGGAAAGGAAGAAAACTCAACTTGAAATATTTCAAAGTGTTGAAGTGTCTAGCAAAAGTCCAAGTTCCTATACCCAAAAGGATGAAAATAGGACCAAAGACTGTGGACTGCATTTTAATCGGATATGCTACAAACAATAAAGCATATCAATTTTTAGTTCATAAATCCGAACATCCGAATATCCATGATAATACGTTAATTGAATCAGATAATACTGAGTTTTTTAAACACATTTATCCGTATAAGACAAGACATGAATTGTCTAATGAAAGGTCTAAACGACCTAGGGATGAACCAGGGAGAATGGACACAATGAAAAGAATCCAAGGCGTAGTACGCGTCAAAGAACATCGACTTTCTTTGGATAAGATTATGTAACATTTCTTCTTGAAAATAATCCTCTAACGTTTAAAGAAGCGATGTTGTCTACGGACTCATCCTTTTGGAAAGAGGCAGTCAATAGTAAGATTGATTCAATCTTGAGCAACCATACTTGGGAGTTGGTTGATCTTCCTCCAGGCAATAAACCTTTAGGTTCTAAATGGATCTTCAAAAGAAAATGAAAACTGATGGTACTATTGACAAATACAAGGCAAGACTTGTTGTGAAAGGCTTTAGACAAAAAGAAGGTCTCGACTATTTTGACACATACTCGCCAGTAACAAGGATAACGTCCATTTGGATGTTGGTTGCATTAGCTGCGGTATATGGTCTTGAAATCCATCAAATAGATGTGAAAACAACATTCTTTAATGGAGAATTGGAGGAAGAAATTTACATGGAGCAACTCGAGGGTTTTATGGTTTCTGGTAAAGAAAAGAAAGTGTACAAACTTGTTAAGTCACTTTATGGACTAAAATAAGCACCCAAACAGTGGCATGCAAAATTTGACCAAACCATGTTGGCAAATGGATTCAAAATAAATGAATGTGATAAATGTGTTTACATTAAAGAAACTCCAAATCACAAAGTCATTGTTTGTTTGTATGTGGATCATCAGTAGAGACATTTCTGATATAAATGCAACGAAACGAATGCTTGAGAGCAAGTTTGATATGAAAGACCTTGGAGTTGCGGATGTGATCTTAGGGATAAGAATTAATAGAACTTTACAAGGGTTGGCATTGTCACAGTCTCATTATATTTGAAAGGTACTTGACAAGTTCAAGTATTTGAATTTTAATATTGCCAAAACTCCATTAAATGTGAGCTTTGCACTTCAAAAGAATGAAGATGAAAGTGATTCACAATTGGATTATGCAAGAGTGTTGGAAAGTTTGATGTATATCATAAATTATACACGACCAGATATAGCATGGCTATTTGTAAATTAAGTCGGTACACGAGTAATCCCAATCAAACTCATTGGATGACAATGAAAATAGTTTTGGGGTATCTAAAACGTACTCAAGACTTTGTTTTGCATTACAATAAATATCCAGCGGTAATTGAAGGATATAATGATGCAAATTGGATCACCGGATCAAATGAAGTAAAATTCACAAGGGGATATGTATTTACTTTAGGTGGAGGAGCAGCCTCTTGGAAATCATCCAAATAGACATGTATTGCCTGCTTTACTATGGAATCTAAATTTATCGCATTAGATAAAACCGGTGAAGAAGGTGAATGACTTCGAAATTTCTTGGAAGATATTCCTTATTGGCCCAAACCATTGGCACCAGTATGCATACACTGTGATAGTCAAGCGACATTTGGTAGGGTAGGGAGCATGATGTATAATGGTAAATCTCGTCACATAAGATAGAGACATAATACCGTTAGAGAACTTCTCTCTAGTGGAATTATCACAATTGACTATGTGAAGTCAAAGGATAATGTGTCGGATCCACTTACAAAATGCCTATCTAGAGAGGGAGTTGAGAAATCATCAAAGGGAATGGGTTTATGGCCTAGGCCAAGTCATCACAGCGGTAACTCTACCTAGCGGACTGGAGGTACCAAGAGCTAGGTTCAAGGAGATCAAACAAAGTTGTGATTGACGATTCAACATTGTCAATAAACTCAACCCGTTCTCATGATGAAGATAATGCTCAGGAAACAAGGATAAGACTTATGGTTGGTTGTCTTTTAATGGATTCTAAGTTTGGCAGGTTTGACCAAATTGTTTGATCTATAGGCTTAAATATTTAGGAATCACCTACGTAAGAGTGAAGTGGAAGCCGCTTCAAGGAGAATGGTAGGAAAGGCCTATTCTCTAAGCTCGCATGAAATCAGGTTGTGTTCATGGCTGAAACAAATGAAATCATGAGAACCATAAACGGTAAAAGTCTGGTTGTGTGACTTGTGTTGTCTAGGTGTACACTAAAGTTCGACGGTTCAAAGATATCACATCTACTGATTGACCGAGTGCATCCGATGCAAGTTCACTATGTAAAGTTCAAATGGAAACCTACTTATCCAGATGCAATTAAACTTTGCTTGTTGAGCACACACTTTTCCGTAAATTCTTTAATGAAATAGCCATTCTCCATTCATGTGGGGGATTGTTGGGTTCTAAGTGTATTGTGAATGGAAAATGGAGGAAAAGTGAAATATGTAGTTCACTTTTCAGAAGTAAAGTTCTCCCACATTGGTGGGAGAAAGAAATATTCTTATGCATATGTTGAAATGCATTCCTTCATGTGGATAGTGAGCCAAGAACAAGACAAGCCTCGCTCCGTCGTCGTCATCGCTCGCTAGGCTCGGCTTCGGCTTCGAATTTGGGTTTGAAAAATGATCGATCGAGAGACTATCTTTTTGGACAAAATTCATTTGAAACTTGATAATTAGTAAAGTTTTAATCCAAAAATCCGATAACAAAATGTTTTCTCCCTTTGTGGAGGCACTCGAGCATGTGCGGATACATGTCACAACGCATCTCGAAGGGACGCATCCATTCGAGGAAAAGATAATTGATTGGCCTCGGAGGAGCGACCTGCGCGCGCACCTGATAGCCTGTGGGCGCAGGTGCCAGCGCAGGTGGTATGCAGGCCACTGGCAGCTTCTGGAAATTGTTGAATTAAGCACCTGCGGGCGCAGGTGGTCGAAACGTTTCAGAAAGTTGTCTCTTTTCATGAACCATTGCTTCTCTTCTGAAGCACCACCTTTTGGCTATAAATACCTGACTTTTTCCTCAGGTTTTGGTACTAATTTGTAAAATAAAAACACTTTTTTCTTCTTGTAAAACTCAAGTGTGATCATCAAATCGTTGAGTGAGTTCATTGTTCGGTATAATTTGAGGTACCACTATTCTACTGAAGTGAATTATTTTATCCTGGGAGGAAAGATTCCATAATCTCGGGTACTTGAGGGGAATAAATTTCTTAAGGACACACCGTGAATTCAGTGGACTTGATTCTCCATTTCTGTCTTCATCTTTTTCTTACGGTTTTGCTATTTTCCAGAAAATAGTAGAAACTTCATTTTGATAGTTCATAGTTGTTGAACTTGTGTTTGAAGTTATTGAACTTCTTGGTTGTTCTTGAACTTGTTCTTGAACTTAAAGTTGAAGTTCTTCCTGTTTAAATACAGATAATTGTACCCGAAAACAACACAACAACTAATGACACTTGAACTACAGGACAAGAAGGGATAAGGAGAATTTCTCAGTTGTATTGGAGTAGCACATTTGGTTGATCTGATTTTCTGCATCTAATTACAGTATTATTGTGTTACTTTGTATTCAGGAAACTCGGTATTGTCAAAGGTACTTAGATACAATGATAAGTCCAGAAGTTCGAATTGTTTTCAGGACTTGCACCACAATCATTTTGTGCATCAAGAGTTTCTTGATAATCTTGGATTTCTGGAGGTTTAAATCCTATAAATAACCTTTTGATGCTAATTTATTCCTCTGGACTAATATGTTCTTTTTTCACTGATTTTCTATTTGTCTTAGGTGAAAAGTGAAAACTCCTGCTAGAGGAGCTGCAGTCAGACATATATTACTCATCATAACGGGATGGACACAACTATTCAGGTGTGTTTTCCTAGAGCTTTATCATAAGAAGTTATGTTGTTGGTGGATATGATCGTGTTTGTGAGGTCGGGAAGCAATTCAGGAATGAAGGAATGGATTTAACTCACTGGCCTGAATTCACAATGTGTGAATTTTATAGGGCTTATGTTAATTATACAATGATTTGATGAATTTGACAGAGCAGCTACTATCGGCAAGGTTGGGTATGGTCCTCAAAAAATTACACTATATATAAGGTGGAAATTATTTTTAATGAATATATAGTATACGTTGAATCATCTTGATTTCTTCATGTGTTTACCGCTTTATATTTTGGACCCCCTTGATAAAAATCTTGGCTTTGCTACTGACTATCAGGCAAGCTTCTCCAATAGTAATCTAGATTATTTTTCATCTTAAATCTGTTGATATAATTCAAGCGACAAGTGATGACCAATTATGTAGCTAATTTGATTTTTGCATGTTGCTCGTAGATATGGTGAAGAAACTAACTGTAAGCCATAAAATAAGGTACCATGGTAATGACTTGAATGATGAACTAATAGAAATTGATTTCATCCTTCCATTCATGTATGTAAATATGTGATTAATGATGTAAAATATCACCTTCCAAGAAAAGCATTTACTTAAAATTTGGAGTTTCTCTTCTTTGTCAATTGCAGAAGGATTGATATGCTGTCAGAGTTGGACAAAGTGGCTAACATCAGTGTATGTAGAGATCTTTCTGTGAAGCTGCTAGAAAATACTTGCTAGATGTGTATGAATTGATGCTAATACGTGTATCTGAGTTTCATTGGTTCCTCAATCGCAAGAGACATTATTTTTACTTTTGATCAATTTCTAGGGTGTCAACTTATTGTGAGGACTTCTTTTTTTAATAGTACCATTTGTTGGTAAAAAAGAGTCTCGGCTCCACTTAATTTACAAGAAAATTATGCTAAATTTCTCATGTTATCGCGGCCAAATTCACTAGTATAATACTAAAATCCAATTATTTGGTCCATTCCGTGAGCTTCCAAGGGCATTACAAGTGTTCTTTTAAATAGCTTTCACATACCAACTTCAACGCATTATTATTTGAAGGATGCGTTTGCGGAAACAATGAGATCATCAACAGTCAACGTGAAACACCAAGCACTAGAAAACTTGAAAAAGAGTAACTTCTTATTAAAGTTTGAACCAAGACATGATTGGTTTATTGGTATTTAAAAAGAGGAACGAGTAAATTTTATCTTTGCTAAATGGGGAAAAAAAGATCCTAGGTACTTAACTTTTTAATTAATTGAATATAGTTTTCCCTCCGTTTTATATATATTACTTGATGTTGATTTCTATATCAAAATATCTGTTTCATTTTATTTGTTCGTTTTAGTAAATTAAGAGAGTTTTATTACTTTTTTTCGTACTATTCTTTGTATTAAATAACTACATAAATGTCGCGCCTCAAATCCCATTGGGGCGGACATGTCACCCGAAGCAGTTGAGGCCCCGAGAGAACCAATCTTTATCCCTGTACACTCATACGCAAGTCATTCCATGAATATCAATAACACAGGTAGATGCAAGATGCTAATGGCATAAGTCATGAAAAATGTGTGATGATAAACACATACAAATATGAAACTTGGCCGTTAGGGCTACCATGACATAGCATACATCCTTCGTTTGTCCCACATTGTCTACAAAGCCTCTATGAATACATGAACATAACCATCCTAAAGTCGGGACAAGTCCCCACTTTACACAACTGTGATACAATGTCAAAACCAACATATACATAGGACTCGAAAAGCCCCGAAGCAACCTGGAGCTCACCAACAGTTCGCAGAAAATCCAAGTCCTACTATGGAGGCTATTAGTACCTGTGCCTGCAGCAAGTAAGGTAAGTCCCCCAAGGGACGTCAGTACGAAGAATGTACTGAGTATGTAAGGCTAAAAGTAATCGTATGAGATATAAGAATTGTAATGGAATCAAGTACAAGTGAATGCATCATATAGATAAATTACCATAAGGTATACGTGTGGGATCATGTACATTGCTTACTTTACTTTACTTTAATTTACTTCATTATCAATCATCAATCAGATAATCATCAATCATATAATGCCCGGGCCCAACTGATCAGTGGGAATAACATAATAATCGGGATCGCCTCTAGCTAGACTTTCGCCCCTTTGAGTTGCCACCCGTTCCCAATGAACTTTCGGGATCGCCTCTAGAGAGGCTTTCGGCCCTTCGAGTTGCCACCCGTATTCAATATCCATTCGGGATCGCCTCTAGCTAGGCTTACGCCCCTTCGAGTTGCTACCCGTACTCAACAAGTGTTCATTACTTCAATTCTTTGTTATGAGATTGGTACATTAGTGGTTACAATGTTATGAGAACTTTGGAACATTATTGGAACATTAACCAATGAACATGAGTCATGTGAATCACAATTGATCAATGAATAAGGAACATGTGAGTAACAATGATTAATAACCGGAAATGGGATACCTTTGAACATTTCGGAATGGAACAAGTATAATGACAATGTGACACTATGTGCTGCAGAAGGATACGGAAAGAGTAACCTTACATACCTTAACTTCCCAATATGAATACACAATCCTATTCGTGAACACAATAATCCAGCTCTTTCCTTACGTGTTACTCTACACAAGCACATAACGGAGCTCACGTTAACCACTAACTACATTACAAGTTCATAAGACGGTAAGTAGGTGCTTAATGAAAAGTAAAAACCGTCCAACCTCAAAACACATGGTGCATCGCTCCCCCCTTCATTATACTACCAAATAATATTATTCCACCACATTACACTATAACTTACTGCTTTAGCAAAACAACAACACCAAATCAGTCCACACACCACCAAAAGGATTTTACACCAAGTTTCTACTTTACATTTACGCCTCAATACAACTCCACATATTTATCCCATCAAGTCAACTAAATACCTTCCACAAAAATATACCAAAACCAGCCTACACAATTTTAGAATTCACTTTAACATAACAAGAAAGTATTCTCCTTTCACTACGCCAAACGTTCCATGCACAATTGCGTAAAAATATTTTCATCAAGCCATACACAAAAGTAACGAATTAGGGACAACACCACACTTAAATATACTGAAATTTGGTCCATATAATTCAATTCCTTCAAGGCCTTAAACCCCTTTTCAAGTTTAAACCACAAAAAGGCAAATCCTTTAGCCGAAAGCAAAAGTGGACTGCCACTTAAAAAAGTGGACTGCCCTATGCCTTTTAACTATAACCAACATGTTTCCAACCATATATCATGCATGTATTACATTAATATACAAGTTTAAACACTTACCAAGACTTGCAAGTGGATGATCTTGTCCAAACAAGTTGGTTGCCTTAGGGTTTGAAATGAGTTCTTTTGGTCTCTTGGAAATGTCTAGAAATTACAAGAATTTGCAAGGTGTTGTGTATGATTAAAATATGATTTTTTGGAGCCTTTTATAGTCTTTTAAGGGTCACTCTTAGCCACACACTTGGTCATTAATGACAAGTTCAAGAAGTCAAAGATGAATGGGTCATTTTTTTTTTCTTTTTTTGGGGCCATGTCTTTCTTATTTATTTTGGGCCTCCTTTGAGCTCATTAGCCAAGATGAATGTATACCAACACTTTTCATGCATAATATACCCTTTATTGCAAGTTCAAATAATTCCGTCACTTAGTCTCTTACGTTCAGAAATATACGGGGTATTACATCCTTCCCCCCTTAAGAACATTTGTCCTCGAATGTTGGTAACATTAACCAATCTAGACAAGTGCAAGACTAAGTACATCTTTCATTTTATCACATACTTATAATGTTCATATATACTTACTTGTTACTGCTTTAATTCGGCGTCTTGAACCTTCTCTTCGGTTTGAAACAAATACGGGTACTTCGCCTTCATTCTTTCCTCAGCTTCCCATATAACTTCTTCTACTTGTTGATTCCTCCAAAGCACTTTTACGGAAGCTACATCTTTATTCCTTAACCTTTTGACTTGTCTATCCAGAATTGCAATGGGCACTTCTTCATAAGTGAGATCTTCTGTAACTTGTACATCTTCGATGGGAGCATTTTGAGATGGATCCCCTATGCATTTTCGAAGCATCGAAAGATGAAATACTGGATGAACTGCAGAGAATTCTTGGGGCAATGCTAATTCATACGCCACTTGACCAAATCTCCGGATAATTTCATATGGCCCTATATAACGTGGACTTAGCTTTCCTTTCTTTCCAAATCTCATCACCCCTTTCATTGGTGATACCTTCAAAAATACCCAATCACCTATAGCAAATTCAAGCCCTCTTCTTCTAATATCAACATATGACTTATGGCGGCTTTGGGCTGTCTGTAATCACTGTTGTATCACCTTAACTTTCTCCATAGCTTGATGAACTAAATTCGGTCCAAATAAAACAGTTTCACCTGCTTCAAACCATCCGATAGGTGATCTATACTTTCTCCCATATAACGCTTCGTAAGGAGCCATCTTGATACTTGAATGATAGCTATTATTATAGGCAAATTCAATAGGAGGTAAATGATCATCCCAATTGCCTTTAAAGTCTAATGCGCACGCTCGTAGCATATCTTCAAGTGTTTGGATGGTACGTTCTGCCTGCCCATCTGTTTGGGGATGGAAAGTTGTACTTATATTCACTTGAGTTCCCAAACTCTGCTGGAAAGACCTCCAAAAGTGAGCAGTAAATTGAGCCCTTCTGTCGGATATAATAGATATGGGAATTCCATATAGCCGAACTATCTCTTTGATATACAACCTCGCATAATCTTCAGCTGTATATGTGGTTTTGACAGGTAAAAAGTGTGCTGATTTGGTAAGCCTATCAACAATCACCCATATGGAATCAAATTTGCGAAGCGTGCGAGGTAAACCTGTGATAAAATCCATATTAATCATGTCCCACTTTCAAACCGGAAGATCTATACATTGCATATAACCTCCAGGCTTTTGATGCTCTACTTTGACTTGTTGGCAATTAGGACAAAGAGCCACAAAGTCTACAATGTTCTTTTTTCATGCTTCCCCACCAATACATCTCTTTCAGATCATGGTACATTTTAGTTGCTCCCGGATGAATGGAATACCGGGAATGATGCGCCTCTGTCATAATTCGTTTCCTTAATTAATCTATATCTGGTACACACAATCTACCTTGGCACTGAAGTACTCCCTCTTTCGTAAGATCAAAGGCCCTTGTCAGACCCTGTTGTACATTCTCTTTCAGCTGCAATAAAACAGGATCTATATATTGTTTCTCCTTCACTTCAGCTATAAATGATGATTCTGCTGCATTCTGCACCATAATTCCTTCATCCAGAGTTTCTAGAAGACGAACCCCCAAGCTAGCTAATTGATGTAAATCCTTGGCCATCCCTTGTTTTCCAGCGAACTGGCCATCTGTGCTTCCACTTGCTTTACGGCTTAGCGCATCGGCTACCACATTTGCCTTTCCCGGATGGTATAAGATATCAATATCATAATCTTTCAATAATTCCAACCATCTCCTCTGTCTTAAATTGAGGTCCTTCTGCTTGAGAATATACTGTAAGATCTTATGATCGGTATAGATATCCACGTGAACCCCATACAAATAGTGGCGCCATATCTTTAAAGCAAAATTCATGGCTGCTAATTCAAGCTCATGTGTGGGATAATTCTTCTCATGTGGTCGCAATTGTCTTGAAGCATAGGCTATCACTTTACCATGCTGCATCAATACACATCCTAAGCCAACTCTTGAAGCATCACAATATACTTTGTACCCTTTTGCGCCCTCCGTAAGTACCAATACAGGTGTAGAAGTCAATTTATCCTTCAGCTCTTGGAAACTCCTTTCGCACACATCATTCCACTGGAATTTAGTTGCTTTGTTGGTTAACTTTGTCAATGGTGCAGAAATAGAAGAAAACCCTTCGACAAATCTTCTGTAATACCCGGCTAATCCAAGAAAACTACGAATCTCTGTAGGCGTCGTAGGTATTGGCCAATTCTTTACTGCCTCTATCTTCTGGGTATCAACTTGTATTCCTTCATCTGATACAATATGAC
The DNA here is from genome assembly GCA_031232105.1 of Capsicum rhomboideum. NCBI lineage: Eukaryota > Viridiplantae > Streptophyta > Magnoliopsida > Solanales > Solanaceae > Capsicum > Capsicum rhomboideum. The sequence goes on along the minus strand of CP124715.1, from coordinate 15,075,619 downwards.
CCTAGAATGCCACAGATTTCAACCAAAACTTACATTTAGAGAACTTTGCATATAACTTACGGTCACGAAGAATCTGTAACACTTGCCATAAATGAGTAGCGTGGTCCTCTTGTGATCTTGAGTAAACCAAAATATCATCAATAAATACCACCACGAACACGTCTAAAAATGGCTTGAAAAACCTATTCATCAAATCCATAAAAACAGCTGGTGCATTTGTTAGCCCAAATGACATAACTAAAAATTCATAATGTCCATACAGTGTTCGGAAAGCTGTCTTGGGTATGTCTTGTTCTCTAACCCTTACTTGATGATACCCCGATCTCAAATCAATCTTTGAAAAACATTTAGCACCCTGTAACTGATCAAATAAATCATCAATTCGGGGAAGGGGATATTTGTTCTTGATTGTTACTTTATTCAATTGCCGGTAGTCAATACACATTCTCAATGTGCCATCTTTCTTCCGTACAAATAATACCGGTGCACCCCACAGAGACCCCACAGAGCACCCCATGACATTTTAATGATTTTAAGATCTATTTCAACCCCATTTTTTATGAAATATCAGATTTGAACTACTTAAGTTATGAATAATGTGATTTTTCAATAAACTTTCACTTTTGCACTTAAGGGATCAAAATTGACTTTTTGGACTCAAATGTTTAATCTAACAATATGGGTGTCTTTGATTCCGTATTCTTATGTAGAATTTGTATTTGACTAGATTGGGCTCATTCGGAGGCTCTTCTGAAGGACAAGACTTTAGTTTGACTTTGCGGGTATTATTTTAAAGCAAGTTGAGGTTCTCTTGACTCCTTTTTGAAGTGTTATGTGCTAGTTGTGTGTATGGGGAGTAATGGAGATTTGAGAGACCCGTATAGGTGAGATGACGTGTATCTATATGGGTGTCAGTGTTATATGAAGGGATAAAATTAATTAATTGACTTGTTGAATTATTTTTCCTTTTGCTAGCATGATTGTTATGTATTGTATCCGAAAGTGAATCGTTGAGAATGCTAGTTGGTGATTCTACTCCTCTTGAGAGTTTGAGTTTGATTATGGTAATGTTTCAGAAAATATCGATATTTTTGTTATTAAGTATTATGAGTACATTTATGCCTATTGTAGGAATTTGAAAGAGATGAATTTGAACTGAAAGTTGAATTGACTTATGATATGAAATGCTTTACGACATTGTACTTGTTATTTGGGATCGGAGTAGCACACATGTACATCATGCATTGCATTTCATTAGAATCGAAGTTGTACATCTGCAGATCAAATGTTACACACACATATATATGGACTGGAGTGCACGCCTGCATAATATAATTGGAAACAAAATGGCACACACACACACACACACACACACACACACATATATATATATATATGGACTGGAGTGCACGCCTACATAATATAATTGGAAACAAAATGGCACGCCTGCCCAGTACATGGACCTTGTGAGTCCTCCATGAACCCCAACTAGCTATATAGAGCAGCTGGTGTGTGCACAACATATTAATTTCATTCATTTACACCTTTGTATGGTACATGAGCAGTATTTGATATGATTGTTGATTAACTAAGTTGAGTTATTTGGATTGTTTAAATACAGTAGTGTTGTGTAGTTGAATCGTATTCTTGGTGTTGTAATATTATCTGCTAGCCTAGATGTGGCCTTCCTATTTGCAGGTGCGTATAGATTGCATTGTATGATTAAGAGTTGGGTGATTCTCACCATCACTTTGAATTAGGGTTAGCTGACGATGCTACTGAGTACACGTGTTTTTTGTACTCATGCTTGTTTCTTCTGTACTTTAATATTCAGGTGTTGAGTCGGTCATTCCAGGATGTTGATTAAGCCCCTTTCCTGCGAGGATATCGGGATTTTGAGATGGGAAGGTAGCTACAGTGGTTTATGGCTTCTTTGGATTTCGTCTATCTTCCTTTGTCATTTTCCTTGTATTAAAGATATTTCAGACATTTCGGTTGTAATTTTTCTTCTCTAGAGGTTTAGCTTGTGACTTCCAGGTTTTAGGGATGTTACCATTATATATCTTTATCAGATGATTTATATATGCAAGTTGAGACTTATGACTTATCATTAATTCTTACGCTTATTATCTTGTCAGATTTTGGTGTATGTGTGGAGTTTGACTTACCTATCGCGATGGGTGAGATAGATGGCAGCACGATCAAGTTTTAGGCCGTGACATTTTCATTTCTAAAGCTAAATTTTGAAATCTCTAATTAAAAATGAAGGGTCTCCAGTCAATTTTACTAAACATGAAGTCCATCTTTTTATATAAATTTGATTTTCAAGTTATGGCATTGCACAAATTGATCATTGACCAATTAATTAAGCGATAAGGAACATCAAATCTACTCAATTATGACAACGACCTCTATTGTCAAACAACTTCCTGTGACATGAAAGTCATTGTTTGGTTGTTTCCTATATTACTCTACTAATCAATATGCTTTCTTTTATTAGAAAAAGGACCAAAAACGTTCCTAAGTTATTTAAAATAATTTAATTTTATTCTCGGTTACAATTTTAGCTCAAAAATGTCTTCATTCAACTAGCTAAAAATGCACTCCAATTAATCAAATACTACTGAAATACCCTTCTTATTAAAAGTTGTCCTCTATTAATCTAACAATTTCAGCTTACATTCCCTTGCTATATTATGTAGTACTGCTTTTTGTGGTTTAAATTAACACTTTACGTTCTTTAATTTTTGTCCAAAATAATTTTACACTGCTTAAAAAAAAGGGAAAATTATGCAAAATGTCCATTGGGAAAAAAAATTACATAAAAACTAACCCACTTTTTTTTTTTTACTTAAAATGGCCAACCGGCCAAAGTTATTACTAAAAATGGCCGATCAGCCAATTGATACCAAAACGTTTCGATACATCATTTACCTGAGCATTTGGCCATTTTATTTTTAATTAAAAAAAAGTGATGTGCTATTTAAAAAAAAAAATAAAAATTCGTTGTTTAAAGTTTTTTTGTTGCTCTTTTTTTTTTTAATTTTTTTTTTCTTTTCTCATTGTTTCACTTTTTTTGTGGAAAAAATGAATATTTATGTTGTTTTGTAATTTTTTGTTTATATTTTTATTTATTAAGGTGGAAACGCATGATAGTCAAATAAATATTGGCATCGATACATTACATAATTGTGTATATAATATCGATGCATCATACACCATTCATACAATGTCAATACTTCAGATACCTATTTATATAATATCGATACACGTCTAAATATTATTTATACAATAGTAATACACGCTTATACACCATTTATACAATGTCGATACGTTACATAACTATTTATACAATATCGATACATGTTTATACATAGTTATACAATATCGATATATTACATATACACTGCATAACTATATGTACATCATATATACTTGTTTATACATTACATATACACTACATAACTATTTGTACATCATATACACATGTTTATACACCATTTATACAATACCGATACATTACATAATTATTTATACAATATCGATACATGTTTATACGCTATTTATACAATTTTGATACACATTTATGCACTATTTATACAATATAGATACATTATATATACACTACATAACTATTTATGCAATATCGATACATTATATATACACTACATAATTATTTGTTCATCATATATACATGTTTATACACCATGTATACAATATTGATACATGAAAAAAAATTGCACAGAAAATGTTTGAAAAAAAAAAAAGAGCAAAAATTATTTATTTTTTTTAAAAAATTTAACGCTTAAAAAAAAAAAAAAAGAAGAAGAAGCATAAATGGCCTAATGGTCTTGGATCAAATTGAGCTTTGTTGAGCCCATGACCCTTTTTGACTATTTTTTGTGGGCTATTTTTTTTGTAAATATTTTATTTTTCTGCATATAATTGAAATTTCCCCCCCAAAAAAATCCTAATCAACCAGAAAAATCAACTGCCAAAAATCAACCTTTAGTGGTCAGTTTTAGCTTAAATATTTTATCAAAATTATTTTATTACGAAACCAACTTTCGGAGGTCGATCTTTTTAGCGCCAAAAATAAAAAAGTACCAATAGGCCGAGCTCGATTCGTTTATTTTTTAAAAGTAAAAAATATTTATTTAAAATATGACCTCCAAAGGTCATTTTTTAATTATTATTTTTTTTTCCAAAAAACTGACCTTCGGAGCTCAGATTTTTAATTATTTTTAAAAAAACTATCCTCCGGAGAGACCTGACCCCGACCTTCAAGACTTCGAGACTCAACCTTGACCCCTGACCCTGAGACTCAACTCTGACCCTAAGACCCGTGACCTCGACACCAATATGTAACTTGATCGAGTCTTTGATCGGGATTGAGTCTCGAGTTGTGGTCTCATGTCGATTTGGGGTTGGGTCCTATGTTGATTAGGGTCGGTCTCATGTCAGGGTCAGGGGATAGGTCACATACTAGGATCGAGATCGGGTCCTAGGTTGGGTCTCGAGTCTGATGTTAGATCTCGAGTTAGGGTTAGGCTAGGGTCATGTCTCGGGTCAAGGTGAATCTCAAATTGGGAGGTCCCCGGTTGAGTCCTGAATTGGTTAGGGGTGGGGTGGATCACTTTACAAGGTAGTAGGTTGAGGGGCTAGGGGTCGGGGGGTGTTTGGGTGAATTAGGTGATTGGGGTGGGGGTGATGATGTTGAAGAGAATTTAGGAAAATATTTTTCCTAGATTTCCATCGAAGATGATATGAAATCCTAAAACACTGTTGGTTACACAATTAATTCATTTAAAAGCTTAAATACGGGAGGTAACTATTTAATAACAATTAATTGATATAAGCAGTAAGTAACTAGCTATAAAAGGTCAACTTAGAGATGGTTTGATAACGTTTTACATTGTCAGTAGATAAAATTAAAGTATTGTAATTAAGCATGTTCAATCTCAATTTATCTAAGGACACATGCCAAGCTATCTTCATATGGTAATGAATTACAATTTGTTGAAAGGCATAAAATAAATTACCCTCGTCATGGCATTTCATGTAGCATTATTTTTCAATCGGTTAAAAAATGATATATTCTTATATTTAAATATAAGTTAGCTTTAAATTTTCTATTTATTTTCATTGACAATATTTTATAGAAACACAAATATCATATCATGTTCAAGGCGGCAAATTGCACAATTATTTATTTCCTTATCATTTAGTTCAAAATTGGGTTATCTTGGAATTATAGTTCAGAATTATATATCTCACCTTCTATATATGATATAGATTATTCCATGATTGTAGTATGAATTTTATCTAATAGTCTCAACCAAATACATGATAAATCTAACCCCAAATTTTATACCAAGAAAATTCACGTAATCCCTCCAACCAAACAACTAATGTTCATACCCATTCAACTACTGATTCACATGAAGTGAAATTGCTAATTATGTATATATTATACACTACTTATGCACCTATTATATATTGAGTATCTGTCAATTGAAACTATAAAGTGAACACAAATATCAAGAATATCGTAGATAATGGGAGTATGGGACAAAGAAGATAAAACTTAAATTTAATTAACTTCTTCATCGAAGGACCTCCCAAAAGGATAAAATTTTACTAGCCTAAAAAAGAAAATAAAGTCCAACAACAACCATAACAAACTTCAAAAATCAAAGAAACACACAAAACTTGTGTTGTAGTACTATTACAAATATCTTGCACCATTAATTTTTTCAAAAATTAGGAAGGTAAATTTAAAAAATTATCCACCATCTTGAGTTGCCTTGTTTGAGTTTCACCTGGAATTGAGGGATGTACACATCATCATCAGGAACAATAACACATACATAGGATTTGAATAGCTACTTATGTGCATCTTTGTAAGACTATCACAAACACCTTGCACTCATCCGCAGAAGTCCCAAAAATGGCCTCATTAGTAGGGTAAGGTATTTGTGACAGAACTATATATCATATGCGTATAAGTAGCTACTCATATACTATGTATGTGTTATTGTTCCTAATGATCATGTGTTCATCCCTCAACTTCCAGGTGAAACTCAAAACAAGGAGACTCAAGATATTTTTTTTGAAACTTCTGTGGATAATTTTTTAAATTATCTTCCTAATTTTTGAAAAAATTTAGTAGTGCAAGATATTGGTGATAGTACAACAACACAAGTTTTGAGTATTTCTTTGATTTTTGAGGTTTGTTATGGTTGGTGTTGTACTTTATTTTCGTTTTTAATACTAGTAAGACTTTATCCCTTCGGGAGAACCTTCGATGAAGAAGTTAATTAAAGTTAAGTTTTATCTCCTTTTATATATATATATATATATCTTCTTTGACCTATTACTTATGATATTTTTGATATTTGTAATCAATTTGTAGTTGTTATTGACATATTCTTAATATATAGTAAGTGTATAAGCAGTGTATATATACATAATTAGCAATTCGGGAAAGGATCATCTTTGCCGCGTTACTCTCAGAATAAGGTTATATTTATCTTCCGTCATACATTATTTTGATATATTTGCCCCTACCATCAAACTTTGTGCACATACTTGCCTTCGGACTGTTAACTCCCATTTTCCCATCCTTATTATCTATATGTGGCACCTACGTGGCGGTTACATGAATATTTTTTTATCTCAATTAGAATTTCCTACCAATATAATTCTATTCTTCTATTCAACAATGGCAATTACACCATTAACTTGCTCAGATGGATACTCAACCCGCTCAACTTGAGACTTAATACTAGTGGCCTTTGTACTAGCTACTACTTCATCTAGCTTCTTCTTCATGTCCAACCATCGGCTATTCAACTCATCATCTTCAAACAAAATCGGCTTCACTTCACTGCTATCCATATCTTCACAATCTCCATCCTCATAAACAACCTTATACAAACCAGTATCATAAAATATGATCTTCCCCAAGTTTATACCACTTTCTTTAAACTCCTTCCTAATATATCTTCCCAAAAAATGTCTTAGGCATAAACACTATATATTTCCCCTTTCTTTCCATCTTGATCCACCTAAATTTCCACTTTATCAAATAATCACTATGAATAATTCAGGTGGATCGGGATAGGAAGAAACAGATAGTAGTGTTGAGTCCTAAAGCATTTTTGGGAAGATATGTTAGGAAGGAGTTTAAGGGAAGTGGGATATACTTGGGGAAGATCATATTTTATGATATTGATTTGTATAAAGTTGTTTATAAGGATGGAGATTTTGAAGATATGGATACCAGTGAAGTGAAGCCGGTTTCGTTTGAAGATGATAAGTTGAATAGTCGATGGTTAGGCAAGAAGAATAATTGTCATTGTTGGGCAGAAGAATAGAATTATATTGGAAGAAAATTTTAATTGGAATAAAAATATATCTACGTAACCGTCATGTAGGTGTCACATAGATAATAAAAGTGGGGATATGAGAGTTAACAATGCAAGGATAAATATGTGCCCAAAGTTAGATAGTAAGGATAAATATATCAAAAAAATATGATGAAGAATAGATATGAATTTTTTTGAGAATACAAGTACAAATGTGACCCATTTTCATTAGTAATTTCATTTTATGAGAATAAGTAATTGACTGGGTATGGGCATTAGTTGTTTGGTTGGAGGGATTAAGTGAATTATCTTGACATAAAATTTGGGGTTTGATATATGATGTGTTTGGTTGAAAGAATTAGATAAAATCATGATAAGATTATAATCCCAGGATACAATTTGATTTTGAACTAAATAAGAAAAAGATAAAGATCGATGAAACTTATAATATGAAACATGTCTTAATATTTGTGTTTCTATAAAATTATGTCATTAACGATAGAGGAAAAAGTAATTTTAAATTAAATAATTTTTAATACAAACTATATCAATATTGAATAAATTGGAAAAGAAATAATGCTACATGAAATGCAATGGAAAAGGTAATATGCTTTTTTAATTATTTATTATCCTGATAAGTACAACATCTTAATACTCAAATATCATATATGTATTCACATTCAAACATCTCGTTTCTTAAAAAAAAGTATATAAAACATAATTCAATCTCCTTTGAACTCTCCAAAACTTATGTGATACAACCCACCCACCCACCCCCTCCTTTTTTTTTCAACTCACCACTCCCACCGACTTAAATAAAAAAATAGAACAAAACAGAAAGATAAAAAGAGAGTGGGACCAAAACATATGTACAACACAATAAATTTTGACACACATAAACTTAAATCAATCACCATAAAGATATTTTTACTAAAACATACATGAATCAAAAACAATATTCATAAGAACATAAAGAAGAATTCTATACTAAAATCTAGAGTGACTCAAATCCCTTTACACTTTGTAAATAATGTTATACAGAGCATTCAAGACTTGCAAAAATACTACCCATAAAGAGAGAGAAAAAAATAAAATAAAAGCCATATACTAATCAATTCTATTAAAAATTTTGAAAAAGGAAAACAAAAGAAAAGGAAAACCTAACATACCTCATCATTTCAATCAGACAAGGAGAGAACTGTAGATAACAGTCTTGCCTCTTACTTCTTATTTATTGATTTCAAATATGAGAAATTAAATGACATCCCAAATTTGTTTTGGTCTGAAAATGAATTAATTTCCTTTTTTGAATAAATTCCTATTACAAAAATCTGATCTCGATTGATGTGGTTTGACTCCAAAATTCAAAAATTTATCTTTATAAAATTGTTTCATCTGTGTCTTAGAGATAAAAAGCGGCAACTTTTAAATTATCTTAAGTATTTATACATTCACTTACTCGGAACATACTTTTTTCGCAATGTCTAAAATAATCTAATCTTACTAAGTGTTAATATGTCGATTTTTTGGCTTTTCCTGCAGTTTGTTTCTTCTCCGTCTTTCTTTGCCTTTGCCAATCAACAATGAAATTTTTTATTTACTCGGAACATATTTTTACCCGCAATATCTGAAATAATATAATCTGAATTAAAGGTTACCTTTATTCATTTTTTTTTTTTTTTGGGGAGAATTTATTGAATTCCGTAACGAATGTAGGATTGTTATTTTTAAAGAGAAAATGGAGGAGCTTATTTTATCTTTTTTTGAGTACATAAATTATTTTTAAGCAATAGAAGAACATCAAAAATGAAGGGGGCTTGACCAATACCTCTACATTAAAACTAGATTTAGATGGTTAAAATTTAAAGGATCATAATTTTGCGCTCAGTTAACGGTAAGGTGATTTGACAAATCCAATTTCGAGAAAATCAATTATATTTTTTTTCAATAATTTTTCCCCAAATTGGTATACAATTTTAATCTTTTGATATATATTGGAAAAAAGGGAAAAATGTCCCTAAAATATTGCAAAAAGTTTAAATATACCATTCATCCAGCTAATTTGTTAGAAATGTGTCTGTTGTTATATTTTTGCTTCACTTATATCTTTGACTATCGGTCAACAACTTTTTAAAAAAACTATTCAAATTTCATGTAGCATTTTATTACTAGTTCAATTTTAAACTCCGATCGGCCATTTTATTACTAGTTCAATTTTGCCTAAGCATGGAGAGAAGCAGAAATCAGATTCTTTACAATGGGGGAGGGGGCGCCTATTTATAGGGTACAGAGCCAATGTGATAGCGTTATTTTTGAGCTTATAGTACCATGGCCAATGATCGATGGGTACCATAACCACTTGCACTTGAGTCGTTGGAGGGTCGATAGCCATTTTCTAACGCGGTTCAGTCGAGGGTCACCTGCACATCTGAATAATCTGACACATCGTCTTTTTATCTGTCCTTTGCATGCAGTCACCATCATCGATGGTCTTGGGCTACTCTGTTCTTGCCCGAAAAGACATTTTTTTGTGTCGGGTTCGTTCTCGAGATGATGCCATCGTGGGCCGGTTCTTGTTACATCCAACCCGAACAGACCCAATCCTCACCGAAGCTATTTTACCCCATACATTCACTAAAATATCATTAATTTGGATATGAAAGATGATTTTGAGTCGATTTCCAGACAACGTACTTTAAACATGTGTTTTTCTATTAAAAATGTTCATTGAAAAACTAATTGAAATTAAATAGGATAAAAAAGAAAGTCATTTTCAACAAGTATCCTTCTTTAATTTATTAGTTATTTGTTGTACTTGAGTTTCTATCTTTTCTGTCATTTCTTGCTTTTAATTGAGCTTGAGATACTTTAATCTGTAAATAAAATAACAAGTTCATTAATTCAAACAAATAAGAGAAAATATTATGTGATAATTTCATATTTAAGTTGTCATAAAACTTAACTACAATATTATCACATAATTTTTCTCTTATTTATTTGGATTAATGAACTTCTTATTTTATTTACGGACCGAAGGATCTCAAGCTCAATTAGAAGCAACAAATGACAAAGAAAATGAAAACTCAAATACAACAAACAAATAATAAATTAAAAAAGGATATTTGTTGAAAATGCCTTTCTTTTTTATACTATTTATTTTTATTTAGTTTTTCAATGAATATTTTTATTATAGACAAATACATGTTCAAAGTATGTTGTCCGAAAGGTAACTCAAATCATCTTTTATATCCAAATTAATGATATCTTAGTGAATTGTAGCAATTCACTAAGATATCATTATTTTGACCATGAAAGATGTATTTGAATTTCATTTAGTTCCCTTGAACCTGATTTTGAACTTTAAAAAAAGAAGAAAAAGATAGAGATTGATGAAATTATGATCTTAAACATGTCCTCATATTTGTGTTTCTACTAAATTATGTAACTAAGAATAAGGAAAAAATGAAATGTTAAATAATTTTTAATATAAAACTATGTCAATTTTGAACAGATTGGAAAATAAATAATGCTACATGAAATGCAATTGAGAGGATAATATACTTTCTTAATTATTCATTATTCAAATCTTCATATAACATTTTAATGTCAAATATCATATATGTATTTACATTCAAACATCTCATTTCCTTAAAAAAAAAGTTCATAAAACATAATCATATATCTTTATTTGAACGCTCCAAAACTTATAAAAAAAAATAATTATAAAACATAATCATATATTTTCGTTTGAACTCTCCAAACTTATGTGATACCCCTTCCAATTTACACTACTCACATTGACTAAATTTTGATACATATAAACTTAAATCAATCAACATAAATGTATTTTACTGGAACATACACAAATTCAAATTAAAAATAAATTTTTTTTTATACCAAACATAAATTAGCAACAAAATTCATAAAGGAGAATTCTATACTGGAATAGGTCTACTTAAATCCCTTTATACTTCATAATTAATGTCACACAAAGAATTCAAGACTTGCAAAAATACTATCCATGAAGAGAGATAAAATAAAAGATAAGCCATAGATTGAATCAATTCTATTATAATTGAAAAGGGAAACCTAATATACCTCGTCATTGCATCAGACAAAGAGAGAACCGTAGATAAAAGTCTTGCCTCTTACTTCTTATTTATAGATCTCAAATATGAGAACTTAAATGACATCCCATATTTAATTTGGTCAGAAAATGAATTAATTTCTTTTTTAAATATATTCTTATTATAATAATCTGATCTCAATTAATGTGATTGACTCAAAAATTTAAAAAAACTATCTTTACAAAGATTTTTCTTCAATGTCTTCGAGGAAAAAAGCATTAACTTTTAAATTATTTAAAGTATTATTTATAAATTTACTTATTCGGAACATATTTTTTTTGCAATGTCTAAAATAATCTTGCTAAGTGCTAATATGTCGAATTTTTGACCTTTCTTGTAGTATATATTTCTTCTCTGCCTTTCTTTGCTCTTACCAGCCAGTAATGAATTATTTCATTTACTCGGAACATACTTTACCCGCAATATCTAAAATAATATAATTTGAATTAAAGATTATGTTTATTCATTACAATTTTTATGATTTTTTTTTTTTTTGAAGAATTTACTGAATTCAGTAACAAATATAAGAGTGTTAATTTTAAAGAAAAATGGAGGAGTTTATTCTATTATTTCTTTTGGTTAAAGAAATTATTTTTAAGCAATAGAAAAACATCAAAAGTGGAGGGGGCTAGATCAATACCTCTACCTTAAAACTTAATTCTTCTTCAATTTTTTAGTCAAAAAAATTATTCTCAATAATCATCAAATTGCTAGGTGAAAAAAATGAGCTATCTATATCTCAGAAATAAACTAACTACGATGTGAAGATTACAGAGGAAATTGTCCTAATCAACTTGAGGTATATTGTAGTAGGTATCAATGAATTTTCAAAAACGCAATAATTTTTGCTCAGGTTATATACTTATAATAAGATATTCATTATGCCTTAAAAGATATTTAGGTAGCAATCCAGTCATAATAAGTGCAGCTTCACTTGTGGGTATGTAGTTGTCTCGGTGTAACAACCCTCATAGTTGTTTTTTGATTTTTTTTTTTTTGATCATTTTATTCTTTTTCATAGTTGTCTGTGGTATTTATGATATGTGGGAGTGGGTGTCATGATTCTCGAGGTGGTTGGCTGAGAATTATGCAAGTTTTTCATCAATTGGAGGTTGAAAAGTTGATATGATTGACTTTAGTCAACATTCGTAGAAGTTGAGCTTGTATCAAATTTTGGTCAGTGCCATAAGCTTTGCAACACAATTTTTGGGTTAGGGATTATTGTTTTGGGTTCAGAGATATTCAGATGAGTTTTGAAAGAGATTTTGAGTTTTGCAAGTTGAAAACTTAAGAGAGTTAACCAAAGTAAACATTCGATGTTAGAAAGGTTATTTTGAATTTTGATGATTCCACTAGGTCTGGAGGGTGATTTTTAGTCTAGTTGAAGATTTGGTTCAACTCCTGAGGCGTTTTAATGAGTTTTGAGTTGTTGTTTGGAAATTTATGTTGGGTTCGAAATCGAGAGGGCGTCATGCGGAAGCATATAGTTTGCAAACCATAAGACGGTAAATCAGATGACCAAGAAAATTAAACTAAAACATATTATTAAATATGGTTTGGCCAATTGGCCTACATATTAAAACTAATTCAAAAAAGCATAAAAACTATTTGAGAGAAAAATCTCCCCCTAAACAAGACTCTTTAAAAGACTACATTGTGGATGTTATTGTGTTATGGTATGAGAAGGAGGGTCTTCTATTTATAGAGTTTCAAAACCTTTCCTACAATAAAGAGGTTAGCCAAATATGGAAGAGTTTTATATTTTCCTTTTAGGAAAAGTAAAAGTAATTATGGTATTACTTTTATTTTCTTTCTAAGAAAAGTAAAACTTAAATTTGGTAAGAAAATCAGGGCAAAAACCCTAATAATTTAGAGATTTCTAAATTAAGAGTTGACTTTGGTCAACATCCGGTCAATATGACCTCGTTTGGATGTTTTGATAATTCCATCAAGTTCGGATTGTGTTTTACAAATGGTTCGCACTATTGATTTGTGTCTAGGAGATCTCATGTGAGTTTTGAATACTTGTTCGAAGTATGACTTTTTACATTGTTGAGTTTTAATAGTACCACCTGAATAAAATGAGCTCTATTTGGTGTTCGGATGAACCCGTTAGATCCGTATCAAAAGTGTTGAAATAACGCAATAATAATCGATTCATTTCGAGTTTGTACGAGGGAGATATGGCCATTTTAGCGCAAATTGCGGACCTTTAGTCGCGGTTGCAAGGATGCACCACTAAAGGCCTTTGTGCGATCCTTTTGTTTGAGGATCAATTTGTGATGGATTTTCGTTGATTTTGGAACTTAAGGTCCTTTTAGTATGGGTAAATCGATTTTGGAATAAACTTACCAATTTATCAATTATTTCATCATTTTAAATTGTGTATGAACATGAAAAATTAAAATTTTTGAGTCAAAAGTTAAGAAATCATATTTTGATAATTTGAAGGTCAATTTTGACCCCGTCTTTGATGAAATTTCATAGTTGAGTTGCTTAAGTTATGGATAGTGGTGGGTGTTGGGTCGGTTTGGTTTGATTTGTGAAATTCGTTTTGATTTTTTGATTTTCCGTTTGGTGAATATGATAACCGAAATCAAACTGAAATAAATTCGGCTCAGTTCGACTTTTACAATTTTGATTTGATTTATTTCAGTTTAATTTTTTGGTTTGCAAAATTCCCTAACTTTTTCAGTTTTTACGCACTTTTTTCTCAATATTTTCAAATTTGGGCTTTTGAACTGCTTCGCCGGAGGAAATAGTGTGTAGAAACCAACATTAGGATGGAAGGATGAGTATAAATCGGGATCTAATAATTTTATGGGCGTGTGATACATCGGTAATGAGTGTGGACTATGGAGTACGAGTAGGTCACTGTGGGTGTATAATTTTAGGGATTAGATTTTTCAGATTTTAATAATTTTAGGGATTAGAATTTTCCAATTTTGGAAAATTGGGCTGGGTCTATAAATTTAGGCCTAGTGATGGTGGGCTGAGTGTATATAATGTAGGAAAAATAACATAAACATACACCTTAACTTATTATATTTATACAAATTTCTACCCTTACAAAGTAATTACAAAAATTTCAACTAATTAATGTATCTTTGTTGGATGTATCAGGAGTTAATTATGTATCTCGACAGATTCAAAATCGGGATTTTCAATAATTATGCAAAATGTCGGAATTTTCTGTAATTAAGCTCTCCAAACTATCGGGATTTATGTTGTTTGCCCAAATTGGCATATTGTTCTTGTATTGTAAAAATTTGATTTTTCGATTAATTGAAATTGTTTTTAAACAACCAAAAATTGAACCGAATTACTAAAATTTTAAATTTAAAATGAAACTACCCCAAAAAATCAAAATTGAAATTAATTTTTTTTTAGTTCATTCAGTTGTTTCGGTTTGAACCGAAATGTGTCTAGCCCTAGTTAACGGTAACATGATTTTTAAATAAAATTTCAGTTTTGCCCTTTGTCAGCTCGGAGTTGACTTTTTGGACCTGGAATTTAAGTATAGCATATAATTCTATTTTTTTTTTTTATGTAGAATGCATATTTGATCAGATTGAGCTCGTTCGGAGACTCTTAATAAGGGTAAAACTCTGATTTGGCTTTTTCAACTTCCTTTAATGCAAGTTGAGACTTTATTTGATTTTTTCTCAAAGTGTTTATATGCTAGGACAGACATGCATCATATTCTTCATCATCATCATCCCCCATTTGATTGCATGACATGCATCATACTCGTCACATCGACCCATTTGGTTGTTTGATTTAGTGTGGTGAGTGGTTGGTTGATTGTGAAATTAATATTTCTACCCTAATGTTGTGTTGTAATAATTGATGGTTATTTAGATGGAAACTGTATAAATTGTTGTTGCTATTGACTGTTAGACTAGGTGGGGCCTTCCTGTTTGCAGGTTTATTGTAGTGTGTTGGGTAGTTGAGTATTAGGTGGTCCTTGCCATCACTTTGAATTAGGGTTGGTCGACGATGCTGCTGAGTACATGTGGATTAGTACTCACACATTTTATTTCTGCACTTTATGTGCTGGTGTTGAGCAAGTTCTTCCCGAGCGCAGAGTTAGAGTTGTGGTTGGTTTATCATCGAGATTAGAAGTATCGAATGATTGATCTTAGTGACTACCGGATACCTTGGATTTCTTATTGTGTTTATTACTCTTAGAGGCTTGTACCTTGTGACTTTCAGTTCTTGGATTGATTTTTGTGTCTCGGTGAGATTTATCATTAATATCTATCCTGTTTATTTACTTTGTTTATTTTATTATTTGAGTTTTGGGTTGACTTACCTATTATGAGAGTACGATAAGTACCACGGCTCGACTTTCGGGTCGTGACACTCGAGGTTCTATTCTCCTTCAGCGCAATTCACTTTTATATTCCCACAAAATACCACAACACTTATTTTGTTTCTATTTTTTCTTTCTTTTTATTATATATTTAAAACAAAAGAAAATAAATGACTAAAGTCAAATAAAAAAGAGACTGTAACTTGCTGAAAGTACTTTCACCAAATTCTCAATTTTCCAAATGGCCTTCACTCTTATATTTCTTTTTGTAAAAATAGTGTGTAATATTCGTTGGAACTTTGGGTTTCTATTTTATACTCATAGGCAGAAGAGTTAATAAGATGATAATGTAGCTTCTAGAATAGAAGTCTTGGCTATTTCAAGTTTTACAGTGACATTTAGTGAAGCTCGACTCGAGGGAACTTCATCAGTTCAAAAAAGAAGAAAAAGACAACGAGCTAGAATAAGCTTCATGAAAAAAACGTTCATTTGCTTCGTTTACATAACCTTCCAACTTTATCTTTCGAAGTGCAGGAGATCTTCTTCTACGCAGTCAGGTGTTGTCAGATATTACTCTCGAACTCTGACTATGTGAATTTCCTTAACAATATCTAGTTCATGTTGTATAATAACATATATATGCACAATTTAAGTTATACAAATACTGGAACATAATAAGAAAAGCATAGGAAAGGAAACGATGCATGGAAAATGCTTTGAAACCCTAAAACACTGACGCTATTACGGTATGAAAAATATTTTTACACAATGACTATTGTGTAAGAATAAAATTGTAGCTCTCTTGGTTGATAAGACAATGACTATTCCACAACATTTAATGATAGCTAGTGATGGCATGATCAAGACATGCATGTCATTTATTTGTTTTGCTCCAATTTGTTCTCTATTCTATAAAAGTATAAATAGGTCATGCAATGCAAAAAATTTCCATTGAGGCATTTTTCATTAAGAACAACAGGAAACTTATCTCAAGATATAGAAAACAACTTGCAGAAAGGAATAATGTGACTTCAATTCTAGCTAACTTCTTATTTTTAAGTTTTCTAGAAAACAATTTACAGGTGCGCGCGACATGATAATTACCTCGATTTTAATTGAATGCAATTGGGGAGCACTGTGAAGTAAAAATATAACTATTGAAATCTGAGCTTCATCAGCAAAGCATAAACCTATGTTGAGATGCAGAAAATTTTCTAGTTGAGTTCCAATCCTCTTTGGAAAGCTTCTGGAACTGGAAACTTTAAAACAACAACATGGATAATAAGATGATTTAGCAGAAGAGTCGATGTACAAATAAAGAATCTCTTTTGAAATGAAATGGATATATTCATATCTCCTTAACTCATATTTACGATGAACTTAAGATAGAACAAGATAATAAATTTGTATGCAAGGGACATCTTGGCGGCACAATTCGTAATGTCTAAGTGACTCAATCAAGAATTGAATAAAAAAGATGGCAAAGTATAGGTGGATTGGACCGAATTTTCGAGCTTAAGCTGATCTTTAAAACCTTTGTTAGAGACGTATCGCATCCAATGATGATGGATGTCCCTGTTGTTTGAACCAACACTTGATATGTAAAGAACAAACTTGATAATAGGATTATGTTGACAATATTTTTAAAGTCAAAGAGTGATTGAGGATGAAGATCCATTTTGGCAATTATTCCTTCACAAAATCGGCTATCTAGCACGAGAACCGATGTGTAGACCATATATGGTTCCATTTTTTTTGACAACACATTCATCCTTGTGATGTCTTTGATGATCAAACAACTTTAAAAAATATCATCTATAAGGCATCTCGGTAATTCAGATGTTTTATCAATATATATCATAATCTTCACGCTATTTGTATGGTTTTGAGCAATATAATTGCTTGTTCTAACAATCAATATTACTAACTACTATTAAATTACTGTCTACCACTCTTTCATTCACAATCATCGGCCATTACCACCAACCACCAAAACCACCATTACCTGCCACCATTTCTACTAGACAACACCACCTTCATCTACCACACAAATCACCACCTTACAACTTAAATTATTTTTTAAAATTTTATTTCTGTAAATTTTTTTACTTAAAAATAAATAATTATGAATAATCAATTATTGAGAAAACTGATAATCTTGATTATTCATTATTTCGATCAGAATATTATCTCTTACTACTCAAATATCATGTGTAATCAGATTCAGTTAAAAAGAATGAACTCTAAAACATAATTTTATCTGTAATTGAACTCTCCTTTTTTTTATCTCGCCCTAGGAGCTCCCACCCTTTTTTGCTCTCATAGTAACTCGAACCTACAACCTTAGCTTAAGGCTAAAGTAAGGGGTCATTTGAACTCTCGAAATATGATTTTCCCTACTTTTCCTACTTAATCTACTCACACCATCTAGAAAAGAAAGGAAAAAACAAAAGCATATGTTCTAGCTACATACTTTAACATACATAAACTTAAATCAATTGACATTAAGGTTTCTTCACTGGAACAAACACAAAGTAAAAACAAAAATTCATTCACACCATAAATAAATTGAAAAAATATATATATTCATAAGAACATAAAGGTGAATTTAATAGAGGAATATGGAGTCCACTCAGATCTCTTTACACTTTGTAACTAATGTTACACAACATTCATGACTTGCAAAAGTATTTTTCATAAAGAGAAAAATAATCAAAGACAAGTAGCAATTGATTGAATAAATTCTATAAAATGAAATTTAAAAAGGAAAAGAAAAAAAGGAAAATCAAACATAACTCGAGAGAAGTGCATATAAAAGTTTTTCTTACTACAGATAGCAACTCAAAGTACATACCTTCGACCATAACGAGGCCAGTCATTGAACATTTAAATAATTGAACTAATATAGGAAGTTTTATGAAACACAAACAAGAAAAAGTACAATATAATATGCTGGAATTGCTACATTTACTACTTCAGCCATGTGCCAGTTTTTAGCTCTATGATCTTGCTTTTTCTTCTATGGAATTGAAGTCTTCCTTCTCTCCTTTCACTGTTGGGGAACAGGCTTGAAGCCCTTAATCGATACAAGACTCTCAGTATAGGAGAAAACTGATTGAATAACATCTGTTCCTATTATTCTCAATTGTTTTGTTCTCAGGTTGAATATGAATGGCATGTTTGGAGAATTTTGAACTACTATATCTCCATTAGTAAGACCCCAATGCGTAGAAAAATTGAAATTCATGCCAAAGGTGAATTTCTTTTCCCATACACCCTCTCCACAACTACTTGCACCTTCGATCACCCAAACGTCAAGACACTTGTTGAATTCATCATGTGAAGATTGTGCAAGCAATGCAAGTGAACCATGATAGTTTATTGCCCTAAAACTGGGAGATTCAGTTACCAACACTTGTGGTACTGGAATTATGCAGAACCTCTCGTTCCTCAAATCAAACGAGGCAAGAACAGTTGTAAGAGGTTCTTTCGTGTTTCTAATAACCCAGTAAGTAAACCCTTCAACAATGGCATCACAGTTGGAGGTAGTCACATTATTTAAGCAAACATCAGTCTTCACTTCTCTCCAAGATTCCAATTTGGTTGAGTAAACCTCAACCATAGTCCTAGCAGGTCTACATCTATAATAGTTTAGAATCCTGATGACCTTGTAATCATCAGATTTCTGTTCATACCCAAAACCCACACTAACACGACATTTGCGACGTATCTTTTGAAGCTTAATAGGGATCAACTTGAATTGATTCATCGAAGGGTTCCATAGACAAATCAATTTATGAAAATTATTAGTTGTGGTTAGACAGACCAAGCCATTGATTGAACCTACAATAGAATAATCAGACACAAGAAGCTTTATCAAGCAACTAGGATTTTGTATAGGGATCAAACCAGCTGTCTCCCTTTTCTGAAAAAGGATATAGTGGGCATCAATGTATGAACTAAACCTCTTGAGGTGTTGAGAGATGAACCACGGGGTCGAAATTAGAGTTTTCCACCCTTTACATACACACTTCAATTGCCCCACAGTTTTAACTGGCAATCTTGAAAAAATATCCTCAAGAATCTCTTCACCAAGAATCGAAATATTGCAAATCTGTCTTCCATTCTGCATCTTCTAAATGTTGCAAGGAACCTAGATTCTATTGACAATGTATGAAACTGTTTCTATGCATAAAATGTAGTTGTTCAAGCACTTACCTGAGGATGATTTGATGAGAGGAACAAATCCAACCCAAAATCGTTTTCAACTCCTTTTTCCACATTTATCAGCCTCTCCTCTTACTGCTTATTTTTAGATTTCAAATGGCATTGAAATTTTATTTTTATTTTTTAGATGAATGCATTTCTTTTTATAATGAATATATTACTATTATCACAATCTGATCTCATTTAATTTCTTTGACTCCAAATTTGAAATATGTAATTTAGATAATTACAATATGTAATCAAAATAATTCTATATATGGAGTATTCACACTTGCACTTATATGAAATTCTATATATGGAGTATTCACACTTGCACTTGTTTGAAACATACTTTATTTCTGCAATATCTAAAGTATATGTATTCATTTTAATTTGTTATGTTATTTGGAGAGTATGTTGCATTCAATAACCAATGTAGTATTATTCTTTAAAGAGAAAATGGAGTAGGTAAATATTACCTGTAAAATTTAATACAGTTTACCCCTTTAACTTGTAGGCAAATTACTTTCAAACATGTGAATTTATTATACATCAAATAATTTTTCAATTATATCTAATACACATTTTTTGGTATAAAATATTTGAGATTGAGCTCCACGTACGTGTCCAAAATTTTTATTTTTTTTGAATTATTTCACGGGGAGATTGAGCTAATATTAATAACAATGGTGGAGTTTTGGATGTACTAGAAATAAAAGTTCTTAAGAACAATTTTATCTCTTCCTATCCAACTCATCAAAGGATCGGAGGAAAAAAGTTGGGATTACGACTTGCTTCTCTGATCTCTCTCTCACACACACACATATTCAAGAAACAAGCCAAACTTTAGCATACATTGTGAAGTTCCAACTATTTTAACGATTCTTAAAGTCTTGAATTTATGGAAAAAGAAATGCACGGTAAGATTGATTTCTAAGTCCTAAAGTGATAAAAGATCTTTAATATAATAGATATTAAAGGAGTATTTTTTTTTCGGTAAATAAGGATATTGCATTAATGAAACTTAATATGCATGAATACATGAGAGTGGCAGCACGGCTGATTCGTTACTATTATTTTGAGGGGAAGTAGCGTTAATATACATATTACAATTACACGAAATAACTGGTATAGCCCGCTTAAGCCTATCAAAAAGAATTTCTACTTTGTCAGCTTCCAATTTTTTAGACACAAACAATGGCGGGAATTTTTATTTAAAGTGTGTTTAAAATTAGTAGTCATACGGATTCTATTTTTTATATTGTTGTGGTAGTTGTCATTCCTTGAGAGCCAAATATTCCACACGCAGAATCGAAAGAGACTTCCCATTATGGTACGATTTTTCTTTTGCACTTCAAATTCCTACAATAATAGACAGAGGCGGACCTACCTTGAGAGTAGAGGGTGCACGTGTACTCGCTAGCTTCGAGAAAAACTCTGTATATATGGGTTGTATATCTGTATATATATTAGGGAGTTTAGTTAAATAGATGTAGTGCACTTGCAAGAACAATTGGCTTGGCAAGCGAGATGGTTGAGCATGTCACTTAAAGTCTCCCTTATTGCGTGATGACTTGGGTTCGAACCCCAACAACAACAATTATTTATCGCTCCTTTTTCCAAATACATGTTACTGCAGCATTATTGCTGTTTTTTATGTTTCCCCACTTCAAACGACATTAACTACATTATATTTTACATTTTCGATATATTGGAATTTTAAGTGCAAATATATATATATATATATATATATATATATATATACATTATATCCTTTGATTAAGAAAAAAACCTCCTACTTAGTAGTCAATATTTTACATCTTTTTTTTTTCTTTTATGTATTGTGGACATTATTTACGTATTTTTTCTTTTATTTCAAAAATATAAGCTCCCCTCCAACTTCAAAAGGTAGATATTCTCCCTATCTTATACTGTTATAAATTGTGGACATTATTTACGTATTTTTTCTTTTATTTCAAAAATACAAGCTCCCCTCCAACTTCAAAAGGTAGATATTCTCCCTATCTTATACTGTATAATGTTTATATTATTTTTATCTTTTAATCATTGACTTATTTTTTATTTAAAAAATTAGCAATTTAAAGTTTGAAATAGGCTTAAATCAAACGTTTTCCCCTAGCAACCATCTAGCAAACAAATCACTCAGATTTCATATTTTTCAAAAACTTTCTATTACTGTTCAAAATATAAAAGTGCATCAAATTCAAGTATGGTGGATAACACACTTTTGTCATATTAAATCTAATTAATGATATTCAACAATATTAGAATTTTGCTTATAAAATACCATAGTTAATAAGTTTTCAAAGAACTGTATGTCGAACTTTGGCACTATTAATTACTATATTTAAATATAAGTGTGCACCCGTCAAGTTCAAATCCTGGGTTCTCCTCTGATAATAGAGCCAATTAATATTCTGATTGTTAGCAAATCTAGTTATGGCCTAAATTAATCCCAAATCTTACGCATGATACTACGTAAAAATATGCCAAATAGTTAGAGTTTAAGGGGTCGTTTGGTAGAGTGTATAAGAATAATGCTGAATAGAGTGTATTAATAATGCTTGTATTAGTTATGCTGGTATTAGGTATGCTGACATTATTTCTTATACATTGTTTGGTTTGATATATTAAAAATAACATACAAAGTACAATTTCTATGAAATAATATTTGCTTACAAAAATACCCTCCTTTAATTTTGTACACTTTCTTTTCAACAAAGGTCTTTTACCTTTAAACATAAAACATATATAAGATGCTAGTAATTTCTTTTGAATAACAACCATCATCTTTTTAGTATTAGTGATGATTTATTCTAAGTAAAAATTTTACTAGCTCTACGTGAGGAAAGAAAAGAAAATACAAAAAAAATATTTTCTATTGACGATACGGTTGTTGATTTTTTTAAAAAAATGCAACTGCATTTCATGAATTAAACAAAAGTAAAGACAAAGTATTCCGATAATTATAGCAGAGTATAAATATGCATAATAGAAGCTGGAAATAAAAAGTCGATATTGATTAAAGATGAAACATAGTGCAGCTGGGAAAAAAAGTCAATATTGAGGAGGATATGAGGTTAATAATGTCATTTATCAAGTTAATACATGTGTTGAAAGCTTTTGTATTGCTAATACATGGAAAATGGTGTGTATTACTAATAGACACCTCAATACACAATAGAGTGTATAACTAATGCAAGCATTAGTTATACATAGGCTAAAAAATGTACCAAACAAGATACTAGTAGTACACATTAACTAGTGCATGCATTATTTTTTCCAATACACTGTACCAAACGACCCCTAAGTCAATTCATATGGAATTTAGATACCCAAACGTTGGCAGATGTTCGTATTTACATAGTCATAGAAAATAATTTATCTTGCTTGGGCAATGGTAGTTAGTGTAACTGTTGAACTGGGATACCTGGAAGGTGAGTCTCTTTTGATAGAGAGCTAACATAGTTTAGGATTATGATATAGAATATAATCCTGACTTTAATATATTTTTAATAGATTATTTTGTTAAAGATCATGATTAGGATGTAGGATTCTAATACTATAATACAACAGATAGTTAGGACTATATAATAACCACCTATTTGCATGAGTTAGATGAGAATAGAAAATATAAATATGGCAATATGAGTGTTTATAGACTCATGTACTCACCTAAATTACACATTTGAACTGTTTAAAGGCATTGCAGAAGGGCAAATTCCTAAGTTGACTTTTTGATTAAGGCAAATTGAGACTTTCTTTGGCTCTTTATGAAGTGTTAGTGTGTTTGATTGGCTGATTTAAGAGGTAATGAGTAATGGGGATCTCGTATAAATGAGATGACGAGTATTTATATGGATATCAGTGTTATGATTGTAGACACGTGATTTGAGACTCTCCCTAAAACTCTTACACTATTTCTAACTTTAGTTGTTTCCTTTTTCAACTTAATTTGGTCATTTTGAGTTTTATATTATTTTTAATAGGTTTTTATTTGAAAATTGAAAATTACCAAAAAGAATAAAAAATAGGAACCAAATAGATTGTAAACACCGATTTAATGGTATCCCATGGTTTTCTTATTTTTTTTTTCAATTATGCTCTTACTTAATGTTACGTATTCCTATTTTACCCTTTACCCTATATTATTTAACTCCACCCCCACCCCACCCCCCAAAAAAAAAAATTAAATTTCTTTTTTAGAAAATTTCAAAATATTTTTCTTATCCCAACCCCTACCCCACCCCAATATTATTTCTTTTTAATTTAGTTTTTAAAAAAAAATTAAAACTTTTTTCTTACCCCACCCTCACCCCCCCTACCCTCACCACCACCACCCAAATCAATTTTTTTCAAAAAAATTGATTTACCCCCCTACCAGCCCCCCCCCCCCCATTTTTTTAAATTTATTTTTTAAAAAAAAAATTCAAAATTCTTTCTTACCCCACCCCCCTTATCCTATTCGTTCTCATTGTTTTGTGTTAAATATATACAAATGCTTTTAGAAAATATTTTCCTATTGGCATAACGAACACAAGAAAATAAGTAAGAAACAACTTGTCTTTCTAGAAAATGAAAAACATTTTCCTCCATACCGAATGCATCCGTTACATACAAAAAAGATGCATTCAAACTTTGTACTTGTCGTTGGTGGTCACGTCTCAAAACACCAAAGAGAAATGAAAAACCTTACTATAAAAAAAAAATGAATCCGATTACATTTATTGTGATCTACTCTTTTATTGATTTTGTTAGAATTTACATGAAATTTAACAACTTAATATGTTTACATGGCATAATTTGTGACAAATTAACAGGAATAAAATTATTTTATTAAATCATACATTATGAAACCATGAAAAACTACCATCCAAACAAAGTGTAAAAGACAAAAAAAGATTCACTCCATTCACATTTTTTCCTCTCTCACAACTCACCTGCACATCAACAATATATTCACAACATTCATATATCATCGGGGGAAGGGGGAGAAAAATTCAGCTCCACATTTTTATCTTCTCCACCACACACACACAAAACATAGACACCATTTTAACACCACCACAACAGAAATACTACTCCACTCACCACTAACAATGACACCATTAGCAGCTATATTGTCACACCCCGAGTCCCCACGAGGCATGATTGGCACCCGAAGCCGAGGAGGCTCGAGAGAACCAATCTTTGCTCAAGTACTCTTATATGTACGATTGCGTATGCATCTCATTTTATATCATGTAATTAAGTATCAAAGGCGAAACTCGTGATAACATATGCAATATATAAAACTTTGGCCGTTAGGGCCATGCGTCAAAATGAACATACATCCTTTACTTTCATCTCCCCACATATGTCTACAAAGCCTCTACAGATACATGACCATGTCTATACAATAATTACAAAATGCCAACATTTAATGAACACATATGACTTGGGAAGCCCCGAAGCAATTGGAGCTCACCAATACTCTGCAAATGGTCCGCAACCTACTGACGAGGTCTACTAATTCCTGCACCTGCAACATGTAAGGTAAGTCCCCAAGAGGGGTCAGTACGAAAAATGTACTGAGTATGTAAGGCCTTAGGAAAATGACATCAATGCATCAATACATAAGAATTTCAATGGAAATAATTATAAGAAAAACTCTATGTGCGGACTTATGTACCTTTCTTTCTTTATGACTATCTCCAAGGATCCGTGCATAATAACAACCATGAAACCAATATAAGAGAAATAGCAATGTGAATAAACTCTTTTTCTGTATGTGGGAAACCATGTACATTACGTTTATTATTTTCCTTACTTACCTTCGTCATCTTTATTAGTCGTTCACCTTATTGGTGGGTTATTATGATCATCCACCTTTTGGTGGGCATCCACTTTATTGTGGGTAGTCATCCACCCTTGGGTGGGCATCCACTTTAATGTGGGTAGTCATCCACCCTTGGGTGGGCATCTACTTTATTGTGGGTAGTCATCCACTCTTGGTGGGCATCCACTTTGTTGTGGGTCAATATTACATACATTGGTTCCTTTACTTCATTACTTTGAGATTAGTACATTTGCTTGTGGGAGATTGATTCATTCACTTGAGAGACATTGATACCTTGAGGATCATGACATGATTTGAAAGCTTTAGAACATAACATTATTTGAACCTTGGAACCATGAGCCATAATTATGTAACACATGAATAATAATAAATCAAGAATGAGGTGTATATGATTGGCACTAGATGATAACGTGAAAAGAGATGCCTTAGGACCTTATTGAAACACACAACTATGTCACTCTTTAACTTCATGAGATTCGCACCTTAACTAGTGAGGGATAGATATAGTAGCTCGCACTTCACCTCCTTCACTATTCTTATGAGATCTTATATACGTAAGCATGATACCGGGCCTCCACCTTTGGTGGGCTATAATGAATAACATAGCAAAATCTTAGGACTATTCCCTCTTGAACTTATACCCTTTAGAATGTGATCTATACTCAATGAACCATAAGGCAACCACGTATTACTCCTTTCCAATCTAACACCCTTTACATAATTATGAGAATGACACGTTAAAGATCATGACATTAAAGCACACACTTATATACTTTACCTTACTCTTGTACTTTATGAGATTAACACCTTAGCCAAACACGTACTTACATGCACATCTCACTTCACCCTTTTATCTCATGAGATTGACAATTCCACTTATGAAGTATAACTATACGAACTTGCACATCACCTCTCTTATCACTCTTATGAGATTGATACTCTTACAATTGGTACAAGGATAATCATCATACCATAGGACTCCTCACATGATCGGAACAATGATATTCAACTAAACAAGCTCTCTTTACCTCATTGCTCTTATTGGGATAATTCTCTTAGGATCAACAACATAAGAACTTCCACCCATAAATAAGAACTAAGTGATTCATGCTTCGTATAGGAGTAAAACACATATGACTATCAATATATCACTCCTAGTTGGCATACTATAGAACCCCCTTGGTATAGTACACTTTTGGAAGCTTAACATAATGATCACTAAATACGATACATGTGAATACTAACTATTCATCACCCTGCGATACTAACTATTCATCACCCTGCGATGCAATACCTTAGATCATTTGGAACTTTTAACATATTAGCCAATGAACGTGAGTCAACCAATGGACATGAGTCAATCAATAAACATGAGTTATACGATTCACCAGTGACCAATGAATAAGGAACATATGAGTACTCTAGCCAACTATTGAATATGAAATACCTTAGAGTATTTCGAAATCAAGTAAGTGCTATGACAGTGTGAACATCATATGTTGCAGAAGGATATAAAAGTAACCTTACATACCTTGGATTCGCAATACGAATATATAATCCTAGGGGTGCATACAATAGTCCCGCTCCTTCTTTATGTGTCACTCTACAACACAAATGCATAACGAAGTTCACATTAACCACCAATTACTTTACAAATGCATAAAATAACCATAAGTCACATGTTTAGCTTTAACATGCCATTTCCCCCTTGACAAAACCATTGATAAAATCATTATTCCAAAAATCCTCCAATATTTCCAACATTGACCAATACATGATAATCAATACATTCCACCACAACAATTCCCCTTTACACTTTCTTATCCACACCACATCACAAACAACCCATCAATTCACTTTAATACACTTCATAGCACAAATCGGCCAAAATCCCACAATTTGCACTTATAGAAAAATAACAAATTTAATAACAAAATAACACCATAGATGTTCTTATTTTGTCCATACCATGATCTTTCATCAAAGGCACAAGTCATAATTCAAGCTATAATCCCATGGATAACACATCTCTTTCACAAAACCAAAAGTGCCATGTCCAACCTTTCCAACCATAACCAACATGATATAAATATTTTCTCATGCTTCTAATATGTTAAAGTACAATAATAATCACTTACCCAAGCTTGGAAGGTGGTGATCTTGCTCCAAAAGTTGGCTTTGAGCTCTAGGGTTTGAAGTTGAGAGAAAAGGCTTTTGGGGAATTTTCTAGAAAATACAAGAAAAGCATGTGTGTAGTTGTGGATTAAAATTCTGATTTTTCCATGCTTATATAGGCCCTCAAGTCTTATAATTATCCCCACTTGGTCAATAATTGAGTGCCTTCTTTGGGTCAAACAAGAATGGATCATTTCCTTCTTGTTGGACCATGTATCCATGCTAATATTTGGGCCTCATTTGAGCCCAATGGAACAAAATTAATTTAGCCCAACTAATTACATGTATAATACCCCCACAATCTCATGTTTAAATAATTCCATAATGTCACAACATTATGCTCACTCGTCGCCTCGATCGCAAACATAGGAATTCTAGTCGCCTTTGGCTTCCTTGGACATTTTGGATCACTATTCACATTTCATGATTTGGTCATGTATAAGTATGTAGGAGTATATTGAAGTGTTTGAAGCTTTAACAATGCTCAAATAACTCCAAAGAACCAAAAGAAACCATCCAAGAAGCGTCGTAGAATTGCGTTACGAAACGAGCTCGGGGAGGCAAAATGTTTGTGCCTTGCGCCACTGCTGCAAAACAAGGCAGTGGCGCAAGTTTGGAGACCCCTCTGAATCAGGTGGCTTGCGCCACACCCCCTGAAACAGGGTAGTGGCGCAAGTTTTGATGCTTTGCTGAATTTTTTGGCCATTTTTCCAACACTTGCGTATCGTCCAATACCTTATCAAAACACGACAAAATACACACTTAGTGATCTTAATCATCAAGTAAACATGACTCTAAGTCACCAAATGAGGTTAAAATGTGTACGGGGTATGACATAAATGCTTCAAGAAGTCACAAAACACTTCCTATGAAAGGCTCGTCACATGTACACGGCCAAATTTTAATTTTTTTTTCATCTTTACCATTTCCAAATACATACTTATAACTCTCGACACTTAAGTAAACATTATTCAATGTCATCAAGTAGAGTTGGGAAGGTACGGGGTGTTACATATATACTCCCTTGTACGCCACAACAGCAACACTCACCTTCCATCTCCGTCTTCTCCACTATTTTAAACACCCACAATCTCCTCTCTTTCCACTCCACAGAACAATTAACAACAACTAACTCCCTCCATTAATAATAAAACAGCAACAACAACCCAAAAGAATACTCCCTCCAGTGTAGTAGTGAAATTTGGATGGCAGAGCTTTCTCTCTCCAGGCGCATGTTAGCTTAACGTACCCACTTTATGAGAAGGCGAGAAAAAGCTTTGATTCCAACGGCGATTATGGGGGAAAACGTTCAGGGTAAGCTCACAACAATAGTGAGCAACACTGAGGAGCAAACAGATGGAAGGAAGAAGGTGATCGGTAATGAAACAATAACTAGTATGACTGCAATCTGCAGAGTAGCACTGGTAGTGTGGGGATGAGAGGATTGAACAATCGCGATGTTCTGCGTGAAGCTGGGGAAAGCTCAAGTACAGGATTGGAGAAGGAATTGGGGAAAATTGATCATGAATATGGGTTGGTGAAGAAGAAAACTCAGTCAAAAGCTCAAATTGAGAGGAATAATGTACCGGAATGGTTGAATGCTACTTCATCACCTCAATCCTGGGTTGATGAAGTGGAAAATGAATTGGAAAAGTCAACTAAGAGTCTTGGTGTGAAACTGGAGGTTCCTCGAACTTCTATCAGGGATAATTTTGACATCAACTAAGGTTACAAATATAGAAGTTAAGCTTGATTATGTGCAACCAATTAAAGCAAGTGAGGTTCTCGAGTTGAAATTGAGGAAGATGATATTAGTACTGAAGTTGAATATCAGAAAAATGCTATTATATGTTATGTTTTAGATGCACGTTCACTTTTTAATGTACTGAATGGTTATGTTCAAAGAAAGTGGGGTAAGCTAGGTATAAGCAAGGTTTCTATGATGAAAATTGAAATCCTACTGGTTAGATTCAATACTGAAGAGGGGAAAACTGAAGTGTTGCAGAGTGGTATCTATCACTTTGATAGCAAACCACTAATTGTGAAGGCTTGGGTACCTGAAATGGATTTTTTGAAGGAAGAACTGTTTTTTTTACCTATTTGGGTAAAGCTGTCAGGTTTAGAGTTTAAATACTAGAGTGCAAAGGGATTTAGTAAGATTGGTAGCCTAATTGGTAAACCTCTAATGGTTGATAGAAACACAGAGCAGAAGATTGATTTAAGCTTTGCAAAATTGGTGGTTGAAGTGCAAATAGGCAAGCCATTGCCAGAGATAGTTCATTTCAGAAATGAGAAGGGCCATATTGTGGAACAACAGATTACTTGTGATTGAAAACCTACAATGTGTGGTATATGCAAGAAGTATGGTCATGGTGCTGAAGTGTGTAGAAAGAATAAAGCTAAGGAGAAAGTAGAACAAACAACTGATGCTGCAAGTGTAGAAGAAAGTAATTAGACTACTTAAGATTATCATATAGCAGGCAGTCGAAAAGACGCTGGGAGGGTGGGGAAAGGAAGACCACCTCCAACTTGGAAACAACAACAACATATTCTAGTGTCTAATAGCTTTCAGCAACTGGGAAAAGATACTACACAAAATGATAATAAAACCACTAAAGCTAGTTCTGAGGGGAAGAGTATCCCCCAAGTGTTCATGGTTAAGTTGTTATGTTGGCACACTAGAGGTCTTAATGGCCTCACAAAGTAGAAGAAGGTCAAAATCCTCTGCAATACTCTAGCAGTAGGTTTAATTTATTTCCTGGAGACTAGAATAAAAGCTAATAAAATTGGAGGTATAGATGAGAGTATGTTTAATAGTTGGTCTCATTTTAACAATTATAACTCCCATTATAATGGAGGGATATGGATTATTTGGAGACAAGACTGATATAAAGTGGAGATTATATTCGAGACAGAACAGGCTGTAACATGTGTTGTGCAGTATATCCCTACTTAAATAGCTTTTGAGGTCACTTTTGTATATGCATATAACCTGAAAGATGAGAGGCTGGAGTTGTGGAACTATCTTAGAAGTGTAAAACAAAGGAACTCTCTCCCCTGGCTAATTCTAGGGGATTTTAATATTGTGCTACATCAAGATGATAGGCTAGGTGGTAATGTAGTAACACTTGCTGAGGTCACTGATTTTTAGCAATGTTTAGATAACTATCAACTAGAGAAGATGCCAAGTAATGGTGCTAAATATACCTGGAATGATAGGCAAAATGATAAAATATACTCCAAGATTAATTGGTTTTTTGTGAATGGGGAATGGGTGGGCACTATGCCTGCTATAAGAAGTCATGTTCTTCCTGAAGGAGTTAGTGATCACTGCCCAATCTTGATGGATATGGTGGATAATGGGAAAAGGGTGAAACCAGCTTTTAAATTCTGTAATGCTTGGAGCACTCACCCCACTTTTTCTCAAATTGTGCAGGAAGTATGGGCAACTAATATTACAAAAGTTTCCATGTTCAAGGTGGTGAAAAAATTGAAACTAATGAAGGGAATATTGAAGCTTACAGTAGTAGCACTTTACTAATCTGATGGGGCAAGTACATGAAGCTAGAGAGAAACTACAAAGAAAATAGAATCAACTACAACTTATGCCACTTGATAGAGCACTATAGTAGGAGAAGAAGAAATTGAGACAGCTCTTCCAGAAAACTTCTTACCTGGCTAAATCAGTGATGGTACAAAAAAGCAAGGCAACCTGGTTGAGACTTGGAGATGATAACACTAGATATTTCTTCTTATTGATAAAGAGAAGAAAGCTTCAACTAGTAGTAACTCAATTTAGATATGAAACTAATCATATGCACCATGATCAAGCTGCCATTTCTACAATCTTTGTTAAGTACTACCAGAATTTACTAAGTAAAAATGGAGGGGAAAGAACTAAGTCTTATAAGAGAATATATGATGAAGGGATGATGTTAAATAAAGAGCAACAACTTCACCTACTGCAGCTAGTTACTACTGCAGAGATTAAGAAGGTGTTCTGGAGTATTAATATTAATAAAATTTCTGGACCTGATGGTTATGGAGGGGGCTTTTCGGGATATAATTGGTCCTGATATATGTGATGCTATAAAGGAGTTTTTTTAACAATGGACAGCTGCTAAAATAGTTAAATACCACTATGGTCACACTCATTCTAAAGACTGAAAAACCTAAACATGCTATCCAGTTCAGGCCCATGTCTTTCTACAATACACTTTATAAGTGTATCTTTAAACTTTTGTGTAACAAATTGAAGAAGGTGCCACCTTATCTAGAGAACCCTGCACAGGCTGCATTTGTACATGGCAGGTTCCTTAGTCAAAATGTGTTGGTGTGTCATGACTTGTTGAGGCATTATAATAGGAAAACAACCTCTAGATGCCTCATGAAGATAGACTTGAGAAAGACATATGACATGGTGAAATGAGACTTTGTGCAGGAGATATTCAAAGGATATGGATTTCCATCTAAATTTACTGAGCTGGTTATGGTATGTGTAACATCTATAAGTTTCTCAATAAAAGTTAATGGTGAGGGGTGTGGCTTCTTTGCAGGAAAGAGAGGATTGAGACAAGGGGACCCTATTTCCCCCTTGCTCTTTGTATTGATTATGGAATACTTCTCAAGAATTAAGTCTAGAATAAGAAAATTACATGGTTTCAGATATCACCCTATGTGTAAGGATTATCAGTTGACACACCTTACATTTGCATATGATCTTTTGATCTTCTGCAAAGGTAATAAGTAATTAGTATTTAGGATTATGGAGGCTGTCAATTATTTCTCAGCAACTACTGGTCTGTCAACCAACAATGAAAAGTCCAACATCTTTTTAGCTGAACACACAAGAAGTGGTTTGTCACCAACTAAGTGTCAAGATTACTGAGAAGCTAAGAGCCACATCAACAAGACATTTGTCTTATGCAGAGAGGTTTCAAATTGTTAAGTCTATAATTTTTACACTGCAGAACTTCTGAGAAGCTGGTCTTATATTTCCTTAAAGTGTGATCAAGTTAGCTGAAAGCAAATGAAGAAGATTCCTATGGGGTGGAACTGAGGACAAAAGTAAAGTGGTTTTAGTGAAATAGTATTCAGTTTGCTGCTTAAAAGCTCATGGTGGATTGAATATAAAGAGTAGTAGATTGTGGAACATTGCTGCTGTTGGCAAGTTGATTTGGTGGATGCAGCAAAGGAAAGAAAAATTATGGGTGCAGTGGATACATAGCTTATATATGAAAAAGGGGAAAGACATCTGGTCTCATATACCACCACAGGATTGTAGTTGGTATTGAAAGCAGTTGAATAAAATCAAATTGGGAATGCAGCATTGGTATGATCAAGGAACATATACTCTTACAGAAACAGGTAACTATTCTATTGCTAAGAGATATCATGCACTGTTGGGCACAAGACCTGTTTGCAGAGGTACTGAGCTAGTTTGGAGTAAGTTGTTGCTTCCCAAACATGGATTCCTGAAGTGGTTAGCAATGCAGGACAGACTGCTGACTAAAGCAAGAATGATTAGGATAGGGTTGCAATGTGATATATCTACTTGAGGGCTCTGTGATCAGATGCAGACTGAAAGTACTACTCATCTATTTACAATATATGGTTTAGCTCAAGCAGTGTGGCACAAGGTTTTTAGTTGGCTTACAGTAAATGTGCAGCTAAGAGGAGTGCAGGAGACAATTCAGGTGATCAAAAGGAAGAAATGACAGAGGTTTCAAAAAGAAACTGTTGCAGCTGCTTATGGTGTCATGATTTATAACATTTGGATGGCTAGAATGCTAAAATCTTTAGAGGTTATAATGTAAATGTTGAATTCTTGTTCCAGCAGATTCCAATTATAGTAAGGGAGAGAGTTATAATGTATAAAGAGGCTAAGTTTGTTAGGAAGGTTATAGGTTTAATTAACAGAATTTGTAACTAGTGGAATGTTTGAGGCTTAGGCTAGCTATGCACCCTCCCCAGGAGGTGGTTTAGCAACTAAGTGCTCACTAGGTATATATTTTGTTCGATACGATAATATTTACATTTTATTACCAAAAAATTAAAAAAAAATACTCCCTCCATTGACAACAAAAAACAGCCACAACCCCCCCTCCCCCCCCCCCCCCCCCGCCCACACCAAAGATACTTCCTTCATTAACGCCTCTCCCTCAACTCTCTCTTCCACCTCACAACTCCATTAACGCCACCATCAATCTCATCTCCTTCGTTTTAATTCCGGTGGAATCCTATCGGAAAACAACATCACTGCCGCATCCTCCATTAAACCACTCCAAATACACTCACAAAGAAAACAGAGAAAGCAAAAAGCTCTACTTAAAAAAAAAAAAAAAAGAGACAGAGAGAGCATCGGGTTTGAAAGGAAATAGAGGTCGGAGTTCGAGGTTCCATCGGTTCGCGAAGCTCCAGTCCAGTAAAATCAACTCCTCTTCGATTAATAAATTCGATTCAGGAAAGGTCCAATTTCTTTTCTCTCCTACTTACTAGCTAATAATTTTACTATACTGTGTTGAAATTGTTGGTTTGATGTTTTGTCATCCTTGGTTGCTTATTGTTGAAATTGGTTAATGGTTGCTTGAGATTGTTTATGTTTGTTATTTGTATTCTGGAAATTGCTAATTAGAAGGGGTAAACAATTAATTTGTACAACAGATTGGTTTGGACACTTAATTTGATTTGGGAAGGAATTGGGTAACTGTTAATTTCAAACACAAATTAGTTTGTTTAATATGCTCTTGCAATTAACTTGGATACATTTTCACTTGATGGCGTCGTGTTTAGTCTGAAAATTGGGTAGGCAAATTATATGTTTTGAGAATTGTTGATATGCTTGAAATGTTCGTTTGTGTGTTCTTCATTTCAAGCTTTTAATCCAAATGTATTCATTTGCCGTGGAATGCCCCGTGATACTCTGTATTTGGTGACCGATCGTGATGAAGACTCGAGACTCCGGGTGAAGCATAGTTAGATTAGCTTAGGTAGCATAGCTTTATTTTTTGCATTTTATTTTTTTCTTTGGACTGTATAATTGGAATGGACACTACTCTTTTATTTCTTTGTGCATGCTTACGTGTTTGTTTGCTTGTGTGAGATTTATTCATTTGTAGTGTTTAATTTAAGCCGATACGAGTCAACGAAGTGATCATGCTAAAACCACGGGATCGAGGGGTGCCTCACACCTTCCCCTCGATCAACAGAACTCCTTAGTCGAAATCTCTATTCGCCGATCAGTTTTAAGAGTCAATTACTTTAAAAATGATATTTTTAGATGACTTGGCACACCCAAAACCAATGTCAAGTGGAGACTATGATTTTCAAACAAATTCTTTTTGAAACTCCTTTTTTTTAGTCACATTCGTTATTTGAAAATCCTTTTTGAACTTATATTAAAATTATTTGGTAAAAAAAAAAAAAAGGTGTGACAATGATATGGGTAACTTGATGATTTTCTTCTTGGATTTAATGGATTATGTGACCATGTGAGCATGATTTTTAGCATATTGATTTGACTAGATGCTTATGTTGCTCACATGATGTTGATAAATTGACTATGGCTGAAGGCCCGTAGATGTATTGCTTACTTGATCATTCTTTCACTTCCTTGCTCTCATTGCTAAATTTTTTGGAGTTACTTATGATTGTTTGTGATGAGGATTGAATTCGTTGTTGGACCTGTTATGTTGTCATTACATCTCAAGCACATATATTGACATTGTGGAAATAAACAGATAGGATAAATCCCGATTTAGGATCACCAATGGTATTCATGGTATATAGGATTTATCTGGTACAGAGTATTGCATTCAAGGCATTCTCTTAGTGTTGTCCAATACAAGGTTAGTATATGAAACTCACGAGTCCACCATGGAATCTGTCTATCTGACATGGTAAGTGAGTTTATACAGGTTATTGGCTCGTGCATATGCATTTGCATTTTATATTATCATTACATTACACATTGATTCCGAGAATTTTTAGACTAAAGTATTGTATTTTAAGATTCTCTTGTACAGGGGTCACCAAGTCCTTGGGTGTTGTTTGATTTTTTGCTTTTAATTATGACTAGGGATTTAGCTCTATTCCTCTAGAAATATTTAAATGAACTTCTATTTATTTCCAATCCACTTTCTACCCATCCTGAATGCTTTATTTATGAATGGGGTTCGTCTGCGAGGAATGGTGGGTGCCCTTATGGCTCCATGGGTTGGGTCGTGATAGCTAGGATTTACTAGCCTAAGTCCTTCTCAATAATCATCAAATTGCTCGATAAAAAAATAAACCATCTTTATATAACAAAGAGACTACCTACAATGTGAAGATTATCAGAGGAAATCGTCCTAATCGACTTAGTGTCACAACATGATGGAAATGCGAATATGATTGATTCCATAGAACTATTAATTCTCTCAAGTTCCTATAACTTGTTATTTTTAATATTCAAGTTAGTTCAAATACAAAATACTTTTAATATGGGAAATAAAAAAGCTATTGTAAAGTGTATTCTAGCTATTGTAAAGTGTATTCTAACTTTTTGCCAAAATAAGTACAAAGTTAATTTGAATTGGTTAACTCGGAACAGTTTTGAGATGGAATTAATTATTATTGAGATGGAATTACTTAAATCTTCTACTAGATCAAAATTAAATATACTGACTCTAACTTCTAGTTACAAATTAATTATCGAAAAATTAACTCAAATAGCAGTCTATTTAACTTTTAAACTTAAAATAACTATATTTTATTTTGATCACCACATTATAACCAATTTTCTCATGTTGTTTACTTTTATTAGCCAAATTAATATTTTATTTTTATTTTATCCGCTTATTTATATAAGGATAAATACAAATCCCTTAAACAAGGTAGTATATATCTCTCCATATCAATATTAATTCTCTCTCTATCTCAATTCCCTCTTCCTATCACCTACCAACCCAAAATTTCCTTCTCTTTTTCTTCTGTTTCCTGTCTCAGAAAATCAACACTCAATTGTTCTTCAACAACGGTATTTTCACGAACACGTTTAAAGATCAAAATATTTGAAAACAAGTTCAAAAAATGGATAATTAGTTGAACCAATATAAATTATTCATAATTATCACAACTTTTTTCTTTAAGACATGAGTTTCGCCTCCAAAACTGTAATGTCTCGAACTTTAGTTTGCTAATTATGTAATCAACGTAAATATTAAAAGAAGATGAAAGATGGTGAAAATAAGTTATTTATACATTGTACAATTAGTGTATAATCATTATATAATAGGTATATCATTAGTATGTATATATTACACACTAATTATACATTGTGTAATATCATTATACAACATTTACATTATGTAATTAGTGTAAAATTATTATATAATTAATGTATATACTTTACATACTAATTATACATTAATATATACATTTATTATACATGTATAAATTTTCTAAAATTTTCGGTGAAAATCTGATGGTATCTTTTTGTCATTTACGTTCAAGTTTTATAATTATATAAAATATGAATATAATTAGTGTGTACACGCTATATAATATTTATACACTGATTTATGTATTTATTATATACGTATAAATTTCTTAAAGTTTTGACGAAACTCTGGTAATGTTTTTCTTTCCATTTTCATTCAAGTTTTTTTAATTTTGTATTTGAATTTCTTAGAGATATAAGAAATGATATAATTGCTAGAGAATGTTAAGAGATAATTGTTGGAAAATAACATATTGAATATAGCTCCTCTTTTTTAGGGATTTTTTTAAAAAAAAGAATTTGTAACCATTTTATTTGAATAATCTATGACTACTTTTTGTAAATTTATTTTTAAGACTACAAAAAGTTTTTATATTAGTGGGCTTGGCTACATGAGTTTTTTTGGTTGCTGGGATTCGAGCCCAGGTCTCCACGGCCACAATGTGGAATTCTTACCACTAAACTACAGCCACACAATATTTGTCATCTTCTATTAGCCCTTTTATGTGCATTATACTAAGGGGAAAGGACAAAATTGGCTCCTCGGCCCAAAATAATTCCACCAAATGGCCCAATGATTAGGATTTCCAAATTTTAGCCATTTGATGGCAAATTAGTCCAATTTGTTTTCTCGCCTATCGTTTTTTTTTTCTTGTTTTTTTTTGATGCACTCCTTTTTTTAAAAAAATAAAATATTTTGCTCTTCTAATTTTAAAACAATGAAATATAATTTGTATTTTGTAGTCATTCTTTTAAGCTACTCTTTTTTTTTTTTTTTTTTGTCTTGCTACTCATTTTTTGTTGCTGCTTATTTTATTTTTTATGCTTTTGGGGGCTTTTTTTTTTAAAAAAAAATAATCTATTCTTTAGTATTAATACATACATAAAATACAATACATATCTAATACATATTGATACATATATACAATATAATACATATCTGACATACACACACACACAAATACAATACAATCGTGGTGGATACATTTTTATTCAACAATGATACAATTTCTATACATATTCAATATAGATACATATTATATACAGTAATTATACAGATTCTATACACATCCTATACAACCTAGAGCTGAATAATTATTCAGATACATCTTTTTTTTTCAGCGCTATTTTTATTAAAAAAACAAAACTTTTTTCACTGTTTTCTTAAAAATTTATTACAACTCTTTTTTTAATAAAGAAAAAGTCATTGCTATTTTTTCACTATATAAAATATGTATAAAGTGTATAAAATATGTATAAATTGTATTAACGGTATTTATACATTTCATTGCAATTTTTAGTTTTCGACCGGATACGTATACATATTTTATACAAATAATTATACAGTTTATATGTACATCCTATACGTATACATATTCTATACAATAACGATCCAGTTTGTATACATATCATATACATATACATATTCTATACAATAATTATGCAGTTTTTATACACTTTCTATACAACCTTTAACTACAATAATTATTTAGATATATATTTATATAACAATTATACAGTTTCTATACACATCCTATACAGTTTCTATATATATCTTATACAAATACGTATTCTATATAACAACTATACAATTTCTATACACATTCTATACAGCTTCTAAAAATGGTTAGTTGGTGGAATTAAAATAGGACAGTGGTTACCCCATGATATTACTTTGGAAAGAGTCATTTTAGTGGAATTTCTTTATTCTAATGGATATGGGGTGTCCTTTCCACTTATACTAATATACTTTGTAAATTTCAAATTGAGACAATTCAAATTTAAATTTGATGGATTTATAGTAATATTTTTATATGAACTCATTCTACTTCTGAATTTATGGGTGAAATAATATCTTAAAACTTTAATAAATCTTTAAATATAAAATATTAAGTAGTACGATTAACTTGTACCACAGAAATTGTATCCGCCACAGATGCAGATGATCATTCTCTAACATCCATCTTTTCATATTCCTACATCTAATAAAATCGAGTCCGGACTAAAAGAGCCACATTTTGAAGCTAAAATGTCAAAAGAAACAATAAATTTTAGAATCGACTAAACAAACAAAGCGTGACGCTCCCTGCGATAAAATCAATTCCATTGACGGGTCAACCAAAAAGGTCGATTCACTTATTAACTTGTCTTGGTCGTTTACACAACTCTTTCAAAAAAAAAATAAAATAATAATTTGCTTCTTAATCGTGCTAAGTCACACAAGGGAATAACAACAAATAACATTATTAATTTGCACACCAAATGAAAAGAGAGCTTTAAGATAAACCACACTTACAGATCTTTATCTTTTCAGTTGATATAGTGGTACAAAGTGT
Organism: Capsicum rhomboideum; assembly: GCA_031232105.1. Lineage (NCBI taxonomy): Eukaryota > Viridiplantae > Streptophyta > Magnoliopsida > Solanales > Solanaceae > Capsicum > Capsicum rhomboideum. The sequence goes on along the minus strand of CP124715.1, from coordinate 15,035,752 downwards.
AAAATTAGGTCTTGGATCTAATTCACACATCGAAAGCTAGCTCAAAGGGAGGAGGATTGTTCAGGCCTTATAAAGAGACCACTCATCTCATTAATCACCAATGTGAGACTTTTTTCACTCTTCAACACAAAGAGCAAAAAGTATTTACTTTGATTAATTGTTTTAATAAATATTAGGAGTAGAAATTAGGTTTAGTCTGTGGAACAACAACAAATAATATATCAAATGTAATTTCATAAATGTGATTTTTAAAATGCTCGATTAGATACTAACCTTCAACCTTAAATTTTCCTTTAACTTTATACATGAGCAAAAAATATTTACTATACATATCTATGACTTTCTGTATTTACCCAGTTGGTCATAAATACATACTTTTGCTCATAAATAAAGATAAAGGGAAAATTAGGGTTGAAGTTTAGATAATTAAGAAGAACAAACTAGTGTTAAGTATTTGAGTTGGTAAACAGTCGCCTCACCTCAAATAATTGCTATGAACGGTAAATATCTAAACTATAGCTATAGAATGTTAGTAAGGCCTAAATTGTTGTCATTTTTGAAAATTCTTCTTTAAAATTAGGGGTGGCAAAAGCAGCCCATAAAATTATGACCGCTTAATACGGTTCATTTTAAAACTGGCTAATATGCAGCCAACTGACCCATGAAAAATTTTATCTAAATATTTTAAAAAGACATTAAGAAAACAGGGAATCTAAAACTTAGTCGTCTATTTCAGTTCAAGTAACTCAGATCATTTTAACATACCAAAATTCAACTCAACCCACCCATTTGACACCCCTATTTAAAATTTGCACGACCTAACGGGGGTTCGTAAAATGTTCGAGGTTTGAAATGATACTCTTTATCGAAATAAAAACAATGTTTTAGCTTTTGACATATTGCATTGCTTCTAGGGGTGAGCATAAATACCTAAAAATCAAAAAAGTCGGATCGGACCGAACTAATTCGATTCTTAGATTTTTCAGTTCGGTTTCAATTATTTTTTAAAAGTTCGATTCTTTAAGTCGGTGTTCGGTGTAAGGGTTTCGGTTCTTCGATACACCGAAGAACCAAACTTTTATTTAAAAGGTTTTTAAAAAATCTTTAAAATTACTACTATATTTATAGTTGGGCCCAAAACTTTTCATGACCCAAGAAGCAAGCCCATTCCCTATTCATGACCCAAAGGACCCTAATTTTTCCAATTTACAATGCACACTGCTGCATCATGAATTCACAAGGCAATATATTTTGCTGCATCTATTCACAAGTTGACATTCACAGGACAATTATGGTTTGACTGACTTATGCCTAGCCTAGTTAAGTGTTGATCTTCCTAACAGGATATGAAAGAATCTTGAATCCATCCTCCATTGCCTCAATTGCAGGAGAAAACAACTCCAATAAGGAATCGTGTTTTTTTGTCCGATTCATTGGAAAGTTTAGCTGCAAGAGCAACTAAATTACATTGATTTATGGGACTCTTTTCCTTTATGTATGTTCTTTAATTATTCAACTACTATTATATGCTTTTCTACATCATTGTGTTTCAGTGTTTGGTTCTAACTGGAAATTTTAGTTATTGTCTTCCGTACAAACTTGTATCTCTCATAATTCATATGTATATTTACTTGGAATATACATGTTTGAAGTTTTTAAATATTTGGTTGATCCTCTTTTGATTCCACTCATTTGCCCAGAAAAACCGTTTTAAAAAATACCAAACTAAACCGAATCGAACCGAACAAATTTGATTCGGTGTTCGATGCACACTTTTCTATAACCAAAGAACCGAGTCAAAATTTGATAAAAAGCAAACCGAAGAATCGAACGTCCGCCCCTAATTACTACATAGGCATAAAATTGAGAATAATGTATGTCTCTTCTATATCTTCAACATTCAAAGTTTTGGAGAATATATTTAAATAAAACAAGTCCTTTATCAATCCCTTTTAGGCTTGTAGCTTTCTTCTTTTTCTTTTCTCTTTCAAGTCACATTCATGAGAAAGATGAAAGGGGTGGATGTATCTTTGGGAGATACTTTATTTTGCTTTATGTTTCATTTGTTGATATGAAAAAAAGAAATAAAGGTTAGTGCTTCACAATCTTATGATTAATGTTACGTTCTTGCATGGGAGTCAAACTGAGAATAGTGGTGCTTTACATATTTGTAAATTTAATTCAGTATGCAAACTTCCAAATTTAGTATGTAATCAATTATATATGAGTGCTGTCATAACCTAAGGTATTGTGATCAAATCTGAGTTGATGATAAGTCATAAAATTGACAACGTAACCGATTATGGATCATAAAAAAAAATCTTAGATAGGAATATTTCAGTATACGTGGTATCCAATCCCATATGAATATTAAAATGAAAAATTTTATCTTTTAATTCTTCCTCTTTTCCTAATCAATCTATCATCCTTAGTGGAAGTCCAATTTGAAAGGAAAAAGAAAAAGGGAATTGGTGAAGTAGCTAAACAATACTCCCTCCGTCCCAATCTATGTGATATAGTTTGACTCGGTACAGAGTTTAAGAAAGAAAGAAAGACTTTTGAAACTTGTGGTCTAAAATAAGTCATAGATATTTGTGTGGTTATAAATCATTTCATTAAGGGTAAAATAGACATTTCAAAGTCAAATTGTTACTAAATGTAGAAATATGTCATTCTTTTTGGGATTGATTAAAAAGGAAAGTGTCATATAAATTGAGACAGAGAGAGATTAAAAGAGGTTACTACTCCCTCTCTTCATTTTTACTTGTTTAATTTGGACTTTGCACGTCCTTTAAGAAACAATGTTGACATGATGAATATTAAACTACAATACTCATATATATTAATTAATGTTTACTCATATACTACAAGAAAACATGAAATTAGTTATGTAATTTGTCGGCTATTTCTAGTTAATCCATCTCTAGAAAGCTGCTAGCTAATTGACATTTCTTATAATTTGCCGCTCACTGTTAGCTAAATGAGATTAGCTATAGTATGGGATTTCTGTTGTTTAGCTACAAAAATTTGTCTGTAGCTAATTTTTTATTTTTTTAGTTGGATAAATGACTTAGGAAAATAAGTCATTAATGTTGAGGCTAAAATATTATTAAAAAAAGGAAATTCTCTTGATATGACTAAAGTGAAAATATATTTTCAATATATTAGACAAGTAAAAGTGGACGAAGCTAACGAGTATTATGAGTCATAGTATTAGCGAAGCAGATTCATGTTACATATCATATGTGTGTTTGTTGAGTATATGTCTGTGTCGTGTGTCTGTTTGATTGTTGTGGGAGGTGGGGCGTTTCTGGACTCCTAACACATTTCATTTCCAGAATTTAAGTTGTTTACTAGGTTCCCTTAAGCCATAAAAGAATAGAATAAAATTGGGCAAATTAGACAAACTGGTCATTTAAATTATCATTACCCAAAATAGCCAAATTACTCCTTCCGTTCATTATTATTTATCACATTACGCATTTCGAAAGTCAAACTGTATGAACTTTGACCAACATTTTATGATATATTTTTCCATCATATTAATATGAGAAGAATTGTAACTTGTAGTATTTTTCGTATAGTTTTCGAACACCTTAATTTTAAATTTAAAATATTAAACTAATCTACTTTAAGTTAGATTCGAAGTTTAGTCAAATTGACTTTCGTAGAGCGAAACGTAAGAAGTAAACGGAGGGAGTATCTTTTTATTATCCAAATTATCCGGTCAGCTCTCTTACCTTCAACAAAGAGTTGTCGCCCCTTTTCTTTTCCTTTCTTACCCCTATTCTCGCGCTAACACTTTCTGTGTTGGGTTGACAACTTCCAATCTTGGATGCATTTGAATCAAGGCAATGGAAGGTAGAGAAGAGATTGAGATTGTGGATGAATTAATGCGCCATTGAAAAAAAAGAAAAAGAAAAATGTGAATCATTTTTAAAATTTGATTGGCTGTAAAAGTGAATCGTTTTGAGTGAATAATATAGCAAAAAAAATCAAAATATCAAGAGGAGCTTATATCTAAATTTTGGGTCTGTTTAGAGGAGACTTGTGCTAGATGTCCATTGCAATCCGTCATTGAAGAGTTAAGAGGAGATTTGACCTGCCACGCATAAACATGAATTATTTCGAGTAAATAATATATCAAAAGAATCAAATCATCTAGAGAAACTCATATCTAAAATTGTGGACTGTTAGCAAATACTTGAGCTGATCGGGATTGGAAAAAAAAATTCAAAGCTCTTGAGGAATATAAACTGCTGCAATGTATAAATATTGTATAGCAGTGTATATGAATGTATATATATACATTTGTAATACATAATTATACATCATATAAATACAATTATATAATATTTATACAATATTAATACATTACATATATATGCTATCATTTTAATTTGAGAAGAATTTTGGCCGATAATACATTTATGTTTGAAGCCCAATAAAGTTTTACCCTCAAATTTTAAAGGGAAAATTTCAATTATATACAGAAAAATAAAATATTTACAAAAAAGTAATTCATTTTTCATTTACAGAAAAAGTAGTCAAAAAGGGTCATGGGGTCAACAGAGTTCAATTTAGCCCAAGGCCATTTTTGCTTCCTTTTTTTTTCAGCGTTAATTTTTTAAAAAAAAAAACATTTTTTTTTGTTATTTTTTTTTTTTTTTGCTGCTTTTTTTTTTTTTTTAATTAAAAAAAAAAACTCCTCCCCCTTTTGTTCAAAACTTTCTCCATTCAATTTTTTCATGTATCAATATTGTATAAATGGTGTATAAATATGTATATATGATATACAAATAGTTATGTAGTGTATAATTAATGTATTGATACTATATATATAATGTATAAATGTGTATCATTATTGTATAAATGTGCATAAGCGTGTATCGATATTGTATAAATAGTTATGTAATGTATCGACATTGTATAAATGGTGTATAAGCGTGTATCAATATTGTATAAATAGTATAAAATGTGTATATGTAAACGTGTATTGATATTGTATAAATAGATATGTAATGTATTGACATTGTATAAATGGTGTATAATCGTGTATTAATACTATATAAATAATTATGTAATGTTATGTATCGATGTCTATATTTATTTGACTATCATGAGTTCCCACCTTAACAAAATAAAAGTATAAACAAAAAATAATAAAACAACATAAATATTTATTTTTTCCACAAAAGAAGTGAAACAATTAAAAAAAAAAAAAGTTTTAAAAAAAGAGCAACAAAAAGAAATTTAAACAACGAATATTTTTCTTTTAAATAGCACAACAACAACAACAACAAAAAAGTTTATTTTAAAATAGTGCAGAAAAGAAAAAGATAAAAAAATAGGTTATCATTTATATTCAATGTTCAAATGTAATGTTGAAGATATAATTTAGCAAATAATGGTGCAATGAAATATTAAAAAGAAAAAAAAAAGCTTAGAGAGAGATGAAGTAGTGTGTAAGAGAGAATTGATAATAATGTGTTTTATTACAGAAAATATACAACATGGACTATTTTGAATAATTTTTGCAAAATTAAACTATTTTATTTATAAATAATTATAGTGGACTGACATTCTGCATAATTTCCTAATTTTACAACCGCTCCCTTTTTGTTCTTGCGGCTCACTACTCACTAGTTACTACTTTCTATACTAACTTAGCATTTCTAACGAATTCACCAAAAAAAATATTTCTTTTAGGTTCAACATGTCACTATAACATATAGCAAATATATCTCATCACTTTCTTGGTCAATAGATCCAATTGCACCAACAAGAGTAGAAAGTACATGACACGATATATATGGTCAAAAGATAGGACTTTAATTTTACATATTGGTAAAGGAGTAGAGAATCCATTATACTAACTTAATTCCCCACCATGAAATATTGTCTCCATATTATTTTAATTATCTTTAGGAGTCAAAGTTTGACCACCAACGAGATAAGATAAATCACTTTAGGGGCATTTTTTCCCGTTTCGCATTTTCAATTGGTTGGACTTCATAGAATGAGATCATTGTGTTCGAACTTTGGGAATAGAGAAACTACTGATAGGAAATATTTCTCTTTTAATAAGTCATATACGATACAAATCTGCATAAAATATCTACCTTTACAGCTTGAGTTAAGATAAAGAAATTAATTATCTTATTTTGAGGGGAATGCGCCAAAATCACAAATAGTCATTTTTCAATCATGTAATTGAGAAATAATTATTCTCCTGGAGTTTAAATTTCACTGATGAAACTCTAGGATATTGTCATAAAGTTTCAATTATAGAATTTCAAACTTCATGACAATGATTATTTTTAAATTATGAACGTGCATGATCGAAAAGCAGCTAGCCCATATTATTACTATCTCAAATTAAATCTAAGCCAATTGGAGTAATGAATCCTAATATCAGATAGTTAAACAATTTTTTATTTTTTAAAAAAAAAAACCATTTGACCAGTATTTTGATAAAAGGACATGAATCTGCAAATTGAATCCATATCTATCTTCCATAAATTAAAAAGATCAATTTGCAAGATTGACGGACGGTATATATGTATATAAAATATGGAGACAGATAAGACAAGAACCATGAATGCTTTTGTAAATTTGTTTGTGTACCTTAGTGGAAAGAATTGTTGGTACTTTAATTTCCTTGTCAAGCACAAAAATTGCAATTCTAACATTACTATCTTGGATCCTACCCCCCAAAAAAAATAAAGTTTACTATCTTGGAGAAGTCTTGATATAATTCTTGCTAGCTTTGCAATATTACCGAGGGTCAAATGGGTACTCATGAAGGTCTTGAAAATGGAAGAATGGAAACCATAAATCATTCTCCCCTTTTCACTTTTTTTTTTTTGTGTGTGTGTGTGTGTTTTGTGAAAAGATATTTTCAACAATTTTATTTAACTTTTCTTGTTTAAATTGGTGTAAAACAACAAAATGTACGTATAAATCAAATACGAAGGAACGATTGGTAAACGACTTGTGAAATGACTCGTAAACGATTTTCCTTAATATGAATAAGAATAAAGTAATCAATTACTCTTTTAGTTAATAATTTCTTAAGGATGTGTAAAAAGAATGACAAGTAAAATGGACTAGGAAGTAGAAAACTAAAGAAAGATATTTTATATGGATGCAAATCCTATGAAGGATAATGTAATTAGAAAATTATTGGGAAGATCTGCTGACAACGGAAGGAAAGATATTGAGTGAACTAGCTAAGTACAATCTATGTTATGGAATTATATTATTGCTGAAGATCAAGGAAAATATCCTAAAACTATGATAATACCTTTAAATTGGTATGCAAGATCTAAGTATTAAAGGGAATTAATTACCTTATGGAGGCTAGTAGACATGGAGTATTTCAAAACAAGGAAACACACATTAATTAATTATGAGATGAAGAATTCAGTGAAGCACATAAATAACGATTATGAAAAACCTCTTATTACTTGTTATCCTTGTTCTTGGTCACCTTATCAAAGCATATGCTTAGTATATCATTTTTATTATACTGCTCAAGCCAATATCATAAGTTGTAGTTTGATTAAGTCCTGAATTATCACTCATGACTCTTTGACAATACTCCAAATATTCTTGATGGTAATGATCAAGCTCTTTTTAAAGTTATCAGTTATCACATTTGCCCTACTTGAAGGCACAAATATGAATCCTTGATGATTTAATTTACTCCTAGAAGGTGAAGTAGTATGTCCCTCTTCCTCAACTAAAGTAATTTGCCCATCTAAAAGGCTCATTTCTCCTTGTTTTTTCTTAGAAACAATATCAAATCATTTGTAAAATTAATTAGCTTAAGAGATGGATAGTATATTTCACCAAATTCTTGTCTATCGGGTAAGGCTTCATCTTGTTTCCATAAATATTGAAGACGTGAATTTTAATTATTTAAATCTTAGTATTTAATGTATTTAATTTTTAAATGTGACTAGTAATCATTCAAAGGATGTCCAAATTCTGCAAGAAAGACATTGCACCACTCTAGATCTATTTTCAATATTATGTACCCGCAGATGTCCATTCAATATCAACCACCATTATGCACTACCTACAACTATTACTATTGTTGTCAATCACCACAATTAATTGTTATCATCACTAGCCATCATTTACAATCATCACCATCACAACAACCATCTACCTCTGTCACACACACACACACACATATCAACATCGATCATCAACCATCACCAACTATTACCATCAACCACCATTGTTAACCATTAAAATTATCAACCACCATTATTAACCACATTATTGTCAGTCATCGTCGCCATTAGCTACTACTCAAAACCACCACTACCACCACTAGCTATATATCCACTGCCAGTCAACGCCCATCACCTCCATCATTAATCATTATCACCACTACCTATACACTTTCAACTAGCGTCCACAGCCACCATCATTAGTCATCACCAGTACCACTGGCCACCAGCCATTTTATTAGTTTATTTTTCTAATATTCTACAGATATGTTAGTAGATTAAATATTATTTTGTTTGATTTTATATTTGTTAATTTTCAACAAAAGTAAATTTTTATACATTAAGATGTTGAGAAAATGATAAATGGTCTTATTTTTTTAAATTTAAATATTCATATGCATATTCAGATTCACACATATTATATACTTAAATTCAAATGTTTGAATACTTTTTTCTTTAAAAAAAAAAACGAGACCTCGATTCTGGTCTAATCTATTAACTTTTAAAAGAACAGACTTCAACACATCTAATGTAATTGACTTTGTAGTCTAATCTTGTAATCCAACATACATAGTAACAAGATTGTATTATCCAAAACCAAATGTCGACATTTCTTTCACAAAATAAAATAAAATAAAACAAAATCCACCCCCCCCCCCCCCAACCCCCGCCCCCAAAACCCCCAATCAAATTAATAATGGAAATGACTTGGCAACGTGTACAGTTTACAACATTAACGAAAGATGTCTTTTCAATATCATCAGTACAAAGTTAGTTAATAATTGGAAATATTGGCAATAGTTGTATATAGGCCAATTGAGTTCTCCCAAAACCCCAATGTGCAATTGAGCCTTTTTCTTTTTCTTCCCTTTTTTTTTGGGTTCTAAACTTCAATCTTCTTTTAAGAGTAACATATTTTCTTGATAAGAAAATGAGAGGACAAACAAAGTAAAGGTTTCATTATAAGCACCGCACCCCGTAGAACCAAATCCTACTCCTTACGTTTCATTTTAACTGTGGTTTTAGGTTAAAAAGTTTCTCTCAAAATAATTATTACTTTAGAAATTCTAGATTAAAATTGGTAATTATTTTCAACTATACCCTTAACATTCAAGAAGTATGCATAAAATTTAAGAAGAAAAATCAGTCTACCTAAACAGAAATAACTTAATAAATTATATCTTATAATTATTTATCGTCTTAATGAACGGTGAAAATAGCTAAAGCGATCGTTCTTGATAAAGCATACAAATTCAAGGAAACAGACTCTCTTTTCATAGTTGTTCAATTACTTGTGGTGTTCAAATTTTGTTAAATTGAATGTGTATACAATTATGGGAATTAATTATGAAGCTGTATAATATATATGATTCAGAATGTTTCACACGTATGTCTATCGTATTGAGATTCCTTTTATCTTTTCCTTTTATTCAACTTTCTTTCATTTTCAGATCTTTTTCTTTATTAGTCTTTTGAATATCACATGCCGTACCATTAACGCTGAACAATTCAAGCAATTTGCACAAATAACTTCTTTGTAGGCTCTCACTAGTCCTATTGGCAAAAGTTGTCCGTAAAAAAAGAAAATTGAATTAATTTCAAACTCAAATTTAACATTCTAAGATGATGTGTAGTACCGTAAGATCAAGGAAATTGATGACTAATAATTCGATCACTTCATCATCAACAACAACAGCATACCTAATGAAATCACACAAAAATAATTCTACTGATTATTTTTAACTAAGCTTTGCTTCTTTCTTTTTTTTCTTTTTTTTTAAATATATATATATATATATATATATATATATATTAGTTCAAAGCTTTCTTATTACTCGACTTGCATATTCTTTTGTTTGGAGACAGGATTTAAAGAGTGACGTCGAAAAAGCATCATATACAAATAATCAGGTTAAGTGGACCCTCGGAAAATGGGTTAGGCCCAAAACATGTTCACATTTAGGATGTGTTCATGTGGGAATATATATATTTTCATACTTGACTGGTCAAAATTTTGAGAAATATTTTTACTAGGAAATTAACTTTCTTGAAAACAAAAAAATAATTTTTTTCATAAAAATAGGAAAAACAAATTCGATAAGTGATATTTGTAAAGGAAATTTAGGAAACATAACCATTGACCAACAAAGGTGGAAAAGATCCAATGGCCGTTCTCATGTCTACAAATAGGCCGACACTCATACATGCATGCATGAAGGCTAAAGGACCAATCTTAGTGTTATTTATTTATTTTTAATAGGAGTATTTTGACTCATTTTGGATCTGAAAATGTTTTTTATAACCATTTATCTGATTTCAATTGAAATATCTAATTAAAGACAGAGAAATCTCATCCTATCCTCTCATACGTTTTCAATTTTCATCATATATAATTAGTGCATTTTCAACACTTATTTTTCAATCCTGTTATCATTTACATTCAAGCTTTATATATAATTCAAATCCAATTTATCAGCTTGCCATCTACTTTTCAGGCTATGCTTTTATATTTCCATTTTCCACTTCCCTTACATACCACGTATATGGATGTATCCATCAGTCCAAGTTAGTTATCTAATACTAATATCTTCAAACGTTCTCTTGTCTCCCTCGTTAACTACTAGCTACCCACTAAGATTCAATATGAAGTGAACCTAGAATTAAATTTATAGTTGAGAAAGAAATTAATTGAGTTCTTCCTACAACAAAAATATTGCTCAAAGCTACCAAATTCAGTAAATTTTTCATCAACCATGACGAATAAGTAAAATGAATTTATCAGCTAATTGTATTTGGGAAGCAATAATGACACTCATATTATTGATTAATTAACTCTATGTGACAACCCTATCCATATCTAGATCCCAAGATTCTTTTTTTAAAAAAACTTATCTTTCTTTATGCCACAATTAAAAAGTTCAACTCAATATATGCGATTAGTTTGAAACATTAATTCACTAGACAAATTAATGGAAAGAGAATTTTATGAAACACACTCATTAGCCAAAATGGAAGAGGAAGAAAAGGATAGCAACTTAATAATAACTTCTCATGAGTGGGACTTCAATTTTTGTAAAAGTAACTTTTTAATTGGAAATTAAAGTTGAGTGAGATATGAAGAAGGTAAAGCCACAAGATGAGGCTTTTTTTATGTTGGTTGTGCAATAAGATAATGAGAGTCTGGTGGCATTCGTGTGGAATGCACACTCTTTCCCATTTACTAAAATTATTAAATTTCCACATCACTAGCCAACCATACATATATTAATTGCTTTCCTCTTCAGCAATCCATTTTCAGTTTGTTTAATGATTTCATTGATGTGAAAACCTCACCAATCAATATTTTAAAAGCTTGATTACTTTTGTTTTCAAAGATAATTACAATTGGTATTAAGTAATTCTGAAAAATATACTGTGCAAACCTAACAAAAGTATATTCCTTAATAAAAAAGTAAATTCATGATCAGGTGGAATAACATAAAACATATTGACCTATTACAATATTTACCAATCTACTACTCTTGATAAGTTTGGTTCTAGTATTCCTTTCGATCATTTAGGCTATTACTTTATATTTTAGAAAGAAAAAAAAATTATTCGGTGCACTATGTTTTCGCTACGTCTTGGAATCCGAAGAAGAGTGTCACATGGATTTTATGAGAGCGTAGTGTATCTTGCATTTTTACAAGATATTATTTTTTCGACTTGAATTTGTGACCTCTTGATCATAACGCGATAACTTTTACCGTTGCGCCAAAATTTTCCTGAGATGAGTATTGAATAGATTGAGTAAAAATTTATATTAGTTAATTACTTTAACCAAAATAATAGTTTTAGTTCGTTGATAAAATGTAATTTTTACTGTAATACATAAAAGAGGTTGTGATACTTATTGTCAAACTGATATATATATTGTGTAATATACGGATTTATGGGAATTCAGTAATTTTAATCCAAACCATATATATCAAAAGATTCACTAAAATATCTATAGATATTTAATTTTGATCCTATTTCATGCCAACTTGAAATCGATGAATCCTGTCTTTTCATTTACAGCTTGGGCCAATGTTGGGTAAAACAACCTATTAATAGAATAAGGGTAAACAACATAAATTCCAACAGTTTGGTGCCTAATTACAGAAAATTTTGACATTTTGCATATTTATAGAAAATTCCATCTTTTGAGCTATCGCGATGCATAATTCGTTCCCGATATATTTCGTTGAGATACATAATTATCCACACTGTAATCATTTAAAGATACATAGTATATGTATCTTTCAAATAAAACCCACACTGATATACACAGCGATACACAGCGATACATAATTCATTCCCGATACATTCCGTTGAGATATATAATTACCCACACTGTAATCATTCAAAGATACATAGTGTATGTATCTTTCAAACAAAACACACACTGATATACAACATTTATGTATTTTTAAGACATTGATGTAACCTGATACATAATTGTTATGTATCAGACTGAAAAAGTAAGAGGCAGATACATATTTTTAGAGAGAGAAACTGATAGTTGGGATTTTTGTAATTATTTTGTAAGGGTGAAATTTGTGTAAATATAGTAAGTTAAGGTGTAAGTTTATGTAATGCATAAACCTACTAATGTGTGAATTTCACATAATGGAAATAATTCAAAGCCTAAGCTTTTTTGTGGAAAACACATAAATGGCGTTAATTTTTATTTTTTTTTCAACAAAGAAATTCTCTCAAATATGGGGTATAACTTCGTAAAATAAAAAAAATTAATTTGGATGTAATTTTTTTTTATTTTTAAAAAGGTAAAATTACACACGGAGAGATTGAATAAACAAGTTAATTAGTTATGGAAAGAATCCGGCAGACCGGCAGTCATCAAAAGGTGTTGGAACTGTAAAGATAAATGGATAATTACAAAAATCATTAAGGGTTTGTTTGGAAAGCCACCTAACTTATTTGTTTGTCATAATGTAATTATAGTATAATTATAAGTGTATTATTTGGTTATCACATGGTTATATTAACATTTTAAAATAAAAGTTAATTATCAAAAACTAAAAAATTATATTAGACAAATAAGGACCTTTATAAATGATATTAAATTAAATATTTAAAATATATATTGTCTTTTGAAAATATATTAATTAATAAACATACGTTCTTAACTAATATTATAAAAAAATGATTTATATTTTTTAAATTAGTATATTTTATTAAATTAATCACAAAAACTAAAAGTATATGATATTTAAGAACATCATGAAATGTATGTTTGACAAAAAGATTAATATGATAAATATAATGTCATAAAATTATTAAAATATTTGACAAAAAGATAAATCTATCAATTCTAACTAAAAAGTGAATGACTTGTAATGTGATATATCAAGTCAATACTACTAAAACAAATAAATTGGAACTGAAAATATAACATAAGTTTAAAAGTCAAAACAAAAAATTTAACATAATACTCTTGTGTCAAATCTCAACATAACGTACAAAAATATTATTCAAAAGAAAATGAAATAAATGAGTTCATAAATGAGTAACATGGATGGAGGATTTTGGCAAAGAATCCAATTTAGATGGAGGGATTTCAAGGAAATAAATGAGCTCATAAGTTTCTTTTTAAATTTTTTTTTTATTTAAAAAAAGAGTAACTTAAAAATCAGAAAAGGAAAAAAAACTTTAAAAAAAAATGGATAATCTATAATAACAGGTCAATTTTACCTGATGGTGTAAAATATCTTGTACATTGACAATACACAAAACTTAAATTCTTTATTTAAGTAGAGACAATGGGATCATAGAGGCCAATTGGGGTACAGAAACTGAAGAGGAACTGAAGTAACGGGCTTGCGATTAATAGTTAATAGTATAAAAATACTTCCCTAATCCCAAAATAGTTACTGTACCAGAAATTATAATTCTCTTCATATATTATGGTGAAAAAAGTATATACTCCCTCAATTGTAATTTATTTATTTTATTTTTCTTTTTTGTTTATTTTAAAAAATATGTTTCTTTTCTTGTCAATTTAGTTTTCTTCATGTCATATTTAAGACAATAAGATTAGAAGATGAAGTTGTAGGGCATTTTAATATTAATTATTTGCCTTCTTTATTATAGAGCATTTGTTTCTAATGTTTTTGGTGGCTGTAAGTTACTATCACTTGGTCAAATTCTGCATTAGCACCACATTAGTGATGGCTGGGAGGTTACAAAGTCATAATGTTGCATTACTCCATATGGAGTTAATGGTTTTATGTTACAATTTGTGAAGCCTCTCACTCCTAATCCGTTTATACATCATGTGCAGTAGTTTTGACTTCATTATTTGGGTGCATTATATGACTTTACTCCATTCGTTCAGTGGTGCACTTTCAGCAACTAACTTCTCATTCACTAAGGGTATTATGTGCCATTAATCTTATGAGTTAGTGATGGTAGAATGTAGTCATAAGTTCTTTGTAACTCTTGTAACATTTGTAACTTCTAGGCTATTCATCTACCATATTTATCTTCTCATTTATTCCTCATATTCATTGCATAGAAGATTTTCTCACCTATAAATAGTGATGGTCTTGCATATTTTTTCTTAGTACATGAAAATATAGAGTTCAAAAAAAGTTAGTAAAAAGAGAGTTTATTAGTTTGAAGGGAGGTGTTCTTTTTGTGGAGCTTTGAACTCAACTCTTGTCCAGAATTTGTTGAGTTGTACTTTGTGAGAAGGCTGTTGTATCCTGGAGGGGACAAGTCAAGAAGATTACTGTTGGACCGGTGAAAACATTTGCTGCAGTAGGCTTGAATCTCCTTAAAGAGAGCGAGATATCCGCGCCTCAGCGAAGAAGAAGATTATTGTATTTTCTTCATTTCTTTTGTATTTTTCAATTGTAATTTTCTGTAATTTCACCATCAGAAGACAATTTGTACATTCTCATATCTTTAGTTTAAAACCACAAGATTCAAAAGTCTTCTTTATTTTCTTACACGCCATGTCAAGTTAAAATCAGACAAACAAATTAAAATGAAAAAGGTATTAATATCTAGATCAAAATTTATATAGTTTGATTCTTGAAAAATAAAACCTGATGAGTATTTTGAAATGAAAGGAATACTGTATACCGGCTATTGGGGCACATACAGTTGATGCGTGTGCACATCTAGAAATTTATTTTTCATGGATCAGAAATAACCTACCATGAATTAGGATTCAAATGAGTGGCATTCAAGAAAATTCTCTTTAAGCATTATTACATTGTTGGGAGGACAAGTATATTGTATATATTTCGTCAGAACCTTACTAATATGTGGATCATTTTTTTTATTTTATAGTAATGATCTTCGAATTGAACTTGTGTGCATGCAAACCTCGATCATTTTAATTACAGGTTCCAATACTTGTTGTGAGACTAAATTTGACAACTTTTTGGAGAGTTAAATTACTCCTATCTTTTTTCAAATTAATCTTTTTAGTTTTTCATCCCACTTCTCATCCAAATACAAGAAAGATCAATCGTGGTTAATTCTCCACTTAATTTCATGTGACTTGACCTATTGACCTAGCTAATAGTTGAATACACAAAATTCCAAAGGTTCTTGGCACTGTTATTCGCATACACTCTCCTCTATTCCACCTTAACTGTTGCTATAGTTTTAAAAAAATATTTCAAAAATTTGTCACTTTAAGAATTCAAGATTTAAATTTGCAATAGTTCCCAACTATATTATTAGCATTAAAAAAACGCGTTGCTTATAAATTCTCAAAAAATATTTGATAAATAGGGGTTACTTAGTAACTACTCTCTACGTTCTTAAACACACACAATTAGACAACAAAATAGCGACAACTAAAGCTACAAAATCATGAGCCTCTTTGGTCAAATCACACGGAAATGGAGTGACCAAAACCTCAAACAAGATCCCAGAAGAGCAAATTAAAGGAGTTCAAAATAAACAAGTTTTGCCATTTTTCTCGTGCACTAGCTACATGGCGTGTTGAATTCAGAATTTAGACGTCATAAATTTTATCAGATTAAAAATATATATTCCTAGTGTCATATATAAGTATTTGTCCTCTTCAATAGATGGGCATGAAACGGAAGAGACTACTGAGGAAAAAAGGCAAGAAAAACTTCTCCATTATTTAGGACTTTATTTTTCTTATCTTTATTATTGTCATGCCTTATTCGTGACGTCCTAATTCTGGTACAACTACATGCCTTAAAGTTTCTCTTTTTTCACATAAACCAATCCCAAGCTTAGCACAAAAATTAGATAACCATTTCCTTCTTCCTCTCTACAATATTCCATTAGTGTTTTTGCATGTTCCATTCTCATTAGGTTTTTTTTTCTTCCTTTTTCTCCTCTTAATCTGATTATAAGAATCTATGAGCAAGTTAAGTATCACGTTATAAATATTTTATCAATTACTTCAGCTACAATATATATTGGTCTTTTGTGGATATATGTTACGTTGTGAACTAGAAATGATAAAAGGACAACATTTTAACTATTTCCTTAAAAGGACTTTCTTTCGGAAAAAAAGAAAAAGTAATCAAAGAAGACAAAGAAACTCTTCTTTAAATAAAGTTACATGCAAAAACTAAAGCTTATGTTTTTGTTTTATAGCAACAATTAAATTCGTAACACCTCAATAATTTACTCCAAAAAGAAGAATCCAATCCTTGCAAGACTCCATCATCATTTTACCAAAAAATAAATAAATTAAAATAGAGAGTTTAATATTTTGAAGGTACAAAGAATTTTATGTATTCACGAAATGTCTTTATATATTTGTTAGTGCTCATGCAAGTCCCCACATTGCCTCCACTACTACAATAAAAATTTTCCTTCTATAAATACGTAGCATCATTGGCGTGTGTCAAGCACATTCATCTACTACTACTACTTTCTTCCACTCTTTAGTCTAAAATTAGTTATTTCCAAGTCACTTTTATTCTCAACAACAATAAAATTATGGAATCAAACCAAACAAGTACTCAACATGAATCCAAGTTCACTCTCCCTAGGAATGACTTGGAGCAACAACAAGTAAACTTACATCAACAAGAAGAAAATGAATTTGACTACTCGAAGCGCTCCCAATGGCTCCGAGCAGCAGTGCTCGGAGCCAATGATGGGTTAGTTTCAACCGCATCATTAATGATGGGAATTGGTGCTGTGAAAAAGGACATTAAGGTCATGATCCTGACAGGATTCGCCGGCCTAGTGGCCGGCGCATGTTCCATGGCTATAGGAGAATTCGTCTCCGTTTATTCTCAACTTGACATAGAAGTGGCTCAAATGAAGAGAGAAAAAAGAAGAAATAACGCTAATAAAGTCGAAGTAGGAAACGAAGACGAGGACGGGGACGAGAAAGAGAGCTTGCCAAAACCTACACATGCAGCAGCAGCATCCGCCCTAGCGTTTTCGGTAGGTGCAATTGTGCCATTGTTGGCTGCATCTTTTATTAGAGATTATAAAGTGAGAATTGGAGCTATTGTTGCAGCTGTCACATTAGCTTTAATGGTGTTTGGATGGTTAGGTGCTATTTTAGGAAAAGCACCAGCACTCAAGTCTTCAGCTAGGGTTTTGTTTGGAGGTTGGTTGGCCATGGCTATAACTTATGGCTTAACAAAATTGATTGGTTCGAGTGGCCATGGCCTTTAAAATCTATAATTCACTACAAAAAGAACTGGAATTAGCTGCAAACTTCGTAGCTAATAGAATTTTTTGATAATTCGTCGCTAAATAGGTTTAACGACGAAATTTGGTATTTAGCTACAGAATTTGTTTGTCACTAATTCCTGATTTTCTTTTTCCAACAGTGTATACTGCTATAGTTGTAGCATAATGATATGCTACTATTATTTATTTTTACTTTTTTTTTTTAATTGCTTCTTTGTGTTATAGATATTATTATAGTTAGGATACAATAATGGTCTCTGTGTATTCTAAATATTTGTATCATGCTTCGAATAACCGTATGCATGCATTATTGTATTTGTATCATAATAATATATTTCCAACCCCTTTTATTAAGATCTTTTTTTATTCCCATCCTCCTTTTTTTTTTGGTGACATTATGAGGTTAATTAGTTTTATAAGAACATAATATTCATATATATCGAAGTAGAGTCTATTAACATTTTTATGCATAATGACGTGGTCCAATCTGTTCTGAAAATTTTACCAATTTGTATTATTACTTTGGAGGAAAAGGGTAATTTTATGAATGTTCACTCAATTTTTATTTTGTTGTATTAAAGTCACTAATTTTTTTTCTAACGTAAGAATCATTCAATTTTGTCTAAGTATCATAAAATGGCACTAAATTATTATTTATTTTAACCAACAAAAAAAAAAAAATCTTTCAACGTCGCCTAAGTATTACTACAAGTCACTAAACAACTATTTTATAACCAAAAAGCCATTCAACTTGCCTAAGTTTCGCATACATAAAGTGTCTCTTTTAATTATTTCCTCCTAATGACTTTTTGTGATACTTATAAGACAAAATTAGTGACTATTTTATTACAAAAAAATAGTTTAATGAATTTCGTGATAATTAGATAAATTTGAGTGATATTTTCAGTATTAAAATTAAAAATAGTTTATTGGCTTTATGCAATAAAATAGTAAAAATTAAATAATCATATGTGAAATTAACCCGAAGATATTAAGGTATCACTCAACTGTGCGAGAATGGTTCTACTACGAAGTAACAAACTTGCTAGCAATTGGATGTCTGTAATACTATTTAAAATCATTAGCTTTGATATGAAAATTGAAAGGTGAATCAACTTTAAAGATAACAGTAATATGAAGTTGTTCAACTTGCTAACATACAACAACTCTTTTTTTTTTTTTTAACGTACTGGATCCCACGTTGGATGTGTGTAATACTGTTTAAAATCACTAATTAACCCTGATATACTCTATACGTAATAATGATTATTTCAATATATAAGTTTTAAGAAGTGCTTATATAATACACTCCGTCCATCCAATTTTAAATATTAGATAATTTCATAAATATACACACTTCTAATTTATATTGCAAAATAATAGCCCAAAAGTTACATTACAATTCTATAGCCAAAAATTGTTACAAGCATTCTTTGCTTTGATTTTTTCTCTCTTAATTTTTTTTGACTTTTGTCTAAAAAAGCAGAGAGTTCAGTTCATCTTATTGTTAAGAGTGTTTACACACTCGATATATAAATTTATAAACTTTTTATAAATTTATATATTATTGTATAAAGATGTATGATATTGTATATATACAAATATATACAATTATACAAGGGATAATTACACAAAAGTACAACTAGCAAATATACTTTACATTTAAGTAGCCAAAATATACTTTACACTTTATAGCTCAAATCTGATTTGGTCATTCACTGTAAACTAACTTTTCTTTCTAGTCATATAGGGAACAACATTTCTCATACCAAATTCCCAGCTTCTTCTTCATGATTTTTACTTCAATTCTTTCCCAATTCTCTCCCAAAAAACTTCAAACAAACTGGTGAAAAATTCAACATTGTTTCGAGTTTTTTTCTACAATTTGAGGTTTCAATATTTTCGTAAATAAGCTCTGTTTTGAGTGGGTATAGTTATAAAATATCGCTTATGTATTGAGGAGCCAAAATCTAAAATTTCGAAAGATTTGGTGTAGTTTTGAGGTGTTTTTGAATGAATTTGATGCTTGAATTCGAGGAAGAAGACGAAGTTGTTTTTTGGTACAACACTGTATATATTTGTATACTGTATTGCATATTGTTGTATATATTTGTATACTGTATTGTATATTGTTATATATACAATACAATCTTTTTATTTCAGTGATTTCCTTCTTCCTCTCCATTTTATACACACTTATACAATGTAGATACATTGTTTAAACATTATATATACATATGTATATATTTATATAATTATGTATATTATTGAATAATTCTACATATAAACTTAATATACAACATTATGCAAAATTACAAGAGGGGTATAACATACTCATATACAATACAACAACATACCCAATGTATTCCCACCAGGTGGGGTCTAGGGAGGGTAAAGTGTACGCAGTCCATACCACTACCTCAGATGAAGTAGAGAGGCTGTTTCCGATAGACCCCCGGCTTAGAATAGATAACAATCAAACAAAAGTCATAGAAACAAACAAGAAGAAGAGATAACACATCACTATATACGAAAATAGGCAAGACACCCGCAAAGTAGCACTATAGACTATTTATTCAGGGTTACAAACATCTCCAAAACAACACTAACAAGAATATGCCCAAGAAACAACAGGCACTGATACACATAAACATTCCTTCCTACACAATACGGACTCCTTCCTACCCACTAACCCTTTACCCTAATACGCGACCTCCACATCTTTCTATCAAGGGTCATGTCCTCTGTAAGTTGTAACTGTGTCATGTCATGCCTAATTACCTCCATCCAATATTTCTTCGGCCTACCTCTACCCCGCCTAAAACCATCCACAGACAACCTTTCACACCTCCGTACTGGAGCATCCGTGCACCTCCTCGTCACATGCCCGAACCAACGCAACCTCACCTTCCGCATCTTATCCTCCACCAAAGCCACTCCCAACTTTCTTGAATAATCTCGTTTCTAACCCTATCCTTCCTGGTAAGTCCACACATCCATCGCAACATCCTCATCTCCGCTACCTTCAACTTTTGGATGTGGGAGTTTTTAACTGGCCAACACTCCGCCCCATATAACATGGCGGGACGGATGACCCCTCTGTAGAACTTACCTTTGAGCTTCAAAGGCAACTTCTTATCACACAGAACTCCCGAAGCGAGCCTCTATTTCAACCACCCTACACCAATACGGAGCGAGACATCCTCGTCAATGTCGCCATTCCCCTGAATCATAGACCCTATATACTTAAAACTCCTCCTCTTCTGAATGGCCTGAGAATCCAGTTTCACTACCCCCTCTGCCTCGTGCGTCGAATCGCTAAACTTACATTCCAAGTACTCCGTTTTAGTCCTGCTCAACCTAAACCCTTTAGACTCAACGGTCTGTCTCCAAACCTCCAACTTATCATTAACTCCTCCCCGGGTCTCGTCAATTAGTACCATATCATCGGCAAATAGCATACACCAAGGCACCTCCCCTTGGATACGCCGCGTCAAAACATCCATCACCAAGGCAAATAAAAACTGACTAAGAGTCGATCCTTGGTGCAATCCTGTCAAAACAGGAAAGTGCTCTGAATCCCCTCCTACCGTCCTCACACGCGTCTTCGCACCGTCGTACATAACCTGAATCGATCTAGTATATGCTACGGGCACACCTTTAGCCTCCAAGCACCTCCACAGGATCTCCCTTGGTACTTTGTCGTATGCCTTCTTGAGATCGATGAACACCATGTGCAAATCCTTTTTCCTCTCCCTAAACTGCTCCACTAATCTCCTCACTAGGTGAATGGCCTCAGTAGTCGAGCGACCTGACATAAAACCAAACTGATTCTCGAAAATAGTCACGATCCTCCTCAGCCTCCACTCTACCACCCTTTCCCAAACCTTCATAGTATGGCTCAACAACTTGATACCCCTATAGTTGTTGCAACTTTGAATGTCCCCCTTGTTTTTATATAATGGAATCATCGTACTCCATCTCCAAGAATCAGGAATCTTTGCCGCCCCAAAAATGGTGTTAAACAACCTTGTCAGCCACTCCAACCCTAGCCCGCTAGTGTATTTCCAAAAATCCACTGGAATTTCGTCGGGCCCAGTCGCCCTACCCCTACGCATCCTACGAATAGCACTCTTGACCTCTTCCACCTTGATACGCCTACAATAACCATAGTCATGACACCTCTCTGAGAGCTCCAAGTCCCCCAGCACGACACTTTTGTCCCCCTCGTCGTTCAAAAGTTTATGAAAATAAGACTGCCACCTCCTCTTAATGAGGGCATCTTCCACCAACACTTCGCCATCCTCCCCCTTGATGCATTTCACTTGGTCAAGGTCACGGGCCCTCCGCTCCCTAGCCTTGGCCAACCTATACAACTTCTTCTCCCCGCCTTTCTCCTCTAAGGCGGCATACAAGCTCTCAAAAGCTGCTGTCTTAGACGCCGTAACCGCTACCTTAGCCTCTTTTCGGGGTAACTTATACTCCTCCCTACACGTCCGCTTCTCCTCGTCATCCTTGCTCTCAACCAACTTGGCATAGGCCACCTTTTTAGTCTCCACCTTCCTTTTCACTTCTGCGTTCCACCACCAATCCCCCCGGTACTTGCCAGATCTGCCTCTCGAGACACCCAACACCTCTCTAGCAGTCTCCCTGATACAACTGGCAGTCGTCTCCCACATACTATCCACATCTCCTCTACTCTCCCAAGCCCCCATATTCGTCAGCTTCTCCCCTATTTCCAAAACACTAGTCAAGGTCAAACTACCCCACTTAATCCTGGGTCGATCCTCCACACCCTTCTTCTTTCTGCCTTTCATGATTTCCAAGTCCATCACCAGAAGCTAATGTTGGGTCGAAAGATTCTCGCTAGGTATGACTTTACAGTCTTTACATACCGATCTATCACCCTTTCTAAGGAGCAGAAAGTCTATCTGAGTCCTGGCCACCGAACTACGAAAGGTTATAAGGTGTTCTTCCTTTTTCGGAAAGCTCGAATTCGCCACCCACAACCCAACAGCCCTTGCAAAATCCAAAAGTGTGGTTCCTCCTTCATTCCTTTCCCCAAAACCAAAACCTCCATGCACATCATCATAGCCTCTCGAAAAGGACCCAATATGCCCATTGAAGTCCCCTCCTACTAAAAGTTTCTCAGTGCTCGGAACGCCTCGCACTGCCTCATCCAATGCCTCCCAAAAACTGTTCTTCTCCTCCTCATCCAAGCCCGCTTGCGGCGCGTAGGCACTAATAACGTTCAACGTAAGCCCTCCAATGACCAACTTAATCGACATCAGTCTATTGTTGACCCGCTTAACCTCCACTACCTGCCCCCTAAGCTTCTCATCTACTAAAATACCTACCCCATTTCTATGCCTCACGCTACCAGAGTACCACAACTTATACCCGTCCACATCCTTTGCCTTAGAACCTACCCACTTGGTCTCCTGGACACAAGCTATACTAATCCTCCTCTTTCTAAGAATCTTCACGAGCTCTATGGACTTCTCTTGAAGAGTCCCTATGTTCCACGACCCAACCCTTAACCTAGAGACTCTCTTATCCCACTTACCCCTACTACCCCTACTAACCCTAGCACCCAACCCCGATCCCGACCTCACCGTGGACCAAGGTCCTAACCCCGACCCCACCCTATGACATAACCCTAGTCTACCATCGACCACCACAACCACTAATCAATAAGAAAAGAGAATAAGAAGGCGAGCAAAATAAGTAAGGCTAAAGACACAACGAAAATACCGAATGGGATCAGTAAAGAATCTACGAAAAAGAAGCACGAATCAATAGTGTTTGCTAAAAGCAATTAATCTTGCAGGAATAGAATCAAGAATCAACAACGAATGCCGAAGATAATAAACCAATATATTAAATGCAAGTTTGGTAAACAACAGTCAAGACAAGAAACTAAGAGAGGTACGAAACGAGAGATATGAAAGAACTCCAAATAACAAACGAGATCGGATATATGACTCTGCAATATTCAAGACACCTAGATGGGATAACTAGAAGTATGAAACGAGTGCACCTGGACCGGCGGAAATGTGGCTTGCACCTCAACCTGCTGCTGCTACAGCCTCTGGAAGTAGTCGTCGAAAACTGCCTTCCCCGAGCTGCCGGAGAAGATGTGCTGGCCTTGTTGTACCTGAAAGGGGTTATAAAGAAAAGAAAAAAAAAAGAGAAGAGAGGAGAGAAGAAGGAGATGTACAGATCTGGTTGCCGAAAAAGTCGTCGGAGGACACTTTTTCGGTCAGATCTTGACGTTACCTTCAGATCCGAGAATATGGTCGAAGATGGTAGAAGAAGATGGTCGGAAAACCCACTAACACAACAACTATGATGTGACCGGAGAGAAGAAATACGCCGGAAAAGTGATCGGAGAGCAGATCTGACCGGTGAGAAGGAGAACTGATCGGTGAACTGACCAGTGCAACGTTATGTACTCCGAAATGGCCGGAAAGAAAGAGAACTGACCGGAAAAGTTCAAAAAATTCCAAGTTGACCGGAAAAGTCCAATATAATCTATGACCGAAAAATGACCGGAGAGCAGATGTGACCAGTACAGAGATAAAATCAACAGATCGGATGTTAAATGCGTCAATTAGTTCCATAGACAATTAGTTTTCAGGGAAGAGAATTATTATAGAAATCACTCATATACAATACTATACAAATATTATACAATTGAAAGTGGCACCATTGACCCATCCTATCATATCAATATACTACAGTTTTCTACATTGCCCCAATTCAATGATATCTTTTCCCTTCAAATCCCCCATAGTTCTGAAAGAAACAAGAAAAAAAATTAAAATTCGCTTTTCAAAAATCCATCTTTACTCTCTTTTTCTCATCTAATGCTTTTCACCAACCTGGGAACCATTATTAACCATGTATAATTCTATATCAATATGATATGGTTCTAAGCTTCCCAATTTAATAGCAGTATTTTTTTCTCCTTCAATTCCCTTCAAACTTGAAAGAAACATAATAAATTTACAAAAAAAAACCTTTTTTCCCCCTAAAAATCACATTTTTATTTGTTGTTTACTCTTTTCCTGATTTTCGCCAACCACAGAAACAATATTAATCATAAAAAGACAGAAAAACCTCAAAAAAGATAAAGAAAAGATAAGTTTGAATTCTTGAAACGGTAACATATATACATACATACATAAAATATATGCAAACTTTAAAACAGCCCACCAGCCCCAAATCCCACCATTCACCCACTAATCCAACAACTCTTATAAACAAGAAAAGGGGTTACTTACAGTGTTCAAAGATTTCATTTTACATGAATGAAGCTCCAAAACTATCCACAAAAAGGATGTTTGCTATCTCAGATATGTTGAAAAAAGTAGAATGAAAGAAAGAAGGAAAGAAAGGGGAAAGCCAGAAAGATGAACTTTTTTTCAGGAAACTTTTCAAGTGAATATATCCCAAGAAAGTTCAATAGTCCTAATAGTAAAGCAACGCATCAAAATAGAAACCAAAGTCTAAAGATACTTGCAATAAAACTACAAGAAATTTTTTTTTGGCTAAAGATGTAAAGTTACTTTCTTTTTCTATACAATTGGGACATATTATATAATGTAACATAGAGTGGGCTATATTTTGTAATGTAACATTACTAGTTACATTTTTTTGTAATTTTTCCATTATACAACAGTATACATAATCATACAAAGTTATACATCTGTATATATAATGTTTTAAAATGTATCCACTTTGTATAAGTGTGTATAAATATGGACTGCACACATTTACACTAGAAAACACCTTCCAACTATTATTAAAGATCCATTTCAATATCAAAATCATCACAATAAAAAGAGAGAAGAAGAAGAAGAGGAAGGAGGAGGAGGAGGAGGAGGAGAAGGAGGAGCAGAAGAAGGAGGAAGAGGAGTACAAGAAGAAGGATAAGAAGAAGAATTCATAAATCCATGAAAGTATTTCAATCTAAAACTCAGACCTGTAACAGAGACCTCAAATCTTTAAATTGAATCTAGATCTCATTCGTTCCTCCATCGTGATTGTTGATTATATTCTCTTCGTCATCTGACAATTCGTCCGGATCTGTTAGGAAAGAAGCAACAAGAGTTGCCATGGAATTGTTCATCCAGATCTGTTAGGAAATAAACAGCAAGAGTTGCCATAGAGCGAAGAAGAAGAAGAAGAGTTCACAAATACATGACTAATCTAAAACTCAGACCTGTAATAGAGACCTCAGATTTATAAATTTAATCTAGATCTCATTCGTTCCTCCATCTGTGAATGTTGATTCTCTTCGTCATAAGATAATTCGTCAAGATCTATCAGGAAAGAAACAACAAGAGTTGACATGAAATTGTTCGTCCTGATATGTCAGGAAAGAAGCAGTAAGAGTTGCCATGAAAAGAAGAAGAAGAGTTCATAAATCCATGAAAGTATTTCAATCTAAAACTCAGACCTGTAACAGAGACCTTAGATCTATAAATTTCATTTGTTTCTCCATTTGTGGTTGTTAATTCTTTTCGGCAGTGGATAATTCGTCCAGATCTGTCAGGAAAGAAGCAACAAGAGTTGCCATGGAATTGTTCGTCTACATCTGTCAGGAAAGAAGTAGCAAGAGTTGTCGTGAAATTGTTTGACTTTTTGAGATATTAGCAAAATAAAAAAAAACTAACTCAAAAGTTCAAAGAAAAATAGAAATAACAAAAGTGATATATGAATAAATTAAATATACATATCTGAAAAAAGAAGAAATCATAAAATAAAAGGAGAAAATAGAGACAAAAAATGGCTGAAGGGAATAGTCACATTACTTCTATAAAGCTTAGGAAGGAAGAGAAAAAGCAGGATAGAGAGAAAGAGGGGAAAGAAGAGGCAGATGCGGATTGAAGATGTGTGTGTGAGAGAGAGATAAATGAATTAAGGATGAAAAGTAACCTTCTTTCTTCCATAGACATTGGGTCATTTTTGGTAGCATCTTAAAAGGTTCACTATATTTAGGGCCAGTTTGATAATATGATATGAAATCATGTGAGATAAAGTTGAAGTTTTATGGCCATGCATTTTGGACTTTTTAAGTTGTATGTCTTCTCATAAATATGAAAACCCCACAAGCTGTGAAAACTATTAAATTTGAAGTTTTATGGCCATGCATTTTGAACTTTTTAAGTTGTATGTCTTCTCATAAATATGAAAATCCCACGAAGCTGTGAAAACTATTAAATTTTTTTCAATTCTTCTATAATATCATCAAATGACTAAATCATAGTTCATAAATAGGATATTGTGATATACTAAGACACTGCATTGAAAAATTGTCTCCATGAGTCTTTTTTGAAAAATATAAAATGTTCAGTTTTTTAATTTTATAAAATATAAACTTGTAGGTCGATTTTTGTATTTGAAAAATGTGAAATCAAGATTTTTGAAGAATTTGAGATTTCATCTCATGATTTGAAATCACAAGATGAAATCGCATGTCCAAACACCTACTTAGTACTGTAAGCTTGTTGTGTTTATTTTTCTGTAATTTTCTCATTTAAATATCCCGTTATTATTTATTAAACTAAACTGACAAAAAAAGTTTATATTCGTATCAAAACATGAATCTACAACATCTTTATCAACGGTCAACTTAAAAGTGTTGAATGATACAGAAATAATTACAATGTTTCTCTTAATTAGTGGAAAGTGAACAATTTTGATATAATAAAAACTTTAAGAAATTTATTTTTTAAAAAAAAATTAAACTATCTTATAAATATAATTTAGGTTTTAAAAAAAGAGCTAGTTATTTCAGGTCAATATGCATGTTCTCGTCTCTTGGGACATTCAATAAAATTGAAACGATTGAATGGTCCTTGCACAAGGATGACAAAGACAAATCGAGAATTGGTCCAATTTTTCGTTTTCCACGATCATACAATTTTTTTCAAGTTTTATATATCAGATCTATTAATATTAAGGTATGTTTGCTTACTCTTTTTTTTGCTGCTATAGGCATTTCTGCATAGTCTGAAGATAGAGGCAATGATTATCCAGATCTGAGCCAAAAAATACTAAAAGGGCCATACACCTTTCCTGGCATGAATTTTTGGCCCAGTAATCAGTATTTGGCTCTTAAATTGTGCATGAGGATGTGGACCAACTACTCCTTTGGACTGATTAATGGTAGCCCAACAACTATCACTAGAGTTTGATTTTAGGTTAAGTGGGCTCAGTTAGCTTGCCCCAACTACTCCTTTGAGCTGAATAACTCCTTTGAGCTGAATAATGATGACCCAACAAATAATTATTTCATATTTTGACTCCCTATTAAGTGGGCTCTGTTATTTTGGTCCAACGACTCCTTTAGGCTGAATAATGATGGTCCAATAACTATCACCAAAGTTTGACTTCAGGTTAAGTGGGCTCAACTATTTTGACCCCATCTATAGCTAGTATATATTGGAGGGTTTTACATGAATATGCAGTCTTAAAAAGCATATTACATATTTTTAGCCTTATTTTTAAAATAATAAAAGTAGCCAAAGAATAATTACATATTTAACCTAAATTTAAAGTTAAATGAATTTTCTTTTTCGTCTAAATTAATTCATTAAAAACAAAAGATGAAAAGATTGCAATTAATTAGGTAATGATAATTTCCTACTAATTTGTTGGGACATGCATTAATGTGGCTGAGTAATTATTACTTTTCTTTTCTATAACCTTTTATTTTATTTTGTTTCTACATTGATAAAATACTTATTTAATTATTTTATTTTTTTATAAATTTGGCTAATGATGTTTATATATTTTTTTGTCAACAGTATACGTGATAAATCTATAATAGCAATATATATCAAATATTATATGTATGTAAATTGTATACTTGAAATAATTCTGTAAATATAATAATATTATAGCAATATATATTAAATATTGTATGTAAATATGGTACGTATATTTTTAATGATACAACAAATGTAAATAGCATAGCAACAATATATGTTAACTATAACTTTACCACAAAAAATATATCATTTATAATATAATATTTTAACTATATTTTATTATTATTGTTAAGTCAACAGATATATACTGACAATGTATATTATTATTATATACATTGAATATAAACAGAAATACATAATATAAAATTATTTAGACAAGCATATAATAACATTATATAACATGAAAAGTAATAGTATATAATGTTATATTATTTAATTATTTAGTATATGATGAAATAAATGGTGTATATCGATTATTGAGAAAAAGGAAGAAAAAATTCCTAAAAAAATTTACTAAAATAATGGAACAAATATTAATGGTAGGAGAGAGAGGTCGGAATAGATAAGAAAGGTAATAAGTTTAAATTTAGAATTTATGGGATCTCATTTAGTTATTAGCATATTAATTAAATTCTATAAATATGCTAAAATTGAAATTAATTATGCTATTTATGAAAAGATGTAAAAGTTAGGTCATTTATGTCATTAAATTCTATAATATGTTGCACAATGTAAAATTCTCTCTATATATATATTGTAGTTTCAAGCCCCAAGATTTGTGATCGATGCTATGGCTCCTAAATGAGAAGTAGGAGAAGTGGCTGATCTATTTAATGGAATACATAGATATCGTGGACAATTTGGTATGTATAATCAGATACTTGCTGATCCTGAGTTTGGAGTTTGGACCTATGTTCCTCAGTCGAATGAGTGCAATGTTGTAAGAAAAAGTGTTGTAAGAGAAAGGGAGAAGTCCCTACTAATTTGATTTGCCTCATTGTTGAGCCTAACCAATATGATCCTAATCTAGATGATGAGGCGGACAATGATGATGTTGTTGTTGAAGTGGAACTGGTTGGGCAAGATGTGTTGGGAGGTGCTTTTGTTGCTGCTAATGATGATACTGTAGATGCTTTTGTTGTGCCTTCACCCATTGTTAGTGATTTTATAGGGAGAAATTATGGGAGATCCAGTTAAGAGATCGTGGGTGAACTTTGTGATCACTTGAGGAGATTCGTGATTGCACTTCAAGTGCTAAAGCTCTTGCAAGGAATGCTGGTGGCAATGTTGAATGTGCTATGATTGAGTTGACACAGTTTTCCACTCTCTTTGACTATTTAATTTTTATTCTTCTACAATTTTAGACGTGTTTGACTAATCAGACTATGTTTTATGCTTTTATCTCCATCCTAAGGACCTATTTAGTTTTGGCACAATTTGAAGCTGATTATGTTTCCATGTGTGATCAGATTCTATTTATGATAGTCTTCAAAGACATGTTGGTATGACTTTATTTAGTACTATTCCACTTTATTAAAAAAAAAAACTATACTACTTGTCAGAAAAGAAAATTGAATTTGGTAGCACTACTAGAGTCTGCGCAGACGACAATATCCCAAACCCTACAAAACAAACCAACAAGAGTTTTGACATTGGAAAATATATGAAGCGAGCATCCATCTTGAATACGATAACTACAGGGCTTAACAAACATAAATACTTAATTATCTTACTCAGATTAAGTTTCAATTAGTTACGATCCATAGCTACTTTCCTCCTCTCCCTCTCTCCCCCTCTTCCTTTTTCTCGCTGACTCTCTCTCTCCCTCTCCCTCTCGGTGCCTCTCCCCTCTCTCTTTCTCTTTTTCTTTCTGTGTTATACAAAAATGAATACAAAATACAAGATATTTGTATTTTTTTTTATTTTTTTTTTACAATTTCATTTGTATCATTTGTTTTATATTCGTATTTGTAATTGACTGCGTCATTGTATTTTATATATAAGTATTTTGATTGCATATTTGTATTTGTATCAGTTAAATCAAGTATCTTTGATGATTGTATTTGTAGTTGACTGCATCATTTTTATATTTGTATTTTGTATATTGTATTATGTAAATCAACGAAATCAAGTATCATTGATACTTGTATTTTGTATTCGTTGATACAAATATAATTGATTTATACACGGGTGAATATAATAAGGATTTAAATAGCTACAACTGGCATTGTAATATGCTGCAGCTGTACTATTGAACACTTGTCCATTACAGGTGTCAATTATACTTTTAGAGAAAATAAGATAAAAGACTAAAATAAGACCAAAATAGCTTTTGAGAATTTGAGGCCAACAACTTAAACAACCCATTAATAGATTATACTGATTCAAACATATAGGAAAGGACTCGACCCAATGTCACAATTGTATCATGACACTAATACTGGCTTCCAAAGGTCAATTTTGATTGGGAAACAAGTTATTTAGGTTAACTATTTCGAAATTAGTTATCAAATTCTCAAGATGAAATAAAAATAACACTATAATCCCCAAATAACTAATCTCAAAATGAGTTATCTTATATATTTTATCCCAACCAAACATAAAATATACTTATTCTAAATTAATTCTAAAATTAATTATTCCTTCTACCTCGAGCCAAACAATCCAATTTTTTTTAATTTTTTTTTTTTGGGTCATGGCTCAAACATACAACTTTATTATCTCGTATCGGAGGGTTGTGTTTACATTTTAACATGCCCTCTTGTGTCTCAATACTTTCAAAAAGCCTCATTTTTCAAAATTTCCTTCTTGCTTTGCTGAGACTCTCTGCCCACTGCCGCCGATTGCCGCCATCTGCCGCCATCTGCCGCCATCTGCCGCTGATTGCCGCCATCTGCCGCCATCTGCCGCCATCTGCCGCTGTCGTCATCTTCCTCCATCGTCAGGTAAAATTTCATCATTTCTTGTTTTTGCTGAAGATTTAAGAAAAAACTGCTGAAAAGAATACTCCATAATTGTATCCACACTAATTCAAAGCGTAATTTCACCAATCTACTGTGAATTTCAACCCCATTTCCTTAGGTTAAATAAATACTACTACTGATTTTGATTTTTGCTTTGAAGCCCTGACTACTGATTTGATTTCTGCTTGTTGAACGTTTGAAACCCTGAGTTCGATTAGTCGTTTTCTTGAGACTCTGTTTAATTACGTATTTTTTGTTTCCGAAATAGCGTAAAAGGAAATCATTGCGCTATTTGACTCAGAACTCTAGTGAGTTACATGCAGAGTTCGAAAAGGTCAAATCTTTGATGATTCCATCCTCTATAATTGAGTTGTGAAAACTTCTGGATAGGTATCTTACATCTGAACCAAATTATTTCTGGTTAAAGAATCTCTTTCTAGTTGCTCCGGAACAATTAGGAGATTCTCTAGAAGAAATACGGGGTTTTGCTTCTGGTGGCAACATGCTTGGTCCCGCTTATGGGTCAAATCAATACGTTCTAAGAAGAAAGATTGGAATATCAATCTCATCGAGATCATCGATAGCATACCAAATCCCATCAATCGAACCACTTTTTCGAGAAATATGAGACATCTAAGTCGTACAAGTAAAGAGATCTTGTTAGAAATCGCTGCCTCGAATTTGATTCTCCTTTCATTCTTAATGAGTATGCCTATAGAATTTACTGATTTTATTAATCAAATGAATGAACAATTGAAACACTTAGATTATGGTTACTGTTGGAATGCATAAGCATTGGTTGAATGAATTGGTCTTTTTCTTGAAGCGCAATCTCTCCTCCGGATGAACTATATAGCCAAGAGAAACCATAAACCAGAATAGAAGGGCGTGCTCCACCCATGAGTATATTCTTGACAAATTATTCATCAGATGAATTAGATATCCTGTTGTTGATTTTATAATCTGTATATCTATTTTTTTTTTTTTCATTTTTTATTCTCTTTTCATTCAATTTTCATAGATGGCAGAACTTGAAAGTAGAGAACTGAGGTGGGTTTAGCTGAAAGTGAAGTAGTGAACGTACTTCTTTATCTACTAATTTGGTTGAAACTACTAGTCTAGGTACAAATAAAAGAGAAACCATACAATCTAGATCAGTTTTGCATTGAATCATAGTTAACAGTGCCATTAATTGCAAAAAAGGTTGGGATCTTAAGTTGGAGCTGGCAACGAATAATCAGAATGCACCTGACAAGGTTGCTTGGTAATCTTATTTTCTGGTATTTGACAATTAGTATGGATAATATGGATGCTCGTACTATCTGTCACTCAACCCATTTTATATCCGTATTAAATATGGGCAGATTGGATGTTATAACCATTTTTTATCTAACTCATTTTCAATCTGCCCATATCTGATCCGACCCACCCGTTTTCGGCACTAGTCCTAGCCAACAGTGTGGACGGTCCATATTCAAATAATGGTGCAGCAAGTAGGCAATTCTCTTCTTGAAAGACCTGAACCCTAACCTTCAAATTAAGCATCCAATCCTCTTCCATCCGCACCATTTTACTCCCGCTGACACAAAAAATGCAGCTCGGCGCAAAAAAGTTTCGGCTAGGGTTTCTGATTTAAGGTGTGATTTCCACAAATCAATTTTGTTGTTGTCGTCGAGTACTTGCGTCTGTTTTACTTTTTAATTTTTTTTCCCAGTTGTGTGATGAAGTAAGAGTACTGCGCTATGCATGAACTAGTTGGAATTTTTAGTTTTGGTTCACTAAAGAAAAGTTTCTTTTTTTGCCTGAAGTGATGTGTTTTTCTTCTAGGTTTGAGAATCTTAATACAACAATTTTAGTTTATTTTGATGCTCTCTCTTTCATATTGACCTTCCAATCAAGTTTGCACGGTATATTTAGCTCCAACGGTTTATAATTTCAAGAATTCTTACAAAATATTAGCAACATTTTTTATTTTTTGGTTGTCTGGCGATGAGTTTGCACCTTTTGCTATATTGTATTATTTTTGTTTCTGATTTTGGTTTTTGAGTTGTTGGAAAAGAAAAGAAAGAGGGGGTTGTGGGAGGGGGGGGGGGTTATAAAGCTGATTGACCAATCCTTCTGTTTATCTACTTGTGGAAGTTGAAGCTAAAGAAATAGATTCATGGATACTGGTTCCCTATCTTGGTGGTTAAGGTGTTAATATTACAAGTGGATCATTCATAGGTATATGGGGTTGAGAATGCTCGAATGTCTCCTTTTACTAAGTTTGTACTTCAACTCGATAGACATAAGCGGTCATCTGAGCTTTTTATGCCCTTGTGGAATAGTAATCTGGATTTGGACTTTGGCTTGTTTCCATTGGGAATATCTGTTTAATCGGTATTTGATTTACTTGACAATAGTGTTCTTGTTAGCATATTCTCGTTTAGTCCGTACTACAGTACCCTATGCTTGTCATTGTATCTGGTCACTTTTTTCATGGATTGACTTAGGTTACTTAAGTATGGAAACTGTTGAGGCAGCTATGGCTTCCTTAGGACTTTGTTATGCACCCGATAATTCAACTTTTTCACAATCTTGGGCAGGCTTGATTGATGGTAGTACTGGATTATTGTGCTGCTGGAATCCAGAAACTTATGTTACACAGTACTAGGGTCATTTGGGCTGTGTCCAAGATTCCAAGTTAATCCGTCCCATTTTAATAGCCCAATCTGACTTGTGAGATTGTCCAAATTGACGCTCCTCTTCAGTTGCACCTTCTTTATTCCGACAAACTCCTATTGATAGTACCCAGTATAAAGCCACTGTTTCTTCTATTTGTTTTCTCTCCTCCTCTTCTGCTAACAAGAAAAACAGATGATTTGGTTCTCTGTTAGAACTCGTCTATTTTTCAAAACTAGAATCACGTCAAAGATTAAAAAGAAGCTGGACAGAATTAGAAGAAACTTCTTGTGGGAAGATAAGAGTGCTACTCACAAGTTTCATCTGGACAGATGGGAGAAAGTAACTCTGCCTAAATGACTGGGAGACTTTGGCATCAAGAATCTTACTCTTCACTACAGGTGTTTGCTCATGAAATGGATATGGAGGTATGTCGAGGAGGACCAACCAATCTGGAAAGAGTGGTGAATGCAAAACACGGGATACAAAGTAACTGGTGCACAAAGGTCTCCAGGGCTCCACATGGGGTAGGCCCTTGGAAGTTCATCATCAAGCTTTGCAGATTCCAAGATGGGAATAGGGAAAAGGTCAAATTTTGGAAATATAGATGGCTAGGCTCTTCAACCTTGCAATCTGATATCCCTAACATTTATCAAATTGCTAGAAGACCTGACTCTACCATCTCTCAGAATGTAGAAGCCAATTCTTGGAGTCCAATCTTCAGGAGGATTGTCAATGGCTGGGAAATAGGGGAAATGCTTGGCCTCCTAGGTAGATTGGGAAACTGTATGGTCAATGAGCAACTTTCAGACAAATTCATCTTCAGAACAAGTCCAAAGGGAGTTTATACTGTCAAGACACGTTACCTGCACAACATCAATCAAAATAAAATGGTGGATGATTGGCCTTGGAAACTTATCCGGAGAACAAAACTACCCCGTAAAGTCCATCTGCCACAGCTGGACTGCTCTAAATGAAGCCTGCCTCACTCAAGATAACCTGTGTAGAAAGTCCTTTCACATAGTTAACTGATACTATATGTGCCATCAGCACATTGAAACAAATAGACACCTTTTCCTCCATTGCAGTAGCTTCAGACATCTGGAGCATGTTTTCTCTATTTTTGGACTCAGTTGGGTATTACCAGAAAGCATTAAAGATGCCTGGATTTTATGGGAAATGGGTAAATCCATCAGGAAGATCTGTAGAATGATTCCTGGATGCATTTTTTGGACCACTTGGAAAGAAAGGAACAGGAGATGTTTAGCAACTCCGAACTATTCTTGGAAGCTAAATGTTTAAAATCTTTAAGTAGTTGGAGCAATCTCTCCCCTATTAGATCTCCTGTGGTTTTTTTTGGATTTTGTTAGCTCTCTATCTCTACCATAGGACTTTTGTAATAGAGCTCTCAATGTTCTTTTGTAACTGCACTGTACAGTGCTTTTGTGCATCTTCTTGATGCTTTTAATATTAATCCTTCTTCATCAAAAAATGAATCTTCTTACTCCACTGTTTTGTGTGATATGCGTATTTTCTTAGAATTGGTTCTCAGAAATGTGCTTGTTGTTCTTCACATTCACCTTCCACCATAATATGTCAGAAAACTTAATCATTCTGGCAATCTCCCAATTTGATCCATGAACCCCCCCCCCCCCCCCCCCAACCCCAACCCCCCAAACAACAACAACAACAAAAATAAAAATAAATTTAAAAATTGGGGCAGTTATTTGGTTGATGAATTTAGAACTTATTTTGGACAAAAAGTTGAGAACTTTTGAAGAAATTAGTTTGTCCACTCTCCACATCATGTAATGCTAAAGGAACGTCATAGGAATTTGTATTATGTTTTTCTTAGTTAGTCTTCCAAGAATATAATTTTCCTTTTCACAAAAATAAAACTTATGGTGTGCAAATTGGTTAATACATTTTTGTTTCCAATTCCAAGTATTTCAGTTATGCAGATTTTGAATTCATTAAATTGGAATCAATCTTGAAACCAAATCCCCTCTCATCCAAGGGCTTATATCTCTATTTTCCACAGGAAACGTTTGAATTGAGTTGCATAATGCCATCTCTCCAAACAGCATTGCCTCCTGAACTTGCCAACAATGCTATCCGAGTTAGTATCATTTAATGGTTAGCTATTTGAATAGATGCAGCCTCTAGAATTGTTTTCAAAGTGATTTAAGCATGTATTTTTTTTTCTTTCGCTATTGTGTTTTAGCTTTACCGAGAGTGTCTCCGCCGAGCTAAATACATTGGCAGTAAGGTATGTTTTTCTTCTTTTTACTGCACTAAAATTATATCAGTTTTTTTTGAAACTGGTAACTTTACTCTATATATCCACAGGTAAACTACAACCAAAAGTGTAGTTCCCCTCGAAAAAGTAGTTCCCCTCCAAAAACTATTACAACTTACATCATTTTCGAGCTAACTGGTGCCTATAAATAATCTAGCACATCAAAGATATCTTCTGTCTGAGCTAATACATCAAGTTTACACCAAAAATAAAAAACGCCTAGGCAGTTCATTTTGATCTTCTGCAAGCTGTTCTGCACATTCTCAAAACATCTGTTGTTTCTTTCTCTCCAAATTGTCCACCATATACATGCTGGGACAATCTTCCATCTCTCCTCCTCATTTGAAGCATTACCGTCCTTGTTCCAGCTACTTAGAACTCCTTTAATGCTCCCTGGTTTCACCCACCTGATCCCTTTCAGGCAAATGAACATTCTCCAAAGCTGATTTGTCCACGGGCAATGCAAAAAGAGATGGTTTATTGTCTCAGCTTGCTCTCCACATAGACAACACCTAGATGCCAGTTGTAGCCTCTTTTTTTAAGATTTTCGTGAGTCAAAACTGCTTCTTTAGTTAGTAACCATAAAAAACAGTTTACTTTATAAGGCACCTTAGGTTTCCAAATCATCTTCCATGGCCAACTGATCTCCTATCCTACATAGATATTAAGCTCCTTGTACACTGATCTGACAGAGAACCGCCCTTGACTATCTCTCTTCCATATCAACAGATCTTCCTCATCAGTCAGATTAGTGAAGGAAAGCTAAAGAATTCTGAAATTCTGCCACTTTGTTAATTTCCCAGTCATATAAGTGTCTTCTTAGTGCCAGATTCCAGCCTTGTCCAGTCCACATTGTAGCCACAGTGGCCAGTTTTTGTTGGCTTAAAGTAAACAACTCAGGATGCAGTTGTTTCATTGTAGAGTCACCGTTTCACTTATCTTCCCAGAATGAGGTTTTTTGCCTATTGCCCACCCTCACTCTTGTTTTGTGGTATAAGATAGGCCACAAATTCCTAATTGCCCTCCACACGGTGCAATTATATGGAGTGCTTATCACCTTTGTCATCCACCTATCTTCCATACCATATTTAGCTGTGATGACATCCCTCCAAAGCATGCCTTCCTCATTAGTAAACTTCCAAAGCCACTTTATCATGAGACTTTGGTTTTGCTTTCTCAAATTTCCTGCTTTCTTGTTCACAATCAATTCCTCCCATTTAACTAAGTGAAAATTTTTCTTGTCTTCGCTTCCTTTCCACAAAAAATTTCTTCTGAGGGCATCAATGCTTTTAGCTACATTGGCTGGCATTGGGAATATAGACATCATATGGGAAGGTATTGCATCCAACACACTGTTCACTAGTGTCAATCTATCTCCTAAAGACAAGTATTGACTCTTCCAATTTGTGAGCCTCTTTTCACATTTCTCCAAAACCCCATCCAGATACCTTTTGATTTACTTTTGGCACCTAAAGGCATGCCTAGTTAAGTTGTAGGGAACTCACCTGCTCTGCCTCTCAGTTTTGTAGCCAACAACTTTATCTCAGC
The DNA here is from genome assembly GCA_031232105.1 of Capsicum rhomboideum. Taxonomy (NCBI): domain Eukaryota; kingdom Viridiplantae; phylum Streptophyta; class Magnoliopsida; order Solanales; family Solanaceae; genus Capsicum; species Capsicum rhomboideum. The sequence goes on along the minus strand of CP124715.1, from coordinate 14,997,561 downwards.
TACTGTATTGATGGGATAAATGAAGCTCTTTCCCCAATTAATGTGGAGACCTGATACTGCCTCGAAAATGATAAATATGACTCTGAGAATCAAAACTTGATCTACCTCTGCATCACAAAACACCAACGTATCATCAGCATATTGGAGATGAGTTATCTCCAAATTGTTCAACTCAGCAGCTTGAAATCCCCTGATCCATCCCTTCCCTTTTGCGGTGTTGATTAGACTACTCATTCCCTCCATAGCTAATATGAATAGAAATGGGGATAATGGGTCCCCCTGCCTCAAACCTCTCTGCAAAGAAAAAAATCCACACGGAGATCTGTTAATTAAGATTGAGAACCTCACAGTGCCAATGCAATGTTTGATCCAACTTATCCATCTCCTTCCAAATCCCATTTTTCCCAATATCCGAAGCAGAAAGTTCCAGTTCAGAAAGTCATAAGCTTTCTAAATATCTAGCTTGTAAACTATCCCCGGCTTGTTGGTTCTCTGTCTCGCCTCTACACACTCAGTGGCTATCAACACAACATCCATGATCTGTCTCCCCTTAATGAATGCCATTTGTTGCCTATCCACTAGGCCATGTATCACTTTCTTGAGACGCTCTGCTAAAAGCTTGGCTATGATCTTGTAGTGCTTGGCTATGATCTTGTAGACTTCCCCAATAAGACTAATGGGTCTAAAGTCTTTCAGTTCATCAGCACCCACCTTCTTTGGAATTAGAGCCACAAAAGTTGCATGTAGACTCTTTTCAAAGAAACTTTTTTCAAGAAAATTCTGGATAGCTGCTACTAAATCAACACTGATAACATCCAAACATTGTTTGAAAAACTCCATAGTAAAGCCATCAGGTCCCGGGGCCTTATCTCCCGCACATGCCTTGATACTTTCAAAAATCTCCTGGGCGTCAAAAGGGACCTCTAGCATGGATTTTTCCACTTCACTGATCTTCGGACAGTTTGCCATTTCCAGTTGAGGTCTCCGATCTTCTGTCTCTGCATACAAGTTTTTGTAAAAGGATACTACTTCTTTCTTAATGTCCTCGGGATTTTCTATCACCTCCCCTTCTACTTTCAGCATGTCAATTGTATTTACTCTCCTGTGTGCATTGGCTGTTTTGTGAAAGAAGCTGGTATTTTTGTCCCCTTCTTTTAGCCAGGTGGCCCTAGACCTCTGCCTCCAAGATATTTCTTCTCTTCTAGCAATTTCTTCAAATTCGTTGGTCAAAGACATTTTGGAGGCAATTTCTTCCGCCTGAAGGATCCTGTGTTCCTGTAATTCCTCTAATTCTGCTAGTTGAGCAAGTACACTCTGTTTTTGAATGCCCAAATTTCCTTGAGCTGTCTTGCTCCATTTCTTCAAATTGATCTTCAAGGCCTTCATCTTAGAAACAAGGACAAAATCTGAACTGCCATTTCTACTGAAAGAATCCCACCAACTTTTCACTTTCTCTTTGAACCCTTCTGTTTGCAGCCACCAGTTCTCGAACTTGAAATATGAGTTGGACGACTCCCAATCTCCACACTGCAGCATGATAGGAGAGTGGTCTAATACAATCCTCTGAATGATGGATTGTTTTATGAATCTGAAGCTGCTATCCAAGTCCTCTGAAATTATAAATCTATCTAGTCTAGCAGCTATGTCATGCCTGTCTCCTTTCTTCCAGGTGTATTTACCCCCTTTCAGTTCCAAGTCCATCAACTCCATGTCCTCTATGAATTCAGAGAAGTCGGTCATAGCCTTATTGATTCTGACACAATTCTCTTTCTCAGATGGGTGCCTAGTAGTGTTAAAATCACCACATAATACCCATGGTCCTGTCATGAGACCCCTAGCAGCCCCTATTTCTCTCCAAGTATCTTCCCTCTCCACTCTCCCATTAGGAGCATACACGCCAGTCAAGTGCCATTCATAGTTTTGATTTCTTCCAGTGAGCTTGCAAGAAATAGAGTACATCCCCACACTACTTTCTACACCTTCCCAAACCCTTTTATCCCACATTATGATAATGCCCCCCCTAGTCCCACTAGCTTCAAGTTGAACATAATCAACCCACCTATTCCCCCAGATCTCCTTCGCCATCTCTGTGATATCCCCCTTCACCTTTGTCTCTTGGAGACACACTATATCTGCCTTCCAAGATTTCAAAATGTTCCTAACTAATCCCCTCTTCCTCCCACAATTCAACCCCCGCACATTCCAAGAAACAATTTTTAAATACATTTGTCTTTTATTGGCAAATATCCCCCCTTACTTCTAGATCCATAACTCCAAAATTTATCATCTATCTCTAGACTTTTTAATTCATTCAACCCCTTCTTTACTGTCAATTGATTTTCATTGATCTGCACTGGTAATTGATTGCCTCTGTTCTGCTTCTTCTTGTCATCTATTTTCCTGAAAATTTCCTTCGCCTTTTCCTCATGACCCTTGAAATCCACACCAAGTTTTGTGCTTAATTTGATGATATATTCGTGAATCCATTCATAGGTGTTATCCTCCTGTTCACTTCCTTCTGCTGGCAGTTTCACTGTCAGTGGGACAGCTTCTTCTTCAAATCGATTCACAATTTCTCCTCGACTCTTTAATTGCATGGCTAGTGTCTCTCCATCGTCTATTTTTTCTGAAATTTTCGCCACCTGATTAACAGGGGCAGAGTGAATAATTGATCTCTGCATGTTCGCCCGTGTTTTCTCCAGCTTGTCATTAAGTGACTTCAGTTGAGCGATATTTGACAGAATTTCTAAGTCGATTATGTCTTCTCTTTGGGCCTTTTTAATAGGTTCCTGAAGTCTAGCCTTTTTTGGGCTTGAAATCTGGCCCAAATTCTCTTTAATTCTACCCGCTACAGCCCACATCTTCTCTTTTCCTTTCACATGATCTACACGTGACACTTTATTTGAATTCTCTTCAATATCTGTCCCACATAGCTGGGCCCCACACCAGCTGGATCTGTCTCATCTATATCTGTTGTATCCACATAGCTGGCCCCTACGACAGCGGTATCTTTCACCGATATAGGTAATTGCTCTGTATTACCCGCTGAATCATAGCCTCCACTTTCTCTGTTCTCCTTCTCCATTCTGACGGTGACCGGCGACTCCACCCATATCGGGATCGTATATACGAAACCTTCACTGGACACCTCAATCTCTGGTGGAATTGATTTTCCGTCACCTTTAACCTTTAAGCGAGCCCAGTTCAAGTGGTTCTTTAGTGATGTCTCCTCTGTTTCAATAAAGTCACCACATTGATCCCCGATCTACTTGAAGATCTTCTGCGACCACATGCTTAGTGGAAGCCCTAGGATTCTGATCTACACCCAATCTCTAGTGATTTCTGCTGGCCAGCATCCCGTAGTTGGGTTCCACCATTCGAGAGCCAGCTTCGTCTTCTTCCACAACCATGTTCCATTCAAAACATGTTCAGCTATTTTCTTTGAGGGAAACTCAAATAAAAATATGCCATCATTCATTGCGAAGACATCAACTCCTCCATCTGTTTTCCACATGTTGCAGGCCCATCTTCTGACTTCATTCAGATGTGGGAGCTCCTGTACCATCGACTGGAATCTGGCTACTAAGCATCTGCTCAGCAGATCCTTGTTTGAAGTCGACGCGTCCCCTATGATGTTGATTCTGTTCCTATTGACCTGCTTTTGGGCTTTTCTAGTTGCTTCTGTTGACCATCTGTTAGTGGTGCATGCCTCTTTGAAGGATCCTTCCAGTAGTCCAGGTGCAAGTTGAGGCTGCTGTGTTTCTTCTGGAACATAAATGAATCTAGATATTTTGTGGGCTATGTTACCCCATCCTCCTCTGTAATAACTCTCTGGAGTAATGATGATTGACTTGTTCTGGCCTTGAATGGCAATGAAGTTAATATATCTCCCATTTTCGTTGTACTTGAGGGTGCAAAAGAATTCTGAGAAGTGGTCCTTCGTCCTCCATCTTCTGACTTCCTCCCCCTGTGATTTTGATGCTTCGATAAAGACCGATACCAACCACTTCAAGACTTTAAGAAACCGATACCAACCACTTCAAGACTTTAAGACTGACTTTAACTCTCCTCATTAAATTCCTGCTGCGTTCAACCCATTCGTACCATGTTTCAGCTCCTGAATGACATTTAATAATCTTGAAGGACTTAAATCGAGCATTGTAGTAAATGCTATTTTCCCCTGATGCATTAACTCCGGTCATCTTGCCGGAAAGAACCCCCAAATAAAGAAATAAAACTAAGGACCTGCTAAAAGACTTTCAAATCAGATACACTTAACATTAAACTGCTTTACTAAAATTATATCAGTTGTGTTGGTTGTTGTCGATAAAGTTTTCTTCTTTTGCCCATGATTCACTTAGGTTTGATCGTCCTTTCATGTGGTCCTTAAAATTCAAATGCATGGTTAAGTTGGTTGATTCTAGGCGCAATCTGTTTATGTGATCTAAGGTAGAGATTCTGTTTTAGGTATTAATTTCTTCACGTCTATCTCATCAGCTAACTCCATGACACATTTCCCTTCCTCACACACCCTTGAGTGAATCCCATGTTCTGCAACTCCTCCAGTATATTTCTCAGTTTTACTTACATCAGCAATAAAGATGTGCAGGGTTGTCTCTACATTAGCAATAAAGATGTACAGTTTGAGAACTGCCTTGCAAATTTCCCACCCCCAATACCACACCTCCTCCAAAAAAAAGAAACGAATGTAACTTGTCATACATTTATCCTTTTTTACTTGTTATAAAGCTGCTTCCCCTAACATTAGATCTTGGACTTCTAACTGGACATTGGGCATGAGGAAAAATTATGTGTAAAATTGCTTGATCAAAGAAAAAATTATGTGAAAAATTGTAGAATCAAAAGCATTGGCGCCAGAGATAGGCTTGTTTTTTCTTATTATGTGAAAAATTGCTTGATCAAAAAAAAATTATGTGAAACTTGTAGAATCAAAAGCACTGGCGTCAGAGCTAGGCCTGTTTTTTCTTCTATTGCATGGAACTGTTATTTTGTTTACAATGGTTCAGATAAATTTGACTTGTTTGACTGAGAGGTGTTCCTACAACAAAAAGACATGAATATAAAAAAAATTCCATCTTCAAATTGTCTTTTGAGAAGTAGCTACTAATATAGTTGTCTGTCCTTAATTTGCAGCAACATAACACACAGCTTCTTGTTGGTATGGTGAGACAGCAGTTCAAAAAGCATATGCATGAGACTGATCCAGATAAAATTCAGAAATTGAAGGATGAGTAAGTTTTATTCTGTCTTGTTGTTTTTGCTTTTATTGTTTTTCTATAAAATGAATGTCTTCCAAATTGGTGGGATTTTTCAAACGATTATAACTTGGAGCCGGTTGACATCATGAACCACCTTCTGATTGGATGCCTTCCATTGTCTTTCTTCCTTTGGTATTACAGTGCCGCGAGGGGGCTTATAAATCACATGCTGCATGAATCTGAGAAGATGACTGGCCGGAAATTCAGTCAGGGTTCTTGAAATTGTCTGTTAGCAAACTGCTGCAAGGAATTCCAAGATACCAGTTCCAAGCTAATTCCTTTGGTTTGTGATATCAGTATTAGCTTTTGATGTTTCATTAGCATATTTCAGAGACAAATAAAGCCATGCTCTAAATTTTGCCGTATGGTTGAGTTTCTGATGAGCTCGCTAATTAGGCTTAACTTTTTTTCCCCCCCCCACACCTTTGAGAGATACTTTATTACTCTTCTCTGGCCGGAAGTTTTTAGACTTATTTAATACTAAGGGGTCGTTTGGTAGAGTGTATTAGATAAATAATACATGTATTAAGTATGATATTATTTAAAACTTTGTTTGGTAGTAACTTTGGGACAATGTACAACTAATACATGTATTAGTTATACACCCTATGCGGTATTATAGGGTGTATGACTAATACCTTGGAAACCATGGTATTTGTATTACAAAGGTTTTAATACCATGAGGTAAGTATGCTAAAGACATAATTACCCTCTTTCCAAATCTTTTCCGTATCATTTCTAATTTTTTCTGAAAAATTCTAAAAATGGTTTTGATGATTTCATTTTTAAATAAGGACAGAAAATTTCGGGGATATGCGATATTGATAAAAATGAAACAAACAAACAAAAAAAAACACCACAAAAGTGGATAAAGTCACTGGAACGAAAAACAATTTTTAAGCACCAAAGATCAATAGAAAATGAAAATCACACCTATTATACATGTATTATTTTAAGTGAAAAGACCAAATATATTTTTTGGTTTCATTTTTAAGATTGAATAATTAAACTTTTGCAAAGAAAGTATAAAGCTATAGAATGTAGGGTATTTTTATAAATAAATAACCTTTTTTTAAAAAATATAGCAATGTATGTTGTTTTTAATACATTAAATCAAACACTGGATAAAAATAATTTCAGGATAGCTAATCCCAACATTATTAACCCCAGTATTACTAATCAGAGTACTATTAATATATCCTATTCAGTACTATTCTTGTACATTCTACCAAACGACTCCTAAGGGTAGTGTGGAAAAGAAGTAATAAAATTCTCTTGATTTGTAAAAATGGACAAGTAAATTAAAACACTTATTTTTAGTATAAGGGCCAAATAAACAATGGAGGGAGTACTTCTCCATACCTTTTTGAGTTGAAAAACATTCATCAGTAAATACATGTAGTACCTCAATTGATGAAGAATTCAAATGATGACTATAATTGCGTTAGTGTTTTCTTCGTAAATCAGTTAATTCTCCTGAAAACCATGAAGTGACAACGTTCAAATGGTGAAAGTGACAAACTGTTTTGTGTATCAAGAATTCTCTTAAGCATTTTCCCGTAAGAGTGTTAGTGTGTTGGTCCTGAGAAAACTAAATTACTGATAGAGAACCTGAATAAGGGCAGCATCTATTTGACATTTTCCCTTCTCGAAATGGTCTATCTTGGTAGTATAGTACTCCTCTGTTGTATATTATTTGACTCATGTTGATCTGACATACTTCTTAAAAATGTCTTAAATAAAGATGTATTTTACTAAACTAATCTTAATAATGATGCTTTGAAGTTCTAAATTTGACTACGTATTACTTTATTTAGTTATTTAATACTAAGGAAAGTATGAGGAAAAAGTAATAAAAATCTCTAGATTTGTTAAATGAAACGAAATATTTATTTTTGATATAGAGGTCAAGTAAAATGAAACGAAAGAAGTACTCATTATTTAACTTGTGATACTAGAAAAAGCTTGTCTGTTATCCCTCATTTCCAAATCAGAGTCGTGTTGGTTTTTTTTTTTATGTCCATAAAAAATAAAAATAAAAATACAAGATATCATTTACTAAGTAATGGTTGGAAACTAGTACGCAGCGGAAGCATTTCATAATCATACTGCTTACATGAATTATAGACAACAAACATAAACACGCAGTTCACACAAAGCGTGCTTAAAATTAACCAAGAATTACCTCTTGAAGCGTGAGCAGATATCTTGAAGCAATTCCGTCTTCGAATCTGCGGTCTTTTACAGTGATCCCAAATTCACAGCCGAACTCTCTCAATACTTGGGTGGGCAAGTACTGAATAGAAAACTGAATTCTTAGGCTAGGGGAATCCCTATTTATAGAGACACTCTCCCAGTCCAAAGAGGAAGCAAAAACCCAAGCCTGTTTTTACTTGAACAAGGAAAAGACGCCTCTTCTCCTTTTCCCTTAGAAAATAGAATTCCGAGTTCTAGTTTAATATGGGCATTGTAGGGACCACGGAATTAATTACTGATGCTCCCTATTATGGAAATAATTCAAAATACTAATTTGAATTATTCTTACCATAATAAATTACAAATCATTCCACTAAAAATTCGTAATTGCACTCCTCTATTTTATTTCAAAATTCCCCATTAAACACTTATGTAATTCCCCATGTTAAGATTAGAGATACTAATCAATAAATTAAATTACTGACAAATTTAATATAATGATTAATTTCCTTTAGAGCAATGCTTAACTTATTTCATATGTCGGATTCACAAATCCACCGGCCGGGTTTACACATGAAAACTTATAAGCTTCTCATAAAAGGCGTATCATCAATCTCTATACCGAGACATGGATTCCATCAACTAACTTATTGTTTCACCAATATATATTATTATCATCCAATCTACCAGGCATATTGACCCATCTCAGGATCTCACCTTTTAATAAATCAAAACGATAAATAATATATACAGATCATAATAGTTATATCAAGATTGAGAATATAAGTACATTTAACAGTTTAGAGAATATATTTTATCAGTCAGTCTAAAACAACTATCTCCACTCGGTCCTGTTCAATACATACAAAATGCACTAGCACGAGAAGTTAGAACTATACCATTCTCGTAATCAAGATAAGTTACATTTAATCTCGTGCTATAATCATTCTGATGGTTTGTCCAAATTTCCATCTACGATTGTGAACTATAACTTTAACTTATAAGAACTGATGATTTGATCTTCTGTGTATAAGCTTAAACTCTATACACCAAATCATCTACTATATAAGTTGAGGACACATATATGACAATGATCTATTTAATGTAACAATTTATTGAATTGAATAAATAAGTAAATAAATAAACAATCGTTCAATAAATAATACTATATCAAAACGCATGGTTTATAGTATATCCTAACAATCTCCCACTTAGACTCATAACCATGCACCCACAACTCTTAACACCCAATCCTTCTACATGCCTATCAAAAGGCTTTTGTGGTAAAGCTTTTGTGAAAGGATCTGCCAGGTTGTTTTCTGATGCAATCTTCGCAACCACCACATCTCCCCTTTGCACTATGTCTCGAATCAAATGATATTTACTGTCATGCCCCAAATTCCATTGAGGCGGACTGACACCCGAAGTCATTGGGGCTCGAGAGAACCAATCTTTGCTCATGTACACTCATATGCATGTCTCATATTATATCTCATGTAACTATGCGAAAGTCATGGAAAAACTTGTACAATATATGAAACTTGGCCGTTAGGGCCATCATGTCAATATGAACATTTATCTCTTACAATCATTCTCCCACATAAGTCTACAAAGCCTCTACAGATACATACCCATAACCAACCTAGAGTCGGGACAACACCCCTCTCTATACACATATGCAATACCAAAGCAAATATCTATAATGACTCGAAAAGCCCCGAATTTAACTGGAGCTCACCAACAATCCGCAAATGGTCTGCAACTTACTGTGGAGGTCTACTAGTGCCTGTGCCTGCAGCAAGTAAGGTAAGTCCCCCAAGAGGGGTCAGTACAAAAAATGTACTGAGTATGTAAGGCCATAAGAAACTGTATGACATATGAATGTTTCAATGAACTCAAATACAAAAGAATAACCAATATGGATAAGTCGTCATTCTGTATGTTGGGAACCATGTATATTGCTTTCATTACTTTCTTTGCTTCTTTTACTTTTATGCTCATTCATCCCTTTACAATACCATTCATAGCCTTACCATACCAACACTAGCCCAATATGCCATACATTGACCACAACATCATAAACCAATAGCATGTCACACCAAGTTTATACTTTTCACTTCTCCATCAACATAACATCACAATTACTCCATCAAGTCACCATAATACACTTCATAACAACATATCGACAATAATCCCATAACTTACATTTTTGGAAAAATAATAAGTTAAAGAACAAAATCACACCAAGTTTCTCCTTTACGTTTCTTCAATACCACCATGTCACAATTATTTCATCAATTCACTCCAACACATGTCATAACAACATGTCGCCAACAATTCCATAATTTACACTTATAGAAAAAAAAAATAATAAGTTAAGGACCATGAACACACCATACATGTTGATATCTCATCCATACCATTCACTTTTATTCAAACCTCAAGTCCCTGTTCAAGTTTAAATAACATAAATGACACATCTCTTACAAAAAGCAAAAGTGCCATATCCAACACTTCCAAGCATAACCAACATGATCCACATAGTCTCTCATGCATATAATATGTTAAAGTATAAGAATAATCACTTACCCAAGCTTGGAAGATGATGATCTTGCCCAAGAGTTGATTGCTTTAGGGTTTGGAAATGGAGAGAAAAGTCTAGAAATGTTATGAGAGATTTTGTGAATAAAAATCTGCTTTTGGCCTTATATAGCCTCCATTTAATGGTTATCTTGATCCACTTGGGTCAATAATTGATGAATTAAAGGAAGAATGGGTCATTTGACCCATTGGGCCATGCATTTTGGGCCTCAAATTGGCCCATTAACACATATTATCTTAGCCCACTAAAATCAATGTATAATCCATCATATATCTCATGTTTAATTAATTCCATAATCATCACGACAATATTCACTTACGAGATTTCCGATCGTAGCCTCAATCACAAAAATAGAAATTCTAGTCGCTCATGGCTTCTTTTTTTTTTTTTTTTAACATAATTTGTTAAAATACTTGTGACGAAGAATTAACCCCACAAATGCTCCACAAAGTCACAAACACCACCTACTACCAAGGTCTAATCACATTTACTAGCACACTATCAAATTTTTCCATCAATAGCAATATGAAATACGTACTTATGGCTCTCGAAACCTAGGTAAGCATGGTTCAAGGTTGTCAAGTAGGGTCGGGAATGTACGGGGTGTTACATTTACGTTCAATGTGTTTTGCCTTCTTATGGCTCCGTGGTTCCTTTGAATTTGCAACCGCACCACTGTTGTCACAATAAATTGTAAGTGGTGCTTCTATCGCAAGAACAACTGCCAAGTCTTTGAGAAAGTTTCTGAGCCATACTGCCTCCTTAGCTGCCTCAGAGGCTACTACATACTCGGCTTCCATGGTGGAATCAGCAACGCAAGTTTGCTTACTGGGCCCTGGGTGGAATCAGCAACGCAATATGAAATATCGCAGGCCCCTGGGCGCGCCAACTTACTGCCTCTGGGCTAAAAATTTTAGCCCAGAGCGGCGTGGCACGGTCCCAAACGCGCCCCTCCTTACAATTTTTCAAAAATTTCATTTTTCAACTTTTCTTCGCGGGTTCGGTTAGATACTTCAAATCCTATTCTTTAACTTACTTCTTACCCTTAACATACTTTGTTTAGAGGTCCTCTTAGCCTCATTTTGAACCCTACAACTGCTCCATGAAAATCGCAAAACACCTCCTACGCAAGGTTAATCACATGTACGAGGCCAAATTTCAATTTCCTCAACATTAACATTACCAAATGCATACTTATAGCTCTCGACACCTAAGTATACATTGTTCAACGTCGTCAAGTAGGGTTGGGAAGGTATGGGGTGTTACATTTGACCCCTCAAAATCAACTAAATTTCTAATATTTGATATCTAGTTGATATTTTTGTTATAGAAATTAGAAATACTTAATCTACTTATATTGCATATCATGCTTATGATTTATGTAAAAAACAAAATTTGAGAATATGTTTAAAAAAATTAGCCCGATTTGACCCTCAAATCCGAATATATTTCTAATATTTGATACCTAGTTGATTTTTTCCTAGTTGATTTGTTTAATTATAAAAATTAGAAATACTTAATCCACTTAGATTGCATGTCATGTTTATGAATTTTTTATGATTTTACAGGTGATTCTTGCCATATATCAAAAGATAAACATAGGAGATGTAAAAAAATTAAATTCATTTACCTTTTATATAATGTTGCAATATGAAAACACCCTAATCAAAGGCATTAGCTTGACTACCTCCCATAATCTTAGATCTGGATGGCGTTGGTTCTTTGGATGTTGTGCCTTTTTACCTATTCCACTTATTTCATTATCTCTCTTTCTTACTGAGACCCCAAGATTTCTCATTGAGAAAAAGAGAATTGATGGGACAAAAGTGATCCTTGGGAGGATACGAAGAAGTGGAGTGGAAACAGAGTTGCAGGACTTAGCAGGCTTGATAGAGAGAGAAAACAAGGAACAATGGAAGAAATTGTTGAATTCACTTTTTCTAGTGGTTAATATAGAGTTACAATTTATATTTGAGTTATAGGTTTCATTTCAATAGTACACTTTGGGCCTATATTCCTTTAGGAGGATATTCCTACCATGTTTCTTTTCTCGTGCCACTCATTGCAGTGTCATTCAAACTGGAGTCGCCAGATTCACCTATTCGGCTTACACCTTTTTTGGCTGTCGGAGGACACTAATTTTCATATATGTAGGCATGTTTGTGGCTCATGTACTTCATAATTTATTTTCTTGGTTCGATTTCTCTTAAAAGACATTTTTATTATCTCAAATGGACCTTGTGATAGGATCAGAGCATCCTATCCTGATGGAACAAAATTACTAGGCATATTATTGGAGATGACCACATCCTTCACTTATCATGAAACCAATAATTATTTGAATTTTTTTCACTATGAAAATTTGTACGTTCTTTGTTGTGGGTATTTTCCTTTGTTTTTTGCATCGGGGACTTTGATATACAAATTCCTACCTGAGGAGGCCAAAAAAAAGATGGTTAATTAAATGAAGATATTTGGAGGCGCCACTAGTTTTGGAAGAGATTTTTTTCCAAAAGATGCTCAGGAGATAATAAATTGTGTAAATCATATTTATAGGATTTTGCACTTTATTTTTTGGAAGTTTTTTCTTATATATGTTGGAATGTAGTTGTGTCATGATTGTGGATTCAAGTCATTTCTTTGTAATTTCTTTTTGGTCAAGCACGTTCATTTTTATACAGGGAATGATGATTATGTGATAATTTCTTGTGCCTATTTATGAAAGGACTTGTTTCAAGAACATGCTTACTTATCAAAGATTTAGAGCTATTTATATTATCAAAGCATTTCAGATTCTTCTCTCAAGTATGTTTATGTCATGAGAGTCTTGAAAGGTAAGCTTGCTACTGATGTTAATCTTTATAGATTTAAAGTTCATGGCCCTTCTAATTGTTGTTGTTGCATGCAGGGTCATACTGAGACTACTAATCATTTATTCCATGATAACGATATGGCCAAAAGAGTGTGGGGTTTCTTTGATTATGCTTGTGGCATACCACTAACCAACTTTAGCAATATCAGGACCAAGCTCATAAACTGGTGGCTAATCAAACCTCAGAACAAAGTTCAAGAACTCATTCTCCAAATTTTACCTAGCATTATTACTTGGGAAATTTGGAAATTCAGGTGTGCCTTTAAATTTGAAGGGATCAGATCGTCTACTAGCAGAGTGATTAATCAGATTACTGTTCTACTTCAGAAGACTCTTTCTACCCAATATAAATCCCTAAACTTTCCTTATTCCTTCTGTAGCATCTACCAATATATGGAAAGGATCAGACCCTAACTAGACGTCGTGCCTATTTGATGGATTAAGCTTTCACATGGTGATTACAAATTGAATGTTGATGGATGTAGTAAGGAAAACCAGGGTAGTGCAGGAGCTGGAGGTCTCTTAAGGGATAATAATGGTCATGACTTTTGCCAATTATCTTGGAAACTGCTCCAACAACTATGCAGAGTCCCAAGCTATCAAAATTGGCCTTCGTTGGTGTCTGGATGGCTACAAACAACTTACAATTGAATCTAACTCACTTCTGGTAACTCAAATGATTAATGGAAACATTTCCTCTCACTGGCAGATCAAAGATGAAATCAGGAAGATCCAATTCATGAGCCTTGAGGGTAATTTTGTATTCAATCATATTTTCAGAAAAGGAAATACTTCGGCTGACCTTCTAGCTAATATGGCTGAAGTACAAAAATCCAACTCTCTCTACACGGAGGCTATCTTCTTGCCAATGCATATCATATCCTCTCTGAAGAATGAACAACAAAAAGGCCAAACTTTAGAATTAGAGCAAGAAAGAGCATGTTTATTTTCTATCCAGGCTGACTCTTCTTCCCTAGTCTAAGTGTTGTTCGCTTAGACTTTTTTGTGAGCCATTGGCTCAGGAGACTAATCCTCTTGTGTATTGATTATAAGAATTGTAAGGTTGGTTTTCAATCTATTGATGATTTTGATTATCAATATACTCCCTTACAAGGAATGATTAAAAAAAAAGTATGTTCTGTATATCAAACATTTCTATTGCAAAATAAAATAAATTTGGAAATTTCCGTCTTGATGCACGAGATGCACGTACACTATACTAGATGAACGTGTGCTGATGCACGTGCTGCAAATGAGTTACACTTACGATGCACGAGATGGTTCCCCTAATTGAAAGTTCCCTCGTGGTTTGCTTCCCAAATGATAGTGTGGCAGTAATAGGCCTCTTAATAATTGGATGTAGAATGGTTTCTACAACATATTGGTGTTTCAACTCCACTTAAGGGTTGAGGTTGGCCTTTTTGGGGCTAATTGTTGACTCTTTTGGGCACCACTTTGAGCCTCTTCAAGGCTGAGTTTTGGACCCCATTGTTCCTCCTATTGCATTTCAATTTGGGCCTGTTGTAGCATTTTTGACAATTTCTTTTTCTTGGGCTTTAGCTCATCTTTTCCAATAAGACACCTTTGGATATGTAATTGAAGCACATTAAGTTTGTCATTGAACGCCTTGGTTTGAGATCTTGTCATGGGCTTCCTTAAAGCTTCTAAAGTTTATCCTTGTCCTTGAATGGAGTAGAGCTTCCATTGATGCTATTATTTTCCTCTTCTTGAACAAAATTTATCTTCAAATTTACACCTTGAAAAATAGAGAAGAACATGCATTAGTAAACTACATCTATTTATCATAAATGAATATGCTAGGAATAAACCAAGATAGTAACTATGTCTCCACTTAATCCATTTAAGCCTAATAGATAGCAATACTCCGTTATAAAATATGTAGACATCATCATCCCAATAAGATACTTTCCTACTTGAACAAATGCTAAAAGAACTACTCTCAAATTCATTAAACATATGACATAAGTTAGATGCAGTAAAGAGATAATTATATAAATCCATATTCCAAGGATAAAATTTGTAGACCCCAAATGGATATCATGCCAATCATCAAAAGAATATAACTGTAGCTTTTGTACAGATCTATTGTCCTAAACAAACAAGAAACCATCGAAAATAGAATAAGGATAAGTAAAAAAGTAAACACTAGTAGCAGTATCAAATAGTATACTTCCTTTTTTATCCTTGCAACCTTTATTCTTGAAATTTTTCTCTTGATAACAAACTTCCAATTCTCTATATCAAAATCATGAATTTTATCAAAATAAATAATAGGTGAATCATAAAATTTATTTTTCTCTTCATAAAAGACGGTGCGATTTTATAGTAAGAGTTTTCATAAGCTTCAACGCTTCAAAATTTCTAGCCATGAACCTCAAATAAACAAGTAAATTACAATATTTTGCCAATGGTGGTTCAACCACTTATACATCTCCAAGAGTTTCTACACAAGAAACAACACAACTGAAAAAAAAGAATTAGAATTACTGGAGTTACAATAAGAAAGGATCTCACGCAAACTGTATTGTTTAAAATTACTCTCAAATTCCTTTATTTCACTCTCTTCACTCTTTTTTTTTTCTCATTTGATCGCCTCTTTTCTTGGGACAATTCATTTACCTCCCTCTTCTCTAGCTTTTTCTTTTTCGCTCTTGAGTTGTCACTTTGCACTCCCTTACTCTTCTTAATTTTCTCTCTCTTAACCTCACTTTTTCTCTCACTATCGTCAATTTTAGGATAATCAACATAGAAGGTTTGATAAAACAAGAGAATCACCATCTAACAAATTCAATGTTATGAAAACAAATATGATCTTCAATCAATTCACATGCACTACTAGATCCTCCTTTCACACGCTTTTGCTTTGTATAAGATAATTTAACATGGCCCACTTTATGACACTTAGAACATTGAAGTTATTTATAGCAAAAGCAAGAATGTGGTGTAATCGTGTCACTTTGTTTTTCACTTGTAAATGTCTTCAAAAGAAGGAATAATAACAAGGTAGTATGGAAATAAGCTCACTTTTCTATCTTTTTTTTAAACTCAAAGTAACTACAAAGTATTAAATTTTTAGTTTGTCATTTACCCTCTTTTAAACTCACAATTCTTGCCTTTTCCCCTCAAGATAACCTTTGAACAAGAATATTTTGTACAATTATACTTAGATCAAAATGTGCATCAAGTTCTAAGTAATAAAGTATAGATTTTTTAGGGACAAAAGAAAGTAAAGAACCAGTCCTAGAACAAGTAGAATTTAGTTGAAATAAAACACGAAAAAAAATATTTAAAAACAAATCGTAAGAATAAGAAAAATTCTAGGCGTGAGGCGGGGTGTTAAGTCCCATATCGGTGGAATGAGGAAACAATAATATCCTTATATGGACTTGGACAATCCTCTCCCTCATTAGCTGGCTTTTGGTGTTGAGTAATTAGATCCAAGATCCATTTCTTTACAATCTAGAAGATTTAAATAAAAATATTGTAACAGGTATTGGCTATGCATTAGTCTCATCCTTGCCACCAACACTCTACCTGTCCGTCCATCAACTGTGAAATTGCATTTCAGAATTGGGGATGGGAGGATTGGAAATTTTCCATAACAACTTTGCTTGTCTCTTCTCTTCTTCATACATGCTATTTATCGCGCACCACACCGGGTCCTAGATATAATTTTTCCATTTTTCAATTTTGCCCTCCAACATATAGTCTTGGCCTAAGTCATTCATAAGAGAAAACTAAACACATTAATAACTGGGCAACACTCTTGAGAGTGGCAAAATCACAGAGAAGAAATATGAATGGGTAGGGAAGAATTAATTGTGGCTAGGGATGGCAATGGGATGGAGCGGGTGCGGGTGGATATTTTTCAGAATAGAATCACATAGCAAAGTCTAGTTCTATTGAGCGATAATTGACAACTCATTAACAAAGCATTTAAGGTTGTGCGGGATGAGTTGAAGTAATTTTTTTAAGAATTAATACGCGGGTGGATTGCGGGTATATGCATATTTATGCATGTTTAAACTTAATTATGACTTTTCATAGGGTATAATTAAGAGTGATAGAGCACCCCTGTCGGGTAAATATAGCAATAGAGAACACTTTCTCATCATGACTATAACAGTTATCGAGTTGCTTGTGAAACGGTGCTCATTAAAAATCTTTCTACACGTAATTGTTTTGCTGAATCTAGAATAGACCATAAACTAAATTATTATTACTAATGCAAAACATAACAGTATAGCTAATTTACCTTTCCATAATACTAAACTCTTCTACTTAATTAATGTTTAGAAAATATCTCATTTAACTAGTTTTATTAAAATTAAAGTATAGTCCAACATAAAGGAGGGAGGGGAAATGCCCCTCATTTAGAGGGAAATAAAAGCACCCACCGTTCACAAGTTATTTAAGGAATCACTATTGGGATGTATTAATTGAAAGGGAAAACTAAGGAAAAAAAGAGAAAAAGTCAAAAATTGAGAAAAAAAAGAAATCGATTACCCTCCTGCTAATTAATCATTTAATTATAGTATTTATTTTTGTGATGAATGCCAAATACTATGCTTATGGCGTTTCTAAACTGTCGAGAGAGGACGAGATTTAGAAAGTTAAAAGTTAGCCTTCTTATATTTTGCCTTTTGGGAGGAGAAAACATATACTTAATAGGAAAATTAAAAATAATATGCCAAAAAAAAATAATAGAAACGCTTTCAGCTGTCCAAAATTATTTCCACTAATAACAATAATTGTTGCAGTCGTTTCATATCATTGTTGTTTTATTTTCACGACTCCGTGGCCTTTGAAGTAAAATTAATTGATGATTTGGCACACCAAAAACTCATTGTCAAATGACGAGTAATTTTCTTTCGAATAAATATCTTATTTTTTAAACTTTGTCACTTTCTTTTGAAAACGCTTTTGACCTTTAGAAACAAAAAAATGAAAAAAAAATGAAAAAAAGGTATGACATTTATTCATGGTAATATAGAAAAACATGTGTAAGAGGAAAGTATAGAAAAAAAGGGATAAAGATTTGGTCAAATATAATTGTGTCTTGTAATATTCAATGGCCTTATAGATTCAAGCTAGGTTTACCATAAAATAGTTGATGGTTAAGATCCATTTCAATTGACATACTCATTACAAAAATTAAAAATTGCAAAAAACACTAACAAGCCATTGAGTATTTTATGGTACACATGACTTGGATTTACAAGATTATCGAATATTACTTGACACAAATGTATTTGACTGGATCTTTATTCGAAAGAAATTGTGAATTATTTTTCATTTTTTCCAATTGCTGCGACAACAATTTTCTTCTCACTTTTGGTTTCGATTATTATTCTTTCACATGTGGTCGAAAGCTACAAATCAAACCTTACAATTGAGGTATATTTTCTATTGATTTTTCTCCTTCGGTATATATATTTGTTTGGACATTTCAAATTCACAAAAATGTAAATGCAGTGAAGGCACGGATGGAGCCAGGTAAGTCCGAGGGGGTTGATGTCACGCCCCGAATCCCATCGAGACATGATTGGCACCCGTAGCCGATAAGGCCCGAGAGAACCAACCTTTGCCTATGTTCAATCATATGCATACCATAATCATACCACCTGTGCATAAGAACATGAAAGACGAATACCGGAAAACATGGAACATATTTATACATACATACGAAACTTGGCCGTTGAGGCCATCCAGTCAAAACAACATGTGTCTTTTACACCATTACACCCACATCCGTCTACAAAAGCCTCTAACAAGAGCATTGACCAAAAAGAACCATAAGTCGGGACAAGTCCCCGCTTTACACATTATGTACAATACCAAAACATGTATATACTCTGACTCGGAGAAGCCCCGAATGAGCTGGAGCTCACCAAAGAACCGCTAACACTGGCAATCTACTGAGGAGGCCTACTGGGACCTGCGCCTGCAGCAAGTAAGGTAAATTCCCCAAGAGGGGTCAGTACGAAATAAGTACTGAGTATGCAAGGCTCAGATGAAACTATACAACACATGATTATTTCAATGAATATGTCAATGAACTCAAAACATATGAATACTCAATGTGAATAAGTCACCATGTTGCAATTTGGGAACCATGTGGATTGCTTTCATTGCTTTATTTGCTTTCTTCATCTCAATGCTCAATGATAACAATGTACCCGGGCCCCTACTGATCAGTGGGTCTTTTCATATCATAACATCATATTGGGATCGAGTCGAGCTAGGCTTATGCCCCTAGACTTGCCACCCATAAATCAATACATCGGGATCGAGTCGAGCTAGGCTTACGCCCCTAGACTTGCCACCCTCGGGATCGAGTCGAGCTAGGCTTACGCCCCTAGACTTGCCACCCATAAATCAATACATCGGGATCGAGTCGAGCTAGGCTTACGCCCCTAGACTTGCCACCCATACTTGATCATTGACCACATTTGCATTACTTTGTTCATTACTTTGAGATTGATACTTTGATAGTCATACCATCACTTTGGAACATAACATTGTTGGAAACTTTGAATCATTGACCAAGAAGTGAAGAACATGTGAATAAATAGCAATGAGAAATATAACATAACTAGCACCATGATACTATTGGAACCATTGGACAATAAGCCATGAACAAAGACACAAGTATAGGCACTATTGGAATATTGGTACGTATATTTATTTGAACTTTCGGAACATTAACCATGAATATGAGAAATGAGATTCACAATTGATCAATGAGTAGGAAATATATGACAATGACCATAGATAAGTGCATATGGTGTACCTTAGTACATTTCGGAATAGAACTAGAGAAATGGCAATGTGAACACTATTGGCCGTAGAAATATACGGACAAGTACCCTTACATACCTTGGATTCACAATACGAATACGAATATACAACCTTCGATGCATATACAATAATCCCTCTCCTTCTTTATGTGTCACTCTACAACATAAATACATAACGAAATTCAAATTAACCACCAATCACTTTACAAATGCATACCATGTCAATGAGTTACATGTTTGCCTTTAAACATGTCATTTCCCCTTGACAAAACCATTGAGCATACTATTATTTCAAAAATTCCATAATATTCCTAATATTGACCAATACATAAAAATCAACACATTTCACCACAATACTTCTCCTTTACACTTTCTTATCCATAACACATCCCAAATAATCCATCAAAGCACCTTAATTCAACTCATAACACATATCGGCCAAAATCCCATAATTTCCACTTTTAGACAAGAACAAGTTTTATACCAAAAATAACACCATACATGTTCATATTTTGTCCATACCATGCTTTTTCATCAAAGGCACAAGGCCTAATTCAAATTCAAATCACCAAGATGACACATCTTGCACCAAAGGCAAAAATATACTATTCATCATTTTGCCAACACAACTAGCATAATATACATCATCTCCCATGCATATAATATGTTAATCCATGAAAATAAACACTTACCAAAGCTTGGAATAGGATGATCTTGTCCAACTATGCCTTAGGGTTTATTTGCTTTAGGGTTTGGAAATGAAGAAATGTTTGTGATATTCTCCAAAAGTGATGAGAGACTTTGGGGAATAAAAATCTGATTTTGGGGGACTTTATATAGACCTCAAGTAAGCCTTAGCCACACTTGGCATTACATGATATGTTCACTTGGTCAATTATTGAAAGAATGAGTCATTTTTGCCTTTGGGCCTTATCTTTTGTTCCATTTTGGGCCCTAATTTTGGGCCCAATAACACATATCCATGTAACCCACCAAGTTTCATGTATTATTCACCTTATATCTCATATTTACATAAGTCCATAATGTCACGACAATATTCTTTTAAACATTTCTCATTCGTCCTTTCGATCGCAAAAATTGGAATTCTAGTCGCCCTTGGCTTCATTGAACATTTTGGATCACTATTCACATTTTATGATTTGATCATGTAGGAGTATGTAGGAGTATATTGAAGTGTTGGAAGCTTGAACAATGCTCAAATAACTCCAAAGAACCAAAAGAAACCATCGAGAAATCGTCGTAGAATTGCGTTACGAAACGACGCCGGAAAGGGCGTAAGTGTTGTGCCTTGCGCCACACCCCTGAAACAGGGTAGTGGCGCAAGATTGCAGCCTTCTCTGAAGTTTTGGGCTGCAGGTGGCTTGCGCCACACCCCTGAAACAGGGTAGTGGCGCAAGTTTCAGCATTTTGCTGAAATTTCCGGCCACTTATCCGACGTTTACGTATCGTCCAATCCCTTATCAAAACACTACCAAATACTTACTTAGTGACCTTAACCATCAATTAAACATGACTTAAAGTCACCAAATGAGGTTAGAATGTGTACGAGTTCTTACTCAAAGATTCCACGAAATCACAAAACACCTCCTACGAAGGTCTAATGGCACATGTTAAGTCCGATATCAAATGTTTCACCCATGACACTATAAAACACATATGCATGGCATCTCAACACTTATGTAGATATGATCCCAAGGTATCAAGTGAGGTTATAAAAGTATGGGGTGTTACAGTTGAACCCTCTTTGACCAAAAATTACACTATTTTATATATGTTCGGAATTATTTTTTTATGTATATATAGCAGATATTGTACTCTCTTGATCTGCATATTTATGTATTACTTCTTCATATTTTGAACCCTCTTAGTGATAATCCTGAATCGCCACTATGAAGGAACTTTTTTTCTTCGTAAAAAGAGTTCTTCCATTTCTCTTTGAAGACCTAATTTGTCATACGAAATTGATTATTTTGTAGACTATTAATGGAGACTTTTATGATTGTGTGGACATGTTCGAGCAACCAACTCTTCTGCATCCAATATACGGCTCAAAGAGAATAAAGGTGTAAGTTTTGTTATAGCATATTTTAAAAGATAAACAACTTAGTCGTATCATCTTTTAATTTATTTTCACTTGTGAATTCTTTTGAAAATATTACTTCCATTTTTTTCCAATTAGGGGAATAAGGATGGCTCGCCAACTTTATCTTATATCTTCTTGTAGTTTGAATTGTAACCTCTTAACTACTCGACTTAATCATCTTAGGAAGAGTTCACACACTTATCTAAGTTTTTTAAAAATTAGCAAAAAAGAGAGGTTAGAAAATAACATGGGAAAAACTAGTACCACATATATGGCTTATAACTTCATGTTATTGTTTGATATGATTTTGAACTAATATCTATGGTGTTTTCATTTTGTTAACTACAATGTGCAAACAGATGACCATCAAGGACAAGCTTGAAACGCAAAGATTAAGTGCTAAGGAGCCAAAAAGGGGAAACCATTTCAAGGCATAGGAATATTGGTTGAATAAGCTAAGGAAGGATGTCCAATTGGAACTGTGCCAATACGCAAAATGACAGAGAAACAACTTCAAAGTGTTACACATGCATCCACGATCTTTGCTAGTCAAAAATTCGACTATAATTGAATTGATGTAAGACTTTGTTTACAAACGTTTCTCCTTTTTTTAATGGAGATCCTTTAAAATGCCAGTCAATTCACCCTAATTAAGCTAGTCGGAGTAGGACGAACTAGACCTCCAATAAATTTTGGTAATAAATTGGAACCTAATAAATGAAAGACGAAATAAGGGCCTCTAATTCTAATGAAATGTATATTTTTCACAATGTAAAATAATGGGAGAGAGGCAATGACCTGAATAAAATATTGGCAGCACCCAAATTAATTTAACTAATTTAAGTGAGAATTATATAAAATTTTATGGATTTAAAATTGCTTAATTTTATTGACAGAAGTAAAAATCTTGTATTTAGTTTGCAGGAATTAGGAAAAAAGCATCTTACAAAGATTTTTTGGTGCCTCAGCAATTCTTAGTTTATACAATCCTAAAGTAGATGGAAGTGGTCCCTACAGTGCTGCAACCATTTTTCTTTCAAATGCGATAGGGCAAAATGTCGAGGAGATACAAGTGGGATGGATTGTAAGTTGTCATTTCTTTTCTTATTCTTTTAAGAAACTAATACTCCATTATATTATTGAATTTTTTTTTCTTGAACATTTATATTGTTGAATCATCAACTCAATTTTTTATTAGTTTTCCGCTGATACATCATTTTTGTTGGTATCACTGGTTGTGGGTTCACTATCTAATACTCTCTCAGTTTTTATACGTGATATTTTTTTATTAATTACCCGTTTCAAGAAAAATAGAACATTCATGTATTGAAAAAAATAATTTAACTTTATATTTTGTATTTTGATGAGAAGTTTTATAAGCAGAATACTGTAAAATCATCCATCCTTAGGATCACAAATTTCAAATTTTTTTCTTTCCTTCTTAAATTCAATATCAAATCAAACAATGTCATTTGAATTGAGAATTTAGGAACGAAATCTATTCTAAAATATGATATTCTTGTATCCAACAAATACTTCCTAGTTAGTCCAGAGTCATGGTAGTCTTGCTCGGAAGGAAAGACAATTTAATCATCCGTTGATTTCTTATATATACGTTTTCAGAAGATTACAATTATACATTTTATCTCTATATTCATTTTTTTCAGGTGCATCCAAGTTTGAATGATGACACCCGAACTCGCATGCTTACCAAGTGGACAGTAAGTATATCTTTAATTCATTGGAATTGTTTTTGAAAAAAATAGTAATCATGAAATACTTGAAATAGGTGGATGCACATCATAAAACAGGGTGTTACAACATGAAGTGTCCAGGATTTATTCAATTAAGTCCAGTAATACCTGTAGATTTCGCTTTTCCAAGGACCTCCGACATAGAAACTAATTACAAAGAGGAAGTGTTTCTCAGGATAAGTCAGGTATTATATATGTTAAGCAACACACTTTCAATATTTATTCTTGTACTATATATCTTTTATGTAAATTTACTTTTTTTGTATTTAAGATAAGGAGGTTGTACGCTTACACAATCGTACTTTTATGATTTTGCTGGACGGATTGTTTTGATTATCAACTTTTTATGCCGATGATGAACGAGGAGCTAGGAATGTGGCCGTATGAAGTGTTCGAGAAATTGACTGCAAATGCAGGTGACTTAGTCCAATACGGAGGGAAGGTGTACACACCAGGGGGTCAATATATTACCCCTCCTATGGGAAATGGTCAATTCAGGGGAGGGCATTGGCAGCTAACTAGTTATATGCGCAAAGTATTGTATGAAATAGAAGTAGATGGCCACAGAAAACAAGTTCCACTAGATGACTCTAAGGTTGAATCTCGTGAATCAAGGTGTTTCTAATAAGGATATCATCATAATTCGAACGATGGCTACTTGGACTATAACTTCTTATTTGGGGGTGCAGGTTGTTATGAATTTAACCAAGATGGAGGGCCTATTTGCAAAGATGTCAAATTACATATGGGACCCCGGGAGATGCCTATATATAGAAGAGGGAAATACTCAATTAGGGCTTATGTTGTGAAGTTGTCTTTTATTTTCTTAGCTAAAGTTTTAGCACTCTGGAACCTCCCTTTTCTATTTTGCTTTTGTTTTTACGATGAATTCTTATTTCAATGTATGTGATTATGATTCTCGGTATCAATACAATTCACATTCGTTACACAGTTGGTGGAGATCAAAGTGAACTTTGTCAATATTAGGAAAAGAGAGAAAAAAAAATATCAGTAATTAGCTTTGAATGAAAAATTCTTTAATTTGGTTCTGTACATTTATCTAAATTATTGAGGGAGGGAAAGAAGATCCAACATCCATAATGGTCTCACAATAAAGATTATCAGAATGGACATATGTAATATATGGAAAATTAAGAACTCCACATCTCTAGTATGTCTGAAATCAACATTTTGTGTCTAAAATCAAACTGATTTACTAAATCAAGCAAGCAATTATAGCGAGTCTCCAGATTTCTTACACACAGAATTGATTCATATGAAGGAAAATTCTTGATAAGAAATCAACGAAGGAGGAATTACTTCACCGGAATGAAATTATTGAATATTGTAAGACTCAACAAAGATTATAATTAAGATTAAAAAAAAAAACTTCACATAAACGACATCAATCCCCGATGGATCAACTTTATAAATATAAATAGAACTTAAGTCATAAAATCATGTTGTAGCAATAAATTTAGTACTGTAATTTAGAAAGAAGATCCCTGGCTATTTGAGTTCAAGGAGTTTATTCATATTCACTAGGGTTTTCAAGAGGTCATCACATAGATAATTGGCAATGATGAGTATACTAAAATGAAAGGCTCTAAATTTCAATTTCACGTTGAACAATTGCTTCAACTCCTTCATTCCTCAACCACATATAGGGATGACAACAGAGCGGGGGTGGGGTGGGGTGGGGTGGGGCTGGTTTTTCCTTATGTGGGGAGGTGCAGGTCTGCCTTTATGTAGGTGCAGGGCATGACGGATAAATTCAATAATAAATTAATATTTCTAAACGCTTTTGCGCATATTTCATGTGAACTTGTAATTTTTATTCAATTGAGCTTCTACTTAAACAGATACGAGCAATAAAGTGGTTGTGCTAGGACTATGCGATTGGGGGATGCTAACACAATCCTCTCGATCAACAAAATCAATAAACCACATATAGCTTGATTTTATAACCCCCACACATAAACCTCCACAATTTAGCTTATTTTTTGTATTGAAATTCGTGCATATATGCACACTAACACAAATATACGTTAAATTTATATGACAATGGGTGCATTAGTAGTTACATTAGTAAAAACAGTGGTAGTGGTAGATGTACGATAACAAAAAGACTTAAGGACTTGGCCGCTTGGGCCATTGGTCATGCATACTTACTTGCCACCAACACTCTACTTGTCCATCCATCAACTTTCATTGCATTTATTGCTTTCATGCTTCTGAATGTTTCAAAATGCTAAGTTGTGAAAAATGATAAATTCTACTCCCTCCGCGCATAAATACTTGTACACTTTTGACTTGACAAATACCTTAAGAAACAATAAATAAAGGGGTGATTTTACTATATCACCTTTTGAATATAATAAATTTTTTGCTTTGAAATATGCAATGAGCGATGTATTGTATTTAATACCAAGGGTAAAATGGGTAAAAATAGGTAAATTGTCCATTGATTTTATAAATTGAACAAGTATTGTTGGACATTCCAAAATAGAAAAATGGACAAGTAAAGATGGACGGAGGAAGTATTTATGAAGTTAAGAGTATGATAAATTACCTCAAATAATGTGCCTATATATATGGAATATCTAGTTTTAATTATGAAGTTAAGAGTATGATAAATTACCTCAAATAATGTACCTAAATATATGGAATATCTAACGTTATATATTTTCTTAATTAGACATCAAATTATATATTTGAGCATTCGCAATTAACTTTTGAGTCATCTTGGGCATAAAATTATTTGGACCTCGAATTACTCTAAGCATGATTGAGGCTATTCTGGTATAGCTAGTTAGTAACCATTTTTTTTGTCATAATAGCCTCATAGGTCATGAAACTGAAAATGTTACAGATCAATTTCATCACGCAAACACAAAATGGAATTACACCGGAATACAAATACTAAATCAACCATTAATCTGGAGTTAGAGGAACAAGGAAAGAATAACTAGAAGGGGAAATAAGAGTTCATACTAGGAATTGGGGATGGAAGGATTAGAGATTTTCCATAATAACTTTGTTTGCCTCTTCTCTTCTTCATACGTGCTATTTATCGCGCACCACACCTGGGTTCTAGATAAAATTTTTCTATTTTCGAAATTTGCCCAAGTCATTCATAAGTGAAAACTAAACATATTAATAACTGGGATACACTCTTGAGAGTGGCAAAATCACAGAGAAGCAATAATATGAGTGGGAAGGGAGGAATTAATTGTGGCAAGAAAATTCATTGCCGGGTGTTTGTCAGTTTTGCATTGTTTAGTGTATGTAAATGTGCTAGATATACTTAAAATAAAAAATATGTGATATATTTATAAACCTAGTACTCAAATTCTTTGCCCTCCATATATATGTGAGTGTTTGCAACATAATTTAATTTATGGAATATAAACTTCAACCACAAATATAATATGAAGAAACAAGAATGTTTTTATTGATAAATAATATTCAGGTACAATTCTGTTTGTTCTCTTGATTCTTCTCTCTGGATTTTTTCCGTAGTTCGAGGGTCGTTAGTAGCCTATTTCTCAAATGTAGGAAGATTTAAATTTGATCTCCATGGGAGAAGGGCTTGATTTTCTCCTTAATTCGAGGGCCGTTAGTAGCGTATTTCTCGAACGTAGGAAAATTTGGATTTGATCTCCATGAAAGGAGTATTTTGTGGGTCTTCTTGATGTATTTGATTATCAAGAAACGAGGTTTTTGATCTCTTTGTGATATTCCATGAGTTTATGGAATTTTTGAGATGCCTCTTTGAGGAAATATGTTATCCTTTAAATAGGCATGATTTAGGGTTTAGGGTTGAGTAGCCTCCAAGTTAGGGATATTCCACAGATGCCCATATGCGCCCGCAGGTCCCATTTCTGTTTTTTTTTTTTTTGAAAAATAAGCTGTTTTCTTATATGTTTTCTGGTGTTTGGTTAGTAAGAAGAAAGTATAGTCCCAAAAATAGGTATAATCTAGGCAAATACTAATGCCATCAGACACGGCCACGATCTGAGACTCCAACTTCTTACAAGGGATTCATGACACGACTCTGAAAATATTCGTGACCCGATCATGACCTAAGACCCCAACTCCTAACATGGAATTCAAGATCCGACCCTGATAACCGACCCGAGACCCAACTCCGACTCCTCACCCTAGACCCAACCCCGACCCTTGATCCAAAAACCTACCTTGAGTCCTAATTCGACGCTCGACCCCTACATTTAACGTAACCCCAACACTCGATCCGACCACAACATGATACTCAACCCCGACATCCAAGCTAGGACCTAACCCGACACCCGATACCCAACCTCAACTCCCTACCCGAGATCCGACCCCGAGACCTGACCTAAGATCGGGTCGAGTTTCGTGTCCTGAGTCGAGGTCAGGATTTTGGATCCAAGTCGATTTTGGGAGTAGGATCTCGAGTCAAGGTCGGATACCGAGTCATTTGTCTTGAATCAAGGTTGAGAGTCGGATCTCCGATCGCTAGTCTGGTCTCGGAGATGGGAGTTGGGTCTCAGATCAAGGTTGAGAGTCAGTCCCAGAGTTGAGAATTGAGATTCAGGGTTGGGAGTCTGATCCAGGGTTAGTGTCGATAATCGGTACCTGAGACTCGATCGACTTAGGGTGGAAAGTTGGAGCCTGAGGTTGAAAGAGAGTTCTGAAAAATATTTTCCTTACTTTTTGAAGGGAAGTCATTTTCCTTAAATTTGAGGAAAATAAGTTCATTGAAAAATATTTAAGCCAACATTTTCCTTCATACTAAACACACTCAAAGAGTAATGTAGACACGTGATTTTTGACCCTTCCCGAGCTTTAACCTATTTTTAGCACTAAATATTTATTTTTAGTTTTTATTTCATGTTTAGTAGGTTTTCTTTTTAAAAAATTAAGAAAAAGATTTCAAAAATAGAGTCACATTTTAGGATAAGTTTTTTTTTTTTTTTTTTTTTTTTTTTTTATAAAAAAGAAAAGAAAAAAAGAGTTCTTTTAAAAATTATGTTTTCTCTTAGTTTAGGTTTTAATAAATAAGCTAGTGATTTTAATATCTCTTAATTATGTTTTTAGTGTAGTTATTTAACTTTTTTATATTAGTATAATAAAAATTAATTAGTTAAAATTTTTGTCATTATATTTCACTTTTAAGTCAAAAAAAAAAAAAAAGAAAGGAAAATCCTATAAAACTACCCAAACCCCCCATTCCCTCACCCCATTTTTCCTCACTTCCCCTCACCTCCCCCACTCCCTCACAAACACACACACGACAGCACACACTACTACACATACTCCTATATATACCACAACAATACATATACAACGGGGACATGCAAAAACATAAAGAAAAAAAAATTTAAAAAAATCCTCTACCATCCTAACCTTTCCCGCCAACACACATGCAATACATACACATAACAAGCAACAAAATTGCTCCTTTCCAGAAAAGAACCAAACAATATTACTCCCTCACGCTCCTATTCTCTCACGTCCCAAAATTCCTCCCGCCTTTAAGGTTCGTTCACGATTTCAAGTTCGTGGCTTTTGAATGCTAACTAGTGGAAAATAATTTTTGTAAGAGGTAACCCTCAATCTTTCTTTGTAATCTAGTTTAATAATTAAATGAAACTTGATTTCAATATAATATTATGAAGTTGCTCAAATTCATACATATTTGATCTATTAATATTTTTGATGTTATAATATAGAGTATGTGGAGACGTTTGGAATTGTTAAATTTATATTAAAATCAGAATATATCATAGGGTAAGATGTTTAAATTTCTGACCTTTACCTTATTTTAATTAATATATGGGTTGATGGATAAATTGATTTTTTTTATTGAATTTGCTTCTGTGATTTAATGTTTATGGGATGCTTAGATCAAATTACATTATCTTGAATTAGTATATGAAGAATGGAGATCTAGAACTTAGACCGACTCTTTAGAAAGACGTGTTAAGATTGTCGTCGATTAAAAAGCAATTGGCCGATGAACATATCTTGTGTTTTATAATTCATATAGACTATTTAGAAAATTGATAAAATTGTGAAAAAAAAGTAGACAAATATTAAGGCTCCTTTAATTCTAGACAGCACAACCTTGAATAATACACTGTCTTAACCGACATATGTCAAAGCTAAGGTCGCAACCTTACATCTTAGCCAAAGACCCATAAAAGTCCCAAAATATCAAAGCATACCATAGGCATAATTAATAAATTCATTTATCCAAGATTAACGTAAGTCAAGTATAAGTTGATAAAAGCGACCGTGCCAGAACCACGGGACTCGAGGGATGCCTAATACCTTCTCCTCGGTCAACAGAATTTCTTACCCGATCTTCTGTTTTCACAGATCAATAAAGAGTCATTTCCTTTTGAATGGGGATTCAATAAGGTGACTTGGAACACCATAACTCAATTCCAAGTGGCGACTCTGTAAATAAAATAATCCCTATTCAATACCATCACTTTAATTGGAAAAACCCTTCGACCCGAGACGAGCGAAAAAGGGGTGTGACATCTCTGGCGACTCTGTTGGGGAACTAACTAGAATTCGAGCTTTGTATATTGACTTATTGTTGACCTTATTTAATTCTTGGATATATATTGTGTTTGTTGGCCTAATGTGCTACCTACTGCTTATTTATCGCTTTGATATTGTTGAGTTGTACCATAAATTGTCTTCTTTCGCGCACCCCTTCTGAGTCTCTGAAATATAGGGTAGAAGGAATGCAAAGTATGCATCCTTTCTTTTTTGAGATAAAGCCAGAGTGTCCAGGCACCTGGTGAAGGATTATTAGTCACGCATGTTAGGCAGGGTTTGGATCATCAACGAAGGCAGAATAGCTCTGCTACAGAACAAGTTGCCCCTCCCTGGCTCGAGAGTCCGCTCGGGTAAGCTAGTCTAGATACCTATCTCCATCAGATTAAATCTAGTAGAACTGAAACTCAGACGTGGCTATCCCTATTAGGCTTCGCTTTATTTGCATCATGTGCATTTGACTTAGCGGGACTCGGCACAGGGGTCAGGTCCGTCTAGGACAGGTGTCCCTCTTTATATGAATAGCATGTGCATCTTATGTGCTCTTTGACATTTATTTGGAAGGCCTGTTTGATTGCTGACAGGCTTTAGACAACTTAATGAAATAGAAAAGTGTAATTTCTCCTCTGACTTTTATAACCTTTTTCTTAAAAAATATATATTTTTGAGGAATGAAACGAAAAAAGATCTCCCATCAATTGAGGGTCATTTTGAAAATATGACTATCTTCATTATTATTTTCTTATCCTCAAATGTATTATATATACATATATCCTAATAGCCCTGAACCTTTAGAGGTCGTGAGGTTGAGTTTTAAAGAAAATTTTCACATGCATGTATCTTAATAACCCTGAACCTTCAGGGGTCATGAAGTTGAGTTTTGCAAAAAAATATATAAAATAATTGTATTTTTTTTCTAAGTTACTATTATTATTAATATTTTGTAAAAAAAAACAAAAAAAAACACTTGGTTGCATCTTATTCCCCCCAAACTCCTTGTTGAAATTATATAGGGGTCTATCTCTGAAAAATGTCCATGTAGGGTTGGTATAGACGAGAGTCAGGCCCTTAAAAAAATGAAAAATAAATAAATAAATAAAATTAAATAATAATAATAATAATAAATAAACAAAAAATATATATGTATATAGAAAAAGAAAATGCGACTAGATAAGTCGGGATGAAACATAAGGCCTCCCACATTAAGATGGGAAATGCATTTAGAGGCATAACATACGATGTATTACATCATTTTAAGTGTACAACACTTACCCATTTGTCACTTGTCACAGAAAAGGGTAAAATTTTGTAAGGTGGTTGGTTTGTGGTTACACTGACGTCTCATCCGTACAATACCAGATCCAAAGGAAATGACAAAATGACACACAAAGAGGGGATAGAGTCTGACAACGAAGAAGATCAAAATTAGTTGATTCAATAAGAATTTGCATCGATAGAAGAGAATAAGTTATTAAAACAACAGCTGGCAGAAATGTATCAAGCTTGGATAAATGGGCAAACGCCACCTTTCTCAATTCCTGGACTTTTGAATACGACTGTCCCAATTTCCGCTCGGGCCCAAACTGATGATCTGTTTTACCAACCAGGATTTGGCCCATATACTAATGTGCCTAGCACAGTTGGGACCTCCACTGTGCGCCCCCCAAATCCACCTCTCACAAATAACCTGCTCTTCATTCCCGCAGTACAAACTACTATAGATCCTCAACCAAATATGATACCAAAGTCTGTGAGTGAGCTACCTCGTGATCAATTTTATTCCACTGGAGTAACTTTTAAGATCCCAGAATCCTCCAATCCTGCTTATCTGCACAACTCCCCTACTGTGATCGAAAAGACGATGAAGAATGAGGAACAAGAAGAGATGGCTAAAAAAATGAGAAGTTTGGAATAAAGCATGAGGAACATGCAAGGACTAGGAGGGAACAAGAGCGTTTCTTACAAGGCTTTGTGCATGTTCCCCGATGTCCACTTGCCTCTAGGTTTCAAAACCCCAAATTTTGATAAGTACGACGGCCATGGTGATCCTTTAGCTTATTTGAAAAGGTTTTGTAATCAACTAAGAGGAGCAGGGGGAAAAGAAAAGCTACTTATGGCTTACTTTGGAGAGAGTCTGTCAGGGATAGCTTCAGAATGGTTTATCGATCAAGATAGCTATCGTTGGCATATTTGGAATGACATGGCTCAAGATTTTATCCAGCAATTTCAATATAATATTGACATAGTTCCAGATCGTACCACACTTACCAACATGAGGAAAAAGACCAATGGAAATTTTCGTGAGTATGCTATTAAGTGGAGAGAGCAAGCTGCTAGGGTCAAGCCACCAATGAAAGAGATAGATATGATTGATGTTTTCCTTCAAGCACAAGAGTCCAATTACTTTAATCACCTGCTTTTCGTAGTAGGTAAAACATTTGCTGAAGTGATAAAAATCGGAGAAATGGTTGAAAATGGCATCAAGTCTGGAAAAATTGTAAGTCAAGTAGCCCTTAAGGCTACAACTCAAGCAATTCAGAATGGTTCAGGACACTTTGGGGTCAAGAAGAAAAATGCTGATGTAGCAATGATCGCGCAAGACCTTCAATACTCTGTCGTCCCATCTTAGTATCCAGTCTATAGTGCACAACTATATGTCCATCTACAATCTATCCCTAATGGCGTGCACCAATACATCAAAATCCTCGTCTCTATTCTCCAACTGTTCGAGCCCCCTACAACCCCGGTTCAAGGTAGGAATATGGAGGAAATAACGGGCCTAGGGATAAGTTCACACCAATTGGAGAGTCTTATGAAAGCTTATTCCAGAAATTAAAAAGTTTGAACATGATAGAAGCTATCCCTCAGAATCATGCAGATCCACATTCAAAAGGTTTCAATCCTGCTGCACGTTGTGAATACCATTCTGATGCTCTGGGGCACAGTACTGAAGAATGTCGATCTTTGAAAAGAAAAGTGGAGGGAATGATTCAGGCCAAGATGATTGTAGTTCAAGACAGTGATTCCCCAAACATTACTAAGAATCCTCTACCAGCAAATAACGATGTACACTTTATTGAGATGATATGTGATGGCACAGAATGTAGCAATCCTCTCAATTCTTAAGAAAAGGCAACTAAAATTGATGGAGGATCCACTAAGGCCGATGTGCAAACTAGTGGCTGAGATGGCAAGCTTGGTAATTAGAAAGTCACTTATTTCTTCTCTAGGAAGGAGTGTATTGGTAGTTTATTTTGTCGTCATTGCTATTATGCAATTTAGGTTTTGTTTGTTTGTGAGTCAAACCCTCCTATCTTTTATTTTATTGGTTTAGTAAGTCTTGTCGTAATTGGTTGTTTGGGTTATTTCAGGGTCGTATCCTAGAGTCCAATTTGGTTATCTTGTTGTCAGACCTTTCTAGCTTTACTCAATGAAATGTAATTTTATATTCCATTTAGTGCTCTTTGTATCT
Source organism: Capsicum rhomboideum (assembly GCA_031232105.1). Classification (NCBI taxonomy): domain Eukaryota; kingdom Viridiplantae; phylum Streptophyta; class Magnoliopsida; order Solanales; family Solanaceae; genus Capsicum; species Capsicum rhomboideum. The sequence goes on along the minus strand of CP124715.1, from coordinate 14,963,906 downwards.
ATTTCTTTTCATTTTAGCTTTAGTGATGTGACATGCATGCAAAATTTTTGGTCAAATCTTAAAATCCTATCTAGTCATGGAATGAATACGTCAAGAGAGTTAAAAATGAAAAGAAAACATTTGAGGAAATTGGAGAATTGAAACATTTTTGACCATAGCAGTTTGAATTGATTCAATAAAACAAAACAAATTCTGGGACAAGTTTGATCTAAATCGACATATGTCATCTGTTGTGAGAAGATCTTGCCAAAATGAAGATTTCTAATGGACGATCATGAAAGGAAAGTGGCATACATGTTCATCAATGTAGATGTTGTGATTTTCACTTCTATTTCTTAAATACATACTTATACGCGTCATTGTTAAGAATTGAGATGACGAAGACATTTTATTCTGTTATCCAAACATTGTGTCATCCTTTGCTATCCCTTTTGAGCCTTAATTGTATTTTTCTTTCTTTATGTCCCTCTTTTGGAATCTATAGAGTCAAAAAAGGAGAAAAAATGTCAAGAGAAAAAAGGAGAATCAAAAAGTTCAAAAGAAGAAAAAGAGTCAAAGGAAACAAAAAAAAAAGTCAAAGTTAAAGTCAAAAAAAAAAAAAAATCAAGCAAAAGAATAAACGTCTTGAACTACGTTTGACCTGATTCTCTCCCTGAAGAGATACGTAGGCAGCCCTATCTTGAGGTTCGGTCCAACCAAGAAAAGTCCTAAAAATTTTCAGTCACAAAAACTGGGGAAAAAAAAAAGGAGTTTTTATTTTTTTCCCAAAAGAATCGATTCCAGAAGTTGTAAGTATTAACCCCGCTATATGTGTTATGTTTGAGCCTTCATGCCCTTTCTTTCTTTATAACCCTGTCCAAAAGCCACATTACAGTCCAAATAAATACCTTCTGATCAATTTTTAAGAATGACAAGTCAAGCATGCTTTCAGTGTTGATTATCATGAGGAGTAATAAGAGAGTCTTATCAAAGAGGATTTTGCAGCTCCATATGACATCATTGAATAGAGAGAAAGTGAAAATGAGAGAGTCTTATTGGTGAAAACCCTCGCGGACACCATAAGGCGATGGTGAGTGAGAGATATAAGAAAATAAATTAGAGAGACTTGTTGGTGAAAACTCTTTGGGGCACCACTAGTCGCTTGAATGTTGAGCGTCCAATGGAAAGGTCGCAACTTTGAAGCGTGAATTCAAAGTCTGAATGTTCAAAAGAATTAAGTTCAGATTGGATTGGCAGATCAGGTCATTTAATTCAAAATGCATGTCACGATCATTAGAGACGACTATCGCGTTTAAACAAGTCTTTTCTTTCTTTCGTTCTGTTTTCTGAAGGGATATGTTTTTGTCAAATACTCCTTCTTTTGATCGCTTTATTCTTTTTCATTTTTCATTGAGTCGGTCTTTTTCAAAACAAGAAAGAAATGATTTCAAAATTTGCCATCAGTTTCTGAATTGCCAAAGCAAAGTCCAGCCAGCACATCAAATGTAATATGATTGGAGAAGAAATGACATGCACCATAATTTGTGGTGGTTGACAAGTTTGAGAATGAATACAAGATTCAGTGTTCGTAGAACAAGGACAATACGACAGATACTGGGGTCTGAGATCTTCAGTTAGAGATTTTTCAATGAGGTTGTTTAAGCAACAAACACAATCTTCCTAAGTTGAAGTCAAGGTCAAACACGACAACAACAAAAAAAAGGGTTATTGCGCTCAGAGCCAAGACCACAAACCGACCACCATTTTGAAACTCACAATTTTTCTTTCTATTTCTAAAATAGGGGCAAAATTTTTGTTCGTGTTATTTGAGAGTTATTTTTTTTGCTCAGGATCCTCCTGGAAAATGGGACTTAATTTTTTGCTCAGGGCCCTCCTGAATAATGGGACCTTACATTTCAACTCAGGACCCTCCTGAATAATGAGACTTTAATTTTTAACTCAGGACTCTCCTGAAAAATGGGATTAGCAGGACCCTCCTGAAAAATGAGATTAGCAGGACCCTCCTGAATAATGGAACTTTAATTTTCAGCTCCGGACCCTCCTGAAAAATGGGATTAGCAGGACCCTCCTGGAAAATAGGATTTTACTTTTCTGCTTAGGACCCTCCAGAAAAAAAATGGGATTAGCAGGACCCTCCTGAATAATGGGACTTTAATTTTTTGCTCAGGACCCTCCTGAAAAATGAAATTAGCAGGACCCTCCTGGAAAATGGGATCAACAAGACTCTCCTGAAAAATGGGACTTTACTTTTTAGCTTAAGACCCTCCTGAATAATGGGACTTTACATTGTCGCTCAGGATCCTCCTAAAAAAATAAAATTAGCAGGACCCTCCTGAAAAAATGGAATTAGCAGGACCCTCCTGAACAATAAGACTTTAATTTTCAGCTCAGGACCTTCCTGAAAAATGGGATTAGCAGGACCCTCCTGGAAAATGAGATTTTACTTTTCTGCTTAGGACCTTCCAGAAAAAATGGGATTAACAGGACCCTCATGAATAATGGGACTTTAATTTTTTGCTCAGGACCCTCCTGAAAATGGGATTAGCAGGACCCTCCTGGAAAATGGGATCAACAGGACTCTCCTGAAAAATGGGACTTTACTTTTTAGCAGGACCCTTCTGAAAAAATGGGATTAGCAGGACCCTCCTGGATAATGAGACTTTACTTTTCAGCTCAGGACCCTCCTGAAAAAAACAAGGGATTTAGTTATAGCAGGACCCTCCTGAAAATGAAATTTAGTCGCTTTTCATTTTTCTCCTAGGATGACATTTCCTAGTCTGAGACATTTGTTTTTCATTCGTCTCCTAGGATAACCATTTCCTAGTAGTAGACATTTATTTTTCATTTGTCTCCTAGGATAAACATTTCCTAGTAGTAGACATTTATTTTTCATTCGTCTCCTAGGATAAACATTTCCTAGTAGTAGACAATTATTTTTCATTCGTCTCCCGGGATAAACATTTCCTAGTAGCAGACAATTATTTTGCATTTGTCTCCTAGGATAAACATTTTCTAGTAACAGACAATTGTTTCGCATTCGTCTCCTAGGATAAATAGTTTATAGTCGAAGACAGTTATTTTTATTTTTCTCCTAGGATATATGTATCCTGGTTCGAGTTTATTTATAAAGTCTACAATTGCTAATAACTTACAAAATTTTCCAGTGAAAACTGGGGCAGAAATTTTGTTTGTTTCTTTTGTTTATGATGTCTTGCAGGTTTTTTCTGGTAGAACATGATCTTGATGTCCAATTACACAATCCCAACTCTTACTAGACGTTCAATCTCAATGACAATCAGAATTAGCTTCGAAATGCATGTAGCGGCCCGGCATCCTGACGTCAGTTTATATTCAACGAGTAGTCAAGAAAACAAGCATTCAAGAACTATCTATGACTGTTATTTGAAAAAGCGTCTAAGACTCAATCTAAGTTTCAAGTTCAAGTCTCAAACCTCAATTTCAAGATCAAGGTACCCACCAAAAGAGGGTGAGATGGTAATTGAAGATCCAAATAAGAGAACTACAGGAAGACTCAAGACAAGTAGAGTAGATAAGATATTGTATTTTTTCTTTATTTTATTTTGATGTAAAAGCAGGAGCCGCGAATCGAAAACTCGATGGGATCTCACTCGACCTCTAACTCATCGTCTCACCATTCCATCTCATTGAACTACACGTGACCTGATTCCTTTAGAACACGGGATATGTAGGCTGTCCAAAACCAGGACTTGGTTATATCTTTTCCTTCTTTTTCTTTTCATTTTAAATAACAGTCGGATCAAAACTTGTCTCGTTGTCTACTTCTTTGTTTGAGAACTCTTTGTGTTCCCAAACAAAGAGGGGCAAATGTAGACACGTGATTTTTGACCCTTTCCGAGCTTTAACCTATTTTTAGCACTAAATATTTATTTTTATCTAATCTTTATTTTTAGTTTTTATTTCATGTTTAGTAGGTTTTCTTTTAAAAAAATTAAGAAAAAGATTTCAAAAATAGAGTCACATTTTAGGATAAGTTTTGTTTTTACTTTTTTTTTAAAAAAAAAAAAGAAAAAGAAAAGAATTCTTGTAAAAATTATGTTTTCTCTTAGTTTAGGTTTTAATAAATAAGCTAGTGATTTTAATATCTCTTAATTATATTTTTAGTCTAGTTATTTAACTTTTTTATATTAATATAAAAAAAATTAATTAGTTAAAATTTTTGTCATTATATTTCACTTTTAAGTCAAAAAAAAAGAAGAAGGAAAAATCCTATAAAACTACCCAAACCCCCCATTCCCTCACCCCATTTTTCCTCACTTCCCCTCACCTCCCCCACTCCCTCACAAACACACACACGACAGCACACACTACTACACATACTCCTATATATACCACAACAATACATATACAACGGGGACATGCAAAAACATAAAGAAAAAAAAATTTAAAAAAATCCTCTACCATCCTAACCTTTCTCGCCAACACACATGCAATACATACACATAACAAGCAACAAAATTGCTCCTTTCCAGAAAAGAACCAAACAATATTACTCCCTCACGCTCCTATTCTCTCACGTCCCAAAATTCCTCCCGCCTTTAAGGTTCGTTCACGATTTCAAGTTCGTGGCTTTTGAATGCTAGCTAGTGGAAAATAATTTTTGTAAGAGGTAACCCTCAATCTTTCTTTGTAATCTAGTTTAACAATTAAATGAAACTTGATTTCAATATAATATTATGAAGTTGCTCAAATTCATACATATTTTATCTATTAATATTTTTGATGTTATAATATAGAGTATGTGGAGACGTTTGGAATTGTTAAATTTATATTAAAATCAGAATATATCATAGGGTAAGATGTTTAAATTTCTGACCTTTACCTTATTTTAATTAATATATGGGTTGATGGATAAATTGATTTTTTTTATTGAATTTGCTTCTGTGACTTAATGTTTATGGGATGCTTAGATCAAATTACATTATCTTGAATTAGTATATGAAGAATGGAGATCTAGAACTTAGACCGACTCTTTAGAAAGACGTGTTAAGATTGTCGTCGATTAAAAAGCAATTGGCCGATGAACATATCTTGTGTTTTATAATTCATATAGACTATTTAGAAAATTGATAAAATTGTGAAAAAAAAGTAGACAAATATTAAGGCTCCTTTAATTCTAGACAGCACAACCTTGAATAATACACTGTCTTAACCGACATATGTCAAAGCTAAGGTCGCAACCTTACATCTTAGCCAAAGACCCATAAAAGTCCCAAAATATCAAAGCATACCATAGGCATAATTAATAAATTCATTTATCCAAGATTAACGTAAGTCAAGTATAAGTTGATAAAAGCGACCGTGCCAGAACCACGGGACTCGAGGAATGCCTAATACCTTCTCCTCGGTCAACAGAATTTCTTACCCGATCTTCTGTTTTCGCAGATCAATAAAGAGTCGTTTCCTTTTGAATGGGGATTCAATAAGGTGACTTGGAACACCATAACTCAATTCCAAGTGATGACTCTGTAAATAAAATAATCCCTATTCAATAACGTCACTTTAATTGGAAAAACCCTTCAACCCGAGACGAGCGAAAAAGGGGTGTGACAAGTAACAAAACTAAAAACATAAAGGAAGCAAAAAACTAACATATCATCCGTTATATTCATTCATAGTCGTCAAATTTCACAGAGTATTGTTTTTTTTTGGCCTAGTGAAGTACATGTCCAAATACAATTAACTTACAATATTTTAACCTTTAAGAAAAATCCTAAAAAGGCCTCGCGCCAATTAGATATGGAAATTAGTTACGTTTGAGAGGATCAAAATTGTTATCTGATCATGACTATAACAGTTATCTTGTGCATTGCATTCACTCAAGTCTTGTGTAATTTCCTTCCGAGACTAAGATTCAAAATCTGGATAAGTTTCGTCAGTCTTCTATACTTCTCATCCAATATATATTGTAACGATCGGGTTCGTCGTTATTGAAAATATCAGCGGTCAAGACATGTGTTTCTTATTCACCATAAGTGTTAGGATTAATCCTTTAGTATGGTAGTGCATTTGATATGTACTAAGGTCATATAATACCCCTAGCACAAAGTTAAGTTGAAAGTTTCCTTACCGATTTAGTTTTGGGCTAAGTTTAAACTAGGATCAACTTCAAACGAGCACTCCTCCTAGAATATAAGGAGTTAGGGGCCCTTATACCCACCAAATTAAAGATTTCTGAGTTTTCTTTCCAATACAATCAACCGTTCGTTAATCCGCTTTCTAAGTAAAAGGTTATGACCGTTTTACTGAAGACTGTCCGTGCTGAAAAAGCTGAGGCCGTTGTAGCGGGCTCAAGTCGCTATAGCGATGTCAACAGCAGTTTTAAAAGCTGATTTTGACAGATTTCAGCCCAAAAACTCAAGCATTTCATTTCTAAGTCCTAGATGGGCGATTTGCTCATGATTAGGGTGGAAATCATTCGTTGACGTAAGATTTTACTCCTTTTTAACATCATTTAATCCGTTCATCTTCTAAAATAGTTAGAATGGGAAATTTATGGTGAAATTCTTGTGGTTTAGAACCCTAGGTTCATGAAATTATGGGAAAAACCCATGGGTATATGTATTTTCACCTAGAATTGATTTTAGATTGTTAATTAACTCTTCCTAGTATGAAATTGAGGTTCAAAAACATAAAAGTTGATAGTTGGGGACCTTGAATTCAATAAAGGTGGAACCTTTAGCTTTAAAACTCCATTAATGGAATTGGATTGAGCTTGAAGGAACTATTTGATGGTTAATTGACTCTTGGGTAAATTTGTAGGCCGTGAATAAGGATAAAATTAGTGGGTTTGAATTCCCAAGGTATTTGTTTGAAGAGTAGTTTATTAATTATTCTTGTAATTGTGGTTTATTAGATGATTTAGTCTTCAAAAACGTGAAGAAGAAGGAAGATCATCCATGGTATAGCTTATTTGTTGCAACAGCTTGGCACCCAGGTAGGTTATGGTTTATGATTAGTAGACTGTGGTTAGTAATCGTATCCATAATGTAGATTTAACGGGAGAAATCATGCTTAGGTCTGCGGGCATAGAGTTTGTATGGATGAACTATGAATTTAATGTAATAAAGACTTAATTGTGTATTAATATGTTAATATATGAATCCTTGATGGGTGTTTTATGTTTGCATGACTTCATGGCGGATTGTAATGTGAATTATGTGAATATAGATGATAATTAGACCGTGTGAACCTGTAATCTAGTAATTCGGCCTAAATATCATTAAAAAAGTGAACTTTATATTATGTGTGTTGAAATACGAGATAATCTTGCTTAAAGTTAATGATGAGAACTGATTATGGTGACATAACTTAAGAGCCTAAAGTCAAGTTAGGCTAAGGGTTAGAAAGTAGAGAATATAAAGGTGTATGACTAAAACTAGATTGTAAGTTGAATAGAGTTAAATGATTGGCTAATGGAGTAGGTCTTGAACCTAGTAATGACTTGAATGTAGGGGTTGCTAGATAATAGTGGAATCCCCGATCTCGGTATAAATAAAGGAGGATTGGATTAGTAAATGAATTTATGAATGTTGAACTAGAGTTTAGACTCCTTTGGGTTGAATGTGCACTCCTAAAAAGGAATACTTAAATTTGATAAAGATGGCTAGATAATACTTACTTGAATAAGTCGTGGATTGATCTTCGGACATGGTGTAATTTATGAAATCATATCTACTAGTGACTTGGTGTGTTAAAGAATGATTGTTGTTTACATGAAATGATTAGCTCGAGTTGACCAAGTGTTTGGGTGGTTGTCTATTGTTGTGATATCTGTTATTATCGTGGGGTGTACGGGTATTTGGACATCTTCACAGGTTGGTTGATATTATGATTCATTGGTTGACTCGGGTACCACGCCTGTACAGTACATGGATAAGAGCTCGTCCCCTAAAGGTCATGGCTAATGGGCGACCATAAGACCCTTAGCATGTGTGTACAAGGTATTGCTATTTATATTGATTCCATGAGTGCACCGAGTTCTATTATGGTTGTTGTTGTGGATTCTTTAAGTGAACCAGATTATGATGTTGCTTGATATTTGGGATTCTTGTGTGGTCCGGTTACTTGTCATGTATTTTGAGATTCTTGTTGTTGGAGTCATGGTTTGTTAACTTGGATATTGTTTGAGTCATGGTTTGTTGACTTGGATATTGTTAGAGTCAGGGTTGTTGACTTGGTCATGGTTTGACTTGACTTATTGTCTCTTGACTGAAGTTGTAGAGTTACTTAAAAAGGCTAAGTGTCATAAACTTGGATATTTATCATAATGTGTGTTCATAGTTGTACTTGTTACAAGGTGATGATTATTGGTTTTCATTTATCATTGAGGTTAATCGAGGTGTAAGTGAAATAGATTGGCTTATAATAACTATTGGGGTTAAACAAGTGAGAGCTAGGATGGATGACACTTGATGTGAAGGTGATGAATGATCAACGGGAATAAGAATGGAAGTACTCCTAGTTAAAACAAGGTATGGAGATAGCATAAGTGGATGAAGGTGTTACGAATTAAATTGTTATATAAGTTGTCGTGTTTTCTTTTTGTGATTTCTATATTGCGTTTACGTGATCTAACCCTGGTCGCCGATGACACCTACCAGTACGTGTTGTTTGTACTGATACTACACTTGCTATAGCCTTTTTGGGTTATAGTCTGGTTGCAGGATCTGTTGATGTTTCACAGGTGACGTGGATAGTGATCTCTAACAACTTCTACTCCTCTCATTCATGGTGGAAGTTGTGTCCAGTCTTACCTTCTTACTTAGAAACTCTTGTACCTGTTTAGACTAGGTCCTTGGGTAGTTTTCATTCCGCATTTATATATTTTGTAAAATCTGTTGTAATAAGAATTTGGTATTTTGTTTCTTATCTTAATACTTCCGCATATCATGTTGAAAGGATGGTAAGAGGTTCTCCTATCTAGGTGAATTAGAGTAAGTGCCCTCACGATTCAGTAATTTGGGTTGTGACATATATTTTCCTCAAAAAACACCTTCACCAAATAATTGACAATATTATTACTAAGGCGATATGAAAACAAACAAACAATAAGGTAGCAAAAATTGAGGAAGATAAAGGATTAAGATCAAGAAAATAAAATACGTCAAGAACAGTTTTTTTTTTTTTTTTCAACATACAGAAGGGGAAATAAATCCACCGTATAAAAATTATTTAAAGCACCACAAATTTGGAATAAGTACAAACTAGTAACATAAAGGAGGGTAAGTAAGTCCCTCAAACTCAATTACAGGGAAATAAACGTCTCATTTAGAGTGAAATAAAAGTGCCGTTCACAAATTATTTAAGAAGTCACTATTGGGTTGTAGTAATTGAAAAATAGGAAACCAAGGAAAAAATAAAGAAAAAGTCAAACGTTGACCCCCAAAAAATAAAATTAATTACCCTCCTACTAATTAATCATTTAATTGCTGTATTTATTTTTGTGATGAATGATAAATATGCTTAAGTTATGGCGTTTCTAAACTATCGAGAAAGTGAAAGAGTTTTGGAAAATTAAAGGTTAGCCTCCTTAATTATACTTGGCCTTTTGGGAGGAGAAAACATACACTTAATAGGAAATATAAAAATAATATACCAAAAATGAATAATAGAAACGATTTCAGCTGTCCAAAATTATTTTCATTATTAATAATAATAATTTTTGCAGCCGTTTCATTATTGTTTTATTTTCACGACTTTGTGGTCTTTGAAGTAAAATTAATTGAAATATAATTAAACATAAATTAGAGTGAAAGAAGAAAGGTGGAAAAACAAGGTCTAAAGAGACAAATTATTGACCAAAGAACTAAGCTACATTTTTATTACGTAATAAACCACAATTATAATATATATTATGAAAAAAAAATGACTGCGTAAATTCTTATTATATTGCATGTTTGGGATGGAAAAATGATATTATTAATGAAAAATAAATTTATTATGCGACGTGAAACTTAAAAAGTTGGTCACCTAGGTGCAATATAGTGTTGTGATTTTGAAAAGGAATATTCGCTTGGAAACGATGATCTGGCACACTAAGAGCCTGTTTGGTATTACTTTTTTTGAAAAGAAGAGTGTTTGGTAAACTTGTAAAAGTGCTTTTAAAAAGAAGCAGAAACAGTTTTTCTGCTGTTGGGAAGAAGCAGAAAATTTCTGCTTTTCAAAAAAAGCAAAAGCAGAAGCAGAAAATTATTTTTTTCATGACAAAAATATCTCTATCACTTATACACACATACACAGACACACATATAATAAAATATCCCTTATTAATTAATTAGCATATCTTATAAGTTTGATTAAAGTTTGATTTTAAAATTTTATACTTCATATTTACATCATAATTCTTTATTTCATTCTATGATTTATATATTATTATTTTATTTTTCACTCATTTTTTTAAAAATAAAATCGAAAATATCATTGATGATGACGGTCGAAGAATATATAACTCTTTATTTTTTATTATTAATGATAATAAATGATAGACGAATCACGTTGCAAGATCAAATGATATTTTGACAGCACTTGTAAATATTTTTTCTTGAATATTTAATTTTAAATAAATAATTCATGAAAACTGACATATTTGTTATCATGTAGTGTATATATATGATTATTTATTCTACTAGTATGGAGACATTGCGCGATAAAATTAGGGATGAAATCATTGAGAATTTTTGTGATGTATGAAGGACTTCTTATTTTTGTAGTGAATTTTTTCATATGTAGTGATTTAATTTATGGAAGAATTTTAAATTCATTTTTGTTTGATGTTTTTCAGTAATATTTAAATTATTTTAATAATATTATATTATTATTTAATATTTTTTAATGTATCTACGTATATATATTGATTGAAAATTTTATGGTATATACTTTTTAATTAAATAAAAATAAAAATTTTCTTTAAAAATATTATAATAGATATTTAAAAAAAAATTCTCTATAAAATGATTTTAATAGTAAAAGTTTATTTATACATGTCCTTTTTGGTCATTTGCCTCTCAAAAGCACTTTTTGAAAAAGATTATCCAAACACAATCTGTTTATGAAAAGCACTTTTCAAATGAATTTACCAAACACAAATTGCTTTTTTTCAAAAGCACTTTTCTGAAAAGCTATTTTAAAAAAGTACTTCTCAAATAAGCAGTTTTCTACCAGCAATCCCAAACGGACCCTAAAACTGATTGTCAAGTGATGAGTCATTTTCTTTTTGAATAAATATTTTATTGTTTGAACTGTTACGTTCTTTAAGAGGTGTGGAATTTATTTATGGTTAATATGGAAAGAACATGTGTAAGAGGAATGTATAGAAAAGAAGATATGGCCAATGTCCAAATTAGGAAGAGTTTTCGCCAGATATAGTAAGTATTTATTAATTGATTTTCGTATATGTATATCCACCTTAATTTAAGGATAAGACCATTTAATGCATATGCTGAACCACTTTCTAAGATTAAGCCAAAATCTTGTACTAATAATTGAAGATTAATCATTTAGAATATTATTTCCAATGGCTGTGATGAGAGTGACAACAATTTTCTTCTCTCTTTTAGTTTCGATTATTATTCATTCGAATGTGGTCGAGAGCTACAAATCCGGTGGAAGAAGATCAAACCTTACAATTGAGGTATAATTTCTATAGATTTTTCTCCTCCGGTTTATATGTTTGGACATTTCAAATTTACAAAAATGTAAATGAAGTGAAGGCAGGGGCGGAGCCAGGCAGGGCCAAGGGGTTGAAATTATTTTTTATGTATATATAATAGATGTTGAACCCCCTTCTGTTTCTTTGTGTGTTTATTTCTTCATATTTTGAAGTCTTTAGTGATAATCCTGGCTTTGCTACTAAGTGAAGGAACTTTTCTCGTTTCTCTTTAAATTAAAGACCTAATTAATTTGTCCTACGAAATCGATTTTTTTTTTTTGTAGACTATTCATGGAGATTTTTATGATTGTGTGGACATCTACGAGCAACCAACTCTTCTGCATCCAACACTGGGCTCAGAAAGAATTAAGGTATAAATTTTGTTATAGCGTCTTTTAAAGAATGAACAACAACTTTGTCATATGATCTTCTTCTTTTAATTTATTTTCACTTGTGAAGTCTCTTGAGGATATTTCTTCATTTTTTTCCAATTAGGGGAAGAGGGATGGCTCGTCAACATTGTCATTTTTTAATCAAAAACTTTGTCATGTATCTTAAGAAGATTTCACACACTTATCAAGTTTTAAAAAATTAAAAAGAGAGTTCACAAAACACCATGGAAAACACTAGTACCACTTATATGGTTGATAACTTGATATTATTATTTGATATGATTTTGGTCTAATATTTATGGTTTTTCATTTTGTTTACTACAATGTGCAAAATAGATGATCATCATGAAGAAGCTTGAAAGACAAAGATTAAAAGCTATGGAGTCCAAAACCGGGAACAAATTGGGTGATTTCATAGCAGAGGAATATTGGTTGAATAAAGAAGGATGTCCAATTGGAACTGTGCCAATTCGCAGAATGACAAAGAAACAACACCAACATGCTAAATATGCCTCCATGAGCTTTGGTCATCAGTACTTCGGATATAATTGGATTGATGTAAGTCTTCGTTTACAAACATTTCTCTCTTCTTTTTTTTACTGGAGGTCCTTTAAAATGCCAGTCAATTCATCCTAAGCTAGTCGGAGGCTTGGACGAACTAGCCCTTCAATAAATTTTGGTAATTTCATCTACGATTTGCCCAGCTTCGCTTCCTAATCAAATGTATGTTTTCACAATTTAGAATAATGGGATAGATGCAATGATATGACCATAATATTGGCAGAATATAGATTAACTTAACTAATATAAGTGAGAGTTAAATGAAATTTTGTGGATTTAAAATTGCTATATTGTATTTAGTTTGCAGGAATAAGGATAGAAGCGACTCCACCAATAAAAAGATTTTTGGGTGTCTCGGCATTTCTTAGTATATACAATCCTAAAGTAGATGGAAATGGCCCATACAGTGCTGCAACTCTTTTTCTTTCGAATGGGCGAGGACACGATGTCGAGGAGATACAAGTGGGATGGATTGTAAGTTGTCATTTCTTTTTTTTTTCTTTTTTTTTTTTTTAAAAAAAGAAACTAATACTCCATTATATTATTGATTTTTTTTTTTCAACATTTATATATTGAATCATCAATGGTAAATTTTTTATAGTAAATTTTTTATAGTTTCCTGCTCATATTGCATCTTTTTTGTTGTTAATCAGTGCTTTGGGTTCACCACCTATAATACTCTCTGAGTTTTAATTTTTGTGATATTTTCTTATTAATAATGCGTGTCAAGAAAAATAGAAAATTTCAGTATTGGAAAATAATTTTAACTTTATACTTTCCTTTGCATTCTGATGAGAAGCTTTTATAAGCAGAATACTATGTCATCACTCATCATTAGGATCACAAATTTCAAATTTTTATCTTTCCTCTTTAAATTTCGTATCAAATCAAATATTGTCATATGGATTAAAAGGCAATGATCAGAGTAATAGTTCAAGAACAAAATCTACTCTAAAATGTGATGTTCTTGTATCCAACAAATCTGTCACAGTTTGTCTAGAGTCGTGGTAGTTTTACCCGGAAGGGAAGAAAGTTTAGTCATCTGTCGATTTCTTATACATTTATACATTTTCAAAACTACAATTATACATTTTGTCTCTATATTCATTTTTTCAGGTGCATCCAAGTTTGTACGGTGACACCCGAACTCATATGTATACCAAGTGGACAGTAAGTTTATCTTTAGTTGACTGAGAAATTACTTTTGAAAAAAAAAAATAATAATCATGAAATACTTGAAATAGGTGGATGCGCATCATAAAACAGGGTGTTACAACACTAAGTGTCCAGGATTTATTCAATTAAGTCGAGTAATACCTATAGATTATGCTTTTCCAAGGACCTCCGATATAGAAACTTATTACAAAGAGGAAGTGCTTCTCAGGCTATATCAGGTATTATATATGTTATGCCACACAATTCCAATATTTGTTCTTACTATATATTTTATTATGTAAATTAATCTTTTCTATGTTATGATAGAGGTTGTACGCTTACATAATCATACTTTTATTGTTTTGTTAGACGGAATATCTTGATTATCATCTTTCGATGCCGGTGATGAATGAGGAGATAGGAATGTGGACCTATGAAGTGTTCAACAAATTGACTGCAAATGCAGGGGACGTAGTCCAATACGGAGGGAAGGTGTACACACCAGGGGGTCAATATATTACCCCTCCTATGGGAAACGGTCAATTCAGGGGAGGGCATTGGCAGCTAACTAGTTATATGCGCAAAGTATTGTATGAAATAGAAGTAGATGGCATCAGAAAACAAGTTCCACCAGATGACTCTAAGGTTGAATCTCGTGAATCAAGGTGTTTCTATGAAGGCTATCATCATAATTCGAACGATGGCTACTGGGACTATAACTTCTTATTTGGGGGTAAAGGTGGCGGAGATCAAAGTGAATTTTGTCAATATTAGAAAAAAGGAAAAACATTAGTACCTAGCATTGTCATCTTTCTATTCTTACTTGAATGAACAAGGCTTTTATTTTGTTCTGTTTTCGAAATTATTGAGGGAGGAGAAAGAAGATCCAACTTGCAAATTGTCTCTGATTAATTAGACAGGCCTGTCACCAATGTAACTACTCACAATAAAGATAACAGGAAGTCACTTTTATTAAGTGAATAGTTTTTTTTTTTTCCCAGCATTAGTAGAATGGAAGGCACTTCAGAATCAGTTTAAGCAGTTTCCAGACCAATTAGAAGAGGTGAATTTGATTTAGAGCAATGAGTTCAGGATTAGCAGTCACACAGACATATAACACAAAAGAAGTTTCACTAATCCGAGGCCTTTCAGAGTGGTCATAACTACCTTCATTTACCTTGACTGTTGTTGCATGTCGCCTAGTTGCAATCATACATTGCGTATCATCTGCATCATACATTTCTTCCCTTTGAGTATTGAATGCATGGAAAATTAAGAATTGCACATCCCTGTTAAGCAGTTAGTTCACCGAGAAAACAACAGTTATATTAAAAATTAAGAATTGCACATCCCACGTTTCTTTATTTGTTTAACTCTCTCAGCAAGATATCATAACAGTTCACTTCAACCAAAAGCAGTGTTGCCAATTTATTAGGAAAAGAGATTTTTCACCATATTCTCTACCTAATCATCAGTTCCATTGACCTATGGATTTGAGTTGCCAAATAGCTTTGACCTGTTGGGAAAATAGATTTTTCACCATAGTAGTTAATTTTCATCCATAGCAGAGAATTCATGTCAGAATTTATAAGAAAAAAGAGCCTGTTAGCTCATGGTCATGCCAAATTCAAATAGTATGACAGAAATTGCTCTAAGGAAATGCGGATTGTCCCCGAGAAGTATAACTTCCATTGGAACATCATGTGTCAATTCAGTTAGTGTAAAAATATGGCACCTGGGCCTAACTCAACACCAAAAGCTAACTCATGAGGAGAGGGACTATTACCCACTCTAACACCCCCCTTCACGCCCAGGCCTCAACTAACGCGTGGATCGGGAGTCTAAACGGGGATGGACATGGCTTTGATACCATGTAAAGATATGACATTTGATCCTAACTCAACCCCAAAAGCTAGCTCATGAGGGGAGGATTGCCCAAGTCAATATAAGCAAACCGCCAGTCTATTCCCCAACCAATGTGGGACTTTTACCCACTCTAACAGTTAGTAGTTAGAAGTTTAATCAGAATTTATGTTTCAGCAGTTCTGTTTATTTAGGAAACTGCTTCATCAGTTATTGTTTATTTAGACTAGTCTAGTTCAGTTCGTTTAGGAATTTTCTTAGTTTCCCTGTAACTCTATTTAATAAGCTTTCTACTTCTTTAATTAAGTATCTTCTTTCCAGCACTTACTCTGTGCTTATATGTTATCGGGGCTCTATACGCTCCAAGAGAACCATCCAATTTTTTTTCTTCCCCCTTCCTCAAGCAGATCAGAAAAAATGGCCAACTAAAATGGCAATTGGCAACAACCCTAGAGTTGTTAATGCTGATAACACAACGGGCGCTAACATTATCATCCAATTCAACCGTGCATCTCAATTACCCATCAAACTCAACGGCGGACACAACTTTGCCACCTGAAAAGCTCAATTTTCCATGCTTATGTATGGCTACAATCTCTTTGGCCATCTCGATCGGACCACTCCAGCCCCTAGTCGCACCCTCACAGTTGGCACAAACATATCTACCAATCCTGTGTTTTTAACTTGGTTTCCTCAGGATCAACTCATCCAGAACGCGCTTATGGCCTCTGTTGAACCCACAATTGCCTCTACTGTTGCTTCAGCCAACTTGTCCAAATCTTCACGGGATGCTCTGTACACAACTTATGCAAACAGATCACAAACTTGGTCTTCAGCCTGCGTGATCAGCTTGCTTGTATCACGAAGGACTCTCGTTCCATTGCCGAATATCTTTATATTATTGTGTCCCTTTCAGATGAGTTAGCTAGGGCTGGTGCTCCTATGTCCAATCTTGAACTCATCGTCAAAATACTCAGTGGCCTAGTGATATGAGGCTAAAAACCACCTTATTTGACCGTCTTTCGCCTCACATCTGTAAATCACAAGACATGATGTTCTACAATGAAATAAATGAACAAAATAAAAAATTTAATTTTATTAATAATAATGAAAACTCTAATATTTGTTTATACAAGCGAAAATAATAGAGATCGATAGCTTCATAAATATACTATTAATGCAGTTAATAAGAAATAATTAATAAAAATAGAGTATATTATATGACAAATGTTGGTTAAATTTATCATCTATATTTTTAATAAACACGATAAATAAAATGTGTCGGAGGGAATATTTGAAGAGAGTGTAAATGATACAAAAGGAGAATATAGTCCCGAGCTTAAAAGGCACTTTTTCTAAGCTAAAAATTAAAGTGGTTATAAGTTAATATGCTAAAAGTGGTTGTTCGCAACAATTGTTATCGTGCAGTGTGCACTACGGAGTAACTGTTTTTTTTTTTGAGAACGTAGATTGAGACATTAACTTCAGGAACCAAAAAAGAAATATTAGTACTAGTTCGTATTAGATGCTGCGAAGCCCAATTTTTTTAAAAAAGAAATGGCAGCTAGTTTATAAGATAGTGCGAATCGTAATTAAAAAGTTCTTTTTTTTTTTTAAAAAAATAAAATAAAAAATTACCAGCTGCAAAAGTGCAAATATTTAGACTAGAAATATTTAATCATATCTCCAATAATGGAAAACTTTTTCTCTCTCAGCGCATGTTGCTAACGTACGCACGCCATGGGAAGGAGAGCAAAAGCTTCGCATCCTGCAGGAATCTCAAGGGGAAAAGGTCGAGGTAGAGGCACGTATACTGTGGGAGGTGTTGCGAAGAGTGTAGACACGGATTCTGTCTCAAAAGGCAATGGAGCAGTACATGGTACCAGAGATCCATTGATGATGGAGGCGTCTGCTTCGAAGTTGCAAACCAGAACCGTGACCGGGGGAAGTAAGGGGTGTAAAAACCCTACATCGAGTGGGGAACTTCAATTGCAAGCTGGAGTGAAGAACTCACCTCAACAAGTGAAATCGAAGGCAGCTCAGGTTAGGGCAAATGTACAGGAATGGTTGGAAATCACTGCATCTCCCAAATCCTGGGCAGATGAGGTCGAAGAAAAGGATGAACAACCCAAGCAGGGTGCACAAAGTGCTCCTCGAGCCTCAATTTGGGACAAATTTGATGTGACAAAACTCAGCAACGCTGGTTTCAAACTTGACTATATACAGCCTAGTAAAGTAGGGGATTACAATCTAATACAGATTGAGAATGAAGACATTAGTACAGAGATAGACTACTGGAGAAATGCAGTACTATGCTATTGTCACGATCCGAACCGAGGTCCTGGCCGTGACGGGCTTCCCGAACCAGTGATGGTCCAAGAAAACCCCTTAGCATTACATCATAAGCATAGTTATAAACAAAGTGCGGAAAATAGACCCATAAGATATGAGGTTCAAAGTAAATCAATAATCCAAAACTCAAGTCTTGAACATGACATAAAAACATTTAACTAACTTAGTCTACGAAGCCTCTAACAACATGAATAAGAATATCCGACACCAGAACATGGCCCCGACAATACTATAAAACAAAATAGCCCAAATCTAGCTGAAAGAAAACATATGTCTTCCGAAAGATGGATGGCTCACCACTTGCTAGCTGCTGGCCTGAGTGAATCCTAACACCGGCAGAATCATGGGTAAATGCTTCGGAACCTACATCATGAAAAGATGTAGCGTCCAAGGACGGTCAGTACGATGAGTACTGGCATGCAACCCAAGGGAAAAGGATCCAAAACAGTTCATCTAATATAATAATAATAATTTAGAAAATTTCTTAACATAAGTCTGTCATAACTGTATAATGAAATAGAGAATATTTGAGAGATAAAATAAAGTAGTCATTTGAAATCCTTTAGTTCTGAACTATGTAGTTACACCGATATTAAGTAACCCACGGGCAATATGGGTCCAGTACTTCCCAACTGGCAGGGCCTCAATCCATGTTAGCCGTATGGACTGAGATAACATAGTTGGCTAAATCATAACATAATCATAGCTGCATACAACTGCTCAAGGCAAGTATACAGTGGTCATCCATATTTCAGGAAAAGACCTCCCAACGTCGGCAAACGCGGTTTCAAGCGTTAGTCACAAGGACTACACCTTCTCGGTGAACTACACAATTCTCTTTAAGTCCAATTAAAACATTTTCATTACATTCATTCATGGAGTCTTCCATTAAGACATTTACATTTTGGTACCGTCATACCAAGAACTTGCAAGTCACTCATATCATGCCAAATAATTTTCATTAAACATCTTTTGACTCCAATACAACCCCGCCTTTAAAATCATAAAAATAATCATAATTGAAATTCCCATAACAATTCCAAACCATTTGACTAACACAACACCTTCAATGATATAAAGGATGGGAAAACATTTATATTCCTTATGAAATTTCAAAGTTTTCAAGAGACTGAAAATCATGGCTAAACATATATCAATTTAACATTCAAACTTCAAGACATAATAGATCATTATTTTCAAATAGCCAGTTCAGTCTCAAAAACCCCAATTAAAGATTAAATCATTATTCATAAAGAAAAGGGGAAAATTCATATCAAGCTTTAATAACAAAATCACTAACCCTAATTTCAAAATCACCATCATAATATACATAATAAATAATAATCACAATTTAGAATAGTATTTGAAATAGGGAGTGTTCAAACATGCCTTTTTGACGGAAGGAATTTGGAAAAGCTTGAATTCTTGGTCTTGAAGCTTGAACCCTATCTTGAAATCAATATGAAGACTTACTTGACTTGGATCCATCCCAAAAACCCTTGATGATGAATTTGATGAGAAAACATTGAGAAGAAAACTTAATCGTAAATATTTCTTGAAACTTTAGGATTGAGAGTTTGGGGTTTTGGGAGAGAAGAGGAAATTAGGGATTTGGGAATGAATATGATAGTTTAGGACGATTTTAGGGATTAAAAACGGATTGGGGAAGTTACATGGGATGAAAGGACTAGTTTTCCCTTGATTTAATAAGAGAAAAACGTACTTTTACGTCGGGAAAGGAGCTCCGCGTCGCGCAACCCATCGCGGCAGTGGGATGGTGCCTCGCTAAAATGCCCATAACTTTTTACTCCGGACTTGGATTAATGAACGGTCAGTTGCGTTGGAAAGAAGACTCGAATAACTTTAGTTCTAGGCCACTTAACTCATTATATTCTAGGAGTAATAGTCATTGTAAGTTGACCCAAGTAAGAACGTCTACTAAAACTCAATCGGTAGGAAAGTTCTCCACTCAACTTTGAGCTAGGAGATTTCTATGCTATCAGTTCATCTCCAAAGATATTCCCACACTAAGAAATTAATCTTCACACTTATCTCCCAATAGAAATCATAGGATTCGGGTCTATACACGTGTAAAAGACGGTGCAAATATTCTAGCCCGAAAGTGTGGGGTGTTACAGCTATGTACTGGGAGCTCATCTACCTTTCAATGTATTAAATGGATTTGTCCAAAGGAAATGGGGGAATTTGGGCATTATCAAGGTGGCGATGATGAAGAATGGCATCTTGTTAGTGCGATTTAACACTACTAAAGGGAAATCAGATGTGTTGCAGGGTGGAATTCACCATTTCGACAACAAGCCTTTGATTGTGAAAGGATGGACCCCGAACATGTAATTCTCTAAGGAGGAGCTCAGTTCTTATCACGCCCCAAATCCCATTGAGGAGTGATTGGCACCCGTAGCCGGTAAGGCCCGAGAGAACCAAGCTTTGCTTACAATCACTCATATGCATGCCATAAGAAACACTACTATCACGAAAGCACATAAAAGGCTAACAACGGAAAATCATGATCATGTGATATATAGAAACTTGGCCGTCGAGGCCATCAAGTCAACCGGACGTACATCTCTTTCCTTCACATTCATTTACATACCCACATACGTCAACAAAAGCCTCTAAAGGAAATACATACATGACCAACCTAAATTCGGGACAAGCCCCGCTTTACATAATATTTACAATACCAAAATCAGTACAACTTGGACACGGAAAGCCCCGAACCAACTGGAGCTCACCAAGATCAGTATATGTCCTGCAACTTACTGGGGAGGTGTACTAGAACCTGTGCCTGCAGAAGGATACGGGAAGAAGAACCTTACATACCTCGTATTCTCAATACCACTATACAGTCTTAGATGTGTATACAATGTCCCACTCCTTACTTATATTTCACTCTACAACACAAACACATAACGGAATTTACATTAACCACCAACTACCTTTCAAATGCACATAACATTAATGAGTTACATGTTTACCTTTAAAATGTCATTTCCCCTCCCCCCCCCCCCCTTGACAATACCATTGATAAAAGCATCATACCAATAATCCCACAATATTCCCAACATTGACCAAAATAGCATAAACCATTAGCATATCATACCAAGTTCATCCTTTCCATTCTTCATCACCACAACATCACAATTATCCCATCAAATTACTTCAATACACCTCACAACAATAAATCGGCCAAAATCCCATAATTTACACTTATATGAAAATAACAAGTTTAATAACATAATCACACCATACATGTTGTTATTTCACCCTTACCATGCTTTTTCATCAAACTCACAAGTCATATTTCAAGTTACAATTCCATGGATTTCACATCTTTCACAAAAGACACAAAGTGCCATATCCAACACTCTCAAGTATAACCAACATGATTTACATACTCTCCCATGCATATAATACATTATTCCATAAGAATAATTACTTACCGAAGCTTGAAAATTGATGATTTTGCTCCAAGAAGTTGGCTTAGGGTTCTTGAGAGTTGAGAGCAATTTTGGGAAATTTCTAGAAAAGTGTAGTGTATTCCTTTGAATAAAATCATATTTTTCCACCTATTTATAACCCCTCAAGTCTTTTTGGCATTAAATTCCATGTACAAGTGGTCAAGGATGAAGAATGGGTCATTTTTGGCCTAATTAGGTCATGCCTTTTGTCTCATTTTGGGTTTGTATTGAGCCCAATTCATTTAACCCAATAATTTATCATGTTTAACTTATTTCATACGCGTTACGATGATATTCCCACTCACGGGATTCATATTTGTAGCCTCAATCCCAAAAATGCGTGATTCTAACCACGTACGATCTATTTTGACCATAAGGGTAAAATCGTCATTTTGACACCAAATTCGTTCTCGAGTAACTTTACCATACCAACATAATACCTTACTCATTTCATGTATATACTCATGGTTGTAGGAGAAACGTAGCAAAAATCGACTCGATACGCCCCCGGGAACCCTTGGGACTTAGAAAATTCCCAACTTTCGAAAAATTGAAAAACCCATCCTGGAACGCCCTTGGGCGCGCCAGCTTGCTGCCTGTGGGCACAAAATTTTGGCCCAGAGCGGCCTGACATGCTCCCTAACGCACCCCTCACTTAAATTTTTTGAAAATTTTATTTTTCGACTTTTCTTCGCAGGTTTGGTTAGATACTTCAAGTCCTATTCTTTAGCTTTCTTCTTAACCTTAACATCCTTTGTTTAGAGGTCCTCTTAGACTCGTTTTGAACCCCACAAATTCTCCATGAAAATTGCAAAACAACTTCTACGCAAGTTTAATTACATGTACCAGGCCAAATTTCAATTCCCTCGTCAATAACATTGCAAAATACATACGTATGGCTCTCGACGCCTAAGTAAACATCATTCAATGTCGTCAATTAGGATTAGGAAGGTACGGGGTGTTACATTCTTCCCCCTTAGAAACATTCATCCTCGAATTTTAACGATATCGCTTCAATTACGATAAATACATCTCTATCTTAGCATACACATACATAGACACTTAATGCTCATAAATACTTACTTTTTATGACTCCACTCCCACACTTTGCACTTTTTCATCCTTTTGAAACAGATAGGGATACTTGGACTTCATCTAATCCTCAGCTTCCCACGTGATCTCCTCTACTTGTTGATTTCTCCAAAGGACCTTCACGGAAGCTATGTCTTTAAAACTCAATCTCTTTACTTGTCGATCTAGAATAGCAACGGGTACTTCTTCATAAGCAAGATCCTCCGTAACTTGAACATCTTCAATGGGAACAATACGAGATGGATCTCCTATGCATTTTTGAAGCATCGAAACATGAAACACTGGATGGACTGAGGAAAGTTCTTGAGGTAGTGCCAACTCATACGCAACTTGCCCAAATCTTCTAATAATTTCATATGGGCCTATGTAACGTGGACTCAATTTCCCTTTATTTCCGAACCGCATTACCCCTTTCATCGGTGACACCTTTAAAAATACCCAATCACCTATGGCGAATTCAAGTCCTCTTCTTCTGACATCAACATATGACTTGTGGCGACTTTGGGCTGTCTGTAACCACTGTTGAATTACTTTAACCTTCTCCATAGCCTGATGAACAATATCTGGACCAAGTAAAGCAGTTTCGCCCGCTTCAAACCATCCAATTGGTGATCTACATTTTCTTCCAAATAAAGCTTCATAAGGTGCCATTTTAATACTTGAATGGTAGCTATTGTTATAAGCAAATTCAATAAGAGGCAAATGGTCATCCCAACTGCCCTGAAAATCCAACGTGCAAGCTCGTAGTATATCTTCAAGTGTCTGAATAGTACGTTCTGCTTGTCTATCAGTCTGAGGATGAAAATCCGTACTCAAATTCACCTGTGTGCCCAAACTCTGCTGAAAAGATCTCCAAAAGTGCGCTGTGAACTGTGCTCCTCTGTCTGATATAATGGAAAGTGGAATACCATGCAATCGTACTATCTCTTTCACATACAACTTCGGATAATCCTCAGCTGTATAGGTGGTCTTAACTGGTAGAAAATGTGCTGATTTGGTAAGCCTGTCCACTATAACCCATATAGAATCAAACTTCTGCAATGTACGAGGCAAACCTGTAATGAAGTCCATATTAATCATATCCCATTTCCAGACTGGAAGATTGATACATTGCATGTAACCTCCTGGTTTCTGATGCTCTACTTTCACTTGTTGACAATTCGGGCATTGAGCGACAAACTTTGCAATGTTCTTTTTCATATTTCCCCACCAATACATTTCTTTCAGATCATGGTACATTTTGGTAGCACCTGGATGAATAGAATAGCGCGAATGATGCGCCTCCGTCATAATTCGTTTCCTCTGATCATCTACATCTGGTACACATAATCTACCTTGGTATTGAAGTACTCCTTATTGTGTAAGATCAAATGCCTTTGTCAAATTCTGTTGTACATTTTCCTTTAGCTGCAACAACATAGGATCTGCAAACTGCTTCTCTTTCACTTCAGTTATTAAGGAGGATTCTGCTGCATTCTGCATAATAACTCCCTCATCTGAGGATTCAATAAGGCGAACTCCCAAGATGGCTAATTGATGTATATCTTTGATTATCTCCTGCTTTTCAATCAACTGACCACTAGTGCTTTCTACTGCTTTGCGGCTCAATGCATCCGCTACCACATTTGCTTTACCCGGATGATAAAGAATATCAATATCATAGTCTTTTAAAAGCTCTAACCACCTTCGTTGCCTCAAATTGAGTTCCTTCTGCTTAAAGAGATACTGCAAACTTTTGTGATCCGTATAGATATCAACATGAACTCCATACAAATAATGACGCCATATCTTTAAAGCAAAAACTACTGCTGCCAATTCAAGATCATGTGTGAAATAATTTTTCTCATGTGGCCGCAACTGTCGTGAGGCATATGCTATGACGTTACCGTGTTGCATCAACACACATCCGAGGCCAACCTCGAAAGCATCACAATACACTACATAACCTTCGGTACCCTCGGGAAGCACTAAAACTGGTGTGGAGGTTAATTTATCTTTCAACTTTTGGAAGCTTTTCTCACACGCATCATTCCACTGAAATTTAACTGCCTTATGTGTAAGCTTTGTTAACGGTGCAGCAATGGAGGGAAAACCTTCCATAAATCTTCTGTAATAACCTGCCAGCCCAAGAAAACTACGAATCTCTGTGGGTGTCGTAGGTCTTGGCCAATTTTTCACTACTTCAATCTTCTCTGTATCAACCTGTATCCCTTCATCTGACACAATGTGGCCCAAAAATGAAACTGATTTTAACCAAAACACATATTTGGAGAACTTGGCATACAACTTACGCTCACGGAGAATCTGTAACACTTTCCGCAAGTGATTCGCATGGTCCTCCGATGTTCTGGAATAAACTAGGATGTCATCTATAAATACCGTGACGAAAACGTCTAGAAATGTCTTAAACACCCTATTGTGCGCCAGCTTGCTGCCTCTGGGCACAGAATTTTGGCCCAGAGTGGCCTTGCATGCTCCCTAACGCGCCCCTCACTTAAATTTTTTAAAAATTTTATTTTTCGACTTTTCTTCGCGGGTTTGGTTAGATACTTCAAGTCCTATTCTTTAACTTACTTTTTAACCTTAATATCCTTTGCTTAGAGGTCCTCTTAGACTCATTTTGAACCCCACAAATGCTCCATGAAAATTGCAAAACACCTTCTACGCAAGTTTAATTACATGTACCAGGCCAAATTTCAATTCCCTCGTCAATGACATAGCAAAATACATACGTATGGCTCTCGATGCCTAAGTAAACATCATTAAATGTCGTCAAATAGGATTAGGAAGGTAAGGGGTGTTACAGTTCTGTCCCTATTTGCATCAAGTTACTTGGTTTGGAGTTTAAGTACTGGAGTGCAAGAGGTCTAAGCAAAATTGGTAGTTTTGGTGGGTAAACCACTTATGGTGGATAAGAATACCTAAGAGAAGACTGGTCTTAGCTTTGCCAAATTACTTGTTGAAGTAAAGATGGGAGTGCTTTTACCAGATACTATTCACTTTAGGAATGAAAAAGGACAAATGATAGAAGAACAGGTTCAATACGACTGGAAACCCACTCTCTATACAGGATGTAAGAAGTATGGCTATGAACTAGAAGTATGCAGGAAGGTTGAAGCAAGAAAAACTGCAAATACACAGTAAGGAGGTAGTATAACCATGCTGGTTGAGCCTAATACAGGCCAGCAGAACACTAAAGCAGCAGCTCGACCTGGTAGGTTGCAAAATGAACCCCCTATTAAAGAGGCAGGTGCTGCACAAAGATCTAGCAGGAATAAGGAAGCTAGAAGTGGAGGTTCAGGGAATGGTATGATCAACAGAGGGAGTGGTAGTCCTAGAGGAGCTACATCCATCTCTTGGTTGGCCAAAACAATGCATATATCGAATTCTTTTTAACACTTGGGAGAGAACAACTCTTAGATACATGAACAGACCACTAAAGCTGGTAATGGGGGGAAGGCTATTACCCCAAGTGGTCATGGTTAAGATACTTAGCTGGAACACTAGAGGCCTTAATGGCCTCACCAAGTAGGAGGAGGTAAAGCTCCTCTGCAGTAGTTTGGAGGTGGGATTGATAGTTTTTCTGGAGACAAGAATAAAGTGTAGTAAACTAGGTGGTATTGTTGATTCTATGTTTGGTGGATGGGCTTATCACTGTAATCATTCTTCTCATTACAATGGAAGAATATGGATAGTTTGGAGGCAAGATTGGTATGATGTCAACATCAAGCATGACACTGCTCAAGCAGTAACATGTTTAGTAAGGAATGTTCCTTCTCAAGTTGAGTTTATGGCTAATTTTGTCTATGCATTAATTTGAAAGAGGAAAGAGTTGAATTGTGGGATCACTTGAGATAGGTTCACCAAGGAACGCATCTAGCTTGGATAGTCTAGGGGACTTTAATGCAATAATGAAAGCTGGAAATAGGGTGGGTGAAAGTGATGTCACTCATGCTGATGTGGTACATTTTCAGGAATGCATTGAGGATTGTCAATTGGAGGAGATGAGTAATACTAGTGGTCAATACACCTGGAATAACAGACAAGATCAGAGAATTTTCTCAAAGTTAGATTGGGTTTTTGTGAATGGGGAATGGCTTGATGTAATGCTGGACATGCAATGTAATATCCTTCATGAGGGTGTCATTGACCACTTGCCCCTCTTAGTTAGGAGGGTACATTTGGAAAAAAGAAGCAGACCTGCTTTTAAATACTGTAATATCTGGAGCTCCCATAGTTTATTCAATCAAATTGTTCAAGAAGCTTGGAATACACAAGTGAAGGGTGTCTGCATGAATAGAATAGTGAGGAAACTCAAAATGTTGAAAAACAAGCTGGAACATCTACATAAGCATCATTTCCAACATTTAGTGGAACAAGTAAATGAGTTAAGGTCTAAGGTATAAAGGGTTCAAGCTCAACTTCAAGTTAGCCACTTAGATAAGGCAATACAGTTGGAGGAACAAGCATTGAGGAGGGAATTTCAAAAATCATCCTATCTTGCTGAGTCATTACTGCAACAGAGGAGAAAAGCTACTTGGTTAAGACTTGGGGATGACAATACCAAATACTTCTTCTCAGTGATCAAGAAAAAGAAATTACTGCACTCAGTCACTCAATTGAGGGATGAGAAAGGCCAGATGAAGCATGATCAATCTAGTATTACTGGAATATTTGTTGAGTATTACAAGAAACTATTAGGGATTGATGGAGATTAAATAAACAAGGATAGCAGATGCATTTTTAACATGGGGCACAAGCTAGATGAGTCACAACAGTTACTCTTGATGAGACCTGTTACTAACTAAGAGATTAAGAATGTATTGTGGAGCATCAACATAAACAAAAGCCCAGGTCAAGATAGATTTGGTGGTGGGTTCTTGAGAGATGCATGGAATATAATTGGAGAAGATGTGTGTATTGCTATTATTGATTTCTTCTAGCATGGTAAAATGCTCAAGTAATTAAATGCTACCATGATTTTCTTGATACCCAAGGCTGAGAGACCTGAGCAGGCCAGTCAGTTTCGACCAATATCTTATTGCAACACTTTGTATAAGTGTAACTCAAAGTTATTATGCAACAAAATTAACATTGTTCTACTAGACCTGGTTAACTCAACTCAAGCAGCATTTGTCAAAGGAAGATCCCTTATCCAAAATATCCTTATATGTCATGACCTTCTCAGGCACTACAAAAGGAAAACAACTCCAAGATGTCACGCCCCGAATCCCATCGAGACATGATTGGCACCCGTAGCCGATAAGGCCCGAGAGAACCAACCTTTGCCTATGCTCAATCATATGCATATAATATTCATAACCACCATTGCATAATATTATGAAATACGAATAAAGGAGAACAAGGGACATATTTAGGCATACATATGAAACTTGGCCGTTGAGGCCATCCAGTCAAAACAACATGTGTCTTTTACACTATTACACCCACATCGGTCTACAAAAGCCTCTAACAAGAGCATTGACCAAAAATGAACCATAAGTCGGGACAAGTCCCCGCTTTATACAACATGTACAATACCAAAACATATATACACTTTGACTCGGAGAAGCCCCGAATGAGCTGGAGCTCACCAAAGAACCGCTAACACTGGCAGTCTATTGAGGAGGCCTACTGGGACCTGCGCCTGCAGCAAGTAAGGTAAATTCCCCGAGAGGGGTCAGTACGAAATAAGTACTGAGTATGCAAGGCTCAGATGAAACTATACAACACA
Organism: Capsicum rhomboideum; assembly: GCA_031232105.1. Taxonomy (NCBI): domain Eukaryota; kingdom Viridiplantae; phylum Streptophyta; class Magnoliopsida; order Solanales; family Solanaceae; genus Capsicum; species Capsicum rhomboideum. The sequence continues at coordinate 14,935,586 of CP124715.1, read as the reverse complement.
TGAATATTTCAATGAATATGTCAATGAACTCAAAACATATGAATACTCAATGTGAATAAGTCACCATGTTACGCTTTGGAAACCATGTGGATTGCTTTCATTATTTTCATTACTTTCTTTATCTCAATGCTCACATGTCATTACATATCACAATGTACCCGGGCCCCGACTGATCAGTGGGTCTTTCATATCATCATATAGGGATCGAGTCGAGCTAGGCTTATGCCCCTAGACTTGCCACCCTCGGGATCGAGTCGAGGTAGGCTTACGCCCCTAGACTTGCCACCCATAAATCCAAATCTCGGGATCGAGTCGAGCTAGGCTTACGCCCCTAGACTTGCCACCCGTACTTGATCATTGACCACATTTGCATTACTTTGCTCATTACTTTGAGATTGATACTTTGATAGTCAAAACATCACTTTGGAACTTTGGAACACAACATTGTTGGAAACTTTGAATCATTGACCAATGAGTGAAGGACATATGAATAAATATCAATGAGAAATATAACATTACTAGCACCATGATACCATTGGAACCATTGGACAATAATCCATGAACAAGAGACACAAGTATAGGCACTATTGGAATATTGGTACGTAACTTTATTTGAACTTTCGGAACATTAACCATGAATATGAGAAATGAGATTCACAATTGATCAATGAGTAGGAAATATATGACAATGATCATAGATAAGGGCATATGGGATACCTTAGTACATTTCGGAATAGAACTAAAGAAATGTCAATGTGAACACTATTGGCCGTAGAAAGATACGGACAAAGTAACCTTGCATACCTTGGATTCGCAATACGAATCTACAACCTTAGATGCGTAGACAATAATCCCTTTCCTTCTTTATGTGTCACTCTACAAATACATAACGAAATTCACATTAACCACCAATTACTTTACAAATACATACCATGTCAATGAATTACATGTTTGGCTTTAAACATGTCATTTCCCCTTGACAAAACCATTGATCATACTATTATTCCAAAAATTCCATAATATTCCCAACATTGACCAATACATGAAAATCAATACATTTCACCACAATACTTCTCCTTTACACTTTCTTATCCATAACACATCACAAATAATCCATCAAAGCACCTTAATTCAACTCATAACACATATCGGCCAAAATCCCAAAATTCCCACTTTTAGAAAAGAACAAGTGTAATGCCCAAAATAACACCATACATGTTCATATTTTGTCCATACCATGCTTTTTCATCAAAGGCACAAGGCCTAATTCACACTTGAATTCCATATACCACAAATCTCATACAAAATCACCAAGTACCATGACCAACTTTTCCAAGCACAACCAACATGATATACATATTCTTTTATGCATATAAGATATTAATCCATGAAAATAAATACTTACCAAGGCTTGGAATATGTTGATCTTGTCCAAGGAGTCCCAAGGAATTGTTTTGCTTTAGGGTTTGGAAATGAGAAATGTTTGTGAAAAATATCCAAAAGGCATGTGAGGCTTTGATGATAAAAAAAATCTGATCTTGGGGCCTTTATATAGACCCCAAGTCAAGCTTAGCCTTTTATTTGGCATTTAATATGGTCAAAGTGGAAGAATGGATATTTTTGCCCTTTGGGCCAATTCTTTCATTTCCATTTTGGGCCCAAGAACTCATATCCATGCAACCCATACAATTTCATGTATTAATCACCATATCTCTCATGTTTACATAATTCCCTAATGTCACGACAATATTCTTTTAAACAATTCTCATTCGTCCTTTCGATCGCAAAAATTGGAATTCTAGTCGCCCTTGGTTTCATTGGACATTTTGGATCACTATTCACCTTTCGTGATTTGATCATGTAGGAGTATGTAGGAGTGTATTGAATTGCTTGACTCTTTAACAATGCTCAAATAACTCCAAAGAATCAAAAGAAACCATCTAGGAATCGTCGTAGAATTGCGTTACGAAACGACGCCGGAAAGGCATAGTTTTTGTTCCTTGCGCCACACCCCCTGAAACAAGGTAGTGGCGCAAGAATTGGGCCTGCTCTGAAGTTTATTCAGGCTGGTGTCTTGCGCCACACCCCTGAAACAGGGTAGTGGCGCAAGTCTCAGCACATTGCTGAAATTTCCGGCCACTTATCCAATGCGTACGTATCGTCCAATCCTTTATCCAAACATTACAAAATACTTATAAGTGATCTTAACCATCAAGTTGTAACATCCCGTACCTTTTCGACCTATGTGATGAACAATGGTTACTTAAGTTTCGAGACGCTATGAGTATGTATTTTGTAAGGTTGGTGATGAAAAAAAAAATTAATTAATTCGAGCCTCGTACATGTGATTAGATTTTAGTCGGAGATGTCTTGTGTAATACCCCATACATTTCCAACCTCATTTGGTACCTTGGAGTCATGTTTACTTGATGATTAAGGTCACTACGTAAGTATTTTGTAGTGTTTTGATAGGGTATTGGATGATATGCAAGTGTTAGAAAAAAATGGCTGAAAAATCCAGCAGGCCACTGATTCAGAGAACCTTCAATTCCTGCGCCACTGCTGCAAAGCAAGGCAGTGGCGCAAGGCACAACATAATTGGCCTTTCCGAGCTCGTTTTGCGACGAAATGCAACGACGATTCTTCCATGGTTTCTTTTGATTCCTTGGAGTTCCTTTAGCATTGTTAAGGCTTCAAATACCTCGATACACTACTACATACTCCTACATGATCAAACCATGGAATACAAGAATTTACCAAAATGTTCAAAGAAGCCATAGGTGACTAGAATTCCTATTTTTGCGATTGAGGCTACGAATGAAAATCTCATAAGTGAATATTGTCGTGGCATTATAAAATTATTTAAACATGAGATATATGATGGATTATACATGAGAATTGGTGGGCTAGGATAATATGTGTTAATGGGCCAATTTGAGGCCCAAAATGGGATAAAATGCAAGGCCCAAAGGGGAAACAAAAGACCCATTCTTCCATTGACCAAATGGACATGGAATTTAATGCCAAAGAAGACTTGAGGGCCTATATATATGTGGAAGAATCAGATTTTTATTCCAAAAGACACACATCACTTTTCTAGAATTTTCAAGATAATTCCCTTTTGGCTTTGCAAACCCTAAGTCATCTTTTGGACAAGATCAACATATTCCAAGCCTTGGTAAGTATTTATTTTCATGGATTAATATCTTATATGCATAAAAGAATATGTATATCATGTTGGTTGTGCTTGGAAAAGTTGGTCATGGAACTTGGTGAGTTTGTATGAGATTTGTGGTATATGGAATTCAAGTGTGAATTAGGCCTTGTGCCTTTGATGAAAAAGCATGGTATGGACAAAATATGAACATGTATGGTGTTATTTTTGGTATAAAACTTGTTCTTTTCTAAAAGTGGGAATTTTGGGATTTTGGCCGATATGTGTTATGAGTTGAATTAAGGTGCTTTGATGGATTATTTGTGATGTGTTATGAATAAGAAAGTGTAAAGGAGAAGTATTGTGGTGAAATGTATTGATTTTCATGTATTGGTCAATGTTGGGAATATTATGAAATTTTTGGAATAATAGTATGATCAATGGTTTTGTCAAAGGGAAATGACGTGTTGAAAGCCAAACATGTAATTCATTGACATGGTATGCATTTGTAAAGTAATTGGTGGTTAATGTGAATTTCGTTATGTATTTGTAGACACATAAAGAAGGAGTGGGATTATTGTCTACGCATCTAAGGTTGTAGATTCGTATTGCGAATCCAAGGTATGCAAGGTTATTTTGTCCGTATCTTTCTACGGCCAATAGTGTTCACAATTGACATTTCTTTAGTTCTATTCCTAAATGTACCAAGGTATCCCATATGCACTTATTTATGGTCATTGTCATATATTTCCTACTCATTGATCAATTGTGAATCTCATTTCTCATATTCATGATTAATGTTCCGAAAGTTCAAAGAAGGCTATGTTCCAATATTCCAATAGTGCCTATACTTGTGTCTCTTGTTCATGGCTTCTTGTCCAATGGTTCCAATAGTATCATGGTGCTAGTGATGTTATATTTCTCATTGATATTTGTTCACATGTTCTTCACTTATTGGTCAATGATTCAAAGTTTCCAACAATGTTGTGTTCCAAAGTTCCAAAGTGATGTTATGATTATCAAAGTATCAATCTCAAGTAATGATCAAAGTAATGCAAATGTGGTCAATGATCAAGTACGGGTGGCAAGTCTAGGGGCGTAAGCCTAGCTCGACTCGATCCCGAGATATGGATTTATGGGTGGCAAGTCTAGGGGCGTAAGCCTAGCTCGACTCGATCCCAAGGGTGGCAAGTCTAGGGGCATAAGCCTAGCTCGACTCGATCCCTATATGATGATATGAAAGACCCACTGATCAGTCGGGGCCCGGGTACATTGTGATATATGTGATAACAAGTGAGCATTGAGATAAAGAAAGTAATGAAAGCAATGAAAGCAATCCACATGGTTCCCAAAATGCAACATGGTGACTTATTCACATTGAGTATCCATATGTTTTGAGTTCATTGACATATTCCTTGACATATTCATGTGTTGTATAGTTTCATCTGAGCCTTGCATACTCAGTACTTATTTTGTACTGACCCCTCTCGGGGAATTTACCTTACTTGCTGCAGGCGCAGGTCCCAGTAGGCCTCCTCAGTAGATTGCCAGTGTTAGCGGCTCTTTGGTGAGCTCCAGCTCATTCGGGGCTTCTCCGAGTCAAAGTATATATGTTTTGGTATTGTACATGTTGTATAAAGCGGGGACTTGTCCCGACTTATGGTTCATTTTGGTCAATGCTCTTGTTAGAGGCTTTTGTAGACCGACGTGGGTGTACTAGTGTAAATGACACATGTTGTTTTGACTGGATGGCCTCAACGGCCAAGTTTCATATGTATGCCTAAATATGTCCCTTGTTCTCCTTTATTCGTATTTCATAATATTATGCAATGGTGGTTATGAATATTATATGCATATGATTGAGCATAGGCAAAGGTTGGTTCTCTCGGGCCTTATCGGCTACGGGTGCCAATCATGTCTCGATGGGATTCGAGGCGTGACATATGCAATGGTGGTTATGAATATTATATGCATATGATTGAGCATAGGCAAAGGTTGGTTCTCTCGGGCCTTATCGGCTACGGGTGCCAATCATGTCTCGATGGGATTCGAGGCGTGACAAAAGTGGTATCAGAGCAGTCGGTCTAAGGATGTCTACAAAGCCGTGTCTGAGTAGAGTCTTACGTATCGATGTGTTGTGCACCACATTTATACGTAGGAGGCTACGAGACATTTAGGATGTTGTTTCCTTTCCTTCATTCTAGATCGTGCAATAGAGCCAATGTTGTCAGTTGCATTATATCTGATCTTGGTAATTGTTTTTCTTTGGTATAGTCAAAATGCCGAACACTAGAAGAGGAAGAGGAAAAGGTAAAAGTAAGCTGCTAGATAGAATTGCTGGTGAAGGAGCAAGTAGACCACCACCTGAGCAAGTTGATCAAGGTGGGGCTGAAACTGAGTTTGCAACGCGAGCTTCTTCTACTTCTTCAGCTCCAGAAGAGACGAGAAGAAGGAAAGTGCCCGTGGAACCACCGACAAATGCCACAGATCAGGATCTTAGGAATGCTGTACAGATGTTGACACAGTTAGTGGCGGCACAAAGCCAGGGAAGAGCTGGTGCAATGGCACATGATGATGATGCGGCTAGAATGGCAAGTCGCAGAACACAGGATTTCTTGAAACTGGACCCTCCTATATTCACAGGGGCAGATCCAAAAGCAGATCCACAGGACTTCGTGGATCAAATTCAGAGGGCATTGGAAGTTATGCATGTGACAGGGATAGAAACAGTGGAACTTGCCGCGTACAGGTTGAAAGGAGAAGCAATATTGTGGTACGAGGATTGGAAGAAATCCCGTGATATTGATGCAACCCCACCTACTTGGGAAGAGTTTAAAGTGGCCTTCCTCGATCATTATCTTCCATATGAGGTTCGGGAAGCACGTGCAGACCAGTTCCTGAACTTGCGTCAAGGGAATATGAGTGTTCGGGAATATAGCTTGCAATTTAATTCCTTGGCTCGATATGCGCCAAATGTTGTGGCTACGATGACAGACAGGGTCCATAGATACGTGGACAGACTAGAGCCATATTTGGTAAGAGATTGCACTATCGCGGCCTTGAATAGGGACATGGACATTGCTCGCATACAAGCCTTCGCCCAGAAAATGAAGGATCAGAGACAGAGACGCAGGGTACATGAATTTGATAGGGGACAGTCCAAAAGGGCTAGACCTATGGGACCACCTATGATGTCCCAAGGAGGAACTAGGCCCCGTATGTTTCCTAGACCACCTAGACCGTCGTTCTCTTATTCCACAGGGAGTGCTTATCCTCAGTCTCGAGGGTTTCGAGGTGGTTCAGTTAGACAGAGTAGTGGGGGTCATGGATCACAGTCAGCAGGTTTCCCTCGTCAGCAGTGTCAGCACTGCGGGCGTATGCACACAGGTCCATGTCGGACAGGGATGAATGTCTGCTTTTGGTGTGGTATGCCGGGACATATAGCGAGAGAATGTCCACAGCGGAGCATGGGTGGTATAGCACGACCAGCTGGGTCGGCTGTTGCGTCTTCAGCCTCGGTTCCTTCACAGGGCCGAGGGGTGCAGCCTATTGGTCGAGGTAGAGGTGCCAGAGGAGGAGCCAGTACTAGCGGGGTCCAGAATCGTACTTATGCTTTGGTGGACCGCCAGAATTCAGAGGCTTCCCCAGATGTCGTCACAGGTACATTATCCATATTCTCACATAATGTATATGCATTAATTGACCCAGGCTCTACATTTTCCTATGTTACTCCATTGGTTGCTGCGAAATTTGCAAAGGCACCGGAATTATTAATGAAGTCAATTGAAGTGTCTACACCAGTTGGTGAATATATTGTTGCAAAGAGAGTGTATCGTAACTGTGTGGTAACTGTGTGTGGTCATGATACGTTGGCTGATCTCATTGAATTGGACATGGTGGATTTTGATGTAATTATGGGAATGGATTGGTTGGCTTCGTGTTATGCTACGGTAGATTGCCGGGCCAAGAAGGTACAATTTTGTTTTCCACAGGAAAATGTTCTAGAATGGCAGGGTAAGGTAGGGGCACCACGAGGAAGATTTATTTCCTACTTGAAAGCCAGAAAAATGATTGCCAAGGGATACGTATGTCATTTGGTACGAGTGAAAGATAATGATGTGGAACCATTAACTCCACAGTCAGTACCGGTAGTCAATGAATTTCTTGATGTATTTCCAGAGGATCTTCCAGGTTTACCCCCAGAACGAGAAGTGGAATTCGGTATTGATGTGATTCCAGGCACTCAGCCCATTTCTATTCCTCCATATAGAATGGCTCCAGCGGAACTGCGTGAATTGAAGGAGCAGTTGAGAGATTTGCTGGATAAAGGCTTCATTAGGCCTAGTATGTCCCCGTGGGGTGCACCGGTATTATTTGTGCGAAAGAAGGATGGCACCTTGAGAATGTGCATCGACTATCGTCAACTGAATAAAGTAACGATCAAGAACAAATATCCCCTCCCTCGCATTGATGATTTGTTTGATCAGTTACAGGGTGCCAGGTGTTTTTCAAAGATTGACTTGAGGTCGGGTTACCATCAAGTCAGAGTTAGAGAAGAAGATGTACCCAAGACAGCTTTCCGAACACGGTATGGCCATTATGAATTTTTGGTTATGTCATTTGGGCTAACAAATGCGCCGGCTGTGTTTATGGATTTGATGAACAGAGTATTCAAGCCATTCCTAGACGTGTTCGTGATAGTATTTATCGATGACATCCTTGTTTATTCAAGATCACCAGAAGACCATGCTTATCACTTACGGCAAGTGTTGCAAATTCTCCGTGAGCGTAAGTTGTATGCAAAATTCTCCAAATGTGAGTTTTGGTTAAAATCAGTCGCGTTCTTGGGTCACATTGTATCAGATGAAGGCATACAGGTTGATACCCAAAAGATTGAAGCAGTGAAGAATTGGCCAAGACCTACAACACCCACAGAGATTCGCAGTTTTCTAGGTTTGGCAGGTTATTACCGAAGATTTGTAGAAGGTTTTGCTTCTATTGCGGCACCATTGACAAAGTTAACTCACAAGGCAATTAAATTTCAATGGAATGATGCATGTGAAAGAGGGTTTCAAAACCTGAAAGACAAGTTGACTTCTACACCAGTGTTAGTTCTTCCTGAGGGCACAGAGGGCTATGCAGTGTATTATGATGCTTCCGGGATTGGTCTCAGATGTGTGTTGATGCAGCATGGGAGGGTGATAGCATATGCCTCACGACAGTTGCGGCCACATGAGAAAAACTATCCCACACATGATCTTGAATTGGCAGCGGTAGTTTTTGCTTTAAAGATATGGCGTCATTATTTATATGGTGTTCATGTTGACATCTATACGGATCACAAAAGCTTGCAATATCTTTTTAAGCAGAAGGAACTCAATTTGAGGCAACGAAGGTGGTTAGAGCTTTTAAAAGACTATGACATTGATATTCTTTATCACCCAGGCAAAGCAAATGTCGTAGCTGATGCATTGAGCCGTAAGGCAGTCGAAAGCACTAGTGGTCAGTTGAATGAAAAGCGTGAGATAATCAAAGATTTGAATCAATTAGCCAGCTTGGGAGTTCGCCTTATTGAAACCTCCGATGATAGAGTTATGGTACAGAATGCAGCAGAATCCTCCTGGATAGCTGAAGTGAAAGAGAAACAGTATGCGGATTCTATTTTATTACAGCTAAAGGAGAATGTGCAGCGGAATTTGACCAAGGCATTTGAGATTACACCGGAAGGGGTGCTTCAATGTCAAGGGAGAATATGTGTACCGGATGTAGATCAGCTGAGGACACGAATAATGACAGAGGCGCACCATTCACGCTATTCCATTCACCCGGGTGCTACTAAAATGCACCATGAATTGAAAGAAGTGTATTGGTGGGGCAACATGAAGAAGAACATTGCAGAATTTATCGCGCAATGCCCAAATTGTCAACAGGTGAAAGTGGAACATCAGAAACCGGGAGGTTACATGCAATGTATCAATCTTCCAGTCTGGAAGTGGGATATGATTAATATGGATTTTATTACGGGCTTGCCTCGTACATTGCGGAAGTTTGATTCCATATGGGTCATAGTGGACCGACTTACCAAGTCGGCGCATTTTCTACCTGTCAAGACGACCTATACAGCTGAGGATTATGCGAAATTGTATGTAAAAGAGATAGTACGATTGCATGGTATTCCACTTTCTATTATATCAGACAGAGGAGCACAGTTCACAGCACACTTTTGGAAATCTTTTCAGCGGAGTTTGGGTACTCAGGTGAATTTGAGTACGGCTTTCCATCCTCAGACCGATGGCCAAGCAGAACGTACTATTCAGACACTTGAAGATATGCTACGAGCATGTACGTTGGATTTTCAAGGTAGTTGGGATGACCATTTGCCTCTTATTGAATTTGCGTATAACAATAGCTATCATTCAAGTATTAAAATGGCACCTTATGAAGCCTTGTATGGAAGGAAATGTAGATCACCAATCGGATGGTTTGAAGCAGGTGAAACTGCTTTACTTGGGCCAGATATTGTGCACCAAGCCATGGAGAAAGTTAAAGTTATCCGACAACGGTTACAAACGGCTCAAAGTCGTCACAAGTCATATGCCGATGTTAGAAGAAGAGGGCTTGAATTTGCCATAGGTGATTGGGTGTTTTTAAAGGTGTCACCGATGAAAGGGGTAATGCGGTTCGGAAAGAAAGGGAAATTGAGTCCACGTTACATAGGCCCCTATGAAGTTATTAGAAGATTTGGGCAAGTCGCATATGAATTAGCCTTACCTCAAGAACTTTCCTCCGTCCATCGAGTATTTCATGTGTCGATGCTTCGGAAATGCATAGGAGATCCGTCTCGTATTGTTCCCGTAGAGGATGTTCAAGTTACAGAGGATCTCACTTATGAAGAGGTGCCCATTGCTATCCTAGATCGACAAGTAAAGAGATTGAGAAATAAAGACATAGCATCTGTAAAAGTCCTTTGGAGAAATCAACAAGTAGAGGAGATCACATGGGAAGCGGAAGAAATGATGAAATCCAAGTATCCCCACTTATTTCAAATGGACCAAGAAGTTCACAGTACGGAGGTGGAATAATAACAAGTAAGTCTTTAATAGCATTATGTCTATTGGTATGTTAAAGTAAAGATACATTTGTTGTGTATAAAACATGTTGTTAACATTCGAGGACGAATGTTCCTAAGGGGGGAAGAATGTAACATCCCGTACCTTTTCGACCTATGTGATGAACAATGGTTACTTAAGTTTCGAGACGCTATGAGTATGTATTTTGTAAGGTTGGTGATGAAAAAAAAAATTAATTAATTCGAGCCTCGTACATGTGATTAGATTTTAGTCGGAGATGTCTTGTGTAATACCCCATACATTTCCAACCTCATTTGGTACCTTGGAGTCATGTTTACTTGATGATTAAGGTCACTACGTAAGTATTTTGTAGTGTTTTGATAGGGTATTGGATGATATGCAAGTGTTAGAAAAAAATGGCTGAAAAATCCAGCAGGCCACTGATTCAGAGAACCTTCAATTCCTGCGCCACTGCTGCAAAGCAAGGCAGTGGCGCAAGGCACAACATAATTGGCCTTTCCGAGCTCGTTTTGCGACGAAATGCAACGACGATTCTTCCATGGTTTCTTTTGATTCCTTGGAGTTCCTTTAGCATTGTTAAGGCTTCAAATACCTCGATACACTACTACATACTCCTACATGATCAAACCATGGAATACAAGAATTTACCAAAATGTTCAAAGAAGCCATAGGTGACTAGAATTCCTATTTTTGCGATTGAGGCTACGAATGAAAATCTCATAAGTGAATATTGTCGTGGCATTATGAAATTATTTAAACATGAGATATATGATGGATTATACATGAGAATTGGTGGGCTAGGATAATATGTGTTAATGGGCCAATTTGAGGCCCAAAATGGGATAAAATGCAAGGCCCAAAGGGGAAACAAAATACCCATTCTTCCATTGACCAAATGGACATGGAATTTAATGCCAAAGAAGACTTGAGGGCCTATATATATGTGGAAGAATCAGATTTTTATTCCAAAAGACACACATCACTTTTCTAGAATTTTCAAGATAATTCCCTTTTGGCTTTGCAAACCCTAAGTCATCTTTTGGACAAGATCAACATATTCCAAGCCTTGGTAAGTATTTATTTTCATGGATTAATATCTTATATGCATAAAAGAATATGTATATCATGTTGGTTGTGCTTGGAAAAGTTGGTCATGGAACTTGGTGAGTTTGTATGAGATTTGTGGTATATGGAATTCAAGTGTGAATTAGGCCTTGTGCCTTTGATGAAAAAGCATGGTATGGACAAAATATGAACATGTATGGTGTTATTTTTGGTATAAAACTTGTTCTTTTCTAAAAGTGGGAATTTTGGGATTTTGGCCGATATGTGTTATGAGTTGAATTAAGGTGCTTTGATGGATTATTTGTGATGTGTTATGAATAAGAAAGTGTAAAGGAGAAGTATTGTGGTGAAATGTATTGATTTTCATGTATTGGTCAATGTTGGGAATATTATGGAATTTTTGGAATAATAGTATGATCAATGGTTTTGTCAAAGGGAAATGACGTGTTGAAAGCCAAACATGTAATTCATTGACATGGTATGCATTTGTAAAGTAATTGGTGGTTAATGTGAATTTCGTTATGTATTTGTAGACACATAAAGAAGGAGTGGGATTATTGTCTACGCATCTAAGGTTGTAGATTCGTATTGCGAATCCAAGGTATGCAAGGTTATTTTGTCCGTATCTTTCTACGGCCAATAGTGTTCACAATTGACATTTCTTTAGTTCTATTCCTAAATGTACCAAGGTATCCCATATGCACTTATTTATGGTCATTGTCATATATTTCCTACTCATTGATCAATTGTGAATCTCATTTCTCATATTCATGATTAATGTTCCGAAAGTTCAAAGAAGGCTATGTTCCAATATTCCAATAGTGCCTATACTTGTGTCTCTTGTTCATGGCTTCTTGTCCAATGGTTCCAATAGTATCATGGTGCTAGTGATGTTATATTTCTCATTGATATTTGTTCACATGTTCTTCACTTATTGGTCAATGATTCAAAGTTTCCAACAATGTTGTGTTCCAAAGTTCCAAAGTGATGTTATGATTATCAAAGTATCAATCTCAAGTAATGATCAAAGTAATGCAAATGTGGTCAATGATCAAGTACGGGTGGCAAGTCTAGGGGCGTAAGCCTAGCTCGACTCGATCCCGAGATATGGATTTATGGGTGGCAAGTCTAGGGGCGTAAGCCTAGCTCGACTCGATCCCAAGGGTGGCAAGTCTAGGGGCATAAGCCTAGCTCGACTCGATCCCTATATGATGATATGAAAGACCCACTGATCAGTCGGGGCCCGGGTACATTGTGATATATGTGATAACAAGTGAGCATTGAGATAAAGAAAGTAATGAAAGCAATGAAAGCAATCCACATGGTTCCCAAAATGCAACATGGTGACTTATTCACATTGAGTATCCATATGTTTTGAGTTCATTGACATATTCCTTGACATATTCATGTGTTGTATAGTTTCATCTGAGCCTTGCATACTCAGTACTTATTTTGTACTGACCCCTCTCGGGGAATTTACCTTACTTGCTGCAGGCGCAGGTCCCAGTAGGCCTCCTCAGTAGATTGCCAGTGTTAGCGGCTCTTTGGTGAGCTCCAGCTCATTCGGGGCTTCTCCGAGTCAAAGTATATATGTTTTGGTATTGTACATGTTGTATAAAGCGGGGACTTGTCCCGACTTATGGTTCATTTTGGTCAATGCTCTTGTTAGAGGCTTTTGTAGACCGACGTGGGTGTACTAGTGTAAATGACACATGTTGTTTTGACTGGATGGCCTCAACGGCCAAGTTTCATATGTATGCCTAAATATGTCCCTTGTTCTCCTTTATTCGTATTTCATAATATTATGCAATGGTGGTTATGAATATTATATGCATATGATTGAGCATAGGCAAAGGTTGGTTCTCTCGGGCCTTATCGGCTACGGGTGCCAATCATGTCTCGATGGGATTCGAGGCGTGACATATGCAATGGTGGTTATGAATATTATATGCATATGATTGAGCATAGGCAAAGGTTGGTTCTCTCGGGCCTTATCGGCTACGGGTGCCAATCATGTCTCGATGGGATTCGAGGCGTGACAAAAGTAAAAATGACTTAAAGTTACCAAATGAGGTTAGAATATGTACGAGTTCTTACCCAAATTCTCCATGAAATCACAACACACCTCCTACGACGATCTAATCGCACATGTTACGTCCGATATCAAATGTTTGCCCAATGACACTATAAAACACATATGCATGGCATCTCAACACCTATGTAGATATGATTCTAAGGTATCAAGTGAGGTTATAAAGTACGGGGTGTTACACAAGATGTCTCTTAAAGATTGACCTTAGGAAGGCCTATGACATGGTCCACTGGGAATTTGTCAAGGAGATGTTGAAAGGGTATGGATTTCTACCAAAGTTCAACCTGCTGGTCATGAAGTATGTGACAACTACCATCTTCTCAATTAAAGTGAACGGTGAGGGGTGTGGTTACTTTGAGGGGGGAGAGGGCTTAAGCAAGAAGATCCTATCTCTCCTTTTCCTTTTGTCCTGGTTATGGAATACTTCTCTAGATTACTGACTAGAATGTGTTAACTCCCTGATTTCAGATTTCACCCTATGTGTAAGGAATTGAAACTTACCCATCTTACCTTTGCTGATGACTTGATGCTATTCTGTAAGGGGACTGAACAAGCTGTGACATGTATTATGGAGGCTCTCAGGTGCTTCTCAAGTACCACTGACCTTAGTACTAATCAGGAGAAATCAAATATGTTTATTGCTGGTGTTACTGAGAAAGTAAAGGGAAAACTGTTGGCTATTACTGGTTTCCAGTATGGGGAGCTACCTATTAGGTACCTTGGCTTGCCATTATCTCACAAGAAGTGTTGCAAATTGGATTTTAATCAGCTTACCAGCAGGATCACCGAGAAGCTGAGAGCAACATGTAACATGCACCTCTCATATGCAGGTCGACTTCAAATCATAAACTCAGTTGTTTTCTCTATGCAGAATTTCTGGGGCTCAGTGTTCATATTGCCAAAAGCTGTGATCAAGGAGGTAGAACAGAAGTGTAGGAAGTTCTTATGGGGATGGAATGAGGTGAAAAAGAAGGTGTCTTTAGTCAAGTGGCAAACAGTTTGTGGCTCTAAGGCTCAGGGCGGTTTAAGTATCAAGAATTGTAAACTATGGAATCTAGCTGCTGTGGGCAAGTTGGTGTGGTGGTTACTGAATAGTAAGGAGAAATTATGGGTCCAATGGGTACACAAATTATATATAGGGGTGTTCAAATGAGACCAAAAAACCGATCCGAACAGGTAAATCGACTCAAACCGACTTAACAAACCGAAAACCAACTCGGTTTGATTTGATTTGGTTTTGAATTTTAAAAAACCGATAATATTTGGTTTGGTATTAAACTTAGAAAAAACCAAACCAAACCGAACCGAACCGTTATATATATATATATATATAAATACAATAATTCCAAAGAAAAGTTTGGCCCATTTATATACCCTAGCCCATCTAAGGTAAAAAGGATTTTCTTTCCTCATTGTAAAATATAATTAAAGAAGATAAAAGTTAAAACCCTAGTCTTAAAGAAAATTACCAAACCATTCGGCAAAGTTTTCAACTTTTCAGTTCTTTGTACTTTTTGCCGTGAATAATGGCAACTCCTGTAAGAATTACTACTCTTAATTTATTTTTTCGAAACATTTTCTCAATGTGTTTGCAGGAGTAGAAAAATAAAGATATTTGGTGTTCTTTATTTTTTACCCAGACCCATTAAAAGTTATTGTATTCACAATCTCATAAATAAAGTAAATAGTTTAAAATTTTAGGTTGTTCGTTTTACTTAGTAATCTATGTAAGATCGTATATAGCTTATTTGCACCTGTTTTAAGTCTGTTAATGTTTAATTTTCCAAGTGACTTCCATTGATTATTACCTACCTTTATGGTTTGGTGTATTTTTTAACTTTAATGGGTTGAGCATGTGCACTTTATTTCCAACTGGTGTTGGAGAATATTACAATATCCAATGTACTTTTTTGTTTAACAATTTTATATCTTGTGAAATTCTAGTCCCATTCCTATTTCTACTTATTTCAGTTTCCTCTATTTCATTGTTGTCCAAACTAACTTAAATGCATGCTATTTTTCAGATGGAAATTATAACTACTCAAAGAGAGGGGGAGCTAGTGAAGGTAATTAACAAAGTATCTCCGATTACTTTGCTAGAACCTGAGCTTGACGGTGATAAGATTCGAGATAATACTCCTAATATGTCTAAAAAGAATAAACGAGCAGCTCCTTGCGATCCAGATAGCCTATTGAATAGTGGCAGGGAAACATCTGACGTTTGGAAACACTACTCCAAATATTTAGATAAATGGAGTAAGCGTAGGGCAAAATGCAACTACTGTACTAAGAACTTTGCTTCTGAAAGTACGAATGGGACTTCAACACTGTGGAAACATTTAAATGAGGTATGTCCTAATTCCCCCCTTAGAATCATTGATAGAAAGCAAACAAGACTTAGGCCAGTTAAAAGAGGGGAACAAGAATATAGTACATGTACTTTGGAAAAGATTGTGGTTAACGTCAACGAAATTAGGAGAGCCATCGCGGAGTTTGTCATTATTGACGAACAACCTTTTAAAGTTGTTGAAGGGGAAGGATTTAGGAGATTAATGGAAGTTGCTTTGCCTAATTTTCAAGTACCTTCTCGTTTGACTGTTGCTAGACAATGTTTGAAAATATATCAAGAGGAGAAATAAAAGCTTAAAAAGCTTATTCAGAATCAACGTGTTTGTATTACTTTGGAAGTGTATTTGCAAATATGTTCGCAGTGAAGATTCTATTTTGGGTGGCATGGCTGGGAAGATGAACGAAAAGTTTATGAAATATTGGGGTACTTTTGAAAATATGAACATGTTACTATTTATTGCTGTTGTTTTGGATCCTCGATACAAGTTGAAATATGTGGAATATCTTTTAACAATTCTTATGGTAGTTTGAAGGGAGCCCAAGAATCGAAAAAGGTGATGAATACTTTGACTCGCTTGTATGATCATTATACGAGTTCTTTCGTTGGGACTCCTACTGAAAAAATTGATGGTCAAACAAGCTTGAATGATGAAGCTGATGTCCTGCATAGTGATGAGATGTGGCAATCACAATGGGAGAAACATTTGGCAGATAAAGTGAATGCTGAAAATAAATCAGAACTTGAGAAGTACTTGAAAGATGATTTGGAAAAAATCAAAGATTTCAATATTTTGGCTTGGTGGAAAATTTCTGCTGCTAGATATCCAATTATTTCTAGGATTGCAAGAGATGTTCTTTCTATTCCTATTTCTACTGTTGCTTCTGAATCAGCTTTTAGCACTGGTGGTCGGATTCTTGACTCTTATCGAAGTTCCTTATCACCAAAAACAGTAGAAGCTCTAATTTGCACTCAACAATGGTTAAGAACAACTTCCAAAGAATGCAACCTTGAAGATCTTTTAGAAGAAATTCAGAAACTTGAGATAGTTGAAAAAGGTAAAGCTACACATTTAACTCTTTATGAATATGTATTTTATGTTTCAAAAAGTTTTAAGGTCTAACATGTTAACTTTTTTTTTTTTCCCCAGAATATGCTACTGGCACGACCTTGAGCATCGATTAGCTTGGATGTTGCATTTGAATTCGTTACAAAACTACTACTTATTTTTAGAATTTGCTGGCATAATTTAATCTTTTTAATTTTTTCCTAGCTTGAGACTTCTTTAGCTTTTAATTGACTACCTACTTGATTAATGTTGGTGTTAGTTTTTAATGAATTGCTTGCTTGGTGTTGGTCTTTAACGTTGTGGATTTGTTATTATTAGTATGATGAATGTGTTCTCCAATAGAAGAAAAAGTTTAGACCGTAATATTTTGTATTACATCAGGAGTTGTATCATTTTTGTACCTTGTGTTAATTTCTTTGCATTATAAAACCCGCAAAAACCATAAGATCCGAACCAAACCGTTAAAACCGATAAAACCCAAACCGATGGAAGTTATACTATAATGGTTTGATTTGGTTTGAATATTTAAAAAAACTGATTTAATTGATTTGGTTTGATTTTAATTAAAAACCGGGTCAAACCGGACCATGAACACCCCTAATTATATATGAAGCCTAATGAAGATATCTGGAGTCATGTACCACAGAAAGATGTTAGCTGGTAGTGTAATCAACTGAATAAAGTGAAACTACGTATGCAAGCTTGCTTGGTACCAACAGGGAAATTACACACTCACTGGAATAGGCTTGTATTCCATTTCTATGAGTTACAATGCTTTGCTGGGAGGAAGACCTGCAATGAGAGGCTCATGTACAACTAATATGGAGTAAGGTATTTTTACCAAAGCACAGGTTTATATTGTGGCTAACTGCTCACAAGAAATTACTGACCAAGGAAAGAATGATGAGAATGGGCATTGCATGCCATGAATATGATTGTGTATTATGTGATCAATAAAAACTAGAAAATGATACTCACTTGTTTATGCAATGTCCCACAACAAGATTCCTGTGGAAGTAAATTACTCAATGGATTGAGACATGATCCAGACTCAGAGATGTTCATGACACCATCCAATGGATCAGGCAGAAGAAGTGGAGGAAGTTCAAAAGAGAGATCATTACAGTAGGTTTAGGGGCCAAGCCATGATTTACTATATCTGGCAAGCTAGGAGTCATAAAATATTTAGAGGTCATAATGTTAACATCAGTTTTTTTTTAAACAAATTCAAATGGTAGATAAGGAGAGAATTAGCTTGTTTAGAGGATCTAAGGGTGCTAGACAGTGTGAGGCATACATTGACAGGGTTTGTAATTAGTTGCAGTGGTGCTGAGACTTGGCTTTGCTGAACATGTTGTTCAGCAACAAAGTGCTCTTTAGGTTGTAA
This sequence comes from Capsicum rhomboideum, assembly GCA_031232105.1. Taxonomy (NCBI): domain Eukaryota; kingdom Viridiplantae; phylum Streptophyta; class Magnoliopsida; order Solanales; family Solanaceae; genus Capsicum; species Capsicum rhomboideum. Next base: position 14,917,381 of record CP124715.1, on the reverse strand, counting down.
TTGCTTTTTTGGTATGGTAATATTACATTTTATTGCCAAAAAAAAAAATACTCCCTCTATTTAAAAAAGAATGACCTACTTTCCTTTTTAATCCGTTTAAAAAAGAATGACCCCTTTCCTTTTTTGGCAATAGTTTAATTTCAACTTTCCATATGACATGTTCAAGACCACAAGATTCAAGGGCATTTTGATACATTTACCATAACTTTAATTTAGGACCACAAGATTCAAAAGTCTTCTCTATTTCCTTAAACTCCGTGCTAAGTCAAACTAGGTCATTCTTTTTGAAACGGAGGGAGTATTAGACTACCCTATCAATTATAATATTTGCTATTTTATAGTTATGTCCATTATACATGATATTATGATTATTCAAATACCACATTGAAGAGTAAAATATAATAAAAGCCCCTTCTAATAAATATTTACTAAAAAAATATGTAAAAAAAAATCAAGATAAATAATTTAAGATGAAGAGAGTAAGTTGGGTGTTGTTGGCAAGAATTAATATAATACAGGCAAAAAAAAGAATCTATTTATAGTAGGCAACATTTATTGAAGCAACATTTATTCTTAATCCCTTTTAGGAAACCTTGGGGCATTTAATGACCAGAGAAGGACCTACAACAAAATTTTCTCGTAAAAGTTTTGAACTTCACATGCACTATTGTACATGTTAGATATATTCTCGAGTCCGGAATCTAAATTGCACTTTTTCTAAGCTTAAAAAAAACCTAATACTCTCTTCGTTTCGTTTTAGTTGGTCTTTGTTTACTTGACACCCCTCTTAAGAAAATATTTATTAGGGGTTTATTTTACTAAAGAAGTCCTATTAATTATACTTTGAAAATATAAATTTAAATATATACACTTTATATAATCATAGAGGTAGTATTGGAAGAACATAATAAAATCTTAAATTCGAAACCAAACCAAAAACTGAAAATGCTGTTTGGCACATGACTGGACAAAGTCCGGCATGTACAACATACTATGTCTCTCTCTCTCTCTATGTCTATGCTAGGAATATGTTTGTAAACTCCCTGTTCATTAAATGCACTAAGGATTAATTTCCTAAAAAGGAAAGAGGTGGTTGTTGCACCAAGATCAAATGCATTTATATACTATATGCTGTACGTTGGTTCGTTCAGGTGTATGCATTTCAGCTTTACTTACTTTGAGTCTTCTTTTTCCACATATCTACCCTACGAAACCCCAAACAACAAGAATACACTGCTGCAAATCTTCCTTTGAAATTACTTTTGAAATTTCACACTGCTAGCTCCACACACTCCTGCAACCAGATCTTAGTTTTGAAATTGCCTTTCATGTTCTTTTTTCTGCTTTCACATTTTTCGCCATAATGTGGAGTAGCTTTCTGATGAGTATCGTATTTATTTAAGCAAATGAAAGTTCTCTAGAAGACAGTTAAGAAGAACATAATGACTGGTTTACCTCTGTTTAATCTGCATCTACTAGTTCAGGAATTTTAGTAGGTCTATGAAAAGTTTCTGCTGGGTCTGTTATCCTCTGGTTCTCTCTTTTTGTTCACTCTCCATTATTGTATACATTGCAGGCTGTGTATAGCATTGCTCTTAAATTGTTCTCAACATCTCATTGTTGCTTTGCCACTCATGTTCAGGGTGTTGCCATTACACAAAGAGAACTCATTGCTTCTGCTAGAATTGAGGGTTGGTTAGCCAGATTCCCTATGTTTTCCACACACTGCTGCAACAACTTCCATCTTCGGCTTTAGTGTTTCCAGTGCATTCTCATCACATAGACAACAAATTGAGTCATCTACTGGTATGTTCAGTCTATATATTTAAGTTTGTAGCTTAGATTTTAGCTATATATGTATGCCACAGAAATTTTATGGTGATTATAGTGTTTTACCAAGTATTGCTGTTGCTGATGGGATTCCTCGTTGTGTGCCCCATGTTTGTTCTCTTGTAAAATATACACATGACATTACTAGAAATTCCCATAAATCTTTGAAAATAAACTGCACTAGTGAAATCAGATTCCGTAGTAAATTCAAAAAAAACATGACTGTGTAATCGTAAGCCCCCATTCTAGTTTTCCCTTTGAGAGGTGTTTGTTGGGTTTGAGAAATTTTTGTAATTCAGAAGAAACATAATTCGTATTTCAGGGTTCTGTGATTGAGAGTGGAAGAAGAGAAGAAATTAGAAAGTATATTTTCAATATATTGAATTGAAGAGCTGTATCCATACGTTGCAATATATGTAGGCATTTAACTACTCTTAATCTAGCTCAATTAGTTAACTAACAGATTGATTAACTAACTAAGTAGCACCTAACTAATTACTGGAAAAGACTGAAATACCCCCTCCGCTCAACTTGTTCCTTTTCTATCTTTCTCAAAGCTCACCCTTAAGCTAGGAATGGTAAAAATGTTTTAAATTCCTAGCTTGGAGCTAAGATAGTGATGCTGAACTTTGGGTAGAGCTAGGAATAGTGATGCTGAACTTTGGGTAGTCCTTTTGTCAGTAGGTCAGCTAGTTGATCCTTGGTTGGAACATATTTGGTTCTCTCCAATCCTTGACTGATTTTTGACACAGGAAGATTATATGTGGAAACAATACGACGTAATGTGGCTTCAATAAGATGTGCCAATATACGAGTGGGTTTGCATATACTTAAGAGGCTTTTCATTGATTTTGGAACAATGAGAACATTGAATCCACCACCAGTCAAGGGACCAGGTCTTTTGACTGAGAACGACTATGAACAGTGAAGTGCAAATAACAAGAACAACAATAACAAAGTACACACGATATTTAAGTGGAAGCCTCCTTGCTCAAGGGAGTAAAACCACAACCGACCTCGTAGGATTTTCACCAACAAATGATCCACTAAAGCAAGAGTGATATTGGATTACAAACTCCGATAATCCTAAGGTTAACCTCTTAACCTCATCCCCTTGTTATAGTACAACACGAGTCATGCTACAATACCTCTATTGCATCCTAACCGTAGCTAACTCTAGCTGACCACCACCAGGCTAACTCTAGCCCACACTATTAACTAACTCTAGTTGACCACCACCGAGCTAACTCTAGCCACTCTATCAACTAACTCTACCTGACACTACTATGACTTATCTCTATCCCACACTTTCTCCATGGTTAACTCTAGCCTACAACTCAAATCCACAAGATAAGAGAGAAATATGAAACACCTATACAAGATTCTCAAAATAAGGAGTAGGTTTACAATGAAGAGCAAAAGACAAAGACTCAACAACCTAGACCTAAAGATATGTTCAGCTGTAGCAAACTGGTCCCTTGGTTGTTGAAACTTTATCTTGTTGAACACCTTGAAGCTTTGCAAAGAGAATATGTATATTTTGATTTTTGCAAACTTAGGTTTTCAGCTGTGGACAGTAGTGAGAGTTGACTCGTACAAATCGGCCTGGTGCACATACCTGGTCCCTATACAATAAAAGACCATAACAACTTGTTGCATCTCTGACATAGTTGGCAACATCTTTGTAGCTGTGGACAGCTGAGAGAGTTGACTTGTATGGATCGGTCTGGTGCGCATAACTGGTCCCTCATCTGGTTCTTGTGAAAAAGATCCCTCAGAGAGATAGTTCCTCTTGAATGAGCATTTCTCTTTTGAATGATCATTTCAATCATTCAACTTATTCCCCCTACGATCTTGATTTTCTTTTTCCCAATGAGATTGTCCTGGTGCATATCTAGTCCCTCAATTGACCGCTCGATAGGTTTGTCAAATCATTAAAACAAAACATAGTACAGTGGAAGCTAAGCATCATCAATTTACCCCTTTTGATATTTGCAAACACATAAAGTAACTTCCCTCTGAGAACCAGATTCTTACACAGTTGTCTCTTGAAAATGTATCATATTCTTTAAGCAGCATACCTGGTCCTTAATTGGTTTGTCAAATCATCAAAATAAGATATAGTACTGTAACGTCTATGCTTCATTAATTTTCTTTTTTTTTGATGATGACAAACACATAAATCAAGTTTCCCTTGAAGACCAGATTTGCCCAAAAATATCTGCACACACACGACTTCATGAACCAGTTCCAATTCTCTATTGCAGGGCTAATAAAAAATCAGTTGACCATGTACTCATGCATTTCTGGTATCGGGTGTCCCCTCATGAGTTTTGTCAATCATCAAAATCAGAAATCCCATGTACTAGTTCAGCACTTCTATGTCAGTTCTCCCTGCCACCATGATCTTCATCAATACCAGATCTGCTGTCAGTTTGTCAATCATCAAAATCAAGATTGCATCATATTTTCCCCTTTTTGATGATGATAAACTATGCATTCCATATCACTAATCAATTTTGCCTATTACCTTTACCGCATCAGTTTTCCTTGACATCATGTCACCATGTGTTCCTCTTTTTACCATTATCACTCTTATCACATTAAGTCCTCTTGTACCTGTATCAGTTCCCCTCAACAGTTCCCTCTATCTCTATTATTCCTCATTTCACCAAGATCTTCCCCCTTTTGACATCATTAAAAAGAACAAACAGTAAACCAAGTAAAAGAGAGAATCAACACATGCTAAAACATGGCCACTAGGGCAACAATAACAAGAGCAAAAGGAATAGAGAAGAAATGGAGATATAGGAAACACAAGACATATACATAATGTTTTGTTAATGCCATAAAAAACATACATAAATGGAGAGAACCATCAACTAGCCACATAGGGTCTAAAATAAATCTTAGGCAAAGGATAGAAAATGGAACATACATTGGGAAGGAATACAAGAGTCTTGAGCATCATGTTCATAAGGGTATTGACATCTTTATGAGCTTGGAGAAGCTTTTGGGTCAGGTCCCCAACTTTGGTTTGCAACTGAGAAACTTCAGAATTGAGAAGTTCATTCTCCTAACGAAGAACCATCAGGGTACCTGGTCCCCCGTCCGACTCAGAGGAAGCTTGCTGCAAATGATGATAATTCAAACAAATGTATCCAATATTTATATTTAACCATCTCTACCAAATCATGCATACCATGAAATTCAACAAAATCTAAATCAAGCAGCCTACCGCGAAGCACATTTTGCTTTTTCAGAATTTATTGTCTTTCTTCATGAGTAAACTCCTTTGCAAGCACTTTCTTCTTTGATGACTTAGGAGGAGCACCAGGTCCCTCATCAACTGAAATAGTAACATCCTTCTTTCTTTTGGATCCTAACTTCCTTTCTTTTTATTTTTAGTAACCTCCACTGGACTTTGTTGAGAAACCTGACCCTGATCTTGGGCCTTATAATTTTCATTAGAATTTTTGCTCAAAGTAGTATCACTAGATAAGTTTAAGGAGGGTCCAAAGTTCTTTAATGGTGGTTCAGCGAGAAAAGTGGGGTTTTGGAGTATAGAGTTTAGAGGGAACTGTCAGACTAAGGTTTTTGAGAAATTTTTGGTTGTTCTTTAGAAGAGGTGCTAAAATGAAGGAATGATTAGTATTATGCCTTTAAGAAGAGAAGAATCAACGTGTTGTGTCAAGAAAATAAGATGACAATTGAGTTTCAAATGACATAACAACGTTACATAAGAGTGGGAAAGAAAAAATCTATGTGGCTTTTCAAGACAGTTTTAAAGCTTTTATGAGTTCAGTTAGTGTTACTAACCTGTGAAAAGGAACCTTGTCCCTCTTTTGAACTTTTGAGCACGTACTTTGAGCTGCCTAGATGATCTCCACTTCTTGTTTTCTCCCTTTTTATCGTGCGTGCATACCTACAATGGTATAGAGCTGTGTTAAACATAGTCAATAAATTTTACCTCGATACCTGTAGTTTGATCATAGCCACTAGAGAGAGATTTTGATGATGGAGTGATCAGTACATCTTTATCAATCGAAGCTTAAAATGATTATTTTCAAACTAATCCCTACTCAACGCCTTTATAGAACTGTCAGATACCTGATCCTCCATGAGGTCCCTAAAGATCCAAGGAAATGAGCCATTAGTCACGATCTCTCTCTATCTACCAAGTACCCGACATAGTTGCATATTCAACCAAATCACAATTATCTCCATACTAAACATGATGTCGAGTATGCTAGCTATCAAGAAGAGAAAAGATCTAATGATGCCTCGATACATTATTTCATTAACTAGAGAACCAGGTCCTTTAGAGCTTGCTTCAACCCATACAAAGCTTTATCCGGTTTGAACACATGATGGGGATATTCAACATCTTCAGAACCAGTGGCTTCTTGACATACACTTCTTTCTTCAAGTACTTGATCCCTCTAAAAGCTTCATCTGAGGTTTCAACAGCCAGGTGTCATGCCTTATTTCTCTCAACTAGGACCAGGTCCCTCTATTGTTTGTTCTTTAAGTGCTAATTTTTGAAACTTCAGCTTCAACAATAATCTCTATTAAGGATTCCTTCTCTTTGATCAATCCATAATATGCATCGATCAACACTATAGCTAACACCATCAATTCTTTCCTAGAGTAATCGTGAAGATTTTGTTTGACATCAAGAAAACTTTCCTAATCTTGATCTTCAACATCTGAGGCAGCCATGAGAGCAAATTGAGAGTCAAAAGTTGATGACTTATCCTTAACCATCATCATAGAAGTATCCTCTACTTCTCCTTCACGTCTTTTGAATTTTTCAAGGACCCGGTCCTTCATTCTTCCCTTTCTACGTTGTTTTTGATATAATCTTTGTAATCAAGCTTGTAAAGTGGATAATCTTTGATAAAATGTTCAAGCTTCCTGCACTTGTGACAACTATCATTTTCATTTGCAAACCTGCTTTTGTTTCTCTTTTTGGGAAAAACTTCATTTTTTCTTATCATTTTCAGTGGAGTAGCCAATAAATAAGATCATTTCTAGGTGTTAACCTTTTAGAAAGAACCTGCTCTGATACCAATTAAAAGCTTCTATGAATCCACCACCAGTCAAGGGACCAGGTCCTTTGACTTAGAACAACTATGAACAGTGAAGTGCAAATAGCAAGAACAACAACATCAAAGTACATACGATATTTACATGGAAGCCTCCTTGCTCAAGGGAGTAAAACCATGACCTATCTCAAACTCCATGACCTATCTCATAAGATTTTCACCAACAAATTCTACTAAAACAAGAGCGATATTGGATTACAGACTCCGATAATTCTAAGGTTAACCTCTTAACCCGTCCCCTTGTAATAGCACAACACGGGCCACGCGACAATACCTCTATTGCAGCCTAACCGTCAACTAACTCTAGCTGACCACCATAGGGCTAAATCTAGCCCACTCTATCAACTAACTCTAGTTTACCACCATCAAGCTAACTCTATCCCACTCTATCAACTAATTCTAGTTGACACAATTATGGCTAACTCTAGCCCACACTTTCTCCACGGCTAACTCTAGCCCACACTTTCTCCATGGGTAAATCTAGCCTATAACTCAAATCCACAGGATAAGAGAGAAATATGAAATACCTATACAAGCTTCTCAAAATGCGGAGTAGGTTTACAATGTGGAGCAAAAGACAAAGACTTAATAACCTAGACCTAAAGACATGTTTAGTTGTAGCAAACTGGTCCATTGGTTATTGAAGCTTTATCTTGTTGAACACCTTGAAGCTTTGCAGAGAGAATATGTATATTTTGATTTTTGCAAATTTAGGTTTTCATCTCTTGATGTGTTGAATATATATGGAGGGTGATAGAAGTGAACACTTTGATATTTGACAAGAGAGAGGGGGTGCAACAACTTTTCTACAAAGCTGCCTGCAGTGCTGTATTTCTGCAATAGTTACAACAACTTTACAGCTGTGGACAATAGTGAGAGTTGACTCATATAGATCGGCCTAGTGCACGTACCTGGTCCCTATACAATAAGAGACTATAACAGCTGCTGATCTCTGTCACAGTTGGCAACAACTTTACTGCTGTGGATATCTATGAGAGTTGACTTGTACGGATCGGCCTGGTGCGCATAACTAGTCCCTATGAGAGATAGTTCCTCTTGAATGAACATTCCCCCTTTGAATGATCATTTCAATCGTACAACTTGTTCCCCCTGATATCTTGATTTCCTTGTTCCCCCTGAGATCGACCTGGTACATATCTGGTCCCCCAACTGGTCCCTCGGCAGGTTTGTCAAACCATAAAAAAAAGCATGGTATAGGAGTAGCTATGCAGCATCAAGTTGCCAAGGAATTTTAAATAAATCCTTGATGCTTTCTATATAACCAGTTTCTAATAAAAGACTAGTGATACCAATATTCCAAATGCACCATTGTCCTCAGCTGAATACAAATATATGTATACATTATGTAAGGAAATTAAGATTATCCTCAGTAAAAATCACAAGAATTCCTGCTTGGCTATCCTGCCAATAATAACATATATATTGCCGAAGGATAGAATCTGCTTGAAAGAAGAACCTTAACACCTCGGTTTCATCATGCTTCGTTATTATCTAGTCTTTATTGATGATTATACGTATTTTAACATTTACTATAATTGGAACGACAATATAATTGAAAGGTTAAAGCCTCTTCACATTGATTGGGCAGGGGAGAAAGCTTTCCCTCTTTGTAGTTGCTAGCTAAATTTGGTATTGTTCATCATATACACAAACAACCAAGTTAATTATGTTTCTGCAGTATTCTTTTTGTATTAGTAACCAGTAACACATTCTCTTTTCTACTATTAATTACTGTGACGTCTAAATTAACTAGGTAGATAGAGATAGGTCTGAGAAGCCAAAAGAAATAGTACAACACTATGAAGAATGAGCCAATGTCGTTTGCTAACATATCATCTGAGAGTTTGGGACAGTCAAAAGACTTAAGATGCATTGCGGGTCTTTTTATTAGCATCATAAGATATATACATACATACATAAGGAGGAGAACATGCATATCGCCTTGGCCTCCTTAATTAGTTCCTATCTGGGATTGCATTCTAATATACATATATATGAATCTTTTTCAGGACAAAATGGCTTCCGAAGAAAGTGATAGTCTTCACATCACTCCCACGGCACCACAAGCAGAGAGCACCAGCGTTCGACCATCACCGCATCACAGGTATATTTTAAGCTTTATTCACTTAATCATCACCTACCTAACATACCAAATATACCTTTGAAAATTGAAACAACTGAGTCTAGGATCCATAAATAAGATCTTGCTTTAAAGTATCCACATGATAATTTGTCAAAATCAATGGTAAAATATCAAACTAGAATGCCTGTAAAGTGGGCAGCTCCACTGGTCAGCTGGTTTTTGTTATCAAAGTTCTCTTCTCTATGGTTCAATAATCTGGCTACTTGTCCATATTGCTCTTTGGATAATCCAAAGTTTTGAACTTCTTTGTGTGATGTTTCTTCTCCTTTCTCTAATTATATTCCTAAAGTCTTGTACTATATCCCATGTGGTGGTTTCTGACTAATATGATTCTGGTTGTACTGACCTTGCCTTTGAGGGTATCCATGTAGCACCTGTCTTTTTACAAAAGTCAAAGAACAACTTGGAGTTGGAGTAGTTGTTTGCAGAAAACTGATTGTTGTTGGGAGTGTGATTTGTCCTAAACAAAAGACTAATAGCCTGTTTGGCCAAGCTTCTAAAATCAGCTTATTTTCATAAGTGCTTTTTCTCACAAGTGTTTTTCAAAAAGCACTTTTGGTGAGAAGCAGTTTGTGTTTGGCCAATACAATTAAAAAATCATTTTTGAGCAGCAATTAGTATTTGGTCAAACTTTTAAAAGTGCTTTTAAGTATATTTTTCTCATAAGTGCTTTTTCCAAAAGTGCTTTTGGAGAGAAACTACTTTTTTTAGCTTATGAAAAACTGTTTGTTTTACTCCCCAGAAGGACTTATTTTCTTCCATAAGCTTGGCCAAACACCTCAATTTTTTAAAATAAGCACTTTTGAGAAAAAATAAGCACTTTTAGGGAAAAATAAGCTTGGCCAAACAGGCTATAAGTTTAGAAAATATGTGCTGATTTTTGTAATTTGTTTAAAAAGACACTTTTCATTCGACCATACTTCTTACTATGTAAGGGGCGATAGGAAAAGGATCAGACTATGTTTTATTAAAAACAAGACAAAAAATTTTAAGATATGAAAAATTCCTCATTTTTTCTTCCAACCCACCCCCAGGAGGGACATTGCTCAAATTTATAGCTAAATTATGTGTTTTTGACATATAAAAAGAAGGAAGTACTGTCAATTTGAATACTTCATAGATTATAAGAATTGTATAATTAAAGTCGTTTGACCATTATATTTACAGATTTTAATCTCAATTTCTTAGTATGATTTTAATCGCAATTTCTTAGTCGGCTCATAATTTTCTCGATCACTAAAGAGTATTGGGCATGACTCGGGTGAAAAGTGCACGAGTGTGAAATCTAAGTTATCTTCCATACTTCCTCTACCTTGATTAAATCAACCTAATCACTCTACAAAATAGTTTAACTCGACAATGTCAATCAATATTTCATAATAGGTAATATTTACGGACTCTAAGTCTTTGAGACAACCATAACACCACTAATTTTTATCACTTTGATCTATTTGTTGCTTTTTTGGAAACCAACATCCATTAAATCTATATCAAGCTCTTTAAAATCTTTAGCAAGGGCTTTCACATTAGTTAGTTAATTATAAGTAGAAGTTAAGGGAGTTAGTTACAGAGTTAGTTAGCTAATATTAGAGTGTTTGTTAGCTTAATTTAACTTAAATACTCAGTAGATGTATATAAGCGATTGCCAATTCATTCATGCAATACTACAGAGTTAAAAAAATTCATTCTCTTTCATCTCTCCTTCGAGCTTGTTCATCTGTTTCAATGGAGATTGATCTCCAGATTGTTACAATTAGTTTGTTTATTTCTCTCTCATTTAAACGTCAGCAACATACAAGGTTTGGAAGAAAGTGTTGAGGCCTTGGACAACACTACTGTTGCTCCACCTACGACAGGAGATGATACCCTACCATCTCCGAGTCAAAGGTACATTCTTAGAATCGATCTCCAGTCCTTCAGTTATATTCATTATGTTACAATTACTTGTTTATTTTCTCTTAATTTCTGAAAAGCTTTCTTAATTTTTAATGTATTTGCTCACTCTTTCCTGCCGAGGTTGTTTTGATTGAAGAGTGGAAAACTGTTCTATCTCTTAACGAGTAAAAAAGGAAAGTTCTCAACATGTTATTAAGAACTCAAAATAATTAATCAATTAATTAGAAACAAACTTAAAGTTTGTCCTTTTATAGTATGTGCGGACCAAGAGTCTCATGCATATATTTACAAAAATTGTGTTTGAGTGGGAAGTACTAATCCATTCTTAACCAGATGTTTTGAGTTCAACTCCTGATAATGGAGTAGCCTAAGGAAGCGCCCCCAGAGTGAGACCTAACGGGCAAATGCTAATTAATGGGACACCGGATGGGATTTTTTTTTTTTAAAAGTCTCATATACATTCAATTAAATTCCCACTCATTATCTTTTCGTTATTCTTACTACACATCAATTTCTGTACAACGTTAGTAATTAGTAAACCCCATTTTTTTTAGAGTTATAAATTATTGTTATTTCTTAAATTTTGAGATTGTAAAATTTTTTATGAAGTACTAAAACGTCATGTATTGGGTATCTTACCTCAAAGGACACGTGTCAGAATGAAGTATCCTCGGGAGGATTAGCAGGTCTATGGATATTCGAGGGATGATTCCTCAAACCGTGCCATCGAGGGGAGACTATCACGAAGGATGTTTCGGAGTGAGCATTGCCCAACGGTCTCATCTCCCCTCAAATTGTACGGGTAGAAAAAAAGGATAAGGGACAAAGGTGTTAGGTACTTCAGGTGCGCGAACGCGTATAGTACCGGCTTGACCCCTGTAGAGGATAGTGGTTGGAACCTGCAACGGGTATGACACCTGGAGCGATGTCATTGGTTGTTACACTATAGGGCTTAGATGGAGTATTCTTATTGACTTAGGCCCATTTACTGTAGCCTATAAATAGTCGATCCTATCACTTGTAAGGCATCTTGATTCTGATTCTAAAGCAATACAATATGCTCTTTACTTGCTCATCAAGAAATAGTTCTCTCTGTTTATTTGCTTTAACATTGCTCTCATGGAGATAGGTCCAACTCAGAGGATGGCCTCTGGTGCCCGTTTCCTAGATCTTTACGTGTTTATTCGCTTTCTATTGTTATTAATTGATTATTACACTTCCATTACTTATTTAACTGAAAAGACTAATCAAACCACGATTAAACAGACCTAAAATCAGAGTTTAATTAACACGCATGCTCTTGAGCTCATACAAATTCAACAGAATTGATTTCAGGGTAAACATATCAAACAATCAACATCTAATAATGATCGTTCTAACTTTCATAATACAATTATATTTATACAATTCAATTTACATTTTTTTTCAAATTCACAGATGAAATGACTCATAAATTTGAATTAGAGAAGTGTAATTGTACGTGCAATTATGATCTATATGTGAACTGAATATTTCAGTAACTATTATCTGCATCATATATAACTACTACTTTTATGTCTCTATGCACAATGAATTGACCATGATCTACTGGTCATCCTAAGAAAATATGTGCTGATTTTTGTAATTTGTTTAAAAAGATACTTGTCATTCGACCATACGTCTTAATATGTAAGGGGCAATAGGAAAGAATCAGACTATGTTTTAGTAGAAACAATGCAAAAAATTTTAAGATATGAAAAAATCCTCAATTTTTCTTCCAACCCACCCCCAGGAGGGACATTGCTCAAATTTATATTTAAATTATTTGTTTTTGACATATAAAAAGAAGGAAGTACTGTCAATTTGAATACTTCATATATTATAAGAATTGTATAATTAAAGTCGTTTGACCATTATTTTTACAGATTTTAATCGCAATTTCTTAGTCGGCTCATAATTATCTCGATCACTAGAGTGTATTGGGCATGACTCGGGTGAGAAGTGCACGAGTGTGAAATCTAAGTTATCTTCCATACTTCCTCTACCTTGATCAACTTAATCACTCTACAAAATAGTTTGACTCGACAATGTCAATCAATATTTCATAACAGGTAATATTTACGGATAAGTCTTTGAGACAACCATAACACCACTAATTTTTATCTCTTTGATCTATTTTGTTGCTTTTTTGGAAACCAACATCCATTAAATCTATATCAAGCTCTTTAAATCTTTAGCAAGGGCTTTCACAGTAGTTAGTTAATTATAAGTAGAAGTTAAGGGAGTTAGTTACAGAGTTAGTTAGCTAATATTAGAGTGTTTGTTAGCTTAATTTAACTTAAATACTCAGTAGATGTATATAAGCGATTGCCAATTCATTCATGCAATACTACAGAGTTAAAGAAATTCATTCTCTTTCATCTCTCCTTCAAGCTTGTTCATCTGTTTCAATGGAGATTGATCTCCAGATTGTTACAATTAGTTTGTTTATTTCTCTCTGATTTAAACGTCAGCAGCATACAAGGTTTGGAAGAAAGTGTTGAGGCCTTGGACTGCACTACGGTTGCTCCACCTACGACAGGAGATGATACCCTACCATCTCCGAGTCAAAGGTACATTCTTAGAATCGATCTCCAGTCCTTCAGTTATATTCATTATGTTACAATTACTTGTTTATTTTCTCTTAATTTCTGAAAAGCTTTCTTAATTTTTAATGTATTTGCTCACTCTTTCCTGCCGAGGTTGTTTTGATTGAAGAGTGGAAAACTGTTCTATCTCTTAACGAGTAAAAAAGAAAAGTTCTCAACATGTTATTAAGAACTCAAAATAATTAATCAATTAATTAGAAACAAACTTAAAGTTTGTTTGTTTATAATACTAGTTTCTGGACACGTGCAACGCACGTGTATCCCTAGATAATTAGTATAAATATACTAAAACCATATAAATAATCTTATAACAGTATAAGTTTCGTGAATTTGAAGGGAGAAAGAAAGATGAATTAAGATGCTTGGGGTGATGGAGAAAACAAAGGGAAAATTGCAAGAAACAAATGATAAACATGAAGTTTCAAAATGAGGGAATTATAAATTTACACACACAACAAAAAAAAAAAAAAAGAGAGAGAGAAGGACAAACATCGTGATAAGAAAATTTTAAACATCACATATGTAGACAACTATGGGAAGGGGAGTAAAACTCCTTTTACTTAAGTCAAACAACAAAATAATACTTAAGTGATCATTTGATTACAAGCTACAACAAAGTAATACTAATAAAGAGGAAAATCATTTTATTACAAACTGCTTCCTCTATCTCAAATATTCATGTGACACTTCTCTTTTTAGTGTGTCCTAGAAAGAGCATGCCTTTTCTATAATTAGAGTAATAGATATAAAGAAAACATCACAACAAAAATGATCTCATGAGCATATAATAGCAGTACTAATGTCTTTGGATGAATTTAATAATTTCGAAGTATCTATACATTTTATAGAATCCAATAGAGTATATGAAAAGCTCCTCTTTAATGAATAGAAGATAAAAAGAAGCAGTAAATTTAAAAAGTAACAGACAAATTAATGCAATTTGTAGAGCAAAAGTTGAGAAAGGAGGAGTACATGAAAGACTCTTTAATGAATGGAAGCTAAAAATATGGAGCAAATTAAAAAATAAACAGGCAAGTTCATGTAATCTGCAGAGTAAAAGATTTGCATGTGGCTATCTTTTTCCCTTCTACTTCTTAAATAACGACAAAGCAAAGATGAGAAACAATCAGCCATTAATTAGAAGAAGTTGAAAATCTGCCTATTAAATAGTCTAAATTAATCCACATCAAGATATTACAATTTAATATTTAATTAGTTAAATATTTTATAATATTTTAATTTATTGTAGGGGTAAATTGGTGATCCAAACTTTGGATTTGGGAGCTTCCCACTTTTAGTATAACTAGTTTTGAAGCATACATGTGTATGATGAGTAACATGAAGTCTAAATGAAAAATGATTAGATATTCTTTGAACTTGTAAAGTTGAACTATATATAGTTTAAGTACAATGCGTAGTGAGATTAATTTTAATGGTGTTAGGTTCAAAGATATAATATGATCGTATCTCACTCAGTACTTTCTTATAGCCGATGTTCTTGATGTGTGTTTCATTCCATTTATGCAATTACATCAATGTCACTAAGGGGAGTAAATATCACAAACTTAGGCTGAAAATGGCTCCCATAATTTCAATACACCTTAGAAGCATAAATACAATAGGTGCCATAAGTATAACGTGACTAGCAAACTTTAATTGCAAGTACTGAAAATAAGACAAAAACACAATAGCCTAGAGCGATGGAGATTATGTCAAAAGCAAAGAATGCTGAGAACTACCAAATATTATTTAACTTGGATCTCAGCTTCATCTTTCAGCGTTTCTTCTTCAATCTCCTCATACGTTTTTTCCTCCACTTGGCTCTCATGGTGAATCAACTATGACGTAAAGGAGTCTTTTTACTTCGTGGCCAGAGTGAACCTATCGATCAAGAAGAATACATCAATTATCCATGACTTTTCTTACAGAACTTCCAATTTTTCATAGGTTCACAACCAAATAAAAAAAAAGGAAAAAAAGCTCAAGGGATACCAACATCACCTCATTCCAGGAGTGGAAAAAAAGAGGGCAGTTCTTCTTTTCTTCGACAGTCAGACCTTAAAACAATAAATGGACATGCTTCATAACCAAATAGTTGTAAAGAATTCAATTTCGAACATGCTAAATAGCAGCCCAAGAATCTTTCATAACCATGCACAAATGGTTAAGAGAGTTGATATATGAGCAATATCAATGAAACCCCTGACCGACGCATAAACAAAGATAGCCCAAAGAGAATGTAAATGGATCTACCATGATTCTCTTGTTTTGGCAATTTATAATATTATGAAGCTTATTGTTGGAAGTAGAAAAGAATTTCAAATCATTGAACTGGTACAGGAAGATGAAAAGTCATTCTAGAGTATTGACTATGATGCAATAAGTGGCAGTTGCATGGAAATTAATCCACCGGTTTGTATAATTGTACAACTTTAATTAGGTAACTTATGTACACCTTTAATGTTTTGTTTTTCATTTTAACAAAGAGGTTATTGATTTAAAAGTTTTAGAATTTGTAAAGCCAAGTTAAGAAAATGAAAAGACAAATATAGGAATTGTAAAAGTTAGTATAGTGATACATGATCTATTAATTTAAAAGCAATTAAATTTTGTGATGTTAAATGCCTTGGATACATCTGTATGAGAATTATTAAAGTAGTATTGCTTCACTTTCAAATCATCCGGTTCTAATCAATAAATTAGTTAAATGGTCCTTTTTTTTTTTTTAACTTAAGGGGTAAAATAATACAATTTAATTAATTTTTACTTTAGTGTAGGGGTAAAATGGTAATCCAACTTTACCCCTAAATTCTTCCCACTTTTAGTATAATAAATATAAATATAAATATGATATGATACGATATGATGTGCGGACCAAGAGTTTCATACATATATTTACAAAAGTTGTGTTTGAGTGGGAAGTACTAATCCATTCTTAACCAAATGTTTTGAGTTCAACTCCTGATAATGGAATACCTCATTCAACCCCCTGAGGAATTGAATAAGCCGCATGTCTTGTTCTGCTTTATGCATAGAATCCTAAGCTCCACATAAGCACACAACTGCATTGGTGTTTAAAAGTCAAATTGTTCACTTCTTTCCAAAGTCTCTTCAACCTAGTGTAGTATCCAGTTATATCAAGTAAAGTTTGTCTCCATTTGTTTGATCATATACCCATCTACCAATTCTGACCACAACTCAAGAGAATCATACGCATATTCAAAACTGTTTGCGATCTCCTTTGATAAGGAATTCAAAATCCATGTTGTGATCATATCATCACATCGTTTCCATTGACGACACAGTGGAGACTTCGAATCACGCTTCTCATATTCAGCATTGATAAAACCCAACTTATTCTTCACAGAGAGTGCTCTCTGTATACGCCCTTTCCACGACCTATAGCCAGTTCTATCGAAAAGAAATGGTACCAACGAAGCACCGACACCATCAGAAGGATGAATATAGTGAGAACTACTTACATCGATTGTAGCCTCAACTGTTCTTCCGACTTGATTGTCTGTGTCTGCCATTGTTGATAGACGAAAGCGTCGGAGAATTTCAGATAATAAATAACAACGGAACATATGAGGAACAACGATGAAGCTGGGCGAGATGATGCACTTATGCAGCCTGATTCCGAGGCTAACAATATGGAACAATTAACGGGAGATGCAAGTGATTTTTTGAATGCTAAGAGAGCAGGGCAAAAAGATATTGAAAAACCTCAGAATATGGGGCAACAATTGGCAGGAAATATTGATTCGAACAAGGATAATTCTTTACCAATTGTTGTGAGTACAAATGATGGCAATCAAATTATGACTTTAGGTGTTCAAAGTGACCTTGTTACTGGTGGAATTAATCCTAATGGCATTGAGAAGAGCATAGGAAAACAGGTTGATGGTCATGTTGAGAAGGAGCTACCTATATTGCGGAGTTAGAAACCTAATGGAATCAGAAATCCCGAGCCAAATAATTCTACTGTTGCAACTTCAGGGAATCCAACTCTTGTTCCTGCTGGAGAGATATTGCAGCAGCAACAAATGGATGTTTCAGGTGTTTGCGAAAAGATTGCTACAAATGGTGACAAAAGAATTGCACAGTGCGATGTTGTACAGGAAAAAATTTCTGTTGCGCAACACGAGTACATAAAAATTGTTTCAGCTTCAAAACCTCTTGACTTGCAAGCTGAAAATTCCAGCAGTGAAGAGAATCCATCTGGAAATTGGAACCTTATTACACACAAGAAATCACTTGGTAGTCGTATTGGTTCTTCGGCAAGTCAAAGCAATTCTCCATGTCGGGAAAAGGGTGCGACTGGATGTGTCAATCCTAATTTAATTTTATCAACTCAAAATGTTTTTGAACCATTGTCAGCTACTGGAAACATCCAACAAGAGCATTACATAGAGAAAGATATGACATCAATCTCTCAAGCTAAGGTCACAAATGAGTTGATTATTTCTAAGGAAACACAAGGGGAGATAAGTGCTTCTAGGTGGGCTGATTTGGTTGATGGAGAAGAGGAGGTGAAACCTCCTCGTTTGAATAGAAAATTAAGTCCAGAAGCTCCGGTGTTTGTGCCTAAAAGTGCAATCGCAAAGAAGAATGAGCCAGGGCCTTAGCATCAGGACTTAATACTTATGCTATTGAGTCAGACGAGGACCTTTTTGAGGAGGACGAGGAAGAGTTGGATATATGCTTTGAAAAAGTGGCTAGGGATGGGGATCTCTCATCAAGGCAACAAAGAAGTGGAAGAAAAAAAAAAACGAAAAGAAGACACATGGAAGGCAACATAGTTGGGATGGGAAGGTGACTGAGGAATTTATTCCAAGGCACCTACCGATGCGACTCGCTAAGCAAAATCATATGACAGTGTCAACAACTTCAATAAAATCCAATAAATCCAAGAAGAAGTGATGAACTATCAAGTGCTATTGGACAGACTTGAAGAAGAAGACAAGGAGAAAATACTTCAAGTTACATTAGACGGGCAAGCTATCTTTTTTAGTTCATATATATATAAAAGGAAGTTTGAGGATGATAACTCAACCTTCTTCTTGACGTTTATATTTTTGCATTATGTAAGCATCCTAATCAGTAATATCATCATAGAGTGTATTATAAACTCTGTGATGATCATAGAATACCTAGTTTTCTCTAGGTCTTATTTTCTTCATGCTTGTTAATTAGTAGGGTTTTGTGACCTCATTAGGATTGGTAAGGTAAGGCCTAGCCCCCCTTGCTTGTACTTATTCACATTGAGGATTTTATTTTATTATTAATAAAAGACCGCTAGACGCTCTGTCTAGTGGTATAAATTCGAAAAAAAAAGAACAACGATGAATCAGGCAAGTTAGATCTTCATTCGTGCTAATTGTGAGAAGTATCACTCTGCATGTGACGATCAAACAAAAAAAAATCGCGATCTGAGATGACCCAACGAAGCTGGTAAAATTGAAGATAGGAAGTCACATAGACAGTTCCCGTAGCTCTGATACCATGTTAAGTTCTAGACGGAATTGAATACAGAATTGGGAGCACTTTCCATGGTGAGTCCCAGTCAATGAAGGCAACCCATAAGGAGAGAAAACTGATTACACTATTATCAACTGAATTGAGCAAATGAAAAATACAGAGTACTTTGTGTATTTGAAACTAAGGAATGATTGCAGGATACAGTTGGATGTCACTTATCCTAATGCTTAAGACTAATTAACTAACTAACAGAATAACAAAAAGAGGGAAAGCAATAACAGAAAGAGGGAAAGCATAATTAACATGCTAATTACAACTACTACTAAATATCTCAATAATAGGGAAGAAAGATCTGGTTCAATAAACTTTGTCTCTCATCCTCCAACTATGTAAGGTATTAAGTAACCGCACAGTTCTACCTTGACTGCTTCGATGTGTTGTACATAGTTAGTTAATTATTCACAGAGTTGGAAAATGGCATAACCATTTCCCATTTTCTTGTTCGTGAATATTCATATAAATGTTCTTATATTTTCCTTTTAAATTTTCTCCTATCGACAAATGTTTTTGTCTTCCAGTCGATCATTTTGAACTAACTTTTCTCATATATCTTACAGGGGCTTTGCTAGTCTTCCAGCATCATCCCTTCATCCGGAACCAAGGGTGAGATACTATTTTCGTGCTTCTTCTTTTTCAATTTACTAATGTAAATGCAGCTAGAAGTTAGATAGCTATGCATATACGTATCAAGAAGTTATTGTCTGGTGAAAATAGTAATTTGTAGAAGTGATACAATAACTCAATCAACATATGTCTTACAATGGCTAGCAGATTATTATCAATTTTATGGATTACACCTGCAAAGAAGAAACAGTTAATTATGATAAAAATACTTAATAGTTACCGACATAAAAAACCTAGTTGATATATACAAAACGTTGTTTCACTTGCATGTGCCTTTTAACTGACTCAAAATTATAAGTCTTGTCATCTTAAATTAGATGAAGGAAGAATTTTACTTAATTTTGTACAAATAATAAAGCATAACAACACTTAACAATCTAAGGTTGAAAAGATTATTTTATTGGAGAATTTTTTTTTTAAGAAATGATAAAAAAAATCGTGATGAATAAGATCCTGAAAGATAGATCGAATTCCTTACCATCCTGAAACAAAACAATAAATGGACGGAAAAAGCCTTACACCTATTTGTATATAGAAGGACAAAACCACATTTACCAGTAGCATGTAACCTTTTTATAGGAGAAATAACTTCACCTAAGGGATAAATATTTGATATTGAGAAATTAGAGGGAGAAGAGAAGAGAATTTGAGAATTAGTATCTTGATTATTCTCTCAAGCTAGTGGGATTAAATAGTGTTAAATAGAACGTAAATAAGGAAGGAAACTAATAAGAATATTACACAATATTTTAAGTGCTTAATTATGAGGATTTGGGAATATTCCCATATCTACACTATCTAATTATAGAGATATTTTCATATCTACATTATCTAATAATGATATCATATTTAACACTCCCTCTCAAGCTGGAGCATATAAGTCATATGCTCGTAGCTTGCCACAAATATAGTCAATTCTGGATCTTCGAAGTGATTTTTTGTGAAAATATCCGCCATTTAATCTTTCGAGTTGACAAAACTTGTGGAGATATATCCAGACTCAATCTTCTCTCGAACGAAGTGACAATCTATCTCAATGTGCTTTGTTCTTTCATGAAATATGACATTAGAAGCGATATGTAGTGCAGCTTGGTCATCACAAATTAGTTTCATCGGTTCAACTCCTCCCATCTTCAATTCTTGGAGAAGTTGTGTCAACCATATAAGCTCACACGTAGCCAATGCCATAGCTCGATACTCCGCCTTTGAGCTTGATCTAGCTACGACATCTTGCCTTTTACTTTTCCAGGATATTAGACCGATTACCTCCCATTAGAACACAATAACCTGAAGTGGACCACCTATCACAAGGAGACCCAACCCAATCTTCATCAGAATACCCAACAATGTGGGTGTGTCCCTTGTCTTCATACAATAAACCTTGTTCGGGAGAGCTTTTGATATATTACAAAATGCGAATCACTGCATTCTAGTGACTATCAAAAGGTGATTACAGAAACTGGCTAATTACATTAACAACAAATCGGATGTCTGTTCGCGTGATCGTAAGGTAGTTGAGTTTGCCAACAAGTCTCCAATATCTGCTAGGATCTTTTAGAGTCTCCTTCTGTGCTAGAATAAGCTTAGAATTTGGATCCATGAAAGTGTCAACATGTTTGCAATCCAACATACCAGCTTCTTCCAAAATGTCTAAGACATCTGTTCTTTGGGTAATAACAATACCATTGCTAGACTATGCCACTTTAATGCCTAGAAATTATTTTAGCTTGCCCAAATCCTTAGTCTGAAAGTCATTTGAAAGGTGTTGTTTGAGATGAGAAATACCTACATGATCATCACCTGTGATAATAATATCATCAAAATAAATAATTAAAACGATACGTTTGCCATGAGATGAATGCCTATAAAATACAACATGTTCAGCTTTTGTTCAAATCATTCCAAACTCTTGGTCAATCGCTCGAAAACGACCAAACCATTCTCTAGGAGACTGCTTGAGACCATAAAGGGATTGGTTTTAATGTCTAGCTGGAAAAAGGGCCAATGTTTCATTGCTTCCATAGATATAAGGAGACGAACAGAAGCCATTTTAGCAACTGGTGAGAAAGTATCTCCATAGTCAATGCCATAAATCTGAGTATATCTCTTAGCAACCAATCTCGCTTTAAGACGATCAATAGCTCCATCTGAACCTACCTTAATTGTGAATACTCAATGACAACCAACAGTGATTTTGCCTTTCGGTAAAGGAACAAGCTCCCAAGTACCATTATCATGCAAAGAAGTCATTTCTTCAATCATAGCCTGACGCCAAATTGGGTGAACCAATGCTTCTAGCACAGTCTTGAGAACTTTGACAGTGGATAAGCTAGTAATGAAGGCATGATATGAAGGTGACGAACAATGATAGCTTAAATAAATATAAATGAGAGCTTGATTGGCAGTAGTGTAACACCCCGTACTTTATAACCTCACTTGATACCTTGGGATCATATCTACATAGGTGTTGAGATGCCATGCATATGTGTTTTATAGTGTCATTGGGGAAACATTTGATATCGGACGTAACATGTGCGATTAGATCGTCGTAGGAGGTGTGTTGTGATTTCATGGAGCATAAGAGTCAAACACTTCAATACACTCCTACATACTCCTACATGATCAAATCATAAAATGTGAATAGTGATCCAAAATGTTCAATGAAGCCAAGGGCGACTAGAATTCCAATTTTTGCGATCGAAAGGACGAATGAGAAATGTTTAAAAGAATATTGTCGTGACATTATGGAATTATGTAAACATGAGATATAAGGTGAATAATACATGAAAATTGGTGGGTTACATGGATATGTGTTATTGGGCCCAAAATTAGGGCCCAAAATGGAACAAAAGATAAGGCCCAAAGGCAAAAATGACCCATTCTTTCAAAAATTGACCAAGTGAACATATCATGTAATGCCAAGTGTGGCTAAGGCTTCCTTGAGGTCTATATAAAGTCCCCCAAAATCAGATTTTTATTTCCCAAAGTCTCTCATCACTTTTGGAGAATATCACAAATATTTCCTTTATTTCCAAACCCTAAAGCAAATAAACCCTAAGGCATATTTGGACAAGATCATCCTATTCCAAGCTTTGGTAAGTGTTTATTTTCATGGATTAACATATTATATGCATAAAAGAATATGTATATCATGTTGGTTGTGCTTGGAAAAGTTGGTCATGGTACTTGATGATTTTGTATGAGATTTGTGGTATATGGAATTCAAGTGTGAATTAGGCCTTGTGCCTTTGATGAAAAAGCATGGTATGGACAAAATATGAACATGTATGGTGTTATTTTTGGCATTAAATTTGTTCTTGGCTAAAAATGGAAATTTTGGGATTTTGGCCGATATGTGTTATGAGTTGAATTAAGGTGCTTTGAAGGATTATTTGTGATGTATTAGGGATAAGAAAGTGTAAAGGAGAAGTATTGTGGTGAAATGTATTGATTTTCATGTATTGGTCAATGTTGGGAATTTTATGGAATTTTTGGAAGAATGGTATATCAATAGTTTTGTCGAAGGAAAATGACATGTTTAAAGGCAAACATGTAATTCATTGACATTGTATGCATTTGTAAAGTAATTCGTGGTTAACGGGAATTCGTTATGTATTTATGTTGTAGAGTGACACATAAAGAAGGAGAGGGACTATTGTATACGCATCAAAGGTGGTATATTCGTATTGTGAATCCAAGGTATGCAAGGTTACTTTGTCCGTATCTTTCTACGGCCAATAGTGTTCACATTGACATTTCTCTAGTTCTATTCTGAAACATACTAAGGTATTCCATATGCAATTATCTATGGTCATTGTCATATATTTCCTACTCATTGATCAATTGTGAATCTCATTTCGCATATTCATGGTTAATGTTCCGAAAGTTCAAATAAGGTTATATTCCAATATTCCAATAGTGCCTATACTTGTGTCTCTTGTTCATGGATTATTGTCCAATGGTTCCAATGGTATCATGGTGCTAGTTATGTTATATTTCTCATGATGTTTATTCACATGTCTTGGTTAATGACTCAAAGTTTCCAACAATGTTATGTTCCAAAGTTCCAAAGTGATGTTATGATTATCAAAGTATCAATCTCAAAGTAATGAACAAAGTAATGCAAATGTGGTCAATGATCAAGTACGGGTGGCAAGTCTAGGGGCGTAAGCCTAGCTCGACTCGATCCCGAGATATGGATTTATGGGTGGCAAGTCTAGGGGCGTAAGCCTAGCTCGACTCGATCCCAAGGGTGGCAAGTCTAGGGGCATAAGCCTAGCTCGACTCGATCCCTATATGATGATATGAAAGACCCACTGATCAGTCGGGGCCCGGGCACATTGTGATATGTCATGACATGTGAGCAGTGAGATAAAGAAAGTAATGAAAATAATGAAAGCAATCCACATGGTTTCCAAAGCGTAACATGGTGACTTATTCACATTGATTATTCATATGTTTTGAGTTCATTGAAATATTCATGTGTTGTACAGTTTCATCTGAGCCTTGCATACTCAGTACTTATTTCGTACTGACCCCTCTCGGGGAATTTACTTTACTTGCTGCAGGCGCAGGTCCCAGTAGGCCTCCTTAGTAGATTGCCAGTGTTAGCGGCTCTTTGGTGAGCTCCAGCTCATTCGGGGCTTCTCCGAGTCAGAGTGTATATATGTTTTGGTATTGTATATATTGTGTAATGCGGGGACTTGTCCCGACTTATGGTTTATTTTGGTCAATGCTCTTGTTAGAGGCTTTTGTAGACGGATGTGGGTGTATGAATGTAGAAGGGATATGTCGTCCTTGACTTGGTGGCCTCAACGGCCAAGTTTCGCATATATGTACATATATCATGTTCCATGACTTCCATTGTTGGTCTTGATAGTTGATATGTGTTTATGGGTTTCTTATGGCATGCATATGATTGAGTAAGTAAAGATTGGTTCTCTCGGGCCATGTCGGCTACGGGTGCCAATCACGCCTCGTTGGGATTCGGGGTGTGACAAAAGTGGTATCAGAGCAGTCGGTCTAAGGATGTCTACAAAGCCGTGTCTGAGTAGAGTCTTACTTATCGATGTGTTGTGCACCACATTTATAAGTAGGAGGCTACGGGACATTTAGGATGTTGTTTCTTTCCTTCACTCTAGATCGTGCAATAGAGCCAATGTTGTCAGTTGTATTGTATCTGATTTTGGTAATTGTTTTTCTTTGGTATAGTCAAAATGCCGAACACTAGAAGAGGAAGAGGAAAAGGTAAAAGTAAGTTGATCAATAGAATTGCTGGTGAAGGAACAAGTAGACCACCGCCTGAACAAGTTGCTCAAGGTGGGGCTGAAACTGAGTTCGCAACGCGAGCTTCTTCTACTTCTTCAGCTCCAGAAGAGCCGAGAAGAAAGGAAGTGCCCGTGGAACCACCGACAAATGCCACAGATCAGGATCTTAGGAATGCTGTACAGATGTTGACACAGTTAGTGGCGGCACAAAGCCAGGGAAGAGCTGGTGCTATGGCATATGATGATGATGAGGCTAGAATGGCAAGTCGCAGAACACAGGATTTCTTGAAACTGGACCCTCCTATATTCACAGGGGCAGATCCAAAAGCAGATCCACAGGACTTCGTGGATCAAATTCAGAGGGCATTGGAAGTTATGCATGTGACAGGGGTAGAGACAGTTGAACTTGCTGCGTACAGGTTGAAGGGAGAGGCAATATTGTGGTATGAGGATTGGAAGAAATCCCGTGACATTGGTGCAGATCCACCTACTTGGGAAGAGTTTAAAGTGGCTTTCCTTGATAATTACTTGCCCTATGAGATCCGTGAGGCACGTGCGGATCAATTCCTAAATCTCCGTCAAGGAAATTTGAGCGTCCGAGAATATAGCTTGCAATTTAATTCCTTGGCTCGATATGCGCCAAATGTTGTGGCTACGATGACAGACAGGGTCCATAGATATGTGGACAGACTAGAGCCATACTTGGTAAGAGATTGCACTATTGCGGCCTTGAATAGGGACATGGACATTGCTCGCATACAAGCCTTCGCCCAGAAAATGGAGGATCAGAGACAAAGACGCAGGGTACATGAATTTGATAGGGGACAGTCCAAAAGGGCTAGACCTATGGGACCACCTATGATGTCCCAAGGAGGATCTAGGCCCCGCATGTTTCCTAGACCACCTAGACCGTCGTTCTCTTATTCCACAGGTGGTGCTTATTCGCAGTCTCGAGGGTTTAGAGGTGGTTCAGCAGGGCAAAGTAGTGGGGTTCATGGATCACAGTCAGCAGGTTTCCCTCGTCAGCAGTGTCAGCACTGCGGGCGTATGCACATAGGTACATGTCGGACAGGGACGAATGTCTGCTTTTGGTGTGGTATGCCGGGACATATAGCGAGAGAGTGTCCACAGCGGAGCATGGGTGGTATAGCACGACCAGCTGGGTCGGCTGTTGCGTCTTCAGCATCGGTTCCTTCACAGGGCCGAGGGGTGCAGCCTATTGGTCGAGGTAGAGGTGCCAGAGGAGGAGCCAGTACTAGCGGGGTCCAGAATCGCACTTATGCTTTGGTGGACCGCCAGAATTCAGAGGCTTCCCCAGATGTCGTCACAGGTACATTATCCATATTCTCACATAATGTATATGCATTAATTGACCCAGGCTCTACATTTTCCTATGTTACTCCATTGGTTGCTGCAAAATTTGCAACGACACCGGAAATATTAATTAAGTCAATTGAAGTGTCTATACCGGTTGGTGAATATATTATTGCAAAGAGAGTGTATCGTAACTGTGTGGTAACTGTGTGTGGTCATGATACGTTGGCCGATCTTATTGAATTGAACATGGTGGATTTTGATGTAATTATGGGAATGGATTGGTTGGCCTCTTGTTATGCTACGGTAGATTGCCGGGCCAAGAAGGTGCAATTTTGTTTTCCACAGGAAAATGTTCTAGAATGGCAGGGTAAGGTAGGGGCACCACGAGGAAGATTTATTTCCTATTTGAAAGCCAGAAAAATGATTGCCAAGGGATACATATGTCATTTGGTACGAGTGAAAGATAATGATGCAGAACCATTAACTCCACAGTCTGTACCGGTCGTCAATGAATTTCTTGATGTATTTCCAGAGGATCTTCCAGGTTTACCCCCAGAACGGGAAGTGGAATTCGGCATTGATGTGATTCCAGGCACTCAGCCTATTTCTATCCCTCCATATAGAATGGCTCCAGTGGAACTGCGTGAATTGAAGGAGCAGTTGAAAGATTTGCTGGATAAAGGCTTCATTAGGCCTAGTATGTCCCCGTGGGGTGCACCGGTATTATTCGTGCGAAAGAAAGATGGCACCTTGAGAATGTGCATCGACTATCGTCAACTGAATAAAGTAACGATCAAGAACAAATATCCCCTCCCTCGTATTGATGATTTGTTTGATCAGTTACAGGGTGCCAGGTGTTTTTCAAAAATTGACTTGAGGTCGGGCTACCATCAGGTCAGAGTTAGAGAGGAGGATGTACCCAAGACAACTTTTCGAACATGGTATGGCCATTATGAATTTTTAGTTATGTCATTTGGACTAACGAATGCACCGGCTGTGTTTATGGATTTGATGAACAGGGTGTTTAAGCCATTCCTAGACGTGTTCGTGACAGTATTTATAGATGACATCCTTGTTTATTCGAGATCACCAGAAGACCATGCTTATCACTTACGGCAAGTGTTGCAAATTCTCCGTGAGCGTAAGTTGTATGCAAAATTCTCCAAATGTGAGTTTTGGTTGAAATCAGTTGCGTTCTTGGGTCACATTGTATCAGATAAAGGCATACAGGTTGATACCCAAAAGATTGAAGCAGTGAAAAACTGGCCAAGACCTACGACACCCACAGAGATTCGCAGTTTTCTGGGTTTGGCAGGTTATTATCGGAGATTTGTAGAAGGGTTTGCGTCTATTGCAGCACCATTGACAAAGTTAACTCACAAGGCAATTAAATTTCAATGGAATGATGCATGTGAAAGAGGGTTTCAAAACCTGAAAGATAAGTTGACTTCTACACCAGTGTTAGTTCTTCCTGAAGGCACAGAGGGCTATGCAGTGTATTGTGATGCTTCCGGGATTGGTCTCGGATGTGTATTGATGCAGCATGGCAGGGTGATAGCATATGCCTCACGACAGTTGCGGCCACATGAGAAAAACTATCCCACACATGATCTTGAATTGGCAGCGGTAGTTTTTGCTTTAAAGATATGGCGTCATTATTTATATGGTGTTCATGTTGACATCTATACGGATCACAAAAGCTTGCAATATCTTTTTAAGCAGAAGGAACTCAATTTGAGGCAACGAAGGTGGTTAGAGCTTTTAAAAGACTATGACATTGATATTCTTTATCACCCAGGCAAAGCAAATGTAGTAGCTGATGCATTGAGCCGTAAGGCAGTAGAAAGCACTAGTGGTCAGTTGAATAAAAAGCGTGAGATAATCAAAGACTTGAATCAATTAGCCAGCTTGGGAGTTCGCCTTATTGAAACCGCATATGATAGAGTTATGGTGCAGAATGCAGCAGAATCCTCCTTGATAGCTGAAGTGAAAGAGAAACAGTATGCAGATTCTATTTTATTGCAGCTAAAGGAGAATGTGCAGCAGAATTTGACCAAGGCATTTGATATTACACCGGAAGGGGTGCTTCAATGTCAAGGGAGAATATGTGTACCGGATGTAGATCAGCTGAGGACACGAATAATGACAGAGGCGCACCATTCGCGCTATTCCATTCATCCAGGTGCTACTAAAATGTACCATGAATTGAAAGAAGTGTATTGGTGGGGCAACATGAAAAAGAACATTGCAGAATTTGTCGCGCAATGCCCAAATTGTCAACAGGTGAAAGTGGAACATCAAAAACCGGGAGGTTACATGCAATGTATCAATCTTCCAGTCTGGAAGTGGGATATGATTAATATGGATTTCATTACGGGTTTGCCTCGTACATTGCGGAAGTTTGATTCCATATGGGTCATAGTGGACCGACTTACTAAATCAGCGCATTTTCTACCGGTCAAGACGACCTATACAGCTGAGGATTATGCAAAGTTGTATGTAAAGGAGATAGTACGATTGCATGGTATTCCACTTTCTATTATATCAGACAGAGGAGCACAGTTCACAACACACTTTTGGAAATCTTTTCAGCGGAGTTTGGGTACTCAGGTGAATTTGAGTACGGCTTTCCATCCTCAGACTGATGTACAAGCCGAACGGACTATTCAGACACTTGAAGATATGCTACGAGCATGTACGTTGGATTTTCAAGGTAGTTGGGATGACCATTTGCCTCTTATTGAATTTGCATATAACAATAGCTATCATTCAAGTATTAAAATGGCACCTTATGAAGCCTTGTATGGAAGAAAATGTAGATCACCAATTGGGTGGTTTGAAGCAGGAGAAACTGCTTTACTTGGGCCAGATATTATTCACCAAGCCATGGAGAAAGTTAAAGTGATCCAACAACGGTTGCAAACGGCTCAAAGTCGTCACAAGTCATATGCCGATGTGAGAAGAAGAGGGCTTGAATTTGCCATAGGTGATTGGGTATTTTTAAAGGTGTCACCAATGAAAGGGGTAATGCGGTTCGAAAAGAAAGGAAAATTGAGTCCACGTTACATAGGCCCATATGAAGTTATTAGAAGATTTGGGCAAGTCGCATATGAATTAGCCTTACCGCAAGAATTTTCCTCCGTCCATCCGGTCTTTCATGTGTCGATGCTCCGGAAATGCATAGGAGATCCTTCACGTATTGTGCCCGTAGAAGATGTTCAAGTGGCAGAGGATCTCACTTATGAAGAGGTGCCCATTGCTATCCTAGATCGACAAGTAAAGAGATTGAGAAATAAAGACATAGCATCCGTAAAAGTCCTGTGGAGAAATCAACAAGTAGAGGAGATCACGTGGGAAGTGGAAGAAATGATGAAATCCAAGTATCCCCACTTATTCCAAATGGACCAAGAAGTTCACAGTGCGGAGGTGGAACAATAACAAGTAAGTATTTAAAAGCATTATGTGAATGTGTATAGGTATGTTAGAGTAAAGATGTATTTGTTGTATATAAGACACTGTTGTTAACATTCGAGGACGAATGTTTCTAAGGGGGGAAGAATGTAACACCCCGTACTTTATAACCTCACTTGATACCTTGGGATCATATCTACATAGGTGTTGAGATGCCATGCATATGTGTTTTATAGTGTCATTGGGGAAACATTTGATATCGGACGTAACATGTGCGATTAGATCGTCGTAGGAGGTGTGTTGTGATTTCATGGAGCATAAGAGTCAAACACTTCAATACACTCCTACATACTCCTACATGATCAAATCATAAAATGTGAATAGTGATCCAAAATGTTCAATGAAGCCAAGGGCGACTAGAATTCCAATTTTTGCGATCGAAAGGACGAATGAGAAATGTTTAAAAGAATATTGTCGTGACATTATGGAATTATGTAAACATGAGATATAAGGTGAATAATACATGAAAATTGGTGGGTTACATGGATATGTGTTATTGGGCCCAAAATTAGGGCCCAAAATGGAACAAAAGATAAGGCCCAAAGGCAAAAATGACCCATTCTTTCAAAAATTGACCAAGTGAACATATCATGTAATGCCAAGTGTGGCTAAGGCTTCCTTGAGGTCTATATAAAGTCCCCCAAAATCAGATTTTTATTTCCCAAAGTCTCTCATCACTTTTGGAGAATATCACAAATATTTCCTTTATTTCCAAACCCTAAAGCAAATAAACCCTAAGGCATATTTGGACAAGATCATCCTATTCCAAGCTTTGGTAAGTGTTTATTTTCATGGATTAACATATTATATGCATAAAAGAATATGTATATCATGTTGGTTGTGCTTGGAAAAGTTGGTCATGGTACTTGGTGATTTTGTATGAGATTTGTGGTATATGGAATTCAAGTGTGAATTAGGCCTTGTGCCTTTGATGAAAAAGCATGGTATGGACAAAATATGAACATGTATGGTGTTATTTTTGGCATTAAATTTGTTCTTGGCTAAAAATGGAAATTTTGGGATTTTGGCCGATATGTGTTATGAGTTGAATTAAGGTGCTTTGAAGGATTATTTGTGATGTATTAGGGATAAGAAAGTGTAAAGGAGAAGTATTGTGGTGAAATGTATTGATTTTCATGTATTGGTCAATGTTGGGAATTTTATGGAATTTTTGGAAGAATGGTATATCAATAGTTTTGTCGAAGGAAAATGACATGTTTAAAGGCAAACATGTAATTCATTGACATTGTATGCATTTGTAAAGTAATTCGTGGTTAACGGGAATTCGTTATGTATTTATGTTGTAGAGTGACACATAAAGAAGGAGAGGGACTATTGTATACGCATCAAAGGTGGTATATTCGTATTGTGAATCCAAGGTATGCAAGGTTACTTTGTCCGTATCTTTCTACGGCCAATAGTGTTCACATTGACATTTCTCTAGTTCTATTCTGAAACATACTAAGGTATTCCATATGCAATTATCTATGGTCATTGTCATATATTTCCTACTCATTGATCAATTGTGAATCTCATTTCGCATATTCATGGTTAATGTTCCGAAAGTTCAAATAAGGTTATATTCCAATATTCCAATAGTGCCTATACTTGTGTCTCTTGTTCATGGATTATTGTCCAATGGTTCCAATGGTATCATGGTGCTAGTTATGTTATATTTCTCATGATGTTTATTCACATGTCTTGGTTAATGACTCAAAGTTTCCAACAATGTTATGTTCCAAAGTTCCAAAGTGATGTTATGATTATCAAAGTATCAATCTCAAAGTAATGAACAAAGTAATGCAAATGTGGTCAATGATCAAGTACGGGTGGCAAGTCTAGGGGCGTAAGCCTAGCTCGACTCGATCCCGAGATATGGATTTATGGGTGGCAAGTCTAGGGGCGTAAGCCTAGCTCGACTCGATCCCAAGGGTGGCAAGTCTAGGGGCATAAGCCTAGCTCGACTCGATCCCTATATGATGATATGAAAGACCCACTGATCAGTCGGGGCCCGGGCACATTGTGATATGTCATGACATGTGAGCAGTGAGATAAAGAAAGTAATGAAAATAATGAAAGCAATCCACATGGTTTCCAAAGCGTAACATGGTGACTTATTCACATTGATTATTCATATGTTTTGAGTTCATTGAAATATTCATGTGTTATACAGTTTCATCTGAGCCTTGCATACTCAGTACTTATTTCGTACTGACCCCTCTCGGGGAATTTACTTTACTTGCTGCAGGCGCAGGTCCCAGTAGGCCTCCTTAGTAGATTGCCAGTGTTAGCGGCTCTTTGGTGAGCTCCAGCTCATTCGGGGCTTCTCCGAGTCAGAGTGTATATATGTTTTGGTATTGTATATATTGTGTAATGCAGGGACTTGTCCCGACTTATGGTTTATTTTGGTCAATGCTCTTGTTAGAGGCTTTTGTAGACGGATGTGGGTGTATGAATGTAGAAGGGATATGTCGTCCTTGACTTGGTGGCCTCAACGGCCAAGTTTCGCATATATGTACATATATCATGTTCCATGACTTCCATTGTTGGTCTTGATAGTTGATATGTGTTTATGGGTTTCTTATGGCATGCATATGATTGAGTAAGTAAAGATTGGTTCTCTCGGGCCATGTCGGCTACGGGTGCCAATCACGCCTCGTTGGGATTCGGGGTGTGACAAGTAGTTCTAGTACCTTTGCAAAGAGCAATTGGAAGATCATCTAATGAGTGCTCAACCAGAGCAAGAGACATTGTTGGAGCAGGTAAGAATCACCAAGAGTGCTTTGTGTACCTATATCAGAGTTAGAAATACTAACTGGATTAGCAGGCTTCGAAAGAGGCTAAGGTCGTCAAGAATAGGCCTTAAGAGAAGAAGGTGAAGCTGGGGTGAAATAGTTGGAATTAGAAGGACTGTTGATATGGTCTTTTGATTTTCCGTATTGGGAGAAAAATACGGATAAGACTCAAAAAAGGTAACATCTGTTGAGATCTAGTACTTATTAGTAGAGGGGTCAAAGCATTTGTAACTTTTTTGTAGATGAGAATACCCGAGAAAGATACATTTAAAAGCCTTGTGTTGAAGTTGTCTTTTCCAGGGGTAAGGTTATGAACAAAACATGTGCAATCAAACACTCGTGGAGGAACGAAAAGTAAATTATGGTCTGGATAGAGGATTGAGTATGGACTCATGTACTGCAAAACAGAAGAAGGCATACGATTGATTAAATAATAGACATTAATAACGGCATCATCCCAAAAACGTAAAGGGACATGATTGTGAATGAGCAATGTCCGAGCCGTTTCAATTAGATGTCTGTTCTTATGCTCAACAACTCCATTTTGTTGAGAAGTATGTGCACAAGAAGACAAGTGAAATACCATGAGATGACATAAAAGAAGAGAAAAAGGCAGAGAAATATTCTTGGGCATTATCACTGATTAACTTCTTAATGACAATACCAAATTGATTGCGAATTTCAGCACAAAATTTCTGAAAGATAGAGACTAATTCAGATTTATTTTTCATTAAGAATAACCACATGCACCGAGAATAGTCATCAATGAAAGTTACAAAATAATGAAAACCTAAGAAAACACTGACATGACTTGGACCCCATAGGTCTGAATGAACAATTTCAAACACAGAGGTGGCGCTATTATTGATTCGGTTTGGGAAAGAGGAACAGTGCTTCCCAAGCTGACAAGACTCACATTCTAATAAACATAAACTAGATAAATTAGGAACCATCTTCTGTAGTTTCAAGAGACTCGGATGATCTAGTTAATTATGGAGCAATTCAGAGAAAGTAGTGGAAGTGAAAGTTACATGTGGTTGTGGGTGGATAGCAGGTACAATCCCTGTGACTTATGTCTTTTTCCAATTATTATCCTGTATCCCGGTCCTACAGAAGAACAAAATCATCAAGGAAGGTTACAACACATTTCTGATTTTTGGTTAATTTGCTAATGGAAATAAGATATGGAAGGTAGATGGTGAGCTATACCTATTCCTTTTACAATAGTCTTTGATCCATTAGCCAAAGTCATAGTAGAGAGAATAAAAGGAGTAGTAAGATTAGAGTGAGTATTTTTGTTTCCAGAAATATGGTCAGAAGCACCAAAATCAAGAATCCATTGTTGCTGAGATGAAGATTGTGTGACATAAGCAAAGGAGTTACCAGGTTGCATTGTGCAAGTAGCTGATGAAGTTAATGATTGTTGCCTTGATGCTTTGTACTGTAGATAGTCAATATAGTCTGTTGCAGTTAAAGTGATAGATATAGATGATCCATCCTTGAAATCAGGTGTGCGTAAATTACCATCTCCATTATGAGCCACATTTGTTGTGTATCTAGGGTGGTCTTTATCGCATGGAGGCATGACTTATCACCAAAAAGATGTAGCAACCAGCTGTAACAAAATTGGATAGTAGGTTCAAGGGCAAGGAAGGAGGTTACCATTTTGAAGCTTGTGAGCTAGTAATTCCTCTCCTCGAAAAAATTGGCATACCTGTTGACTTCCCTCGTTTGGTAAAGTAAACAAGAATGGAAAAGTGACAAAAAGAGTGGAAGTTGGCCCTCTGCGAATATATCATGCATTTTATAAAGAATATAAAGCATATGAAATGATTGTGAACAATATTTTAATAGTGCATGGTGAAACTTTAATTAAGATAAGAAAACAAAAGTAAAAAATGGTGAAACTTTAGTTAAAGTACTAATTCCAGAAAATGAACAAACAAGAGTTTAGTACCTGCAAAGTGAGAACAAAATTAAAATTATGAAAGTACTTGCTGGTCATAGTATTATATACTATATATCACCATGGGATGAGATAATATAGATTTACATGCATCATTAAATATATTGATTAAGAAAGACTATTCAGATTCAATAAGATAAAATGGAGTCGATGTGAAAATACACTTGTTGCAACTCTTCAAATTCTATGTATTTTGATTAGTATAGCAAAGAGAAGAAATTAGGTTAATGATTATTAGTGGTTTATGAAGAAATAACATAAGTCTTGATAGTGTTTGATAGTGGGCCAGTTCTTCTCTGAGGTCGTTGGTTCGATTCTCACTAACTACCATGTTTATTTGAGCATCTCTCACCCCATTGTTTAATTTCACTGTTCTTGATTTGGACAAGTGAGATTCGCTTAAGTGGTGGAGCACCTCCGCCATCTACCTGTAGATTGAGGGTTCGAGTCATGGTAGAGGGTAAGTTCGAACACTATTGATCCTCTTGTAAAAAAAAAAGTTTGATTGAGTGGAGGAAAAAATTGTTTACCAACTTTTAAGTGATATTTTTGTAATTCAACTTTACAATTGGGGCTTCCTACTTTTAGTTCATATAATAAAGGCTGAAAATATAAAACATAAAGTATTATATAAACTGAAATAAATATTCATCACGAGATCACAATCTTTATTGTTTGGTTCATTTTAATGACCTGCGGATTCATTAATGATTCTTAACATTTGATCCAGCAGTATTTCCTGCATCCTTGTAGGTTGCCTTGGTAATTATTGAAGTATGCTACAAAGTAGAAGAAAATCCATAATGGAAATTAAAAATAAGTACTCCCTTCGTTTGAATTACTGTGCAATTATAATTATTTTCTTAAGTGTATTTAATTTCACATAAGTTCATTATCACATAAATAGAAGTCTCTACATAGACTGTTGTAAGTAAAAAATGAAGTTGTCTAATGCAAAGAAACAACACATACCAGCAATTTGTTGTCATATTCTAAGATATATGTTGGATTATGGAAAAGGAAATTAAAATGCACAAAAAAAATGCAGGTTTTCAAGAATAATGAACTTTGATCTTTTTTTTTTTTTTTTTTTTGCCAGCAAGTAACTAGGGATGTGTTTGGTATGAAGGAAAATGTTTTCTTGCAAAATAAGTGGTTTTCTTACATATTTTCTTGTGTTTGGTTGATAAGAAGAAAATATATTCCCAAGGGCATCTAGGAATAATCTAGGCAAATATAATGACACGAGACCTGACCATGACCTTGGACCCCGACTCCTTGTAGGGATCCACGACCAGACCCCGACAGTCAATTGGGGACCAGACCGCGCTCCACACCCGGGACCCATCCCTGACTCTTGACTCGGGAACCTACCCCGACTCTCAATTCGGGACCCGATCCCTACCCCGGCTCCCAATTCCCGACTCGGTGCGCGACCCTAACTCCTAACCAGGGACTTGAGATCCGACCCCTACTTTGGAGTTGGGGCCCCCACCCCCAACTCGAGACTTCCAACGTGGGACCCAACCCTTACTACCGACACAGGACCACCCGAATTCTACTTCCGACCCTGGACCCAACCCCCGACTCCTGACCCTAGAACCGTCCCCGGCTCCCGACCCAAGATCCGACCTCGGACCTGACACCGACACCAAACTCAGGACCCAGAACCCGACCCCAACCCGGGACCTGACCCTGACTTTTGACCTGGGACCTGATTTGGGGTTGGTGCAGGGAGATGGGCCTCGAGTCTGGGTCGAGGTCGGAGTTGGAGTCGGAAGTTGGGAGTCAGGTCGAGATCGGACCCCGATTCTTGTCTCGAGGTTGGATCACGAGTTGGTGTAGAAGTTGTTCTCAAATCGGGTCGAGTTTCGGTTCCTGAGTCAAGTTCAAGATTCCGTATCTAGGTCAGGTTTGGTAGATGGGTCTTGAGTAGAGGTCAGATCCCGAGTCCTGTGTCTTGGATTAGAGTTGAGAGTCGGGTCTCGGGTCGGGAGTCTGGTGTCGAGGATGGGAGTTGGGTCTCAAGTCGAGGTTGGGAGTCGGTCCCGAGTCGAGAATCGGGAGGATCCTGGGTTAGTGTCTGGAATCGGTACCGGAGACTCGGGTTAGGGTGGAAAATTGCGGTGTGATATTGAAAGAGAGTTTTGGAAAATGTTTTCCTTACTTTTTGAAAGGAAGTCATTTTCCTTAAATTTGAGGAAAATAAGTTCATTTGGAAAATATTTTTCAAAAATTTAAGCCAACCAAACATGAGAAAATTGGATTCATACCAAACACACTCTAAAGCTGTGAAGCAGCGGCTACTTGTTCGTAGTGAATACAATCTAAAATCTCCTCCTTACCAGTTGAAAAACAGCAAAGATAGCACTCCTACATGCTACATAAGCCTGACTAAAGCTATTACAAAATAACTATCTGTCAAGGAACATTGATTAGTCTAGCTAGTGTGGCCCCTTCCATTTATGCAGATCCTTGCCTCTTACATGGACATGGAGTGCAACTTCGCTGCAGATTTTTTCCTCCAAGTACTGGAATCTCAGTTGATTCCTTTCCCTCCATATAGTAGACACTTTCATGCCAAACACATAACTAATAGACTTGTCTGCTTCTGTGCCCACCTGTTGAACCATTAAACTTCAGCATTCCAGTCCTCAACATGTCTTTGAAAGCCCAGCCGCTGTACTAGTTTTTTCCATAATCTGTTTGTGTATGAACATTCAAAGAACAAGTGATCAAAGGTCTCCACAGCACTGTTACAGAGTATGCAATCCATAGGCACCTAAAACCCAAATTTACTCAATCTATCAACTGTTGCAAGTCTCCTCCATAAGGCCAACCACAGAATGAACTGGAATCTAGGGTGCATATTCTGCTGCAAGGCTATTCCTTTCCAAGGGACTCTTTGATATTGTGGCATTAGGAGGAGGTAGATAGCTTTTATGGAGAAATTTCAGTCCTTTACCACCGATTGTAGTCTTGTCCCGAGGTCACCTTGAATAGAATCAGCTTGCAAAGCATACTGTTTGGACTCTAGCTACCACCTTGCTGATTACCCATGTAGCATTAACAAGGATAGCACAGGTTTCAACATCAGCCTATTTTATATAATAGCAGTGTACCCACCTGATCCATAAACAGTCCTTCTTCTCAGAGATGGCCCGTAACTATTTTGGCAGTATGAAGATCTGTGACCAGTAAGTCTGAAGGCCAAACATGACTGATTTAATAAGTTAGAACCTTCCTGCATAGTAATGTAGTTTGGCTGACCAACAAGCTATCCTTTCAGTGATCTTCTACCAAGGGGTAGCATTAATCACAGTAAGTTTCTTTGAAAGGAATTTGTCCTAATGTTAATCTCCTAAAATATAAGGCACAATCGATTTGGGTATAGTACATGCAAACCTTTGGTTCTTGATTTGAGTATAGTACATTGGATGCTCCAAAGAAGATTTTTGCTATGTTTAGTGTGCCGATATGCACTTAAAGTGTCGTATATCAACCCCCCAAAAACCTGATGAGTTTGTGGCCATGTTTCTTCATTTGCCGTATAACTAAATTCACTTAATATATTTTGGATTAATACACATTACAGTTTTAAACTGTTTAATGATGATAAGTCTGTACTTCATTACATATTTTCTTCACATTTTTTAGGGGGAGATACTTCCTGCATCTAGCGATAGCCCCAGTACTGTTCCTTCGGAACCAGATGCTGAAAGTGTCGGTGCTCCAGCAACACAGCCCAGCTACAGGTACATCTTAGTTCTCAGTAAACTCAATAAGTAATCCCGATAAATCACTATATATATTCTAAAGTATACTTCCTGCATCTAGCGATAGCACCAGTGCCGTTCCTT
Organism: Capsicum rhomboideum; assembly: GCA_031232105.1. Taxonomy (NCBI): domain Eukaryota; kingdom Viridiplantae; phylum Streptophyta; class Magnoliopsida; order Solanales; family Solanaceae; genus Capsicum; species Capsicum rhomboideum. Next base: position 14,878,915 of record CP124715.1, on the reverse strand, counting down.
CGGAACCAGACGCTGAAAGTGTCGGTGCTCCAGCAACACAGCCCAGCTACAGGTACATCTTAGTTCTCAGTGAACTCAATAAATAATTCCGATAAATCACTACATATATTCTAAAGTATACTAGGTACTTGTCATTGTATTAACTGTATATGCCATTATAACGTTTTGATTAATATAGATATTTTTCTTTGAATTACAGTGACATAAAGTGCAAGTCATGCTTTATTACCGTTGCTGCCAGTTTCTTACTGGCAACATTTGGGGGGATAACCATTGGTTGTGCCATAAGTGTCGCAGGTATTTTTCCTTCTTATTGGAAAAGTATGTAATTCATATGTCTACAACTGATACCAAATCCAGATTAAGAAAGAAAATCATGTGTCTACTCTGATTCACAATATATGTGTCGCATATCTATGGATGTAAATTGTAGGACTTCTCCACAAAAGGGATTCGCCGTAGCTACCCCTTAGGACTGCCCAGTTTTTCCACCACAGGAAAGGCCTATAGATGCTTTGAATGAGAATCTCACCAGCTATGAATAGTGTTTGTCTAAGAGAATCTGTATAGTTGAGGGGAATAATTATCCTTGAGCTGTCTAATTCAACTCCCCGAGCTGTGGATCAAGTCATGCTTCCATAATTTGATCGGGTCCATAGATGTAAATAAGTTTCCCCTGGCCCTATGAATAACCTTATGAATGTGTTGAAGCAGATAATCAGCAAGTAATATTGATAAGTCATCACCAACTCAATAACTTATAAGACAGAATATATTCAAAGAATTGAAACAGGACCCCTAGAAGAAGTCTAGAAATATTCTGAAAAGAGCAGTTATATATAAAAAATAAGTAGAATTATACCCAAGCTGGCTAGATCCTTCCATTTGAATTGTGTGTAAGAAGAGAAAGCAAGCAAGAAGTGAGAGATTGAAAAAGAAGTGTGAGGGAAAAACTGAAGAATATAAGAGAGGTGTGAGTCCAGAGTCAAAAGGGCCACCGTTTTAAGAAAAAATGCCAAAACGGATGCTCCATTTTCAGATATACCAAAAAGGACAATTCGCTCATATTGCAGCGACGAACCAGTCCTTTAACGGCTGGGTACAAAATGGCCGTTTCACCAGTTTTTTTTTTTTATTTGGTTGTTTAGCACTCATTTTCATACAACTCATCTACCAATTACTTTTTAAAATTTGGATGTATTCACACGACTCAATTGATTTCACCGTCTTTTACAGCACACTATGATAAAACTATGTAGATGTTAGACTCTGTTGAACTTTGTTAGACTTTGATTGGATATTGTCGTGTGAATTCACCAAAATCTATGACATCTATTTAGTTTTATCAGTGTATGCTGTAAGAAAAATTGGTGAAATCAATTGAATCGTGTGAGTTCACACGACTTACATCCAAATTCAAAAAAAAAGGTATACAACTCGTGTCGGAACTGAGCGATAAACAACCAAATTAAAAAAATAAATAACTGGCCAAACGGCCATTTGGTACCCAGCCGTTCAAAGACTGGTTTGTCGATGTAATATGAGCGAATTTTCCATTTTGGTATATCACAAAAAGGTGGTTAGTCGCTGTATATGTGCTGCTTTTGTTGTTTGGCGTTTTTGCTTTAAAAGGTGGCCCTTTTGGTTCGGGACTCTTTGCTAAAGCGTGAGCGAAAGAAAAATATTAGCTTTGAAGATTTCAAAGACCTAAATTGATCCTAGTCTGCACTAATTGTGTTCAAAATGTAATTGACTCAACCAACCAGTGTCTCCTTCATTGTTGTCCTTCACCATCAACTTGCTTGGCCTCCTTCCAGATTATAAGAACAATACTAGTGGACCAAAAAAATTTTAGTGCTCTTTACTGCTTGGCTACAAATAGTTGCTTGGGAAAAAAAATCAAAATATAAACTTATTAGTTTCAAAGAAATGATTAATAAAATCTATGTATACTGAATGAAGAGGAGAAAGAAACAGATGATAAGAAGGAGAAAGTGAAAGTGGGAATCAGATAATTCTTGATTTCCAACGCTAGCCTACGGAAGCAGTTGCAGTCCTCTTTTGATTTGGTTTAAAAGCAGTTGGATTTTCAAAATGCTCATGTAAATGAAATCATGCTCTTCAGAACTTCTAGCATTTATATGAATTTAGGGACAAAGATATCCGACAAATTTACGTGAACGTTGAATAATTACAAATTCAGGTTCCATAGTTATTGGCCAAAATGGAAAGAAAGAGTAAAAAATGTGGATGTGAAGGAAGAAGCAGGTAACTTACCTAAATAAATAATGTACTAGGTACAGAGAACTATTGCTATATGATATATAACCTTTTCTTTGAACTGGTCATCCACAGAATGCTTCAATATAGCCTTTGTAGTACTTCAGATAGATTTTCTCAACAAAGTAAACAGTAGTACTGTTAGTGATGACGCTGTAAATAAGCTTGAAAAGACACACAAGTTGCAAACTAAATGCTTACCTTAAGTTTTTTAGCAACTTCTATATCATCAAACTAGTCACAACATCGGTGATCAGATCCTGCACAAAAATCTAAATATTTTTCTATATAATCATTATACAGGTAGCCTTCTTGGTGTAGACAAATTCCTCATGAAGTTATCAAAAGGACTTCATAAAGGAGAAGTGAAAGCCCCCACGGATCTTTTCTGTGCCTATATCAATTTCAGACTCCTCCTCTTCGCGGCTATAGTTCCCCTTGTGGCTCTTCCATCCATATGGGCTTCATATGGATTGGCCGATTCTCGGGGCCGCAAGCCGGTCCTTATTTTGGGATCGGTACTTGCGATTTTGGGAAGCCTACTGATGGCTTGGTTTCCCAATGTGATTATCGAAGTCATCGGGTTATCCTTTGCTGGATGTGGCGTGGCGTTCCTATATCAGGTTGGTCTTCCTACATACACATTTATTTACGTGTACTATAGGAATTTTTATTCAATATAACAACTCAATTAATATTGGTGCAGGTAATTCCCGTCATAGTACGCGAGACTAATGTAGGAGATGCCCAAGATTGGACTTCCTTTCACTTCTATCTCATGATCATATTTGGAAGCTTTGTGGCGAAAGGTTTGAATCTAGCTGCATCCCACGATTTCATCAACGGATGGCGGTTGAGTCTTGCTGCATGTGGCATTTTTGCCACTCCCGTGTTTCTACTATCGGCTTTGCTTAATGAGACACCACGGTTTCTCATTAAGCAAGGGCGAGCAGAGGAGGCAAAAGCAGTTCTGAGGAGGATACGGAAATCTGGCGCAGAAGAGGAGCTCCAACAGTTGATTCAGTTAATAGGAAATGAAGACAAAGAGCTGTCCTGGAAGAAGCTGCTACACTCACCAGTTCTGGTGATTAATGTAGGCACGCAGATTTTCCAGCGACTCTTAGGCTTGGACTCGATCATTTTTTTTGGGCCTCAGTTCTTAGTGTCCATTGGGTATGAGTATCATGCCTCATTTGTAGCTTCAGTCCTTGCTGGTGCGATTCGAGCTGGAGTGGCTGGACTGACATTCTTGGGTTACAGATTCTTCGGTCGACGAAGAACTCTTCTCTTTGGATGTGGAGGCATTATTCTCTCCGAGGTATTTATTCATTTCTCTTCTTTGTCAAAGTAATCTAATTTGTCAAATATATCTGAATAGATCGATTTCTTCCAATATTTGCAGATTTCCTTGTTTTTCATATTTCACGGAGCAAATCCATTATTCCAGCTAAACCGACAGAGCAACTACATTGCCATTGCATCTAGCATCCTCCTCATAGGATGTTACTCTCTGCTTTCAAGCCCTGAAGATTGGACAACGGCAACATACCCGGAGGAGTTTAGAGCTTTAGGTTCATGTTGTGAGGCCACGATATTTTTTCTCATGACAGTTTTCATGACGCTAGCTACGTTGCCACTCATCTGTGCCTTGAAAGCATGGATATTCATTTTCCTTAGCATTGTGGTTCTCTGTGTAGGACTCATGATATACAGGTTCCTACCAGAGATAGGAAAGAAGGAAGGCGAGCTACCAGAAGCAGAGATCTGGAAGCTACACTGGTTTTGGAAGAAGTTACTTCCGGAAGAAGACAATGTAGTGTAGTAGGTCCTTTTGTATGTAGAATGTAGTGTAGGAGTAGACTGTTAGGAATTTGGAAAAAGACTGTTAATTAAGAATCAACTACTTTGTAATAAGTTTCAGAATCATGATGCGTGCTTGATTGATGGACTATACTTTTCATGGTTACTTGTTTATTGGTAATATTACTCCTTTTTTGAAGAAGCATATGTGTTCTTACTGGGCAGTTTCCAACGTTTCTTAATTTTTATTTTATGGCATTTGGTTTTTATGGTCATTTTGGATGTTCGATCAGGAAAATGAAAGGATGATGAAGAGAATTGTATACTACTAATATAAAGGCACCAAATGAAACGTGGTTGCGCATTTATCCTTTGGCTTGTGAAAGAAGTTAAAGTTGATTTTTTGGAAAAGTCTCTAGAATGTCCTAGTGTAGTAACTTAGATAATTAACTTGAAAGAAACATCTAGATATTCTAGGAATTGCTAGAAGAAAGAGTTTACTAGAATTATCTTAGAGATGTATCTAGAAGTTCTAGATTTTTGTTAAGGTAGCTAGAAGATAAAATTATCTAGATCCTTCTTGTAGATGTATGTAGAATAATTTCTAGAATCATCCCTAAACTAGTATAAATAGGGATGACACTAGGCATTTGTAACCAACCAAAATCAATCCAATTCAAGTGTTTTCTTCCATAGCAAAGTTCTTATTTCTAGCTTCCTCTTCTTTAGTTGAGTCTTCCGATCTTAGTTAACGATCTTGGGCTAGCAGAAGGTTCCCCGATATTACCTTTCTTCTGCTATTCTCTACATGGTATCAGAGCCATAGCACGTTGGCTTCTAGGTTTTATTTCAAGATCGGGTTGGTGATAGATTCAACTAGTTTGTCTCTATGGATTTCAGCGGTCGTGGTAATGGACTGGGAATGGAGTTGTTAAATCAGTCCAATTACAAGGTATGGAAGACATGTATGGAATCATACCTTGTGGGCGAGGATTTGTGGGATGTTGTTAATGGGAGTAACACAAGTCCTCCTGATGACGGACCGGAGAATAGTAGTGTATACAAGAAGTGGAAGCAGACTAATGCAAAGGCGGAGTTCATACTAAAGAGGACCATCTCCTCTAGTTTATTTGACCATATCATAAGATGCAAATCAGCCTATGAGATATGGAGGACCCTCGATCAGTTATTCAACAAGAAGAATGAAGCTCGGTTACAGATATTGGAGAATGAATTGGCTAACGCCACCCAAGGTAATCTTTCTATTGCCGAGTATTTCTTAAAGATTAAGAACTTATGTTCTGAGATCTCTTTGTTAAATTCGGATGAGGCTATCTCTGAAGCACGAATAAGAAGAAATATTATTCGTGGTTTGAAACCAGAATATATTCCCTTTGTTACATCGATTCAAGGATGGGCTCAACAACCATCCTTGGAGGAATTTGAAAATTTATTATCATCACAGGAGTTACTAGCCAAACAATTGGCTGGTGAATTTGTCACAAAAAGGGAAGGAAATGCTCTTGTAGCTGACAAGAGGAACGTTAAAGGAAAAACAAGAGATATGCCTCACTCTCGATTCACAGGTGGTCGTTCAAGCTCGCCAGGAAAGAAGGAAGAGTTTTCTGACAATCATGGTAAGAAGCTTTTTCGATGTTATCGGTGTGGTAAAATAGGACACATAAAAAGATATTGTCGAGCCACGGAGAGTAACATGGCTCAAACTGAAAAAGTTGTTGAAGAAGAAGAAGACTGGGGAAGGTGCTTGGTAGCTGAGAGTCGAGCAATAGATGCATTGACTTTCATAAATTTTGAAAGAGATAGGTTCGTGGATTCAGGATATAATACAATCTATCACGTGGAGAAGGAAGACAACACTGTTATCAACAAGAAGCACGAAGATTATAAAGACATTCGGACTGGTGATGTGGTAGCTGCTACTGAGGAAATCAATGAAGCAGATCCTGAAATTGGTAATAATAGTTTGGACGTGAAGGCGACTGAAGAAGAACTTGAGCTGACATTGTTTGAAGATAAATATGATGATGATGACCTTTTTGGAGAAAGTATTAAGGGAGAAGCTAAAGAGCAAGTAGATGAAGAGGTTGACCATGTGGACTCAATTTCAGATGAAGAGGTTGATACTGATGAAGTTTCCTTATATGTTGGAGTTGCATCAAAAGGAGCATGTTCTAAAATATTGAACATTGGAGTTCCAAATTTTCCCATCAAAGATGTTTCTCCAAATAATACAACTGTTGGGAAGTTACGAGAAAGGGGGAGCTCGGAAACTCAGCAAACAGATATTTCATGTGGTTCACAAAAGCCACAAAGAAATATTGTCAAGCTAGTCGGTTACAAGGAAGAAAATTCTGGCAATAAGTATTCAAGCTTCTTTGCAGGCTCAATAACTGACGGAAAACCTTCATCATATCAAGAAGGAAGAGGAGTCGGAAAAATATTTTTGAGATCTTCACCAAGGCCCGTTCAAAAGTTTCGATTGAGTTCGTCTGCAACAAGTTTGGGATAACTTTCAAAAAATCACTTTAAGGGGGAGTGTGAAAGAAGTTAAAGTTGATTTTTTGGAAAAGTCTCTAGAATGTCCTAGTGTAGTAACTTAGATAATTAACTTGAAAGAAACATCTAGATATTCTAGGAATTGCTAGAAGAAAGAGTTTACTAGAATTATCTTAGAGATGTATCTAGAAGTTCTAGATTTTTGTTAAGGTAGCTAGAAGATAAAATTATCTAGATCCTTCTTGTAGATGTATGTAGAATAATTTCTAGAATCATCCCTAAACTAGTATAAATAGGGATGACACTAGGCATTTGTAACCAACCAAAATCAATCCAATTCAAGTGTTTTCTTCCATAGCAAAGTTCTTATTTCTAGCTTCCTCTTCTTTAGTTGAGTCTTCCGATCTTAGTTAACGATCTTGGGCTAGCAGAAGGTTCCCCGATATTACCTTTCTTCTGCTATTCTCTACATGGCTTCCCCATCTCTAGCAAAAACCCAGTGTACATCCAGATTAAAAATCTATCAACAGGTTTGGACTATAGTTTCTTGTCATATATCATCTTTATTCAATATGTTCTTCAATTTAACAATGAAGAGAAACAGAGATAATAGTAAAATAGTAACTTGTCCCAAAAAATTAGTAAATTTTGTCCCAAAATCTCGACAAGGCGATGTCCTTTTGTATTCACTTTTTAGCATGAAAATATATATCACTCTCGTATTTTGCTTTTTATCTGTTATATTGTGGCTTTCCAGGTCTTGTAGATCTCCAATAATTAACTTTAACCATGGCCATTATACCGATTGTTGGATCTGTTTCTGTTTTGCTTATTAGGTTTATAGAGGCAATGCGCCATCCCAGGAGAATGGCAGAAGATAGGATCAGATTCAAAATTTCAGCATGCACTGAGATGCCCTGTAATGGCAGGTATTGATGTTTTGATTCTCTGTTGGCACAAATGCATTAAATTTTCAATGCTCCATTGGCTGAAGAAAGGATCATGTAATACCCAATGGGCTTTGGACCGTACCTTGTCCTATTTTTTTCTAATACACCTAAGTCTTCCTTCATAAATGGCTCTCACATCTCTATATTCCAAACACCATCTTCTCTCAAAGTAAAAAAAGTACTATCATAGTTCTCAACTTTCTTTATATTTCTTCATCAATACATACCAAAATGGCCATCAGTAGTTTTTGACAACTTGTATATCAATTGGTGAGCTTTTCCAGGTTCCAGTTGTTGACAATGTATACTTGAAGGATATCACTGCACTTATTTCTATCTGGATCTCTATCCTGGTTCTGCATATATCCAAGGTTCTTACATTTATCTCCTTGCCTGTTTCCACATGCTTTACATTTTCTGGATTGACTTTTATAATGTCCTGCATTATTAGCATATTGATGGAATCTGTCGTTTTCTTTACAGAATTATACATCAACTTGTTCAGTGGCATATTGGATCTTAAACCTCTTGCAGATATATGTTGTGAATGCTAACTGATCTCAGTGTATATACCTACTAACCACTGCTTCTTAATCGAATTCAATTCCTTTTATACCTTATTTATTGGCAATGTCTTTCAATATCGTGGATATCATAGGGCAAACTCTATATTTTGGAGTCGAGTACTCTATATTTTGGAGTCAAATATCCGTTTTCCCCGCTGCTATGTATAACCTGTAGATTCAGAAGGTCAAGATAATGACATTTCTAGCAAAATCGACAATTCTGGAACACTTACTAATGACATGGTAGTTTATCTAATGGAGAGTCTGCAAAAGGTGAGGTCAATGTTAGCCTCATATATAGGGTCTCACATTCATTTTCCTAAGAACAAGATGTTATTCGTACTTTAATTTTCTGTAATTAGCACTCAGTTGCGACTGTAATTCTCTTCAATGGTCTTAAATTTTTCTGGTGCAGACATCTCTTATAGGGCTGCTGATCAGCACCTATCTGCCCCAGCCTTTTGGACAGGATACTATAGAAACCTATACTTGCCAGCTGTATAGACTGGTATAGGCAAGTTAGCCCGAACACAAATGAGATTAATAAAATTACACAGCTGAGACCTTGACAAAATGATAGATTAGACATCTCTGTAGGGTCTTTTTTCCCCAAAATTTGTCACTTGTTAATTACGATTGAGAATTGAGAGCATATTATCTTGTGTTGTAGCAAATATCCAAAGAGAAAAACCTTGTCCAAAGAACTGGAGCAGGAAGAAAGTATTTTGAAACAGTGTATTGAGAAAATGTTGTGGATGTTAGGATATACTATTAACCATGTGGTTTATGTTATAGTATTATATTTTCATCCCATCTAAAGACTATTTATTTTATTTACTTAATTTAATAAAGTCTTTATTTGAATAGATCATTGTGTTGACATGTGTGTTCTTTACTTATACAGTAGACGATTTTGTGTATGGAGTGATTTAACTCATGCACGGAAGATTAAAATTGTCGGTTCTTATAAGTTGTAAATTAATGTTCACAATCAAAGATGTATTTGGACAAACATCTTGATGATTGTAGCACAAGATTAAATATAATTTGATCTTGATTATGAGAGTGGTAATATTCCAACTTCTTGTGCTAGTACATTTTGTATGTACTGAACGGACCAATTAGAGATGTTTGTTTATGTTTAGAATATTAATAAACAACTTCTCTTGTCCATTACATGTACTTATACTCTTAATCTTGATATAATTATTATGATCTATGTAATTTGATTTATTATTTTAATCTATTAAAAGGTGAGACTCTATTACGAGTCAATATATTCCTAATAGATTGGATAATGACAAATAACTTAGTGAAATAATAATTAGTTGATAGAACCATGTCTCGGACTTGAGATAGAAAACACCCCTATATGGTTGCTTATAAGTTTTCACGTGTAAACCCTGCAGGTGGATTCAGTATCTGTCACGTGAAATAAGTTGAACATAGTAATATAGGATTGAGTTAGTCAATAAATTAAACTTTCAGAAAAATTTGATTTAATTGATTGGTGTCGGTAATTCTAACATGGGGAGTTAAATAAGATGTAATGGTAGATTTCAAAGTTAATATTGAGGAGTGCAATTACAGAGTTTTAGTGGAATGATTTGTAATTTATTATGATAGGGTAATTCATTCATTTGCGAATTAGTATCATAATTGGAAGCCTCAGTTAATAAATCTGCGGTCCCTGCTACGCCTGATTAACTAATCAAATTTGGAAAAGAAAAGGATTTTTATAGAAGAAGTGATATTATTTTACTAGTCTTCTATAAGGTATAAAAGTGACTTAATACCAATTAATAAAGAGCTGAAAACGTTTTGCACTTAATGGGATTATTAAGGCTAAAAACGTTTTGCTCATAATTATGGTATTAAGTTGATATGAAGGCTGAAAACGTTTGCCTCTTCCCTTTCCTTCTTCAATGGAGTATTGGAATAAATAGGGGCTTATTTTTCAGAAATCATTCAATCTATTTTCCTGAAAAAAAAAAAACTTGTCCACACAAGTGTTGATTAGAAAAGATTAGTCAGGAAGTGGTAGAAGGCAGCAGATCTGGAGAACAAGGTGATAAACGAAATTTGTGAAAGCTTCAACAAGTAAGTATTTTCTAAATTTCATTTTAAAGTTATGTTATCATGTTATTATGTAAGTTTATGATCCGTGTATTTATGATTCCGCTGCGTATATGAATTATACGTTCTAGCAGTGGAGGCAAATAGATTGGCTCTTGTATCACAGTTAAAGAAGCACTAAATGACCAGATAAGTGATAAAAGCATTTGTTTAATCTTCCAATTCTTGGCATGTTTTGTTACTGTACTTATCGTCCAACTCATTGTCTCTTAATTTTGTCAGGAATCTGAATTAGAGAGCATTCGGACTCAGATACAGGTTTTTACTCACTTATTCATTTTAAGCTAATTACTTTGTTTTCTTGAACTGCTATTAATTATATGCTTTATCCTTATCCCTTTTTTTTGGGTTTTGGGGGCTTGGGGGTGGAGTAGGTGTGTTGGTGTTGTTGGACGGTAGAAAATATAACCGCAGTGAAGAAAGACTTCAATATGTGATACAATGAGAGGGAAAGGGGAGGAGTTAGGTTCAATGTTGCTTCTTGAACACCTCCACAAATAATTGGAAAGGGGAGAGATGTGTGAACATTGTATGAACATCGATGTTATTGTTATTTCTTGTGTCCACACTGCAATATTTTAGATGCATAGTGACATAAAACGTGGATAAGATGGAAATTTGGATCTACTTGAGCCTTGAGATATATAGGATTTTTGATAGAAAATGGGTTTGGGCAGCTGAAGCCACTGAGTTGTCATACTGAAACAGTGACTGCCATTCTGTCTGGACTTGCTTTATGTTATGGTCCTCTGCCATGGAATGAATGCAGTGGATGGGTTTGTATAGTGTTTCAGTTGGTCTATTTGTCAATCTTCTCCATCATTTTTACCTACACAGATTGTTTCTTCTTTCTTAGCTTTCTGAATATTTAAGTGTTGCGTGGTTTCTTAGTCAAAACACTAAGTTGGTATATTACAAATTAATTTTATCTAATTCATTTTCAGGTGGCAGAAGCACAGGCAGTGGAAGCCAGCAACATGCGAAAGCTTCTGGATGATGAAGATTATGTGGGACAAAGAAAGCCTTCGGCTACAACATCTACATGAAATGACACCTCTGCAAAAGCAGGACAAACAAGCAAGAAGACAGCTGCAGCAATTGCAGCTGAGGTAGCTGACAAGCTTACAGCTTCTAGCTCCTCTCAGTATATCATGTCATCGGTTTGTACCCGCTGGAGGTGTTGTTATTCCCATGACTGTTCCTGTAGGTGTTCGTGGTGGTGCTTCTATTGCCCTCTCATGTCACAGCTGAATCTAAGAGATGAGAAGTTGGAGGAGAAAGAGGAATCAAACGGGGATATGGGCTTCAATCTTTTTTATTCAGGTGTATTGCAGGGATTATAGTCAATTTCATTTGCTATGGAGAGACATTTTTGTTTGATTAGTAGATGAAATGTAGGAAAAAAGCTAGAGTTGTTGCTGTCCTTAAGAAAAAAAAAGATGATATAAAACAGTGATTGGTTAAATACATGGATTAAGGTGAATTTATGCTATAATAATTGCTTTTAAACCAGATTTTTATTGCCAATAGTTTTTGCATTTTCACGGTCAATAAAAAAGTTGGAAATTATGTTGGATTAGCACATGTCTAAGGTAACTTTAGTGACTATAGTAATTGCCGCTAAATAAACGCCGCTAAAAGCTATTCATTTTAGCGGCAATAAAATAGGTCTTTACCAGCATTCAGACTAAATGCCACTAGAGGTTTTAGCGACACTGGATGCCATGACATTTAATTAAATGCCGGAAAATATTTTTGCGGCAATACTAAAAAGAAAATCTAATGCCACTAAAGTCCACTTTTGGTGTAGTGATATTCCTCTGGAAAATCACTGGTTGCAATCAATGGTACCCAACTTCTGTTGAAGCTTTCAACTCGAAATTAATCTACATGGCATGCTCAGATTACTCCTCTTCTTCGAGGACACAACCTTATGGGTTAAGTCACTGGCATTATTACTCCTCCTACTCTTACTGAAATGGAAGGCAGCAGTGTCTCCAACCCGGATCATAAGTTTTGGGAATGTCAAGATGAATTAATCCTTTCTGCTATCATTGATTTGGTTTCTTTCTCAGTTATGAACACTATTGCAGATGCTAAAACCTCAGCGGAGGCATGGAATAAACTTTGGATAGCCTTTTCCAATAAATCGGCTACACGAATTCTTTCTCTTCGAGAAAAACTCTAGCGCACCAAGCGTGATTCTCGCCTGAATATCTTCAAATTATCAAATCAATTGCGGAAGAACTTTCCTTGTGTGGCAGTCCCGTAACTGATGTTGATCTCATTGTTCATTTCTTGGGTGGAATTGGTTCTGAATTTCGAGATATTGCTGCGCCAATCCATGCCCGAGATACCGTCATCTCATTTGATGAACTCCAGGAAAAATTGCATGCCATGAGTTATATCTCAAGCAGATTGACCCCAACTTTGATCCAACCCCTGTGACAACGAATCATGTTCGCAAGGGAAATTCTAGCAGGTCATCCTATCACTCGAGTCAAGGTAATTACAATAAACCTTCCACTCATTTTCCGTCCGCTAACAATGATTTCCAGTTTCCAGACAACTCTTCAACCTTTGGCAATAATGCATCAGGCCATCAGTCTTCTGGATCATCATTCCAGTACCGAAATTCCAACTCTAAACCAAAAGTGCTGTAAGTTTTGTGAAAAATATGGTCACCATGTTAAGAAGTTTTTTTTTTTTTTTAAATGAAGAGTTGGCCGGTTGGGCCATTTATTGAAAACAAAAAGGTCAATATTTACAAGGGTATAAGCCCAAAGGTGGCCCAACCCCGAAAAAAAGAAATAGGAAACTAAAAAAAAAGCAAACAAAATATCCACAAAAGGAAAGTCACGAAGGGCCTGTTTGGATTGACTTATTTTAGGTGCTTTTAAGCTAAAAATAGCTTTTAAGCACTTTTGAAGTGTTTGGATAAATTTAAAAAGTGCTTATAAGCACTTGGTTTTTGGCTAAAATGCTTAAAATAAGCCAAAAGCCATAAGTTAGGAATTCTAACTTAGACTTTTGGCTTAAAATGCTAAAAAATAAGCCAAAAACCATAAGTTAGGATTTCTAACTTATAGCTTTTGGCTTTTAAAAGCCCATCCAAACGGGCACGAAAGCTCTAGACCATTTCCACCAAAACCGATCTTTTGATTTCTCCTAAGCTGCTCCATGGTCAATGAGATCGACCTCTCAGATGAAGGGAACGGTGGGAAGAGGAGATAAGCTAGTTCAAACACCTCTAATATGCAGATATAGATCGAAACATATCCGAGTTTGGACAGATTTCACTGAGAACACTCAAAAGCTCTCACGAGTGCCATGAAATCAGATCCTTTGAAGACTTCTTCAACTCGGATTGATCAGATTTACACCACAAAATGAAGTTAAGTGAAACAAAAACTTCCTCCTTTATCAACTTTGTGCTCTGTTATGCTTTGATTTCACTCATCCATGACCTTCTTTGCAGGTTGAGCCCCAAAGAGACTGATACCACTGCATAAGAAGGCCACAAACGAGCTCCATCTCAGCATAAACAGTCTACAGCGATTTTACACCCACTCAAGCAAATCTGCAGGTACTGAATTTTGTGACCATTTTGCCTTGTCAATGTTGCCTTGTTCTTGAGATTTTCATTGCTATCCATGTCTGGTGCTGGTCTTGTATGCCTGATTTACGCCTGTGTATTGAAACCCCTATGGGGATTTGTGTATTATCTAAATGTAATATAGCTTTTCCTTTAGCTGGTAAATCTTAAGAAGTGTTTCTGGGCTAAAGACTATTTCCGAGATCTATTTTCACAAAATCCACAGGCTCACCACTCCACAACCATCTCCATTTTCGGATGCTCGTTGGCTTCTTGATACTGGCACTTCTCATCACCTCACCAATGACTTCAAGAATCTCTCTCTTCATGTGCCATATGATGGCAATGATGAGCTGCATCTCATAGATGGTTTAGGTTTGTCGATTTCACATGTTGGTTCTGGCATTGTGTCTTTATCATCCAAAATATGTCATCTAACCAACATTCTTTGTGTCCCATCTGCCCAAACAAATCTCATTTCCGTTTCTCAATTTTGTGATTCAAATGAAGTGTCAATTGAATTCTTTTCTGACCGTTTTCTTATCGAGGATCAATTCACGGGGGAGATTCTGTTCAAAGGAAAAATTGACCAATCTCCTTACACACTCAACTCTTCAATGACACCCGCTTGCTTCAATGTTCGTCATTCCTCAACTGCTTGGCATCAGCGTCTTGGACACCTAAACTCCAAAGTGTTTAATTTTATTTCATGTAGATTCAATTTACCTGTTTCTTCTGTAGAAGAGGCTGTTTGCCATTCTTGCAAGTGTAATAAGAGCCAACATTTGTTCTTTGGATCTTCAACTCTTTCAAGCTCTAGACCACTTGACCTTTTGTATTCTAATTTATGGGGTCCTGTTCCAGTGCAATCAATCAATGGTTTTCGTTATTATATAATTTTTGTGGATCATTTCATCAAGTATTTATGGTTATACACACTGAAGGTAAAATCTGAGGTTTACACTATTTTTCCGACATTTCAAAAATTGGTTGAGAACACCTTTAATGTTAGAATTCAGTCCATCTACACTGATGGGGGAGGCGAATACATTGCTCTTAAAAGTACTTTCAATCTTGTCGCATTAATCACCTTCAAACACCTCTACATACTCCCCAACATAATGGGACTGCTGAGCGCCGCCATCGTCAACTGGTAGAAACGGGTCTCACCTTATTACATACTGCTTCACTTCCTAAATCATTTTGGTCATTTGCATTTCAAACAACAGCTTATTTAATCAATCGATTACCCACATCTCTTCTTCAGTTTTCCTCACCTTACCAAAAGTTATTTGATAGATCTCCTAATATAGCTCCTTGAAAGTATTTGGGTGTGTCTGTTACCAGTGTCTCAGACCATATGCCATATCAAAATTTGATCTAAAATCTGTCCGCTGCATATTTCTTGGATATTCACTCACCCAGAGTGCGTATATTTTCTATGATTTCAAATCTGAAAAATTCCTTATCTCCCGCCATATCATATTTATTGAACATAGTTTTCCTTTTCTATCTCAAAAACATCCAGAGTCCTTATCCTCTTCTACTTGGTTTGATATTCCTTCAACTGATCCTCAACATATCATAACTCCTTTTAATTCTACTTCTGTCCCGCAACCTTCTCCTGATCCACCCCCATCAATTCCTATTTATCTCCCTCAACAATATCTTCACAAGACTGGATGGCTTCCCAAATTACGGTTTCTCCTCACTCTCAACCTTCAACGTTATCTTCCTCAACCCATAATCAACATTCCATGGTTAGCAGGTCCAAAAATAATATATACAAACCCAAAACAATTCACCAAGTCACTGAACACCTGTTGCCTGAAATAGTAGAACCAACAAATGTTACTCAGGCTCTCTCTCATTCTCAGTGGCTGTCTGCGATGTCAGAAGAGTTTACTGCTTTACTCAAAAATGGTACTTGGGACCTTGTTCCTCATGAATCTCACCAAAATTTGGTTGGCTGTAAGTGATTTTTCAGGATTAAAAGAAATGCAGATGGCTCTATTCAACGGTACAAGGCCCATTTAGTTGCAAAAGGGTTCAATCAGAGACCGGGAATTGATTTCAGCGACATCTTCAGTCCTGTGGTATAACCGGTTACAATTCGAGTTGTCCTCACGTTGATTGTCACTAATTCATGGTCACTGCTTCAGCTTGATGTTAACAATGCCTTCCTACACGGTCCACTACATGATGACGTCTATATGAAACAGCCTCTCGGTTTTGTGGATCCTATCAAGCCTACTCATGTTAGCAAGTTAGTAAAGGCTATCTATGGTTTTAAACAGGTACCAAGATCATTCACTTTGAAATATGGCTTTCAAGCATCTCATAGTGATCACTCCCTTTTTATTTTTAGGCAAGGTTCCATATGTTGCTACTTTCTGGCATATGTTGATGATTTATTTGTGACAGGCAATAATTAAGGTTTTATTTCTCAATTCATCCACGCTCTGGGAACTCAATTTTCCTTAAAAGATCCAACAGAGCTATCTCTTTTCCTTGGAATTGATGAGAATAGAGATACTGAGAGAGGTGAGAAATAGAAGCTCAACAATTCTCTACCCCAATACAATTATTGTTAACTATTTATCATATTGGATTCCTTGTGCTGCGCACCCTATGCCCCTCCTTCACATTTATGCACCCCACTCCAACTATGAAATCAGTTAGTCTTTTGGATGGAATCTTCACGCACTCACTTCTTCTCTTAACTTCTACCCCTTGCTGATTGTGTGTGTCCACGTCGGCAGGTTAGGTGTCCTCCACGTCAGCCTCATGGGTCACAACAATACCTCCATCCTGTGAAAGAACCTTGTCCTCAAGGTTCAGAGATGAGTCCACCAGATCAGGATCAAACAAAGCAGTGAGCTGAAGTGGTGCATTTTGTTTATCTGGTTCACCTGTACAATACTTGAGCAAAGAAACATGGACTATCGGATGCATGCGAGCTTCGTCAGGAAACACTAACTTGTAGGCAACCTCACCAATGCATTTAATGATTTTGAAGGGTCCAAAGTAGCGCCTGCCCAGTTTTGGATGTTGCTGAATACACAGTGTTCTGACGAAAAGGTTTGAGTTTTACATAAACCCAATCCCCTATCTCGTAAGTCACCTCCAGGCGGCGCTTGTCAGTCAATGCCTTCATTTGTTCTGTGCTCGGATCAGGTTAGCCTTGAGGAGGTCCAAGATGGCATCACGATCTACCAAATAGGTCTCAATCAGATCACTAGGACTGCTGCCCAAGATGTGACGTGCAACCGTAGGTGGATCCCTTCCATACAATGCCCTGAAGGGTGTCATCCCTGCTGAAGACTGTTAGGATGTATTGTACCAATATTCTGCCAATGTAACATTGCAACCCATTATTTTGGTTCATCCGCCACAAAACAATGAAGGTATTGCTCCAAGCATTTGTTCAAAGCCTCGTATTGTCCATCGGTCTGAGGATGGTATGCTGTACTCATAGCCAAAGTAGTGCCTTGCAAACGATTCAGCTCCTGCCAAAAATTATGTAAGAATCGGGGGTCACGATCAGTGACAATAGATCTTGGGGCACCATGAAGAAGAACGATGCCGGCCACGAAGGCCTCTGCAACTGACTGAGCAGAAAAAGTAGAGCTAAGGGCAATGAAGTGCCCATACTTGGACAATCTATCCACGACAGTCATGATAATGGATTTCCCTTTTGAATTAGGCAAGCATGCGATGAAATTCATTGTGATGTCTTCGAATACCATAGAAGGAACTGGTAGAGGCTGCAATAGGCCTGCGGGCAGATGGTGTGAATCTTTCATTTGTTGGCAAACTTGGCAAGCAGATACAAAACCTTGCACATCCTTCTTCATACCTTTCCAATAGAAATTGGAAGATATTCAATGAAAAGTACGAGCAACACCGGCATGCCCACCCACTATAGTGTTATGAAATTCATGAAGTAATCTCTGGCGCAAGGTCGAGTCAGCAGGAATAACCAAGCGACCCCGAAAAAATAGCAGACCATTCCGAAATTGAAATCCCGAATCAGTAGTAGAGGAGTCTTGTATAGACTTTTGCAGAGCCACTAATTCGGGATGAGTTTGGTTTAAGGCCTTGAGCTCATCTTCAAGATCGTATCCTCAGACAGAGATACTGAAGAACACAGATTCACCAGTTCGCGCGAGTGCATCAGCTGCTTGGTTCAATTTCCCTGGGCGATAGATAATCTGAAAATCAAAATCAACTTACTTAGCCATTTTTGCTGCTCTAGAGTTTGAATTGTTTGATACGTCAAGTTTTTGAAGGATTGCTGATCGGTGTAAATGGTAAATCTCAGCCCAAGCAAACACTGTCTCCACTTGCTAACCGCCTGGGTTATAGCAACATCTCCCTATGATATGTGGATGCTCCTTGCATTCTATTGCTGAACTTCTTGCTATAATACGCCACAGGGTGCCCCTTTTGCACGAGAACTGCCCCTATACCTTGTCCAGATGCATCATTTTCAAGCTTGAACTCTTGAGTAAAATCAGGTACTGCTAACACCAGTGTGGAACTGAGCTTTTGAAAGTTTCAAAAGCTATACGAGTTGCAACCGTTCAGTGATAGGAAACCTTGCGAAGGAGGTCCGTGAGAGGTCCTCAATGGCTGCATAATGATGTTTGAATCGCCACTAATATCCTGCCAGCCCAAGAAAACTTCGCACTTCCTTCACATTCTTAGGTTCTGGCAACAGTTGTATTGCAGAGATCTTGGAAGGATCCACACTGAGACCTTGATACGAGATTACGTTTCCCAAGTAATCAACTGAAGTTTGCCCAAATTGACATTTTCTCCGTTTGCCAACCAACTTATGCTGTCGCAGCAAATCCAGCACTATTTGCAAATGCTTCAAGTGCTCCTCCCACGAAGAGCTATACACAAGAAGGTTGTCAGAGAATACAAGGACAAAACGACGCAGACATGGTCTAAACACCTCATTCATGGTAGCCTGAAACGTCGACGGGGAATTAGATAACCCAAATGGCATCACTAAAAGCTCGTAATGCCCATCGTGAGTCTAAGAGGCTGTCTTTGCCACACCATCTGATCTAACTCGATTTTGATGATAACCAGACAACTAATCAAGTTTAGAAAAGTATACAACACCAAATAGCTCATCAAATAGCTCATCAATAGTGCGAATTGGGAACCTATCTCGAATGGTAACTGCATTTAAGGCTTTGTAATCCACGCAAAATCTCCATGTACCATCTTTTTTGCGAACCATAAACATGGGTGAAGAAAAAGGACTTGTACTGGCGCCAATTACTCCTTCTTGGAGAATTTCTGTGACTAACTGCTCCATGGCTTGCATCTGAAAATAAGGGTACCGATACGGCTTAACGTTGACTGGTTCTGCCCCGGCCACCAAATGTATTGCGTGGTCTTGTGGTCTAGATGGTGGTAGCCCTTGTGGTTTCTGGAATATCTCTCTGAATGATTCCAGTAGTGCAAGGAGGGTAGGTGCAAGCTGCTCATCAGTACCAGGCGCAGGGTCCACTACCTGCAGACAGTAATAAGATGAAATGGCATCCGTGGCCAAGCATCGCCGGACGCTATGCAACTGTATTGGTTGAGCACTAGAGGGTTCCAACCCCTTCCAACAAATAGTAGACCCCTGGTCATTGAATTGAAATAGGCGTTGGCCATAGTCAGTGACCACTCTTCCCAAAGTGGAGAGCCAGGAGACACCCAAAACCACATCTGCGCTATTTAAGGACAACACATACATGTCAAGGGTGAGATTGAAACCTTGAATTGAGAGAGGAACTTGGCGTACAACGCCATGACACCACAGACGCTGACCACTTCCCACCACCGCCAAGTAACTAGGGATGGTCACAATTGATAGCTGGAGGAAATTTGCTGCTCTATCCTGGACAAAGTTATGGTCCATCCACTAGGACTTGGACTAGACAGCCATTCATATGGCCAAGAAATTGAAGTGTGGAAGAGGGATTTCCACCAGCCAAAGTTTTATATGAAATCGCTGAATGTTCCTGGACCTCTAAACATTGCAATTCCTCTGCTACTGTGTCATCAAGAACAAATGGCACTGAAACAGTCTGATTGAAATCACAATAATCTGTGAGAAGCAGTAGTTGGGGAGGAGATTTGCATTTGTGGTCAGCTGTATATATTTCCTCACAATAATAATAGAGCCCACGCTCGTGGCGGCTCTGGATTTCCTCATGTGAGAGGCGCTTCAGGGGTGGTCGTGAAGCAGCTCGGGCAGAGCTATTGTTGCCGGCTAATGTAGACGAGCTATTTTGATTAGATGAGGATGAGTTAGGACTGGATAACAGAGGTGTACCTTTGTTGGCAAACGCTGGTGGAGTTGGGCTTTTTTCCAGCTTGGATCCGACGCTCATATATATGGGATTGTTTAATTGCATCATCATATGTTTTGGGCTCGTGACTCAGAACTGAGTTCTTAATGTTCTCCCTAAGCGCAGAACTAAAGAGCCTCACCAAGAGCCGATCGGAGATATCATCTGTTTCGTTGGCAATAGCTTTGAACCTCCCTTGTAGCTCTGAAATCGTGCTCACCTTCCGGAGTTTCGCTAACCTTCCCTCTGCTGACTCGAGTCCCTTCTCCTTGAATCGAATCCGAACCGTCTCCGCAAAGTGCGTCCAACCCACTAGTTTCTTGTTCCGAACTAACCACCGATACCACTCTAAAGCTTCACCGTCTAAGTAGAAAGATGCCATAGTCAGCTTTTGATCATCCTCAATTCCATAAAAATCGGAGTAGCGCTCGGCTTGGAATATCCAAGCCTCTGGATTCGCACCACAAAAACTCCCGAACTCCACTGGTGCTGGCTTATGATGGAGGGTAGGTGCCTCCGGTGGATGAATCTGGTGCGCCGTCTTGTTACCAACAACCTCCAGAAGCATACCACGAATTTCTGCTAGTTCCTTGGAGAATGAAGCATTTTCTTCCTTAACCGATTCTTCTACAAGAGCCTTGAGTATGGTTGGGTCCTCCATTAAAAGACCTCTGGATGAAAGCTCCAGTGAAACAAACTACAATTTCAACCCACAAATAGGAACCAACTGATTGTATTAAACTCAACTCAAGCAATTACAAGGTAGAGATCTGTAATGGAACAATAAGGAAAACTACAGAAGATAGAAGAAATAGGGAGATGAGAATAGTGACACTGAGAGAGGTGAGAAATAGACACTTGCTTAACAGTTCTCTACGCCAATACAATTGCTATTAACTATTTATCATATTGGATTCCTTGTGCTGCACACCCTATCCAATTTCCTTCCCTTCTCTTGTTTAACTGTATTTATTTGACTCTGTTTCTAACATTTTCAAATATTAACTTAGTCGGATCCCCTAAAGAATTGCCATATTTTCTTGAGAAAATTAGTGTATTGTTAATTCTTAAAATGGGTCTTTGATTGAATCTGTCTCTTTTAAATAGCTTCAAAGACTTAAATTGCTCACTGTTTTCCCCAAGTCTCTTAACGCTTCCCCTTAATTTAAATTGGACTTTTTTTCTTAATTATTTAATAAAAAGTTCCTTTTCTTAGAAACTAATTTCTCAACAACATGAAAACATGTCTAGTAATCCAATTAGTGAAAAGGTTACTTCAAACGTACCTAAACAAAGTTATTATGCTTAAATTCAACCTGAAAGGGGGAGGGGAGGGCAGCTTACCTCACTATCATACTTACTCAGTTTATACAAACCTAAGCCAAACAAAGCAAAATCATAAAAATCAACTATTACTGTGTAAAAGTGTCAGTCAAGCGATATCAACACATATAAATCAAATATTACTGTGTAAAAGTGTCAGTCAAACGATATCAACATATATATACACCAACATTAACTGTAAGGCTTTAAAGGGAGGAAGAAGATACTGGACTCTTTTAGACGCAAAGTCAGGGCTGCTAGACACGAGCATATGATGCAAAGCATTAGTCCCTCTCTATTTTATGCAGCAATGGAGTCCTGCTACAACTCCAAAGGTTTTCCCGGGTGTATATATGCAACAAGAAAAATGAGAAAGATTGGAAACATCCTTAACAGCAACAAAGGCTAATGGGTAAATATGTCATACGAAATGAAACAAACAGTGTTCAGAATTCAGAACTAAACATTCAGTTTACTTGGGATAAAAAACAACCTGGTTTAAGAAAATATCTCAAATAAGCTGAGCACATCAGGAACTTCATGTACATTCTAAAAAAAACATTCAAGGAAAGGAACTTATGACATTATACCTAGCTAGATTATGTGTAGTGTGTAACAATCAAAACTTATATCCCATAGTATTTAAACCTATACAACTCACATTCTCTTGTGTAACTTATTAAGGTATATCAAGCGTTGTCTGGACACGGAAAGAGAAAGATATGAAAAAAGCATATTTGTCATATCTTTTAAATCCTTGACAAGGGCATCTAAATAAAGAACTCATAAGGTAAGAATATAATAGATTAAACAGTTAAGACTTTCATAATTATTACGTAGTAAAATTGGTATTCTGGACAAATTCATACCATTAGCCATTCATGAGTATATAACAAAAAGCAAAAGCAATCTCTAAATTCGTGTTTTATCCGTATGAGT
This sequence comes from Capsicum rhomboideum, assembly GCA_031232105.1. NCBI lineage: Eukaryota > Viridiplantae > Streptophyta > Magnoliopsida > Solanales > Solanaceae > Capsicum > Capsicum rhomboideum. The sequence goes on along the minus strand of CP124715.1, from coordinate 14,856,450 downwards.
AGACAGACAAGTAGACCTCCTTACATATTTAAGAGACAAACTGAGATTTGCTTACGAACCTCAAGACCAATAAACCCAATCGAGAACTCAATATATGTGCTAAATCACAAAGAGGGTTAAAGAGGTAGGTAGCCCACTACTCTTTAGTCTTATTCAATTATCAATATCGTGAAGTCTCAAAACTTGGTTATCTTACTTTAAATGAGGCAGATTTTAGATAAACTTTATTGCTAGATAAAAGTAATAAGCATGTTAGTAAATCTTCAAGAGTTGTGGGATTCTTAAGTAGATTTTTTAACTAAATTTGAACCTATCTTTGTCAAGGATACCAGAATTTAGTCTTTCTAAAACAGAATTTAAGCACAAAAAAAAGAACCAAACAGCCCCTATGATTCAAATTCTACATCAAACCCATTCTGGACAAGTAGACATAAAGCAATGATTCAACAGGGCAAAATGACATGCTCAATTATTGATTAATCGGAAAAGGGACATATATACCCCCGAACTATCATAAATGGTACGCATATACCCTTCGTTATACTTTGGGTACACGACGGGACACGTGGCTTAATCCTGTGCGTTTACCCATTTTTTTATTTATTTTATGGAAAATGGACATATATACCCCCGAACTATCATTAATGGTATGCATATACCCTTCGTTATAGTTTGAGTATGTATATACCCCTGCCATTAATATTTTGGTATATACCCTTTACTTAAACAACGGGACACGTGGCTTAATCTTGTACGTTTACCCATTTTTTATTTATTTTATCCGAAATAAAATTAACCCACCCAATTTAGACCCGAAATTAAACCCATCAATTCTCCACCTGAATTCTCCATTAACACTGCCGCCCACCATCAATTCTCTTCCTTTACTCCATTAACAAAAAAACTAGAACTACCACCACTCCAGCAAACTCTTGTGCAGAAAACACCGCTCCACCTCCCTTCCAATCAACCATAGAAAACCAAATCAATCACATTTAACAGTTCTAGTCCCGCCATCAATACCCATTAATTTCCAGCAACCAACGACTCGTTTCTCAATTACCACCACTGGCGAACTCCCTCCGCCACCACCTCTGTTTCTCCAGCGAACTAGCGTTGCCCTCCACCTATCCGTTTTCTGTCACCACTCCGGTGGAACTAGGCCACTATCGAGCTTTGCACTCTGGCCACGAGTGAACAAAACCACCAGTAGAATTCATCCACCACAACAATTCCGACAAGCTTCGTTGGGATTCTTCTGTTAGGTGATCTAAAACTGGGGTCTAAGTGATAAAACTAAATTGATGGGTTTAATTGTGGGTCTAAATTGGTGTTTTAATTTTATTTAGGATAATAAATAAAAAATGGGTAAACGCACAGGATTAAGCCACGTGTCCCACCGTTTGGATAAAGGGTAAATACAACCCAAAAGATTAGCGACAGGGGTATATACGTACCTAAACTATAACGAAGGATATATGCATACCATTTATGATAGTTCGGGGGGGGGGGGGGGATAATTTAAGAAAAGGATATTTTCAGGTCAATTGAGCCTCATCAAACATATTATTGCAGCTAGCCATATTAACATATTATCTTCACATGACACACGTAAGTATTTTTCTAGAAAAGAAGAAAGATTTGTTAGACATCCAACTCAAACATACAGGAAAATAAAACAAATAATCACAGAACAAGAGTTTATATCATAGTTTAACAACTTCGTAGATTCATCTAGTTCGCACTTGAGTTGTTGCTTACTGATCTCCTTGATAAAAAGTATAGCAGGAAAGTCCCTGATTGAATGTGACAGAGTTTAAAACAGGCAGCCAGGTTAACCACATGACCATGGATGCAGTGAGCTTTATTTCTACGAAAATAATGACTTTCTATGAGCGACTTCATTCTATTTCACCTTTAACATACTAAAAATGGCAACAACAACAACATACCCAGTGTACTCCCAATTACTACGAATGGTAAAACACAAACTACTACGAATGTAAAAAAAGAAAATTAAACGAGCAGGACAGTTCAGACCAATATTTACAAGCTGATTTTGCGAAGGTGTAACACCCTGAACATTCGGGCTAGGATTTGAACCGTTCTTTGAATACGTATAGACCCGAATCCAATGATTCCTAATGGTACATAAGTGTTAATATCTATTCTTTAGCATGGGAAGAGCTTTGGATATGAATTAAGGTCATAAGGAACCTCTAGCACAAAGTTGAGTTGAAAGCTTCCTTACCTAATGAGTTTTCATATAAGTTTTTGCTAGGGTCAACCTCAAACGGTCACTCCTCCTCAAATATGAAGAGTTAAAAGAGCCAATACCTATCAAATTAATGATCTTTGAGTCTTCTTTCCAACGCCACCAACCATTCTTCAATCCGAGTCTGTACTAAAAAGTTATGATCGTTTTAATAAAAGGTGCCAGAGCAGCTACACGGCCAGGCAGATCTACGGGGGTCACATAACTAGCCACGTAGGCTGCGTGGGTAATTCCAGAATGCTGCCTGAGCATGACTAGGCCTACGTGGTCAGATAGGGGGGCTACGTGGGTCACGTAGGTGAGCCATGTAGCTGAAACTAATGTTTAAAAACCCTTCTTTGGGGGCGTTTTCGTCTGGCTCTCTTCATATGACCCCTCCTATGCGATTAAATACCCTTTTCCATCAGCTTATACACATTTTCCCTCATCAAATATCCCTATTCCTCCTCCCAAACACAACTACCAAGAATCCAAGAGAATTTGATTCAAGAATCAAGTCAATTCCCTCCTTTCTAATCACAATTTTTCTAGCGTTTTTTAGGTATGTAAGACTATGTTTCCTACATAATCCGTTGAATTTCATGCTGTTCAATTCAATTTGTTTCAAGATAAACTAAGGTTGAAAAATCTTCATAATAGTATCCCTCAATTAAATTCTCAAGTAGGTTCCTTAAGTTGTCTATGGGTAAATTCTCTATTTTTCAGATTTGATCTAAGTTACGTCAAAGTATGTAGAACAACCCTTTTCACTTGAATTGCAAAAATTATAGTTTTCAATCTTCACTATTGTATAAATTACGGATTTTGAATTAGGGTTGTGAACTACTTTATTGAGAGTTAAAAAGTTGAAGTTTTCATGACTATTTCTCCTTGATGAATATTCTTAATCGTTATTTGAGTCCAACTTTGAGATTTGATTTTTAAATTGTTGGGATTGCTTTTTTAAAGATGATTAATTGAGATATTGTGGTCACCACCCATACTAGTTGATGAATTATATATTGAAATTGTAAATTTATATCGAAATGGGGTGATTTGACCTAAGGTAATATATTTTCTGTCGAACTTTACACAACAGGAAGCTCAGTAATGGAGAAGAAAAAATAACAGGGAAGAAAGAAGAGAAGAGAAAACCGTGAACCTGTTTGCAAAGAAAAAGTTGTTGTATACTTTATTTCATACGTTAAGTGGCCTTATATAGGCTTACACATTTTATGAAATCATATTCCCACTAAATCACTAACATAGTTCCACTAAACCAATTCCCCTAAACTCTAGGAAAAAAAATCTGCACTACTACAAAATATCACGAACTAATTAAATAACAAAGTAACAACTAACATGTAGAAAATAGGGTACTGCAAGACTTAGTCAAAATAAAGAAAATAGTCTGATGTTGTACGACTTTAGCACCTCCTCTCGACATCAGCTCTAGTCTTAGCCATGCCTAGCTGCTGAAAAAAACTTTCAAACTTATTGACACTTAATCTTTCTGTGAACAAGTCTGCAATTTGCTGCTCTGTTTTAATATGCTCCAACTCAATCTCTCCTTGTAACACTTTTTATCTGATGAAGTGTTAATGTATTTCTACATGCTTAGTCCTTGCATGAAAAATAGGATTTTCAGCCAAATTGATCGGTGATTGATTGTCACAGTACACGGGAACTGCATAGCCAACTGGTTGATGTAAATCTTCCATCAACCGCAAAAGCCATGTACTTTCTTGAGCTGCAACTGCTGCTGCCCGATACTCTGCTTCTGTTGTTGACAACGACACTGTTGGCTGCCTTTTGCTACACCAAGAAATTGCTCCAACTCCAAGCTTAAACACAAAGCCAGTAGTTGAACGACGAATATCATGGTCTTATGCATAGTCAGAGTCGCAGTAACCGACCAACTTGCATTCTTCACCTTTCTTGCACAAAAGGCCATAATCAATTGTACTTTTCACATATCTTAGAATTCGCCGAACAACCTCCATATGGTGCTTCTTTGGATTGTGCATGTAGCGACTCATCACACCAACTGCAAAAGAAATATCAGTTCGAGTCTGAGTTAAATAAATCAGACTACCTACCAATTGCCGATACATCATCACATCTTCTAAATCTTTTCTTTCGTGTGCACACATCTTGGCATTTGGTTCAATTGGAGTTGCAATTGGCTTGCGCTCCAGCATTCCAAATTTCTTCAACAAGTCTATGGAATACTTTTGCTGATGAAGAAAAATTCCTCCTTGAGTATGATCAATCTCCAGACCAAGAAAATGATTAAGTTGTCCAAGTTTTTTCATATGAAATCGGACAGATAAATTTTCCTTTGTTTGGAGAATTTCTTCTTCATTATCACCAGTTACAATCAAATCGTCGACATATACCAGCACTATAGCTAGCTTCCCTTCATTGACTTTGAAAAACAAACTTGAATCTGCAGATGTAATAAAGTAACCACTTTGAGTTAAAAATTCAGCAATTTTACAGTACCAGGCCCTTGGCGATTGCTTTAATCCATAAAGCGCCTTCCTTAGCTTACAAACATACCCAGGGTGTTCTTGATTCTTGAAACCCATTGGTTGATCCATGTAAATCTCCCGATCCAGCTCCCCATATAGAAATGCATTTTTAACGTCCATCTACCACAAATTCCAACTTTGCTAGCAGCAAGTACAAGTAAGACTCGCACAGTTGTAAACTTCACCACTGGACTGAAAGTTTCATCATAATCCAAACCATATTCTTGAGTAAATCCTCGAGCTACCAAACGAGCTTTATGCCTCTCTATCAACCCATCTGTGCGACATTTTATTTTATAAACCCATCTGCAAGATATAGGCTTCACATCTTTTGGCTTCGGCACAAGTTCCCAAGTTTGATTTTGTTCTAATGCAGCAATATCCTCCTCCATTGCTCTAGTACATGCTAAGTCTTGAGCTGCTTCTTCAAAGCTTTCAGGTTCTTTTCCAGATTCATCTTCTATTGTTGCTGCATTGGCATATTTGGGGTTTTGCCTCCGAATCCGTTCTGACCTTCTTGTTTGGAATTGTGGAGCAACTTGTACTTCTCTGTGTCTTGTATCACTGCCTTCACATGGTGGCTGGTGAACAACTGATTGCTCAAAATTATCAGTTGCACCTTGTTCAACATTGGCATCTTCACTTGATCGAAAATAAGCAATTTGCAATTTATTTTTCAGATCAGTTTGGTCTGGTAATATCTCCTTTTCAGCAGACCACCATGAAGAGGTTTCATCAAATACAACATCCCGTGATGTATAACACCTTCTAGTTGTAGGTCACAACATTTCCACCCTTTTCTTTGATTATCGTAGCCTACTAAAATACATCTAACAGCTTTCTTGTCCATTTTGCTACATAATTGGTCTGGTATAAAAACATAGCACACACATCCAAATACTCGCAAATAACTGATATTAGTTTTCATATTCCACAACTTCTCAAAAGGTGAAAGAAAACTTAACTTTTGTTGAGGAAGTTTGTTGATGACATACACTGCAGTCCTCATTGCTTCTGCCCGAAATCTTCCTGGAACATTCTTGGCATGTAACATGGTGCGGCATATTTCTGCTAAATGCCTATTCTTCCTCTCTGCGATGCCATTTTGCTGCTGCGTGAAGGCACAGGCATATTGATGACGGATTCCTCATTCCCTTAGGTACTGAGAGAATTTAGTTGAGCTGTATTCCCCTACGTTATCTGTTCTTAAACAACGGATTTGCTTGCCCACTTCTCTCTCAACTGTTTCCTTAAACTCTTTAAACTTAGAAAAAGAATCAGATTTTTCTTTCATAAAGAAAACCCAAACATACCTAGAGAAATCATCAATAAAGGTCACCATGTACTTCATTCCACCAATTAATGATTGCTTGACCCGTCCAAACACATCAGAATGAACTAATTGTAGTGGTTCATCAACTTTAAATTTGGACTCTTCAAACGGCAATTGATGAACTTTACCGTATTGGCATCCTGAACAAACGATGTTTGTTCTTACTTCAAGTTGAAGAAGACCCTTGATCGTTGACTTCTTCAACATCACACTTAGCATGGAATAACTCACGTGACCCAATCGGATATGCCACAAATCAGCAGTCTCATTATTTTTTGTCTTTTCTATATATGCAGACTCCGTAGACATCACATAGACTGGCTCTAATCTATTCCCCTTCATAATTGGATTTTCTAAGTTCTCGAGATCCTGATATATCCTCACTTCATTAGGACCAAACAGAACATAGTTTCCTAATGTTGTTAATTGTGACACTGAAAGCAAGTTTTTCTTCATATCCGGAACATAATAGACATTTTGAAGTGACATCTGATTGGTCCCTTATTGAAGAGAAACTGGCGTCTTACCAATATGAGCTATCGATAACCTTGAATTATTGGCTGTCACCACAACACGACTACCCTTGTACATTGATGGATTCTACAACTTTTGCTTATCACCTGTCATATGATTTGCACAACCCAAATCAACGATCCAGTCATTCTCATTATCAATTGATTCAAATATTGTCTCTGTAAGTGCTAAATCCTCCTCTTCTATAGCAAAAAATGCTTCAGCATCCCAAACATCTTCTCTTTTCTCTTTTGAATTTGAGGTAGCAGCGTTACTTTCCACGTACTGTTTCTTGAACCAACAATCCTTTTCCATATGACCCTTCTTCACACAATTGTAACACTTTCCTTCAAATCTTTTGTCATCCCTGTGATTCTTTAGAATTCCTCTTGGGCGAAAATTTCTATCTCCATGAAATTTTTTCTTCTTAGACTCACCAGTAGCATGATGCTTGATGTTCTTGCTTTTGTTGGTGTAGAGTGCTTCTTCCTCATTCTTCATGGAGAGTCCTGCCATTTGTTTTGCCATGGCTTCTTGGCCAGCAAGAAGATTTTCAAACTCAACAAATGATGGCTGATTTGGCCATCCTTGTACAGTAGCAACGAAACCTCTATATTCAGGTCTCAAACCATGGATAATAAATTTTTTTACCCTAGTTTCCCCAATTGGCGCTGTTGAATCCAAATTTGAAATTTCACGGCATATCCTCTTGACTTTGTGGAAGTACTGGGCAATTGTCATATCACGTTGCTCTGTTGATATTAACTTGTTCTCCAAAAGCTGCAGCATTGCATCGTTCTTCTTTGAGAAAAATTCAGCAAGTGTGTCCCATGCTTCTTTTGGTGTTTTATCATCATGAACATGCTCCAACACATCTTCATCGATTGTTGTTTTGAGCGCAAACATAGATTTGCCTCATTTGTTCTTCCACTTCCGCAATGTTCCATTTGCATCCTCTTCCACTGGTTGTGTAACTTCGCTTCCGTTGACAACTTCCTAGAGATCTTGGCCTTGCATAAAAGACATTACACATATTGCCCATGTATTATAATTTTGGTTATTTAGCTTTTTGACTCCGCCAACTACTTGAAGATCATTCATTATGCTGGCTCTGATACCAAATGTCGAACTTAAAACAACAGGAAACTTAGTAATGGAGAAGAAAAAACAACACGGAAGAAAGAAGAGAAGAGAAAACTGTGAAATTGTTTGCTGCTGGATACTTTATTTCATACGTTAAGTGGACTTATATAGGCTTACACATTTTATGGAATCATATTCCCACTAAAACACTAACATAGTTCCACTAAACCAATTCCCCTAAGCTCTATGAAAACAAATCTGCAGTGCTACAAAATATCACGAACTAATTAAATAACAAAGTAACAACTAACAACTAGAAAATAGGAACGACAAGACTTAGTCAAAATAAAGAAAATAGGTTGATGTTGTACGACTTTAACACTCAAGATTTTGAATACTATTGTTACTCCTAAATGGTTAATGAATTCCAAAAGTGATTTGATTGATTTTCAAGGATTATTTAATACATAATTTTTACATGATGTGCATAAGAAATTGATGAAAGACCTTATGGTAATGTAATCAATGAAATGGATGACTTGGAAATCTTGGTATGACGTACCAACTATGATGTATGCCCTTAATGAAAATGGAATATTTTCAAAGATGTCCGATGATATGAAAATGCTAAAATATGGGCTTAACGAGAATTAGATGATTAACCGAGAAGGTGTGAGTTCAAATAGCTCAACACCCGAGACCTATGTATTGCCGACGTAGAGATGATTTTGTAACACCTCGTATATTTGTATGTCCCTTTAGATCATAAAAATGAGCCTATATGACCCTTAGATCGAGTAGAAATCATTTTGGGATGAGTTTGGGAGTATTGGGGAAGTTTAGAGTGTGAAATGGGACCATGCATCGCGCGCTAGGGGATTATGCTTTGGCGTTGCGTCGCACGTACCATCGCAGGGGTACACTATTTCCCCTATGTGATGGCTATGCGCTGTATGGGGTGCCACCCCACGATGGGTGTGTGCCGCACTGGGGTGGGCCACACGATGGGGTGTGCGCCACCCCCCTGTTTTGCCCGATGGGACTTTATTTTTTTATGCATTTTAAGGGTGTTTGGGTCTTTTTACACTATGGAAATTATCCCCCATCTATACTAATCGATCTTAAGTCCCCAAATATGATAATTATCGGTCATAAACACATTCCAATCTTCTCATAGCACTTAGAAGCAAAAAGAAGCTAGGGTTCAACCCCCAAGGCCAAGGATTCAAGCTTTCTCAAATTTTCTTCCATCAAAAAGTATGTTGAACACTCCCTACTTTAATTACGGTATAAATTATGAATTTAATTATTATATATGTATATTGTGATGGTGATTTGAAGTTAGGGTTAAGGATTCTATTATGAAAGCTTATGTCAATTCTTCCCTTTTCTCTATGGGTGGATTTTTAAACATTTGTTTTGGGTTTTGGAACTAAGATGGTTATTTGAAAATGATGAACCCTTATGTTTTGAAATTGAATGTTGAAAGTATAAATCATTTAAGCCATGAATATTGAGTCTCTTGAAAGTTTGGAGTTTAACAAGACATAACATTATTTTCCCGTCCTTTGTATCATTGAAGGTAGTGTTACGATCGTTTTCGAAAAGAGTTCAAAAACTTCATAACTTCGTGGCGAAAAATTCTATTTAATATTATTTGAAAAATAATTTAGAGTCGCCACTTAATTTTTAGGAAAATTAAGAAACCATTTTAAAAAGATAATTTTTAAGGAAAGCCTTTAATAAAAACCAGAGTCTAGGTAAGGGTTCAAGTAAATTCGAAAGAAGGTGTTAGGCACTTTCGAAAATCCACAAAGTGTGGTTCCCGGCGAATTCAATTTATTTGGCTAATTTGGAATTTTTTTTTTGAGTTTGTAAAAATCATATAGATGTAAACCAATAGAAATAGTTAAATACTTTTCCAGTTACTTATTTTGAATTGTGAAATAAACAAAAAATGTCAAAGTTTAAAAATCATTCTAACTTAAGAATCTTATCCGAGTCAAGTTTTTGAGTTAAATAGTTAACCCAATTACTAAACATGGATTTCAAGCTTCCTAATGACTATGAAGGGACATTGGAAATTCCCCAAGTCATTCTACGAGCTTAAGTTTGCCTAAGACAAAAATATTTGAAATACGAGTAATAAAAAATAAAGTGATCGAACTTAATAACAAAATTCCTCCCCAAGGATTCATCTAGATAAAATTAAATCATAGTACAAACAAATAATCAAATTAATTACAAGGAGATAAGGAAAAGTTGAGATTTGGGCCCCTTTTGGCCCATTTTCAAAGCAGTCCAAGTTTTGTATTTTGGTCCATTCTGCTGCATGTATACCAGCTTCCTTTGCTGCGTTTTCTGCGTATATGACTGTATATCAGTCACATATTTTGCTTTTCACCTGTATATCTGTTTCCATTCCTCATTCTTGATGTATATCACACATATACTGCATGTATACCAGTCGCATTTTGTATAGCAGTCCCTTTATTGGACCTTGGTTTTGAGGCTTTAACTCGAGACTTGGGCCTCTTTGGCCCACTAGGAAATGCAAGGGACGAGGAGTCCAAAATGGACTCGCGATGGAGTTTCACATGGAATAAAAAACAAGTGAAAGAAATTAGTATTTATTCAACATATAAACCAACAAGGAATCCTTAAACAACTAATTAATTAAAAAGGTAGTCAAAATCCTAAAAATTTAAGCCGAAATCTAAACAATCTCAGTAAAAAGAATTTCTGAGACATTAAATTATCACAACAATGACTACAACATGTCAAAATTAAACTAGATCAACAAACTTGACCAAATCTTTCTTTAGAAAGGAAAAACGACAAGATCCATACTCGTAATATTCCACACACACCAAGCATAAAACAAGTTGAAGTGGAGATTCAAAAATTAGACTATGTTAAACCTTATTATCAAACTTACTGGAAAATGCTTCTTAACCCTCAAAATTTCAAGGATAAGCGCACACATTATGTTTAAAATAAAGCACTCGCAAACTAGTCAACATATCGAAAAGAGTTGACATATCCAAAAGAGACTTTGGAAAAAGATTCATGACATGAAATGTTATTATACACCACTCAAGCCAAAAGAGAACAAGGAGCAATATAAACAAGCATCAACTTGAACTCGAGATGTAAGAATTTAAACCTTGAATGCAATCTGTTTGTACTAACAACATTGGGCAAAATATAGACTCTTTTCAATTTATAAAGAAGGGGATAGATGGACTAATCTCCACTATTTAAACTGAAACTTAAGCAAATTACTACTGATTCGTCGTAGCCGATACTAATGGGGAGGGGATTTCCAGTAGGCTCAATGTCACAGAATTCTTGACACACAATATGTGAAAATAAAGGACCTGGAGACATGTTTCTTAAGACAAAATATATGCCTAATCTACCAACATTAAGCCAAGTTTTTAAATACTAATCTGCTAAACAACCTTGGGCAGCCATGAAGGAAAAGAAATTCATGTAGATTTGTGTAAACTAGACATAAAGCTTTGCTGATTTAAGTACTTGGCTAAGTGAAAACAAGAAGAACACAGTCAACACATCTCGACACATTTTACTACCATCTAAATTCAAGACTTATTCACACTAGTTGCTAAATTCATACCACAAAACAGTACCAGAATTAAAGAGAGCCTAAACGCTAACAATGAATGTAAACAACAATTATATCACACTCGGAACACTCATCCTCCAGCACCAACAATTTCATTCTCGCAATCAAACGCGAGATTCACTTCATTACGGCTAAACGAAAAACTCAATGCTACAATTACCAAAAATACCGAAAGCAGAAACCAATCGAAAATGAAAGAAACGAGGAGGTTACCTCTTTTGGAGCAGCAAACCGGACTACGAGCCTTTGCCAGAGTTCTTGCCACTACCGAAAAATCCCACTTGTTTCTTAGTCGGAATCCGATGCTCAAACGAGTTCGATATGGATTCTAACTTAGAAAACTTTCAACTTAGCGAAATCCCTTTCTTAATTGGGGTTCTCAGCTAAGTAGTGCCCTTTTTTCTTTCTCTAGAATTCTAGACTCCAACCCCCTTCTTTTCTAGACCTCTCGCCTCCGACCTCTCAAAACAGTGGAGTAATGGGGTTTATATAGGAAATTTCGGAATGGGAATTTGAGGGAATTTTCGATGTGGGCTTTGGGGAAAACCCAAATCAAACGGTTGAAATCAAATCAATGAAAATGAATGGCGATTGACCCTCCTTCGTCCTTGTTCGTACGGTGAACGAATAGGAATTGAGGGAGTGGCAATTTCTAGAAGCTTTGAGGGTTCCTTTGGGATTTTCAGTTGAGAAAAATCCAAATCCTCTTTGAGGATAAGGGACGAGCTGGAATTGTACCATCTCAGTACGATTTTGAGAATTCAAAAAAAAAAAATTTGAATTTGAAAAATGGTAACCTGAGGAGCGAATGAGGGGTCACCGCGTCACCTATTCTAGAAGCTACGAGGTACAATCCTCGTTCTAGGCACGCGAGGATCATACGGGAAACGAAGAGATAAGGGAAATCGATTGAAAGAGGGAGAAATTGAATTGGGGCTTCGGGTTTTGCAGGTTTGGCTGTTGCTATTGTCGATATTGTTGTTCTGTTGTGTTGATCGGGTTAGGGAAGAAGGGTTATAATGGGGTGTTGGGCCGGTTCGGGTTGTGGTTAAAGAAATGGGCCAACTGAGGGTAGATTAGGTTGTTTATCAAATAGCCTAACTGATTAGGAATTCAGCCCATTGCATTTAGATTTTGACTAAATTGATAAATCAATTGGCCAATTGCATTGCACTTATGGCCAAATTGTTTTCAATTACGACCAAATTCAATAAATTGGCTAAATTGAATCAATATTCGAAACAAATTAATAACCAATTTAACCCCGAGCTTCTTGATTTAATAAAATCAAATAGATATTTTCCAAATAAAATATTTTAAGAACAATCATTTTTAAATCAAGACTTTATCCAATTGAATTTATTCTTACGATAGTTCTTGATCAAAATTTGATTTTTGACACAATAGTTATTTAAACAACCAAAACTATACAATCTCGTATACATTTGTACGAAAATGTATAATTCATCACTTAAATAACAAATTTAACTCAAATAAATATTTTATAAAGCATTTATCCGAAATAAATAAACACTTTGATTTTATTTAAAATCGAAGAAACTCAGGATTAAATTTAATCAGGGAGGGCAAAAATTAGGTGTCAACAACTGCCCCCTTCCTTTGGGTAGGGTGAATGCAAGTAACCCTGGGCAAAGGGAGTTTGACGTTCCTAATTTTGTCCGACCAGAAATTCGTTTCTCAAAGAGGTTGGGTTTCGCACGAATTTCAAGGAGTTATGGCCGGACCCCGGTGTCGGGTTTCCTACATATCTCAGGTTACATGAGAATTCAGGCCACTTGTAGTTCATAAAGCTTGATTTTTAAGCACGATTTTGAAAGAATTCACAAGTGATCCCGATTTTAAATTTTTAGTGAGACCAGAATGTTGGGGAATAAAAGGATATTGGGGGGAGTTGGAATGCAGTCGAGTTTTCAACGCAGAGCCCATCCTACATATCCCAATACTTAGGGAATCAGACTGCTTGTAGTTCGACTCGATAGGTAGAAAAGGTAGTCTTTTATTTTTTAGACGACCTTTGGCTTGGGATTAGTGACAAAATGAAACGAGCTACGAAAAAAAAGGCTTGTAATTATCTCAATTATGAATGTAGGGCCCCCTTACACCCATGACTAAGATCTACATTAGCATAATTTCTGAAGCTCTTGGCTTGTTGTCACCAGGATTTGAAAGAAGAGGAAAGTTACCTCCGGTGCGTGTTTAGAAATGCCCCGGAGGTGAAACTGAAACTAAAATTGTCCCAAAAATACTCACATGTATTCTAATAGGGGTGTGGTTTGATGGCGGTGGAAGTCATCCTTCAGCTCACGTCCAAAGAGTTTGATATTCCTCTTCAGACTACGTCCCAGTTTGCTGCTAAGAAAAAGTTCCACGTTGTGCTGCGTCCTTTTTGGAGTTGTCCACATCTGTGGTTTTGATTTGAGAATTTCATCCTTTCGGATGCTCTCGACGACATCTCAAGTAAAATGGTTAGTTGTAAATGCAACATGACACAAACATAATTTAGTGTAAACCTGTTTGAACATGTAACGCTAAGAGAGCTGACGATCCAATTTGCACAACTTGTTTTGAAAATATCATGCCACTTTGAATGGGGTGACAGCCCAACGTGTCTCATTGAAAGGCGGACAACCTATCTTGAATGTATAATGCCACTTTGAATGGGGTGACGGCCCAACGTGTCTCATAGAAAGGCGGTCAACCTATCTTGAATGTATTATGCCACTTTGAACGGGGTGACGGCCCAACGTGTCTTATTGAAAGGCGGATGACCCATTTTTAATGTATTATGCCACTTTGAACGGGGTGACGGCCCAACATGTCTCATTGAAAGGCGGACGACCTACCTTGAATGTATTATGCCACTTTGAACGGGGTGACAGCCCAACATGTCTCATTGAAAGGTGGACGACCTATCTTGAATGTATAATGCCACTTTGAATGGGGTGACAACCCAACGTATCTCATTGAAAGGCGGACGACCTATTTTGAATGTTTTGTGCCACTTTGAACGGGGTGACGGTCCAACGTGTCTTATAATCACCTGCACTAAACTTATTAGTAGCAAATGCAACATAAGGGAATTATGAATATTGCATACCTTACGCAACATGTCTCTTTGAACGGGGTAACTTCCCAACGTGTCTCATTGAACGACGAATGACCTTATTTTAATATGTCATTCTGAAGGAGGTGACGATCCATAATATAACACATTACGTTGAAGGATGTGACGGTCGTCAATATAATAACACGCCACTCTGAAGGAGGTGACGATCCATAATATAACACATCTCGTTGAAGGAGGTGACGGTTGTTAATATAATAACATGCCACTCTGAAGGAGGTGACGGTACATAACGTAATATAGTGTCACTCTGAAGGAGGTGACGGTCCATAACGTAATAACATGTCACTCTGAAGGAGGTGACAGTCCATAACGTAATAACGTGTCACTCTGAAGGAGGTGACAATCAATAATAACATATCACCTTAAATAAAGTGACGGTCTGATGTATCTTCTGAAATGGCAGAAAACCCAAATATAATAAGATATGTCACCTCGAACGAGGTGATGGTCCGGTATGTCCTTTTGAAAAGGTGGATGACCCAAATATAATAAGATTATTTCACCTCAAACAATATGACAATCTGGCATATCCTCTTAAAAGGGCGGATGACCCAAATATAATAAAATTTATCACCAAAATAGGGTGACGATCTGGTAGGTTTTCTTGGAGGGTGAAAAACCCTAATAAAATAAGATTCGCCAATTTCAAACGAAGCGACAATCCGACTCGTCTCTTTGCAAGGTGAGCGAACCTACCTCAGTTTCCTCTGAGGGTCTGTAGTTTGGAACAGTGGAAAGACCTAATCCTTATGTAGGATTGCCTACATATCTTGCTGGAACAAGAATCAGGTCAGACGTAGTTCGGGATCAAAATTTTTCCTTGGCATCGGGAATTCTTGAAAGGACTTATGCATGTCCTGATCTTCTAGATTGAATCCTCAAACTTTGAGAGGATCCATTAGCATTTGCGTTATTTCGTGGAGGTGGTCTTGTATTACGTCACCTGTATAACTTAAATATACTCATAATAATCTTATTGCAAAAGATAAAATTGGAGATCAAGTTAAATGACTTGGAGATAGTGATTTGGACAATATCTCCACATCTTAGTCATTATACCCGACCATTTCCCTACAAAAATCAAAGGAAGTGTTAGAGATCAAAATGAAGTAATAGAGATATAAATCAAATGAAAAAGGGAGAAGAGAAGTTGTCTGGATTATTATGGCAAGGCCATGGTGGGTCTGGTAATGCCCTTTGTCGTGCTTAACATTGTCAACTTTGTAACTTCATTATTCCTGCATCCAAAGAAAAATTCTTAGTTTCGAGAGACTGATTGTGTTGGATTTGCCTTGCTCTACTGATGCTTCTCCTTGTTCTTGGATTTGCTAACTCGCTTGGTCTTGAGATGCCATCTTGATGGAATTTTTGAGGACCTTCCTCAAAAATTCTGCCCCAGTAGAACACATAAGACCTCTTATAATTTTGATGTTATTTCTCGTGGAATTTTGAGGTCCCTCCTCAAAATTCTGCCCCAGTTTCATACTTTGATGAAATCTTTAGGCTTGATCTGTAAGAGAGATATTATCTCGTAGAATTTTTGAGATCCTTCTCAAAAATTCTGCCCCAGTTTCCATTTCCTGGGGTGATATGACCGAGCCGTTGTGGCGCCTACGTATCCCATTGGATTAGGAATCAGGTCAAACGTAGTTCCAACAAAGTAAAAGGATAACGATATGTTTGATAACGTGACCGAAGCCAATATAGGCCGCCTACGTATTCCACAAGGGAAATCAGGTCGAACGTAGTTCATTACAACTAAAAGTGCAATTACAAGGAAATCAAATCATAAAGTGCGATTACAAAGAAATAAAGTGACAAAGTGCGACTACAAAGAAATAAAAATGATAAAGTACGATTACAAGGAAAGAAAACGACAACTTTAAAATGCAAGATAGAAGGACGCCAAAAGTGCGCCTTTGAGAAAACTTCACTCTTCTTTGAAACTGATGATGCCCATGACTACTTCTTGTGATTGGGTAATGGATTGTTGTTCACATTTGCTGGAGCTTCTGCAAGTGTAATCACCTTGTTGTCGATTAGATCTTGGATTTTGTGCTTGAGAGTGATACACTTCTCAGTATCATGACCAACAACTCCAGAGTGGTAAGCGCAACGCTTGTTTGGATCATACCAATTAGCAGAAATGTTTACAGGCTTTGCCTCTACTGGACGAAGAATCCCTGCTTCTTTCAACCTCTCATAGAGTTGAGTCAATGGTTCAGCAAGCGGCGTGAAGACCCTAGGTGGTTTTCTTTCATGGTTGGCACGAGGTGCATTATTTTGGTAGTTTCGTGGTGGAGGTTGAGCATGATATGTTGCCTGCACATTGTAGATCGGATATGGAGCATGCTGAGCATTGGGATGGTATCGTGGAGATCGCTTGTAGTGAGAGGTACCTTCTTGAGTCATTACTCCCATAGCTTCTTTCTCTTTTTTCTTTGCATTTCCGAAAGAACTGGTATGAAAGCCCTTATGTGTGGATTGCAGCTCTGTTAAATTTATTATCCTCCCTGTCTTGAGGCCATCCTCAATCATTTCTCCAGTCTTGACAATTTCAGCAAATGTTTTTCCAGCCATTGTCACCATACGATCAAAATATTCTGGATTTAGGGCATGAATGAAGTAACTAATCATTTCAGCTTCCTCCATAGGAGGATGTACCCTAGTTGCCTCTTCTCTCCATCGTATGGCGTATTCACGAAAACTCTCATTTGATTTCTGCTTTAGCTTTGTGATAGAGATTCTGTCAGGAATAATCTCGACATGAAACTTGTAGTGATCCACAAAAGCATTTGCCAAGTCATCCCAAGTGCGCCATTTGGTCACATCTTGTTTAGCATACCATTCTAAAGCCTTTCCACTCAAGCTTTGACTAAATAGTTTAACCCTTATTCCTTCGTTTTTGCCCACACCAATCAACTTTTCACAATAAGTTTTCAGATGAAAGAAGGGATTCCCGGATCCATTGAATTTCTCAAACTTTGGGATTTTGTAACCAAAAGGCAACTCAATTTCGGGAAATGCACACAACTCTTCATACTTCACACTTTGGTTACTTCCGAGCCCCCGGAGGTTTCTCATAGCATCCTCTAAGATTTTGAGCTTTCTATTCACCGTATCATCATTGTATATCTTTGGATCATTCTCAGTTTCAACATAATGATCAACATCTAGGCGGTAGAGACCTTGAGTCTGTGTCACTGGCGGGGCGGTGGTGTAAGTGTACACTGGCGGAGCATGGTATGACAGTGATATGTTCTGAACATTTGGAGGTGCAAACGTGTACACAAAAGGAGCATTCTGGGAAGCATGAGCATTTTGAGAAGTGGTGAAATGATCTCCCTGATCAACTCCTTCTGATGTTGGAAACATAGGCCCTTTTTGTCGAGCATCAGGTGGCAGGGTCATGTTTGGGGGAGTCTGAGAAGGTGTTCTGTTCTGCATCACCATGAGCCTTAGTTCGGCAATTTGTTGTTCTAGACCAGCAATGAACTCTGGGGTTATTTCTCTTTCTATCGAGGCACTAGGGTCTATTGCGACAGACAAAGTGGGAACTGATTCAGATGAAGTATTTGTGATGATCAAATTAGGATCCATAGTTGAACGAGTCTTTCTGTTAGCCCAAGTAAGAACTGATGAGCCTGTAGTTGCTTTCTTGACCTTAGACCGTGTGAAATACTGATGTTCTGCCAGCGATTTTCTTTTAGTCTTTGTGAAGCGAGCAAGTTTGATTACCAACACAAATCAGCCTTTCTCTAAAAGGAAAGAAAAACACTCAAAAGGTGAAAGAGTTAGTTCATGACTCGTAATAATTAATCAAAGTAATATATGAAACAAATAACATATGTTTGACTCGAAACAGACTAGCCCAGAATTTGAGGAATAGAACACTTTTTGAAAGTGACTGAATGATCAGAAATTTGACCATTTGATGGACTTTGAATTTTGATGGAGAAACAGAATTTCGAACAAAGTGAACTAAGTGATTTGAAGAAATCGAGTGTTTGCAAATAAACATCCTAAAAGACTTATTGGGAAAGTTTGTTTGAAAATAACAGAGTCTTACCATTAATAGAATATTTGGGTAACCCTAGCTATTATTAACTGCGAAAAAAGCGATTTATAAGAGCAACATGATCAATGTGAATTGGACAATGACCTAATTGATTTTGAATAAAACTTTGGCAAATTGGAAAGGAATTTTGTCGATGGACTTTGAAGAGGACTTTAGGAAGAGTTGGATTTTAATTTTGTATGCCTAATGACGCTCTAAGACTTCGAAATAGAATAATGGACTAGTCTTGTTTAAAGCTAAACATATGTTAGTTAAACACACAAATCAAACAAACACGGACAAAGCAAATAATGGAACACTTAGCACATAAATGAACTTTAACGCGTACTAGCATACATGTGACCTTTTAAGCCAAAGGTAAGCCTAGCGTTTGAAGGATATACATGCCGTTTGTAAGACGTTCCATTGCCCCCAAAATATATTATACAAACTTTATGGATAGATCAAATGGGGATACAAAATTAGGGAAAGGGGAAATAAATAAAATCAATCCCACGCAGGGGAACAAACCTAAACTAAACTGCCTTGGAGGTACTTCGATCTTGAACTTCTTGAAATTTCCGAACACCTTTCGAATGAAGATCTTCTTTTGATTACAATAACAAAAACTATCTAAATAAAACCCTCAACCCCAAGGGACAATGGTCCGTACAATCCGACATTATATCCTTCAAATTAAACACGTAAGAGATGATCGTCTGTTATTGACTCGTGGCCAATAGACGCAAGGTGGTCTCCTAATAGGCCCGATACCCCTGGGGTACCGGGTCTCATAGGTCAAAATGCCTATTCATAGGATTTGGTTTCGCTCTAACCTAGTTGACTAGAGTGGTTTGTTCAAATTGACTGGGAACCCGAAATGGACTTTTCGGGGTAACACACCAAGTGACTGTTGACCGACTCGAATCAACTACTCACTTGGTTGTTCAAAGAAAGTTCAAGATTTTATACGGAAGGGCGGGTGCAGATACCCACATAACCGCCCTTTTTTCCTAATGCCTAATGTTTTGCCAAGAGAGGCGGAAAATGTCATGAAATGCAACAGTTTATAATTGCAGAAATTTAAACATATAATCGCAAAAAGTAACAATTAATACAAATATTAGCCAAACAAATAAAAATCTTTATGGTTAGAACCTAGATGAATCCCCAGCAGAGTCGCCATTCTGTTACGATCGTTTTCGAAAAGAGTTCAAAAACTTCATAACTTCGTGGCGAAAAATTCTATTTAATATTATTTGAAAAATAATTTAGAGTCGCCACTTAATTTTTAGGAAAATTAAGAAACCATTTTAAAAAGATAATTTTTAAGGAAAGCCTTTAATAAAAACCAGAGTCTAGGTAAGGGTTCAAGTAAATTCGAAAGAAGGTGTTAGGCACTTTCGAAAATCCACAAAGTGTGGTTCCCGGCGAATTCAATTTATTTGGCTAATTTGGAATTTTTTTTTTGAGTTTGTAAAAATCATATAGATGTAAACCAATAGAAATAGTTAAATACTTTTCCAGTTACTTATTTTGAATTGTGAAATAAACAAAAAATGTCAAAGTTTAAAAATCATTCTAACTTAAGAATCTTATCCGAGTCAAGTTTTTGAGTTAAATAGTTAACCCAATTACTAAACATGGATTTCAAGCTTCCTAATGACTATGAAGGGACATTGGAAATTCCCCAAGTCATTCTACGAGCTTAAGTTTGCCTAAGACAAAAATATTTGAAATACGAGTAATAAAAAATAAAGTGATCGAACTTAATAACAAAATTCCTCCCCAAGGATTCATCTAGATAAAATTAAATCATAGTACAAACAAATAATCAAATTAATTACAAGGAGATAAGGAAAAGTTGAGATTTGGGCCCCTTTTGGCCCATTTTCAAAGCAGTCCAAGTTTTGTATTTTGGTCCATTCTGCTGCATGTATACCAGCTTCCTTTGCTGCGTTTTCTGCGTATATGACTGTATATCAGTCACATATTTTGCTTTTCACCTGTATATCTGTTTCCATTCCTCATTCTTGATGTATATCACACATATACTGCATGTATACCAGTCGCATTTTGTATAGCAGTCCCTTTATTGGACCTTGGTTTTGAGGCTTTAACTCGAGACTTGGGCCTCTTTGGCCCACTAGGAAATGCAAGGGACGAGGAGTCCAAAATGGACTCGCGATGGAGTTTCACATGGAATAAAAAACAAGTGAAAGAAATTAGTATTTATTCAACATATAAACCAACAAGGAATCCTTAAACAACTAATTAATTAAAAAGGTAGTCAAAATCCTAAAAATTTAAGCCGAAATCTAAACAATCTCAGTAAAAAGAATTTCTGAGACATTAAATTATCACAACAATGACTACAACATGTCAAAATTAAACTAGATCAACAAACTTGACCAAATCTTTCTTTAGAAAGGAAAAACGACAAGATCCATACTCGTAATATTCCACACACACCAAGCATAAAACAAGTTGAAGTGGAGATTCAAAAATTAGACTATGTTAAACCTTATTATCAAACTTACTGGAAAATGCTTCTTAACCCTCAAAATTTCAAGGATAAGCGCACACATTATGTTTAAAATAAAGCACTCGCAAACTAGTCAACATATCGAAAAGAGTTGACATATCCAAAAGAGACTTTGGAAAAAGATTCATGACATGAAATGTTATTATACACCACTCAAGCCAAAAGAGAACAAGGAGCAATATAAACAAGCATCAACTTGAACTCGAGATGTAAGAATTTAAACCTTGAATGCAATCTGTTTGTACTAACAACATTGGGCAAAATATAGACTCTTTTCAATTTATAAAGAAGGGGATAGATGGACTAATCTCCACTATTTAAACTGAAACTTAAGCAAATTACTACTGATTCGTCGTAGCCGATACTAATGGGGAGGGGATTTCCAGTAGGCTCAATGTCACAGAATTCTTGACACACAATATGTGAAAATAAAGGACCTGGAGACATGTTTCTTAAGACAAAATATATGCCTAATCTACCAACATTAAGCCAAGTTTTTAAATACTAATCTGCTAAACAACCTTGGGCAGCCATGAAGGAAAAGAAATTCATGTAGATTTGTGTAAACTAGACATAAAGCTTTGCTGATTTAAGTACTTGGCTAAGTGAAAACAAGAAGAACACAGTCAACACATCTCGACACATTTTACTACCATCTAAATTCAAGACTTATTCACACTAGTTGCTAAATTCATACCACAAAACAGTACCAGAATTAAAGAGAGCCTAAACGCTAACAATGAATGTAAACAACAATTATATCACACTCGGAACACTCATCCTCCAGCACCAACAATTTCATTCTCGCAATCAAACACGAGATTCACTTCATTACGGCTAAACGAAAAACTCAATGCTACAATTACCAAAAATACCGAAAGCAGAAACCAATCGAAAATGAAAGAAACGAGGAGGTTACCTCTTTTGGAGCAGCAAACCGGACTACGAGCCTTTGCCAGAGTTCTTGCCACTACCGAAAAATCCCACTTGTTTCTTAGTCGGAATCCGATGCTCAAACGAGTTCGATATGGATTCTAACTTAGAAAACTTTCAACTTAGCGAAATCCCTTTCTTAATTGGGGTTCTCAGCTAAGTAGTGCCCTTTTTTCTTTCTCTAGAATTCTAGACTCCAACCCCCTTCTTTTCTAGACCTCTCGCCTCCGACCTCTCAAAACAGTGGAGTAATGGGGTTTATATAGGAAATTTCGGAATGGGAATTTGAGGGAATTTTCGATGTGGGCTTTGGGGAAAACCCAAATCAAACGGTTGAAATCAAATCAATGAAAATGAATGGCGATTGACCCTCCTTCGTCCTTGTTCGTACGGTGAACGAATAGGAATTGAGGGAGTGGCAATTTCTAGAAGCTTTGAGGGTTCCTTTGGGATTTTCAGTTGAGAAAAATCCAAATCCTCTTTGAGGATAAGGGACGAGCTGGAATTGTACCATCTCAGTACGATTTTGAGAATTCAAAAAAAAAAAATTTGAATTTGAAAAATGGTAACCTGAGGAGCGAATGAGGGGTCACCGCGTCACCTATTCTAGAAGCTACGAGGTACAATCTTCGTTCTAGGCACGCGAGGATCATACGAGAAACGAAGAGATAAGGGAAATCGATTGAAAGAGGGAGAAATTGAATTGGGGCTTCGGGTTTTGCAGGTTTGGCTGTTGCTATTGTCGATATTGTTGTTCTGTTGTGTTGATCGGGTTAGGGAAGAAGGGTTATAATGGGGTGTTGGGCCGGTTCGGGTTGTGGTTAAAGAAATGGGCCAACTGAGGGTAGATTAGGTTGTTTATCAAATAGCCTAACTGATTAGGAATTCAGCCCATTGCATTTAGATTTTGACTAAATTGATAAATCAATTGGCCAATTGCATTGCACTTATGGCCAAATTGTTTTCAATTACGACCAAATTCAATAAATTGGCTAAATTGAATCAATATTCGAAACAAATTAATAACCAATTTAACCCCGAGCTTCTTGATTTAATAAAATCAAATAGATATTTTCCAAATAAAATATTTTAAGAACAATCATTTTTAAATCAAGACTTTATCCAATTGAATTTATTCTTACGATAGTTCTTGATCAAAATTTGATTTTTGACACAATAGTTATTTAAACAACCAAAACTATACAATCTCGTATACATTTGTACGAAAATGTATAATTCATCACTTAAATAACAAATTTAACTCAAATAAATATTTTATAAAGCATTTATCCGAAATAAATAAACACTTTGATTTTATTTAAAATCGAAGAAACTCAGGATTAAATTTAATCAGGGAGGGCAAAAATTAGGTGTCAACAGGTAGTATATATGAAAAAGGTTTTGAAGCTGTTATGAAGAATTCAATTATGATTATACTCATGTTTTCAAACGACGGGATAAATAGTCTAAGATGTTTTATGATAATGATCTTGGCATGATATGTATGGCTTGCAAGTCTTGGTATGACGGTACCAAAATGTGAATGCCTTAATGAAAGACTCCAAGAATAAATGTTAAGAAAATGTTTTAAACTGGGCTTAAAGGGAATTAAGTAGTTCACCGAGAAGGGTTAGGCTCGAAAGGGGGCCTAACACCTGAAATTGTGTTTGCCGATGTGGGGGAGGTCTTGTCTTGAAAAATGAATGACCTTTGTATGCTTTCTTTGCGCAGTAGTATTACAATTTATGTTTATGTTATGGATTGGCCAATTATGATACCTTAATCCATGTGGCTAACATGTATTGGGGCCCCGCCAGTTGGGTACGGACTGGACCCATATAGCCAGTGGGTTACTTAAAGTCAGTGTAAACTACATAGTTCTGGACTAAAGGTTTTTTTCAAGTGATTTTATTTAAGTCACTTGTTTCTTACTTCTTTTAGACTGGGTTTATGTTGTTCTATGAACTGTCATATAAATTGCCTTGATCCCCTTTTCTTGGGTTGCATGCCAATACTCATCGTACTAACCATCCCCGGATGCTACATCTTTTCATGATGTAGGTTCCGAAGTATTTTCCCGCGACTCTGCTCAACATTAGGATTTTCTCATGTCAGCAGCTAATAAGTGGTGAGCCATCCATCCATCGGAAGGGATATATTTTTCATTCACATAGACTTTGATCTTCTTGTTTTATGGTATAGCCGTGGTCATGTTCCATCTTAGGATTTTCATTCATATTGTTAGAGGCTTCGTAGACTGAGTTAGATAAATATTTTTATGTCTTATTCAAGACTTAGATAAATATTTTTATGTCTTATTCAAGACTTGGATTTGAAATATTATTTATGTTGAACTTCATATTTATGGGGGGCCAAATTTCGCACTTTGTTTGTGACTATGCTTTTGATGTTATTCTAAGGGGTCTTCTTTGGCCTTTATTGGTTTGGGATGCTCTTCAAGGCCAAGGCCTGGGCTCGACTCATGACAAACTTAGTTTTAGAGCACGGTTTAGGGTCCTAGGGTGTCTGTAACACCCCGTACATTTCCAAACTCATGCAACGACCTTAGCATCGATGGAAGCATTTAAATTAAAGGTAGTAAGTGAATCCTGTATTAAATTTGTTGGGCTGACTTTAGAGGCATGTTTATGGGCTTAAGTGAGGCCCAAAATTAAGTCATTAAGACATGTCCCAAAAGGGAAAAGATCCATTCAAATTTGACCAAGTAAACACCATATTTTTGACCAATAATATGGCTAAACTTGGCCATAAAGGGGTGGTGGAAAAGGAGTATTTAAGGCTGAAAAATTAGCTCAATTCTACACAATTCACTTGCCAAAAAATCAGATTTTCCAAGAGATATTCTCTTCTCTCTCAAACCCTAACCAAAAGCCCCTTTGGACAAATACACCACTTTGCAAGCCTTGAGTAACACATAAGGAAGGAACTGAATCATTGTAGTTACATGTTGGGAAGATAAGGCGTAGGTGCTAGTAGACCTCCATAGTAGGTTGCGGATCATTTGCTGAGTATTGGTGAGCTCCAGTTGCTTCGGGGTTTTCCAAGTCACATGTGTACATTGCTTTTTGGTACTATGTAAATATTGCATAGGCATGGTCATGTATCTATTAGAGGCTTTGTAGACATGTGTGGAAAGATGAATGTAAGAGATGTATATCCATTTTGACTTGATGGCTCTAACGACCAAGTTTTATATATCGCATGTGTTTTTCATGACTTCCGCCATTGGTATGTTATAGTTACATGAGATATAATTATATTCACACAGAGACATGCATATAGGTGTACATGATCAAGGAATGGTTCTCTCGGGCCTTAACGGCTTCGGGTGCCAGACCGCCCCATTGGAATTCGAGGCGTGACAAAAATGATATCAAAGCGGGTCGTCCTTGGGTGTCTACAAAGCCGTGTCTGAGTAGAGTCTTACTGATCTATGTATTGTACACCACATTTATAAGTAGGAGGCTACGAGACATTTAGGGTTGTTTCTTTTCTTCATTTTATAGATCGTGCATTAGAGCCAAAGTTATAGGTGGAATCATTTTTGACCTTGGACATTGTTTTTCTTGTATTATATTAAAATGTCGATGGCAAGGAGAGGAAGGGGAAAAAGTAAAAGGATAGACAGGATTGCTGGAGAAGGAACCAGTAGACCACCACTTGATCAAGCTAATCAAGGTGATGCTGAGAATGAATTTATATTGCGGGCTTCCTCTACTCCTTCCGTTCCAGAAGAGTCGAGTAGGAGAGAAGTACCAGCAGAACCACCTATAAATGCTACTGAGTAGGATTTGAGAAACGCGGTGCAAATGTTGACTCAGATAGTTGCTGCCCAGAGTCAAGGACGAGCTGGTCCAATGACAAGTGATGATGGTGCAGCTAGGGCAGCTAGTCGAAGGACACAGGATTTCCTGAAATTAGATCCTTCTATATTCACTAGGTCAGATCCTAATGAAGACCCGCAGGATTTTATAGATCAAATCCAAAGGGCCTTGGATGTCATGCATGTAGCTGGTGTGGACACAGTCGAGCTTGCGGATTATAGATTGAAAGGCGAGACTATATTATGGTATGAGGATTGGAAATGATCCAGGGATGTTGGTGCACTCCCAGCTGGTTGGGAAGAATTTAAAATGGCCTTCCTTGATCATTATCTTCTTTATGAGGTCCGAGAGGCTCGGGCGGACCAGTTCTTACATCTGCGGCAAGGTAATATGAGCGTCAGAGAGTACAACCTTCGGTTTAACTCTTTGGACAAGTATGCTCCAAATGTGGTAGCTACGATGACCGATAGAGTTCATCGGTATGTGGACAGACTGGAGCCATATTTGGTCTGAGATTGTACTATTGCTGCGTTGAACAGGGATATGGACATAGCTAGAATATAGGATTCTGCGCAAAAGATGGAAGATCAAATGCAACGGAGAAGAACGCATGAATCTGAAGGAGGGTCGTCGAAGAGGGCTAGATCTACGGGACAGTCTATGGCATTCCAAGGAGAGTTTAGGCCTCAGAGTTTTAATAGACCGCCAAGACCATAATTTTCTTATTCCACGGCAGGCACTCAATCCCAATTCCGAGGGTTTAGAGGTAGTCAAGTTGGGCAAAGCAGTAGTATGCAAGATTCACAGATAGCAGGGTCTTCTCGCCCGCCGTGTCAACTTTGCAGACGATTTCATTTAGGTGAATGCCGGCAGGGGATGAATGTTTGTTATTGGTGTGGTATAATGGGGCACATAATGAGGGACTGTCCACGAAGAGGCTTGGGAAGTGTGGTACGCCCTGCGGGATCCACTGTTGTATCATCATCATCGGTGCCTTCCCTAGGTAGAGGAGTGCAACCTATTGGATGTGGTAGAGGTTCTAGGGGAGCAGCTAGTTCAAACAGAACCCAGAATCGCATCTACACTTTTGCGGACCGGCATAATTTGGAGGCATCACCTGATGTTGTTACAGGTATATTATCCATATTCTCACATAATGTGTATGCATTGATTGATCCGGGTTCTACATTATCATATGTTACTCCTTTGATTGCTGAAAAATTCAAAAGAACGCCGTAATTACTAGTTAAGTCATTTAGAGTATCTACATCGGTGGGTGAATCTATTATAGCAAAGAGAGTTTATCGTGATTGCATAGTCACTGTTTGTGGTCATGATACATTGGCCGATCTTGTTGAGATGGAAATGATAGATTTTGATGTTATAATGGGAATGGATTGGCTAGCTTCTTGTTATGCCACGGTAGATTGCCGAGCTAAGAAGGTACATTTTCATTTTCCATACAAGGACGTTCTTGAATGGAAGGGTAACGTGGGGGCACTGAGAGGCAAATTTATTTCCTATATTAAGGCAAGAAAAATGATATCCAAGGGATACATATGCCACTTAGTGAGAGTGCAAGATACTGATGTGAAACCACCCACTCCTCAATCAGTTCCGGTGGTAAATGAATTTCTTGGTGTATTTCTTAAAGATCTTCCAGGTTTGCCTCCTGAACAGGAAGTAGAGTTTGGTATTGATGTGATTCCAGGAACTCAGCCTATCTCTATTCCTTTATATATAATGGCTCCAACAGAATTGCGAGAATTAAAGGAGCAATTAAAAGACCTGTTGGATAAGGGATTCATAAGGCCTAGTATGTCCCCGTGGGGTGCACCAGTGTTATTTGTACGGAAGAAAGATGGCACGTTAAGAATGTGTATTGACTACCGACAATTGAATAAGGTAACAATCAAGAATAAATATCCCCTTCCCAGAATTGATGATTTATTTGATCAGTTACAGGGTGCCAAATGTTTTTCAAAGATTGACTTGAGGTCGGGTTACCATCAAGTCAGGGTTAGAGAAAGAGATATACCCAAGACAGCTTTCCGAACACGATATGGTCATTATGAATTTTTAGTTATGTCATTTGGACTAACAAATGCACCAACTGTTTTTATGGATTTGATGAATAGGGTGTTCAAGCCATTTTTGGATATGTTCGTGACGGTGTTTATAGATGATATTCTGGTTTATTCAAGATTAGAAGAGGACCACTCTAATCACTTACGACAAGTGTTGCAGATTCTTCGTGACCGTAAGTTATATGCAAAGTTCTTTAAATGTGAGTTTTGGTTGAAATCTGTAGCATTCTTAGGTCATATTGGATTGGATGAAAAAATACGGGTTGATACCCAGAAAATAGAAGCTGTGAAGAATTGGCCAAGGCCTACGATGCCTATAAAAATTCGTAGCTTCCTTGGGTTGGCCGGTTATTACAGAATATTTGTTAAAGGGTTTTCTTCCATTTCTGCACCTTTGACAAAGCTAACGCACAAGGCAACTATATTTCAATGGAATGATGCGTGCGAAAGGAGTTTCCAAGAGCTTAAAAATAAATTGACTTCTACACCTATATTGGTACTTCCGGAAGGCACAGAAGGGTATGCAGTATATTGTGATGCTTCAGGAGTCGGCTTAGGATGTGTATTGATGCAGCACGGTAAAGTAATAGCCTATGCTTCAAGACAACTGCGTCCACATGAGAAGAATTATCCCACACATGATCTTGAGTTAGCAGCGTGATATTTGCTTTGAAGATATGGCGCCATTATTTGTATGGGGTTCATGTTGATATCTATACTAATCACAAAAGTTTGCAATATATCTTTAAGCAGAAGGACCTAAATCTGAGGCAGCGAAGGTGGCTGGAACTCTTAAAAGATTATGATGTTGATATCTTATACCATTCGGGAAAAGCAAATATGGTAGCTGATGCATTAAGTCGTAAGGCAATAGGAAGTATTAATGGCCAGCTTACGAAAAAGCAAGGTATAGTCAAGGATCTGCATCAACTAGCCAGCTTGGGGGTTCGTCTTCTTGAAACTCCAAATGAAGAAATTATGGTGCAAAATGCTGCAGAATCTTCATTAGTAGCTGAAGTGAAGGAAAAACAGTATGCGGATCCTATTTTACTACATCAAAAAGAGAATGTACAACAAGGTTTGACGAAGGCATTTTATCTTACGAAAGAGGGAGTGCTTCAGTGCCAAAGTAGATTATGTGTACCGGATGTGGATGAGCTAAGGAGACGAATTATGATAGAGGCAAATCATTCACGATATTCTATTCATCCGGGAGCTACAAAAATGTATCATGATTTGAAAGACATGTATTGGTGGGGAAACATGAAGAAGAACATTGCAGAATTTGTAGCTCAATGTCCAAATTGTCAACAAGTGAAAGTAGAGCATCAGAAGCCTGGAGGTTATATGCAATGTATAAATCTTCCAGTTTGGAAGTGGGACATGATCAATATGGATTTCATCACAGGTTTGCCTCGTACACTTCTGAAATTTGATTTCATATGGGTGATAGTTGACAGGCTTACCAAATCAGCACACTTTTTACCTGTCAAGACCACTTATACCGCTGAAGATTATGCGAGGTTGTATATCAAGGAGATAGTCCAGCTACATGGAATTCCCATATCTATTCTATCAGACAGGGGGGCTCAATTTACTGTACATTTTTGGAAGTCTTTCCAGCAAAGTTTGGGAACCCAAGTGAATTTGAGTACAACTTTTCATCCCCAAACGGACGGGCAGGCAGAACGTACTATTCAAACACTTGAAGATATGCTACGAGCATGCGCATTGGACTTTAAAGGCCATTGGGATGATCATTTACCTCTTGTTGAATTTTCCTATAATAATAGCTATCATTCAAGTATCAAGATGGCTCCTTACGAAGCTTTATATGGGCGAAAGTGCAGATCACCTATCGGATGGTTTGAAGCGTGTGAAACTACCTTATTTGGGCCAGATCTTGTTCATCAAGCTATGGAGAGAGTTAAGGTGATACAACAGCGATTACAAACAGCCCAAAGTCGACACAAGTCATATGCCGATGTTAGAAGAAGGGGGCTAGAATTTGCTATAGGTGATTGGGTGTTCTTGAAGGTATCACCAATGAAAGGGGTAATGCAGTTCGGAAAGAAAGGAAAGTTTAGTCCACGTTATATAGGGCCGTATAATATTATCCGAAGATTTGGTCAAGTGGCGTATGAATTAGCACTACCCCAAGAACTCTCCGCAGTTCATCCAGTGTTGCATGTTTCGATGCTTCGCAAATGTATAGGAGATCCATCTCATATTACTCCCATTGAAAATGTGCAAGTAACGGAAGATCTCATATACGAGGAGGTACCTATTGCTATTCTAGATCGACAAGTCAAGAGGTTAAGGAATAAAGATGTAGCTTCCGTAAAAGTACTTTGGAGGAATAAACAAGTAGAAGAAATCACATGGAAAGCCAAAGAAATGATGAAATCTAAGTACCCGTATTTATTTCAAACCGAAAAGAAGGCCCAAGACGCTGAATTAGAGCAATAACAAGTAAGTATATATGAACATTATAAGTATGTGATAATATGAATCATGTCTTTAGACTTACATTTGTTTGGATTGATCACTATTCTTAATCTTCGAGGACGAATGTTTCTAAGGGGGGAATGATGTAACACCCTGTACATTTCCAAACTCATGCAATGACCTTAGCATCGATGGAAGCATTTAAATTAAAGGTAGTAAGTGAATCATGTATTAAATTTGTTGGGCTGACTTTAGAGGCATGTTATGGGCTCAAGTGAGGCCCAAAATTAAGTCATTAAGACATGGCCCAAAGGGGAAAAGATCCATTCAAATTTGACCAAGTAAACACCACATTTTTGACCAATAATATGGCTAAACTTGGCCATAAAGGGGTGGTGGAAAAGGAGTATTTAAGGCTGAAAAATCAGCTCAATTCTACACAATTCACTTGCAAAAAAATCAGATTTTCCAAGAGATATTCTCTTCTCTCTCAAACCCTAACCAAAACCCCCTTTGGACAAATCCGCCACTTTGCAAGCCTTGAGTAACACATAAGGAAGGAGCTGAATCATTGTAGTTACGTGTTGGGAAGATAAGGCACAGGTGCTAGTAGACCTCCACAGTAGGTTGCGGATCATTTGCTGAGTATTGGTGAGCTCCAGTTGCTTCGGGGCTTTCCAAGTCACATGTGTACATTGCTTTTTGGTACTATGTAAATATTGCATAGGCATGGTCATGTATCTATTAGAGGCTTTGTATACATGTGCGGGAAGATGAATGTAAGAGATGTATATCCATTTTGACTTGATGGCTCTAACGGCCAAGTTTTATATATCGCATGTGTTTTTCATGACTTCTGCCATTGGTATGTTATAGTTACATGAGATAGAATTATATTCACACAGAGACATGCATATAGGTGTACATGATCAAGGAATAGTTCTCTTGGGCCTTAACGTCTTCGGGTGCCAGTTCGCCCCGTTGGAATTCGAGGCGTGACAGTGTCTACGAAGCTGTGTCGAGTAGTGTCCTTTTAATGGGTATGTAGCGCGCCACACTTATAAACGGGAGGCTATAATAAATTTAGGAATGTTTTACTTTCTTCATGTTCTAGTTCGTGCTAGAGAGTCTAGTTTCAAGTGAATTCTTCTAACTCCTAAATTTTTCCCGCATTTTAGATCATGCCTCCAAAAAGGACAAATGGCCTCAGGATTTCAGCTGGAACCTTCGTCCCCACTAGGGCAAATGCTGATGAGGTTTGTCCTACATATGGGATGTAAACCGGTAATGGATCCCACACTTCTGACACTACTGCTCCTATTGGGGTTCCACCAGTCCTAACTAGTCCTCCTCGGGCTCCAAGGTCTGGTACTACTCGAGCTCAGCCCCCGCAGGGCAAAATTTCTAATGCTGAGTTCAGGTAGACCATTCAGATGCTTTCCCATATTAGGTCATCTCAGTCCCATCAGTGAAAAATGATTGGTCTATTGCTGGTTCATCAGATGTCACTCGGGTTGGCTAGTTTATGCAGATACACCCACCGACCTTTACGGGATCCAAAGTTGAGGAGTATCCAAAAAGGTTTGTTGATGAAATGGAAAAAATCTTCAGGGTGATGCATGCTAGTGATACCGAAGCGGTGGAGTTTGTGGCCTACCAGCTGAAAGAAGTGGCATATCAGTGGTATGATGAATGGGAACAGTATAGGGGTGAAGATGTTGAACCGGTAGTTTGGGAAGAATTTTCTGTTGCTTTTCTCGATCACTTATTCCCTCAGGAGTTGAGAGAGGCTAAGGCTAAGGAGTTTGTGAACCTAAAATAGGGAAAGATGAGTGTTAAGGAGTATGCGCTGAAGTTTACTTAGTTATCTCGCTATGCTCTGGAGTTGATGTCTAATATGAGGGCCCGAATGAGAAAGTTTACTTCTGGTCTCTCTGACGATTTGGTGCTGGAGTGTGGATGGGCGATGCTGAATAATGACATAGATATATCCAGGTTAGTAGTATACATACATCAGGTTGAGGATGAGAAGAAAAAGCAGGCTAAGACCAAAGAGTAGAAGAATAAGAGAACTAGGCCAACAGATTAGGATGCGGGCCAGCAGCATAATGGTAAAAGGGGAAGATATTGGGTTAAGAAGAAATTTCGGGGTAATGCTCCTATATCAGCTAGTGTACCATCCCCTGAGCCTTCAGGTGATCAGCAGTTCCAGCCTAATAATGTCTCTAGGATGCAGGGTACTCAGTCTCAGGCAGTGGGGCTCAGTCAGATCCGTCTTATCCTCCTTGCCGCACTTGTAGGAAGCCCTATTGTGGATTTTATCATTTTGATGAGGGTGTGTGTTATAATTATGGTCAGACTGGTTATTTTCAGTGGGAGTGTCCTTCGGCCAAGGGAACTTTTGGGGGCAATAAGGCACAAGCTACTACTTCTTCAACCCCGGCTCACAAGGGGACTACTTTTGGGACAGGCGGGGGTCGCAACCGTCTGTATGCCCTATCTACTTGTCAGGATTCAGAGGTTTCACCCGATGTTGTCATGGGTATGTTACAGATTTTCTCCCGTGATATTTATGTGCTACTTGAGCCCGATTCTTCTCTATCTTATGTGACCCCGTATGTGGCTGTGAATTTTGATTTTGGTCCCAAAAATATTCGTGAACCCTTCTCATTGCTACCCCTATCGGTGAATCTGTTATTGCTAAGAGGGTCTATAGAAATTGTATTGTGTCCAATTCTTCCCTTTTCTCTATGGGTGGATTTTTAAACATGTGTTTGGGGTTTTGAGACTAAGATGGTTATTTGAAAATGATGAACCCTTATGTTTTGAAATTGAATGTTGAAGGTATAAATCATTTAAGCCATGAATATTGAGTCTCTTGAAAGTTTGGAGTTTAACAAGAAATAACATTGTTTTCCCGTCCTTTGTATCATGGAAGGTAATATATATGAAAAAGGTTTTGAAGTTGTTATGAAGAATTCAATTATCATTATTATACTCATGTTTTCAAACGACGGGATAAAGAGACTAAAATGTTTTATGATAATGATCTTGGCATGATATGTATGGCTTGCAATTCTTGGTATGACTGTACCAAAATGTGAATGCTTTAATGAAAGACTCCAAGAATAAATGTTATGAAAATATTTTAAATTGGGCTTAAAGGGAATTATGTAGTTCACCGAGAAGGGTTAGGCTAAAAAAGGGGCCTAACACCTGAAATCGCATTTGCCAACGTGAGGGAGATATTGTCCTGAAAAATGGATGACCGATATATGCTTGCTTCGCGCAGTATTATTACAGTCTATATTTATTTTATGGATTGGCCAATTATGATTCCTCAATCCATGCGGCTAACATGGATTGAGGCCCTGCCAGTTGGGTACGGACTGGATCCATATAGCCCATGGGTTACTTAATGTCGGTGTAAACTACATAGTTCACGACTAAAGGTTTTTCAAGTGATTTTATGTTTTTTATATTTTAAGTCACTTGTTTCTTACTTCTCTTATACTGGGTTTATGTTATGGATTTTATGAAGTGTCATATAAACTGCCTTGATCCCTTTTCCTTGGGTCGCATACCAGTACTCATCGTACTGACCGTCCCCGGACGCTATATCTTTTCATGATGTAGGTTCCGAAGCATTTTCCCGCGACTTTGCTCAGCATTAGGATTTTCTCGAGCCAGCAACTAATAAGTGGTGAGCCATCCATCCATCGGAAGACATATATTTTTCATTCACATAAACTTTGATCATCTTGTTTTATGGTATAGCCGGGGCCATGTTCCGGTTTATGATTTTCATTCATATTGTTAGATGCTTCATAGACTGAGTTAGATAAATATTTTTGTATCTTATTTCAAGACTTGGATTTGAAATATTATTTATGTTGAACTTCATATTTATGGGCCTAATTCCACACATTGTTTATGACTATACTTTTGATGTTATGCTAAGGGGTATTCTCAAGCCTTCATTGGTCTGGGATACCTGTCACGGCCAGGGTCTGGGCTCGGGTCGTGACAAATTCGATCCTTAATTAGACGACCTTATATTTTCCCCTCTATGAGGATGATTATGGTGGCCTATATAAAGTATATCCTGGTCCATGCGGCAAACATGGTTGGGGCTTGGCTGGTCAAGCGTTGATCGGACCCACATAGCCCGTGCTGTATAGACGGAAGTCGGTGATACCATCTAGTTCAGAATTAAAGAGAAGAATGTTTATGGTTTAATTTTTGTAGTAACTGTTTATATTTCTCTTTCCCAGGTTTCAGTTTCACATTTATGTTTTACTTCATATAATATATGTGTTGTTCCCTTCTCTGTTTTGCATACCAATACATTCCACGTATTGACCTTCTTGGACGCTATATCATTTCATGATGTAGGTTCTGAGACACATTCTCGTGGTTCTGTGCAGCACTAGGATTTGATCGTGATAGCTTCAATAAATGGTGAGCCCTCCATACTATGGAAGGCCTATTTGATTTAGATGTTAGATTATGTTTCAACTTTATGGTATTTGTCGGGGCCATGTCCCGGCATATTAGATTGTTTATTCTTAATGTTTAGAGGCTTTGTAGACCTAAGTCATTATTGTTCAAATGTTCTGA
Source organism: Capsicum rhomboideum (assembly GCA_031232105.1). Taxonomy (NCBI): domain Eukaryota; kingdom Viridiplantae; phylum Streptophyta; class Magnoliopsida; order Solanales; family Solanaceae; genus Capsicum; species Capsicum rhomboideum. The sequence continues at coordinate 14,821,401 of CP124715.1, read as the reverse complement.
AATTTTGAATATTATGAGATTATTCTAATGGTGTTTGAATGGATTTTAAATGGATTTTTCCACAATCACTTATTGTACGCTCATGATGAATCTAAGAGGTTCTCTTGGCCTTTATTAGTTTGAGTGCCTATTACATCCCGGGCCTAGTCTTGGGTCATGACAGAAGGAAATAGCCTAGACACGCAAATTTTAACAAGGATATAAATAGAAAATTGAACAAATAGGAACGAAAATATTCATATGTTCACATACTCATTTACAAAACTAAAATAGAGAAAGGAATGAAGGAGAGAAAGAGAAAACAAACATGAAAAAAGGGAAAGAAAATCTGGGAAAGTGGAGCTGATTTTTCTCTATTCATACAACAAAAGTTTGCTATATATATATATAGTACATAAAGTGGTCTATCAAAAATTCCTTAAATCCCGGAATCTGTCTCCTAATCTTGTGCTTAAATAAAGCTCCACCACACACTACAACTAGCTTCTAAATTCTAGAACTTACAGCAAAATAATCTAAATGTTACAGCAAAAATATCAAGACAAAAAATGCCAAGTTGATAGCAGTTAGCATCACATACAAAATCAGCGCCCTTCCTCAAGGAAGGCTATTTGAGGCTACAAATTCGCTTGGAGTGATTGTTGTTATGCGATAATGAAGAAAATGAACAGATGTGATTTCTTTCGAGTGAAAGAGGGATTTTTTCAGAACTCCAAAGTTGTTCAAAAAGCCAGTATTTATAGCCAGAGATAAACAAACCTCTTCAAGAAGCTTATCAACTGAGAAGCTGGAGCTTCAAATTTCGTATTAAAAGAGGCGGAAGTGACAGCTATGAGAAGAGAAAATAATTATAAAAAAGGGCCCGAACCTTACTTTTTCAAAGGTGATGTGAAGGGAGGAGCCGTTGGGGCTCATAATTTTTCCATTAAATTGAGGTAGTTATCTTTGGCTTGGGTTTTGCCTTGGCCATTGACACTTAAGTTCCATTATCATCCAGGTTTGATGTTGTTTATGTGAAGTTCTTTTTTTCTAGCCTTAATTTTCTTTTTTTCTAGCCTTAATTTTATTCTTTGTTGAGTCTTACAGTGTTCAATAATTTCATTTTGGTGAAATAATTCCTACCCAAGCTACAGCTGGTACAATCTGGAGGCTTGCTATGAGTTCTTAATTTATACTGCAAGCTAGCTATTATAACTGTTTGCTTGATTTAATAAATCAGTTTGATTTTCGGACACAAAGTTTATGTATTAAAATTATGCATGTTTAGCATCAAGGCTGACACCCTCTCTCCAAGTTTTGTCTTTCAGCAGAATCACAGCCCTGCTTTACCGAAATCAATCAGGAAACGTATGAAAATTTTAACTGAAAAGTGAATCAAGCAAGAATATAGTATATATCAGTCAAAAAATTTAACAGAAAAAAATGACTTCAGGCAAGAGAATGAAATTTATCCATCAATATTTCCTCCCCTCCCCTAACCATAAATCTTGCGCCCATTTTCAACCTCCAGTCTCATGTTTCGCTGAATTTTTAGCGACAGTCTACTTATGTACTTCCAAACACTAACATCAGTAGGCATCACAACTGAATAGGGGCACCAGAAATCCATCCTACCATACTTGTGTAGTAATTAGCTCGTTCCGAAGCTCTCTCCCATCTTCATTAAATCCCCATAGCCTTAACAAATGGCTTTGTTATGTAGTTTCAAATAAGGCCGCCACTTTCTTATCTCTCCTGACAACTTGGCAATTAACCAAATGCATCTTCTTCTCTGCATTACCTTCCCATAAATAGAGAAACTATTGATTAGAGTAAGTCTTCTACCATAGGAGACATACTGTTTATACAACCAAGTGGTCAATTTTTTCTAAAACTCCTTGCCACGTCGTCATCTCATTCTTGAGAAATAGAACTTCCTAAAAGTTCAAATTATTGTACCAAAGAACAAGTTACTTCTAGCAGAATATCAACATTTCCTTAGTGTGTTTTCTGGCATAAAAGTGAATGCAGCTTGATAAACCCATAGTACTGAGCTACTGGCAAAGCTATGGATGAAAAGTAACTATTATGCCTAATAATTCTGCAACTCAAATCCATAGGTCCACGGAACTGATGATTAGGTAGAGAATATGGCGAAAAAACTAGTTGCCTATTAGTTTGTCAACACTGGTTCTGGTTACGAATCCTTGCTGAGAGAGTTGAAGAAATAAAAAAATGTGGGCATGAAAGACTTTTGGATTAGCATAACTGGTGTACTTTCGGTGGATCAACTGCTTAACGGGGATGTGTAATTCTTAATTTTCCATATATTCAACACTCAAAGAAAAGAAATGTAAGATGTGTGATGATTGATAGACACTGTGATGAAGGAGAATTGTACTGATAGGGAGAACTTAATCGCGTACATTAATATAAGAGTTCATCGTCACACTATTACAGTTACTCCAAACTGGTAACCAAACCTTTCAAGGGAAAAAGAAATAGAAAAGGAAGACTGGAGGGAGGTTCCAGAATTAGTCTAAGCAACTAAGAAAATTAAGAGAACTTCATAGCATGATCCCTAATGGACTATTTGCTATTGTATACATATCCCTCATCCTACAGTGCATATGCTAGTTTTAGCAAGGGTCCCAAAGGTAATTTTCCACCTCCCCAAACGTGTCTTCCATCATAGCCACATTCACTACAGACTCTTAGTTTTCTATAGAGAAAGTAGGTGATATGCAGCAACAGTCAAGGTGATATGACCGCTAATTCTGAACTCACTGATCTAAATTAAAATTCACCTCTTCTTATTGGTCTAGGAACTGCTTAATTAAAGTTCTAATCACAGATTTTGAAATGTCTTCCATTCTAATGATACACCAATCGTACTTGCTAGAAGCGAAATCTTGTTATCTTTATTATGAGCAGTTGCATTGGTGGCCGGTCTAATTAATTAGAGACTATCTTGGAAGTTGAATCTTCTTTCCCCTCCCTCAATAATTTAGAAAACAGAACAAAATAAAACCCTTTTTTTATTGAAAGAAGAGTAGAAGATGACATTGCTAGGTACTGATGTTTTTCCCTTTTCTAATACTGGCAAAATTCACTTTGATCTCCGCCACCTTTACCCCCAAATAAGAAGCTATAGTCCCAGTAGCCACCGTTCGCATCATGATGATAGCCTTCATAGAAACATCTTGATTCAACAGGCTCAACCTTAGAGTCATCTGGTGGAACTTGTTGTTTGTGGCCATCTACTTCTATTTCATACAATACTTTGCGCATATAACTAGTTAGCTGCCAATGCCTCCCCTGAAGTGACCATTTCCCATAGGAGGGGTAATATCTACACCTGCTGGTGTGTACACCTTCCCTCCATATTGGACTGAATCCGCTCCATTTGCACTCAATTTGTCGAACACTTCATGGGGCCACATTCCTATCTACTCATTCATCACCGGCATCGAGATGATAATCAAAATTTTCCGTCTAACAAAATGATAAAAGTATGATTATGTAAGCTTATAACCTCCTTATCTTAGTATAGAAAGAAAAGATTAATTTACATAAAAGATACTCCTATATAGTATAAGAATAAATATTGAAAGAGTGTGCCTATATATAATACCTGATATAACCTGAGATGCACTTCCTCTTTGTAATTAGTTTCTATTTCGGAGAATTGAATAAATCCTGGACGTTGAGTGTTGTAGCACCCTGTTTTTTGATAGGCATCCACTTATTTCAAGTATCTTGATTATTTTGTTTTTTTGGAAAGTCTACGGTGAAATAATTTCTCATCGAATTAAAAAAACAAGTAATTTTTAAAATATACTTACTGTCCACGAGGTAAACAAATGATTTCGGGTGTCACCGTACAACCTTGAATGCACCTGAAAAATTGAACATATAGAGACAAAATGTATAATTGTTATCTTTTGGAGAAAGAGTAGGATAAGAAAATGGCAGATGATGAACTGCCTTTCCTTTCACATAGAACTATCACGACTCTTGACTAACTACGACTAGTTAATTGGATAAATGGATATTATTATAGAGCAGATTTCCTTCCCTAACTATTACTATGATCCTTTCATTTTAATTCACGTGACATTATTTGATTTTATACATAATTTAAGAAAGAAAGAGTTTCGAAATTTGTGATCTTAATGATGATATAATATTCTGCTTATAAAAGCTTCTCATTGGATAAAAAGAAAAGTGTAAAGTTATATTATTTTTAAATATTGAAATATTGTATTTTTCTTGAAACAGATTAATAAGAAAATATCACATAAATGAAAATTGAAGGAGTATATATTAGTAGTGAACCTAAAGAAGCATTAACATTAAAAGTTACTATGGGTGATTGGATAATTTCTCCAACGCAAATTTAATAATATAAATGTTGAAGAAAAAATCAATAACATAATGGAGTGTTAGTTTCTAAAAAATATACAAGAAACAAATGACAAGAAATTACAATCCATCCCACTTGTATCTGCTCGAACTTTGGTTCATTCCCATTTAGGAGAAAAATGACTGCAGCACTGTATGGACCAGTTCCCTCCACTTTAGGAATGTATAAAGAAAAAAAAGCTGAGACGCCGAAAAATCTGTCTATTGGTGGAGATGCTTTAATCCTAATTCCTGCAAACTAATTAAACACAATGTTTTCATTTACCAGTCAATGAATAAGAATTTTAAATCCACAAAATTTCATATAACTCACTTAAATTAGCTAAGTTAATTTGTAAATCCTTTAGATTTTCAAGCAGCCAGTGATTTGCTCATGTCATTCGATCTCTCCTATTTTTCTAATAAATTGTGAAAACAAAACAAAGTTGAGTGGCTTTGATGGCCAAATACTATAAGTTGATTGATCATTCATGCATTCAACGCGGCCCTTATTTCTTTCATTCTTCCTAGCCCTGGACTAGCTTAGGGTGTGTTGACTGGCATTTGAAAGGTCCTAGCTCCATTTCAAAAAGACCTAGTCCCTCCTGTAACATTTAAGTTCTTAAATGAAGACTTACATCAATCCAAATATATCCGAAGTATTCATGAGTCAAGTTCAAGGAGGCATATGTAGCACTTGGAATTGTTTCTTTGCCATTCTGTGTATTGGAACAGTTCCAATTGGGCATCCTTCCTTATTCAACCAATATTCTTCTGCCATGAAATCACCAGATCTGTTTCCTTTTTTTGGCTCCATAGCTTTAAATCTTTGTCTTTCAAGTTTCTTTGCGATGGTCAGCTGCTTAGCATATTGTAGTGACCAAAATGAAAATCGCCATAAATATAAAATCAAAAAATCACATCATATAATAATATCAGGTTCTCCACCATATATCTGGTACTAGTATTTTCATGGTATTTTGTTAGACACAGCTCTGTTATCTGTTAATTTTTAAAGACATGATAATTGTTTGAATCTTACTAAAGGAGGTTCTAGTAAGTCCTCCCATTGACAAATAGGATGGCCAAGAGGCTAGAATTCAAACTAAAACACAAAGATATATGACAAAGTTGATGAGCCATCCCTCTTTCCCTAATTGGAAAAAAAAAATGAAGATGTATGTTCAAGAGGCTTCACAAGTGAAAATAAACTAAATGAAGATCGTATGACAAAGTTTTTCGTTCTTTAAAAAGACGCTATAACAAAACTTATACCTTAATTCTTTCTGACCCCAGTGTCGGATGCAAAAGAGTTGGTTGCTTGTAGATGTCCACACAGTCATAAAAGTCTCCATGAATAGTCTACAAAAAAAAAATCAATTTCGTAGGACAAAAGCCTTCAAAGAGAAATGGAAGGATTTTTTACAAATAAAAAGAGTTCCTTCACTGCATTTCCATTTTTTTAAAATTGAAATGTCCAAACATATATACCGAAGAAGAAAAAACTATAGAAACTGTACCTCGATTGTAAGGTTTGATCTGCTGAAAAGTATGATTCACATACGCAGCGGAAGCATAATTTCTGGATCACTAACTTACATGACAACATGATAATGTAAATTAAAACCGAAATTCGGCAAGTATGTACATACCTCTTGAAGCTTTCACAAATGTTGTTTAGATCCTTGCTCTCCAGGTCTGCTGCCTTCTACTACTACCTGAATAATTTTTCTCAACCAATGCTTGTGTGGACAAGTTAAAAGAAAAAATCTGGAAATGGATTTTCAAGGTCTGTCAACAATGATCAAAAGAATGCCCCTATATATTCAACTGAAGTTGAAGTTGAAAGGGTTTTCATTCATCCATTTAATTCACACGAATTTTCATTAAGACCTCCCATCAATACCAACATAAAGTCATGTACGTTTTGTCCATAATGACAAATGTTTAATGGGAGTCATAATTCCTATCATCACTAGGAATTTATTCCCATTAAAACAAACGTGTAAAACCTTTTCTAAATCCATTTTCTTTTTCAAATTGGTTAATTAATCAGGCGTAGCAGGGACCGCAAATTTATTAACTGAGGCTTCTAATTATGATATTAATTCGCAAATGAATGAATTACCATATCATAATAAATTACAAATTATTCCACTAAAAATCTGTAACTGTACTCCTCGATATTAACTTCGAAATCTACCATTACATCTTATTTAACTCCCCAAGTTAGAATTACCGACACCAATCAATTAAATCAAATTTATCTGAAAAATTTAATTTATTGACTAACTCAATCCTATATTACTATGCTTAACTTATTTCACGTGGCGGATACTAAATCCACCTGCAGGGTTTACACGTGAAAACTTATAAGCAACCATATAGGGGTGTCTTCTATCTCAAGTCCGAGACATTGTTCTATCAACTAATTATTATTTCACTAAGTGATTTGTCATTATCCAATCTATTAGGAATATGTTGACTCTCAATAGATTCTCACCTTTTAATAGATTAAAATAATAAATCAAACTACATAGATCATAATAATTATATCAAGATTAAGAGTATAAGTACATATAATGGACTAGAGAAGTTGTTTATTAATATTCAAAACATAAACAAACATCTCTACTTGGTCCGTTCAATACATATGAAATGTACTAGCACAAGAAGTTGGACTATTACCACTCCCATAATTAAGATCAAATTATATTTTAATCTTGTGCTACAATCATCAAGATGTTTGTCCTACTTCATCTTTGATTGTGAACTTTAATTTATAACTTATAAGAACTGACAATTTTAATCTTCCATGCATGAGTTAAATAACTCCATGCACAAAATTGCCTACTTTATAAGTAAAGGACACACATGTCAACATAATAATCTATTTAAACAAAGATTTTATTAAATTAATTAAATAAAATAAATAGTCTTTACATGGGATGTAAAATTAATACTATAACTTAAACCAACATGGTTAATAGTATATCCTAACAATCTCCCACTTAGACTCATAACCATGCATGTACAATTTTAACACCCAGTTCTTCCACATGCTTATCAAAGACCTTCTGAGTTAAGCCCTTTGTAAATGGGTCCGCCAAATTGTTCTTCGACTCAATCTTCAAAACTCTCACATCACCCCTTTGAGTTATCTCCCGAATCAAGTGATATTTTCTCTCAATATGCTTACTTCTTTTATGGCTTCGTGGTTCTTTCGAGTTTGCAACTGCACCACTGTTGTCACAATAAAGTGTGAGTGGTGCTTGAACTGAAGGAACCACTCCAAGCTCTTTCAGAAAATTACCGAGCCAAACAGCCTCCTTGGCCGCCTCAGAGGCAGCCACATATTCAGCTTCCATGGTGGAATCAGCAACACATGATTGCTTGATACTCCTCCAAACTATGGCTCCACCTCCTAAAGTAAACACATATCATGAGGTAGACTTTCTAGAATCCTTATCTGACTGAAAATCTGAATCTGTATACCCAATAGGTACAAGATTGTCAGAGTGAAAGACAAGCATGTAATCCCTAGTCCTTTTCAGGTACTTGATTATATGCTTTACCGCAGTCCAGTGTTCTTGTCCAGGATTAGACTGAAATCTGCTAACCATGCCAACAGCAAAGCAAATATCAGGTCTGGTGCACAAAATAGCATACATGAGACTCCCTACAGCAGAAGCATAAGGAACCGCCTTCATTCTCTCTATCTCATCAGTCATTTTGGGTGACTGATCCTTTGATAAAGTAATTCCATGCCTAAAAGGAAGGAATCCCTTTTTGGAATTTTGCATGCTAAACCTTGCAAGAATAGTGTCAATATAAAGCTCTTGATATAAGCCTATTATCCTTTGTTTGTGATCTCGCATAAGCTTGATCCCAAGGATATGAGCCGCTTCTCCCAAGTCTTTCATATCAAAACGCGAGGACAGCCACTCCTTAACAGAATTCAACATGCTCACATTATTCCCTATGAGCAAAATGTCATCTACATACAGAATCAAAAATGCTACTTTGTCTTCGTCCCATTTTTTATATATGCATGACTCATTTTCACATTGATCAAAACCAAAAGTCTTAATCGAATTGTCAAAACAAGTATTCCATGCCCTAGATGCCTGTTTCAATCCATAGATGGATTTCTTAAGTTTACAAAACATGTTTTCATTGCCACTTTCTATGAAACCTACTGGTTGTGCCATATAAATGCACTCATCAAGGCTTCCATTTAGGAAAGCCGTCTTGACATCCATTTGCCAAATCTCATAATCATAATGAGCAGCAATGGATAAGAGAATCCTAATGGATTTAAGCATAGCTACCGGCGAAAAAGTTTCGTCATAATCAATTCCTTCTTTTTGAGTAAATCCTTTCGCAACAAGCCTTGCCTTAAAAGTTTGTACTTTTCCATCCACACCTCTCTTTTTCTTATAGATCCATCTACAGCCAATGGGTTTGACTCCCGCAGGTGGTTCTACAAGATCCCAGACTTGATTAGAGTACATAGACTCCATTTCAGATTTCATAGCAGCAATCCACATTTCAGCATCTTTGTCCTGTAGTGCTTCGGCGTAATTAAGGGGTTCTGTATTAGGCTCCTCAGGGATTCGATCGTATGATTCTCCCAAGAGCGCAAACCGTAAAGGTTTTCTAATAATTCTCGCACTACGATGAACAGTCACTACAGGATCCGCTACATTTGGAACTAAATTCTGAACACCTTGAACGTCGTCCAGCACAATTGCAGGCTGCTCGACATTACCCTGAATTGTTTCCTCCACAATTGCATGTTGCTCAACATTACTCCCACTACTTTGAGGTAGTGTAATGTCAAGTGTTTGCTCTTGTGCAACCTCTTGCCTATTGACATTTCTCCCACTACGTGGATGCAGTGGTATGTCAATAACGGTTGTCGGAATATGTTCTTGTTGTGTTTCATTATTCATTATTCGTTATTCTATTGGTCAATTCCTGTAAAACGAGTTTACTTCTAGGAACGTGGTTCATTAAATAGTCCGCTTCCAGAAATCTGTCATTTGTCGAGACAATTACCTTCTGTTCATTAGGACAGTAAAATAAACCTCCCTTAGTACCTTTTGGATATCCAATAAAAATGCACACTTCTGTCCGAGATTTCAATTTATTAGTTTTCCCTTTTAGCACATGTGCTGGACAACCCCAAACCCGAATATGCCGTAGACTAGGCTTGCGCCCACTCCACAATTCAGATAGGGTTAAAGGTACTGACTTTGAAGGAACCAAGTTCAGAATATAATTTGTTGTTTCTAATGCATACCCCCAAAAGGAAAAAGGCATATCTGAATAACTTAACATTGATCTAACCATTTCCATAAGAGTTCTATTTCTCCGCTCTGCCACACCATTTTGTTGTGGTGTTCCCGGAGCAGAATATTGAGATGTAATTCCTGATTCTGATAAGTATTTAATGAATTCCGCAGAAAGGTATTCACCACCACGATCAGATCGTAATGTATGGATATGTTTATTATGTCGCTTTTCCGTTTCCATATTAAATTCCTTGAATTTTCAAAACATTCAGATTTACGATGCAACAAATAAATGTATCCATATTTTGAGTAATCATCTGTGAAAGTCACAAAATACTCAAAACCACCTCTTGCTTGTATATTCATAGGACCACACAAGTCAGAATGAATTAATTCTAACTTATTACCGGCTCTATTTCCTTTGGAAGGAAAAGGTCTCTTGGTCATTTTTCCTTCTAAACAGGATTCATAAGTCGGAAGTGCCTCCACATTCAATGAACTCAAAGGTCCATTAGAAACCAACCGTGAGATCCTATTTATATTAATATGACCTAGATGCAAGTGCCATAAGTAGGTATCACTCAATTCTGAAATTTGTTTTCTCTTATGTGATTGATCAATGTTATTAAGTTCCGAAGTATGTAGCATGTTTTGAGACATATCAAACACAAACAGGTCATCTATTCTAGGAGCAGAAATAATAAAATGCTTATTAAACTTAATAATTGCAGAATTATTAGCAAAATAAACATTGTAACCAGCATCCATTATTCTTGAAACTGAAAGTAAATTCCTTCTTATAGAAGGTACGTAGAGGACATTATTTAAAGTCAAAACTCTAGAACTACTGAACGTAATGGAAATGGTCCCTATAGCTAAAGCTGGTGCTGGTTCCCTATTTGTTTGAAACACATTGAGCTCATTTTCATTTAGCCGCCGTGTTACCTGAAACCCTTGCAAAGAAGTGCAGATATGATTAGTGGCTCCCGAATCTATAACCCAAAATTGGGTAGAAACAACCGCTAAAAATGTTTCAACGACATATGAAAAAGAAGTACCTTGTTTCTGCATTTTTGCTATATAACCGGGGCACTGTTTCTTAAAGTGACCAGGTTGCTTACAATGGTAGCACTTGCCCTTAGGCTTAGCCACACCACCAGTAGCACCTGAAACCTTACGAGGCTTCTTCTTCTTCTTGTCGCCTTTCGGCTTAGAAGTCGAAGACGAAGGTTTGTCAACCCTGAACGCCGCAGGAGGAGCTTGGTGCTTAATGATAGATTCTTCCGCTTGCAGCTCATTCAGCAGTTTCGCAAGGGACAAGTCCATCTTATTCATATTTTAATTTAAGCGATACTGCTGAAAACTGTCCGGCAGAGTCTGTAGGACCATCTCAACCTGATATTCCTTATCAATAACCGCACCAAGAATTTCCAACTCGTTCAACAGACTCATCATCTTAAGAATGTGCTCCCTCACCGATGATCCCTCAGCCATTTTAGTGGTCAAAAGGGCTTTCATGGCTATCTGCTTTGCAGCACGATTTTGCTCACCGAACATCTCTTTGAGAGATTCAAGCATATCGTAAGCAGAAGTCATTGACTGATGTTGATGCTGCAAGACATTCGCCATGGAGGCAAGAATGTAGCATCTTGCCATCTCATCAGCCTTAACCCATTTGTCATAGGCCTTAGTTTCATCATCAGTGGGATTAACAGGCTTAATGGGGTATTCTTCAACCAGCACAAATTTGAAACCTTCAGCAGTAAGGACAATTTCCAAATTACGTTTCCAGTCAACATAGTTAGGGCCCTCTAGTTTATTTTGATTCAGGATAGTGGTTAAGGGATTGAATGAAGACATGGTAAATCTGTGGTATGATCAAAAACAAATCATAATTAGACATGCGAACAGAATAATTAAATTCATAAAATCCACATCACACATATCACCATGCTCATAAACAGTTAGAATCGTTAGGGAAACTTAACTATTTAAGCAAAAATACATGCAATGTGAGACATGCTATCTACTTAAGTAAAAAAGCACCAACTCAGTTAGAGAGTAAACTGTTAAGTTAAGTTAGATAAACATCATATTTCATGGAATCTCTTGCTCATTGATTCAACATGTAACTTAGTTGGAAAGTTAATACAAGTCATCAAAACAAGAGACACAAAACAGTAATACCCTATACAAGTTTATCCGATGGGGAAGAAGACCTATGTCAACATGTAAACTCATATAATATAATGTAATCAACCACTGGAAACCATAAGGAATGACCCCTATTACCACTGGTATCAAAAATTAATTTTTTTTCAGAATTTTTAATTTTTCAGAAAACATTAAAATGCCCAAAAACCCATCAAAACGAAGGAATTTGGCCAAAAAAGGCCATATGTCACAATAAAGCGGTGAGTATTGGTCAGTGGGTCATATCCAATGAACCTACCAAATTTCAGGCCAATCGGAGTTCGTCAAAAACGGAAAAACTCCAAAACCGACCAAAATCGGCATTCATCGACAAGGCTGCTTGCGAGGGTCAGCAGGGACTCTCTCGCAGCTTGGCCTTTCCACTACACTACTTGTTTAGTCAAATAAACAACCAAGGCAGTTGGGAAACTTCATAAATCATTACAAATTTTTCCTCAATTCACAAAATCAATTTAGAGAGTTATCGGCAAGGCTGTCAGCGAGGGTAACATGGACTATCTAGACAGCCTTGCCTTGACACCAAACTGATCATTAGAGCAAGTAAGTTATGACTATAGTTGGGTTTAGTCATAACTTGAAATATAGTTACCCTTAATCCAGATTTCAAATATGGATAAACCATTCCAGAAAGCTCTTGTTTCAGGAAGAACAGATATGTCCAGAAAACAAATATGCCATGAAGAACATATATATATCCAGAAAACAATCAAACCATGATTAAATATATATTTCCAGAAAATACAAAAATCATAATGAACATATAATTTCCGAATATACTTAAGTCATGATAAACTATATTGCCAGAAAACACATAATTCACATGATGAACATATATTTTCTGAAAACACTTTTACCATAAAAAATCACAACACATGATGATTACAGAAACCTAAATTAAAATATAGGAAACATGGACTGCTTAGTACATTATCAAAAACATGATAAACAGTCTAGAAACAACATGATATATACATCTGTGTTAACTAACAAAAACATGTATAACAATCATGAATTTCATATTACATTATCAGTGAGATGTAAGATGACTCGTGATACCAATTGCTGAAAAGTATGATTCACATACGCAGCGGAATCATAATTTCTGGATCACTAACTTACATGACAACATGATAATGTAAATTAAAACCGAAATTCGGCAAGTATGTACATACCTCTTGAAGCTTTCACAAATGTTGTTTAGATCCTTGCTCTCCAGGTCTGCTGCCTTCTACTACTACCTGAATAATTTTTCTCAACCAATGCTTGTGTGGACAAGTTAAAAGAAAAAATCTGGAAATGGATTTTCAAGGTCTGTCAACAATGATCAAAAGAATGCCCCTATATATTCAACTGAAGTTGAAGTTGAAAGGGTTTTCATTCATCCATTTAATTCACACGAATTTTCATTAAGACCTCCCATCAATACCAACATAAAGTCATGGACGTTTTGTCCATAATGACAAAGTTTAATGGGAGTCATAATTCCTATCATCACTAGGAATTTATTCCCATTAAAACAAACGTGTAAAACCTTTTCTAAATCCATTTTCTTTTTCAAATTGGTTAATTAATCAGGCGTAGCAGGGACCGCAGATTTATTAACTGAGGCTTCTAATTATGATATTAATTCGCAAATGAATGAATTACCATATCATAATAAATTACAAATTATTCCACTAACAATCTGTAACTGTACTCCTCGATATTAACTTCGAAATCTACCATTACATCTTATTTAACTCCCCATGTTAGAATTACCGACACCAATCAATTAAATCAAATTTTTCTGAAAAATTTAATTTATTGACTAACTCAATCCTATATTACTATGCTTAACTTATTTCATGTGACGGATACTAAATCCACCTGCAGGGTTTATACGTGAAAACTTATAAGCAACCATATAGGGGTGTCTTCTATCTCAAGTCCGAGACATGGTTCTATCAACTGATTATTATTTCACTAAGTGATTTGTCATTATCCAATCTATTAGGAATATGTTGACTCTCAATAGAGTCTCACCTTTTAATAGATTAAAATAATAAATCAAACTACATAGATCATAATAATTATATCAAGATTAAGAGTATAAGTACATGTAATGGACTAGAGAAGTTGTTTATTAATATTCAAAACATAAACAAACATCTCTACTTGGTCCGTTCAATACATACGAAATGTACTAGCACAAGAAGTTGGAATATTACCACTCCCATAATTAAGATCAAATTATATTTTAATCTTGTGCTACAATCATCAAGATGTTTGTCCTACTTCATCTTTGATTGTGAACTTTAATTTATAACTTATAAGAACCGACAATTTTAATCTTCCATGCATGAGTTAAATAACCCTGTGCACAAAATTGCCTACTTTATAAGTAAAGGACACACATGTCAACATAATAATCTATTTAAACTAAGATTTTATTAAATTAATTAAATAAAATAAATAGTCTTTACATGGGATGTAAAATTAATACTATAACTTAAACCAATATGGTTAATAGTATATCCTAACATGATCTTCCGTCGACTACATTAAAAAGAATGACAATTGAAACTAAAAGAAAGAAGCATATTGTCCTCATTCTCATCACAGCCATTGGAAACAATGCTTTTGATTTGTTTCTGGAGCGGAAATATTAATAGTACAAAGATTTCGACTCAATCTTAGAAAGCGGTTAGTAATATCCCAAATGATATATATCTGTCTTTGACTTTAGGTGGATATACAGGTCAATTCAAAACCGATATGATCGGAAACTCTGACTTTCCACTTAATAATTTGGGCAATGGACATATCTTCTTATCTATACATTTCTCTTACACATGTTCTTTAAGTTTGTTATGTGATTATGAGTGTAATAAGCTTAAGTCTTACACCCTTAAATGACAACGTATGAGGCTTAAGTTAGTGGAAGGATTAATGGTAATAAATATTAATTTGAAAGTAAATTATTAAGAATGAAGGGATGAGATTAGAAGGAAGGTGAACGACTCAGATCAAAAGGGGATCTCACTACCAATACACAAATTCATCCATGCAACATATATGGTATGATGCATTACTCAGCTCGAGTGAATTCACTAGAAAATTGGTTGGATTTGGGCATTTCTATTTTAGTTTGTCTAATTACTTATAGTTGGATGGTTGAATCCTTGTCGGATTAGCTATTTCATTCTGTACGAACTGTGGTGGTTAGCTATTGGAGTTCAATTTTACAAGATATTTATTGAATTGGTTGGTTTAGCTAAGTTAAATTGTTAAGGGCATTACATTTGGTATTACAGTGACGATTTTGATTAAACTTGTGAGGATGACTGGGGGGCTAAGTCTATGAGATCAAAACAAGCCGAGGATGTTATTAGGAAATCGGAAGGACAATTACAGTCGACTAGATTTGAGACTAGAGCTAAATTCTAGGCCATTAATTCGAAACTGGCAGATATGAGCTCGAATCACCTAGAAATAAAACACAAGATGGAGGAAACTCAAGGGACCTTGATACAAGATGGAGCAAACTCAAGGGACCTTGATACGATTGATTGAACAAGGGAGTGGGAAAACCCTTGAAAGGCGAGGTGGGAACAGTAGAGGGGATGGGATCTTACCCAGGACTAGGACAAGGGAGGTTACTAGTGGTATTTTGTGAATGGAAATGGGGGAAGCCTTTCACCCTAAGTTGCAGCTTCCCATGTACAGTGGAAGTGAGCCTCACACTTGGCTATGAAAGTGTGCGAGGTACTTTAGTGTGTATCGAATTACTAATTCGATTAGAAAACTGGAAATGGATACGTTACATCTAGAAAGTGATGCAGAATCCTGGTATTTTTCTTTCACCCTCACTAGGAGACAAGTGAGGTGGAAGAGTTTTGTGAAGAACTAATAATCATGAGATATGATGATGAAGGCAGTGAAAGGGTGGTGAATGACTTCAAAGTCCTCACACAAACCACTATTGTTAATGCATATTTACGGATGTTTGAGGATTTGAGAACATTGGTATTAATGTGGAATCCTAGAGTTCCTGATGATTTCTTGCTTGAATGTTTCATTGGGGAGCTCAGAGAAGAGATTGGGGAGAGAGTGAAAATGCATGTGTATCACGGCCCAAAACTCGATCGTGATGGCACTAATCACACCCCTCGCAATAGGTAAGCCAACCCAAAATCAAACAGTAGTAAAAAGGTAAACACAAAGAAGATAACAACAATGATAAAAAGTCTCGACTAAATATAACACCAATCCCAAGAAGTGGAGGTCACAAGGTACAAGCCTCTAAAACAAAGAGTACAATAAATGAGACCAAAGTGTTAGGGTTTTTGCCCTAATTTTCTTACAAAATTTGAGTTTTATTTTTTATGAAAGGAAAATAAAAGTAATACCATAATTACTTTTACTTTTCTTAAAAGGAAAATATAAAACTCTTCCATATATATTTGGCTAACCTCTTTAGTGTAGGAAAGGTTTTGGACCTCTATAAATAGAAGATCCCTCTTCTCATACCATAACACAATAGCATCCACAATGTAGTCCTTAAAGAGTCTTGTTTAGGGGGAGATTTCTCCCAATAGATTTTTATGTTTTTTTTTTTCAATATTAGGTTTCATATGTAGGCCAATTGGCCAAACCCTATCAATAATATGTTTTTAGTATGTTTTTATTTGTTATCCTACTTATCATTTACATGGTTTGCAACTATAAGCTTCCGTATGACGCCCTCTTGATTTCGAACCCAACAAGTGGTATCAGAGCCTATGGTTTAAAGGTCCTATGGTTCAGATTGAGGATAAGTTATGATGAAAGTTGCAACCAATTTGATGATAATGAAGATATATGTCCAAAAAACTACATGTGGAGAAGAAGTTTCAAACAAATTTTCAAAAATCCTGCTGCTAATCCATCTTTAAAACCAAAATCAATTTTCAACCCATACTTGCTTTAACGCATGGGCTCCAACTTTCAACCCTCGCTAACTTTTATACTTGGGCTCCTTTCAACTCGTGCATATACTTTTAACGCATGAGCTCCACTTTTAATGCACAAGGCTCCACTTTTAACCCTGTTCACTTATAACACAGGGCTCCAATAATATTAACTCATGCTTTTATTTTTAACGCATAGGGCTCCGAATTGTAACCCATATCAACTTTTAATCATGGCAAGCAGCAGTGATATATGAAGATTGTGTGAAGAAGGAAGATCAAGATTATTTTGTCAAGTAAATCAAGCCCAAAGGGGAGATTTGTTAGGGTTTTTGCCCTGATTTTCTTACCAAATTTGATTTTTATTTTTCTTGAAAGTAAAATAAAATTAATACCATAATTACTTTTACTTTTCTTAAAAGGAAAATATAAAACTCTTCCATATTTGGCTAACCTGTTTATTGTAGGAAAGGTTTTGGACCTCTATAAATAGAAGACCCCTCTTCTCATACCATAACACAATATCAACCACAATGTAGTCCTTAAAGAGTCTTGTTTAGGGGGAGATTTCTCCCAATAGATTTTTATGTTTTTTTTGTGTTTTTTTTCAATATTAGATTTCATATGTAGGCCAATTGGCCAAACCCTATCAATAATATGTTTTTATTTGTCATCCTACTTATCATCTACATGGTTTGCAGCTATAAGTTTCCGCATGACGCCCTCTCAATTTCGAAGCCAACACAAAGTATCTCAAAATGAGAGATAAGCATAATGCCAAAGGTAGAGGAGATTGGTAGTCTCCGAGAGCAACAATCGCTACCTCAAGAATATCTGGGAGGCGATCAAGATAAAATCACGAATCAACGTACGGAGACCACCGTCTCAATATCTTCATGTAAGGTGCAGAAAAGTAAATAAGCGTGAGTATATAACCAATTGTACTAAGCAACATCATCGACCGATCCTAATTCATAGTGATGGCGAGTACCATCAAACCAACCCTACAAACAGAACCATATAAACCTACACTTAGGAATGACCACCCTACGCTAACAGAATAAATAATCACCACAGTCCAATACATATCACAACACAAGTCAATGAGATCCACTAAAATATAGAATCAGGTAACCATCCATCCGATTTCTCAATAATAAGCATATAATCATCAATACACCTTGTACAACCTGAGTAAAAGAAATGAATAAATGAATGAATACAATGCATAAGTTGTGTACACACCCGCTGCTACATATGGCTAGCTGGGACCCATGGATGACTCGTGAGGATCATGTACTGAGAAGGCGTGCCACTCCTGTCCCAATAATATTATGCAGACGTGCTGTAACACCCCGTCCATTTTCGAACCTATTTGATTACCGTAATATTTATGGAATTATTTAAACTTGCATTAGTTGGTGTATTGGTATGAATTACTATGATGGTTATGGGCTTAATTGAGGCCCAAAAATTAAGCTAAGACATGTCCCAAACAAAGGAAAAGATCCATTCCAATTTGACCAAGTAAAACACATCATTTTTGGTCAAAAAGTGGGGATAAGGATAGACTTCAAAGGAGAGTATTTAAGTCTTAATTCAGCCTAAATTCACCATAATACACTTGCCAAAAAAATCAGATTTTTATTTCATATTTCTCTCCTCTCAAAACCCTAGCCACCCTAAGCTTCCTTAAGGATTTTTGGACAAGATCTTCCACTTGCAAGCCTTGGTATGTGTTTAACCTTGTATATTAATGTAAAAAATTCATGAGATATTGTGTAAAACATGTTTTTTATGTCTAAAAAGTATAGGGCAGTCCACTTTTTAAGTGGCAGTCCACCGGTGCTTTCGGTTAAGAATTTTCCTCCTATGTGGTTTACACTTGAAAAGGGACTTAAGGTCTTGAAGGAATTATATTATATGGATGAAATTTTAGTATATTAATGTGTGGTTATGTCCCTAATTCATTCCCCTTGTGTATGGCTTGATGGAAATATTTATACATAATTGTGCATAGAACGTGTGGTGTAGTGGAAAGAGGATATTTTCTTGTGATGTTGATGTGGATTTTGAAACCATGGTGGATTGTTTTTGGTATGTTGTTATGAAATTTATTTATGTGACTTGATGGAATAATTATGTGGAGTTGCATTGAGGTAACATTGTGAAGTATGAACTCGATATGAAATCCTATCGGTTTGTGACGTCTATGTTAATGTGCGGACTGTTTTGGTGTTGTTGGTATGGTGAGGCAGTAAATTATATTGTAGGAGGGTGGAATGAAGTTATATGGAATTACTAAGGAAGGTGTAATGATATACCATGTGTTTGGGATGTTGGATAGTTTTTACGTCTCGTTAAGTAACTACTTATCATCTTGTGAACTTGTAGTATAATTAGTTGTTAATGTTAGATTCATTATGTACTTGTGTTGTAGAGTAATACATAAGGAAGTAGCTGAATCATTGTTGTATTCACGTGGTGAGGAGATAAGGTATGTAAGGTTCCTCTTTTCCGTATCCTTTGGCCCCACACCTATTGTTCGCATTGTTACTGAACTTGTTTCCACTCCAAAAATGTTCTAAAGTATTTCATTCAGGTTTGTTATAAATTGTTATTCACGTGTCTCTTATTCATTGATTATTGTTCCAAAGTTCCAATAATGTTATAACCACCAATGTATCAATCTCATAACAAAAGAATGGAAGTAATGTATATTAATTGAGTACGGGTGGTAGCTCAATGGGGTGAAAGCCTAGCTCGAGACGATCCCGAATGATTATTGGATACAGGGGGCAGCTCAAAGGGGCATAAGCCTAGCTAGAGACGAACCTGCTTTATTGATTTATGGGTGACAGCTCAAAGGGGCATAAGCCTAGCTAGAGACGATCCCAATGTTATTTACCATTGATCAATTAGTCCCGGGCATTGTGTGATTGATGATTGATATTGATATGAACGTAAAAAGAAAGTAATGAAGGAAATGTACATGTTTCCACATATACAGTACGGTGGTTTACCAATATTATCCATTCACTTGTATTTGATTTCCTTGAAGGTCTTATGTTTCATGCAGTTATTTATGGCCTTACTTACTCAGTACATTCTTTCGAACTGACGTCCCTTGGGGGACTTACCTTACTTGCTGCAGGCACATGAGTTAGTAGACCTTCTCAGTAGGATACGGGCCATCAGCGGACTGTTGGTGAGCTCCAGTTGACTCGGGGCTTTCCGAGTTATTTGTACACACTTGTTTTGGTATTGTATAACAGTTGTATAAAGTGGAGACTTGTCCCGACTATAGGCATGGTTATGTATCTGTTAGAGGCTTTGTAGACATTGTAAAGTTGAAGGAAGGAATGTCATGTCTTACCTTTTGACGTGGTTGCCCTAACGGCCAAGTTTCATATCTATTTGAATGTCTTTCCATGATTTCCGTCGTTGATATCTTATGTCTATAAGTGACATAGTGTTGTTCATTTAGTGACATGCACATGAATGTTCAAGGTCATAGGTTGGTTCTCTCGGGCCTTAACGGCTTCGGGTGCTAGTCCGCCCTAATGGGATTTGAGGCGTGACAAAAGTGGTATCAGAGCGGGTCTTCCTAGGGTGTCTACAAAGCCGTGTCTGAGTAGAGTCTCTCTTGTGAATGTGTTGTGCACCACATTTATAAGTAGGAGGCTATGGGACATTTAGGGTTGTTTCTTTTCTTCATTTTCTAGATCGTGCAATAGAGCTAAAGTTGTAGGTGGAATCATATCTAACCATTGAATTTTTTTTCTTGTGTTGTAGTAAAAATACCGATTGCAAGGAAAGGTAGGGGTAAAAGTAAAAAGATAGACAGGATTACTGGAGAGGGAACTAGTAGACGACCACCTGAACAAGCTAATCAAGGTGGGGCTGAAAATGAGTTTGCATCGCGGGCTTCTTCTACTCTTCCGTTTCCAAAAGAGCCGAGAAGGATAGAAGTACCTGCAGAACCACCTGTAAATGCTACTGACCAAGATTTAAGGAATGTGGTACAAATGCTGACTCGCATAGTTACTGCACAAGCTCAAGGACAAGCTGGTCCAACTACAAGTAATGATGGTGCGGATAGGGCAGCTAGTCGGAGGACATAGGATTTCCTTAAATTGGATCCTCCCCATTCACTGATCAAATCTTAATGAAGACCCGCAAGACTTTATAGATAAAATCCAAAGGGCTTTGGATGTCATGCATGTATCTGGTGTAGAAACAGTTGAGCTTGCTGCATATAGATTGAAAGGAGAGGCTATATCATGGTATGAAGATTCGAAACGATCTAGGGGTATTGGTGCACTTCCAGCTAGTTGGGAAGAATTCAAAGCGGCATTCCTTGATCACTATCTTCTATATGAGGTTCGAGAGGCTCGTGTGGACCAGTTCTTAAATCCTCGTCAGGGGAATATGAGCGTCAGAGAGTACAGTCTTCGGTTTAAATCTTTGGCTAGATATGCTCCTAATGTGGTAGCTACTATGGCCGATAGAGTTCATCGGTATGTGGACAGATTGGATCCATATTTAGTGAGGGATTGTACTATTTCTGCTTTGAATAAAGATATGGATATAGCCAGGATACAAGCCTTTGCACAGAAAATGGAGGATCAGAGGCAAAGGAGAAGGACGCAGGAATTTGAAAAAGGGCCGTCAAAGAGGGCTAAATCTACGAGACAGTTTATAGCGTCCCAAGGAGAATTTAGGCCTCGGGTTTTTAATAGACCACCTAGACCATCATTTTCTTATTCTACAACAGGCACTCCATCTCAATTCCGAGGGTTTAGAGGCAGTCACGTTGGGCAAAGTAGGGGGATCTAGGGTTCACAGACAACGGGGTTTTCTCGTCAGCCGTGTCAGCACTGCGGAAAGCTTCATTTAGGTGAATACCGATTTGGGACGAATGTTTGTTTTTGGTGTGGTATGTCGGGGCACATGGTGAGAGAATGCCCACAAAGGGGCACGGGTAGTATGGCGCGACCTACTGGATCAGCCGTATCATCATCATCATCAGTTCCTTCCTCAGGTAGGGGTGTACAACCTACTGGTCATGGTAGAGGTGGTAGAGGAGCAGCTAATTCTAGTGGGGTCCAGAATTGTACCTATGCTTTAGCGGATCGGCAGAATTTGGAGGCTTCTCCTGATGTGGTTACAGGTATATTATCCGACTTTTCACATAATGTATATGCATTGATTGATCCGGGCTCTACCCTATCATATGTCACTCCATTGGTTGCTGAAAAATTTAATAGAACACCAAAATACTAGCTAAGCCATTTGAGGTATCTACACCAGTTGGTGAGTCTATTGTAGCTAAGAGAGTCTATCATAATTGCATAGTAACTGTTTGTGATCATGATACATTAGCGGATCTTATTGAGCTGAAAATGGTAGATTTTGATGTTATAATGGGTATGGATTGGTTGACTTCTTGTTATGCCACGGTAGATTGCCGAGCTAAGAAGGTACATTTTCATTTTCCACAAAAGACCATCCTTGAATGGAAGGGTAATGTTGGAGCACCGATAGGTAAATTTATTTCTTATATTAAGGAAAAGAACATGATATTCAAGGGGTACATATGCCATCTAGTAAGAGGGCAAGATACCGACGTGAAGCCATCCACTCTTCAATCGGTTCCAGTGGTAAATGAATTCCTTGATGTATTTTTTGAAGATCTTCCAGGTTTGCCTCCAGAACGGGAAGTAGAGTTTGGTATTGATGTGATTCTAGGTACTCAGCCTATCTCTATTCCTCCATATAGAATGGCCCCGGCAGAGTTACGGGAATTGAAGGAGCAATTAAAAGACCTGCTATAAAAGGGATTTATACGGCCTAGTATGTCCCCGTGGGGTGCACCAGTGTTATTCGTACATAAGAAATATGGCACGTTGAGAATGTGTATTGATTATCGGCAACTGAATGAGGTGACAGTCAAGAATAAATATCCCTTCCCCAGAATTGATGATTTGTTTGATCAATTACAGGGTGCCAAATGTTTCTCAAAGATTGACTTGAGATCGGGTTATTATCAAGTAAGGGTTAAGGAGCAAGATATACCCAAGACAGCTTTCCGAACACGGTATGGTCATTATGAATTTTTAGTTATGTCATTTGGGCTAACAAATGCACCAACAGTTTTTATGAATTTAATGAATAGGGTGTTCAAGCCATTCTTAGATGTGTTCGTGACAGTGTTTATAGACGATATTATGGTTTATTCAAGATCAAAAGAGGACCATGCTAATCACTTACGGCAGGTGTTATAGATTCTTCGTGATTGTAAGTTATATGCAAAGTTCTCTAAATGTGAGTTTTGGTTAAAATTCATAGCATTCTTGGGTCATATTGTATCGGATGAAGGAATACGGATTGATACCCAGAAGATAGAAGTTGTAAAGAATTGGCCAAGACCTACGATGCCCATAGAGATTCGTAGTTTTCTTGGGTTGGCAGGTTATTATAAGAGATTTGTTGAGGGGTTTTCTTCCATTTCAGCACCCTTAACAAAGCTAACACACAAGGCAACCAAATTCCAGTGGAATGATGCGTGTGAAAAGAGTTTCCAAGATCTGAAGGATAAATTGACTTCTACGCCTATATTGGTACTTCCAGAAGGCACAGAGGGGTATGCGGTGTATTGTGATGCTTCAGGAGTCAGTTTAGGATGTGTATTGATGCAGCACGGTAAGGTGATAACTTATGCTTCAAGACAATTGCGTCCATATGAGAGAAATTATCCAACACATGATCTTGAGCTAGCAGCTGTGATATTTTAAAGATATGGTGCCACTACTTGTATGGGGTTCACGTTGACATATATACCGATCATAAGAGTTTACAGTATATTTTCAAGCAGAAGGACCTACATTTGAGGCAGCGGAGGTGGCTGGAACTACTAAAAGATTATGATATTGATATTTTATATCACCCGGGGAAAGCAAATGTGGTAGCCGATGCGTTAAGTCACAAAGCATTAGGAAGCACTGATGGCCAGCTCGCGAAAAAGCAAGGTATAGTCAAGGATCTACATCAACTAGCCAGCTTGGGGGTTCGTCTTCTAGAAACTCCAAATGAAGGAATTATGGTGCAAAATGCGGCAGAATCTTCATTAGTAGCTGAAGTGAAGGAAAAACAGTCTGCAGATCCTATTTTATTGCAGCTGAAGGAGAATGTACAACAAGGTTTGACAAAGGCATTTGATCTGACGCAAGAGGGAGTGCTTCAGTACCAAAGTAGATTGTGTGTACCTGATGTAGATGAGCTAAGAAGACGGATTATGACAGAAGCGCATCATTCACGGTATTTAATTCATCCGGGAGCCACCAAAATGTACCATGATCTGAAAGAAATGTATTGGTGGGGTAACATGAAGAAGAACATTGCAGAATTTGTAACTCATTGCCTAAATTGTCAACAAGTAAAAGTAGAGCATCAGAAGCCTGGAGGTCATATGCTATGTATAAATCTTCCAGTTTGGAAGTGGGACATGATTAACATGGATTTCATCATAGGTTTAGCTCGAACACTGTGGAAATTTGATTCCCTATGGGTAATAGTTGACAGTCTTACCAAGTCAGCACACTTCCTACCGGTCAAGACCACCTACACAGTTGAAGATTATGCGCGGTTGTATGTTAAAGAGATAGTTCGACTCACAGAATTCCAATCTCTATTATATCAGACAGGGGAGCTCAATTTACTGCACACTTTTGGAAGTCTTTTCAGAAGAGTTTGGGAACCCAAGTGAATTTAAGTACGACTTTTCATCCTCAAGCAGATAGACAAGCAGAATGTACTATACAAACACTTTAAGATATGCTACGAGCTTGTACATTGGACTTTAAAGGTAGTTGGGATGATCATTTACCTCTTATTGAATTTGCCTACAATAATAGCTATCATTCAAGTATCAAAATGGCGCCTTACGAAGCTTTATATGGAAGAAAGTGTAGATCACCAATTGGGTGGTTTGAAGCGGGTGAAACTGCCTTGTTTGGTCCAGATCTTGTTCATCAAGCTATAGAAAAGGTTAAGGTGATACAACATCGGCTACAAACGTCCCAAAGTCGGCACAAGTCATATGCTGATGTTAGAAGAAGGGGGTTGGAATTTGCCATAGGTGATTGGGTATTCTTGAAAGTGTCACTAATGAAAGGAGTAATGATATTTGGGAAGAAAGCAAAGCTGAGTCCACGTTATATAGGGTCGTATAAAATTGTCAGAAGATTTGGTCAAGTTGCGTATGAATTAGCACTACCCCAAGAACTCTCCACAATTCATCCAGTGTTTCATGTTTCAATGCTTCGGAAGTGCATATGAGATCCATCTCATGTTTCTCCCATTGAAGATGTGCAAGTTACGGAGGATCTCACCTATGAAGAAATACCTATTGCTATTCTGGATTGACAAGTGAAGAGGTTAAGAAATAAAGAAGTAGCTTCCGTAAAAGTGCTTTGGTGAAATCAACAAGTAGAAGAAATTACATGGGAAGCCAAGGAAATGATGAAGTCTAAGTACCCGTATTTATTTTAAACGGAAGGACAAGTGCAAGATGCGGAATTGGAGCAATGAAAAGTATCTATAACCATTATGTGTATATGATAACATGAAGAATGAACTTATACTTGAATTTGTTTAGATTGGCTAATGTTACTAACATTCGAGGACGAATGTTCCTAAGGGGGGAAGGATGTAACGCCCCGTCCATTTTTGAACCTATTTGATTACCGTAATATTTATGGAATTATATAAACTTGCATTAGTTGGTGTATTGGGCTGAATTACTATGATGGTTATGGGCTTAATTGAGGCCCAAAAATTAAGCTAAGACATGGCCCAAACAAAGGAAAAGATCCATTCCAATTTGACCAAGTAAAACACATCATTTTTGGTCAAAAAGTGGGGCTAAGGATAGACTTGAAAGGAGAGTATTTAAGGCTGAAATTCAGCCTAAATTCACCATAATACACTTATATGAAAATAACAAGTTTAATAACAAAATCACACCATACATGTTCATATTTTATCCATACCATGCTCTTTCATCAAAGTCACAAGTCATATTTCAAGCTTAAATCCCATGGATCACAAATCTTTTACAAAAACACAAGGTACCATGTTCAACACTTCCAAGCATAACCAACATGATTTACATACTCTCCTATGCATATAATATATTAATCCATAACAATAATCACTTACCCAAACTTGAAAAATGATGATCTTGCTCCAAAAGTTGGCTTTGAGTTCTTAGGGTTTTGAGAGAAAAATGGTTGAGAAATATCTAGAAAGCATGAGAGTTTCCAATGAATAAAAATCAGATTTTTGGTCCCTTTTATAAGCCTTTAATTCATACTTAGCCTCTCTTTATAGCATTAAATGCCATGTCTAGAAGGTCAAATGGAAGAATGGGTCATTTGACCCATTTAGGCCATGTATTTTATTCCATTTTTGGGCCTCAATTTGGGCCCAATAACACATTTCAACTTAGCCCACAAATTTTCATGCATAACCCATCATATATCTCATGTTCAATTAATTCCATAATGTCACGACCATATTCTCTTACGAGATTCTCATTCATCGTCTCAATCGCAAAAATAGAAATTCTAGTCGCCCATGGCTTCATTGAACATTTTTGATAACTACTTGTCTTTCATGGTTTGATCATGTAGAAGTATGTAGGAGTGTATTGAGGTATTTGAAGCTTTAACAATGCTCAAATAACTCCAAGGACCCAAAAGAAACCATGGAAGAATCGTCGTTGCATTGCGTTGCAAAACAAGCACGGAAGGGCCAAGTTATTGTGCCTTGCGCCACTAGCTGCAAAGCAAGTGGCGCAAGATCTGTGTGCCCTCTGAATCAGGTGGCTTGCGCCACACCCCCTGAAACAGGGAGTGGCGCAAGTTTGGCTACTTTGCTGAATTTTTTTCCCTTTTTGCAAACACTAGCATACCTTCCAATATCCCATCCAAGCACTACCAAATACTTACTTATTGATATCAACACTAAGTAAACATGAATCCAAGGTGTCAAATAGGGTCTAAAATGTACGGGGCCCAATATCAATTTTCTCATCATTCACATTACAAAATACATACTCATAGCATCTCGGCACCTTAGTAACCATTATTTAACGTCGTAACATAGGGTTGGATAGGTACGGGGTGTTAGAGATAACTTGCAGTTCTTGGACTTGATTCATGACAGATTTGCTATCAACCATCTTGAACTCTAGAAACTTGGCTGCTACAAACTTCTTTAATCTAGCATCTTCAGTTTTGTACTTCTTGTCTAAAGCGTTCCAAAGTTCTTTCGACATTTTCCAGACACTATAGATGCTGTACAGACTATCTTCCAACCCATTCAGAATATAATTCTTGCACAGAAAATCTGAATTATTCCCTGCCTCGGTTACCATAAATTGATCTCTCTCTGGAGTGTCATCTGGTAAAGTTGAAATGTTCTCTGCAATAAACTTCTGCAAGCTAAGAGTGGTCAGAAAGAACATCTTATGTTTCCACCTTTTGAAGTCACTACCGGAAAACTTTTTGGGCTTTTTCGCTGCAGTCATAGCGGGAGTAACACGGCTTGATGAAACATTATTCGTTGCTGCAGATGCAGAAGCTATCACGTTAGCAGTTGGTTCTCCCATTTATGTTTGAATACACACAAACAAAATTCAATAAACTGGTTAATTATCAATATGGTCTTTATTCAATCGATGAAGTTTTTATGTTCTTTGAACAGATAGAAATAAACTTTATTAACTCGATGAAGTTTTTATGTTCTTCGAACCAAGTTAAAAAGTGGAGTAGAAAGTCATTAGACTTTAATCTCCAACCAACCACACCAGAAATAAGGATGAAGTAGAAACGTAAAAACAAAACACAATTTAAATTCTTTAAGCTTTTTATTTCCTGCAACCAAAATCAGAAAATTGATATAAAATGGTAGTTCTAAGCCCACAGTAAACTATGTTTCCTTAAAGAATTTAATCCCCTCACAATTGCCCAAGTTTTGGATTAATTCCTCCCAGGATAGAATAGAGCACTATTCTGCAATACCGACAATGGAAATTGCAGAACTTTGGCAAACTCAACAAACATAGTAAATCACACTTCGTATCCTTCATCTGAGGAAAAAAATAGATAGTTATAGCCCAAAAGGTAATGCTTCAGAAAGGAAGCAATGGTTGAAGAAAAGTCACAACTTTTTGAAACGGTGCCTGACCTGCGCACCCACCTGCGGTTGCAAGTCACCTTTTGGCACAAAACAGAATGTCCAGGCTGACCTACGTCGGCACATGCACTGGCGTAGATAGCCAAGTGCCCCTGTTCATATGCGTCCGTAAATGGAGAATTATTTTCTATCAGATTTTTGGATTAAAATATCATTAACTCTACTCTCAAGTTTCAAATGAATTTTGTCTAAAAATATAATCTCTCAATCATTTACCGAAGCCGAAGCCGAGCGAGCGACGACGACGACAGCGCGAGGCTTGTCTTCTTCTTGCCTCGCTATCCACATAAAGAAACACTTCTATATTTAAACACAAAAAAGTTCTTTTCTCCCACCAATGTGGGAGAATACTTCTTTCATAAAGTGAAGACTCATTATTCACTTTTCCCTCCATTTTCCATTCACTTTTTATCAACCAAACCCGATAATATCTTGGTACTCTTACATATTTCTTGGGATTGGAAGTTCATTATGATTCTTTAGGTGTGTTTTTAAAGTAACACTAATATACTCAAGATCTGATTATTTTTAGCTGGTCTTCAAGATTCCTCCTCTGTAGATATACTCCATTGGAATTGAATGTAAAAATATGGCCATGAGGAAGGCGATCTTCTTTCTGATTGATCAACTTATGTTTCGAAAACTAGTTGATAGCCTAAATCACCTTACTATTAACTTTCCTGATGTCTCTTTTACAGTTCAGCAAGTTATTCAAATTAGGCAAGATAACCATCATCTCCATTTGGTGGCTTTTCGTCTCATAATTCGATATCTCCTAGGAACATCTAATCGTGGATTATTCTTTCCTAGTGGTTGTCCTACTCATCTTAATGCTTTTAGTGATTCTGATTGGGATGGATGTCCTGATACTCGTCGTTTATTCTGGTGCATGTTTCTTGGAGTCGTTGATATGTTGGAAGAGGAAGAAGCAACTGTGTCAAAATATTCAACAGAAGCTGAATATTAAGCCATGTCTACTGCTTGCTCCGAGGTTGTTTTGGCTTCGTGAATTACTTGTTGTGATTGGATTTCTTCAATCTAATCCTACTCCTCTCTACGTTGACAATGCAATCGTCATTCATATTGCTACTAATTTGGTTTATCATGAGAGGACCAAACACATTGAAGTATAGATTGTCATTATATACGAGAAGTTGTAGATAAAAGAGTCATTCTATACGAAAAGTTGCAGATAAATGACAAGACTCTTAATTTGAGAGGTATTTAGTAGAAAACTAACAATCATTTTTTTTTATTATTGTTTTTTTTTTTCTGATGACGCCTCCACATTGAATTTCCTGTAACCTGAGTACTCCGTGTTTTTTTAACCATTTTATTAAGCCGAGACTACACACCCCACTTAAAAATTTAAAAATTTGAAGTATTTGACGCTGTCTGCCTGATTGTCATAGAATTTTAATACTAAAGGTCCGTGATCTGATAAAATTCTTGCCAAGTGCGTCACGTTATTATCCTCATATAGTTGCGACCATGAATCATTGATAAAGGATTTGAACATGTGCTCTTGAAAAGGTGGCAGTATCTATAGCCTTCAATTGATCACTTCTTTTTCTGTTGTAAAGATATATCGCAACGGGAAAACTTTATTTCCTTTGTGGATTATGCATTAGCTCATTCTACTTGTTCCAAAAATAAAAAAATTCCATCTGGATTTCTCCCACCTATCTGAATACGAGTCACAACTCGGTTCGTTGAAAAGAAATTATTGTTCCCAATCTGCCGATTAGCTTGCTACTGCTGTTGAGAAAAAATGTTGAAAATCTTGTATTGCTGTCAGACTCACATAAGGATGACACCATCGATTTGCCTCACTCTATCTACAATTGTTCCTCCTTGATAACATTGGATCTGTGATGTTGTGAATTTGATAAAGATCCAATGCGAAATCTATTAAGTCCGTCGCCAAAATGGCATATTTTTTTCAACGCTTCATACCGAAAGGACTTGTCCCAAAAAACCATGCACCAAAAAGGGTTGTTTGCCCAGCTCTAGGCGAACTGCTTCTTCTGTTAACAACCCAGTCTATGCTCCGTTTGTTACTTGAATCATAAAAATAAAATAAAAAAATTAAAGGTTCACCAGATTTTTGACAAATTGAATTTGTTTCAAAGTAGGAAGATATAAAAAATCATTTAATACTTTATTTTATTTAAATCTACTTTTACTGTTTTGTTAGTTGAGTTTTCATTAAGTGAGGAAGAAACAAGGAAGGAATACTTGTTGTATAATAGATCAGACCTCTATACATTAAACATACAACAATTAATAATAATGACTTGCATCATTCCACTGAAACTTGGTTTCCTTGTGTGTTAGCTTTGTTAAAGGTGCCGAAATGGAAGAAAACCCTTCAAAAAATCTTCTATAGTAACCTGTCAACCCGAGAAAACTACGAATCTCTGTAGGTGTTGTAGGTCTTGGCCAATTCTTCACAGCTTCTACCTTTTGAGTATCAACCCTTATTCCTTCATCCGACACAATATGACCCAAGAATGCTACAGATTTTAACCAAAATTCACATTTAGAGAACTTTGCATATAACTTACGATCACGAAGAATCTGTAACACCTGCCGTAAGTGATTAGCATGGTCTTCTTTTGATCTTGAATAAACCAAAATATCATCTATAAACATTGTCATGAACACATCTAAGATTGGCTTGAACACCCTATTTATCAAATCCATAAAAACTATTGGTGCATTTGTTAGCCCAAATGACATAACTAAAAACTCATAATGACCATACCGTGTTCGGAAAGCTGTCTTGGGTATATCTTTTTCTCTAACCCTTACTTGATGATAACCCGATCTCAAGTCAATCTTTGAGAAGCGTTTGACACCCTGTAGTTGATCAAACAAATCGTCAATTCTGGGGAGGGGGTATTTGTTCTTGACTGTTACCTTATTCAGTTGCCGATAATCAATACACATTCTCAATGTACTATCTTTCTTGCGTACAAATAACACTGGTGCACCCCACGGGGACATACTAGGCCTTATGAATCCCTTGTCCAATAAGTCTTTTAATTGCTCTTTCAATTCCCGTAACTCTGTCGGAGCCATTCTATACGGAGGAGTAGAGATAGGCTGAGTACCTGGAATCACATCAATACCAAACTCTACTTCCCATTCTGGAGGCAAACCTGGAAGATCTTCAGGAAATACATCAAGGAATTCATTTACCACCGGAATCGATTGAAGAGTTGGTGGCTTCACATCGGTATCTTACACTCTTATGAGATGGCATATGTACCCCTTGGATATCATTTTCTTTGCCTTAAGATAAGAAATAAATTTACCTCTCGGTGCTCCAACATTACCCCTCCATTCAAGGACGGTCTTTTATGGAAAATGGAAATGTACCTTCTTCGCTCGGCAATCTACCGTGGCATAACAAGAAGCCAACCAATCCATACCCATTATAACATCAAAATCTACCATCTCTAGCTCAACAAGATCAGCCAATGTATCATGATCACAAACAGTTACTATGCAATTACGATAGACTCTTTTAGCTACAATAGATTCACCAACTGGTGTAGATACTTCAAATGGCTTGACTAGTAATTCCGGTGTTCTTTCAAATTTTTCAGCAATCAATGGAGTGACATATGATAGGGTAGATCCCAGATCAATCAATGCATATACATTATGTGAAAAGACGGATAATGCACCTGTAACCACATCAGGAGAAGCCTTCAAATTCGGCCAATCCGCTAAAGCATAAGTACGGTTCTGGACTCCAACAGAATTAGCTGCTCCTCGAACACCTCTACCATGCCCAGTAGGCTGTACTCCCGATGAGGATGATGCAACGACTGATCCGGTAGGTCGCGCCATACTACCCGTGCCCCTCCGTGGGCACTCTCTCATTATGTGCCCCGACATACCACACTAGAAACATACCTCTGTCCCAAGCCGACATGCACCTAAATGAAGCTTTCCGCAGTGCTGACACGACTGACGAGAAAACCTCGATTGGCTAATTCTTCCTTGTTCTTGATACCCTACTGTCTGTGAACCTTGAATCCCACTACTTTGCCCAACTTGACTGCCTCTAAACCCTCAAAATTGGGATGAAGTACCTTCTGTAGAATAAAAAAATGATGGTCTAGGCGGTCTATTAAAAACCCGAGGCCTAAATTCTCCGTGGGATTCCATGAACTGTCCCATAGGTTTAGCCCTCTTTGACGGTCCTCTTTCAAATTCTTGCATTCTTCTCCTTTGCCTCTGATCCTCCATCTTCTGTGCAAAAGCTTGTATCCTGGCTATATCCATGTCTTTATTCAAAGCAGCAATAGTACAATCCCTAACCAAATATGTATCCAATATATCCACATATCGATGAACTCTATCGTCCATAGTAGCTACTACATTAGGAGCGTACCTGGCCAAAGAGTTAAATCAAAGACTGTACTCTCTGACGCTCATATTACCTTGACAAAGATTTAAGAACTGGTCTGCACAAGCCTCTCAGATCTCATATGGAAGGTAATGATCAAGGAATGCCTCTTTGAATTCTTCCCAACTAGCTGGAAGTGCACCGATACCCCTAGATCGTTTACAATCTTCATACCATAATATAGCCTCTCCTTTTAATCTATTTGCTGCAAGCTCAACTATTTTTGTACCAGATACATGCATAACATCTAAATCCCTTTGAATTTGGTCCATGAAGTCTTTT
Organism: Capsicum rhomboideum; assembly: GCA_031232105.1. Lineage (NCBI taxonomy): Eukaryota > Viridiplantae > Streptophyta > Magnoliopsida > Solanales > Solanaceae > Capsicum > Capsicum rhomboideum. The sequence goes on along the minus strand of CP124715.1, from coordinate 14,788,612 downwards.
CGGTCTTCAATAAGATCTGAACCGATCAATGTGGGAGGGTCTAATTTAAGAAAATCCTGTGTCCGCCGACTAGCTGCCCTATCCGCACCGTCATTACTTGTAGTTGGACCAACTTGTCCTTGATTTTGTGCAGCAACTATATGAGTCAACATTTACATCGCATTCCTTAAATACTGCTCAGTAGCATTAACAGGTGGTTCTGGGGATACTCCTCTCCTTCCTGGCTCTCCGGGAGGTGGAAGAGTAGAAGAAGCCCGCGACGCAAACTCGTCGTCAGCCTCATCTTGATTAGCTTGTTTAGGTGGTGATTTACTGGTTCTTTCTATGACAATCCTGTCTAGCTTCTTACTTTTACCCTTGTTTCTCCTTGTAAATGACATTTTACGATACTGAGGAAACAAAAAAAAACATAAAACAAATTCAGTGGTTAAATATGACTCCACCTACAACTTTGGCTCTATTGCACGATCTAGGAAATGAAAAAAAGAAACAACTCCTAAATGTACCATAGCCTCCTACGTATAGATGTGGTGCACAACACATCTATAAGCAAGACTCTACTCAGACACGGCTTTGTAGACACCCTAGGACGACCCGCTCTGATACCACTTTTGGCATGCCTCAAATCCTATTGGGGCGGACATGGCACCCGTAGCCGTAAAGGCCTGAGAGAACCAACCTATGACCGAGTACATTCATATGCATTCCATTAAATAAACAAAAATTCTGCAACGTGCAGATATAATATATCGACGATGAAAGTCATGTAAAGACGTTCAAAACAAATACGAGACTAGGTCGTTGGGGCCACAACGTCTAAAAGAAAAGACACTTCTATGTTTGACTTTACAAAGTCTACAAAGCCTCTAAAATATATATAACCATGACTAAGGTAGGGACAAGTCCCCGCCTTATACAACTACTACACAGTACCAAAAATATATACAAATGACTCGGAAATCCCCGAAGCAACCTGGAGCTCACCAATAGCTTGCGGATGACCCGTACCCTACTGTGAAGGTCTACTAGCTCCTGTGCCTGCAGTAGGTAAGGTAGGTCCCCCAAGGGACGTCAGTACGAAAGAATGTACTGAGTATGTAAGGCTATAAGTAACTGTATGAAGTATAGGAACTCAAATGGAATCAAATACAAGTGAATAGATAATACTGATATACCACCGTACTGTATATGTGGAACCATGTACATTACATTCATTTTTTTCCTTTTACCTTTACATCAATATACATCATACAATGCCCGGGACCAACTGATCAGTGGTAAATAACATTGGGATCGGCTCGAGCTAGGTTCATGCCCCAGAGCTACCACCTACAAATCAATAAATCAGGTTATGCTCAAGCTAGGTTTTCACCCCCAGAGCTACCCCCTGTATCCAATAATCAATCGGGATCGGCTCGAGCTAGGCTTTCGCCCCTAGAGCTACCAGCCTTACTCAACCAAATATGCATTACTTCACTTCTTTAATTTTTGTGAGATTGTTACATCGGTGGTCATAACATTATTGGAGATTTGGAACAATAGTCAACAAATAAGAGACACGTGAATAACAATTGCTAACAAACTTGAAATGAGATACTTTAAAACATTTCGGAGTGGAAACAAATTTGGTAACGATGTGAACAATAGGTGCGGCCAAAGGATACGGAAAAGAGTAACCTTACATACCTTATCTTTCCAACAAGTAAATACAACAATTCAGCTCTTCCTTAAAGTGTTACTCTACAACACAAGTACGTAACGAAGCTAACATTAAAAGCTAATTACATTACAAGTTCACAAGGAGATAATTAGCTACTTGACGGGAAGTAAAAACTATCCAACATCCCAAACACATGGTATATCATTCCACCTTCCTTTCTACTTCCATATAACTTCATTCCACCCTCCTACAATACAATTTACTTCCCCACAACACCAACAATACCAAAATAGTCCACACATCAACATAGACGTCATAAACCGACAAGATTTCCCACCAAGTGCATACTTCACATTTTTTACCTCAATGCAACTCCACATATTTATTGAATAAAGTCAAATAAATACCTTCCACAACAATATACCAAAAATAGTCCACACAATTTTAGAATTCACTTTAACATAACAAGAAAGTATTTTCCTTTCACTATGCCAAACGTTCCATGCACAATTACGTATAAACATTTCCGCAAGTCATACACAAGGAGTAACGACTTAGGTACAGCACCACACTTAAACATACTAAAATTTCATCCATCTAATTCAATTCCTCAAGAACTTAAGTCCCCTTTCAAGTTTAAACCACATAGAAGGCAAATCCTTTATCGATTTAGCAAAAGTGGACTGCTCAACACATTTTAAACATAACCAGCATGATATACACAACATATTATGCATATAATATATTAATCTATAAGGGTAAACACTTCCCAAGGGTTGCAAGTGGAAGATTTGTCCAAAAATCCTTAGAGAAAATTAGGGTGGCTAGGGTTTGAGAGAGGAAAAAGTATTTCTTTGAAAATCTGATTTTTTGCAAGTGTATTGTGTTTAAAATGAGCTGAATTTCAGCCTTAAATACTCCCTACTAACCCTCTCTCTCAATTCTATCCTTAGACAAATTTTTGATCAAAAAGTCCAAGTATAATGATGTGTAGACTTGGTCCATTTTTAATGGATCATCTCCCTTTTTGGGCCCATGTCTTTTTACTTAATTTTGGGCCTCAATTAGGTCCATAAACATAATATTAATTCATCCCATAAAATTTAGTGGGTAATACACCAACTATCTCAAGTTCAAATAATTCCACAAATGTTAAGGTAGTCAAATAAGTTCGGAAATATACGGGGTGTTACACATTCAACTTTGTTGGAGACCTTTTCCTTACACAACTTTTGTCTCTCAAGTGGATTAGAAATCCTCAAGAAAGACTCTCTATCATAGGTAATAGTACCAACAACTCCAACCAAATCTTGCTTGTCATCTTGACCAAGCATCAAGTGGGGTGTCTTACAACCACCACATTCCAAATGGTCTGTAACACCCCGTACGTTTCTGAGTCTAGTTGACTACCGTAACATTTATGAAAATATTGAAACATGAGAGATTAGGAGAATTATACATTAAATTGTTGGGCATTAATGAGTCTTGGGTCATTGGGCCAAATGAAGCCCATTAATCATAAGAAGACATGGCCCAAAAATGGAAATTTGACCCATTCTTTCAATTCCCTTCCATTGACCAAGTAAACCATTAAACATGTGGATAAGGATAATTAGAAAGGGACTATAAAGGGCTAAAAAAAAATTTAGATTTTTATTCATTGTGACACCCATACCTTTTTCTAGAATATTCACCACATTATCTTATTGGCTCTTAAGAACCCTAAGTTCTCATCTCTTTTGGAACAAGATCACCTTGTGGTAAGTATTCTTCTCATGGTTTACTGTATATGATATGTTTAAGATGGTCTATAAATTATGTTGATGGTGTTGGCAAAGACTTGGACAGTGTGCTATGTACAAAAACTGTCTATTTTTGCAATCGGAGAATGATTTTGTCTTGTAAACGTGAATATGGACTTCTGGCCTTGTAGGAAATGAACTTGATGGAATACATATTGAATGGGAGGTGTGATTATAGTCTTACCTTGTTTTATCCTTGTGAATGATGTTTGGAGTTGTTGTTGTGAAATCGGTTATGGATTTGGTAGCGTATTGGCCGGGAAATGTGGTTTTGGTGATATTATTGTGCGTTGTGAAACCATGATGGTTTATTGGTGTCCAAGTGACCTAAAATATGTTAACAAAATCTTATTTGTGGCTTTGGATCAATTATTACACAAAAAGACCCAAAAAGGACCCATTTTGGCCAAAACGGGCATCCGCCCCCGCAGACGGAGGCATCTGCGGGCACAGATGCCAATGCAGATGCTCCTGGAATCTACTAGGATCCATCTACGCGTTCACCTCAGCCACCTATGGGCACAGGTGGCTGCGCAGGTTGGCCCAGATTTCTGTTTTGATTGTTTTTGTCCCTCTTTGATCCCCGAAAGCCCCGATACCCTTTTTGGATGTAATTATCAACTTTTCATGTCGTTGTAATGACTTTAAAGTGTCATATGGTGAAATGTTGGACTATTTTAGTTATGTATTGACTTTAGTGTGTTGTTGTGAAAGACGTTCGGGCGACGTAATGACGTAAATGTAACATAGTATTGAAGAGGAAGTGTAAAACATGATTTTGGTGTGGAAAGTTAGTAATGTGTGATACCATGGGTGATATGTGGCTTGTTTTGGTAATGGTAAAGTAGTACATGATATTGTACGAAGGTGAAATGACGTTGTGTGACAACTATATAACTTATTGTCATGTTATACACTTGAAATGAAGTAAGTGGTTAATGCAAGCTTCGTTATATACTTGTGTGTAGAGTAGACATAAAGGGAAAACTGAAGTGTTGTATTCGCGAGTAAGATTGTGTATCCATATTGAGGAATTAATGTATGTAAGGTCCCTCTTTTCGTATTATTCTGCAGCATATAGTGTACACCTTGTTAGGGTACTTACTCATTTCCGAGTTGTCCTAAGGTATTTCAATTCGAGTTATCATTTCTTGTTATTGTTAGTCACATATATCTCATTCTTGGTCTATTGTTATTCATGTGTTACCTATTCATGAACATGGTTCCAAGTTCCAATAATGTTATATTCAAAAGTTCCCAAAAATGAAGTAACCATTGATTGAGCTATTTCAAAGATTAAAGAAGTAATGTTGTAAAGATGAGAGATGTTTCATGGGTGGTATCCCAGGGGTTAAATAACCTAGCATGGGTCGATCCCAATATTTACGGATGGTATCCCAGGGGTGAGAAGAACACCTATCATGGTTCGATTTCGCTACGGGTGGTATCCCAGGGGCAAGGAAACACCTAGCATGGGTCGATCCCGATTACTATTGATTACCCACTGATCAGCTTGGGGACCGGGCATTATATGAGAGGATGGATGAGTAACGAATGAAGGAATGAGTGAATGAATAAATGAGCGTAAGAGTAAAGGAAGAAATTCACATAATGTATACTTTTTCCATACATATTCAGAATGGTGACTTATCCATATTGAGTACTCATTTATATGTGATTTCATTGGAGTCTTTATGTATCATACAGTTTCATGCATCCTTACATACACAATACATCTTTCATACTGACCCCTCTTGGGGAATTTACCTTACTTACTGCAGGCGCAGGTACTAGTAGACCTCCCCAGTAAGCTGCAGGACTTTTACTGACTTTCGAGTGAGCTCGAGTTGATTCGGGGCTGTCCGTGTCACAGTTGTATATGCGTTTTGGTATTTTAAAGGTTATGTAAAGCGGGTTTTTTCCCGAATTTAGATTGGTTATGTATGTACTTCTGTTAGAGGCTTTTGTAGACGTACGTGGGTATGTGAAGTGATGTGAAGAGAAGAGATGTGTGTCGTTTGACTCAATGGCTATGTCGGCCAAGTTTCTCATATGTCTATATATATATCTTACATGTTCCATGATTTCCAATGTTAGCCTAGTATGTTCTTATGTGATGGTGGTGTTTCTTATGGCATGCGTATGAATGAACGTAAGCAGAGCTTGGTTCTCTCGGGCCTTGTCGGCTATGAGTGCCAATCCGTCCCGACGGGGTGACATGGTCACCGGGGTCAAATAGATAGAACGGAGATAGACATGCGTATAGAAAACACTCCTTTTCCCCAAAGGTGCCACCAATACAAAAAGTTATACTCTCCATACTAGCATAAGCATCATCAAAGGAAATTAGAGAGTAAAGAAAGGTGTCATGCAAATTGATTTCATCTAAGGTGTCCTCAAGTGCATGCTCACTACTACGTGCAACAACATTATCAAGAGTATGTTCAAGAATTGGAACACTCAAAGAAGAAGAAATAATTGGGACACAAAGAGCACCTTCCATTTCTTCACATTCCATTCCCATAAGAGTACTCTCATCTTCCAAGAATAGATTTTCATCTTTAGGAGGAATGTTGTCACACCATATTGGGTTGTTATATAGAATATATCCCTCAAGAGGAGCTACATCACTAACATGATCTTCACCACTAGGTAATCCACAAGGAATGATTTCATCATCCTCAAATAAGAAATTGTACTTAAAGAGAGAAGGATCAATCCAAGAAGGAGAATTGAAACATGTAAGTTCACTCTCAAAAAGACAATTATCAAATTTTAAAGAAGTTTCAAACACATGATCATCCCTATGAGCCAAGCAAGTAATAGAATTTTCATTTAATGGCATGCTCAAGGGTTCACTCCTATTCAAATGATCAACATTATCAACATCATCACTAACTTGAGGCTCACTAATCACATCACAAACACCCTCAAGTAGTGGACTAGATTCACACACAAGTTGATCAACACCATTTTCACAAGACAATGTACTAGCATTCAACACAAAGGCTTCAACACTAGGTGGACTCAAATCGATCATACAAGAAGACTTAATTCGGTCATCAATAGGATCAACTAGTGTATCCACACTCTCAACATGCACATTATCATCACGAGGTAAAGAATCATTAAGCTCACATGTAGACAAACTATCACTCACACTCAATTGGCTACTAGCCACACAATGGTCACTCATATTTACTAAAGTGCAAGAGTTAGCTATGTTACCTTGAAGCTCATGAGAAGATTCTTCTTTACCTTGGTGCAAGGTTCCTTTCAAAGTGTCAGAATACTCTTCATATGGTTTGAGGCATAGGTCCAAATTAATCTCCCGATCTTTTTGATTAGACCCTATGTTTGAAGCTTGTATTCCTCTTTCATTTTCAACATTAGTACCTCACAAGTGTCCTTACTAAGAGAAGGAAAAACAAATTTAGATTGGATTTGTGGTAACCCCCTCACTTCACTCCTCACAACCTCTCCTTTTTCCACTATTGGGTTACCATTTTGCACTCCCTTACTCCTCTCAATCTTTTGTCTCTCTTTATCATATGACTTGGAGTAAATGGTCACATTTCTTTGAGGCTTGGGAAGGGTAGGTGCAAAGAGATGATTTTCTCATTGGTCTACTATAATATTGGGCCAATTTTGCTCATTTGGAACTCCATGTATTTCAAACCAATTGGTGCCCAAACATAAATGACCAAAGTCCATGGGCAATACATCACACCAAACCTCCTCATAGTATCCATTATGGGTGAAAAAAACTGTCACACTCTCGGTAACTCCATGATCTTGTAAGAAATATGGATAATACTTCGTAACTCGAGGTATCCTCAAGTATTCGACCATAGAAGGAGTGATGTAGTTTGAATAGCACCAATCATCTAATACAAGAATGCATCCCGGAACCCCACAAATATCCACCTTTTTATGTAAGGACTTGTCTCCTTGGACCAATATTATAGAGCCCCTTGTACCCCTCCGGCACACACTTGAACCTCAAGAACCTTTTCAATTCACTCTATGTGGGAAGTGTGGTGTCACCATACATTTTTTGACTTCGCTTATAGAAATCCCACCAAATCAATGAAATCCCTTGAAGGTGTTTACTAGCATATGTGTCTTGCACAACTTCACTCCAATCATGGTCTTGGAAAACCAACTCACCCTTCCATTCCCAACTAACATAGATCTCAGGATCACACTCTCCTTTGAAAATAGGAAGAGGGGCTCTAGTGAAACCATGACTCTTACTATATCCCTCATATCTACCTTGGCTCCAATTTCTCAATGGTTGAGTACTAGAACAAGATGTTTAGGATGTTGTACCCCTAGACATTGGAGATGCACACTCTCTTCTTCTTATTGGATGACTTCTACTCGATGTAGTGTAAGCACTTGTAATACGAAAAGAAGTACCACAAGAAGAAGAATATGAATCTTTGTAATCCTCATGTACATTCCCACCATGACTCTTATAAGGTGCATAGGAGAAGGGATTATACCTCACATCTTTCTCATGCTCAGAGTGGGAAGTGGAAGACTCCTCACATGATCCATTGTCATCATAAGAACCATCACAAGTCTCTTCATCCTCTCCATACTCTCTATAAGATCTAAACTCACCATTTGCTTCATATCCTTCTTCGGGATAGTAGCTCTCATTACCACACATGTAACACCCCAAAAATTTCGACTAGGATTTGAACTATTCTTTGTATGAGTAAAGGCCCTAAACCCAATGTTTCCAATTAAATATAAGTGTTAGGATCAATTCCCTAGTGTAAGGATTTCTTTTGATGTAAATTATGGTCATAAGAAACATTTAGCACAAAGTTGAGTTGAGAGCATTTCGATCAATTGAGTTTTAGTATGTGATTTTACTTGGGTCAACTTCAAACGAGCATAACTCTTGAAATATGCAGAATTTTGTGACCCAAGACCCACCAAATGAAATATATTTGAGTATTCTTTCCAACGCCAACAACCGTTCATCCATCCGAGTCCCAAGTAAAGAGTTATGATCATTTTACTAGCATGACGCAGTACAGTGAACTGGGCTGCGTTTTGGCCGACGAAAATTTATTAAAAAGGTCATTTTTGTCCTTTCCGCATCCCATAACCCTAATCACGTCTATTAACTTTCCCTAAAATCCAAATTCAATCAGATTTCATAAGTCACGATAAACTCTTCTCCTCTCTTATTCTCTCAAGCTTTCAACCTTCAAGTTGCAAGGAAAATCAAGCTAGGGTTCCAAATCATAAGGATTCTTCCCCATCGTTAATCTTCGAGGTACATAAGAGCAATACCTTTCGTGGGGAACCCTGTTCATCCCCATAAGTGAATTATAATTCCATGTTAAGTCATGATTTAAAGTTAAGATTTTAAGATGCAAATATTCTAAGTGTTGTTCTTGAGTTTTGTTATAACTTTCTTCTATACACTTTAAGTATTGTGAATTATTCCCTGAGTTAATGTCGTTCTTGAACTTATATTTTATTTCCATCAATAAGAGTTAGGTTTCACTTAAAAGTTTATGACTTGGGGATTTGAATTGAAAGTTGATTTCATGCTCTAATGGGCTTAATTATAGCCTTGTTATAAAGTATATTTAAAGGTACTCAATTTATGAAGGAGCCACTAAGATGTACTGTGATCTACGGGAAGTCTATTGGTGGAATGGCATGAAGAAGGATATCGCAGAATTTTTGGCTAAGTGTCCAAATTGCTAGTAGGTTAAGGTTGAGCACCAGAGACCTGGTGGTACACTTCAGGATATCAGTATTCCTACTTTGAAGTGGGAAGTGGTTAACATGGACTTCATTATAGGGTTTCCTTGTACTCACCGACAACATGATTTTGTTTAGGTTATCATGGATCGAATGACAAAAGCAACCCATTTCCTACATGTTAACACTTTAGATTCAACCGAGGATTATGATAGACTTTATCTTAGGGAGGTGGTGAAATTGCATGGAGTCTCTTAGACTATCATTTTTGATAGAGGCACTCAGTTTACCTTTGAGTTCTAGAAGACGTTTTGAAAGGGTCTTGGTACCCAAGTTCATCTCTGTATAACTTTTCATCCGCAGATAGATGGTCAGGCAGAGCAGACCATTCATACTTTAGTGAACATGTTAATAGCATGTGTGATCGATTTCAAGGGTAGTTGGGATGATCATTTGCCTTTGATTTAGTTTGCTTATAATAATAGCTATCACTCCAGTATTCAGGTGGCCCCATTTGAAGCACTTTATGGTAGGAGGTATAGATCTTCTATTGGTTGGTTTAAAGTTGGTGAAGCTACCTTGATAGGGCCAGATTAAGTTCATGAGGCTATGGAGAAAGTTCAGCTGATTAGAGAAAGGTTTAAAATAGCTCAAAGTTGTCACAAGTTCTATGCAGATATGAGGAGAAGAGAGATTAAGTTTGCTATTGGTGATTTGGTTTACCTAAAATTTTACCCATGAAAGGGGTGAAGAGATTCGACAAGAAAGGGAAGCTCAATACCCGCTACGTTGGTCCTTATAAGATTGTGGGTCGCTTTGGCAATGTAGCCTATGAGTTAGATTTACCTGCAGACATAGCATCAGCGCATCCGATTTTCTATGTGTCCTTGTTAAAGAAATGCACTGGTGATCCCGCATCGGTTGTTCCCTTAGAGAGTGTGGGTGTGAAAGATAGTCTCTCTTACAAAGAGGTCCCAGTTGAGATCCTTGACCATCAGGTTTGTAAGTTGAGGAATAAGGAGGTCGCTTTGGTAAAGGTTCTTTAGAGTAATCAGCTAATTGAGGGAGCTACTTGGGAAGCAGAGGCAAATATGATGACCAAGTACCCCCATCTCTTCCCTTCGAACTCAGTTCCAACGTGAGGTAATAGTTTCCCCTTAATTAATTCTTTCCGTCTCATGTCACTCAATTAATCTAATGTCACAGCATGCATTCATGGGTCCATTTTAGTCCATATTTCAGTTACAGACTCAGTTATCATGTCAGCATTCAGCTCTTAGATATTTAGTGTTGGGATTCAGCTCCTTCCCTAGCTTTTCAGCTTAGTTAGTTTCCATTCGGGGATGAATGACCCCAAGAGGAAAGTATTGTAGAACCTCAAAAATCCAAGCTTAGGTTAGAGCCATGATTCAAGTACATGTACAATAAAACTTCATGATTTGGTAGTATGAGAAGTGATTTAGACATGTATTAAGGCCACAAGTAACTCCTAGCTCATAGCCAAGTTGAAACTTCCTTACCGGTGGTTTTCTTGCAAAGAATCTCCCTATAGTCAAATTTAAACCAACATAACTCCTAGATTCTGAAGTATTTTTTATCTAAATACCCACCAAATGAAAGGTCTTGAGTCTTCTTTCCAACACATCAAATTTCGCGTTAATCCAATTCTAGAAAGCATTGTCCAGCAGTGAGATAGTACGAACAGAAACCACGATAGTGGTTAGATTGTACGACCGTACAATCCATTCGTCTGCATGAAACAGCCCCAAAAATCTGAAAGTTGACAAGTATATCTCCAAAACACGAAAGGGTACCACGATCTTGGGCATGATTTTGGCTTTTAACGTTGATCCGGCTTGGACTACCAACCTACGAACCAAGGTACGATCGTGGGTGGGTTCCACGAGTCATACCAAGGCTCGTCTAATGAAGTCCAGAGAGCCTCAAATAATCCACCCAACCATGAGCACCACACACGGTCATAGGTGGGTCCCATGATCCTGGAATGGTTCGTACGTCACATTCTATAGCTTTTTCAGTTACGTATTATAAGGGGCATTCCAGTCTTTTTCCACTATTTAAACCCTAAAAAGCATCGTTTAAGCCATTCCAAGTCTGGTTATTAAGTTTAATATTACCCTAAGTCCCTTATTACTCAGAAAAACAATCGACACTTACAGAGAAAATAAGAAAAGAGGTAATTTCTTCGTCAAAGCAATAACTAGGGTTCATCTTCTTCAAGATCCAAATTTCAAGGAATTCACCAAGGTTTCCATCTCCAGGTATGTGAAATTTCATCAATGGGTTTCTTTTTACCCATTGAGTCCCAAAGTTAACTCAATTCCTCAAGTTTAATTCAACGTTCAAGCGTAGGGTTTTTGTGAAAAGTGTGAATTCCTTTAGCTTTAAGTTTCTTGCTTTGACTAAACCATGAATATATGTTTTCCCATAAATTTGATTATCTTTACATACTCATGACTATGAACTTTCATTATATTGATAAATTCTTGAATTTTGGGTTTGAGTTATGAAATTTCTTATTACGTTCAGCTTATAGAGTTGCCTTTAGTAGTTGCATTCTTCTGAGATGTCGGGTTATGAATATCCGATGACCTAGGATTTCATGCATATATAATAAATACTCAATCCTCCATGGTTACATGATGTAGAATGCTTTTCAAATAAGTGTCTACTATTTCAGTTTCAAATATCATATCAGTGTTATGAGCTTGTCAGTTATTCGTTCTAAATGAACTATCCAGTTATTAGTTATATTTAGTTGCGAGTAGTACTTAGCACCGAGCAGAGGCAGGGATAAAGACTCACCCGTTAGTTAGGCTGAGACCTTTAGTAGAAGTCCCTAAGTCCCAGAACTACGGCACCACCGTAAGTTCTAAAGGGTCACCCGTCAGACCAGGCTTGACAACTTAGTCCTTTTAGACATCAGTTTAGTGGATCCACATTAGTCAATGTTCGTACCCTTGGCAAGGTACTGAACACCCTTCCAGCTGGGGTTATAGGTTGGACCCTGGTTAGCTCAGATTGGGGTATGTCAATTAATGGTAGCTCCCATAGTCCACAGTTCAAATTCAGATATATGCATAACCTTGTATTCAGTTCTTTCAGCTTTTTATACTACTATATATTTATTACTTGGTCATTCTATCAGTTTGCATGTCTCAGCTTCATGTTCAGTTCACCATGTTACCTGCAGCATATTAAACTTATATTAGATCATGCATATCTCACATGATCAGTACATTCAAAGTACTGACCGCATACTTTCTTTGCGCTATATCTATATATATATAAAAGAGGGTCATAACCCCGGTGACGTGGCGCTCTAATAGCACTCCTATTTATCTTTTCTAATTTTTTTTTCCAAAATTAATAAAAAAATCACTTTGTCCATGGGAAGGAAAAACAGTCGCGTATTTAAGTTTTATAGAAAACTAAAAGGCGCCAAACTAAAAAGACACCAAACTAAAAAGACGCAACTTCTTATATGCCCCATCTCTCACTCTTCCTCTTCCTTCTCCCACCCAAAATAACTGTGTATATTCATTCTATCACAAGACAATATCCGTGGCTATGGCTATCCTTCCTATAGCCCCCGGAGAGGAATCTATTTAATAAACGGATTTACAGAATCACTGGAAAAACGAGGCAGTACGCGAGTCGCGAGGTGTCCGGTCCTTAACAACTTCTTCTCCTCTGATTTTTTTCGAAATTGAATCCACTATCTCCGTTAGAGCGTGGCGGATTCTTACTTGATGTTCTTTGGTGTTCGGCGCAATAGCCATCTCTTTGTCAGATCGCCAGAAAATGACCTCGGACCAAATATGGTACCTACATATACCCCCACTATCTTCTTATAGTTATTAGACATTCCAACTCTTTTTGGAATTATCAAAAGTTAGGGTTGGTTCTTTGAGTCTGTGTAAAATTTTGGTAAAATGGCTAAAATTCAGACTTAATTTAATCACACTTAGCATCATTGTTGCCTATATTACTCGGCCAAAAGAGCTTACGGCTAAAATTGCAGAAAGGCCAAACTTTAACAAAGTTTTAATTTATCTTTTTCAATTGAGATTGGTTATGAAGTTTGATGGAATTAGGCAGGAAAATGGAGAAGGCTTATCAAACCAATGACTCTGACAAGTAATCATTCTTTTATGGTTGACAAACTCTTTTTTTATTTAATAGCGGTGATGTTCCAATCGATTATAAAACATCCTTTAAGAAGGTGCTTCAGATCTGGTTTTGTTTTGCCATGGGCCATGGGGTATGTTGCACTACATATTTATGCAAGTCTGTTCACATATTTAAAACTATGTATTTTTGAGGTAAACCTTTGAACTATCACTCTTTTGTCGAAATATTTTAACTTCCAGGGTCATATTGGTTGTGGTATCCAGAACTTTCTTGGCATGTATCTGATGGTATCCTCTATGGTTAGCTCTTTCAAACCTTGAATATTCCATTTGTTTTCAAAATTGTGTATGTTTGTTATTTCTTAGATTAATTCACTGATTATAGACGTGTCAGTTTGGTTTGAATCTGCTATATCTATTGTACTATTTGTCATCATTTGAATTATCAAACTCAGGAATAGGCAAGTGATGGACTGCTATGAGTGTGTTTTACTTTTATTTTACCCCAGTAGTAAGCCTTTGTTAACCAGGTAGTCATTATGAATGTAGATTGGCTATGACACAAAGCATGTTTATCTACTTTGTTTGCTTTCAACTAGCTAGATCTAATAAAACTACACGAGTTTTTTTTTTTGTGATTTGTTTGTGTTTGTCAATTTGTTTGATCTTTCACGTATTTCTCTGTATTCTGAATTCATGAAAGTTGAGAAGTTGTTTAACGGGAAACAATTGGATCTAAGATGGAAACTCAAAATTACATGTCGGCTTTGGAGAAATAGGATGTGTAAAGGAAATAGGTTTAAACGAGTGTTGGTATGATTCTGTAGAAAAGAAGCAGGGCAATGAAACTGTTGAAGGTGAGAAGAGTAATTACGTAATTGAAGAAGATACAAGGAAATCATGGGAGAAGAAGGAGAGAGCGGTATGGTCGAATTTCTTTTTGTAAGTTTATCTGCTTATAGTAAAACAGATAAAACTTCAATAAAACTCGGGACAAGAAGGGTTAGTCTATTTGGGGGCTTCTTTAGTTGGTATTATTTTGGTTAGTAGATTGTGTACAATGATGAAAAAGACAGAATGTGGAGCTGAAAACTACTAATATTGATGATAAGTTAGTGATTTCTCCATGCTTGAAATTATGTTGTGTCATTTCAAGGTTGTTGTGCTTCAAGTTGAGCCCAAATGTCATTGTAGAGCCCAAAATAAAATTGCCATCCCTTCTTGGGATCTCTCTTTTCTTCATCGGTAGAGTCATTGCTTCGCATACTAGGACGAGATTTCGGCTCTTGAGAAAATCCTTGGAGAGATAATGACTTTGCAGACCCTTTTTCTTTGGTTTCTAAATTATTCTTATCTATTTCTACTTAATTTTGTCACTATTTTGTCCGGGAACACTTTCAAAGGATATCACAAGTACATTACAGATTTACATTAGAACGTGTGCACAATAGGAAAGTTGATTTAAGTGTTGCTCAATCTGTTGAGGTATATTACCCCAAAAATATAGCTCTTTTTTTTGGTTAGAATGATATGTTACTATCGTTGGATTTATCATAGTTTAATATGGAACAAAACCTATTCTAACTTCTTTCTAATGAAAGTTTTAACTCAAGCTATAAAAGTTTTGCCTACTAACACGTATTTGTTGCCCTTCTCGTCCTGAGTCATTGCTGAGCAATTGGGTAAACTAGGTCTGTTTCTTTTTGTATTTATCCATGTTTCAAAATATCTTTTTTACATGAATCTGGAATCTAACCTTTTGGTCTATGCGTACTCTCATAATGCAGCAAGTACATGTATGCATTTTCGAAAAAGTGGTAAAGCTGCACAGATGAAGCACCTGAGAGCATCAACATAATGAATAATGACTTTTTTTATAAGGGGCTGGCCAGAGATTGTTTTCCTGTTGTTTTAATTTTATCTGAGAAAGTTTACTCCTATAGATTTTGCTGCAATACTAACCGATCAATATCAAATAGTGGTGAGCATTTCCACAAAACAGTAATTTATGTCTCTAATTTTTTTAATTTCTACTTTTATAGCATAAGTTTTCTCATTTTCCCTTTCCGTGAAATGTTTGAACACTTCTATACAATGGAAATGGTTCATCTATCATCATGTATTTTATTTATTTTTTGAAATGCTATTGAATGAAAGTGTTATATTATTAAAAACTATCATGGGGACATATTTCTTTCTATTTGCTGAAAATTATCGGTGGCAGTGAACTTCATTTTTTTTTCCAGTCATACCCACTTTTACCTGTATGTGTTCTTATATGCAATGTTTTCTTTGTATAATTCCAGCCAACTAGACAGAGACTGTAAAATAAACTAATATATAATTCTTGCAAAGTTTGATGGAATATCATTTCGATGTCCTTTATTTTTATTTTATTTTTTTATTTTGGTTTATAAATATACTCAAACTGTCTCATAAATAATCAGTTTACTGCTAATTGTCATTAGCTAGATGAAAAACATATGCAATTATACAGTATAAACAGATGCAAATAAAGGAAACAACTTATAGTGAGAGTATCCAATCAAATTAGCAAATGTTTGTATGGTTTTTAACTTATTGTTGAGTTATTTGGTTGCAGAATAGCTTTAGCAAGAGTAGTTGGTCTTGGTATAATGACAGCTAAATTTGAGCTGAGGAGTTCACGAGCAATTTCGACGTATTTCTGTTTCAAAATCACATGTTGCTTTGTTAACTGTATCCATATCTTGTGAAAGTGTTTGTATTCGAGATGTATCTACTGAGAGCTTTAGTACTGTTATCAATCCCAGAAAAATAATTTTCCTTAAAATTTATGAATTGGAAATTTAGCCCTCCAATAGTTCAAAATGATTAACTTCATTTCTAAATGCCAAAAACACATCGGAGATACGTACTTTTTAGGTAGAACTTTCACTTTAATCACTTCATTTAACAAATTAAATTACAACTACTATATTGAATGGGATGAATTTCATAAAATTGTTTGAAGGAAAATAAGTCTCACTGTTGTTCAATATCAAAAAACACCAATGAATATTGAGTTAATGTTCAAAACCACATTTTAAGTATCCCGATTTGAAGTTTTATGTCTGAACTTTTAGGTGCGGGAATTTTCTACCTGAACTATCACTAACTATTTATCAAAACAATCAGTTGTTCCTTTTTTCTACTTGAAATATCACCATCATTCAGGTAGGAAAAGAGAACAATTGATAGTTGAGGTGTAAAAGAGAACAACTGATAGTTGATGTGTATTTTGATAAATAGTTGGTAATAGTTTAGGAAGGAAACTCACATGTTATAGTTCAGGTATGAAACTCAAAAACCCGGGATACTTAAGCTGTGTTTTTGACCCTTCACTCACAGATATTTGCAAAGTAATTTTTCAAATTATATTATAACTGTTTCCAGAAAGTGAAGAGAAATAAGTTTTATTGGTGTACAATATGATATATAAGATTAATGAGGTCGTTCATCACCGCGCGAAGCGCGGGTAATTTACCTAGTTATCTTATAATATAGGTTCCAACGTTCAGCATACCACTCGAGGCTAGTACGATTCAGCACCATATCAACAATAGTTTTTGGGGAGTCCTCATCATTCGAGGACTAGTTATCAGTATTTCTTTTTAGTATTATCTTAGTTTCAGATGGTTAGAGTTAGTTGGGGGCTTGTCCCAATAACTCATCTTATTTAGAGGCTTTCAGACAGTCAGATAGGTTATGTTTTCAGCTTTATGGGTTTTATTCAGATATTGTCACTTAGCTTAATGTCAAAATTTATTATTCAGATTGTTAGTTTCTGCATCAGTAATTTCCAGTTATTTCAGTATTTTTAGTATTATGCCAGGCCATGGGTTAGCTTGGGGTCACTTGTGACCCTAAGCACCGTGTTACGACTAGGGGGTAGTCTCGGGTCGTGACATGAGCTCCTTTCAACTCATGCATATATACTTTTAAGTTTTAATGCATGAGCTTCACTTTTAACCTGTGCTCACTTTAATGCACAAGACTTAAATTTTCAACCCTGCTCACTTTTGAAACAGGGCTCTAATATTATTAATTCGTGCTTATTTAACTCATTATTTTTAACCCATATCAACTTTTAGTCATGGTAAGCAACAGTGATATATAAAATTGTGTGAAGAATGAAGTTTAAGATTATATTGCCAGAAAATTCAGGCCAATGGGAGATTTGTTAGGATTTTCCCTGAATTTCCTACTTTACATGATTTTCTACCATAATTATAATTATCTTTTTTAGTGGAAAGGTTTCCTTGTTGGAAAAAATCTCTTCCATACTTAGTTTATTCTTTTTTGAAGGAGAAATATTGGAATTCTATAAATTTAAGATCCATTCTTTCCAACCAAAAACATCATAGCATCCACGATGTAGTCTTTAGAGAGTTTTGTTTAGGAGGAGATTTTATCCCAATAGGTCTTATGCTTTTTCAATATGTAGGTAGTTTGACCAAACCATATCATTGATATGATTTTTAGTATGTTTTTCTTTGTCATCTGATTTATCAACGACATGATTTTCAACTATAAGCTTCCAACGCCCTCTCGATTTCAAACTCAACAAGTACGATTTGTACCTTCATACCACGAGTCGTGATATGACTCGTGGTGCCTGGGATAGATCTGGGATCTTTATTGGTTTGGAGACCATGAACCACTCCACGACTTGTACTATGATACCATAGGTCGTGGTTTCCTGAGCCATTTTTATACAGTTTTTAGAACTCCTCTTCGTGACTCTCAGTACTAGTCGTACAATGAGGTCACGACTCGTACAGTGACTCGTGATCCCTAAGAGGAACTTGATCATTTTCAGGACTTGGTTCCGCGATTTGTCAGTACGACTTGTACACTAACACCACGAGTTGTACAATGGATCGTGGTTCACTGATGACTTGAGGTTTGGACTGGTTTCTGCACTAAGTCTAGTTTTTAAGCATGGGAAAGGTTTGGGGTGTTATAGGCCACTTTTGTCTCGTTTATTCTCCCTTTCTCAATGAGAAATCTTGAGGTCTTAGTATGAAAGAGAGATAATGGAATTATTGGGATGACAAAAAGGGCACAACACCCAAAGGACCAACAACATCCTGATATGAGATTATGGGAACTGGCCAAGTTGATGCCCTTGTTGAGGGTGTTTCCACATTGCAACATGACGAGATCCAATCTATTGTCGTGCTACTTCTATTATCATGGTTCAGGGGTCACATGCTATTCACGTACATCTTTTTTCTTTTTCTTTTTAAATTTATTTTCTTCCTTAGTCATATTTCAAAATGGAAAGAAATAAACATACAAAAAAGTTATGAGGAAACAATAACTTTGACCTAATATATATAATTTAATTTCTACTGGACGAAATAAATTTGGAAGAACTTCTAACTCCGCCCCTTCATTATTTCTTTTCTTGGTACTTCATTATTTCTAACTCCGCTCCTTCTATAATGTAGACATATCTATGATTATTTTATATCAAAATAATTATTGACTAATTAATTGAGCCAGAGACTATCTCAACTATATACTTTATCTTCATGTATTAAATGACGAGGATACTTTGATAATTTTTCTACTTTTGATAACACAAGAATGGGAGAACATTAAAAATAATCTAAGGTATTGTAGGTTTTGTTTTCTTCCTTAATTTCCATTATTGCAGTAATTAAACGTTGATGTGTTATTCCAATCTATAAGCATATTTAGAAACTACATAAAAAGTATCATAAGCTACAATAGTTAACAATTCAAAATATTTAGAAAATATTTGAAAAATTTATGGTCAAAGAAAAGATACTTTGAATTGTCCAAATAGTTACTAAGACAAACAAAATATATATACTTTTATGTTCATGTATTAAATGACGAGGGGAACATATTAAATAGATATTACCATAATCAAATTTTATTTGCTAAATGCAATGAATTTAAGACTAAGGATATAATAGTTTAGATAGCAATATAAACAGTGTTGGTGTTACATACCTTTTCCTTATTTCTCAACTTCATTGTTATTTATTTTGAAGTTCTTATTATCTAGATACTAATTTTCCTCCAAAATCCACAAAATTTCTAGTGGAAATGCAAAGGTAATAAGAGTTTTTTATTTTCTTTTAAATCTTTTCAATTTCATCTTGTATAATTTAATCAATATATCTAAGACTACTTATATTTGATTTTCTCTCTTTCTAATGATGTGATGCTTCAGTTTCCTATTTTTTATGATGTTGAAATCTGTGAATGATTAAAAAACGTAAACGAATTTGAGTCAATCATATGTCTAGTGAAAATTAGATTCGCCTGTGATGTTTTTGTAAATTTTTTTTGTATTAAATAGATGGGAGATATGAAAGACTATTGTCTCTCCTTTCTAATTGCTTGAAGAATGTCCATTTGTTTATGTAGCATGACTCATGTCTTAGGGACAACACTATCCCTCTTTTATTTTTTTAATATATAGGCAAGATCTAGCTGACAATAAATCTATTGGATTTAGACCTCTCTTGTATTCCTTTCTTATGAGAGGAAAAGAAGGCTGCCCAAATTTCTATGCGAAACAAAAAATTAGATAACAAATTCCAACTAACATAGGAAATGAAACACACTTTATGAAATCCTCAAGAGAGAAACGATTGAGTCTGAATAGGGCTGTAGATGTTCTTAATTTTCTCAAGAAGTTTTTTTGAAGGTTCTTCCTCATACAAAAAGGAAATTCAAGATGTACACCCACTTAAAGAGGGAAAGTCTATGAAATTATCACTTTTTATTTTTTGATCTTCTTTCTTAGTTTTTTTTGCTAGCTAAGGCTAGATTTAGGTGGCAATGGATCGATTCAGTTATTTATTTTAAAAAGTTCTTATATGAAAATAAGAACTTTTAGTTATATATGTGTGAAATCGTTATACATATATTAGTTAAAGTGGGTTCTAGTACTTTTCATATATGAAAATAATTAATGTCTAATTAATTAAGACAGGGATCCTTTTATCTTTATGTATTAAATGACGAGGAAACTTCAATAATTTTTCTACTTTGTTTAAGTTACATGAATGGGAAAACATTAAACAGAACTAAGATATTGTAGGTTTTGTTTTCTCTCCTTTAATTTCCATTACTGCAGTAGAACATTAAAAGGCGATGTTATGCCAACTCACTAGTTCACCCTCACTCACTCACTCACTTGTCTTTCTCTGCTTCTTTTACAGCTTAATTGCAGCGATTGAAGCAATTGAGGGTCCTGATTTTGAGAATTATAAGAAGTTGAAAATGGATTCATCTTGTGCTGAAAACAGTGCAGTGCCACTGAGAGTATTAGAACCGCCGAATAATTATCAATATCCATATCCACCACCCTTGGCTATATTTGAGGACATTGTGGCCTCTCGCCAATTATTCATGGGTACTTTACAGAAGCTCCATGCTGCCATGGGAACCAAGTTCAGGATACCTGTTTTAGGGGGCAATCTGCTTGATTTGCATCGTCTCTTTGTCGAGGTGACTACACGTGGTGGTGTGGAGAAGGTCGTAGTGGAAAATCGATGGAAGGAAGTAAAATTAGTCTTCAATTTTCCTTCTACAGCAACAAATGCTTCGTTTCTCCTTAGGAGACACTACGATTCATTGCTCTTCCACTATGAAAGAGTCTACTATTTCAAGGCAACATCCTGGAATCCCACTCCTTACGCTACTATGTTTCAGCAGCAAGTCCCATATCCACCTCATCCTGGAACCGCCACGCCGCCCCAGCAACAAAGGATGGAAATAACAGTTCCCGAAGCACCATCTACAGTGTCTGGTGAAACTGATAGCAAGTTTGAGAGTGAATATCTTATAACAGTCAAGAGTGATTTTAAAGGCTTTTTGGATCATCAGGTTCCAATGAATCAAGAGTTGCTAAATCAAGATCTTCCTACATCAACAACTGCGGTTAAACTTGGCATTTCTAAGTTGACTCCTAGAAGAAAAAAAATTATTACAAACTGATGAGGAGAGCTAGCTTAAAAAGATAAACACGGCATAGCTAAATTAACATCTCTGATGCACAAGAGCTAGCTTTTTTGGGATGTTCTCCTTTTCATTGTCATTCCGCTTCTAAACAAAGACTCTTCAACGATATCATCGTTTAGATCTATCTCCTTTCTGTAAAAGGTTTAAACTCTTGTTTTCAAATTCTGCTATAAAACCTTTGTTTCAGCAATATTTTTTTGAACTTCCTAGAAATTACATCTTATCTTAATTATAGTGCTTGTTGACTTAGTGATTATGTGTAGTTCAATTCTTAACTTTCTACCATAGTTTGGAAACAATTTTAAAGTATGAACCATTCTGCAGATGTAATTCATGGGCTACTTTAAAAATTTATTGCCCTTATTCTTCAAAAGTGAAAAAAGTTATTTACGAGAATGGTCTTGGAGGTGAGTGGTCTTGAACTTTTGACCCCACTTCCCCCATGGCCAATACTTCAAGCTGAACAAGTTTTGACTTTTCACCTTAAAGGTTTGTCCATGGGGAAACGGGGGGTCAAAAGTTCGAGACCACCAACTTTTAGGTCATTGATGTAATTTCCTCTAACAAGGGACAAAGGGAGGTCAGGGTTAAAAAAATAGAGAAAAGACATGGTAAGATTATTTAAATTATTTAAGTGACCACATTAAGGTAGTTATTCACACATAATAATATGATATAATTATGACGTAGAGGGTTATCTGCTGATCAGTTAGGCCTAAGACTATTAAATGATGACGATCCTTTATTTTTTCTACTTTAGTTAAGACAACTAGACAAGAATTGGAAAAGTGATGTGTACTAATGACGAGGATCATTAGTTCTTCTTTTAATTAAAAGTTGACTCTATCCAATTTATATCAACTACACGTTCATTTATGTACATTTTGACGTTCATTCAATTACCTTTTTGTACTAGCTTTGCAATAACGTTCGCTAAAAACGCAAAAGTTAGCTAGAAAATTCATCGGTAATCTGTTGAGAAATAGCCCATTCAGCTAACAAGATCGGTTTTTAAAATAATCGACCCAGGGGTGGAGCCAAAGGGAGGTTACTTTTCGGCATAACCAAAGAGCTTTGGCTAAAATCTTATATTGTGTTAAAATAAATCATTTAATATGTATAAACAATCTATTCAGAATTCAGTACGGAAAAAGAGTTGTGGTGATCCAGAAACCATAACCTAATACTCCTAGCTCTATCTCTGAATCCATTGCACATAGGATTAGCACCGTATTTTTCCTTAGTGAAAAAAATTGTACTACTAATTCCTATTTCCGTACGTAGTGATTTACTCTAAAAAAAATGAGATGAAAAGATGTAAAATTAAATAAGACTCCTTTAATTTTTATTTATAGTTCTTATGTGCTAAAGTTTGATACTGTAATAATATTTGCAGAAATTCTAAGACTCATTTTAACGAAGAAGATGGCATAGACATAATATCTGACTTACTGTATAATGTAATAGATGATATTTTATACTGTATGTCTATCAATGAAGTAGCAACGGCGAGTGTCTTGTACAAACCATGGAAACATATATGATCTACACATCCAGTATTGTGCTTGATCTTCTATGAGATGAAAAACCAAAGCACATTCCCTAACATTGTCTACAAAATCCTCTAGCAATATAATGGCCCTATTATCAAGTTTGTTCTCGACATTTCAAGTGCTGATGATTTGAATAACTGGGATATTAGTAATTGGTTGCTTCATGTCTCCACCAGAGGTGTTTCAGGAACTCACCATCCAAAACATTTGGAAGATCCATATATACTTTGCCTTCTTTCCTATTTGTCACAAGCCGAGTCTAGACCCTAGGTGTGACCGGCACCCAGAACCACAAGTGGCCCGAGCGGACCCTTGGTCTGGCATGCTTCTATGATTTAAAAATTGAAATATGCCGGAAGATGAAGTAATATACATGGCTAAACATTGTGAAAATAAAATAGTCTATATAATCAAATACTAATAACAACTGAAGAAGTGAAAATACTGAAGTAACTAATTTCTAATGAAGTCTCTAATGCCTGAACTGAAATAAGTCTACTGGGACATGGCCCCGGGCTACCTTTAAATAAATGTATAAAAACTAAATTGAAGACTGCAAACTAACTCTAAGTCACCCGGAAGCAAGAAGGACTCACCAACTGCTGAATGTGAAGGCTAATGGAATGTCTAATCGCGAGCCTGAGACACGTGTTTGACCAGACTGGAACCATTTGGAGGAACTATGAAAGTGCAAGGCTGTTATTTGACTTTTCAGACGGTGTTTAAGGTACGCTGAGACTTTCTTTGACTCTTTACAAAGTGTTAGTGTATTGCTGACATTGTATATGGGTAATGAACAATTGGGGTCCTTATAAATGAGATGACAAGAATTATGCGGGTATTGGTGCCATGTTATGTGTTTATATGATTATTGACTTTTTTCGGGTTGATTCTTTGCCTTGATAACATGATTTACATGACCTGTGACTTGTTTTGACTCATAAACATGCTAGTTGATGATTTTACTCTTCTTTACGGATTTTGAGTCGGATTATGGTAATACCCTATGATAGATGTTGTTCTAATTGTATTTTGGGCTGATATGAAAATTTATATATGGGTTGAAAAATAGAAAAGGTAAACTTGAAATGATAGTGGAATTTAGTTACTCTATGGAGTTATTTGGTAGCAACAAGATGCCTTTGTACAATAATTAATCTCTAAGAGGAATGACCAAAATTTGGATATAATGGTGGTCTCAACTCCAGTGCAGTTAACCAACAATTTTGAAGCTAAAAGTTTCCAAAAAGGTAGTACTAGTGTGAAGAGTTGGGCGGACATAATGGAGGTGGAGGAGCAGGTTACATCCCCTACAATGTGCAACAAGCTGAGTCCAGCATCCTAGGCATTTGTGTGTAGTCGTGCCTTGGTAATTCCACCACTAGTGACTAGCCACAGGACAACTTATGGCTCAAATGAGTGTTCCAAACAGTTATATTGTGACTACAGACCCTGAACTTACTCTACAAGATGCATATTTACTTGAGGAAAGCGAGAGGCTGAAATGCTACATGGATGCTTTGCAAATGCTGCTAGGGACGCTGATATCTCACCTAAGCATCAAAGAAGTGGAGGCAACGAAAGCAAAAAGAAGACACATGGAAGGCATCACAGTTGGGATGGTAAAGTGACTGCGGAGTTTGTTCCAAGGCACCTACCAATGTGACTGACAAAGTAGAATCTTATGAAAGTGTCAATAGCTTCAACAAGATTCAATAAATCCAAAAAGAACTAATGAAATATCAAGTATAGTTGGACAAATTTGAAGAAGAAGACAACAAGAAAATGCTTCAGGTTACCTTAGACGGGCAATTTATCTTTTTTAATTCATACATTTGTAAACGCAAGTTTGACGTTGATAACTCAACTTTATTTTTGGTTTTATATTTTTATGCATTATTTAAGCATCCTCATTTGTAATATCATTATAGTGTCTAATACAAATTTGGTGATGATCGTATAATACCTAGTTCTCTCTAGCTGTTATTTTCTTCATACTTGTTAATTAGTAGAAGTTTGTTACCTCATTAAGATTGGTAAGGTAAGGTCTAGGTCCCCCTTGCTTGTACTTATCCTTTTGAGGAATTTTTAACTATAATTTTTTAAAAAGTCTATGAATACATTGTCCCTTGATATGTTTATTTGTTGATTAGGGTAAGAGTTACATAGCTGCACATTATGCATTGCATTCAATATGGATCGGAATGATACTTTTTTCCATTAATATTGGATTGGAGTGGCACACTTCCCAATATGATATATGGATTGGAATTGTACGTGTAACACCCCGTACTTTTCTAACCTCACTTGATACCTTGGGATCATACCTACATAGGTGTTGAGATGCCATGCGTATGTGTTTTATAGTGTCATTGGTGAAACATTTGATATCGGACTTGACATGTGCGATTAGAACCTCGTAGGAGGTGTGTTGTGATTTCGTGGAGCATTTGGGTAAGAACTCGTACATATTCTAACCTCATTTGGTGACTTTAAGTCATGTTTACTTGATGGTTAAGATCACTAAGTAAGTATTTTGTAGTGTTTGGATAAAGGATTGGACGATACGTAAACATTGGATAAGTGGCCGGAAATTTCAGCAAAAGGCTGAAACTTGCGCCACTACCCTGTTTCAGGGGTGTGGCGCAAGCCACCTGCAGCCCAAAACTTCAGAGAAGGCAGCATTCTTGCGCCACTACCCTGTTTCAGGGGTGTGGCGCAAGGCACAATAATTATGCCCTTCCGGAGTCGTTTCGTAACGCGATTCTACGACGATTTCTCGATGGTTTCTTTTGGTTCTTTGGAGTTAATTGAGCATTGTTAAAGCTACAAACACTTCAATATACTCCTACATACTCCTACATGATCAAATCATGAAATGTGAATAGTGATCCAAAATGTTCAATGAAGCCAAGGGCGACTAGAATTCCAATTTGTGCGATCGAAAGGGCGAATGAGAAATGTTTAAAAGAATATTGTCGTGACATTATGGAATTACGTAAACATGAGATATATGGTGATTAATACATGAACATTTGATGGGTCACATGGATATGTATAATTGGGCCCAAAATTAGGCCCAAAATGAAATAAAAGACTTGGCCCAAATGGGTCATTTGACCCATTCTTGCCATGACCACTCCATTATTGCTCCCAAATGGCTAAGGATGACTTGAGCACTATATAAGGGACCCAAAAATCAGATTTATTGAGGCAAAACACACATGCTTTTTCATTCTTTTTCTAGAAAAATCTCAAGAACACCTCTTGGACTCCCAAAAACCCTAAGGCATTTTTGGACAAGATCATCCTATTCCAAGCTTTGGTAAGTGTTTATTTTCATGGATTAACATATTATATGCATGGGAGAGTATGTATATTATGCTAGTTGTGTTGGCAAGGTGATGAATAGTGTATTTTGCCTTTGGTGAAAGATGTGTCATCTTGGTAATTTGAACTTGAATTAGGCCTTGTGCCTTTGATGAAAAAGCATGGTATGGACAAAATATGAACATGTATGGTGTTATTTTTGGCATTAAATTTGTTCTTGTCTAAAAGTGGAAATTATGGGATTTTGGCCGATATGTGCTATGAGTTGTATTAAGGTACTTTGATGGATTATTTGTGATGTGTTATGGATAAGAAAGTGTAAAGGAGAAGTATTGTGGTGGAATGTATTGATTTTCATGTATTGGTCAATGTTGGGAATATTATGGAATTTTTGGAATAATAGTATATCGATGATTTTGTCGAGGGGAAATGACATGTTTGAAGGCAAACATGTAACTCATTGACATAGTATGCATTTGTAAAGTAATTGGTGGTTAATGTGAATTTCGTTATGTATTTATGTTGTAGAGTGACACATAAAGAAGGAGAGGGATTATTGTCTACGCATCTAAGGTTGAATAGTCGTATTGCGAATCCAAGGTATGTAAGGTTACTTTGTCCGTATCTTTCTACGGCCAATAGTGTTCACATTGACATTTCACTAGTTCTATTCTGAAAGGTACTAAGGTATCCCATATGCACTTATCCATGGTCATTGTCATATATTTCCTACTCATTGAACAATTGTGAATCCCATTTCTCATATTCATGGTCAATGTTCCAAAAGCTCAAATAAAGTTACGTACCAATATTCCAATAGTGCCTATACTTGTGTCTCTTGTTCATGGATTATTATCCAATGGTTCCAATGGTATCATGGTGCTAGTAATGTTATATTTCTCATTGACATTGATTCCTATGTCTCTTACTCATTGGTCAATGATTCAAAGGTTCCAACAATGTGATGTTCAAAAGTTCCAAAGTGATGTTATGACTATCAAAGTAACAATCTCAAAGTAATGATCAAAGTAATGCAAATGTGGTCAATGATCAAGTACGGGTGGCAAGTCTAGGGGCGTAAGCCTAGCTCGACTCAATCCCGAGATATGGATTTATGGGTGGCAAGTCTAGGGGCGTAAGCCTAGCTCGACTCGATCCCAAGGGTGGCAAGTCTAGGGGCATAAGCCTAGCTCGACTCGATCCCTATATGATGATATGAAAGACCCACTGATCAGTCGGGGCCCGGGTACATTGTGACATATGTGATAACAAGTGAGTATTGATTGTAAAGAAAGTGACAAAAGTAATGAAAGCAATCCACATGGTTCCCAAAATGCAATATAGTGACTTACTCACATTGTCTATTCATTTGTATTGAGTTCATTAGTATGTTCATGTGTTATAAAGTTTCATTTGCGCCTTACATACTCAGTACTTATTTCGTACTGACCCCTCTCGGGGAATTTACCTTACTTGCTGCAGGCGCAGGTCCCAGTAGGCTTCCTCAGTAGGTTGGTAGCTGTTGCAGATCTTTGGTGAGCTCCAGTTAATTCGGGGCTTCTCCGAGTCAGAGTGTATATATGTTTTGGTGCTGTACATGTGATATAAAGCGGGGACTTGTCCCGACTTTTAGTTCTTATTGGTCAATGCACTTGTTAGAGGCTTTTGTAGACTGATGTGGGTGTATAAATGTAGAGGGGATATGTCGATTTTGACTTGGTGGCCTCAACGGCCAAGTTTCGCATATGTATATATATATATCATGTTCCATGAATTCCATTGCGGGTATTTATAGCTATTGTGTGTTTATGGGTTTCTTATGGCATGTATGGGAACAAATAGGGATAAAGCTTGGTTCTCTCGGGCCTTGTCGGCTACGAGTGCCAATCATGCCTCGTTGGGATTCGGGGCGTGACAAAAGTGGTATCAGAGCAGTCGTTCTAAGGGTGTCTACAAAGCCGTGTCTGAGTAGAGTCTTACTTATCGATGTGTTGTGCACCACATTTATAAGTAGGAGGCTACGGGACATTTAGGATGTTGTTTCTTTCCTTCATTCTAGATCGTGCAATAGAGCCAATAGTGTCAGTTGCATTGTATCTGATCTTGGTAATTGTTTTTCTTTGGTATAGTCAAAATGCCGAACACGAGAAGAGGAAGAGGAAAAGGTAAAAGTAAGCTGATAGATAGAATTGTTGGTGAAGGAGCAAGTAGACCACCACCTGAACAAGTTGATCAAGGTGGGGCTGAAACTGAGTTTGCAACGCGAGCTTCTTCTACTTCTTCAGCTCCGAAAGAGCCGAGAAGAAGGGAAGTGCCCGTGGAACCACCGACGAATGCCACAGACCAGGATCTTCGGAATGCCGTTCAGATGTTGACACAGTTAGTGGCGGCACAAAGCCAGGGAAGAGCTGGTGCAATGGCACATGATGATGATGCTGCTAGAGTAGCAAGTCGCAGAACGCAGGATTTCCTTAAATTGGACCCTCCTATCTTTACAGGGGCAGATCCAAAAGCAGATCCACAGGACTTCGTGGATCAAATTCAGAGGGCATTGGAAGTCATGCATGTGACAGGGATAGAAACAGTGGAACTTGCCGCATACAGGTTGAAAGGAGAGGCAATATTGTGGTACGAGGATTGGAAGAAATCTCGTGACATTGGTGCAGATCCACCTACTTGGGAAGAGTTTAAAATGGATTTTCTTGATCATTACTTGCCCTATGAGATCCGTGAGGCACGTGCGGATCAATTCCTAAATCTCCGTCAAGGAAATTTGAGCGTCAGAGAATATAGCTTACAATTTAATTCCTTGGCTCGATATGCGCCAAATGTTGTGGCTACGATGACAGACAGGGTCCATAGATACGTGGACAGACTAGAGCCATATTTGGTGAGAGATTGCACTATTGCGGCCTTGAATAGGGACATGGACATTGCTCGAATCCAGGCCTTTGCTCAGAAAATGGAAGACCAGCGACAGAGAAGAAGAGTGCATGAATTTGATAGGGGACAGTCCAAAAGGGCTAGACCTATGGGACCACCTATGATGTCCCAAGGAGGACCTAGGCCCCGCATGTTCCCTAGACCACCTAGACCGTCATTCTTTTATTCCACAGGGAGTGCTTATTCTCAGTCTCGAGGGTTTAGAGGTGGTTCAGCTGGGCAGAGTAGTGGAGGGCATGGATCACAGTCAGCAGGTTTCCCTCGTCAGCAGTGTCCGCACTACGGGCGTATGCACACAGGTCCATGTCGGACAGGGACGAATGTCTGCTTTTGGTGTGGTATGCCAGGACATATAGCGAGAGAATGTCCACAGCGGAGCATGGGTGGTATAGCACGACCAGCTGGGTCGGCTGCGGCGTCTTCAGCATCGGTTCCGTCACAGGGCCGAGGGGTGCAGCCTATTGGTCGAGGTAGAGGTGCCAGAGGAGGAGCCAGTACTAGCGGGGTCCAGAATCGCACTTATGCTTTGGTGGACCGCCAGAATTCAGAGGCTTCCCCAGATGTTGTCACAGGTACATTATCCATATTATCACATAATGTCTATGCACTAATTGACCCAAGTTCTACATTTTCCTATGTTACCCCATTGGTTGCTGCCAAATTTGCAAAGGCACCGGAATTATTAATTAAATCAATTGAAGTGTCTACACCGGTTGGTGAATATATTGTTGCAAAAAGAGTGTATCGTAACTGTGTGGTAACTGTGTGTGATCATGATACACTGGCCGATCTCATTGAACTAGACATGGTAGATTTTGATGTCATTATGGGAATGGATTGGTTGGCCTCTTGTTATGCTACGGTAGATTGCCGAGCCAAGAAGGTGCAATTTTATTTTCCGCAAGAAAATGTTCTTGAATGGCAGGGAAATGTAGGGGCACCACGAGGGAGATTTATTTCTTATTTGAAAGCCAGAAAAATGATTGCCAAGGGGTGCATATGTCATTTGGTACGGGTGAAAGATGACGATATGGAACCGCCCACTCCACAGTCGGTTCCAGTAGTTAATGAATTTCTAGATGTATTCCCAGAGGATCTTCCAGGTTTACCCCCAGAACGGGAAGTGGAATTCGGCATTGATGTGATTCCAGGCACTCAGCCTATTTCTATTCCTCCCTATAGAATGGCTCCAGCGGAACTGCGTGAATTGAAAGAGCAGTTGAAAGATTTGCTGGATAAAGGCTTCATTAGGCCTAGTATGTCCCCGTGGGGTGCACCGGTATTATTCGTACGTAAGAAAGATGGCACATTGAGGATGTGCATTGACTACCGACAGTTGAATAAAGTAACGATCAAGAACAAATATCCCCTTCCTCGAATTGATGATTTGTTTGATCAGTTACAGGGTGCCAAATGTTTTTCAAAGATTGACTTGAGGTCGGGTTACCATCAAGTCAGAGTTAGAGAGGAGGATGTACCCAAGACAGCTTTTCGAACACGGTATGGCCATTATGAATTTTTAGTTATGTCATTTGGACTAACAAATGCACCGGCTGTGTTTATGGATTTGATGAACAGGGTGTTTAAGCCATTCCTAGACGTGTTCGTGACAGTATTTATAGATGACATCCTTGTTTATTCAAGATCACCAGAAGACCATGCTAATCATTTACGGTAAGTGTTGCAAATCCTCCGTGAGCGTAAGTTGTATGCAAAATTCTCCAAATGTGAGTTTTGGTTACAATCAGTTGCATTCTTGGGTCACATTGTGTCAGATGAAGGGATCCAAGTCTATACACAGAAGATAGAGGCAGTGAAAAACTGGCCAAGACCTACGACACCCACAGAGATTCGCAGTTTTCTGGGTTTGGCAGGTTATTATCGGAGATTTGTAGAAGGGTTTGCTTCTATTGCGGCACCATTGACAAAGTTAACTCACAAGGCAATTAAATTTCAATGGAATGATGCATGTGAAAGAGGTTTCCAACAATTGAAAGATAAGTTGACGTCCACACCAGTGTTAGTACTTCCCGAAGGCACAGAAGGTTATGCAGTGTATTGTGATGCTTCCGGGATTAGTCTTGGATGTGTGTTGATGCAGCATGGCCGGGTGATAGCATATGCCTCACGACAGTTGCGGCCACATGAGAAAAATTATCCCACTCATGACCTTGAATTGGCAGCGGTAGTGTTTGCTTTAAAGATATGGCGTCATTATCTGTATGGAGTTCATGTTGATATTTATACGGATCACAAAAGTTTACAATATATCTTTAAGCAAAAGGAACTCAATTTGAGGCAACGAAGATGGTTAGAGCTCTTGAAAGACTATGATGTCGATATTCTATACCATCCAGGGAAAGCAAATGTAGTAGCAGATGCATTGAGCCGCAAGGCAACGGGAGTCACTAGTGATCAATTGACGGAAAAGAAGGAGATAATCAAAGACTTACATCAGTTAGCGAGCTTGGGAGTTCGCCTTATTGAATCCTCCGATGATAGAGTTATTGTGCAGAATGCAGCAGAATCCTCTTTGATAGCTGAAGTGAAAGAGAAGCAATTTGCGGATCCTATTTTATTGCAGCTAAAGGAAAATGTGCAGCAGAATTTGACCAAGGCATTTGATATTACACCGGACGGGGTACTTCAATGTCAAGGGAGGTTATGTGTACCAGACGTAGATGAACTGAGGACACGAATAATGACATAAGCGCACCATTCACGTTATTCCATTCACCCGGGTGCTACTAAAATGTACCATGAATTGAAAGAAATGTATTGGTGGGGCAACATGAAAAAGAACATTGCAGAATTTGTCGCGCAGTGCCCAAATTGTCAACAAGTGAAAGTTGAACATCAGAAACCGGGAGGCTACATGCAATGTATCAATCTTCCAGTCTGGAAGTGGGATATGATTAATATGGATTTTATTACGGGCTTGCCTCGTACATTGCGGAAGTTTGATTCCATATGGGTCATAGTGGACCGACTTACTAAATCAGCGCATTTTCTACCGGTCAAGACGACCTATACAGCTGAGGATTATGCAAAGTTGTATGTAAAGGAGATAGTACGATTGCATGGTATTCCACTTTCTATCATATCAGACAGAGGAGCACAGTTCACAGCACACTTTTGGAAATCTTTTCAGTGGAGTTTAGGTACTCAGGTGAATTTGAGTACGGCTTTCCATCCTCAGACTGATGGACAAGCAGAACGTACTATCCAGACACTTGAAGATATGCTCCGAGCTTGTACGTTGGATTTTCAAGGTAGTTGGGATGACCATTTGCCTCTTATTGAATTTGCATATAACAATAGCTATCATTCAAGTATTAAAATGGCACCTTATGAAGCCTTGTATGGAAGGAAATGTAGATCACCAATCGGATGGTTTGAAGCAGGTGAAACTGCTTTACTTGGACCAGATATTGTTCACCAAGCCATGGAGAAAGTTAGAGTGATCCAACAACGGCTACAAATGGCTCAAAGTCGTCACAAGTCATATGCCGATGTGAGAAGACGAGGGCTTGAATTTGCCATAGGTGATTGGGTATTTTTAAAGGTGTCACCGATGAAAGGGGTAATGCGGTTCGAAAAGAAAGGGAAATTAAGTCCACGTTACATAGGCCCCTATGAAGTTATTAGAAGATTTGGGCAAGTCGCATATGAATTAGCCTTACCTCAAGAACTTTCCTCAGTCCATCCGGTCTTTCATGTGTCGATGCTTCGGAAATGCATAGGAGATTCGTCTCATATTGTTCCCGTAGAGGATGTTCAAGTTGCAGAGGATCTCACTTATGAAGAGGTGCCCATTGCTATCCTAGATCGACAAGTCAAGAGATTGAGAAATAAAGACATAGCATCCGTAAAAGTCCTTTGGAGAAACCAACACGTAGAGGAGATCACATGGGAAGCGGAAGAGAAGATGAAATCCAAGTATCCCCATCTATTTCAAATTGACCAAGAAGTTCACAGTGCGGAGGTGGAACAATAACAAGTAAGTATTTAAAAGCATTATGTGAATATGTATAGGTATGTTAAAGTAAGGATGCATTTGTTGTATATAAGACAATGTTGCTAACATTCGAGGACGAATGTTCCTAAGGGGGGAAGAATGTAACACCCCGTACTTTTCTAACCTCACTTGATACCTTGGGATCATACCTACATAGGTGTTGAGATGCCATGCGTATGTGTTTTATAGTGTCATTGGTGAAACATTTGATATCGGACTTGACATGTGCGATTAGAACCTCGTAGGAGGTGTGTTGTGATTTCGTGGAGCATTTGGGTAAGAACTCGTACATATTCTAACCTCATTTGGTGACTTTAAGTCATGTTTACTTGATGGTTAAGATCACTAAGTAAGTATTTTGTAGTGTTTGGATAAAGGATTGGACGATACGTAAACATTGGATAAGTGGCCGGAAATTTCAGCAAAAGGCTGAAACTTGCGCCACTACCCTGTTTCAGGGGTGTGGCGCAAGCCACCTGCAGCCCAAAACTTCAGAGAAGGCAGCATTCTTGCGCCACTACCCTGTTTCAGGGGTGTGGCGCAAGGCACAATAATTATGCCCTTCCGGAGTCGTTTCGTAACGCGATTCTACGACGATTTCTCGATGGTTTCTTTTGGTTCTTTGGAGTTAATTGAGCATTGTTAAAGCTACAAACACTTCAATATACTCCTACATACTCCTACATGATCAAATCATGAAATGTGAATAGTGATCCAAAATGTTCAATGAAGCCAAGGGCGACTAGAATTCCAATTTGTGCGATCGAAAGGGCGAATGAGAAATGTTTAAAAGAATATTGTCGTGACATTATGGAATTACGTAAACATGAGATATATGGTGATTAATACATGAACATTTGATGGGTCACATGGATATGTATAATTGGGCCCAAAATTAGGCCCAAAATGAAATAAAAGACTTGGCCCAAATGGGTCATTTGACCCATTCTTGCCATGACCACTCCATTATTGCTCCCAAATGGCTAAGGATGACTTGAGCACTATATAAGGGACCCAAAAATCAGATTTATTGAGGCAAAACACACATGCTTTTTCATTCTTTTTCTAGAAAAATCTCAAGAACACCTCTTGGACTCCCAAAAACCCTAAGGCATTTTTGGACAAGATCATCCTATTCCAAGCTTTGGTAAGTGTTTATTTTCATGGATTAACATATTATATGCATGGGAGAGTATGTATATTATGCTAGTTGTGTTGGCAAGGTGATGAATAGTGTATTTTGCCTTTGGTGAAAGATGTGTCATCTTGGTAATTTGAACTTGAATTAGGCCTTGTGCCTTTGATGAAAAAGCATGGTATGGACAAAATATGAACATGTATGGTGTTATTTTTGGCATTAAATTTGTTCTTGTCTAAAAGTGGAAATTATGGGATTTTGGCCGATATGTGCTATGAGTTGTATTAAGGTACTTTGATGGATTATTTGTGATGTGTTATGGATAAGAAAGTGTAAAGGAGAAGTATTGTGGTGGAATGTATTGATTTTCATGTATTGGTCAATGTTGGGAATATTATGGAATTTTTGGAATAATAGTATATCGATGATTTTGTCGAGGGGAAATGACATGTTTGAAGGCAAACATGTAACTCATTGACATAGTATGCATTTGTAAAGTAATTGGTGGTTAATGTGAATTTCGTTATGTATTTATGTTGTAGAGTGACACATAAAGAAGGAGAGGGATTATTGTCTACGCATCTAAGGTTGAATAGTCGTATTGCGAATCCAAGGTATGTAAGGTTACTTTGTCCGTATCTTTCTACGGCCAATAGTGTTCACATTGACATTTCACTAGTTCTATTCCGAAAGGTACTAAGGTATCCCATATGCACTTATCCATGGTCATTGTCATATATTTCCTACTCATTGAACAATTGTGAATCCCATTTCTCATATTCATGGTCAATGTTCCAAAAGCTCAAATAAAGTTACGTACCAATATTCCAATAGTGCCTATACTTGTGTCTCTTGTTCATGGATTATTATCCAATGGTTCCAATGGTATCATGGTGCTAGTAATGTTATATTTCTCATTGACATTGATTCCTATGTCTCTTACTCATTGGTCAATGATTCAAAGGTTCCAACAATGTGATGTTCAAAAGTTCCAAAGTGATGTTATGACTATCAAAGTAACAATCTCAAAGTAATGATCAAAGTAATGCAAATGTGGTCAATGATCAAGTACGGGTGGCAAGTCTAGGGGCGTAAGCCTAGCTCGACTCGATCCCGAGATATGGATTTATGGGTGGCAAGTCTAGGGGCGTAAGCCTAGCTCGACTCGATCCCAAGGGTGGCAAGTCTAGGGGCATAAGCCTAGCTCGACTCGATCCCTATATGATGATATGAAAGACCCACTGATCAGTCGGGGCCCGGGTACATTGTGACATATGTGATAACAAGTGAGTATTGATTGTAAAGAAAGTGACAAAAGTAATGAAAGCAATCCACATGGTTCCCAAAATGCAATATAGTGACTTACTCACATTGTCTATTCATTTGTATTGAGTTCATTAGTATGTTCATGTGTTATAAAGTTTCATTTGCGCCTTACATACTCAGTACTTATTTCGTACTGACCCCTCTCGGGGAATTTACCTTACTTGCTGCAGGCGTAGGTCCCAGTAGGCTTCCTCAGTAGGTTGCTAGCTGTTGCAGATCTTTGGTGAGCTCCAGTTAATTTGGGGCTTCTCCGAGTCAGAGTGTATATATGTTTTGGTGTTGTACATGTGATATAAAGCGGGGACTTGTCCCGACTTTTAGTTCTTATTGGTCAATGCACTTGTTAGAGGCTTTTGTAGACTGATGTGGGTGTATAAATGTAGAGGGGATATGTCGATTTTGACTTGGTGGCCTCAACGGCCAAGTTTCGCATATGTATATATATATATCATGTTCCATGAATTCCATTGCGGGTATTTATAGCTATTGTGTGTTTATGGGTTTCTTATGGCATGTATGGGAACAAATAGGGATAAAGCTTGGTTCTCTCGGGCCTTGTCGGCTACGAGTGCCAATCATGCCTCGTTGGAATTCGGGGCGTGACAGTACGACTGCATAAGATTATATATAAATCGGAGTGGCGTGCCTACCCGGCATATAGACCTCGTGAATCCCCCATAGGTCCCAATTTTCAAAAAAGGAGAATCGAATGTATAAGCAACATGTACATTGAGTTGCAATTTATTCATTCATTATCATTTACTTGGTTTTTGTTGTGTTTTCATAATAAATACATGATTAAGTATTGTGAAATTGACTTTGTGATTATCTAGCACCATTTGAGAGTTGATTTTTGTGTGGATCGTGTTGCTGTTGGGTTTAGATGCTAGTTCGAGTCTTATAGAAATGATTTCATAATTGAGACTGAGTACAAGTTATAGCAGTGGTAGGGCTGACTCTTGTCATTGCTTCGTGTTTGGGTCAATCGACAAGGTCGTCTTAACCAAAAGTTGACCATTGGTCAAACTTAACTTCCTTTGAACTCAAAAATCCAACCAAAGACTCAAATCACTTCTAAACACCTTGGGATCCATACCAATCATCCAACCAAGTCAAAAATCATGACCTAATAGAACCATCAGAATATGAATTAGAGCTTGTTAACCTAGAATGTGACTTTGGTCAAATTTTACAACTTCTCAACTTTTCAAATTGAAAATCTTCTTCTAAACGCATCTGATCATCTCGAAAACTGTGGCACCCATTCCTACAAGTCCATAATATAATGAAGCTATGGAAATGTCAAATTAGAAAAATATGTTCAATAGGACAAAACGACCATGGATGTCGTTACACTTTGATAAAGTAGCAAGGGATGGGGATCTCTCAACTAGACAACAAAGAAGTGAACTCAACAAAATCAAAAACAAAATACATGGAAGACAACATAGTTGGGATAGTATGATGAATGAGGAATTTGTCCCAATACCCACCAATGCGACTAGCAAAGCAAAATCATGTGAGTATCAACAACTTCAACAAGATCCAATCAAGAATAAGTGATGAATTATTAAGTATTGTTGGAATTTGAAGAAGAAGACAAGAGGAAAATACTTCAGGTTAATTTATATGGGCATCTATCTATTTTAGTTCATATATATATTTGGTGTTTATATATTTGCATTACTTAAGCATCATCATTTGTAATATCATCATAAAATTTATTATAAACTCTGTGATGATCATAAAATACTTAGTTTTTTCTTGCTCTTATTTTCTTCATGCTTGTTAATCAGTGGCGGTTCGTTACCTCATTAGGATAGGTAAGGTAAGACCTAGCGCCCCTTGCTTGTACGTTTTCATGTTGAGGTTTTTAATTTATTATTAATAAAAGACCTCTAGACACTATGTCTATTGGCATAAATTTAGAAAAAAAAGTTATATGTTTAATATATGTGTGTGGTGTTTTACACATATAATTAGTTAAAGTGGGTAGAGTGTACTTTTTTTTACCAAAATAATTATTGGCTATTTAATTAAGCCAGAGATTATCTAAGCTATATACTTTATCTTCATGTACGAAATGACAAGGTACTTTGATAATTTTTCTACTTTTGCTAACACAAGAATGGGAGAAGATTAAAAAAATTCTAAGATATTGTAGGTTTTGTTTTCTTCCTTAATTTCCATTATAACACTGATGTGTTTTTCCGATCTATAAACATATTTAGAAACTACATAAAAGTAATATAAGACTCAATAGTTAACAACTCAAAATATTTAGAACGTAATTAGAAAAAATCATGGTCAAAGAAAATATCCTTTGGATGTCCACATAGTAACTAAGACAACAAAATATATACTTTTATATACATGTTTTAAATGACGTGGGGGCCATATTAAATAGAGATTATCAAAATCAAATTTTATTTGCTAAATACAATGAATTTATGACTAAGGATAAAAAAGTTGATAACAAGATAAATATTATTGGTGTTACATATCTTTGCCTTATTTCGCAACTTCATCGTCAAGTTCTTATTATTTGAATACTAATTTTCCTGTAAACTCAACAAAATTTCTAGGGGAAGTGCAAAGTTAAGTAAGGTTTTTTTAATCTTCTTTTGAATACATGTTTGTGATTTTTTGTTTTAAATAGATGGGAGATATGAAAAGAATGTTGTCTCTCATTTCTAATTGCTTGAAGAATGTCCATTTGTTTATGTAGCATGACTCATGTCTTAGGGACAAAACAATTCCTCTTTTTTTTTAAAAAATATATAGGCTAGATCTAGGTGACAATAAATCTATTGGATTAAGACCTCTCTTGTATTTTCTTCTTATCAGAGGAAACAAAACATATAATAATTCCCCAAACACATAGGAAAAGAAACATACTTTATGAAATCCTAAAGAGAGAATGATTGAGTCCGGATAGGGCTGTAGAAGTTCTTAATTTTCTCAAGGAGCTTTTTGATGAATATCTATCTTCCAGCCACTGTTTCTACCTTAAGGCTATGTGCGGTATGATGGAAAATGTATTCCATTGAAATATTAGATTACCTGAATCTTTACCTGATAAAAAGAATTGAGTACAACAAAGGTGGGTCTGTGTAGTACGAAAATTCCCACGGGAGTGTGTAATACCAAAATGCTCACTTCCACATGTTACTGCACTTGTGGTAGACACAAAATAAATACAACCATTACTTAGTATCTTAGTAGCCTCAATGGTGTCACTAACCTTCTGGGTCCATCTTTCGTCTGTTGTTGATTTTAATAGTGTTTGCAGAGAGATCGAGGTAAAAGTTTACATTTAATGATTAAAAAAGAACAAAGGAGAAAACGAGGTAGAAGTTTCCTTCTAAATCTATGCCCTTGATAAAAGCTAGAATATACATCTTTCTTTTTCCTGATACAGTCAATTTTAACTCTTTGACAGATAGAGGAAAGGGGGTTTACAGTTCTCGGCCTTTTGTATAATCAGTTCTTTTTCTAATTGATAGGCAAGATAACTGATGAAGAATGTATTGTGTTGATGCTATTCTCCTTTCTTTATATTGATAGCACTAATAAATCTTTATGGCATCCTGAGAAAGGGGTTAAATGCAAGGAAATAATCCTGGAGGTGTAATGCTTCCTTGGGGGAGAGAAGGTCAATTGTCCCTTAAGTTGGGCGGTGGGGGCAGAGGGTCTATTGCAAACAGTCTCTCTATGGCTACTAGGTAGAGTTAATGGCGACCTGGGATTACACTGGATATGTTGTTGTTGTTGTTGCAATGGGGGTGTTTTATAAAGTATTCAACGAATAATGAGGTCACTAAATGTCTGATTGAGATCTTGCTACTGTCTGGATGTGATCTGTTGCATTTCCAAATAGGGTCGAATCATTGATAGACCTGGTTAGTCAGTACGAGTCTGCCCTTTGCTTCTTACACCATTTTAGAATTTCACTTGAATGATAAACCTTTTCTCTTTGATTTTTGTTTTATGTCTCGATGTTGCAAAGATCTATTGTGTTGAATGCGTGCTATATGCAGTTTGGATCTTCTTTTTATCTTTTTCTTCCCTTTTTCATTTTCTGCTTATGCATCTACATATGTCCTTAATATCATGCATATTTTTGTAATCTTATTAATGTCGATGCAATCTTATTGATCTTATTAATGTCGATCCCAATTAATTACTAGCCGATTTAGAGTAGATTTTGTTTAAGGAAATGTAGGCCAGGCAGCTGAACTTTGTTGAATTATAGTAAATTTGACTTCCCTTATATTGTAGATACCCCGAGAGGTGAAAGGAGAAGTGCGTTAATGGCTGGTAAGCAGATAGCAACAGCCAAACTACCAACTTACCCGAAGTTAAAACTAAACTTTCCAAGCAGAGGACTTGTTGAGTCTCAACATAAGCTGTCTTTTGAAGTTGGTGACAACATAGAGGATCTTTGCCAGGATAGTGGCATGAGAGGCTGCTGGTTCAGGTGTAAGGTCTTACAGGTATCACATAAATGTCTGAAAGTTCAGTATGATGACATCCTGGATTGTGATGGTCCTGAAAAGCTCGAGGTACCTTAACTACTGCGACTATAACTTATTATCTACTTACATATATTGACTTGTCCGTTCTCCCTTCACCTTGTTTCCTCACCACCTTTGCTTGATTTATAGGAATGGATTTCTTCCTACAGAATTGCAGGCCCTGATAAATTGAGCATGAGATGCACAGGACGCCTCACAGTTCGGCCCCGGCTTCTGGAGGATTTTTCTGACTATTCTATTGAAGTAGGAGCTACAGTTGATGCTTGGCGGTTGGATGGGTGGTGGGAAGGTGTCGTTACTGAATATGATGTCTTTGGAAGCGGTCATCTTCAGGTTTACTTGTCTGGTAAGAAATAACAGTTCCAAATAGCATCCGAAAAAAACTAAAAAGCTAAAATAGAAATAGAAAACAAGGAATAAAAGGAGGATTCTTGTTTATCTGTTGACGCATAGCAACTTCTCATAAGGACAAACTCAACAATCAATGTATGTAAAATTGGAGTCTCTAATTATTTTCAATTCTTACTTGAAATCATATGTCTATGCTCCGCATTGTCATGAATGACATCGGAATTGTGAACGATCTATGTTGGTCATGGGAATGGGAGCCGTGGAGTAACTGGTAAAGTTTCTGTCATGTGACCAACAGGTCTAGAGTTCAAGCTGTGAAAATAGCCTCGTACAGAAATGTAAGGTAAGGTTGTGTACAATAGACCCTTGTGGTCTGGCCCTTCCCTGGCCCCCGTGCATTGCAGGAGTTTTAGTGCACCAGACATCCTTTCTTTTTTCTTTTTTGATGTTGGTCATGGATTGATATCCTGAAGTGTTCTTTTTCTTTTATAATAGGGGAGAACAGAATATTGGAGATTCAAAGGAAGAACGTGAGGATTTCAAGAGATTGGATGGAAGACAAATGGGTTGAAGTTAAGGGAAATAAAGACATAAGATCGTTCATAAACTCAAGTTTAACTGATGTATCCAGTTGCAGTATCAAAGAGCCGGGGAACTCCAAAAATCTGATGGCTCCCATGCTTGTGACACCTGAATCCAACAAAATGGAGTCAGCGTCTAAACGCTAAGCAGAGAAGCAAGAAAGGACGTGCTTAAACTGAAAAAGCTATGTTGAAATGATTTTCTTGCAGATATGGAGTGCTAATTTCAGACACTACAAAAAGTAATGATGTTTTTGTCTAGGAGTCAGTTTTTTATGATAATGGTGAAATGCTTTTGGCACTGTGGGTGAATTTTTGACTTGTAAGTAACTCTCAACAATGCTCGATTGCCTTTGTAAATGTATAGGTCTTTGACAACAACAAAACATGGAAAAGGCAACTTATAGAACTATATGTAAGCATAATCCTCTAGCAACACAATGGTTCTATTATCAAATTTTTTCTTGACATTTAGCGTGCTGATTTGAATAATTGGGATATTAATTAATGATTGGTTGCTTCATGTCTCTACCAGTGGGGTTCATGAACTCACCATCCAAAACATTTGGAAGATCCATATATACTTTCCCTTTTTCCTATTTGTCACGGCCCGAGTCTAGAACCTAGGTGTGACCGGCACCCAAAACCACAAGTGGCTCGAGCAGACCCTTGGTCTGGCATGCTTCTATGATTTAAAAACTGAAATATGCGGAAGCTGAGGTAATATGCATCGGCTAAACATTGTGAAAATGAAATGGTCTATATAATCAAATACTAATTATAACAACTAAAGAAGTGAAAATACTGAAGTAACTAATTTCTAATGAAGTCTCTATTGCCTGAACTGAAATAAGTCTACCGGGACAAGGCCCCGGGCTACCTTTAAATAAATGTCTAAAAACTAAAATGAGGACTGAAAACCAACTCTAAGTCCCCTGGATGCAAGGAGAACTTACCAACTGTTGAATGTGAAGGCTAATGGAACGTCAGGCCGTGAGCTTGAGTCTAAGCACCGGAATCTAAGTTATAAAACGGTATAGCGCAAAAAGAGTGTCAATACAATTGAATGTATTGGTATGTAAGGTAAAGACTGAATATAATAAATACAACATAGTTGAATGACTATAAAATTGAGCATGAACAATTTATAGACAGTAACTCAATGCAGAGAAAGCAAGCTGAGATATGAGAGATAATCATTTAAAGATCTTCAACAAACTTAAGCATAAAATACGATTTTACTGAAAAATTGAAACATGTACTAAAATTGGTTATCTGAAATGACATCATAACTAATGTCTGTATAAATGATCATATTCAATACTTGAGTAAATAAAATATTGAGTTCTTTATTTGGGGAGTTTCTTACAACCAACAAACACCATGTGAGCTCATGATGTCCATCCTCTAACCCGGCTTATTGGGCTGCTCTATACCTTGCTAGGGTATAGAACCCAACATATATTTGAATTATACTTATGTTTAATTTGAATGACCATTACAATTCCAAACCTCTGGGAGCTTGGAATCACGTTTTGAGACAATTTAAAAGGTGTTTTCAAGATTTCTTCATTAGGTAGGACTCTAATCTATTAATTATGCATTCAGCACTAACCTATTCTCGATTTGACCTTTAAGTAGTGTTCTAAATTGGAAAAATCAGGGATTTCAGTACAAGAGTTAAGAAATAAAATTTTGATGATTTGAGGGTCGAAATGAACTCTGTTTTTGAATTTTTTTTAAGATTTGAGTTATTTACCTCATAATATGATTTTTGAAGAAAATTCCTATTTTATCTTTGGA
Organism: Capsicum rhomboideum; assembly: GCA_031232105.1. NCBI lineage: Eukaryota > Viridiplantae > Streptophyta > Magnoliopsida > Solanales > Solanaceae > Capsicum > Capsicum rhomboideum. Next base: position 14,745,654 of record CP124715.1, on the reverse strand, counting down.
GAATTGAGGTTGAATTTTTTGGGTCCTAGATAGAAGTATAGCAATATGGGTATCTACGGACTCATTTATTTATATAAATCACGTGTTTGACCAGATTGGGACTGCTTGGAGGCTCTATGGTAGTGCAAGGCCGTTATTTGACTTTTCAAACTTTGTTTAAGGTAAGCTAAGACTTTCTTTGACTCTTTATGAAGTGTTAATGTTTCGTTGACACTGTATATAGGTTATGAGCTATGGGGGTCCTTATAAATGAGATGACAAGCACTATGTGAGTATTGGTGACATGTTATGTGATTATTGACTTTTTTGGATTGATTCTTTGCCTTGATAACAGGATTTACATGACCTGTGACTTGTTTTAAATCATAAACATGCTAGTTTATGATTTTACTCTTCTTTACGGATTCTGAGTCGGATTATGGTAATACCCTGTGATAGTTGTTGTTCTAATTGTATTTTGGGCTGATATGAAATTTTTTATATGGACTAAAAGATTGAAAAGGCAAACTTGAAATGATAGTGATATTTATTTACTCTATGGAGTTATTTTCTGAGCAACAAGATCCTTCTAGACAACAATTAATCTCTAAGAAGAATGACCAAAATTTACATCTATATATAAAGGTGGCCAGTGCAGTTAACCAACAATTTTAATGCTAAGAGTGGCCAAAAAGGTAGTACGAGTGTGAAGAGTTGGGCGGACGTGATGGAGGAGCAGGAGCAGGTTACATCACCTCCAATGCGCAACAAGCTGAGTCTAGTAGCCTAGGCATTTGTGTCTAGCTGTGCCTTGGTAGTTCCACCACTAGTGACTAGCCACGGGACAACTTATGGCTCAATTGAATGTTTCAATTAGTAATTTTGTGACTAGAGACCCTAAACTTATTCTACAAGATGTAGATTTATTTGAGGAAAGTGAGAGTAAGAAATGTTGGATAGCTGCTTTGCAAATGCTGATAGGGATACTGACATCTCACCTAAGCATCAAAGAAATGGAGGCAACGAAAGGCAAGAGAAGACATATGGAAGGCATCATAATTGGGACGGTAAAGTGACTGCAGAGTTTATTCCAAGGCACCTACCAATGCTGTCACGACCCAAATTACCGGATCGTGAGGGCACCTACTCTAATCCACCTAGATAGGAGAACCCCTTACCACCCTTTCAACAATAAATGAGGAAGTCTTAAATTAAGTAACATAATACCAAATCCTTATTACAAAAGATTTTACAACTATATAAGTGCGGAAAATGAAAACTACCCAAGGACCTAGTCTAAACAGGTACAAGAGCTTCTAAATTAAGAACGATAAAACTGGACACAACTTCCACCATGAATGAGCGGGGTAGAAGCTGGTGGAGATCACTATCTATGTCATCTATGAAATATCACCTGATTCGGCAACCAGACTATACCCCAAAAAAGGTATAGCAAGAGTAGTATTAGTACAAATAACACATACTGGTAGGTATCATTGGCTGACCAGGGTTAGATCACATAAAAACAATATAGAAATCACAAAAAGAAAATATGACAACTTATATAACAATTTAATTTGTAATGCTTTCATCCACTTATGCTATCTTTATCCCTTGTTTTAACTAAGAGTATTTCCATTCTTATTCCCGTTGATCATTCATCACCTTCACATCAAGTGTCATCCATCCTAACTTTCACTTGTTTAACCTCAATAGTTATTAAGTCAATCTATTTCACTTACGCCTTAATTAACCTCAATGATAAATGAAAACCAATAATGATCACCTTGTAACAAATACAACCATGAACACACATTATGATAAATACCTCAAGTTTATGACACTTAGCCTTTTCAAGCAACTCTACAACTTAAGTCAAGTACAAGTCAAGAGACAACAAGTCAAGTCAAATTATGACCAAGTCAACAACCCTGACTCTAACAACAAGAATCCCAAAATATATGCCAAGTAACCGGACCACACAAGAATCCCAAATATATCAAGAAACATCATAATCTGGTTCACTTAAGGAACCCACAACAACAACCACAATATAACTTGGTCCACTCATAGAACCAATATAAACAACAACAATAACAATTACTATACACCCGGTCCACTCAAGGAACCGTCACACTCATACATCCCTTGTACATACATGCTAAGGGTCTTATGGTTGTCCACTAGTCATGACCTATAGGGGACGAGCTCTTATCCATGTACTGTACCACGAGCCAACCAATGAATCATAATATCAACCAATCCTATGAAGATGTCCAAATACAAGTACACCCCACGATAATAACAAATATCACAATAATAGACAACCACTCAAACACTTGGTCAACTCGAGCTAATCATTCCATGTAAACAATAATCATTCTTTAACACACCAAGTCACAAGTAGATATGATTCATTGGTTTCATAGATTACAGCATGTCCAAAGACCAATCTGTGACTTATTCAAGTAAGTATTATCAAGCCATCTTTATCAAATTCAAGTATTCCTTTTTAGGAATGCACATTCAATCCAAAAGAGCCTAAACTCTAGTTCAACATTCATAAATTCATTCACTAATCTAATCCTCCTTTATTTAATCGAGACTGGAGATTCCACTATTATCTAGCAATCCCTACATTCAAGTCATTACTAAGTTCAAGATCTACTCCATTAGCCAATCACTCAACTCTATTCAGCTTACAATCTAGTTTTAGTCATGCATCTTTTATACCCTCTACTTTCTAACCCTTAGCCTAACTTGAGTTTAGGCTCTTAAGTTATGTCACCGCCTCCTCATACCATAATCAGTTCTCATCACTAACTTTAAGAAAGATTATCCCATATTCCAACCCAATAATATCAAGCTCTCCCTTTTTAAGGTAATTAGGTTAAATCACTGGATTATAAGATCACACAATCTCCTTATCACCTATATTCACATACTTCACATTACAATCCACCATGGAGTCATACAAACACAAAACACCCATCAAGGATTCATACACAACATAATAATACATAATTAAGCACTTAATTCATTAAATCTGCATTTTATCCATCCAAACTCCATGCCCATAGGCCTAAGCATGATTTCTCCTGTCAAATCTACATTATGGGTACGATTACTAACCACAGTCTACTACTCATAAATCATAACCTACCTGGGCGCCAAGCTGCTGTAACAAGTAAGCTATATCACGGATGATCCTCCTTCTTCTTCATGTTTCCGAAGGCTAATCATCTAACAAACAATAATTATAAGAGTAATTAAGAAACTACTCTTCAAACGAATACTTTGGGAATTCAAACCCACTAGTTCTACCCTTATTGACTGTCTACAAAATTACCCAAGGGTCAATTAACCAGCAAAATAGTTCTATCAAGCTCAACCCAACTCCATTAATGAAGTTTTAAAGCTAAAGGTCCCTTCTTTATAGAATTCAAGATTCCTAACTATCAACTTTCATGTTTTGAACCTTAATTTCATACTACAAAGAGTTAATTCACAAACTAAATTCAATTCTTGGTGAAAATACATATACCCATGGGTTTTCCCCATAATTTCATGAACCTAGGGTTCTAAACCACATGAATTTCATCATAAATTTCCCATTCTAATGATTCTAGAAGATGAAAAGATTAAACATTGTTAAAAAGGAGTAAAATTTTACCTCAATGAGGATTTCCACCCTAACCAAGAGAAAATCGCCCCTCTAGGGCTTAGAAATGAAATTTTGGAGTTTGGAGGCTGAAATCCATCAAAAATAGGTTTTAAAATGTTGTTGCATCTCTATAGATACATGTCGTCCCTATAGCAACGTCGCTATAGCGACCTAACCCACTACCGCTCACTCAGTTTTTCAGCACGGACAGTCATCAGTAAAATGGTCATAACCTTTTCCTCTGAAAGCGGATTAACAAACGGTTAGTAGCGTTGGAAAGAAGACTCAAAGATGTTTAATTTGGTTGGTATTATGCCCCTAACTCCTTATATTATAGGAGGAGTACTCTTTTGAAATTGACCATATTTTAAACTTAGCCCAAAACTAAATCGGGAAGGAAACCTTCAACTTAACTTTGTGTTAGGGGTATTGTATGACCTTAGTACATATCAAATGAACTCCCATACTAAAGAATTAATCCTAAAACTCATGAAAAATGAGGAAAACATGCCGTGACCACAAATATTTTCAGTAACGACGGAATCGGTCGTTACAAATGCGACTTGCAAAGCAGAATCTTATGACAGTGTCAATAGCTTCAGCAAGATCCAATAAATCCAAGAAGTGTTGATGAAATATCAAGTGTGGTTAGATAAATTTGAAGAATAAAACAACAACATATACTTTAGGCTACCTTAGACGATAATTTATCTTTTTTTCAATTCATACATTTTGTAAAGAAAGTTCGAGGTTGATAACTCAACTTTCTTTTTTGTTTTGTATTTCTACATTATTTAAGTATCCTCATTTGTAATATCATTATAGAGTGTATTACAAATTCAGTGATGATCATATAATACGTAGTTCTCTCTAGTGGTTATTTTCTTCATGTTTGTTAATTAGTAGAGGTTTGTTACCTCATTAATTAAGATTGGTAAGGTACGGTCTACCTCACCTCCCCCCCTAGTACTTATCCTTTTGAGGAATTTTTTACTTTAATCACAAATTTAATTTTAAAAAATCTCTATGAATAATGCATTGCCTTGAAATGTGTATTTGTTGATTTGGATCAGAGTTGCACATCTGCACAATATGCATTGCTTTCAATATGGATCAGATTCCGACACTTTTTTCCATTAATATTGGATTGGAGAGGCACGCCTTATCAATATTATATATGGATTGGAGTTGTACAACAACATAATATTATATATGAATTGGAGTGACATGTCTACCTGGTATATAGACCGTATAATTGGAGTGGCATGTCTACCTGGTATATAGACCTCACGAGTCCCTCATAAGTCTCAACTGTCTGAAAAAAGAAGCGGATGTATACACAACATATATATTGCATTACAATTTATTCATTCAATATCATTTACTTGGTTTTTGTTGTGTTTTCCTAATAAATACGTGCTTAGTATTGTGAAAATGACTTGGTGATTATTTAGCACTCTTTGCGAGTTGATTTTTGTATGGAACGTGTTGTTGTTGGGTTTAGTTGCTTGTTTGAGTCTTATAGAAATGATTTGATATTTGAGACTGAGTATAAGTTATAGCAGTGGTAGGGCTGACTCTTGCCATTGCTTCGTGTTTGGGTTAATCGACGTGATCATCTTGACCAAAAGTTGATCGTGGTCAAACTTAACTTCCTTTAAACTCAAAAATCCGACCAAAGTCCCAAATCACTTCTGAACACCTTGGGATCCATATCAACCATCCAACCAAGTCATAACTCCCCTTTATGACCTAATAGAACCGTCAGAATATGAATTAGAGCTCATTAACCTAGAATGTGACTTTGGTCAAACTTTTCAACTTCTCAACTTTTAAAATTAAAATTCTTCTTTTAAAAGCATCTGATCACCTCGGAAATTGTGGCACCCATTCCTACAAGTCCACAAGATAATAAAGCCTTGGAAATCGTCAAACTGCAAAAATATGTTCAACAGAACAAAACGACCATGCATATTGTCATTACACTTTCATAAAGTAGCAAGGGATGGGGATCTCACACTTAGGCAACAAAAAGGTGAAAGCAACAAAATAAAAATAAGGCACATGGAAGACAACATAGTTGAGATGGTATGATGAATGAGGAATTTGTCCTGATACCTACCAATGCGACTAGCAAAGCAAAATCATGTGACAGTTTCAACGACTTCAATAAGATCCAATCAAGAATAAGTGATGAATTTTCAAGTGTTGTTGGAACTTGAAGAAGAAGAAGAAGAAGAAGACAAGAAGAAAATAATTCAGGTTAATTTATATGAGCATCTATCTATTTTAGTGCATACAAATATAAGAAGGAGTTTGAGGTTGTTAACTCAACCTTCTTCTTGGTGTTTATTTTTGTTTGCATTACTTAAGCATCCTCATTTGTAATATCATCATAAAGTGTATTATAAACTCTGTGATGATCATGAAATACTTAGTTTTTTCTAGTTATTATTTTTTTAATGCTTGTTAATTAGTGGCAGTTCGTTACCTCATTAGGATATGTAAGGTAATACCTAGGCCCCTTGCTTGTACTTTTTCACGTTGAGGTTTTTAATATATTATTAATAAAAGACCTCTAGACACTATATCTATTGACATAAATTTAGAAAAACAAAAGGTTATATGTTTGATATATGTGTGTGGTGTTTTTATACATATAATTAGTTAAAGTGGGTAGTGTACTTTTTTTACCAATATAATTATTGTCTATTTAATTAAGCGAGAGACTATGTCACCTATATACTTTATCTTCATGTGCGAAATGACAAGGATACTTTGATAATATTTCTACTTTTGCTAACACAAAAATGGGAAAAGATTAAAAAATCTAAGATATTTAACAATTCAAAATATTTAGAAAGTATTTGAAAAAATCTTGGTCAAAGAAAAGATCCTTTGGATGTCCAAATAGTAACTAAGACAAACAAAATATATACTTTTATATACATGTTTTAAATGACGTGGGGGCCTTATTAAATAGAGATTATCAAAATTGAATTTTATTTGGTAAATACAATGAATTTATGACTAAGAATAAAAGTGTTGATAACAATATAAATATTATTGGTGTTTCATACCTTTGCCTTATTTCTCAACTTCATCGTTTCTTGAAGTTCTTATTATTTGAATACTAGTTGTCCTGCAAACTCTACAAAATTTCTAGTGGAAGTGCAAAGGTAAGTAAGGGTTTTTTTATTTTCTTTTAAAATATTTTTTATTTCATTTTATAGAATTTACTTAATATATCTAAGGCTACAAATATTTGATTTTCTCTCTCTTCTAATATTGTGATGCTTCAGTTTTCTATTTTTTATGATGTTGAGAATGCTTGGAAAACGTAAACAAATTTGAGTCAATCATATGTCTAGTCAAAATCATATTTGCCTTTGATGTGTTTGTGATTTTTGTTTTAAATAGAAGGGAGATATGAAAAGAATGTTGCCTCTCATTTCTAATTGCTAGAAGAATGTCCATTTGTATATGTAGCATGACTCATGTCTATTGAATTAAGACCTCTTTTTTTTTTTAATATATAGGCTAGATCTAGGTGACAATAAATCTATTGAATTAAGACCTCTCCTGTATTCTTTTCTTATCAGAGGAAACAAAACAGATAATCAATCCCAAAAACATAGGAAAAGAAACATACTTTATGAAATCCTAAAGAGAGAAATGATTGAGTCCGGATAGGGCTGTAGAAGCTCTTAATTTTCTCAAGAAGCTTTTTGAAGCTTCTTCGTCATACAAAAAGGAAATTCAAGATGCACACCCACTTAAAGAGGGGAAGTCCATGAAATTATCAGTTTTTATTTTTTTATCTTCTTTATTAGTTTTTTTAGATGGCCAAGGCTAGATTTAGGTGGCAATGGATCGAGTCAGTCATTTATTCAAAAAAAAAAAAAGTTCATACCATATTGCTAATTCAATTAATCGATTTAGTATAACAAAAATTAAACCTTTTAATAGTTCTAATTATCATCAATTTCCATTCAACTATTTTGCTACTTTAAGTTAAGACGTCAAATAATGTACTAATATTACTAAAATTCTCATTTGTTACATAAAAATTATCTAATACCAATTCAGTCATATGTTTAATATACTAGTTCTGGGCACGTGCATTGCACATGTGTCCCATGTTAATTTGGGCTGACTCATTCAAATGATATGCATTCTATGAAACATATTTGTGTAATGAGAAATAGAAAATGTAACTGTAAAAAATACAAGTTCATTTTGCAAAATAATATCGATGTTGCAAAGACGATATCTTTATAATTGCATTGTTCATGGCCAAACAGGCCCTTAAAGAATTGGACGGGACAATGTTTGGAAGAATAGCTAAAGGGGGAAACTACTACCTCTTAATTAGTTTAGGGGCCAATGCTTCCTTTTATATTTTTGATGAATATCTATATTCCAGCCACTGTTTCTACCTTAAGGCTGTGTGCGGTATGATGGAAAATATTTTCCATTGAAGTATTAGATTACATGAATCTTTACCTGATAAAAAGAATTGAGAACAACAAAGGACGTACTGTGTAATACAAAAATGTCCAGGAGAGTGCGTTATACCAAAATGCTCAGTTCCACATGTTACTGCATTTGTGGTAGACACAAAATAAATACAACCATTACTTAGTACCTTAGTAGTCTCAATGGTGTAACCAACCTTCTGAGTCCATCTTGCCGCTATTGTTGATTTTATTAGTGTTTGTAGAGAGATCGAGGTAAAAGTTTACATTTAACGATTAAAAAAGAAAAAAAAAGAAGAGAAATCGAGGTAGAAGTTTCCTTCTACATCTATGTCATCCTTTTTTTCCCTGATAAAAGCTAGAATATACGTCTTTCTTTTTCCCGATACAGTCAATTTTAACTCTTTGACAGATAAGGGAAAGGGGGTTTACAGTTCTCAGCCTTTTGTATAATCAGTTCTTTCTCTAATTGATAGGCAATATAACTGATGAAGAATGTATGGTGTTGATGCTATTCTCCTTTTTTTTTATTGATAGCACTAATAAATCTTTATGGCATCCTTGCTCTAACGTGCAATGGTGCAGTCTCACCTTTCTCAACTTTCACCCTGAACTAGAAAGAGGTTAAATGTAATCCACCGCCAATTGCAAAAAATCCGTCTTTCAAAGTAGCACCAGCTAAAGCATCCTTTTTTTGTATTCAAAGAAGAATGTAGGGTCCACTTGTTATCTGCTGGATTATAGGATTCGACTTTTCAAAAGCAGCATAGCATCAGCATGAGCAACTTAAGACACTTGAGAGAGTGACACTGGAGCAATGAGAGTTAGGGGCTAAAAACTAGAAGATGTACCTGTGTCATACCACAAGCTTCCAGTTCCAACACCAACACCATTACCACCACCAAATACAAAAAGCTCTCCACACAGTTTTGTGACTGAGGCATATGATCTAACTAAATTCATTGGCTTAAAAGACTTTAACACATCATTTGAAGGTGAGCATGACTCCAAGGTAGATAACCATGACATCCCATTATATCCGCCGACTAGGAAGATCGACTCAGGATTAAGCTGTACTTGATTAAATGACCCAAACACTATTTCATCAGCTAATTGATAAGATGAATATGAGGAGACGGGTATCGTATAGCTATATTTTAACTACTTAATCTCTTATTTTTCATGGGCCTGAAATACAAGGCAGATAACAGTCATCAGGATTCAGGGGTGCATTTCTAAACTACTCAGCAGTTAAAAATATAGATATACGATGCCTGTCTCCTCATATTCATCTTGTCAATTAGCTGATGAAACAGTATTTGAGTCGGTTAATCAAGTACAGCTTAATCCTGAGTTGATCTTCCTAGTTGGCAGATATAATGGGATGTCATGGTTATCTACCTTGGAGTCATGCTCACCTTCAAATGATATGTTAAAGTCTTTTAAGCCAATGAATTTAGTTAGATCATATGCCTCAGTCACAAAACTGTGTGGAGAGCTTTTTGTATTTGGTGTTGGTGATGGTGTTGGTGTTGGAACTGGAAGCTTGTGGTACGACACAGGTACATCTTCTAGTTTTTAGACCCTAACTCTCATTGCTCTAGTGTCACTCTCTCAAGTTTCTTAAGTTGCTCATGCTGATGCTATGCTGCTTTTGTAAAGTCGAATCATATAGTCCAGCAGATAACAAGTGGACCCTGCGTTCTTCTTTGAATATGAAAAATGGTGCTTTAGCTAGTGCTACTTTGAAGGACAGAATTTTTGCAATTGGCGGTGGAAATGGGAGTGGCTGCTTTTCAGAGGTTGAGATGTATGATCCTCATGTAGGGCATTCAATTATTACAACATCCATGTAGCAAAAGGCTAGCTTTGTTAGTATCCTATGTTCAAAATAGTAAATCAGAAACATAAACTGGAAAACTGAAAAACAAAAAACTTAATCAAAATTTCACTTCCCTTATCTTGTAGATAACCCGAGAAGTGAAAGGAGAAGTCTGTTAATGGCTGTTAAGCAGATAGCAACAACCAAACTATCAACTTACCCGAAGTTAAAAATAAACTCTCCAAGCAGAGGACTTGTTGAGTCTCAACATAAGCTGTCTTTTGAAGTTGGTAACAACATAGAGGTTCTTTGCTGGGATAGTGGCATGAGAGGTTTCTGGTTCTGGTGTAAGGTCTTAAAGGTATCAGAAAAATGTCTGGAAGTTCAATATGATGAAATCCTAGATTGTGATGGTCCTGAAAAGCTTGAGGTACGTTAACCTCTACGCCTATTGTTAGGATATACTATTAACCATGTGGTTTATGTTATAGTATTAATTTTATTTACTTAATTTAATAAAGTCTTTATTTGAATAGATCATTGTGTTAACCTGTGTGTCCTTTACTTATATAGTAGATGATTTTGTGTATGGAGTTATTTAACTCATGCACGGTAGATTAAAATTGTCAGTTCTTATAAGTTATAAGTTAATGTTCACAATCAAAGATGAAGTAGGAAATACATCTTGATGATTGTAGCACAAATCAAATATATTTTATCTTAATTATGGGAGTGGTAATATTCCAACTTCTTGTGCTAGTATATTGCGTATGTACTGAATGAACCAAGTAGAGATGTTTGTTTATGTTCTGAATATTAATAAACAACTTCTCTAGTGCATTACATGTACTTATACTCTTAATCTTGCTATAATTATTATGATCTATGTAGTTTAATTTATCATTTTAATCTATTAAAAGGTGAGACTCTATTACGAGTCAATAAATTCCTAATAGATTGGATGATAATAAATCACACTAGTGAAATAATAATTAGTTGATTGAACAATGTCTCGGTTTTGAGCTAGAAGACACCTATTTATGGTTGCTTAAATTTTCATGTGAAAACCCTGCATATGGATTTTATACCTATCACGTGAAATAAGTTAAGCATACAAATAAACAATTAAATTAATCAAACAATTAAATTTTTTTGGAAATTTGATTTAATTGATAGGTGTCGGTAATCTAACAAAGAGAGTTAAATAAGGTGTAATGGTAGATTTTGAAATTAAATAGAGGTGTGCGATTACAAATTTTTAGTGGAATAATTTGTAATTTATTATGATATGATAATTCATTCATTTGTAAATTAATATCATAATTGGAAGCCTCAGTTAATAAATCTGCAGTCTCTGCTATGCCTGATTAACGAATCAAATTTGAAAAAGAAAAGTAGCCTTATAGATGAAGTAATATTGTTTATTTACTGGTCTTCTATAAATAAGGAATAAAAAGGAATAGTCTGACTTTAATAGGAAAACACGTTTTGCTCATTAAATGGTGTTTAAAAGAGAAAACATTTTTGGTTTAAAGGCAGAAAAATGGTTCTGCACTTAAAAGCTGAAAATGTATTTAATTTGCCTCTTCCCTTCCCTTCGTCAGAAGAAAAATAGGAATAAATAGATATAAGTTTTTTCATAAAGAAGACATCCTTTTTTCAGAAAACAAATCACTTGCCCACACAAGAATTGATTAGAAAAGCTAGTCAGGAAGTAGTAGAACTGCAGACCTAGAGACCAAGGCTTTGAATGAGTTTTGTGAAAGCTTCAATAGATAAGTGCTTTTTCAATTTCGATTGAAGGTTATGTTATCTAGTTAATATGTAAGTTTTGTGATCTATGATAATTGCTTCTGTTGTGCATGTTCTATCAATTGGTATCACGAGTTTCTTACATCTAATAGATAATGTAAAAAGAAATTACATGATTGCTCTACATGTTTTAATAACACATGTATAAATTATGTTTTTGATGGTTGTTGATGATGTTAATGATTTATGGAATCTGAGTTTATCATAAAAAAAAACAGAAAACAAATTTTACATGTTTTTTTGAATTTCGTGAAAACTGATTTCCTGAATTAAGAGAAAAACTGTAAAGAGGTATGACTATGTCCAACTATAGTCGTTACTCACTAAGTTACATGTTGAATCAATGAACAAAAGATTATGTGAAGTATGGTATCTATCTAACTTAAATTAATAGTTTACTCTCTAACTGAGTTGGTTCTGTTTTATTTAAGGGATAATATATCTGACATTGCATGTAATTTTGCTTGAATAGTTAAGTTTCTCTAATAAATCTAATTGTTTATGTGCATGATTATATGTGTGATGCAGCTTTTTTGAATTTAATTATTATTTAGGATGTCTAATGGTCTGTTTAATATCTCAAATTAACCATGACATCTTTCAATCCTGAACCAAAATAAACTGGAAGCACCTAACTATGTAGACGGGAAATGAAATTTGGATATTGTTCTTACTGTTGAAGGTTTTACATTTGTGTTGGTTGAGGAATTCCCTATAAAGCCAGTAGATCCCACTGTGATGAGATCAAAGCCTATGATAAGTGGGTTAAGGCTGACAAGATGTAAAGAGGCTACATTCTTTCCTCCATGGCAAATGTCTTGTAGCATCAACATCAGTTCATGACTTCTGCTTTTGAAATGCTCGAATCTCCCAAAGAGATGTTCTATGAGCAAAATCATGTTGCAAAGTAGACGGACATAAAAGCCCTCTTGCCACAAAAATGGGTGAAGGATTGTCGGTAAGGAAACATGTTCTAAAGATGATGAGTTTGTTGAACGAGCTAAAAATTCTTCGTGCAGTTATTGATAAGGAATCTCAGGTAGAGATGGTCTTCAGACTTTGCGGATAGTTTTCAGCAGTTTCACTTAAACTATAACATGAATAATATGGACTTATCCCTTGCAAAATTGTTGAATAAGCTGCAGGCGGCAGAATCTATCATCAAGCAACAAGTTCTTTCTGCTGCATTCATGGTTGACAAACCTTTGTCTTCATCTTCTAAGCCGAAAGGAGAAAAGAAAAAGAAGAATCCGCATAAGGTTTTGGCACTTGGAGGTGCTAATGGTAGTGTGGCTAAGCCTAAGGTGAAGTACAATCATTGCAAACAGCCTGGTAACCACAAAAAATAATGCTCCAGTTACCTAGCCAAGCTGAAAAACAAAGAAGCTACTTCTTTTTTAAATGTCATTGAAACTTTTTTAGCTGTTGTTTCTACCCAATTTTAGGCAATTGATTCGGGAGCCACTAATCATATCTATAATTCTTTGCAGGGGTTTCAAAAAACACGACTCCTAAATGAGAATGAAAGCGTGTTTCAAGAAAATGGGGAGCCAGAACCGGCCTTAGCTATAGGAAAAAAAAATTCATTCAGTAATGCTAGGACTTTGGTTTTGAATAATGTTCTCTATGTACCTTCTATTTGAAGGAATTTGGTTTCTGTTTCTCGAATAATGAATGTTGGATATAACGTCTATTTTGCTAATAATTGTGCAATTATTAAGTATAATAAGCGTTTTATAATTTATGCTCCTAGAATACATGATTTGTTTGTATTTGATGTGTCTGAAAATTTGCTATAATCAATCGAACTTAATAATGTTGATCAATCACATAAAAGAAAATTTATTTCATAATTGAGTGAAACCTACTTATTATGTCTAGGTCATATTAATATAAATAGGATTTCACGATTGATTTCAGATGGACCTTTGAGTTTATTGAAAGTGGAGGCACTTCCAACTTGTCAATCCTGTTTAGAAAAAAAAATGACCAGGAGACCTTTTCCTTCCAAAGGAAATAGAGCCAGTAATAAGTTGGAATTAATTCATTCTGATAAGTGGTACTATAAATATACAAACAAGAGGTGGTTTTGAGTATTTTGTGACTTTCATAGATGATTACTCGAAATATGGATATATTTATTTATTGTGCCGTAAATCTGAATGCTTTAAAAATTCAAAGAATTTAAGATAGAAATGGGAAAACGATATGATATAATAAACATATAAAAACATTACGATCTGATCGTGGTAGTGAATACCTTTCTACGGAATTCATTAAGTACCTAACATAATCAAGAATTACATCTCAATATTCTGCTCCAGTAACACCACAACAAAATGGTATGGTAGAACAAAGAAATAGAACTCTTATAGAAATTATTAGATCAATGTTAAGTTATTCAGATTTTCCATTTTCCTTTTGGGGATATGCATTAGAAACTACAAATTATATTCTAAACTTGGCTCCTTCAAAGTCAGTACCTTTAACCCCATTAAAATTGTGGAGTAGGCGCAAGCCTAGTCTGCGGTATATTCGAGTTTGGGGTTGTCCACCACATGTGCTACAAGGAAAAACTAATAAATTAGACTCTAGAAAGAAAGTGTGCATTTTTATTGGATATATATTAGGAATGAAAAGGGGTTTATTTTATTATCCTAAGGAACAAAAGGTAATTGTCTCAACAAATGTCAGGTTTCTGGATGAGGACTATTTAATGAACCATGTTCCTAGAAGTAAAGTTTGTTTTACGGGAATTGAGCAATAGAATAACAAATAATGAAACACAAGAACGAATTCCTCAAACCATTATTGATATACCACTACATCCACATAGTGGGAGAAATGTCAATAGACAAGAGGTTGCGCAAGATCAAACACCCGACATCCCGCTACCTCAAAGTAGTGGGAATAATGTCGAGCAATCTACATGTAACAACCCGTACATTTCCAAACCTATTTGGCTACCTTACCATTTACGGAATTATTTAAACTTGCTATAGTGGTTTAATTACTCACGAACCTTGTTGGGCTAAATTAATCTTGTGTTAATGGACTCAATTAAGGCCCAAAAATGAAGCAAAGAAGGCATGGCCCAAATGGAAAATGATTCATTCTAATTTGACCAAATAAACATACCATTTTTGGTCAAAAAGTGGGGCTAAGGATTAGACTTGAAATGGGAGTATTTAAGGCTGAAATTCAGCCTAAAAATCAACATAAATCACTTGCAAAACATCAGATTTTATAACATATTCTCTCCTCTCTCAAAACCCTAGCCACCCTAAGCTTCCTTAAGGATTTTTGGACAAGATCTTCCACTTGCAAGTCTTGGTAAGTGTTTCCTATTGTAGATTACTATATTATATGCATAATAGGGTGTGTAAATCATGTTGGTTATGTTTATAAAGTGTTGAGCAGTCCACTATGTGTAAAACAGTCCACTTGTGCTTCTTTGCTAAAGGATTTGCCTTCTATGTGGTTTAAACTTGAAAGGGGACTTAAGGTATTGAAGGAATTGAATTAGATGGACTAAATTTCAGTACTTTTAAGTGTGGTTATGTCCCTAATTCGTTCCCCTTGTGTATGGCTTGATGGAAATGTTTATACGTGTTTGTATATGGAACGTTTGGCGTAGTGAAAGGAGAATACTTTCTTGTTAAGTTAAAGTGAAATCTGAAACTGTGTGGACTTCTTGGTATATTTTTTTGGAAGGTATTTATGTGACTTGATGTAATAAATATGTGGAGTTGGATTAAGGTAAAATTGTGAAGTATGAACTTGGTATGAAATCCTATCGGTTTGTAACGTCTATGTTGATGTGCGGACTGTTTTGGTATTGTTGGTGTTGTGAGGCAGTAAATTATATTGTAGGAGGGTGAAATGAAGTTATATGGCAGTAGGAATGAGGGTGGAATGACGTACCATGTGTTTGGAATGTTGGACGGGTTTTACTTCCCGTTAAGTAACTAATTGTCGTCTTGTGAACTTGTAGTATAATTAGTTGTTAATGTTAGCTCCATTATGTACTTGTGTTGTAGAGTAATACATAAGGAAGGAGCTGAAACATTGTTGTATTCACGTGGTGAGGAGATAAGGTATGTAAGGTTACTCTTTTCCGTATCCTTTGGCCGCACCTATTGTTCTCATTGTTACCGAACTTGTTTCCACTCCAAAAATGTTCTAAAGTATCTCATTTAGGTTTGTTGTAAATTGTTATTCACGTGTCTCTTATTCATTGATTATTGTTCCAAAGTTTCAATAATATTATAACCACCAATGTATCAATCTCATAACAAAATAATTGAAGTAATGCATATTTGCTTGAGTACGGGTGGTAGCTCAATGGGGAGAAAGCCTAGCTCGAGACGATCCTGAATGATTATTGGACACAGGGGGCAGCTCAAAGGGGCGTAAGCCTAGCTAGAGATGAACCTGTTTTATTGATTTATGGGTGGCAGCTCAAAGGGGCATTAGCCTAGCTAGAGACGATCCCAATGTTATTTACCACTGATCAGTTGGTCCCGGGCATTATATGATTGATGATTGATATTGATATGAACGTAAAAAGAAAGTAATGAAGGCAATGTACATGTTTCCACATATACAGTACGGTGGTTTACCAATATTGTCCATTCACTTGTATTTGATTTCATTGAAATTCTTATATTTCATACAGTTACTTATAGCCTTACATACTCAGTACATTCTTTAGTACTGACGTCCCTTGGGGGACTTACCTTACTTGCTGTAGGTACAGGAGTTAGTAGACCTTCTCAGTAGGATACGGGTCATCAGCGAACTATTGGTGAGCTCCAGTTGACTCGGGGCTTTCCGAGTCATTTGTACACACTTGTTTTGGTATTGTATAACAGTTATAGAAAGCGGGGACTTGTCCCGAATATAGGCATGGTTATGTATCTGTTAGAGGCTTTGTAGACGTTGTAATATCAAACAAAGGAATGTCTTACCTTTTTGACATAATGGCCCTAATGGCCAAGTTTCATATCTATTTGAATGTCTTTCCATGATTTCCGTCATTGATATCTTGTGTCTATAAGTGACATAGTGTTGTTCATTTAGTGACATGCACATGAATTTTTGAGGTCATAGGTTGGTTCTCTCAAGCCTTAACGATTTTGGGTGCCAGTTCGCCCCGATAGGATTTGAGGCGTGACAAAAGTGGTATCATAGCGGGTCATCCTAGGGTGTCTACAAAGCCGTGTCTGAGTAGAGTCTTGCATATGGATGTGTTGTGCACCATATGTAGGAGGCTACGGTACATTTAGGAGTTGTTTCTTTTCTTCATTTTCTAGATCGTGCAATAGAGCTAAAGTTGTAGGTGGAATCATATTTGACCATTGAAATTGTTTTCTTATGTTATAGAAAAATGTCGATTGCAAGGAAAAGTAGGGGTAAAAGTAAGAAGATAGACAGGATTGTCGGAGAAGGAACTAGTAGGCCACCACCTGAACAAGCTAATCAAGGTGGGGCTGAAACTGAGTTTGCAACGCGGGCTTCTTATACTCTTCCATTTCCAGAAGAGCCGAGAAGGAGAGAAGTACCTGCAGAACCACCTGTAAATGCTACTGACTAGGATTTAAGGAAAACGGTGCAAATTTTGACTCACATAGTTGTTGCACAAGCTCAAGGACAAGCTGGTCCAACTACGAGTAATGATGGTGCAGATAGGGTAGCTAGTCGGCGGACACAGGATTTCCTTAAATTGGATCCTCCCATATTCACCGGATCAGATCTTAATGAAGACCCGCAGGACTTCATGGATTAAATTCAAAGGGCTTTAGATGTTATGCATGTATCTGGTACAGAAACAGTTGAGCTTGCAGCATATGGATTAAAAGGAGAAGCTATATTATGGTATGAAGATTGGAGACGATCTAGGGGTATCGATGCACTTCCAGCTAGTTGGGAAGAATTCAAAGGGGCATTCCTTGATCATTACCTTCCATATGAGATCCGAGAAGCTCGTGCAGACCAGCTCTTAAATCTTCGTCAAAGTAATATGAGCGTCAGAGAGTACAGTCTTCGGTTTAACTCTTTGGCTAGGTATGCTCCTAATGTAGTAGCTACTATAGACGATAGAGTTCATCGATACGTGGATAGATTGGATCCATATTTGGTTAGGGATTGTACTATTGCAGCTTTGAATAGAGATATGGATATAGCCAGGATACAAGCCTTTGCACAGAAAATGGAGGATCAGAGGCAAAATAGAAGGACGCAAGAATTTGAAAGAGGGCAGTCAAAGAGGGCTAAATCTACGGGACAGTTTATGGAGTCCCAAGGAGAATTTAGGCCTCGGGTTTTTAATAGACCGCCTAGACCATCATTTTCTTAATCTACAGCAGGCACTCCATCTCAATTCCGAGGGTTTAGAGGCAGTCACGTTGGGCAAAGTAGCGGGATCTAGGGTTTATAGACATCGGGGTTTTCTCGTCAGCTGTGTCAGCACTGCAAAAAGCTTCATTTAGATGAATGCTGGTTTGGGACGAATGTTTGTTTTTGGTGTGGTATGTCGGGGCACATGGTGAGAGAATGCCCACAAAGGGGCACGGGTAGTATGGCGCGACCTACTGGATCAGCCGTATCATCATCATCATCGGTTCCTTCCTCAGGTAGGGGTGTACAGCCTACTGGTCATGGTAGAGGTGGTAGAGAAGCATCTAATTCTAGTGGGGTCCAGAATCGTACCTATGCTTTAGCGGATTGGCAGAATTTGGAGGCTTCTCCTGATGTGGTTACAGGTATATTATCCTTCTTTTCACATAATGTATATGCATTGATTGATCCGGGCTCTACCCTATCATATGTCACTCCATTGATTGCTGAAAAATTCAAAAGAACATTGGAATTACTAGTCAAGTCATTTGAAGTATCTACACCCGTTGGCGAGTCTATTATAGCTAAGAGAGTCTATCATAATTGCATAGTAACTATTTGTGATCATGATACGTTGGCTGATCTTATAGAGCTAGAAATGGTAGATTTTGATGTTATAATGGGTATGGATTGATTGGCTTCTTGTTATGCCACAGTAGATTGTCGAGCTAAGAAGGTACATTTTCATTTTCCACAAAAGACCATCCTTGAATGGAGGGGTAATGTTGGAGCACCGAGGGGTAAATTTATTTCTTATCTTAAGGCAAAGAAAATGATATCCAAGGGGTACATATGCCATCTAGTAAGAGTGCAAGATACCGACGTGAAGCCACCAACTCTTCAATCGGTTCCAGTGGTAAATGAATTCCTTGATGTATTTCCTGAAGATCTTTCAGGTTTGCCTCCAGAACGAGAAGTAGAGTTTGGTATTGATGTGATTCCAGGTACTCATCCTATTTCTATTCCTCCGTATAGAATGGCCCCGGCATAGTTACGGGAATTGAAGGAGTAATTAAAAGACTTGCTGGAAAAGGGATTCATAAGGCCTAGTATGTCTCCGTGGGGTGTGCCAGTTTTATTTGTACGCAAGAATGATGGCACGTTGAGAATGTGTATTGATTATCGGCAACTGAATAAGGTAACAGTCAAGAACAAATATCCCCTCCCCAGAATTGATGATTTGTTTGATCAATTACAGGGTGCCAAATATTTCTCAAAGATTGACTTGAGATCGGGTTATCATCAAGTAAGGGTTAGAGAAAAAGATATACCCAAGATAGCTTTTCGAACACGGTATGGTCATTATGAGTTTTTATTTATGTCATTTGGGCTAACAAATGCACCAGCAGTTTTTATGGATTTGATGAATAGGGTGTTCAAGTCGTTCTTAGATGTGTTCGTGACAGTGTTTATAGATGATATTTTGGTTTATTCATGATAAAAATAGGACCATGCTAATCACTTACAATAGGTGTTACAGATTCTTCGTGATCGTAAGTTATATGCAAAGTTCTCTAAATGTGAGTTTTGGTTAAAATCTGTAGCATTCTTGGGGTCATATTGTGTCGGATGAAGGAATAAGGGTTGATACTCAAAAGATAGAAGTTGTGAAGAACTGGCCAAGACCTACGACGCCTACAGAGATTTGTAGTTTCCTTGGGTTGGCAGGTTATTATAGAAGATTTGTTGAAGGGTTTTCTTCCATTTCGGCACCTTTAACAAAGCTAACACACCAGGCAACCAAATTCCAGTGGAATGATGCGTGTGAGAAGAGTTTCCAAGATCTAAAGAATAAATTGATGTCTACGCCCGTATTGGTACTTCCAGAAGGCACAGAGGGGTATGCAGTGTATTGTGATGCTTCAGGAGTCAGTTTAGGATGTGTATTGATACAGCACAGTAAGGTGATAGCTTATGCTTCAAGACAATTGCGTCCACATGAGAGAAATTATCCAACACATGATCTTGAGCTAGCAGCTGTGATATTTGCTTTAAAGATATGGCACCACTACTTGTATGGGGTTCACGTTGACATATATACCGACCATAAGAGTTTACAATATATCTTTAAGCAGAAGGACCTTAATCTGAGGCAGCAGAGGTGGTTTGAACTATTAAAAGATTATGACATTGATATTTTATATCATCCAGGAAAAGCAAATGTAGTAGCTGATGCATTAAGTCGCAAGGCAATAGGGAGCATTCATGGCCAGTCCACAGAAAGACAAGGAATAATCAAAGATCTACATCAACTAGCTAGCTTAGGGGTTCGTCTTCTTGAAACTCCAAATGAAGAAATTATAGTGCAAAATGCGGCAAAATCTTCATTAGTAGCTGAAGTGAAGGAAAAACAGTATGCGGATCCTATTTTATCGTAGCTGAAGGAGAATGTACAACAAGGTTTGACAAAGGCATTTGATCTTACGCAAGAGGGAGTGCTTCTGTGCCTAAGTATATTATGTGTACCTGATGTAGATGAGCTAAGGAGATGGACTATGACAGAGGTGCATCATTCACGGTATCCTATTCATCCGGGAGCCACCAAAATGTATCATGATTTGAAAGAAATGTATTGGTGGGGTAACATGAAGAAGAACATTGCAGAATTTCTAGCTCAATGTCCAAATTGTCAACAAGTAACAGTAGAGCACCAGAAGCCTAAAGGTTATATGCAATGTATAAATCTTCCAGTCTGGAAGTGGGACATGATCAACATGGATTTCATCACAGGTTTACCTCGCACACTTCAGAAATTTGATTCCACATGGGTGATAGTTGACAGGCTTACCAAATCAGCACACTTTCTACCAGTCAAGACCACCTACATAGCTGAAGATTATGCGAGGTTGTATATTAAAGAGATAGTATGACTGCACGGAGTTCCAATCTCTATTATATCAGATCGGGGAGCTCAATTTACTGCACACTCTTGGAAGTCTTTTCAGAGGAGTTTGGGAACCCAAGTGAATTTAAGTACGACATTTCATCCTCAGACAGATGGACAAGCAGAACGTACTATCCAAACACTTGAAGATATTCTACGTGCTTGCACATTGGACTTTAAAGGTAGTTGGGATGATCATTTACCTCTTGTTAAATTTTCCTACAATAATAGCTATCATTCAAGTATCAAAATGGCGCCTTACGAAGCTTTATATGGAAGAAAGTGTAGATCACCAATTGGATGGTTTGAAGTGGGTGAAACTGCCTTATTTGGGCCAGATCTTGTTCATCAAGATATAGAAAAGGTTAAGGTGATACAACAGCGGCTACAAACGGCCCAAAGTCAGCATAAATCATATGTCGATGTTAGAAGAAGGGGGCTAGATTTTTCTATAGGTGATTGGGTATTCTTAAAAGTGCGCCAATGAAAGGAGTAATGATATTTGGGAAGAAGGGAAAGTTGAGTCCACGTTATATAGGGCCGTATAAGATTGTCCGAAGATTTTGTCAAGTTGCGTATGAATTAGAACTACCCCAAAAACTCTCCGCAGTTCATCCAGTGTTTCATGTTTCAATGCTTCAGAAGTGCATAGGAGATCTATCCCATATTACTCCCACTGAGGATGTACAAGTTACGAAAGATCTCACCTATGAAGAAGTACCTATTGCTATTCTGGATCGACAGGTCAAGAGGTTAAGAAATAAAGAAGTAGCTTCTGTAAAAGTACTTTGGAGAAATCAGCAAGTAGAAGAAATCACATTGGAAGCCGAGGAAATGATGAAGTCTAAGTACCCGCATTTATTTCAAACGGAAGGGAAAGTTCAAGATGCAGAATCGGAGCAATAACAAGTAAGTATATATAAGCATTATATGTATGTGATAATATGAAGAATGTACTTAGACTTGAATATGTTTAGATTGGATAATGTTATTAACATTCGAGGACGAATGTTCCTAAGGGGGGAAGGATGTAACAACCCGTACATTTCCGAACCTATTTGGCTACCTTAACATTTACGAAATTATTTAAACTTGCTATAGTGGTTTAATTACTCACGAACCTTGTTGGGATAAATTAATCTTGTGCTAATGGACTCAATTAAGGCCCAAAAATGAAGCAAAGAAGGCATGGCCCAAATGGAAAATGATCCATTCTAATTTGACCAAGTAAACATACCATTTTTGGTCAAAAAGTGGAGCTAATGATAGACTTGAAATGGTAGTATTTAAGGCTGAAATTCAGCCTAAAAATCAACATAAATCACTTGCCAAAAATCAGATTTTATAACATATTCTCTCCTCTCTCAAAACCCTAGCTACCCTAAGCTTCCTTAAGGATTTTTGGACAAGATCTTCCACTTGCAAGTCTCGGTAAGTGTTTACTCTTGTATATTACTATATTATATGCATAATAGGGTGTGTAAATCATGTTTGTTATGTTGATAAAGTGTTGAACAGTCCACTATGTGTAAAACAGTCCACTTGTGCTTCTTTGCTAAAGAATTTACCTTCTATGTGGTTTAAACTTGAAAGGGGACTTAAGGTCTTGAAGGAATTGAATTAGATGGACTAAATTTCAGTATGTTTAAGTTTGGTGATGTCCCTAATTCGTTCCCCTTGTGTATGGCTTGATGGAAATGTTTATACGTGTTTGTATATGGAACGTTTGGCGTAGTGAAAGGAGAATACTTTCTTTTATGTTAAAGTGAAATCCGAAACTGTATGGACTGTTTTGGTATATTATTGTGGAAGGTATTTATGTGAATTGATGGAATAAATATGTGGAGTTGCATTAAGGTAAAATTGTGAAGTATGAACTTGGTATGAAATCCTATCGGTTTGTAACGTCTATGTTGATGTGCGGACTGTTTTGGTAGTGTTGGTGTTGTGAGGTAGTAAATTATATTGTAGGAGGGTGAAATGAAGTTATATGGCAGTAGTAAGGAAGGTGGAATGATGTACCATGTGTTTGGAATGTTGGATGGGTTTTACTTCCCGTTAAGTAACTAATTGTCGTCTTGTGAACTTGTAGTGTAATTAGTTGTTAATGTTAGCTCCATTATGTACTTGTGTTGTAGAGTAATACATAAGGAAGGAGCTGAAACATTGTTGTATTCACGTGGTGAGGAGATAAGGTATGTAAGGTTACTCTTTTTCGTATCCTTTGGCCACACCTATTGTTCTCATTGTTACCGAACTTGTTTCCACTCCAAAAATGTTCTAAAGTATCTCATTCAGGTTTGTTATAAATTGTTATTCACATGTATCTTATTCATTGATTATTGTTCCAAAGTTTCAATAATGTTATAACCACCAATTTATCAATCTCATAACAAAAGAATTGAAGTAATGCATATTTGCTTGAGTATGGATGGTAGCTCAATAGGGAGAAAGCCTAGCTCGAGACGATCCTGAATGATTATTGGACATAGGGGGCAGCTCAAAGGGGCGTAATCCTATCTAGAGACAAATATGTTTTATTGATTTATGGGTGGCAGCTCAAAGGGACATAAGCCTAGCTAGAGACGATCCCAATATTATTTACCACTGATCAGTTGGTCTCGGGCATTATATGATTGATGATTGATATTGATATGAATGTAAAACAAAAAGTAATGAAGGCAATGTACATGTTTCGACATATACAGTACGGTGGTTTACCAGTATTGTCCATTCACTTGTATTTGATTTTATTGAAATTCTTATATTTCATACAGTTACTTATAGCCTTACTTACTCAGTACATTCTTTCGTACTGACGTCCCTTGGGGGACTTACCTTACTTGCTGCAGGCACAGGAGTTAGTAGACCTTCTCAGTAGGATATGGGTCATCAGCGGACTGTTGGTGAGCTCTACTTGACTCGGGGCTTTCCGAGTCATTTGTACACACTTGTTTTGGTATTGTATAACAGTTATATAAAGCGGGGACTTGTCCCGACTATAGGCATGGTTATGTATCTGTTACAGGCTTTGTAGACGTTGTAATGTCAAACGAAGGAATGTCTTACCTTTTTGATATGGTGGCCCTAATGGCCAAGTTTCATATCTATTTGAATGTCTTTCCATGATTTTCGTCATTGATATCTTGTGTCTATAAGTGATATAGTGTTGTTCATTTAGTGACATGCACATGAATGTTCGAGTCATAGGTTGGTTCTCTCGGGCCTTAACGACTTCGGGTGCCGGTCCACCCCAATGGGATTAAAGGCGTGACACTACAATTATGGAGTAAGACATTCAGGGTGTTAAGAACTTAGTTCTAGATGTTGCGGATACTATAGTAACTAGTCGTCATAGTGGGAGAATTATTAGAAAACCTATATGGTATGCGCTCTTAGGAGAATCATATGATAGAATCCCTGAGGAGCCTAATACAGAACTCCAAAATTATGCCAAAGCACTATAGGATAAAGATACTGAAATGTAGATTGTTGAAATGGGACGAAGATAGAGTAGCATTTTTAGTTCTGTACGTAGATGATATTTTGCTCATAGGAAATAATATGAGTATGTTAAATTCTATTAAGGAGTAGTTGTATTCGTGTTTTGATATGAAAGACTTGGGAGAAGCGGCTCATATCGTTGGTATCAATCTCATGAGAGATCACAATTAAAGGATATTAGGCTTATCTAAAGTGCTATATATCAACACTATTCTTGCAAGATTTAGCATGCAAAATTCCAAAAAGGGATTCCTTCCTTTTAGACATGGAATTAATCTATCAAAGGATCAGTCACCCAAAATGATTAATGAGATAGAGAAAATGAAGTTGCTCCATTGTGCTTCTGTTGTAGGGAGTCTCATGTATGCTATGTTGTGAACCAGACCTGATATTTGCTTTATTGTAGGCATGGTTAGCAGATTTCAATCTAATCCTGAGTGAGAACATTGGACTACGATTAAGCATATAATCAAGTACCTAAAGGGGACTATGGATGACATGCTTATTTTTCACTCTGGCGATCTTGTACCTATTGGGTATACAAATTCATATTTCCTGTCAGATAAAGATTCTAGAAAATCTATCTTATGATATATATTTACTCTAGGAGGTGGAGCTATAGTTTTGAGGAGCATCAAGCAATCATGTGTTGTTGATTCCACCATGGAGGATGAATATATAGCTGCCTCTAAGGCGGCTAAAGAGGTTGTTTGGCTCAGAAACTTTCTAAAAGAGCTTGGAGTAGTTCCTTTGGTTCAAGCATCACTCACACTTTATTGTGATAATAGTGGTGTGGTTGCAAACTCGAAAGAACCACGAAGCCATAAAAGTAGTAAGCATATTGAGAGAACTTGATTCGGGATATAACTCAAATGGGTGATGTGAGAGTTTTGAAGATTGAGTCGAAGAACAATTTGGTGGACCATTTACAAAGGGCTTAACTCAGAAGATTTTTGATAAGCATGTGGAAGAAAAGGGGTGTTAGAGTTGAGAATGCATGGTTATAAGTCTAAGTGGGAGATTGTTAGGATATTCTATTAACCATGTGGTGTATGTTATAGTATTATATTTTCATCTCATGTAAAGATAATTTATTTTATATACTTAATTTAATAAAGTCTTTATTTGAATAGATCATTGTGTTAACATGTGTGTTCTTTACTTATATAGCAGACAATTTTGTTGTTAGGATTTGTCCTGAATTTTCTAGTTTACTTGAATTTTACAATAATTGTGTTTTACTTTAAAAGGGTTTTCTTTGTGGAAAAGGTTTCCCTGTAGGAAAAGATCTCTTCCATAATTCGTTAACCTATTTCTTGGAGGAAAGGTTTTGAACCTCTATAAATAGAAAACCCCTCTTCTCATACCATAACACAATAGCATCTACAATGTAGTCATCAAAGAGTCTTGTTTAGGGGGGATTTCTCCCAGTAGATTTTTATGCTTTTTCAATATTAGGTTTTCATTGTAGGCCAATTGACCAAACCGTATCTATAATATGTTTTAGTATGTTTTTATTTGTCATACGATTTCTCGTCCACACAGTTTGCAACTAATAGCTTCCACATGATGCCCCATCAATTTCGAACCCATCAAGTGGTATCAGAGCTTATGATTCAATGATCCGATGGCCCAATTGTTGAACAAAGTTGCAACAAATTTGATGATAATGAAGATATATGTCCAAAAAAACTATATGTGGAGATAATTGTCAATCATATTTTTAACAATCCTGTTGTTACATCTTTGAAAATAAAAGCTCACTTTTAACCCTGCAAAAGGCTCTAATATTTTTAACCCGAAAGGGCTCATATGCTTTTAACCCAAAAAAGCTCCATTTTTAAGCATGTTAAGCAGCAGTTATATATGAAGATTATGTGAAGAAGAAGATGAAGATCAATTTTTCCAGCAAATTCAGGTCAAGGGGAGATTTGTTAGGATTTCTTCTGAATTTTCTAGTTTACTTGAATTTTACAATAATTGTGTTTTACTTTAAAAGGGTTTTCTTTGTGGAAAAGGTTTCCCTGTAGGAAAAGATCTCTTCCATAATTAGTTAACTTCTTTTTTGGAGGAAAGGTTTTGAACCTCTATAAATAGAAGACCCCTCTTCTCATATCATAACACAATAGCATCTACAATGTAGTCA
This sequence comes from Capsicum rhomboideum, assembly GCA_031232105.1. Classification (NCBI taxonomy): domain Eukaryota; kingdom Viridiplantae; phylum Streptophyta; class Magnoliopsida; order Solanales; family Solanaceae; genus Capsicum; species Capsicum rhomboideum. Next base: position 14,718,966 of record CP124715.1, on the reverse strand, counting down.
TCAAAGAGTCTTGTTTAGGGGGAGATTTCTCCCAGTAGATTTTTATGCTTTTTCAATATTAGGTTTTCATTATAGGCCAATTGGCCAAACCCTATCAATAATATGTTTTAGTATGTTCTTATTTGTCATCCGATTTATCGTCTACATGGTTTGCAACTATAAGCTTCTACATGATACCCTCATCAATTTTGAACCCAACATTTGTGTATGGAGTTATTCAACTCATGCACGTAAGACTAAAATTGTTGGTTCTTATAAGTTATAATTTAATGTTCACAATCAAAGATGAAGAAGGACAAACATCTTGATGATTGTAGCACGAATTAAATATAATTTGATCTTAATTATGGGAGTGATAATATTCCAACTTCTTGTGCTAGTACATTTCGTATGTACTGAATGAACCAAGTAGATATGTTCGTTTATATTCTGAATATTAGTAAACAACTTCTCTAGTCCATTACATGTACTTATACTCTTAATCTCTATATAATTATAATGATCTATGTAGTTTGATTTATTATTTAATCTATTAAAAGATGAGACTCTATTACGAGTCAATATATTCCTAATAGATTGGTTGATAACAAATCACACTATTGAAATAATAATTAATTGATAGAACCATGTCTCAAACTTGAGATAGAATAAACCCCTTTATGGTTGCTTATAAGTTTTCATTTGAAAATCCTGCGGATGAGTTTTATATCCGTCAGGTGAAATAAGTTAAGCATAAAAATAAGGAATTAGATTAATTAATGAATTAACTTTTTTAGATATTTGATTTAATTGAATGGTGTTGGCAATTCTAACATGGAGAGTCAAATAAGGTGCAATGGTAGGTTTTGAAATTAAATCAAGAAGTGCAATTACAGATTTTTAGTGAAACAATTTGTAATTAACATAATATGATAATTCATACATTTAGGAATTAATATTATAATTGCAAGCCTCAATTAATGTCACGCCCCATATCCCAACGAGGCGTGATTGGCACCCGTAGCCGATAAGGCCCGAGAGAACCAATCTTTGCTTCTATTCATTCATATGCATGTCATAGGAAACACTACTATCCCATAGAAACATGAGAGGTTAAAATCGAAAAGCATAGAACATGTGACGCATGTACATATGAGAAACTTGGTCGTTGAGGCCATCAAGTCAAGATTTCATCTATCATATTATACACATACACCCACATACATCTACAAAAGCCTCTAACAGATGCATTGACCAATACAAACCAAAAGTCGGGACAAGTCCCCGCTTTATACAACATGTACATCCACGAAACATATACACACTCTGACTCGGAGAAGCCCCGAATTAGCTGGAGCTCACCAAAGAACCGCTAACAGCTGGCAACCTACTGTGGCGGCCTACTAGTACCTGGGCCTGCAGCAAGTAAGGTAAATTCCCCGAGAGGGGTCAGTACGAAATAAGTACTGAGTATGCAAGGCTCAGATGAAACTGTACAATACATGAATATTTCCATGAACTCAAAACATATGAATAATCAATGTGAATAAGTTACCATTTTGCATTTCGGAAACCATGTGCATTGCTTTCATTAATTTCTTTGTTGTCTTTACTTCACTGCTTACTTGTCAATACATGTGTCACAATGTACCCGGGCCCCTACTGATCAGTGGGTCTTTACATGACTTATCGTCATGTTGGGATCGGGTCGAGCTAGGCTTATGCCCCTAAGACCTGCCACCCATAAATCAATGCCTCGGGATCGGGTCGAGCTAGGCTTATGCCCCTAAGACCTGCCACCCATAAATCAATGCCTCGGGATCGGGTCGAGCTAGGCTTATGCCCCTAAGACCTGCCACCCATAAATCAATACATAGGGATCGAGTCAAGCTAGGCTTATGCCCCTAGACTTGCCACCCATACTTGATCATTGACCACATTTGCATTACTTTATTCATTACTTTGAGATTGATACTAGGATAGTCATAACATCACTTTTGAACTTTGGAACATAACATTGTTGGAAACTTGAATCATTAACCAAAGAGTGAGAGACATGTGAATAGCTCGGCAACATAACATTATGAGAATCATAACACCATGGGAACTATTGGACAATAATCTATGAACAAGAGACATAAGTATAATCACTAATGGAACATTGGAACATAACCTTGTTTGAGATTTCGGAACATTAACCATGATTATGAGACATGAGACTCACAAATGATCCATGAGTAGGAAATATATGGCAATGACTATTGATAAACGGATATAGGATACCTTAACACATTTCGGGATAGGACTAGTGAAATAGCAATGTGGATACTATTTGCCGCAGAAAGATACGGACAGAGTAACCTTACATACCTTGTACTCTCAATACGGATATACAATCCTAGGTGTGCATACAATAGTCCCGCTCCTTCTCTATGTGTCACTCTACAACACAAATACATAACGAAATTCACATTAACCAACAACTACTTTACAAATGCATATAACATCAATGGGGTACATGTTTGCCTTGAAACATGTCATTTCCCCTTGACAAAACCATTGATAGAATCATTATTCCAAAAATCCTCCAATATTCCCAACATTGACCAATACATGATAATTGATACATTTCACCACAACACTTCTCCTTTACACTTTCTTATCCATAACATATCACAAATAATCCATCAAAGTACCTTAATACAACTCATAACACATATCGGCCAAAATCCCACAATTTCCACTTATAGACAAGAACAAGTTTAATACCAAAAATAACACCATACATGTTCATATTTTGTCCATACCACGCTTTTTCATCAAAGGCACAAGTCCCAATTCAAGTTCAAATCACCAAGATAGCACATCTTCCACCCAAAAGCAAAAATACACTATTCACCATCTTGCCAACACAACTATCATAATATACATAATAGCCCATGCATATAATATGTTAATCCATGAGAATAAATACTTACCAAGGCTTGGAATAGGATGATCTTGTCCAAAGGAATATTTTGCTTTAGGGTTTGGAACTATAGAGAAATGTTGAGAAAATTATCTTAAAGGCATGAGGGTTTTGGACAATAAAAATCTGATCTTGGGGCCTTTATATAGACCCCAAGTCATGCTTATCCATTCCTTTGGCATTTAATATGGTCAAAGTGGAAGAATGGGTCTTTTTGCCCTTTGGGCCAATTCTTTTAATTCCAATTTGGGCCTAACTTTGGGCCCAATAGCACATATCCATGTAACCCATCAAATTTCATGTATTATTCACCATATATATCATGTTTACATAATTTCATAATGTCACGATAATATTCTCTTGCGAGATTCTCATTCGTCGCTTCGATCGCAAAAATAGGAATTCTAGTCGCCCTTAGCTTCATTGGACATTTTAGATCACTATTCACATTTCATGATTTGATCATGTAGGAGTATGTAGGAGTGTATTGAAGTGTTTGAAGCTTTAACAATGCTCAAAGAACTCCAAAGAACCAAAAGAAACCATCCAAGAAGCATCGTAGAATTGCGTTACAAAACGGGTCCGGAAAGGCACAAGATTTGTGCCTTGCGCCACTAGCTGCAAAGCAAGCTGTGGTGCAAGAAATGAGGCCCCTCTGAATTCATGTGGCTTGCGCCACACCCCTGAAACAGGGTAGTGGCGCAAGTTTCAGCACTTTGCTGAATTTTTCGGCCACTTATCCAATGTTTGCATATCGTCCAATCCCTTATCAAAACACTACAAAATGCTTACTTAGTGATCTTAATCATCAAGTAAACATGACTTCAAATCACCAAATAAGGTTAGAATGTGTACGGGGTATCACCCAAATGCTCCACGAAACCACAAAACACCTCCTACAAAGGTCTAATCGCACATATGAGGTCCGATATCAAATGTTTCACCAACGACACTATAAAACACATACTCATGGCATCTCAACACCTAAGTATACATTGTTCAACGTTGTCAAGTAGGGTTGAGAAGGTACGGGGTGTTACAATTAATAAATTTGTTGTCCATGTTATGCCTGATTAACTAATCAAATTGTAAAAAGAAAAGGAGCCTTATAAAAGAAGTAATATTATTTTATTTACTGGTCTTCAATAAATAAGGAATAAAGTCTGAATTTAGTAGGAAAACACATTTTTCTCATTAAACAATGTTTTAAAAGTGAAAAATATTTTTGGTTTAATGGTAGAAAAACGTTTTAGCCTCTTCCCTTCCCTTCTTCAGTAGAAGAAGGAAAATAAATAGAGGAAAGTTTTTTCATAAAGCGTACATCCTTTTTCAAGAAAAAAAATCACTTGCCCACAACAAGTATGTATCGCCCCATACGTACTACGTCCTATTTTGGCTTAGAAATGAACCTATATGACACTAAGAATGAATAGAAAACGTCTAGGGATGAGTTTGGGTGCATTGGGGAAGTTTAGGACGAGAAAGGAGACTATGCATTGCGAGCTAGGAGGCCAAACCTTGGCCCTGCGTCATACGAGGCAATGCGAGGGTACACTGTTTTGACCCCGCATTGGACCTCGCACCACACGGCCTTGGACTCATGTTAGCCTCGCACCGTACGGGGGTCGGCCATGCCTTGAGGTGTGCGCCGCGACCCCTTCCCCCCTAATTTGCCTAGCGGGACTTTGTTTTTACACGCTATCTGAAGGGTATTTTGGTCCTTACACTAAGGAAACCGTCCCCTAGTACTTTAAAACGTTTTCCCTACATTGTAATTACCCTAAATCGATAAAAAAACCCTCCCCTCTCATCCTCTCTAAGTCAAGCTCAAAGTTGGATTTAAAGGTCATTCTCTAAATTGTTCCTCTATAATCCTTCATCAAAAAGGTATGCAGCACAACCTCTTCTCAAGTAGATTTCAAACTTATGATTTTCTAAACCCTTGTATGCTTACATGAATGTTGAGTAATGATTTGGGTTCACATGTATATGTACATAGATTTTACGAAAGCAAAACCAAATTGTATTTTCATAATTTGTACTTGGGGTTACTCTTAAATACATATTGGTTTAAATCTTGGGAAGAGGAATGATATTGTATTTTTCCCCAACCTACTATTCAAACATTTGGATTATTATTGAGTAAAAATGATGGCACTATTGAATGGGTTTTACACCTTAGCAACGTTGTAATGATTTAACGATGGTTGACTCATTTTGAAAGATTTACTATTATGGTAAAGAATGACTATGACTCCCAATGGTTAAATAAATTCTTCAATTGATTTTGGTTGATTTACAAGAACCATCTTATACTTGGTTTTAACATATGTTGGGTATGATAAATGGACAACCAATCTTTTGATAAAACGAAAAATGAAATAGGTGACTTGTAAGTCTTGGTATGACGATACCAATAGTGATCTATGCCCCTAATGGAATTGATATTGTTTTAAATGATGATTAATGGTTCGAAAAGGCAAAAATATAGGCTCTAAGAGAATTAGATGGTTAACCGAGAAGGTTTGAGTCCCAAAGGCTCAATACCCAAAACCTGTTTTTTGTCGACATAGGGATGGTTCGATCCTTAATTGGACGACCTTATGTTTTCCTATATAAGGAGGATTATGCTAGCTGAAATGACTTAATCTCAATCCATGCGGCAAACATAGATTAGGGCTTAGCCGGTCAAGCATTGATTGGACCCACATAGCCCGTGGTATTTAATGGTAGTCGGTGATACCATCTAGTTCAGAATCTTAAAGAAAGAAAGTACTGTTTTATTTTACTTGGAATCACAATCGATATTTTTTCATATTGCTTGATCTTTACTTAATGATTATTCCCTTTATAATGTCTATATTGCCTTCTACTTGTTATGTATGCCAATACATTCCACTTATTGACCGTCTCTGTGCGGCTACCTCTTTTCATGATGTAGGTTCAGAGGCTTATTCTCGTGGCACTAAGCAGTAGTAGGTTCGTCCGGACAGCTAGTAACAAGTGGTGAGCCCTCCATCTTTTGGAAGGCAGATATTTCTCTCATTAGACTCTAGTTAGCTATTTTTATGGTACAGTCGGGGCCATGTTCCAGCTTAGGATTGTTATTCATTATGGTAGAGGCTTCGTAAATTGAGTCGGTTAACTGTTCATATGTATTACTTTCAAGACTTGGATATAAGTACTATTTAAGTTGAACGTTATATTTATGGGCCTAATTTTCCGCACTTTATCAATAACTATGCTTATAATGTAATGTTAAGGGGTCTTCTCGGGCCAGCAATGGTCAGGGATACCCGTTATGTCCAGGGCCACGGCTCGAATCGTGAAAAACTTGGTATCAGAGAATGGTTCAGGGTCCCACGAAGTTTATGAAGCCGTGTCGAGTAGATTTCTTTTTATGGGTGTGTAGTGCACCATACTTATAAACGGGAGGCTATAAGACATTTAGGAATGTTTCTCTTTCTTTATGTTCTAAGTTTGTGCCTGAAAGTATAGTTCTAAGAAAATTCTTCTAACTCCTACTTTCCACGTTTCAGAATATGCCTCCAAGAAGTGCTAATGGCCAAAGGAATTCACTTGAAACCTCCACCCCCACACTGAAATGGTTCGTTCTACTCATGGGATGCGGAACCAAAATGCACTTCTGACACCACTGCTCCTACTTGGGTCCTACCAATCCCGACTAGTCCTCCTCGAGCTCCCAGGCCTAGCACTTTGCAAGCTAAGCTCCCACAGGGTGAAGTTTCTAATGTTGAGTTCAGGCAGACTATCCATATGCTTGCTCAGATTGTGTCGTCTCAATCCCACTAATCGGGAAATACTGGTTCTGCTTTTGGTTCATTGGATGTTACTCGGGTTGTCCAGTTTATGTGGCTACATCCACCGACCTTCACGGGATCCAAATTTGAGGAAGATCCTCAGGGATTCATTGATGAAATGGAATAGCTTTTCAGGGTGTGTATGCAAGTGATATAGAAAGGGTAGAGTTTGCAGCCTACCAGTTGAAAGAGATGACATGTCAGTGGTATGATGAATGGGAGCAGTATAAGGGTGAAGATACTGAGCCGACAGTTTGGAAAGAATTTTCTATGGCCTTTCTCGATCACTTCTTTCCTCAGGATTTGAGGGAGGCTAAGGCTGAGGAGTTTGTGAACTTGAAACAGGAAAATATGAGCGTCAAGGAGTATGCATTAATATTTACTTAGTTATCTCTCTATGCTCCAGAGTTGGTATCCAATATGAGAGCTCAAATGAGAAAGTTTGCTTCAGGCCTCTCTGATGATTTGATACTAGAGAGTAAAGGGGCAATGCTAAAAAACGACATGGACATATCCAGGTTAGTAGTTTACATGCAGCAGGTAGAGGATGAAAAGAAAAGGCAGGCTGAGGCCAAAGACTGAAAGAATTAGAGGGCTAGGCCAGCATATCAGGAAGCAAGCCAATAGCATGGTGGAAAGGGAGGTAGACATTGGCCCAAAAAGAAATCTTGGGGACATGCTCATTCATCAGCTAGTGCACCTGCCCCTTAACCTTCGGGTGACCAATGTTTTCAGCCTAGAAATAGTCTCAAAATGCAGGGTACTCAGTCCCAGGGCAGTGTGGTCCAGCCAAATCCATCCTATGCTCCTTTCCTCACCTGTGGTAAGGTCCACATGGGTAAAGGTGTGTATTATAGATGTGGATAGCCCGGTCATATTCATAGGGACTGTCCAAAAGCAAAAGGGACATTTATGGACAGCAAGGCCCCAGCTGCTACTTCTTTATCCCCAGCTTAAAAGGGGACTACTTCTGGTATAGGCGGGGGTAAGAACTATCTGTACGCTTTATATACTCGCCAGGACTCAAAGGCCTTACAAGATGTTATCACAGATATGTTACAGGTTTTCTCCTGTGATGTTTGTGTGCTACTTGATCCCGATTCTACTCTGTATTATGTGACCCCTTATATGGATGTAAATTTTAATTTTGGTCCCGAGAATATTTCTGATCCCTTCTCAGTCTCTACTCCTATTGGTGAGTCTATTATTGCTAGGAGGGTCTATAGGAATTGTATTGTGTCAATTTTTCATTGTGATACTGGGATGGATTTGGTAAAGCTTGATATGGTAGATTTTGATCTTATTCTGGGAATGGATTGGCTCCACTCTTGTTATGCCACTCTGGATTGTAGAACCAGAAAAGTCACCTTCCATTTTCCAATAAACCGGTCCTTGAATGAGAGGGTAGCCCTATAGTACCAAAGGGGAAGTTCATCTCTTATCTTAGTTCCCGAAAAATGATTTCTAAAGGTTGTTTGTACCATTTAGTTCAGGTTAAGGATTCTAGCATTGAAAGTCCCTCACTCCAGTCTGTTCATGTGGTAAATGAATTTCCTGAAGTTTTTTGGGAAGATCTTCCTAGAATTTCTCCTGATAGGAAAATAGATTTTGGGATTGATCTCCTACCTTATACTCGTCCCATTTCCATCCCACCATATAGAATGGCTCCAATGGAGCTAAAAGAGTTAAAGGAATAGTTGAAAGACCTATTTGATAAGGGATTCATCCATCCTAGTGTCTCTCCTTGGGGTGCTCCTGTACTTTTCATGTGCAAGAAAGATGGGTCTCTTCGTATGTGTATTAATTGCCACTATTTAATGTAACACCTCGTACTTTTATAACCTCACTTGATACCTTGGATCATACCTACATAGGTGTTGAGATGCCATGCATATGTGTTTTATAGTGTCCTTGGTGAAACATTTGATATCGGATTTAACATGTGCGATTAGATCTTCGTAGGAGGTGTGTTGTTGTAACACCCCGTCCATTCCCGAACCTATTTTAGTACCATAACATTTATGGAATTATTTAAACATGAGATTGTGGGGGTATTATACATGTAATTAGTTGGGCTAAATTAATTTTATGCCATTGGGCTCAAATGAGGCCCAAATATTAGCTTGAATACATGGCCCAACAAGAAGGAAAAAGATCCATTCTTCCATATTTGACCCATTCAACATAATATTTAATATTGATAATTGGATAAGAAGAGATTTGAGGGCCTATAAAGCATGGAAAAATCAGATTTTATTCATGCTTCCACACATGTCCCATTCTAGACTTTTCTACAACATTATTTCTTCAACCAAACCCTAAGCTTTCATCTTTTGGTCCAAGATCACTCTTTGCAATTTTGGTAAGCATTTATTATTATTATGTAATATATTTATTGCATGAGAGATGGTGTATAACATGTTGGTTATGTTGGTGATGTGTTGAGAATTCTCACTATGTGTGAAATACTACATGTTGGCTCAAATCGGCAAGGAGTTTTGTCTTATAAAATTGGGAATAGACTTGTGGTCTTGAAGGAGGTGGATTTGGTGGATTGAATATGAATATGTATGGATTGGTTATGTCTTTACTTTGTTCTCCTTTATGTGTAACACTTGGAATTGTTTTAGCAAATTTGTTCATGGAATTGATGGCGTAATGTAAGGAAAATGTCATTTTGGTAATGTTATGTGTTATGTGAGACCATGGATGATTGTTGGCATGTTATATGGTAAAAAATATGTTCAAATGAGTTTGGTTATGATCATGGACCATTTATGGCATTAAAAGACCCAAAAAGAAGCCATTTCGGACCAAACGGGCATCCGCCCCCGCAGACGGAGGCATCTGCGGGCGCAGATGCCACTGGCTGCTTCCAGAGGGCACCTGCGTGCGCATCTCAGCTACCTACGTGCGCAGGTGGCAGCGCAGGTCAGCCCAGATTTTGGTTTTGTGTGTTTTCGTCTCTAGTTGATCCCCCGAAGCCCCGATACCCTTTTTGGATGTAATTAACAACTTGTGATGTCGTTGTAATGACTTTAAAGTATCATATGAAGGAATGTTGGACTGTATTAAATGTGGATAGTTGTTTATATGTTGTTATGAGGCAAATTGATAGAGTAAGTATGACAGAAGGATAATGGGAAGGCATAAAGGGTAAGTGAGATGCGAAATGCTATTGTTGAACGAAATCTTGGTCAATGTGTGTAATGTGAAGGTGTTGTTGGTATGATAATGTAGTGAGTTGTATTGTAAGGAGTGAAATGGAGTTATATGGCGGTCATATAGTTCATTGTCGTTTTGTACACTTATACGGAAAATGATCGTTAACAATAGTTTCATTGTGGACTTGTATTGTAGAGTGAAACATAAGGAAGAAGCTGGACTATTGTATCTTCATATAAGCTTGTGTATGCATATTAAGATGCAAAGGTATGTAAGGTTATTCTTCTATATCTTTCTGCAACATATGGTGTTCACATTGTCATAGTACTCATTTGATTCCGAAATACCCTAAGGTATTCCGTATCCGAGAATTGACTAGAGTTACTCATATGTTCCTTATTCATTAGTCAATGGTGAATCATATGACTCAGGACCATTGGTTGAATTGTGTTCACTGGCTAACATGTCAAAAGTTCCAAATGTTCTAAGATATCCTATTTCCGGTTACCAAGGGTAATGGTCGCATATTTCTTCCACATTGCTCACTTGTGAATCACATGTCTCATATGCATTGATAAGGTTCCAAAAGCTCAATAGTGGTTATGTTCATGTGTCTTAATTAGTGCTCATTGTCCTAAGGTCCCAAAAGTGTTGTTCTATAGTAGTCCAACTAAGGTTGATATAATGTTTTACTCCTAGACGAATCATGACCCACTTAGTTCTTATTTACGACGGAAGTTCTTAAGTTGTCATATGTTGTAGATCCTAAGAGAATTATCCCAACAAGAGCAATGAGGTAAAGAGAGCTTGTTTAGTGGAATAGCATTGTTCCAATCATGTTATGAGTCCAAATTCCAATAGAGTTATATAAATGTCTCATATTCAGTAGAAATGTTCCAAAAGTCCGATGAGGTTATGTTCCAAGGTTACAATAGTGGCTATACTCATGTATCTTATCCATTGATTATTGTCCAATAGTTCCAATAATGTTATGTCTCCAACAAGGAAATCTTTCCAATAATGGTTATTCACATGTTACTTACTCGTTGATTATTGATCCAAAGCTGTAAACAAAGTTGTGACTAGCATTGTATTAATCTCTCAAAGGCAAGGAAAGAAGTAGTGTGCAAGTTAATATAATTAATCCTCACAAGTGAAGATGTCGACCTCATGAAGTAAAAGAGTGAAGTGAAATGTGTAGATAAGGGTGTGCTTAAGTAATGTCATGATCTCTAATGTGTCACTCTCTTAGTTAGGTTAAGGAGATAAGATTGTAAAGAAGTAATGTGCATATGGTTACTTACGTTACATTGAGTATGGATCACAATCTAAAGGGTATAAGTCAAAGAGGGAATAAATCCCAATATTATGCTATGTTATATATTATTATGATTATCCACCTATAAGGTGATGAACGGTATATATATATGATTATCCACCTATAAGGTGATGAGCGGTATATTATTATTATGATTATCCACCTATAAGGTGATGAACGGTATATATGATTGTCCACCTATAAGGTGATGAACGGTATTATATTGAGATCTACAGAGTAAAGATAGTTGTAAAAGAAAGAATAGAAGTTGTATATCCCGTGCATGAATACAAATATGGAGGTTATTAAAAGAGTTATGATGATAAGAATAAATGACCAAGTGATGGAAATAATAGAAGTAATGAACCAGGTTCCACATATTTCACAGACAGTGGTATATCCATATTGATTATTCTCTTACGCTTAATTTTTCTTGAAAGTACTTATGTATTTTTGTACAGTTTCATATAGCCTTACATACTCAGTACATTCTTTGTACTGACCCCTCTTGGGGACTTACCTTACATGTTGCAGGTGCAGAAATTAGTAGACCTCCACGGTAGGTTGCGGACCATTTGCAGAGTATGGGTGAGCTCCAGTTGCTTCGGGGCTTCCCAAGTCACATGTATACATTAAATTTTGGTATTTTGTAAATATTGTATAGACATGGTCATGTATCTACTAGAGGCTTTGTAGACGTATGTGGGGAGATGAAAGTAAAGGATGTATGTTCATTTTGACGCTATGGCCCTAACGGCCAAAGTTTTGTATATTGCATATGTTATCACGAGTTCCACCTTTGATATTTAATTACATGATATAAAGTGAGATGCATACGCGATCGTACATATAGGAGTACTTGAGCAAAGATTGGTTCTCTCGAGCCTCATCGGCTTCGGGTGCCAGTACGGCCCGAATGGGATTCGGGGCGTGACAAAAGTGGTATCAGAGCAGTTCGTTCTAAGGGGTGTCTACAAAGCCGTGTCTGAGTAGAGTCTTGCTTATGGATGTGTTGCGCGCCACATTTATAAGTAGGAGGCTACGGGACATTTAGGAGTTGTTTCTTTTCTTTATTCCTATATCGTGCAATAGAGCCATTGTCATAGGTGGAATTACATCTGACCATTGAAATTGGTTTTCTTTGATATAGTACAATGCCGATTACCAGACAAGATAGGGGCAAAGACAAGCGAGTAGACATGTTGGCAGGGGAAGGAAGTGGTAAATCACCACCCGACCCAGCTAGACAATATGGGGCTGAAACTGAGTTCCCGGAATCACCTGTTAATGTTATGAAGCAAGAGTTACAGGATTTGAAAAATGCAGTGCATCTGTTGACTCAAATAGTGGCTGTACAAACTCAGGGACGAGTTGGTTCAGTGACAAGTGATGATGATGCGACTAGGATAGCTAGTCGAAGAACACAGGATTTCCTGAAATTGGATCCTCCCACATTTACCGGGTCCGATCTTAATGAAGATCCGCAAGACTTTATGGATCAAATTCAAAGAGCTTTAGATGTTATGCATGTGACTGGTGCAGAAACAGTGGAGCTTGCAGCGTATAGACTAAAAGGAGAGGCTATACTATGGTATGAAGATTGGAAACGATCCAGGGGTATCGGTACACCTCCAGCTAGTTGGGAGGAATTCAGAGAGGCATTCCTTGACCATTATCTCCCATATGAGATCCGCGAGGCTCGTGCGGATCAGTTTTTAAATCTTCTTCAAGGAAATATGAGTGTCAGGGAGTACAGTCTTCGATTTAATTCGTTGGCTAGATACGCTCCTAATATGGTAGCGACTATGGCTGATAGGGTTCATCGGTATGTAGACAGATTAGAGCCATACTTGGTAAGGGACTGTACTATTGCTGCTTTAAATAAAGATATGGATATAGCTAGAATACAAGCCTTCGCGCAAAAGATGGAGGATCAAAGGCAAAGGAGAGGGATACAAGAATTTGAAGAAGGGCCATCAAAGAGGACGAGATTTGTGGGACAGTTCATGGCGTCCCCAGGAGGATTTGGGCCCCAAATTTTTCCTACACCGCCCAGACCATCAGTTTCTTATCAGACAACAGGCAATCCATCTCAATTGCGCAGGTTTAGAGACAGTCAGACCGGACAAAGTAGTGAGACTCGGAATTCACAGACAGTGGGGTATAGGGAACAAGGAAGTATGGGCCAATCGAGGTCTTCTCGCTGGCTGTGCCAGCGCTGTGGAAAGTTTCATTCAGGAGAATGTTGGCTTGAAACAAATGTTTACTTCTGGTGTGGTAAGTCAGGGCATCTGAAGAAAGAATGTCCACAGAGAGTCACGGGTGGTATGACACGACCTACAGGGTCAGCAGAGTTTGGAGGCTCTCCTTGATATCTTGACAGGTATGTTATCTATAGTTTTATATAATGAATATGCATCAATTGATCCGGGTGTTTCCCTATCATTATGTTAATCCATTGACTGTTAAAATTAATAGTCCAGACATTTGAGGTGGCCACGCCAGTTGGTGAATTTCTTATAGCTAAAAGAGTATGTCACAATCGTATCGTAAATGTTGTGATCACGTTACCTTGATTAATTTTATTGAGATGGAGATGATAGATTTTAATGTCACAATGGGTATGACATGGTTGGCTTTTTGCTAGACCACAATAGATTGCCGAGCAAAGAAACTACATTTTCATTTTTTCCACAAAGAATTTTCTTGAATGGAAGGGTACATATTTTGCTTAGTTAAAGTGAAGGATACCAAAGTTAAAGTTACTAATGTGAAAGATACTAGTTTACCCCCATAGGGTGTGCCAGTGTAAATTGTATCAACGAGGGATGACACAGCGAGAATGTGCATTCATTATAGGCAAAGGATTGAAGTGTCAGGAAGATTTTATGTATCGAATATATATATACGAGCTAAAGAACTGCATTGTGGTGAAGCACATCATTCATGATATGCCATTTAGTAGGTAGGAATCAATATGTACCATGATTTGGAAGAAGAGTAATGATTGATAGGTTGACTAAGTTAACACATTTGTGGAAATCTTTTCAAGAAGAAGTTGGGGACCCAAGTGAATGTAAGCATGGCTTTTTCATTTTCACATAAGAGGAGGAACAAGCAAACAGAAGTGGAAAAAAAAAAACTACCTAAGCAAGTATCTATATGAGGACATGTATAGGGATGCATTTGTTACACATGAGACAACATTGTTAACATTCGAGGACGAATGTTCCTAAGGGGGGAAGAATGTAACACCCCGTCCATTCCCGAACCTATTTTAGTACCATAACATTTATGGAATTATTTAAACATGAGATTGTGGGGGTATTATACATGTAATTAGTTGGGCTAAATTAATTTTATGCCATTGGGCTCAAATGAGGCCCAAATATTAGCTTGAATACATGGCCCAACAAGAAGGAAAAAGATCCATTCTTCCATATTTGACCCATTCAACATAATATTTAATATTGATAATTGGATAAGAAGAGATTTGAGGGCCTATAAAGCATGGAAAAATCAGATTTTATTCATGCTTCCACACATGTCCCATTCTAGACTTTTCTACAACATTATTTCTTCAACCAAACCCTAAGCTTTCATCTTTTGGTCCAAGATCACTCTTTGCAATTTTGGTAAGCATTTATTATTATTATGTAATATATTTATTGCATGAGAGATGGTGTATAACATGTTGGTTATGTTGGTGATGTGTTGAGAATTCTCACTATGTGTGAAATACTACATGTTGGCTCAAATCGGCAAGGAGTTTTGTCTTATAAAATTGGGAATAGACTTGTGGTCTTGAAGGAGGTGGATTTGGTGGATTGAATATGAATATGTATGGATTGGTTATGTCTTTACTTTGTTCTCCTTTATGTGTAACACTTGGAATTGTTTTAGCAAATTTGTTCATGGAATTGATGGCGTAATGTAAGGAAAATGTCATTTTGGTAATGTTATGTGTTATGTGAGACCATGGATGATTGTTGGCATGTTATATGGTAAAAAATATGTTCAAATGAGTTTGGTTATGATCATGGACCATTTATGGCATTAAAAGACCCAAAAAGAAGCCATTTCGGACCAAACGGGCATCCGCCCCCGCAGACGGAGGCATCTGCGGGCGCAGATGCCACTGGCTGCTTCCAGAGGGCACCTGCGTGCGCATCTCAGCTACCTACGTGCGCAGGTGGCAGCGCAGGTCAGCCCAGATTTTGGTTTTGTGTGTTTTCGTCTCTAGTTGATCCCCCGAAGCCCCGATACCCTTTTTGGATGTAATTAACAACTTGTGATGTCGTTGTAATGACTTTAAAGTATCATATGAAGGAATGTTGGACTGTATTAAATGTGGATAGTTGTTTATATGTTGTTATGAGGCAAATTGATAGAGTAAGTATGACAGAAGGATAATGGGAAGGCATAAAGGGTAAGTGAGATGCGAAATGCTATTGTTGAACGAAATCTTGGTCAATGTGTGTAATGTGAAGGTGTTGTTGGTATGATAATGTAGTGAGTTGTATTGTAAGGAGTGAAATGGAGTTATATGGCGGTCATATAGTTCATTGTCGTTTTGTACACTTATACGGAAAATGATCGTTAACAATAGTTTCATTGTGGACTTGTATTGTAGAGTGAAACATAAGGAAGAAGCTGGACTATTGTATCTTCATATAAGCTTGTGTATGCATATTAAGATGCAAAGGTATGTAAGGTTATTCTTCTATATCTTTCTGCAACATATGGTGTTCACATTGTCATAGTACTCATTTGATTCCGAAATACCCTAAGGTATTCCGTATCCGAGAATTGACTAGAGTTACTCATATGTTCCTTATTCATTAGTCAATGGTGAATCATATGACTCAGGACCATTGGTTGAATTGTGTTCACTGGCTAACATGTCAAAAGTTCCAAATGTTCTAAGATATCCTATTTCCGGTTACCAAGGGTAATGGTCGCATATTTCTTCCACATTGCTCACTTGTGAATCACATGTCTCATATGCATTGATAAGGTTCCAAAAGCTCAATAGTGGTTATGTTCATGTGTCTTAATTAGTGCTCATTGTCCTAAGGTCCCAAAAGTGTTGTTCTATAGTAGTCCAACTAAGGTTGATATAATGTTTTACTCCTAGACGAATCATGACCCACTTAGTTCTTATTTACGACGGAAGTTCTTAAGTTGTCATATGTTGTAGATCCTAAGAGAATTATCCCAACAAGAGCAATGAGGTAAAGAGAGCTTGTTTAGTGGAATAGCATTGTTCCAATCATGTTATGAGTCCAAATTCCAATAGAGTTATATAAATGTCTCATATTCAGTAGAAATGTTCCAAAAGTCCGATGAGGTTATGTTCCAAGGTTACAATAGTGGCTATACTCATGTATCTTATCCATTGATTATTGTCCAATAGTTCCAATAATGTTATGTCTCCAACAAGGAAATCTTTCCAATAATGGTTATTCACATGTTACTTACTCGTTGATTATTGATCCAAAGCTGTAAACAAAGTTGTGACTAGCATTGTATTAATCTCTCAAAGGCAAGGAAAGAAGTAGTGTGCAAGTTAATATAATTAATCCTCACAAGTGAAGATGTCGACCTCATGAAGTAAAAGAGTGAAGTGAAATGTGTAGATAAGGGTGTGCTTAAGTAATGTCATGATCTCTAATGTGTCACTCTCTTAGTTAGGTTAAGGAGATAAGATTGTAAAGAAGTAATGTGCATATGGTTACTTACGTTACATTGAGTATGGATCACAATCTAAAGGGTATAAGTCAAAGAGGGAATAAATCCCAATATTATGCTATGTTATATATTATTATGATTATCCACCTATAAGGTGATGAACGGTATATATATATGATTATCCACCTATAAGGTGATGAGCGGTATATTATTATTATGATTATCCACCTATAAGGTGATGAACGGTATATATGATTGTCCACCTATAAGGTGATGAACGGTATTATATTGAGATCTACAGAGTAAAGATAGTTGTAAAAGAAAGAATAGAAGTTGTATATCCCGTGCATGAATACAAATATGGAGGTTATTAAAAGAGTTATGATGATAAGAATAAATGACCAAGTGATGGAAATAATAGAAGTAATGAACCAGGTTCCACATATTTCACAGACAGTGGTATATCCATATTGATTATTCTCTTACGCTTAATTTTTCTTGAAAGTACTTATGTATTTTTGTACAGTTTCATATGGCCTTACATACTCAGTACATTCTTTGTACTGACCCCTCTTGGGGACTTACCTTACATGTTGCAGGTGCAGAAATTAGTAGACCTCCACGGTAGGTTGCGGACCATTTGCAGAGTATGGGTGAGCTCCAGTTGCTTCGGGGCTTCCCAAGTCACATGTATACATTAAATTTTGGTATTTTGTAAATATTGTATAGACATGGTCATGTATCTACTAGAGGCTTTGTAGACGTATGTGGGGAGATGAAAGTAAAGGATGTATGTTCATTTTGACGCTATGGCCCTAACGGCCAAAGTTTTGTATATTGCATATGTTATCACGAGTTCCACCTTTGATATTTAATTACATGATATAAAGTGAGATGCATACGCGATCGTACATATAGGAGTACTTGAGCAAAGATTGGTTCTCTCGAGCCTCATCGGCTTCGGGTGCCAGTACGGCCCGAATGGGATTCGGGGCGTGACAGTTGTGATTTCGTGGAGCATTTGGGTAAGAACTCGCACACATTTTAACCTCATTTGGTGACTTTAAGTCATGTCTAATTGATGGTTAAGATCACTAAGCAAGTATTTTGTAGTGTTTTGATAAGGAATTGGACGATACGTAAACATTGGATAAGTGGCCGGAAATTTCAGCACTTTGCTGAAACTTGCGCCACTACCCTGTTTTAGGGGTGTGGCGCAAGCCACCTGCAACCCAAAACTTCATAGAAGGCTTCATTCTTGCGCCACTACCCTGTTTCAGGGGTGTGGCGCAAGGCACAACACTTATGCCCTTTCCGGCGTCGTTTCGTAACGCAATTCTACGACGATTTCTCGATGGTTTATTTTGGATCTTTGGAGTTATTTGAGCATTGTTAAGGCTACAAACACTTCAATATACTCCTACATACTCCTACATGATCAAATCATGAAATGTGAATAGTGATCCAAAATGTTCAATGAAGCCAAGGGCGACTAGAATTCCAATTTTTGCGATCGAAAGGACGAATGAGAAATGTTTAAAAGAATATTGTCGTGACATTATGGAATTATGTAAACATGAGATATATGGTGAATAATACATGGAAGTTCATGGATATGTGTTATTGGGCCCAATTTGAGGCCCAAAAATGGAAGAAAATACATGGGCCCAAAGGCAAAAATGATCCATTCTTTCAATAATTGACCAAGTGAACATATCACTTAATGCCACATGTGGCTAAGGATGACCTTGAGTCTATATAAATCCCCCAACATCAGATTTTATTCCCCAAAGCCTCTCATAACTTTTGGCTAATATCACAAACATTTCTTTCATTTCCAAACCCTAAAGCAAATAAACCCTAAGGCATATTTGGACAAGATCAACATATTCCAAGCTTTGGTAAGTGTTTATTCTCATGGATTAACATATTATATGCATGGGAGATTATGTATATTATGCTAGTTGGGTTGGCAAGGTGATGAATAGTGTATTTTTGCCTTTGGTGAAAGATGTGTCATCTTGGTAATTTGAACTTGAATTAGGCCTTGTGCCTTTGATGAAAAAGCATGGCATGGACAAAATATGAACATGTATGGTGTTATTTTTGGTCTTAAACTTGTTCTTGTCTAAAAGTGGAAATTATGGGATTTCGGCCGATATGTGTTATGAGTTGTAAGGTGCTTTGATGGATTATTTGTGATGTGTTATGGATAAGAAAGTGTAAAGGAGAAATATTGTGGTGAAATGTATTGATTTTCATGTATTGGTCAATGTTGGGAATATTATGGAATTTTTGGAATAATAGTATGATCAATGGTTTTGTCAAGGGGAAATGACATGCTTAAAGCCAAACATGTAATTTATTGACATGGTATGCATTTGTTAAGTAATTGGTGGTTAATGTGAATTTCATTATATATTTGTAGAGTGACACATAAAGAAGGAGAGGGCTTATTATCTACGCATCTAAGGTTGTATATTCGTATTGCGAATCCAAGGTATGCAAGGTTACTTTGTCCGTATCTTTCTACGGCCAATAGTGTTCACATTGACATTTCACTAGTTCTATTCCGAAATGTACTAAGGTATCCCATATGCACTTATCCATGGTCATTGTCATATATTTCCTACTCATTGAACAATTGTGAATTCCATTTCTCATATTCATGGTTAATGTTCCAAAAGCTCAAATATGGTTATGTTCCAATGTTTCAATAGTGACTATACTTATGTCTCTTGTTCATGGATTATTGTCCAATGGTTCCAATGGTATCATGGTGCTAGTAATGTTATATTTCTCATTGATATTTATTCACATGTCCTTCACTCATTGGTCAATGATTCAAAGTTTCCAACAATGTTATGTTCCAAAGTTCCAAAGTGATGTTATGACTAGCAAAGTATCAATCTCAAAGTAATGAACAAAGTAATGCAAATGTGGTCAATGATCAAGTACGGGTGGCAAGTCTAGGGGCGTAAGCCTAGCTCGACTCGATCCCGAGGTTTGGATTTATGGGTGGCAAGTCTAAGGGCATAAGCCTAGCTCGACTCGATCCCGATGCATTGATGTATGGGTGGCAAGTCTAGGGGCATAAGCCTAGCTCGACTCGATACCAACACAATGATATGATATGAAAGACCCACTGATCAATCGGGGCCCGGGCACATTGTGATATGTAATGACAAGTGAGTATTGAGATAAAGAAAGTAATGAAAGTAATGAAAGCAATCCACATGGTTTCCAAAATGCAACATGGTGACTTAATCACATTGATTATTCATATGTTTTGAGTTCATTGGCATGTTCATTGAAATATTCATGTGTTGTACAGTTTCATCTGAGCCTTGCATACTCAGTACGTATTTCGTACTGAACCCTCTCGGGGAATTTACCTTACTTGTTGCAGGCGCAGGTCCAGTAGGCCTCCTCAGTAGACTGCCAGTGTTAGCGGTTCTTTGGTGAGCTCCAGCTCATTCGGGGCTTCTCCGAGTCAGAGTGTATATATGTTTTGGTATTGTACATGTTGTATAAACCGGGGACTTATCCCGACTTATGGTTCATTTTGGTCAATGCTCTTGTTAGAGGCTTTTGTAGACAGATGTGGGAGTATCAGTGTAAAGGACATATGTTGTTTTGACTGGATGGCCTCAACGGCCAAGTTTCATATGTATGTATAAAATTATGTCCCATGTCTTCCTTTTTTCTTCTTTCATGTTCTTCCGTACTAGTGGTTATGATTATGTGGTGCATATGAGTGAACATAGGCAAAGGTTGGTTCTCTCGGGCCTTACCGGCTACGGGTGCCAATCATGTCTCGATGGGATTCAGGGCGTGACAAAAGTGTATCAGAGCAGTCGGTCTAAGGATGTCTACAAAGCCGTGTCTGAGTAGAGTCTTACTTATCGATGTGTTGTACACCACATTTATAAGTAGGAGGCTACGGGATATTTAGGATGTTGTTTCTTTCCTTCATTCTAGATCGTGCAATAGAGCCAATGTTGTCAATTGCATTGTATCTGATCTTGGTAATTGTTTTTCTCTAGTATAGTCAAAATGCCGAACACTAGAAGAGGAAGAGGAAAAGGTAAAAGTAAGCTGATAGATAGACTTGCTGGGGAAGGAGCAAGTAGACCACCACCTGAGCAAGTTGATCAAGATGGGGCTGAAACTGTGTTCGCAACGCGAGCTTCTTCTACTTCTTCAGCTCCCGAAGAGCCGAGAAGAAGGGAAGTGCCCGTGGAACCACCGACGAATGCCACAGATCAGGATCTTAGGAATACTGTACAGATGTTGACACAGTTAGTGGCGGCAAAAAGCCAGGTAAGAGCTGGTGCGATGGTACATGATAATGATGCAGCTAGAATGGCAAGTCGCAGAACACAGGATTTCTTGAAACTGGACCCTCCTATTTTCACAGGGGCAGATCCAAAAGCAGATCCACAGGACTTCGTGGATCAAATTCAGAGGGCTTTGGAAGTTATGCATGTGACAGGGGTAGAGACGGTTGAACATGCTGCGTATAGGTTGAAAGGAGAAGCAATATTGTGGTACGAGGATTGGAAGAAATCCCGTGATATTGATGCAACCCCACCTACTTGGGAAGCATTTAAAATGGCTTTCCTTGATCATTACTTGCCCTATGAGATCCGTGAGGCACGTGCGGATCAATTCCTAAATCTCCGTCAAGGAAATTTGAGTGTCAGAGAATATAGCTTGCAATTTAATTCCTTGGCTCGATATGCGCCAAATATTGTGGCTACGATGACAAACAGGGTCCATAGATACGTGGACAGACTAGAGCCATACTTGGTGAGAGATTACACTATTGCGGCCTTGAATAGGGACATGGACATTGCTCGAATCCAAGCCTTTGCCCAGAAAATGGAAGATCAACGACAGAGACAAAGGGTACATGAATTCGATAGGGGACAGTCCAAAAGGGCTAGACCTATGGGACCACCTATGATGTCCCAAGGAGGATCTAGGCCCCGCATGTTTCCTAGACCACCTAGACCATCGTTCTCATATTCCACAGGTGGTGCTTATTCACAGTCTCGAGGGTTTAGAGGTGGTTCAGCAGGGCAAAGTAGTGGGGTTCATGGCTCACAGGCAGCAGGTTTCCCTCGTCAGCAGTGTCCACACTGCGGGCATATGCACACAGGTCCATGTCGGACAGGGACGAATGTCTGCTTTTGGTGTGGTATGCCGGGACATATAGCGAGAGAGTGTCCACAGCGGAGCATGGGTGGTATAGCACGACCAGCTGGGTCGGCTGTTGCATTTTCAGCATCGGTTCCTTCACAGGGCCGAGGGGTGCAGCCTATTGGTCGAGGTAGAGGTGCCAGAGGAGCAGCCAGTACTAGCGGGGTCCAGAATCGCACTTATGCTTTGGTGGACCGCCAGAATTCAGAGGCTTCCCCTGATGTTGTCACAGGTACATTATCCATATTCTCACATAATGTATATACACTAATTGACCCAGGTTCTACATTTTCCTATGTTACTCCATTGGTTGCTGCCAAATTTGCAAAGGCACCGGAATTATTAAAATTAAATCAATTGAAGTGTCTACACTGGTTGGTGAATATATTGTTGCAAAGAGAGTGTATCGTAACTGTGTGGTAACTGTGTGTGCTCATGATACGTTGGCCGATCTCATTGAATTGGACATGGTGGATTTTGATGTAATTATGGGCATGGATTGGTTGGCCTCTTGTTATGCTACGGTAGATTGCCGGGCCAAGAAGGTGCAATTTTGTTTTCCGCAAGAAAATGTTCTTGAATGGCAGGGTAATGTAGGGGCACCACGAGGGAGATTTATTTCCTATTTGAAAGCCAGAAAAATGATTGCTAAAGGATACATATGTCATTTGGTACGAGTGAAAGATAATGATGTGGAACCATTAACTCCACAGTCCGTACCGGTAGTCAATGAATTTCTAGATGTATTCCCAGAGGATCTCCCAGGTTTACCCCTAGAACGGGAAGTAGAATTTGGCATTGATGTGATTCCAGGCACTCAGCCTATTTCTATCCCTCCCTATAGAATGGCTCCAGCGGAACTGCGTGAATTGAAGGAGCAATTGAAAGATTTGCTGGATAAAGGCTTCATTAGGCCTAGTATGTCCCCGTGGGGTGCACCGGTATTATTTGTGCGAAAGAAAGATGGCACCTTGAGAATGTGCATCGACTATCGGCAACTGAATAAAGTAACGATCAAGAACAAATATCCCCTCCCTCGAATTGATGATTTGTTTGATCAGTTACAGGGTGCCAAGTGTTTCTCAAAGATTGACTTGAGATCGGGTTACCATCAAGTCAGAGTTAGAGAGGAGGATGTACCCAAGACAGCTTTTCGAACACGGTATGGCCATTATGAATTTTTAGTTATGTCCTTTGGACTGACAAATGCACCGGCTGTGTTTATGGATTTGATGAACAGGGTGTTTAAGCCATTCCTAGACGTGTTCGTGACAGTTTTTATAGATGACATCCTTGTTTATTCAAGATCACCAGAAGACCATGCTTATCACTTACGGCAAGTGTTGCAAATTCTCCGTGAGCGTAAGTTGTATGCAAAATTCTCCAAATGTGAGTTTTGGTTAAAATCATTCGCGTTCTTGGGTCACATTATATCAGATGAAGGCATACAGGTTGATACCCAAAAGATAGAGGCAGTGAAAAACTGGCCAAGACCTACGACACCCACAGAGATTCGCAGTTTTCTTGGTTTGGCAGGTTATTATCGGAGATTTGTAGAAGGGTTTGCGTCTATTGCAGCACCATTAACAAAGTTAACTCACAAGGCAATTAAGTTTCAATGGAATGATGCCTGTGAAAGAGGGTTTCAAAAATTGAAAAATAAGTTGACTTCCACACCAGTGTTAGTACTTCCTGAGGGTACAGAGGGCTATGCAGTGTATTGTGATGCTTCCGGGATTGGTCTCGGATGTGTGTTGATGCAGCATGGTAGGGTGATAGCATATGCCTCACGACAGTTGCGGCCACATGAGAAAAACTATCCCACACATGATCTTGAATTGGCAGCTATAGTTTTTGCTTTAAAGATATGGCGTCATTATTTATATGGGGTTCACGTTGACATCTATACGGATCACAAAAGCCTGCAATATCTTTTTAAGCAAAAGGAACTCAATTTGAGGCAACGAAGGTGGTTGGAGCTTTTAAAAGATTATGACATTGATATTCTTTATCACCCAGGCAAAGTAAATGTCGTAGCTGATGCCTTGAGCCGTAAGGCAGTCGAAAGCACTAGTGGTCAGTTGAATGAAAAGCGTGAGATAATCAAAGATTTGAATCAATTAGCCAGCTTTGGAGTTCGCCTTATAGAAACGTCAGATGATAGAGTTATGGTGCAGAATGCAGCAGAATCCTCCTTGATAGCTGAAGTGAAAGAAAAGCAATTTGCGGATTCTATTTTATTACAGCTAAAGGAAAATGTGCAGCAGAATTTGACCAAGGCATTTGATATTACACCGGAAGGGGTACTTCAATGTCAAGGGAGGTTATGTGTACCGGACGTAGATGAACTGAGGACACGAATAATGACAGAAGCGCATCATTAGCGTTATTCCATTCACCCGGGTGCTACAAAAATGTACCATGAATTGAAAGAAGTGTATTGGTAGGGCAACATGAAAAGAACATTGCAGAATTTGTCGCGCAATGCCCAAATTGTCAACAAGTGAAAGTGGAACATCAGAAACCAGGAGGTTACATGCAATGTATCAATCTTCCAGTCTGGAAGTGGGATATGATTAATATGGATTTTATTACGGGTTTGCCTCGTACATTGCGGAAGTTTGATTCGATATGGGTCATAGTAGACCGACTTACTAAATCAGTGCATTTTCTACCGATCAAGACGACCTATACAGCTGAGGATTATGCAAAGTTGTATGTAAAGGAGATAGTACGATTGCATGGTATTCCACTTTCTATCATATCAGACAGAGGAGCACAGTTCACAGCACACTTTTGGAAATCTTTTCAGCGAAGTTTAGGTACTAAGGTGAATTTGAGTACGGCTTTCCATCCCCAGACCGATGGACAAGTGGAACGTACTATTCAGACACTTGAAGATATGCTACGAGCTTGTACGTTAGATTTTCAAGGTAGTTGGGATGACCATTTGCCTCTTATTGAATTTGCATATAACAATAGCTATCATTTAAGTATTAAAATGGCACCTTATGAAGCCTTGTATGGAAGGAAATGTAGATCACCAATCGGATGGTTCGAAGCAGGTGAAACTGCTTTACTTGGGCCAGATATTGTTCACCAATCCATGGAGAAAGTTAAAGTTATCCAACAACGGTTACAAACGGCTCAAAGTCGTCACAAGTCATATGCCGATGTTAGAAGAAGAGGGCTTGAATTCGCCATAGGTGATTGGGTATTTTTAAAGGTGTCACCGATGAAAGGGGTAATGCGGTTCGGAAAGAAAGGGAAATTGAGTCCACGTTACATAGGCCCCTATGAAGTTATTAGAAGATTTGGGCAAGTCGCATATGAATTAGCCTTACCTCAAGAACTTTCCTCCGTCCATCCGGTCTTTCATGTGTCGATGATTCGAAAATGCATAGGAGATCCGTCTCGTATTGTTCCCGTAGAGGATGTTCAAGTTACAGAGGATCTCACTTATGAAGAAGTGCCCATTGCTATCCTAGATCGACAAGTAAAGAGATTGAGAAATAAAGACGTAGCATCCGTAAAAGTCCTTTGGAGAAACCAACACGTAGAGGAGATCACATGGGAAGCGGAAGAAAAGATGAAATCCAAGTATCCCCATCTATTTCAAATTGACCAAGAAGTTCACAGTCCAGAGGTGGAACAATAACAAGTAAGTATTTAAAAGCATTATGTGAATATGTATAGGTATGTTAAAGTAAAGATGCATTTGTTGTATATAAGACAATATTGTTAACATTCGAGGACGAATGTTTCTAAGGGGGGAAGAATGTAACACCCCGTACTTTTATAACCTCACTTGATACCTTGGATCATACCTACATAGGTGTTGAGATACCATGCATATGTGTTTTATAGTGTCCTTGGTGAAACATTTGATATCGGATTTAACATGTGCGATTAGATCTTCGTAGGAGGTGTGTTGTGATTTCGTGGAGCATTTGGGTAAGAACTCGCACACATTTTAACCTCATTTGGTGACTTTAAGTCATGTCTAATTGATGGTTAAGATCACTAAGTAAGTATTTTGTAGTGTTTTGATAAGGGATTGGACGATACGTAAACATTGGATAAGTGGCCGGAAATTTCAGCACTTTGCTGAAACTTGCGCCACTACCCTGTTTCAGGGGTGTGGCGCAAGGCACAACACTTATGCCCTTTCCGGCGTCGTTTCGTAATGCAATTCTACGACGATTTCTCGATGGTTTCTTTTGGATCTTTGGAGTTATTTGAGCATTGTTAAAGCTACAAACACTTCAATATACTCCTACATACTCCTACATGATCAAATCATGAAATATGAATAGTGATCCAAAATGTTCAATGAAGCCAAGGGCGACTAGAATTCCAATTTTTGCGATCGAAAGGACGAATGAGAAATGTTTAAAAGAATATTGTCGTGACATTATGGAATTATGTAAACATGAGATATATGGTGAATAATACATGGAAGTTCATGGATATGTGTTATTGGGCCCAATTTGAGGCCCAAAAATGGAAGAAAATACATGGGCCCAAAGGCAAAAATGACCCATTCTTTCAATAATTGACCAAGTGAACATATCACTTAATGCCACATGTGGCTAAGGAGGACCTTGAGTCTATATAAAGCCCCCAACATCAGATTTTATTCCCCAAAGCCTCTCATAACTTTTGGCTAATATCACAAACATTTCTTTCATTTCCAAACCCTAAAGCAAATAAACCCTAAGGCATATTTGGACAAGATCAACATATTCCAAGCTTTGGTAAGTGTTTATTCTCATGGATTAACATATTATATGCATGGGAGATTATGTATATTATGCTAGTTGGGTTGGCAAGGTGATGAATAGTGTATTTTTGCCTTTGGTGAAAGATGTGTCATCTTGGTAATTTGAACTTGAATTAGGCCTTGTGCCTTTGATGAAAAAGCATGGCATGGACAAAATATGAACATGTATGGTGTTATTTTTGGTCTTAAACTTGTTCTTGTCTAAAAGTGGAAATTATGGGATTTCGGCCGATATGTGTTATGAGTTGAATTAAGGTGCTTTGATGGATTATTTGTGATGTGTTATGGATAAGAAAGTGTAAAGGAGAAGTATTGTGGTGAAATGTATTGATTTTCATGTATTGGTCAATGTTGGGAATATTATGGAATTTTTGAAATAATAGTATGATCAATGGTTTTGTCAAGGGGAAATGACATGTTTAAAGCCAAACATGTAATTCATTGACATGGTATGCATTTGTAAAGTAATTGGTGGTTAATGTGAATTTCGTTATATATTTGTAGAGTGACACATAAAGAAGGAGAGGGCTTATTATCTACGCATCTAAGGTTGTATATTCGTATTGCGAATCCAAGGTATGCAAGGTTACTTTGTCCGTATCTTTCTACGGCCAATAGTGTTCACATTGACATTTCACTAGTTCTATTCCGAAATGTACTAAGGTATCCCATATGCACTTATCCATGGTCATTGTCATATATTTCCTACTCATTGAACAATTGTGAATCCCATTTCTCATATTCATGGTTAATGTTCCAAAAGCTCAAATATGGTTATGTTCCAATGTTTCAATAGTGACTATACTTATGTCTCTTGTTCATGGATTATTGTCCAATGGTTCCAATGGTATCATGGTGCTAGTAATGTTATATTTCTCATTGATATTTATTCACATGTCCTTCACTCATTGGTCAATGATTCAAAGTTTCCAACAATGTTATGTTCCAAAGTTCCAAAGTGATGTTATGACTAGCAAAGTATCAATCTCAAAGTAATGAACAAAGTAATGCAAATGTGGTCAATGATCAAGTACGGGTGGCAAGTCTAGGGGCGTAAGCCTAGCTCGACTCGATCCCGAGGTTTGGATTTATGGGTGGCAAGTCTAGGGGCGTAAGCCTAGCTTGACTCGATCCCGATGCATTGATGTATGGGTGGCAAGTCTAGGGGCATAAGCCTAGCTCGACTCGATCCCAACACAATGATATGATATGAAAGACCCATTGATCAATCGGGGCCCGGGCACATTGTGATATGTAATGACAAGTGAGTATTGAGATAAAGAAAGTAATGAAAGTAATGAAAGCAATCCACATGGTTTCCAAAATGTAACATGGTGACTTAATCACATTGATTATTCATATGTTTTGAGTTCATTGGCATGTTCATTGAAATATTCATGTGTTGTACAGTTTCATCTGAGCCTTGCATACTCAGTACTTATTTCGTACTGACCCCTCTCGGGGAATTTACCTTACTTGCTGCAGGCGCAGGTCCCAGTAGGCCCCCTCAGTAGACTGCCAGTGTTAGCGGTTCTTTGGTGAGCTCCAGCTCATTCGGGGCTTCTCCGAGTCAGAGTGTATATATGTTTTGGTATTGTACATGTTGTATAAAGCGGAGACTTGTCCCGACTTATGGTTCATTTTGGTCAATGCTCTTGTTAGAGGCTTTTGTAGACAGATGTGGGTGTATCAGTGTAAAGGACATATGTTTTTTTGACTGGATGGCCTCAACGGCCAAGTTTCATATGTATGTATAAAATTATGTCCCATGTCTTCCTTTATTCTTCTTTCATGTTCTTCCGTAATGGTGGTTATGATTATGTGGTGCATATGAGTGAACATAGGCAAAGGTTGGTTCTCTCGGGCCTTACCGACTACGGGTGCCAATCATGTCTCGATGGGATTCGGGGCGTGACATTTAAATAAGGTCACAGTGAAAAATAAGTGCCTTCTTCCTAGAATTGATGATTTTCTTGACCAGTTTTAGGGTGCTAAGTGTTTCTCTAAAATAGATCTCCATTCGGGTTATCATCAGTTGAAAGTCAGGGAAGCTGAAATTCCCAAAACTGTGTTCCGAATCCCGTATAGCCATTATGAATTTTTAGTTATGTCCTTTGATTTGAATAATGCACCTGCAGCCTTTATGAATCTTATGAACAGGGTGTTTAAGCAGTTTTTGGAATTATTATTCATAGTATTAGTTGATGACATCCTGGTTCACTCACGGAATGAGAAAGACCATGTAAATCATCTCCAGATTGTTCTACAGGCCTTTAAGGATCAAGAGTTGTTCGCCAAATTTTCCAAGTGTGAATTTTGGTTAAGTGTTGTGACTTTTCTCGGTCATATTGTTTCAAGTGAAGGGATTAAAGTGGATCCTCAAAAGATTGAGCCAGTAAAAAAATGGCCTAGACCCACAACCCCAACTGATATTAGGAGTTTCTTAGGTCTGGCAGGTTATTATAGAAGGTTCGTGGAAAGTTATTCTTCTATAGCTGCTCCACTAACTAAGTTGACTCAGAAAAAAGTGAAGCTCCTGTGGTCTGATGCTTGTGAGGGCAGTTTTGAGAAGTTGAAGGATCGGTTGACTACTGCTCCTATTTTGACACTTCCCAAGGGTACTGAAGGATTTGTGGTTTATTGTGATGCATCCCGAGTGGGACTTGGTTGTGTGCTTATGCGGCATGGCAAAGTGGTGGCTTATGCATCCAAACAACTTAAGATTCATGAGAAAAATTATCCCACCCATGATCTAGAATGGCGGGCTGTGCTTTTTGTGCTCAAAATTTGGTGCCACTATTTATATAGGGTGCATGTGGATATTTACACTGATCATAAGAGTTTGCAGTACGTCTTCACACAGAAGGAGTTGAATCTCAAGAAAAGGAGGTGGCTTGAATTATTGAAAGATTATGACATGAGTTTACACTATCACCCAAGCAAAGCTAATGTTGTTGCTGATGCTCTTAGCAGGTTTTCCATGAGAAGTCTTTCTCATGTTGAGGAGGAAGAGAGAGGTTTAGTAAAGGACATCCACCAACTCGCTAATTTAGGAGTTTGGCTTTTGGACTCCAAGGATGGGGGAGTGATTGTTCATGAGATAGCTAAGTCATCTTTACGTGCTGAAGTTAATAAGAAGAAGATTAATGATCCTATACTTATGCACATTAAGAAGGATGTTGGCCAGCATAAAGTTATGACTTTTGAGATTGGGGGAGATGGTAATTTGCGGTATCAAGCAAGATTGTACGTTGCAGATGTTGATGGGCTGCGAGAGAGGATCTTGACCAAAGCCCACGTCTCTAGATATACTGTCCATCTCAGATCTACTAAAATGTATCATGACTTGAAATAGATATATTGGTGGAATAATATGAAAAGGGATGTTGCTAATTTTGTTGCTAAGTGTTCAAATTGTCAACAAGACAAGGTTGAACATTTAAGGCCTGGTGGTACATCACAGGAGATAGCAATCCCAATATGGAAGTAGGAAATAATAAATATGTATTTCATCACTGGCCTCCTACGTTCTCGTAACCTTTATGATTCTATTTGGGTCATTATTGATAGAATGAGCAAGTCTACTCATTTCCTGCGTAAAGATGACATATTCAGGAAAGGATTATGCAAAGTTGTACATTCAAGAGATTGTTCGGTTGCATGGATCCTCTGTGTCCATCATATCTGATAGAGGTACGCAATTTTCTTCTCAATTTTGGCGGTCCTTTCAGAAAGGTTTGGGCACGCAAGTGAATCTTAGCACCACTTTCCATCCTCAAACGGACAGGCACGCGGAGCGTACTATGAAGATTTTAGAGGACATGTTAAGAGCCTTTGTAATTAATTTTAAGGGTAGTTGGGTGGATCACTTGCCTCTTATAGAATTTTCTTACAATAATAGTTATCACTCTAGCATCCGGATGGCACCATTCGATGCCCTTTATGGTAGAAGGTGTAGATCGTCGATTGGGTGTTATGAAGTGGGGCAAAACTAGACTGTTCGGGCCTGGCCTTATGCACCAAGATGTGAAAAAGGTTAAAGTTATTAGAGAGAGACTAAAGACTACCCAAAGTCATCAAAAGTCCTATGCCGATGTGAGGCAGAGAGAGTTGGAGTTCGATATTAACTATTGGGTGTTCTTGAAAGTTTCTCCTATGAAAGGAGTGATAAGGTTTGGGAAAAAGGGTAAGCTCTGTCCTCGTTACATTGGACAATATCAGATTTTGAGAAAGATTGGGAATGTTGCTTATGAGTTGGACTTGCCCACGAATTTGTCATCGGTTCATCCTTTATTTCATGTGTCTATGCTCAAGAAGTGTATGGGTGATCATTCCTTGGTAATTCCCGTAAAGGACATTGGAGTGAAGGATTTTTTGTCATATGAAGAAGTTCCTATAGATATTATGGATTCACAAGTTTGAAAGTTGAGGACCAAAGAAATAGCTTCGATAAA
Source organism: Capsicum rhomboideum (assembly GCA_031232105.1). NCBI lineage: Eukaryota > Viridiplantae > Streptophyta > Magnoliopsida > Solanales > Solanaceae > Capsicum > Capsicum rhomboideum. The sequence continues at coordinate 14,687,582 of CP124715.1, read as the reverse complement.
AGCGATATAGAAGAATCATAGGGTAGAAGAAGCTACTTGGGAATCGAGAGAGGATATGAAGGAGAAATAAACATTTCTGTTCTTGCCTTCAGACGAAACTGTTTAAGGTACCAATACCACACTTATCTCTCTATCTCTTTGGGTAATCAATCTCTCACGTCTTGTGCAAGTCCTTTTATATCGTGTTAGAGATGTTCGTAATCATCATTCGGGGATGAATGATCCTAAGGGGGGGATATTGTAATGCCCCATATTTACTAAATTTCATTTTGTCTTAGAAATGAACCTATATAACTCTAAGAATGAATAGAAAATGTTTAGGGATGAGTTTGGGTGCTTTGGGGAAGTTTAGGATGAGAAAGGAGACCATCTAATGTGAGGGCACACTATTTTGACCCCGCGCTGGGCCTCGCGCAGCACGGCATTGGATTTGCATTAGCCTCGTGCAGTACGGGGGTCGGTCATGCCTTGAGGTGTGCGCCGCGACCCCTCCCCCCAATTTTCCTAGCGGGACTTCATTTTTACACGCTATCTTAAGGGCATTTTGGTCCTTACACTGAGGAAACCGTCCCATATTACTTTAAAACGATTTCCCTAAATTGTAATTACCCTAAATCGATAAAAAAAAACCTCTCCTCTCATCCTCTCTAAGTCAAGAAAAAAGTCAAGCTCATAGTTGGGTTCAAAGGTCAATCTGTAAATTGTTCCTCTTTAATCCTTCATCAAAAAGGTATGCAGAACAACCTCTTCTCAAGTAGATTTCAAACTTATGATTTTATAAATCCTTGTATGCTTACGTGAATGTTGAGTAATGATTTGGTTTCACATGTATATGTATACAGATTTTTCGAAAGCAAAACCAAATTGTATTTCCATGTTTTGTAAGTGAGGTTACTCTTAAATGCATATTGGTTTAATTCTTGGGAAGAGGAATGAAATTGTATTTTTCCCCAAACTACTATTCAAACATTTGGATTATTATTGAGTAGAAATGACGATACTATTGAATGGGTTTTACACCTTAGAAACGTTTTAACTATTTAACGATGGTTGACTCATTTTGAAAGATTTACTATTGTGCTAAAAAATTACTATGACTCCCAATGGTTAAATGAATTCTTAAATTGATTTTGGTTGATTTCCAAGAACCATCTTATACTTAGTTTTGACATATGTTGGGCTGATAAGCAGACAACCAATCTTTTGGTTAAACGAAAAATGAATTAGGTGACTTGCAAGTCTTGGTATGACGATACCAATGGTGATCTATGCCCCTAATGGAATTGATATTGTTTTAAATGATGATTGATGGTTCTAAAAGGCTAAAATATGGGCTCTAAGAGAATTATATGGTTAACTGAGAAGGATTGAGTCCAAAAGGCTCAATACCCGAAACTTATGTTTTGCCAACATAGGGATGGTTCGATCCTTAATTGGACGACCATATGTTTTCCTCTATAAGGATGATTGTGCTAGCTGAAACGACTTAATCTCAATCCATGCGACTAACATGGATTTGGGCTTAGTCGGTCGAGCACTGATCGGACCCACATAGCTTGTGGTGTTTAACGAAAGTCAGTGATACCATCTAGTTCAGAATTTTAAAGATAGAAAGTACTGTTTTCTTTTACTTGGAATCACAACCGATATTTTATCATATTGCCTTGATCTTTACTGAATGATTATTCCCTTTATAATGTCCACGTTGCCTTCTACTTATGCTATATGCCAATACATTCCACGTATTGACCATCTCTATACGGCTACATCATTTTATGATGTAGGTTCGGAGGCTTATTCTCGTGGCACTAAGCAGTAGTAGGTTCGTCCGGACAGCTAGTAACAAGTGGTGTGCCCTCCATCTTTTGGAAGGAAGATATTCCTCTTATTAGACTCTAGTTAGCCATTTTTATGGTACAACCAGGGCCATGTTCCGGCTTAAGATTGTTATTCATTGTGGTAGAGGCTTCGTAAACTGAGTTGGATAATTATTTTTATGTCTTACTTTCAAGACTTGGATTTAAGTACTATTTAAGTTGAACGTTATATTTATGGACCTAATTTTCTGCACTTAATCTATAACTACGCTTATGATGTAATGCTATGGGGTCTTCTCGAGCTAGCAACTATCTGGGATGCCCGTTACATCCAGGGCCTTGGCTCGGGTCGTGAAAAAGTATTGATTATAAAAGTTAGTTAGGAAGTAGTAGAAGGTTGGAGACCAAGGCTTTGAACGAGTTTTGTGAAAGCTTCAACAGGTAAGTGTGTTCTCAATTTCATTTGAAGGTTATGTTATCTAGTTAATATGTAAGTTTCCTGATCCATGAGAATTGTTTCCTCTGTGCATGTTCTATCAACTATAAATTATTATCTAACTAGTTAATTAACCCGCGCTTCGCGCGGTGAAACATCTTGCAATGCAAAGCCAACAACCTTGATATACTTGCTGGAGACAACAAAAGCAAATAACTGTATCTCAAGATCTTGGGACTTAACCAATCTCAGGGAAAATGAATGACTTTCTGTATGTAAAAGATGATCTTAAAATACCTCTTGGAACTTGCTAGGGATCGGACACACAAAATGGTACAAATGAAATACTAATAAAGTCAGAAGCAAAATTTAGGGAGGCTCAAAATAAGGGAGAAAAAAACTTCCATTCTCATTGATACACATACGGTGAACGACATTTATACAAGTTACAATTATGGTTAAATTAAAGCTTGAAAGCAATTACCAAACTGAGTGGCCTAGGAAAATATTCATGTTTGGAGTAGTAAAGTTACATTTACCAAACTGATACATCCTGTAAAAAAAATAATTAAAAAAAAGCTTCAATTGTTAGTGGCACAGATATTTCCATCCATATGGTTTTGTACTGCTTTGATAGCAGCAACTCTAGCAGCATTGGTAGCTCGATTTGCAGCCATGACTGTATTTTTCACTTATCCATCTACCCCCCGAAGTTTAATTGCAGCCATGACTGTATTTGGTTCACTTGCCTTTCTAGAAGCCTTCAAAGATCGGAGAGATAAGACTTTAACAATTCAAATGACTAAGCAGTATAGCATATGCATATAATTCAATAGAAAGGTAAATATACCAACTGAGATATAAATGCCAAGAGAACTATGATTTACCTGAATAGCTCAAAGGACGACATCAGTGAGTGGGGAAGGTGGAATTTTCAAATTGCCAAAGTCCCGTTCCCCACACCTTGTGTTACCATTTTTAAATATGTACATTCCATAACCTTGCTTGCAACCTTCATGCCACGACCCTTATACCCCCCCCCCCTCATACTGATCCCCGTCTCTGTAAAATAGTCGCAAGATTCACTATAAGAAGCAAAAAAATGTAATGGTTACAAAAATCACTATGAATTGCAGTAACAGATCAAGCTTCATGAAACGGGGGATAAGAGAACATTGAGATGGAACACTTAAATGAGAAACCGAACTCAATAAGAAGCTTAGTATTCGAATTTACTCCTCTGCAATGGAAAGTATTTAAGAATATTAGCGATGTACAACAGATTATAGTGGAAGCAATCAAAAATTTGTTTTCTAAAGAACCAAGTGTTACAATCTCAACAACAATAGTATCTTCTTTTTTTGAGTGTGTGTAGAATAGAGAAAATACAATTCATATTATCTACTTAAATTTGCGTCAGGGCCCATTTTGAGAAAACGCTTCCTATCAAAAAAATTTCAAAGAAGTCCAAACATAACTGCTATTGGTCGGCATTTATATACACGGTTGAAGAGCATTAACGCTTCTATAACCATTAGTAGATAGTAGATACCAAGAAGATAGAATTCTAGGTGTTCCAAGCCAAGGAAGGATCGCACAACAGCACACCCAAAAACAATAATGAACATTATACTAATATAATTAGAACTAAAGTAAACCAAACTATCAAAACATAGCGCTAAACTGTATTTTGCTGTCACGCCCCGAACCCCATCGAGACATGATTGGCACCCGTAGCCGATAAGGCCCGAGAGAACCAACCTTTTCTTATCTATGTTCAATCATATGCCTATCATACTCATAACCCCCATTGCGTAAGAACATGAAAGACAAATAAAGGAAGCATGGGACATATTTATACATACATATGAAACTTGGCCGTTGAGGCCATCCAGTCAAAACAACATATGTCCTTTACACTGATACACCCACATCCGTCTACAAAAGCCTCTAACAAGAGCATTGACCAATACAAACCAAAAGTTGGGACAAGTCCCCGCTTTATACAACATGTACATCATCAAAACATATATCTACTCTGACTCGGAGAACCCCGAATTAACTGGAGCTCACCAAGGAACCGCTAACACTGGCAATCTACTGGGGAGGCCTACTGGGACCTGTGCCTGCAGCAAGTAAGGTAAATTTCCCGAGAGGGGTCAGTACGAAATAAGTACTGAGTATGCAAGGCTCAGATGAAACTGTACAACACAGGAATATTTCAATGAACTCAAAACATATAAATAATCAATGTGAATAAGTCACCATTTTGTAATTTGGGAAACCATGTGGATTGCTTTCATTACTTTCTTTACTTTCTTTATCTCAATGCTCAATGATAACAATGTACCCGGGCCCCTACTGATCAGTGGGTCTTTCCATGACTTATCGTCATGTTGGGATCGAGTCGAGCTAGGCTTATGCCCCTAGACTTGCCACCCATAAATCAATGCTTCGGGATCGAGTCGAGCTAGGCTTACGCCCCTAGACTTGCCACCCATAAATCAATACCTCGGGATCGAGTCGAGCTAGGCTTACGCCCCTAGACTTGCCACCCATACTTGATCATTGACCACATTTGCATTCTTTGATCTTTACTTTGAGATTGATACTTGGATAGTCATAACATTACTTTGAACTTTGGAACATAATATTGTTGGAAGCTTTGGATCATTAACCAAGAATATAACAAAAATGAGATTCACAATTGATCAATGAGTAGGAAATATATGACAATGACCATGGATAAGTGCATATGGGATACCTTAGTACATTTCGTACTAGGATTAGTGACATGTCAATGTGAACACTATTGGCCGTAGAAAGATACGGACGAAGTAACCTTACATACCTTGTACTCTCTATACAATCCTAGATGTACATACAATAGTCCCGCTCCTTCTTTATGTGTCACTCTACAACACAAATACATAACGGAGTTCACATTAACCACAATTACTTCGCAAATGCATGTAACATCAATGGGGTACATGTTTGCTTTGAAACATGTCATTTCCCCTTGACAAAACCATTGATAGCATCATTATTCCAAAAATCCTCCAATATTCCCAACATTGACCAATACATAATAATCATTGCATTTCACCATAACAATTCTCTTTTACACCTCCTTATCCATACCACATCACAAATAATCCATCAATTCACCTTAATACACTTCATAGCACATATCGGCCAAATTCCCACAATTTACACTTATAGACAAGAACAAGTTTAACAACAAAAATAAAACCATAGATGTTCATATTTGGTCCATACCATGATCTTTCATCAAAGGCACAAGTCCTAATTCAAGTTCAAATCCCATAGATCACAAATCTTATACAAAAGCACAAAATACCATATCCAACATTTCCAAGCACAACCAACATGATTTATATACTCTTCCATGCATATAATATATTAATCCATAATAATATTCACTTACTCAAACTTGCAAAGGGATGATCTTGCTCCAAAATTTGCTTTTGAGCCTTTAGGGTTCTTGAGAGAATATTGTAGAATGTTTGAGAAAATGTCTAGAAAGCACATGAGAGGTTAAGTGAATAAAATCTGATTTTGTGGTCCTATATATAGTACTTGGGTCATCCTTAGCCTTTCTTGATATTTTATGCTTCATTTGACCAAGTCAATGGAAGATTGGGTCATGTGACCCATGTCTTTTATCCCATTTTGGGCTTTTATTGAGCCCAAATCACTTAACCCAATAAAATCAATAATTTCTCGTCTTTATACGTATTACAATAATATTCCCACTCATAATATTCATATCCGTAGCCTCAATCCCAAAAACAAGTGATTCTAGCCACGTTTGGCTTATTTTGACCTTAGGGGCAAAACTGTCATTTTGACCCCAAATTCGTTCTCGAGAAATTTTATCATACTAATGTAATATGTCATTCCTTTCATGTATATACTCTTGGTTGTAGAAGAAACGTAGCAAAAATCGGCTCGGTACGTCCCCGGATACCCTTGGGATCCAACTTTCGAAAAAGTGGAAAACCCAAGGTGGCACGCTCCTGGGCGCGCCAACCCACTGCCTCTGGGATAAAAATTTTAGCCCAGAGCGGCGTGGCACGGTCCCAAACGCGCCCCTCCTTAAAATTTTCCGAAAATTTCATTTTTCGACTTTTCTTCGCGGGTTGGTTAGATACTTCAAGGCCTATGCTTTAACTCACTTCTTAACCTTATTATACTTTGTTTAGAGGTATTCTTAGCCTCATTTTGAACCCCACAAATGCGCAATGAAAATTGCAAAACACCTTTTATGCAAGTTTAACCACATAACAAGAGTCAAATTCAATTATCTCATCAATAGCCTTACCAAATGCATACTCATAGCTCTCGATACCTACGTACATATTATTTAATGTCGTCAAGTAGGGTTGGGAACGTGCGGGGTGTTACATTTGCACTTCAGTTTCAAAATACCATTATATTGTTGTGGAACTGTTGTGAATTGCTAGTGATATTCTGTGGACAGGTCATACATGTTAGATGTAATGGAACCATAAACCTATTCAGTGCGGCATCAAGTAATTGGGTTTTGACAACACCCAATTTCCTACAGATCACATCGGAGGTGATTCTTTCTCACCCAAAAACTGCTGAATTGATGAAGGGTGGAGATGATTGGTACACCCAATAACTGGTAACCAGTCTTGGACTATATATATATATTTGTACTTCTGCTCCCGTCGCGCCCTTTTGCATTAAAGCCCAGACGTTATTTGTGCCTTGCGCTTAAAGTCCCAATGGACGTAGAGTGTTTTTTTTTTTTTTGCGCTTTTTGCTTTTGATAACACTGAGGTGAAGAATTTTTTAAAAAAAATATAATTGTAAAAAGGAGGGTTCAAAGATTTAAAAATAAGAAAGTTCCTTGTAGAACCTTGAACCGCGTCGTCTGTATATATTTTTAGAAGTTAGAATGTATTAATATGGCTTAACGGACCAAGCTGGAGATGAGCACCAACTTTTAGAGTGTAAGATTTCATAGACGTTTCAAAGAAACTAACAATTCATTCAATAGGATTTTCATTTTCAGTAATCCAGTAAAAAAGGGTAGAATCAAGAAACGTTCTAAAAAACAAAAGCAAATTCGTCAAGGAAATTGTACCAAAATGATAGTTTTTTGCCAATTTCTGATGGATTGATATATAATGATACTACTGAATCGACAAACTCAATGATGGATTGATAAAGAGTGAAACTACTAAATAAACAAAGGTAGCAACCTTTAAAAAAGCAGCTAGTTTCTTCACTGAGGCCGTAAACATCCACCATAAATGACAAATGAAATTAAGATATATCAGGAGCTATGATTGTTGCTACTAATGGATTTCACCGGGAAAAGAAACTTTTAATGTTAAACTAATAGTACTCTAGTTAAAAGAAGAGAATGTAAACTTTATCAAAATAGAGAAAGTAAAAAAGAAAGGCAATCAAGACATCCACAATGTGGAGAGGCAGGATTTTATATATTTTTTCTTTCTTCGTTAAGTAAAGTGTAGTTCTTTCTTGTTGGCATCATTCCAAATGTGTGTTTACCAGTATTGGTTGAAGCCACATATATTAAAAATTCTTCTCACAAAAAAGGGATTTATATAATACTGAAGTTTGGATAAACGTCCACTAAAGGAATAAGAGAAAATTTTGTGGAAAAGAAATGCTAAACTGGGTAACTTCACCATCTCCAATTGTTTAGAGTTCCAATGTAGGAGGGGTAACAATTTCTAACAAAGAACAACAACGCCCATATATACTGTTGTGGTTGTAGCATTAGGAAATTTCCATTTGATGAACTCAATATTATATACGCAAACAATAAACATATATGGACTGGGGAAAATAGCACTATCCCTAAAATTAAGGAAAACGGATGCAAAAAACCTGCACAACATCTATGTCGCTTCATGAACACCAGCGTCTCAGAATTTTTAACGTGTCGTTGAAAATCTGTTTTTTTCCTGTAGCAGAAAACTTAGTTATAAATACTGACAAATTGCAGATTAAGAAATTGAAACGGCAAGAATCAACAACAATGCGCTTAAACAAAAACGTTCAATATATTGATCTCACCCTCCATAAACTACTGGCCATCACAGAGATGTAAAGCTTTCTTAGTCGAAAGGTTTGGGTCAGTGAAATTTGAACAATTTTCAGAAATTCCATGTACTTGATTTCTCTAAATAACGAAGAAACAATTTTGCTTTTGTGAACGCGAAGAAGAATTCCTAATAGTGGAGGGATGTTGTGTCCTGAGAAGGAGAATTTCAAAGATCTTTGCAAAAAGTGATGGAGGGAAACGATGGGAGAAGAGGAAGGAAAAAAAGGAAGAGCAATAGTGAATCAGGGAGAAGTGGTAAAGAGGTTTTGTATTTTCGTACCTTTTGCGAGAGGATTGGTCAAGCGGCGTTTTCCGTTTGTCGCCCCTAAAGCGGTTAAATTGCTTAGGCATCAAATAGGATTTATTTAAAAAATTATAAAAATTATTAAATAGCAATCCTGCACGTGGCGGGCCTTTGTCCCTCTTTTATATATATATAGATTACATATATTGACTTCTACGTTCTCCCTTCACCATGATTTCCTCATCACCTTTGCTTGATTTATAGGAATGGATTCCTTCCTACAGAGTTGCAGGCCTTGATAAATTGGGCATGAGATGCATAGGATGCCTCACAGTTTGGCCCCGGCTTCTGGAGGATTCTTCTAAATGTTGAATTGAAGTAGGAGTTGCAGTTGATGCTTAGTGGTCCGACAGGTGGTGGGAAGGTGTCGTTGAGGAATATAATGTCTCTGGAAGCTGTTATCTGCAAGTTTACTTTCCTGGTAAGAAATAACAGTTCCAAAGAGCATCCAAAAAAACTAAAAAGCTAAAATCGAAATAGAAAACAAGGAATAAAAGGAGGATTATTGCTTATCTGTTGATGAATAGCAACTTCTCATAAGAACAAACTCAACAATCAATGGATGTAAAATTGGAGTCACTAATTATTTTCAATTCTTACTTGAAATAATGTTTATGCTCCACATTGTCATGAATTGACATCCGGAATTGTGAACGATCTATGTTGGTCATGGGAATGGGAGCCTTTGAGTAGCTGGTAAAGTTTTTGTCATGTAACCAGGAGGTCAAGAGTTCAAGCCGTGAAAACAGCCTCGTGCAGAAATGTAAGGTAAGGCTGTGTAAAATAGACCCTTGTGGTCCGGCCCTTCCCTGGACCTCGTGAATTGCCGGAGTTTTAGTGCACCGGGCTTTCTTTTTTATTTTTTATTTTTTGACGTTGGTCATGGATTGATGTCCCGGAGTGTTTTTTTTCTTTTATAATAGGTAAGAACAGAATATTGGAGATTCAAAGGAAGGACGTGAGGATTTCAAGAGATTGGATGGACGACAAATGGGTTGAAGTTAAGGAAAAGAAAGACATAAGATTGTTCATAAACTCGAGTTTAACTGATGTATCCAGTTGCAGTATCAAAGAGGCGGGGAACTGCGAAAATCTGATGGCTCCCACGCTTGTGACACCTAAACCCAACAAAATGGCGTCAACATCTAAACACTCAGCATAGAAGCAAGAAAGGATATGCTTAAACTGAAAAAGTGATGTTGAAATGATTTTCTTGCAGATATAGAGTACTAATTTCAGACAATTTAACAAGTAATAATGCTTTTGTCAAGGAGTCGGTTTTTTACGATAATGGTGAAATGCTTTTGGAGCTGTGGGTGAATTTTTGACTTATAAGTAACTCTCAACTATGCTCGATATGCCTTTGACAACAAAAAGCATGGCATCTTATAGAACTAAATGCAAGCAATCTTCTGGTTAGTGTATGTATGTGTTTTACAAATTGGCCAAGAATTTGGCATGCTCATTTATTGTGCACTCTCTCTTATAGGATATGTATAAAAGTTGTAGCTTTATGAATTTTCCAGTGAGTATGTGTTTGCTATGTTACTCTGACTCTCCAAAATATCGCCACCCATTTTTCGGACTCGTTTTTTGTTGAAAAATCTATTCCCACTTTTTAAACTAGTTCTGAGACACGTGATTTTTTGTTTTAAACATATGGGAGATATGAAAAGAATGTTGTCTTTCTAATTTCTTGAAGAATGTCCATTTATTTATGTAGCATGACTCATGTCTTAGGGACAATGCTATCCTTTTTTATTTTTAATATATAGGCTAGATCTAGGTGACAATAAATCTATTGGATTAAGACCTCTCTTGTATTCTCTTCTTAATAGAGGGAAAAAACAGATAATAAATCCCCCCAAAAAAAGGAAAAGAAAAATACTTTATGAAATCTTAAAGAGAGAAGTGATTGAGTCCGGATAGGGCTGTAGAAGTTCTTTATTTTCTCAAGAAGCTTTTTGAAGGTTCTTCGTCCCACTTAAAGAGGGGAAGTCTATGAAATTATCACTTTCTATTTTTTTATCTTCTTTCTTAGCTTTTTTTAGTTGGCCAAGTCTAGATTTAGGTGGCTATGGATCGATTCGGTCATTTATTCAAGAAAAAAGTTCATACCATATTGCTAATTAAATTAATTGATTTAGTATAACACAAATTAAACCTTTTAGAATAGTTCTAATTATCATCAATATCTGTTCAACTATTTTACTACTTTAAGTTTAAAAATCAAACAATATACTAATGTTACTAACATTCTCATTTGTTACATAAAGATTATCCAATACTAATTCAGTCATATGTTTAATATATATGTGTGCGATATCGCTAAACATATATTAGTTAAAGTGGGTTCTAGGACTTTTCTTATACGAAAATAATTAATAGCTAATTAATTTATTCATGTATTAAATGACGTGGAAACTTAATTAATTTTTCTACTTTGTTTAAGACACATGAATGGGAGAACATTAAATAGAACTAAGATATTGTAGGTTTTGTTTTCTCTCTTTTAATTTCCATTACTGTTGTTGAACATTAAAAGGTGATGTTATACTAAGTAGTTCACTCACGTGCGATACACTAGCTACCCGTCCACCCTTACTCACTCACTCACTCACTTGTCTTTGTCTACTTCTTTTACAGCTTAATTGCAGTGATTGAAGCAATTGAGGGTCCTGATTTAGCAAATTATAAGAAGTTGAAAAAGGATTCATCTTGAGCTACCACTGAGAGTATTAGCACCGCCGAATAATTATCAATATCCATATCCACCTCCCTTGGCTATATTTGAGGACATTGTGGCCTCTGGTCAATTATTCATGGATACTTTGCAGAAGCTTCATGCTGCCATGGGAACCAAGTTTAGGATCCCTATTTTAGGGGGCAATCTGCTTGATTTGCATCACCTCTTTGTCGAGGTGACTACACGTGGTGGTGTGGGAAAGGTTGTAGTGGAAAAAAGATTCAAGGAAGTAAAATGTTTTTAATTTTCCTTCTTCAGCAACAAATGCTTCTTTTCTCCTTAGGAGACACTATGATTCATTGTTCTTCCACTATGAAAGAGTCAACTATTTCAAGGCAACGTACTGGAATCCTTCCCCTTACACTCCTATGTTGCAGCAGCAAGTCCCACATCCACCTCATCCCGAAGCCGCCATGCCGCACCAGCCACAAAGGATGGAAATAATAGTTCCTGAAAGACCATCGATAGTGTCTGGTGAAATTGATGACAAGTTTGAGAGTGAATATCTTATACTGTGAAGAGTGATTTTGAAGGTTTTTTCTATCATCAGGTTCCAATGAATCAAGAGTTGCAAAATCAAGATTTGTCTACATCAACAACTGCGGTTAAACTTGACATTTCGAAGTTAACTCCTAGAAGAAAAAAAAGTATAACCAACTGATGAGGAGAAAATATGAACATGGCATAGCTAAGTTGACGTCTCTGATGCACAAGAGCTAGCTTTTTTGGAATGTTCTCCTTTTCATTGTCATTCCGTTGGTAAACAAAGACTCTTCAAAGATATCATTGTTTAGATCTATCTCCGTTTTGTAAAAGGTTTAAACGCTTGTTTTCAAAAAAGATATAAAACTTTTGTTTCAACAATTTTTTTTAAACTTCCTAGATATTACAACTTATCATAATTATAGTGCTTGTTGACTTAATGATTATGTGTAGTTCAATTTTTAACTTTCTACTGTAGTTGGGAAACAATTAGAAAGTATGAACCATTATGCAGATGTAATTCATGGGCTTAATTACTTTAAAAATTTACTGCCCTTTTTATTATTATTATTCTTTAAAAGTTAAAGTGCGGTTCAATTTGGTTCCTTTTTAAGTTTTATATGAAAATAATGAGCTAATCAGATTATTCTGCGTAGTTATAAACTCATACTTAAACCTATGCATTTGATAAAAGAACCTTAAAATTTGTTTGGATATTAGGTTCAACTCAGTTGGTTTTGCAAATTTTTTTAAAAAACTTGCCTCACTTGCGCCATGGCCAATACTTCAAGTTGAACAAGTTTTTACTTTTCACCTTAAAGGTTGGTCACCTAAAAATTCAAGACCACCAACTTTTCGGTCATTGATGTAATTTCCCCTAACTAGGGACAAAGGGAGGCAGGTTAAAAAAATAGAGAAAAGACATGGTGAGATAATTTAAATTACTTCAGAGCAATATGGAAACATATGTCACCACATTAAGGTGGTTGTTCACACATAACCATATGATGTGATTATGAAGTAGAGGGTTTGCTGGCTGCTGCTCATCAATTATGAGGATACTTTAATTTTTCTACTTTATTTAAGGCAACTAGATAATAATAGGAAAAGTGATGTGTACTAATGATGAGGATTCTTAGTTCTTCTTTTAAAGTTGACTCAATCCAATTTATATCAACGACACGTTTCATTCATGTGCATCTTGAAGTTCATTCAATTACCTTTCTGTAACAGCTTTTCAATAACGTTCACTAACAAAGCAAAAGTTAGCTAGGAAATTCATCGTAATTTGTGGAGAATTAGCCCGTACAACTAACAAGATCAATTTTGAAAATAATCGATCCAGAGGTGGAGCTTAACGGAGGTTACAGTTTGGCACAAAATAGCTTTGGCTAAAATCTTATATCTGTGTTAAAAAATTCATTTGATATGTACAAATAATGTATTCAGAATCCAGTATAGAAAAAGAATTGTGGTCCAGAAACCATAAACTAACTGTAATGACCTGATTTGCGAAATTTTACTTTTTATATGATTTGACTATTTTGCTCTTCCCTGTAATTGTGCTATATGTTGATTTTGGGGTGTAGGGATGGTTGGTACGGTTCCCAATGCCTTCGGGAGGGTTTTGGAAAAGTTTGAGGTTTTTAGAGGCTTTAAAAATTCTATAGTTGACTTCGTTCAACATTTGATGTTTTGAGAGTCGAATGGCGATTGGGACAGTTCCTTTAGATCCGGAATGTCAAATTTGGGTTAGTAAAAGGGTTGGTTCGGGTTCAGAACCTTTATTTTGCATTTCGATCCTCCATTTGAAAACTAGTTTAAATAAGTTTTTAGGGGTCACGGGAGTTAATTTGTTGAAAATGATCCTTTTTCTAAAATCTGGCGTTTCCATTGAGTCCGGAACGTCAAAAATAGCCTAGTAACAAAGTTCGTTTACGTTCACGGGATTCCGAATGAATCCCAAGGGGTCGATTGGCAACTTTGCAACTTAGCAAAATTGTTGATGCTGCTGGACCTGGTGAAGCCGCTTATGTGGCCAAGGGACCGCTTAAGCAGTAGCCGCTTTAGCATCCAAGCCGTCGCTTTAGCGGCTCTGGACCGCTTAAGCAAAGGCCGACCATACATGGATTGGCCGCTTTAGCGACCCCCAACTGCTTTAGCGGTGACCGCTTTAGCGGCCATCGTTGTATATATTTTTGGACCTTTGATGTAACACCCCGTAAATTTCCGAACGTATGCAACTAAGTGACGGAATTAATTGAACATGTAATAAAGGATATATTATATATGCAAAGTGTTGGACTTTATTTCTTTGGATTGTTGGGCTCAAAAATTGGCCCAAAATTTCAAGAAAGAAATGGCCCAAAAAGGGAATAAAATGACCCATTCTTGACCCAAGAATTAATGACCACTTGGACACCTCATCTTTGACTTAAGAGTGGCTAAGGATGATATAAATAAGGGGCCAAAATCAGATTTTTATTCTTAAACTTACACAACACATTTTGAGAAATTACTAGACATTTCCTTTTTGGTTCTCTCAAACCCTAAGAATCCTAAGTCAACTTTTGGAGAAGATCATCATTTTCCAAGCCTTGGTAAGTATTTATTTTCATGGATTAACATATTATATACATGGGAGATTATGTATATCATGATGGTTATGTTGGTAAGGTGGTGAATAGTATATTTGTGCTTTTGGTGAAAGATGTGCCATCTTTGTGATTTGAACTTGAAAAGAGACATGATGTCTTGATGGAAGAGCATGGTATGGATAAATTATGAACATGTATGGTGTGATTTTGTTATTAAACTTGTTATTTTCCATAAGTGTAAATTATGGGATTTTAGCCGATATGTGCTATGAAGTGTATTAAGGTGACTTAATGGATTCATTGTGATATGGTGTGAATGAGAAAGTGTAAAGAAGAAGCTTTGTTGCGAAATGCTATTGGTTATGATGTTTGGTCAATGTATGGCATGTTGTAGTATTTTTGGAATGGTCATGCCGAAATTTCATTGTAAAGGGGGAAATGGCGTTATAGGCAATTATGTACCTTTTGTCGTCTTTTGCACTTGTAAGGTGTTAGATGTTGAAGTAAACTCCGTTATGTGCTTGTGTTGTAGAGTAAGGGGCTGGATCATTATATGCAATAGGATTGTGGATTCTTATTGAGAAGCTAAGGTATGTAAGGTTATTTTTGTCCGTATCTTCCTGCAGCACATATTGCTCCCTTTGCCATTGTACTTGTACCTTCCAAAGTATCTCATGTCAGTTGGTTACCTATATATATATTTATTCATGTGTCTCTTGTACATTGAACATTGTCCCAAAATTCCAATAATGCGATAACCAATAACGTTTCAATTTCATAACTAAAGATTAAAGTAATGTTGTAAAGAGAAGTTATGTGTTCTTGGGTGGTATCCCAGGGGTGGAAGGAACACCTAGCATGGGTCGATCCCAATATTACGGGGGGTATCCCAGGGGCGAAAGGAAAGCCTAGCATGGGTCGATTCCGATATATGTATTGATGAGGACCGTATCCCAGGGGTTAAAATGCCTAGCATGGGTCATCCTCTTTTACCACTGATCAGTTGGTCCCGGGCATGATATGATTATTGTTGATATGAAGATGAATGATAAAGGAAATAAAGAATGTAATGTACATGGTTCCACACGTATGGAATGTTAGTTTATCTATATTGTCTATTCTCTTATCTTTGAGTTACTTTGATGTTCTCACTTATTGATACAGTTTCTTATAGCCTTACATTCTCAGTACATTCTTCGTATTGACCCCCTCGGGGGAATTTACCTTACTTGCTGCAGGCACAGGTACTAGTAGGCCTCCACTGTAGGTTGCGGATCATTTGCGGACATTTGGTGAGCTCCAGTTGGTTCGGGGCTTTCTGAGTCTTATATGTACATTTGTTTTGGTCTTGTGTCTATGTATAGAGCGGGGTGTGTCCCGACTCTCTAGGTTGGTTTTGGTTGTGCATCTGTAGAGGCTTTGTAGATGTTGTGGGTCAGATGAAAGGAGTGTAATGGATGTATGTTTTGTCTTGATGACCCTAACGGTCAAGTTTCATATTTCTTATATATTTTTCATAACTTCCGCTATTGGCTTCTTATTTCTATTTGTGGTGGTGATGACTATTGCGTGGTATGTGTATGGGTGTTTAGGGATGAAGATTGGTTCTCTCGGGTCTTATCGGCTTCGGGTGCCATGTCCGTCCCGTTGGAACTCGGGGCGTGACATTTGAGTTTTGGGTTTGGACAATTTTTGGGGTTTTCATCACCACTTGAACTTGGATAAGCTCCAAAACCTTATTTTCATTACTTTACATTGATTATATCATCAAAAACACTCTTAAATCTTGATTTCAAAATGGAATTTTGAGGATTTTGGTAAAACTTAAAATGGTTTTTCTTCTATTTGGACCTTGTTTTTAACTTGTTTTTACGTGGGTTTTCAACTGTAGAGTCCTATAACCTTGGGGAAGGTGTTTCTAAAATAAAATTTCAATTTTTCCCCTTTTATTTTCTAATCCATTTTTCAAACTCATTTTGGACTCGTCTTAAATATAATCAATATGGGTATCATTAGCTTTCTTTTAACGCGTAGATGTGATATTTGTATGTTTTAGTTGATTCCAAGACTTGAAAGGGAAAGTCTTCCTGTTGAAGGACTTTAGCCTTGGATTTTGACGCTTCAAGGTAGGTTATGGCTTAAGTTTTCTTCATACTGAGCTGGATAGTTAATAAATAAGTAAAGCATGCTATGGGTTTGGGAAAATAACTATGAAAATTATATTTCGAGGGTATTATTATTATTATTGTGTGCCCTTGTGGGGGAGGGGGGGGGGGTTATGTGCATTTTGTTGTTGAATTGAAATATCATGTACTATTGCATGTTCCCCGTGCGGGGACTTTACTTGACATCATTGGCCTTATTCGTGCATTTATATGCTTTATTCTTAATTTGATGCTCGTGGGGGGGCTTGAATAGATATTATAGGCCTTATTGAGTATTATTTGGCTTTATCATGATAAATATGCCCAAGTTAAGGGTTAATATGATATAATGATGTCTTACATGCATATTTATTCCAATGGTGTCGACTAGAACTGATATCATGAAATGTTGACATATTGAGTTGATTTCTGAGCTCACTTATACACGTATTGAATGTATTTGTTATCTTTATATTGATTTGATTGTGAGCATTATATCCTTATTTCATACATACACATTCATGAGATATCGGTACCATTGAGGAACATTGTATTGGAAAGACAATGAGATATTTTGTAAAAATGTTGATCCGTGAATACAAGCCGGAGAGGTGGGTTATGATTTTGAGCTAGTAAATAGGTTTCGAACCCTCCATGGATCCTATTTTGGGAGCAAATTGGCTCAATAGGTGTACACAGAAAGTCATTGGATGACTTTCAAAATATTCACTTCATCATTCATTGCATTGCATTTGCATATGCATCTTCTATGTTTCTTTTATGTGTTTCTGGATGAGTAATCAGTTTCTATTTACCTCCGTAAATACCTACTTCTATTTGATTTCTTATATATTAGAACTGTTAGTAGAAACGATGTTAGCTACCGTTTGGAAACTTTTCTGTTTGTAGGTGACGTGCTCATAGTGTTTCTTTACTTGTATTATTTTCTGCTTTGCTCAGTCGGTATATGATACCTACTGAGAACAAGTAGACCGTCTCACTCCTACTGTGCCCTTTTGGTGCAAATCCTAGTACAAGTACGAGGCGCGGTAGCTGAGTTCGTGCTTGTCAGAGTTGGTGATCGAGGTATTGGCATGCTCTTGGGTTCCAGAGTTGACTTCAGACCTCTTTTTATCTATCATGATGTCTTTACATGCTTTCAAAGACAGATATCTGTATTTTTCATTTTTCCTGAGTTGTATTTAGATGCTCTACATTTATGACACTAGTTGTGGATTTTATGGTATTATTTCATACTTCCGCTTTATTAGTATTTGTGTTGACCTGACTTCGTTCTAGAAGTCTCGTTTATCCCTGTTTTATCTACATTTCGATTTTTCTTTCCTTTTTAGGTGATTGGCTTATCTACCAAGGATGGGTCGAGGTAGATGTCATCATGACCTCAACTTTTGGGTCGTGACACTAATACTCCTGGCTCTACCTCTGAATCCATTGAAAATAGGATTAGTGGAGGATTTTTGCTTCGCAAAAGTTATACTACTAATTCCTATTTCTGTAGTGATTTACTCTTAACAAAAATGAGATGAAAAGATGTATAATTAAATAAGACTCCTGTAATTTTTATTTACAGTTTTATGTGCTAAAGTTTGACTTGTTTAGTAATAATATTCCCAGAAACTCTAAGATTCATTATAACGAAGAAGATGGCATAGACAGAATATCTGACTTACCACATAATGCAATAGATGATATTTTATAATGTATGTCTATCAAAGTAGCAGCAACACCGAGTGTTTTGTCCAAAACATGGAAGCGTATATGGTCTACGTACACATCTGGTTATTGTGTTTGATCAGCAATTCTATGACATGATAAACCAAAGCACATTCCCTAACATTGTCTACAAAATCCTCTGGCAACACAATGGTCCTATTATCAAGTTTGTTCTCAGACATTTTGAGTGCTGATTTGAATAATTGGGATATGTATTAATCATTGGTTGCTTCATGTCTCTACCATAGGTGTTTCAGGAACTCACCATCCAAAACATTTGGAAGATCCATTTATACTTTGCCTTCTTTCCTGTTCGACTCCTTATCATTAAAATTGGGACATTTTAGCACAAAAATTTTACCTTCAATTTTCCCCGTGACACTTCACCTCAAGAATCGTGTGATCGTTGACTAAGATCAAATATTGAAGAATAACATGGTCGCTGCTCCATTAATCTCTAACTTGAAGCGTACGGGTTGTAAGGATATTCAATTCGTCGTTACGTGGATTTGAAGCTCCTCAAAGCCTACCCTGAGCTAAAAATGTTGAGCATTTGGGTGGGCAACACTACAATCCGGAATTATGAATTTTGGAGAAGGTTTAACTTGTTAGAGTTTATTTGTTCATCCCCTGAACTCATGGAACTTTGCTTCAACAGTTCTTGCTTCAAGATAATTAAACTTTAAACCTTTTGTTTTCTTCGATTTACTATTGCTTGTTGTATAGCTGTATGAAATTGTTAAGATCGTCTCACATGTATTTTTCTTTTAAAGTTTGTAGTTCTAGATTAAGTGTCAAAGACCCTGGGGGCTCCACTAGAGCATTTGCATATTCTTATGTTAGCTTTCACGTTTCGTAATCTAGCTCAAGTTTCAGCTATTATTGCTTGGTTCAAAGTGCACCCCAATTGCACACACTTCATATACAGTTAATATTTAAAGAGTGGCGTCTATATTCTTATTACGGATGCTTCCTATTTTGAAACAGTGATGGTAACTTGTTCTAGATTACATGTAGCACTTATAGAATTATGCCTTTTTAAATTTAAAAAAAAAAAAAAAAACGATATCCCATACTAATTGTGCATTGCGAAAGTTGGAAATTAAAGAAAAAGTTACCAAACATGTTTTAAGTTGAATTGTTCCCATAGCATTCTCGGCCTTTTGGCTAAGATCAAATGTATTATCAGTTCTTATCAGTTTAATATCTGATATATGGGTCATCGAGAAAAAATAAGTTGCATTGGTCCTTTTTCAAGCCTTACGAAAAATTCAAAATTGCTTACTAATTGAAACGCCTTTCTTTTATAATATTTTACATTTATAGAATGTAGAAATGTACGTGTGCCGCGAAGGAGAAACCGTAACCTCTTTATTCATGTAACTTAGTATAAGATATAGAATGTCTTTGAAGAAAAATAAATGAGTCACATATATATCATTATTATGCCTTTACTGTGATAAAAATAGCGCTGAAATCCTGAAAATTCTTATCATCTAATGAAATACATTGTTTTCAATATGGGTCTGTACCAGCACTAGATATAAGTGTCGCTAAAGGCTCTAGTGACTCCGGATGCAACAGTATTTACTTAATTGCCGGTAACTGATGTTGCGGCAATACTAGAAGGCAAATATATTGCCATTAAAATCCTTTTTGGTGTAGTGATATTTGATACATTTGCAATTACAATCTAGTAGTATCTTTCCATGATCATTCCCTATACTTCTAATTTCAAATTTTCTTCTATATAACACGAAATCGTGACTCCCAGGATGGCGAAGTAGTGGCAGTTACGGACTATTTGACAGCACCAGACTGTGTGGACAAGGATCTCACGGCACTTGAAACGATAAAGTTAATGAATTTCAAGAACTCTGCAGCTGAACTTGTTTTCTTGAAGCTTTTGCTGCTCGTTACCCTTTACTTGTATAGGTGACAGTTAAGGCTACGAGATCACTCCAGGATGATGGAGTCTGGAGATTTTACCTTGAACTTCTGCAGTTTCCTCCAGCATCACCAGATGATGACGTACTGCTTGAAGAACTCCCTGATGATGAGTACTAATTCCAGCTAGCTAGGTTATACTATTAGTGTATTAATTATTTATTTTCTTCATAGTTTGTCGACGTTAAGTTTCAATTGTATGCATGACACCTCAACTTTTCCTATATTTGATATATCATACATTGAAAAAAGTATTTCAAAAGTGATCTTTTTTTTAATATTAATCCATTCACTCTGCCACTCTGGCTTTCACCTCCTGTGGTGATGGGTTTTTTGAAATCGACCCCTATCTTGTTTGTTACTAATAACCAAAAAGCTAGTACAATAAGGAGAAACCTCTAGAAGATCCTACTGAAGCTAGTTCTCGGCTGGTTGAACTCTAATACCAAGTTTTTAATTGTTTCTTCAGAATCTAAGTTATATTATTGCCAATATAAAGAATGAGAATTCATTTTTTATACAACTGAAATAATAAGGAGAATTCATATTTTATAATGATGTTACTATGTTTGTTCAACTTTATATGACAATCAAATCAGCGTTAAAGTAGTATTAAGCTGTCTTGTTTATTAAAATGAACGTTTTCCTTAGAAAATGAGAAGAGTTGTTTAGTATGTTAAACTATGTTGTTGGATTTTGACATACTAGAAATATATCCACATATTTAAGTTGTAACTTGTAACATATTTGGTCAAATCCCAATACGGAACTTTCCAAGCAATCTGAAAGAAACTTTGTGATGAGATCTCCAGAGAGATGGCAGTGGCGCGCGGGGTGGATTGGGACTTAACCTGCGAAATTTGAATTCGCTCCGAGTTGCATTTTTTCTTGTTTTCAACCCGGCCCACCCTGCAGATTAAGGCTAATCAAACTTGAATAGCCTCAATAAAAGTTCAATCTGAAAAGTCTGCAATCTTTGCAGTTCCAAGTCACTAGAAAATGTATTGTCTTAAGTTCATTTCAATTCCCATTGCTGTTAATCAGATGCATCTAAATATTCTAGTCTTTTCCAACTTGCACTTTAGATTATTTTATCTCAAAATCAAAATGTTATAAATATCCACTATCCCACACAGTGATTATTTCGTTTTTATTCTAGTTTTTATTCCAAAAAAAGTAGGGTAGAAACTTTGCGATGGAAGCAAGAAAAGGAAGAAATTACGACTTAACCAATCACGTCATTGTCGTTAATGAGGAATATGGACACTGTTAATCGAATCAGTAAGTTCATTAGAAAAAACAGAGGAGAGACCACACAGATTCCAAGTTCCATTTCCGATGGCATCAGTAACCTTAAGTTCGGTTTCTTTTCAGATAGAGGGCGAAAAATAGGGAAGGATATAACTTTGATGAAAATCTCCAACCCTCGAAGGAACACTTGTTGCCACTTCGAGTTCCAGGGGAGTTGTTGTAATACTTATTAAAAAGAACTTCCGCCCAAAGTTAAGTAGGTTGCGTAAACAGTTCCATTTTGCACAATTTCAAATGGATTCTCAAAAAGAAACCTCTAGTTTTAATTGGATAAGGAGACAAGTTATTGAATAAACTAATAACTTAAAACAAAATAGCTTAAAACAAACCAAAAAAACAAAAAAAATAATGACACACAAGATAAAAGATGACCAGTTTCCCTGAACAATAAAGCCTAGCCGAGCAAAAAAAAACACAGGTCACTGAACTTGAAATGACCAACTGAAGAGGATTTTATGTTCTTACAAGCTTAGAAACACTTCCTGTGGACAATTGTGGGACCACATTCATCATACTCGCTGTCCGTTATCCACATCTGCATAGGCAGTAGATATTAGTGTTGAATCCCATGAGCTTAAAAGAGTTAACAACAAAACGTTTATAGTTAGAACCAGTAGTTCAAGACTTAGACTTGATAGATTGATTAGACAAATAAATCAAAGAGAAACTGACTTTATGGAAAGTACTGAGGGAAGCTAGAATTGATCCTCCTATCCAGGTGCTGTACTTCCTCTCAGGTGGTGCAACCACCCCGATCTTTGTGTTGCTTGGAGCAAGAGCAGTGATTTCCTTGTTCATACGTTCTGCTAAGCCAGGAAACATAGTTGAGCCACCACTAAGCACAATGTTTGCAAATAAATCTTTCCTAATATCAACATTGCATCTCATGATTGAATTGTAGGTTTTTTCGTGAATTCCTGACGGTCCCTTTCCAACCAATGATGGTTGGAATAAGACTTCAGGACAGCGGAACCTCTCTGCAGCAATATTAATGACTTCTCCGTCAGGAAGCTCAAAGCCCTTCTCAACTGAAGATCTGTTTTTTGCCTTCTCAATTTCCTGGTCAAAATCCAGTGCAACATAAGTAATCGTCTCCTTCATACGACAAATATTATTTTCATCCATCGCACATTTAATTACATAACGCTCCGCGAAGAGAAGCTTGCAGAGATATTCTGTAATATCACGACCAGCAAGACCTAACCACGAGATAGCATGGGGAAGTGCATGTCCCTCATAGATGGGGACAGTGTGGCTCACACCATCACCAGAATTAAGCACAATGCCTAGTTGAAAAATAATAAAACGAAATTAGTGACTGGGTAAAACAGTAGAGAAACCAGAATTTCTTCTTCTGCTTACCAGTCATGAGACCACTACCAAGCAGAGAGAGGACAGCCTGGATTGCAACATACATCGCTGGAACTCTGAATTTCTCAAACATGATTTGGGTCATTTTCTCCCGGTATACTTTGGGGTTAAGTGGTACTTCGGTCAGAAGAACAGGATGCTCCTCGGGAGCAACACGGAGTTCATTGTGAAATATGTGATGCCACATTTCCTCCATATCATCCCAGTCGCTTACTAAGCCACGTTCAATGGGATATTTCAGAGTCAATATACCTCTCTTAGACTGAGCTGCATCACCAACATAGGCATCTTTTTGTCCCATTCCAACCATGACGCCAGTATGACGAGGACGTCCAACTATACTTGGGAAAACAGCCCTTGGAGCATCATCCCCAGCGAACCCAGCCTACAGAAATAAATGATACAGCCATTCTTTATTAGAGTGCAACAGAATGAATATCCATCCCATCTGAAATTGCAAGTGGTTTGTTCTAACTAACCATGGACCGTCCAGTTCCATTGTCGATAACAAGTGTTTGAATATCCATCCCATCAGCCATCTTGTAAGGACTTCAAATTAAATACTTATTTTGCACTATGATTTAGGTGATACATCATCATATGTAAAAATACTTCCCTTTATGTATAGTTTGATTCTCTTTTCTATCTCCGTTCAAGCTCAATGAGAGACAGATTTTCATATTTGCTCTAGAAATCACCAGCTATTAACACATGAACCGCCCCCATGTCGTCAAGGCAGAGGAAACAACGACACCGAAAGAAAAAAGCAATTTCCTGCCAGTGAAAAGAGAAAGAGAAAAATGCTGAATATTAGCTAGACATGTGCTTAGTGAAGACACTTATGGGTATTCCATAGCACGTTCATTTTCCTAAGATAAACGATTTCTTCCGAACAAAACATTTTTGGATCAGAAATCAACTTATATACTCAAGTGTCGAACTGAATCTAAAATCAACACTACGTAAAAAACCACAAATCATTCAGCAACCACTAACAAATACCAGTGAAACAGAGACGAATCAAATTCGATAACGAATAAAACATAGAATCCGATGTATCATCAAATAAAATTGAAGCATACGCACCTTTATGGGAGAAAAAACCTTTGCAGAATAGAGAGTGTAAGAATAAACAGAGGACCTTTTCTGGCTTACACAAAAATCAATCGATAAGATTTACATAGAGAAAATCTAGGATCCTAATGCAAATAAAGAATCAAACTAATCGAGTAAATATCTCAAAAGGTCACTCAACTATTAGAAATTATCTTGTAAAGTCATTCAACTTTGTTATGTATCAATAAAATCACTCAATTTTGAGTTTTTCTTTTATAAAATCCTTCAACCATATTTGTCACAAAAAAAAAAAACATAAAATCTAACATGATAAAATAATTCTTTTTTAATGCCATGTAGATATGATTGCGCAAATAAAATAAAATTTAAAAGACTCATCAGCAATTTCAGACTCCAGTGCATATATGAAACATATAAAATAAAATAAAATAAAAAGGACTCCAGTGCATATACATAACTTTAACTACTCGACCTAATGAAAAGAAAAATATAAGAAAAGAGCAATAGAAAGTTTCTTTAAATTTTGTGGCTTAGAGTTGCGATAGTTACGCTAGCAAGACCCGACCCATAGTTGTGATTTTCTTAAAGGGGGAGTAATTTTTTTGGAGTTATCGCATAAAGAAAAATAATATACTGAAAGAAAATAAGAAAAACATACTCCCTCCGTTTCAAAATAGTTGACTCTTGTTGATTTGACACTCTCCTTTAAAAAAAAAATTTATTAGGTGTTTATTTTACCAAATTAGCCTTATTAAATATACTTTGAAAATATAAATTTGAGTATATACAATTTGTTTAGTAAGGGTAGTATTGGAATAACATAATAATATTCTCTTGATTTCATAAAAAGGTCAACTAAATTGAAATAAATATTTTTAGAAAAAGGGCCAATTATTTTTGAAACGGAGAGAGTATAAAGGAAAGATTTGAGGGAAAGCAACACATTTTCAGAATTATAAATTATTTTGGGATAAAGAACTGAGATAGATAGATTATGGAAGAGAAAAAAGATCAATTAAAAAATTTGATAGGAAATAAATAAATTTAAAAGCAATTCAGTTTCACTTATTATTATTTTATTTTTTTGGTATCTGTGGTTACTTTCTCTATTTATTATTTAATGTTTTCTTTTATCTGAATAGAG
This sequence comes from Capsicum rhomboideum, assembly GCA_031232105.1. Classification (NCBI taxonomy): domain Eukaryota; kingdom Viridiplantae; phylum Streptophyta; class Magnoliopsida; order Solanales; family Solanaceae; genus Capsicum; species Capsicum rhomboideum. Next base: position 14,662,344 of record CP124715.1, on the reverse strand, counting down.
GAAAATGTAGTCTATTTAACTTTTTTTTTTAAAAAAATAATCAAATTCTTATACACATACTGACATACATACTGTTAATTATTTTTTAATAAAATCTTTAGCACCAAAAATTGAGAAATGCAAACCGACACCTCGAGGTCGGAGTTTTAGCCCAAAAAATGAATTTAAAGAGTATTATAAAATCCCGTAAATTTCTAGGCTTACAATTTTAATAATTATGGGATTGTAGGTAGTCCGAGTGCAAAATATGAGTTTTTTAAAAAATTTAGTTTATTTGAGGGATCTAAAATCTATATGACATAAAAAATAATTTATTTTATCATGTTAGATTGTCTTTTAATTAAAAATTTGGTTGAATGATTTTATGAAAGAATAATCCAAAGTTGAGTGATGTAACAGATACAAAACAAAGATGAATGACTTTACAAGATAATTTCTTAAAGTTGAGTGACCTTTCAAGATATTTACTCAACTATTAGTGTGAGAAGAATCAATATCCTCCCATATGGATTTTATTTTAATTAAAAATTAAAAAAAAATTCAAAATCAATTTATTCACTTTCTGAAAAGGGCAAATCTGGGTCATTTGTGTAACGATAGGTATATATGTGAGCCACTTTTTAAACAGGCTATATCAGCTCTAAATCGCAAAATTGAAATGGTATATTAGTCTATTTTGCCTTTTTAAAAAAATGAACCACGCCTATATATAATAACTTATATTTTTAAAAATTATTTAAATATATATATGTGTGCGCCCAAGCTCAAAAAACCTTATGGTGCTTGGATGCACCTTTACAAATGAAATCACAGTTTTAAATTTCACGTCTGTTTTGTTTTTCCAAATTTTTTTTTTCTAGAATTAGGCCCAAAGCCCAGTAAATTAAGCCAATGATCGATGTCTTATGTCCCCTCTCCTGTTTTCTTTAAGTACTTTTTTTGGGCTTATTTTTTTGGAAAAATTACCTATTTGAGTACTTTTTATAAAATATTTACAGCTTTTAAATGTATTTTTTATTTATTACCTAGATATAGTATATTTAAAAAATATTTATCATCTATAGCAACTGTAATATGTATTAAAAGTGAATTATATATGCAATATAGATGTATTAGAAGTGTATTAAAATGTATTATACTTGTTTTGGTAAAAAAAAAAACACTATATATTAAAAACGAATTGTGCATGCAATATAAATGTATTGTCTATATACTAAAAGTGAATTATGCATGCAATATAGATGTATTATAAGTGTTTTAAATGTATTATGCTTCTTTTGGTAAAAAATCTACACTATATATTAAAAATAAATTATGCATGTATTAAAATTATATAGCTATAAATGGTAAATATTTTATAGGATAAACAACATAAATCCCGACAGCTTGGAGCTTAATTACAGAAAATCTAGACATTTTACATAATTACTGAAAATCCTGATTTTGGGTATGTCGAGATACATAATTAGCTCCCGATACATCCAACGAAGTACATTTTTTCCTTTGTAAAGATACATAATTAGCTCCCGATACATTTTTTCCTATTTTGGATCTTTTGAGATGCATAATACATCCAACAAAGATACATTTTTCCTTTGTAAAGATATATAATTAGCTCCCGATACATTTTTTTCGATTTTGGGTCTGTCGAGATACATAATTAGCTCCTGATATATCCAACGAAGATACATAATTAGTTGGGATTCTTGTAATTGCTTTCTAAGGGTGGAAATTTGTGTAAATATAGTAAGTTAAGGTGTATGTTTATGTTATTTTTCCTATTTTATAAATATGGTGTATTTAGGTAAGTTTCCCTATATTTTTCAAATCCCCAAGTCTGATTATTTGAAATTCCTATTATTCTTTTGTCATCATCGTATTTTTGTATAATTCAATCGGATGTCTATATTAAAATTAGCAGCACTAGAGGATGTAGTATATAGTCAATGGGTTCAACTTTTCAATACAAAATATAGATACATATGAGAAAAATTAATATAATTGCAAAAAGTAAAAACTAATTTTAAAAATAAACTTTCAAAAGTGTAATGAGTTCATGCTAATAAACTTTCAAATGTATATTGTCACACCCCGAATCCCAACGAGGCGTGATTGGCACCCGTAGCCGACATGGCCCGAGAGAACCAATCTTTACTTACTCAATCATATGCATGCCATAAGAAACCCATAAACACATATCAACTATCAAGACCAACAATGGAAGTCATGGAACATGATATATGTACATATATGCGAAACTTGGCCGTTGAGGCCACCAAGTCAAGGACGACATATCCCTTCTACATTCATACACCCACATCCGTCTACAAAAGCCTCTAACAAGAGCATTGACCAAAATAAACCATAAGTCGGGACAAGTCCCCGCATTACACAATATATACAATACCAAAACATATATACACTCTGACTCGGAGAAGCCCCGAATGAGCTGGAGCTCACCAAAGAGCCGCTAACACTGGCAATCTACTAAGGAGGCCTACTGGGACCTGCGCCTGCAGCAAGTAAAGTAAATTCCCCGAGAGGGGTCAGTACGAAATAAGTACTGAGTATGCAAGGCTCAGATGAAACTGTACAACACATGAATATTTCAATGAACTCAAAACATATGAATAATCAATGTGAATAAGTCACCATGTTACGCTTTGGAAACCATGTGGATTGCTTTCATTATTTTCATTACTTTCTTTATCTCACTGCTCACATGTCATGACATATCACAATGTGCCCGGGCCCCGACTGATCAGTGGGTCTTTCATATCATCATATAGGGATCGAGTCGAGCTAGGCTTATGCCCCTAGACTTGCCACCCTTGGGATCGAGTCGAGCTAGGCTTACGCCCCTAGACTTGCCACCCATAAATCCATATCTCGGGATCGAGTCGAGCTAGGCTTACGCCCCTAGACTTGCCACCCGTACTTGATCATTGACCACATTTGCATTACTTTGTTCATTACTTTGAGATTGATACTTTGATAATCATAACATCACTTTGGAACTTTGGAACATAACATTGTTGGAAACTTTGAGTCATTAACCAAGACATGTGAATAAACATCATGAGAAATATAACATAACTAGCACCATGATACCATTGGAACCATTGGACAATAATCCATGAACAAGAGACACAAGTATAGGCACTATTGGAATATTGGAATATAACCTTATTTGAACTTTCGGAACATTAACCATGAATATGCGAAATGAGATTCACAATTGATCAATGAGTAGGAAATATATGACAATGACCATAGATAATTGCATATGGAATACCTTAGTATGTTTCAGAATAGAACTAGAGAAATGTCAATGTGAACACTATTGGCCGTAGAAAGATACGGACAAAGTAACCTTGCATACCTTGGATTCACAATACGAATATACCACCTTTGATGCGTATACAATAGTCCCTCTCCTTCTTTATGTGTCACTCTACAACATAAATACATAACGAATTCCCGTTAACCACGAATTACTTTACAAATGCATACAATGTCAATGAATTACATGTTTGCCTTTAAACATGTCATTTTCCTTCGACAAAACTATTGATATACCATTCTTCCAAAAATTCCATAAAATTCCCAACATTGACCAATACATGAAAATCAATACATTTCACCACAATACTTCTCCTTTACACTTTCTTATCCCTAATACATCACAAATAATCCTTCAAAGCACCTTAATTCAACTCATAACACATATCGCCCAAAATCCCAAAATTTCCATTTTTAGCCAAGAACAAATTTAATGCCAAAAATAACACCATACATGTTCATATTTTGTCCATACCATGCTTTTTCATCAAAGGCACAAGGCCTAATTCACACTTGAATTCCATATACCACAAATCTCATACAAAATCACCAAGTACCATGACCAACTTTTCCAAGCACAACCAACATGATATACATATTCTTTTATGCATATAATATGTTAATCCATGAAAATAAACACTTACCAAAGCTTGGAATAGGATGATCTTGTCCAAATATGCCTTAGGGTTTATTTGCTTTAGGGTTTGGAAATAAAGGAAATATTTGTGATATTCTCCAAAAGTGATGAGAGACTTTGGGAAATAAAAATCTGATTTTGGGGGACTTTATATAGACCTCAAGGAAGCCTTAGCCACACTTGGCATTACATGATATGTTCACTTGGTCAATTTTTGAAAGAATGGGTCATTTTTGCCTTTGGGCCTTATCTTTTGTTCCATTTTGGGCCCTAATTTTGGGCCCAATAACACATATCCATGTAACCCACCAATTTTCATGTATTATTCACCTTATATCTCATGTTTACATAATTCCATAATGTCACGACAATATTCTTTTAAACATTTCTCATTCGTCCTTTCGATCGCAAAAATTGGAATTCTAGTCGCCCTTGGCTTCATTGAACATTTTGGATCACTATTCACATTTTATGATTTGATCATGTAGGAGTATGTAGGAGTGTATTGAAGTGTTTGACTCTTATGCTCCATGAAATCACAACACACCTCCTACGACGATCTAATCGCACATGTTACGTCCGATATCAAATGTTTCCCCAATGACACTATAAAACACATATGCATGGCATCTCAACACCTATGTAGATATGATCCCAAGGTATCAAGTGAGGTTATAAAGTACGGGGTGTTACATTCTTCCCCCCTTAGAAACATTCGTCCTCGAATGTTAACAACAGTGTCTTATATACAACAAATACATCTTTACTCTAACATACCTATACACATTCACATAATGCTTTTAAATACTTACTTGTTATTGTTCCACCTCCGCACTGTGAACTTCTTGGTCCATTTGGAATAAGTGGGGATACTTGGATTTCATCATTTCTTCCACTTCCCACGTGATCTCCTCTACTTGTTGATTTCTCCACAGGACTTTTACGGATGCTATGTCTTTATTTCTCAATCTCTTTACTTGTCGATCTAGGATAGCAATGGGCACCTCTTCATAAGTGAGATCCTCTGCCACTTGAACATCTTCTACGGGCACAATACGTGAAGGATCTCCTATGCATTTCCGGAGCATCGACACATGAAAGACCGGATGGACGGAGGAAAATTCTTGCGGTAAGGCTAATTCATATGCGACTTGCCCAAATCTTCTAATAACTTCATATGGGCCTATGTAACGTGGACTCAATTTTCCTTTCTTTTCGAACCGCATTACCCCTTTCATTGGTGACACCTTTAAAAATACCCAATCACCTATGGCAAATTCAAGCCCTCTTCTTCTCACATCGGCATATGACTTGTGACGACTTTGAGCCGTTTGCAACCGTTGTTGGATCACTTTAACTTTCTCCATGGCTTGGTGAATAATATCTGGCCCAAGTAAAGCAGTTTCTCCTGCTTCAAACCACCCAATTGGTGATCTACATTTTCTTCCATACAAGGCTTCATAAGGTGCCATTTTAATACTTGAATGATAGCTATTGTTATATGCAAATTCAATAAGAGGCAAATGGTCATCCCAACTACCTTGAAAATCCAACGTACATGCTCGTAGCATATCTTCAAGTGTCTGAATAGTCCGTTCGGCTTGTACATCAGTCTGAGGATGGAAAGCCGTACTCAAATTCACCTGAGTACCCAAACTCCGCTGAAAAGATTTCCAAAAGTGTGTTGTGAACTGTGCTCCTCTGTCTGATATAATAGAAAGTGGAATACCATGCAATCGTACTATCTCCTTTACATACAACTTTGCATAATCCTCAGCTGTATAGGTCGTCTTGACCGGTAGAAAATGCGCTGATTTAGTAAGTCGGTCCACTATGACCCATATGGAATCAAACTTCCGCAATGTACGAGGCAAACCCGTAATGAAATCCATATTAATCATATCCCACTTCCAGACTGGAAGATTGATACATTGCATGTAACCTCCCGGTTTCTGATGTTCCACTTTCACCTGTTGACAATTTGGGCATTGCGCGACAAATTCTGCAATGTTCTTTTTCATGTTGCCCCACCAATACACTTCTTTCAATTCATGGTACATTTTAGTAGCACCTGGATGAATGGAATAGCGCGAATGGTGCGCCTCTGTCATTATTCGTGTCCTCAGCTGATCTACATCCGGTACACATATTCTCCCTTGACATTGAAGCACCCCTTCCGGTGTAATATCAAATGCCTTGGTCAAATTCTGCTGCACATTCTCCTTTAGCTGCAATAAAATAGAATCTGCATACTGTTTCTCTTTCACTTCAGCTATCAAGGAGGATTCTGCTGCATTCTGCACCATAACTCTATCATATGCGGTTTCAATAAGGCGAACTCCCAAGCTGGCTAATTGATTCAAGTCTTTGATTATCTCACGCTTTTTATTCAACTGACCACTAGTGCTTTCTACTGCCTTACGGCTCAATGCATCAGCTACTACATTTGCTTTGCCTGGGTGATAAAGAATATCAATGTCATAGTCTTTTAAAAGCTCTAACCACCTTCGTTGCCTCAAATTGAGTTCCTTCTGCTTAAAAAGATATTGCAAGCTTTTGTGATCCGTATAGATGTCAACATGAACACCATATAAATAATGACGCCATATCTTTAAAGCAAAAACTACCGCTGCCAATTCAAGATCATGTGTGGGATAGTTTTTCTCATGTGGCCGCAACTGTCGTGAGGCATATGCTATCACCCTGCCATGCTGCATCAATACACATCCGAGACCAATCCCGGAAGCATCACAATACACTGCATAGCCCTCTGTGCCTTCAGGAAGAACTAACACTGGTGTAGAAGTCAACTTATCTTTCAGGTTTTGAAACCCTCTTTCACATGCATCATTCCATTGAAATTTAATTGCCTTGTGAGTTAACTTTGTCAATGGTGCTGCAATAGACGCAAACCCTTCTACAAATCTCCGATAATAACCTGCCAAACCCAGAAAACTGCGAATCTCTGTGGGTGTCGTAGGTCTTGGCCAGTTTTTCACTGCTTCAATCTTTTGGGTATCAACCTGTATGCCTTTATCTGATACAATGTGACCCAAGAACGCAACTGATTTCAACCAAAACTCACATTTGGAGAATTTTGCATACAACTTACGCTCACGGAGAATTTGCAACACTTGCCGTAAGTGATAAGCATGGTCTTCTGGTGATCTCGAATAAACAAGGATGTCATCTATAAATACTGTCACGAACACGTCTAGGAATGGCTTAAACACCCTGTTCATCAAATCCATAAACACAGCCGGTGCATTCGTTAGTCCAAATGACATAACTAAAAATTCATAATGGCCATACCGTGTTCGAAAAGCTGTCTTGGGTACATCCTCCTCTCTAACTCTGACCTGATGGTAGCCCGACCTCAAGCCAATTTTTGAAAAACACCTGGCACCCTGTAACTGATCAAACAAATCATCAATACGAGGGAGGGGATATTTGTTCTTGATCGTTACTTTATTCAGTTGACGATAGTCGATGCACATTCTCAAGGTGCCATCTTTCTTTTGCACGAATAATACCGGTGCACCCCACGGGGACATACTAGGCCTAATGAAGCCTTTATCCAGCAAATCTTTCAACTGCTCCTTCAATTCACGCAGTTCCACTGGAGCCATTCTATATGGAGGGATAGAAATAGGCTGAGTGCCTGGAATCACATCAATGCCGAATTCCACTTCCCGTTCTGGGGGTAAACCTGGAAGATCCTCTGGAAATACATCAAGAAATTCATTGACGACCGGTACAGACTGTGGAGTTAATGGTTCTGCATCATTATCTTTCACTCGTACCAAATGACATATGTATCCCTTGGCAATCATTTTTCTGGCTTTCAAATAGGAAATAAATCTTCCTCGTGGTGCCCCTACCTTACCCTGCCATTCTAGAACATTTTCCTGTGGAAAACAAAATTGCACCTTCTTAGCCCGGCAATCTACCGTAGCATAACAAGAGGCCAACCAATCCATTCCCATAATTACATCAAAATCCACCATGTTCAATTCAATAAGATCGGCCAACGTATCATGACCACACACAGTTACCACACAGTTACGATACACTCTCTTTGCAACAATATATTCACCAACCGGTGTAGACACTTCAATTGACTTAATTAATATTTCCGGTGTCGTTGCAAATTTCGCAGCAACCAATGGAGTAACATAGGAAAATGTAGAGCCTGGGTCAATTAATGCATATACATTATGTGAGAATATGGATAATGTACCTGTGACGACATCTGGGGAAGCCTCTGAATTCTGGCGGTCCACCAAAGCATAAGTGCGATTCTGGACCCCGCTAGTACTGGCTCCTCCTCTGGCACCTCTACCTCGACCAATAGGCTGCACCCCTCGGCCCTGTGAAGGAACCGATGCTGAAGACGCAACAGCCGACCCAGCTGGTCGTGCTATACCACCCATGCTCCGCTGTGGACACTCTCTCGCTATATGTCCCGGCATACCACACCAAAAGCAGACATTCGTCCCTGTCCGACATGTACCTATGTGCATACGCCCGCAGTGCTGACACTGCTGACGAGGGAAACCTGCTGACTGTGATCCATGAACCCCACTACTTTGCCCTGCTGAACCACCTCTAAACCCTCGAGACTGCGAATAAGCACCACCTGTGGAATAAGAGAACGACGGTCTAGGTGGTCTAGGAAACATGCGGGGGCTAGATCCTCCTTGGGACATCATAGGTGGTCCCATAGGTCTAGCCCTTTTGGACTGTCCCCTATCAAATTCATGTACCCTGCGTCTTTGTCTCTGATCCTCCATTTTCTGGGCGAAGGCTTGTATGCGAGCAATGTCCATGTCCCTATTCAAGGCCGCAATAGTGCAATCTCTTACCAAGTATGGCTCTAGTCTGTCCACATATCTATGGACCCTGTCTGTCATCGTAGCCACAACATTTGGCGCATATCGAGCCAAGGAATTAAATTGCAAGCTATATTCTCGGACGCTCAAATTTCCTTGACGGAGATTTAGGAATTGATCCGCACGTGCCTCACGGATCTCATAGGGCAAGTAATTATCAAGGAAAGCCAATTTAAACTCTTCCCAAGTAGGTGGATCTGCACCAATGTCACGGGATTTCTTCCAATCCTCATACCACAATATTGCCTCTCCCTTCAACCTGTACGCAGCAAGTTCAACTGTCTCTACCCCTGTCACATGCATAACTTCCAATGCCCTCTGAATTTGATCCACGAAGTCCTGTGGATCTGCTTTTGGATCTGCCCCTGTGAATATAGGAGGGTCCAGTTTCAAGAAATCCTGTGTTCTGCGACTTGCCATTCTAGCCTCATCATCATCATATGCCATAGCACCAGCTCTTCCCTGGCTTTGTGCCGCCACTAACTGTGTCAACATCTGTACAGCATTCCTAAGATCCTGATCTGTGGCATTTGTCGGTGGTTCCACGGGCACTTCCTTTCTTCTCGGCTCTTCTGGAGCTGAAGAAGTAGAAGAAGCTCGCGTTGCGAACTCAGTTTCAGCCCCACCTTGAGCAACTTGTTCAGGCGGTGGTCTACTTGTTCCTTCACCAGCAATTCTATTGATCAACTTACTTTTACCTTTTCCTCTTCCTCTTCTAGTGTTCGGCATTTTGACTATACCAAAGAAAAACAATTACCAAAATCAGATACAATACAACTGACAACATTGGCTCTATTGCACGATCTAGAGTGAAGGAAAGAAACAACATCCTAAATGTCCCGTAGCCTCCTACTTATAAATGTGGTGCACAACACATCGATAAGTAAGACTCTACTCAGACACGGCTTTGTAGACATCCTTAGACCGACTGCTCTGATACCACTTTTGTCACACCCCGAATCCCAACGAGGCGTGATTGGCACCCGTAGCCGACATGGCCCGAGAGAACCAATCTTTACTTACTCAATCATATGCATGCCATAAGAAACCCATAAACACATATCAACTATCAAGACCAACAATGGAAGTCATGGAACATGATATATGTACATATATGCGAAACTTGGCCGTTGAGGCCACCAAGTCAAGGACGACATATCCCTTCTACATTCATACACCCACATCCGTCTACAAAAGCCTCTAACAAGAGCATTGACCAAAATAAACCATAAGTCGGGACAAGTCCCCGCATTACACAATATATACAATACCAAAACATATATACACTCTGACTCGGAGAAGCCCCGAATGAGCTGGAGCTCACCAAAGAGCCGCTAACACTGGCAATCTACTAAGGAGGCCTACTGGGACCTGCGCCTGCAGCAAGTAAAGTAAATTCCCCGAGAGGGGTCAGTACGAAATAAGTACTGAGTATGCAAGGCTCAGATGAAACTGTACAACACATGAATATTTCAATGAACTCAAAACATATGAATAATCAATGTGAATAAGTCACCATGTTACGCTTTGGAAACCATGTGGATTGCTTTCATTATTTTCATTACTTTCTTTATCTCACTGCTCACATGTCATGACATATCACAATGTGCCCGGGCCCCGACTGATCAGTGGGTCTTTCATATCATCATATAGGGATCGAGTCGAGCTAGGCTTATGCCCCTAGACTTGCCACCCTTGGGATCGAGTCGAGCTAGGCTTACGCCCCTAGACTTGCCACCCATAAATCCATATCTCGGGATCGAGTCGAGCTAGGCTTACGCCCCTAGACTTGCCACCCGTACTTGATCATTGACCACATTTGCATTACTTTGTTCATTACTTTGAGATTGATACTTTGATAATCATAACATCACTTTGGAACTTTGGAACATAACATTGTTGGAAACTTTGAGTCATTAACCAAGACATGTGAATAAACATCATGAGAAATATAACATAACTAGCACCATGATACCATTGGAACCATTGGACAATAATCCATGAACAAGAGACACAAGTATAGGCACTATTGGAATATTGGAATATAACCTTATTTGAACTTTCGGAACATTAACCATGAATATGCGAAATGAGATTCACAATTGATCAATGAGTAGGAAATATATGACAATGACCATAGATAATTGCATATGGAATACCTTAGTATGTTTCAGAATAGAACTAGAGAAATGTCAATGTGAACACTATTGGCCGTAGAAAGATACGGACAAAGTAACCTTGCATACCTTGGATTCACAATACGAATATACCACCTTTGATGCGTATACAATAGTCCCTCTCCTTCTTTATGTGTCACTCTACAACATAAATACATAACGAATTCCCGTTAACCACGAATTACTTTACAAATGCATACAATGTCAATGAATTACATGTTTGCCTTTAAACATGTCATTTTCCTTCGACAAAACTATTGATATACCATTCTTCCAAAAATTCCATAAAATTCCCAACATTGACCAATACATGAAAATCAATACATTTCACCACAATACTTCTCCTTTACACTTTCTTATCCCTAATACATCACAAATAATCCTTCAAAGCACCTTAATTCAACTCATAACACATATCGCCCAAAATCCCAAAATTTCCATTTTTAGCCAAGAACAAATTTAATGCCAAAAATAACACCATACATGTTCATATTTTGTCCATACCATGCTTTTTCATCAAAGGCACAAGGCCTAATTCACACTTGAATTCCATATACCACAAATCTCATACAAAATCACCAAGTACCATGACCAACTTTTCCAAGCACAACCAACATGATATACATATTCTTTTATGCATATAATATGTTAATCCATGAAAATAAACACTTACCAAAGCTTGGAATAGGATGATCTTGTCCAAATATGCCTTAGGGTTTATTTGCTTTAGGGTTTGGAAATAAAGGAAATATTTGTGATATTCTCCAAAAGTGATGAGAGACTTTGGGAAATAAAAATCTGATTTTGGGGGACTTTATATAGACCTCAAGGAAGCCTTAGCCACACTTGGCATTACATGATATGTTCACTTGGTCAATTTTTGAAAGAATGGGTCATTTTTGCCTTTGGGCCTTATCTTTTGTTCCATTTTGGGCCCTAATTTTGGGCCCAATAACACATATCCATGTAACCCACCAATTTTCATGTATTATTCACCTTATATCTCATGTTTACATAATTCCATAATGTCACGACAATATTCTTTTAAACATTTCTCATTCGTCCTTTCGATCGCAAAAATTGGAATTCTAGTCGCCCTTGGCTTCATTGAACATTTTGGATCACTATTCACATTTTATGATTTGATCATGTAGGAGTATGCAGGAGTGTATTGAAGTGTTTGACTCTTATGCTCCATGAAATCACAACACACCTCCTACGACGATCTAATCGCACATGTTACGTCCGATATCAAATGTTTCCCCAATGACACTATAAAACACATATGCATGGCATCTCAACACCTATGTAGATATGATCCCAAGGTATCAAGTGAGGTTATAAAGTACGGGGTGTTACATATATCCTGAATCACTTCTTCGTAATAATGGTCCCATCTTAAAATTCTGGATATGCCATGATTGAATTGCCCATAAGACTAAAAAAAACTGCTTACATATGTTTCTTTTATTCATTATTATAATTTTCTCTATATTGTTTGTACAATTTCCAATCTTATACATGCAGGGGACGTGGTTGTGGTTTTTTGAAGTTCTATTATCCTGAAGATGCATTTGAAGCAAAAATGCTCTTGAAATTTATGACAGTATTTCCTTTCCCTTAGTTTATACTTTAATTTTTGTCTTCGGTTAGAATTATATGGTAGTATTTCTTTTCTTTAGTTTATTTATTTTTATTTATTGATTTTATATTTTGCCTTCCACACAAGTTCCTTCTTCACCAGCTAAACATGTTTATTGCTGAGCTTTACTTCATCATTAAACAAATGAAGTGGCTGATCTCCATGGTGTAACAATATTGCAATGTCAATAAACTATTTATATCGAACAAAAAACACAAAAAAGAAGAAGAAAGTTTTTTTTTTGTTGGTAAAGTGGCAAAATTCCACAAAATTTGTTCATAACAAAAACGTCCAAGACAAAACAGCTAACAAAATGGCCAACGGCCCAAAACAGAAGAATGGAAAAAAAAAATATAAAAGGAAGCTAATCTAGCCCAAAACATGAGCTCAGCGCGTTTCAGACAAAAGCAAAAACAAAAAAAAACAGATAGAATCTCTTTTGGAATGTGCTAGAACACTTTCCCCTTCTTCACTCTCTCTTCGCCTTCACTTATATATACTATCAAAATCCTAGGTAGATGCCACTTCAGAAACCTCAAGCTCTCACACAGGTGATGTGTCATCTGGTCCCAGATAGGAGAATCCTCCTTGCTTTGATTATCGAATCTCCTCATCATCGTAGCAGGTAACCTCAAAACTCCTTACCTCAAAAAAAGTAGCGCTCAAGTAAGCCGTATCAATCCTGAACACCTTGCCTATTGCCATCCTCCTGACAAATTGAACTTTAGAGAAGTTGATATCACAAATCTAGTAGGGGACGATGGAAAAGATGCGCAAAATACGCTGGTGAGTCGTTCATTAAGATCTGTATCTAGGTAAGCCCGCTCCAAGTCTGAAAATTTAATTTTTTTAGCTTGAACTTATGTACATTTGTGACTCTGTGTTGTTGTTGTATTGTTGATTTTCTGGTTCCCCCTCCAATGACTTTAAAATCTAAGGTTTGGGGGATTTGTTATTTATCCATATTAATGAGTGTCTTTGTCTTTGTTGGTTATTCTTGTGAATTGTGAAATTCCATTGTACCTACAAAATCAAAAACTAAATTAGTGAAAAAATCTGGCCTTGTAAAATAAAATATTCATTTTTTAATATCCACTTTCATTATTTTTTCACTTTTATATCTAAAATAAAAGAAAGGGAATTTTCCTTCACCAAAATGCAAGACATCCTTAACATGGAAATAATAAGATGAGCAAGAACAAAGTATAATTGATAATGTGGAGAGGTCACCTAATATATTCAGCATTCACACTATTTCAAAACTAAAGAATTCAAACATACAACAAAACCAAAATTCGTAAAATATATATATATATATATATATATATATATATATATGAAAAAATTGGGGGGGGGGGGTGAGGGGTCGAGAAGAAAATAGCAATATAAATAAACTACGAAAGATGAAGTTTTAGTATGGGATTTGAGTAATTGTGAGATGTAATATGGAATTTAGAAGGAACACCTTCATCCAAGATCATTTTTTGACGATCTTATGAATTCTTATAAGAATAATGTTGTATTTTATTGTTTCGAATTTACCCTAATGTTCCAGTAAAACTTGTATCCAGATCAATCTCCCCATCCCATTTTCTTGATTTAAAACAAAACTTCATATTGAGTTATGAACTCATATGCAAATATTATCTAAGTGACATTGGATCTGTGATTAAAAGTGAGAAATAAGTTTGTTAATTAAGTGGGGGTCCTTCAAGTTTTAAAAATTAGATAAAGTAATTAAAAAAAAAATCAGCTTTTTATTTTTATACTTTCGCCCCAATAACTGTAAAAGTTACCTCAACAACTATGGAAATTGTCTCAACAACTATAGAAGTTGTTCGACAACTGTGCAAAGTTATTCGACAACTGCGCGAAGTTGTTCGATAACTGAATAATTGTTGGGACAACTAATGCAGTTGTCAAACAACTATCTCCAGTTGTTTGAGCGAATTTACCCTTAATAATATTGCGAAATCCACTCGTCCCTTTTAATTAATTGAAGACTTGAGAGGCATTCTCACTTCATTTTTCAATAAATTAAAACGAACAAGTGTTACCATCAAAATACGTCATTTAAGGCCTTTCAGAAAAATATATATGTAAGTTGTATAGGTGCCATGTTAAATTCTTAGGGTATAGAATCTGTTGATTGGATAGTGTATTTATTTAGTTTTGAGATATTAAAGATGACATCATTTCCTGCCGTTGACACTGATAAAAGAACTAATTAGAAAACTTTTGTAAATTTCTCAAATTGAGTGGGAACCCTATAAATAGATATTACCATAATCAAATTTTATTTGCTAAATAGTAAATACAATGAACTTAGGATTAAAGACAAAAAAATTCACATAGCAATATAAATATTGTTGGTGTTACAAACCTTTGTCTCATCTTTCAACTTCATCGTTATTTGTAATTTTATAATCTATTGATTAATATTTTTCCTCCAAACTACCAAATTTATGGTGGAAATGTGAAGTTTAGAGGAAATACAGTATTCTTAGATAATAAAAACTGCAAATAACGATAAAGTTGAGAAATGGGACAAAGGTATGTAACACCAACAATATTTTATAGTGCTATGTGAACCTTTTTGTCTTTAGTCCTAAATTCATTGAATTTAGCAAAAAAAATATCTGATTATGATGATCTCTTATTTAATGTGATCCCTACCACACCAGATTTGAAAAACTTTGTAAACGTTACTCCCTTCGTTCCATTTTAGTTGGGCACATTCTGTTTTACACGGAGATTAAGAAATCACAAATGGAGTGATGGTTTTTACTATTTTACCCTTTACCCATAGTAATGATATTCATTGGGCATAGGAATGCACATTAAAATTATAATTAATTGAAGGGGTAAAATTGAAAAAAATTAATTAATTTTATCTTGATTTAGTAAGTGATCAACTAATATGAGACATTTATTTTTAGTAAGATGACCAACTAAAATGGGACGGAGGGAGTATCTAATTACTCCCTCCGTCCATTATCACTTGTGTCACGATCCGAAATCCCATTCGGGCCGGCCTGGCACCCGAAGCCGATATGGCCCGAGAGAACCAATCTTTGCTCATGAATCTTCGTATGCATATCCTCGTATGAGTCTTATTAACCCTTATACACCTATGCGTAAAACATGAACATGAAAACATATGCTATATATAGATTTAGGAAATGTGGCCGTTGGGGCCATCACGTCAAAACGGACGTTTATCTCTTACATTCATAACCCACACATGTCTACAAAAGCCTCTAACAGATGCATTTACAAGACCAACTAGTAGTCGGGACAAGTCCCCGCTTTATACAATATTTACAACATCAAAAAAACTATACAACTGTGACTCGGAAAGTCCCGAAGCAACTGGGGCTCACCAAAGATCCTCAATTAACTGTCAGTCTACTGTAGAGGTCTACTAGTACCTGCACCTGCAACATGTAAGGTAAGTCCCCCGAGGGGGTCAGTACGAGAATGTACTGAGTATGTAAGGCTAAGAGCAACTGTATAAAAGATATGAATTTCAATGTACTCAAGATAAGAGAATAATCAATGTAGATAAACAGTCGTCCTGTACGTTTAAAATCATGAATTTTACTTTGGTTATCGTTCTGTCTGTATGTGGGGAACCAGGTTCATTTCTCCCATTATCTGCATTACTTGTTCATTCACTCTTACCATCATCATTCTTAATGTGGAAACATATAGATCACTTATGTTACTGTTATTCTAGATCACTCATTAATAGCCTTACTATCTTTCAAACACATCTTCATTCAAGGGAGATTTCCTTCACTTAAGAGATTCTTTTTCTCTATTCAAGAGATTCTTTCATTCCTCTAAGCTCATCACCCTTGCTATTCATCCACTTGGTTAGTAGGTTATAAAATAATATGCTTTCACCCTTTCTGTGGGTTAATAATATAACATAATATAACATAGCATAACATTGGGATTTTCCATATTGAACTCATACCCTTTAGAATGTGATCCATACTCACTGAAACATATAGTAACCATGCGCGTTACTCCTTCACAACCTAACATCCTCTACAAAGGTATGAGAATGACACGTCAAAGATCATGACATTAAAGCACACACTTATATACACATCTCACTTCACTCCTTTACTTCTTGAGATTGACATCTTCACTTATGAGGAATAGTTTTACTAACTTGCACATCACCTCTCTTATTACTCTATGAGATTGGTACTTGTATACTTATGAGAGATTGGTACAAACATAATCATAATATTGGACTTTGTATCATGACATGATTGGAAAATGCTAATTGTAACACCCCGTACATGTTTACCTTAGTTTTGAGAGCAAAAAAAAAAAAAAAAAAATTGGTGGGGCGCGTCCAGGGGCGTGCCACGCTGCTCTGGGCTGAAATTTTCAGTCCAGAGGCAGTAAAGGAGCGCGCCACGCCGCCCCTGCGCACCTTTCAAAAGTTGAAAATTTTGTTTAAGTCCCAAGGGTTCCCGGGGACGTATTGAGCCGATTTTTGCCACGATTCTTCTACAACCATGAGAATATACATGAAATGAGTGAAATAATATATTGGGATGATAAAATTACTCGAGAACGAATTTGACGTCAAAATGACGATTTTACCCTTTTGGTCAAAATGGGTCATACGTGGCTAGAATCACTTGGTTTTTGGATTGAGGCTACGGATATGAATAGCATGAGTGGGAATAGTATTGTAATACGTATGAGACGACTTAAACACGTGAAATTATTGATTTTATCGGGTTAAGTGAATTGGGCCCAAAAAGGGCCCAAAAATGGAAAGAAGACATGGCCCATATGGGAAATTTGACCCATTCTTGCAAAGACTTCTAGAACACCACATGGCATGCCATAGATGTCTAAGGATGGATTACAAGGCCTATATAAAGGACCAAAAATCTGATTTTTGGTCATTTGGTAGAAATCTCATGCTTTTTTGGTATTTTTCAATTATTTTTCTCTCAAACCCTAGGCTTTCTCTTGGAGCAAGATCATCCCATTCCAAGCCTTGGTAAGTATTTATTCTCATGGATTACTATATTATATGCATGAAAGAGTATGTATATCATGTTGGTTGTTCTTGGAAATAGTGGACATGCTATTTGGTGCTTTTGTATGAGATGTGTGATCCATGAAGTTCAAACTTGAACTATGACTTGTGCCTTTGATGAAAGAGCATAGTATGGATAAAATATGAACATGTATGGTGTTATTTTGTCACACAACTTGTAATTTTTCTATAAGTGTAAATTATGGGATTTTGGCCGATTTGTGCTATGAAGTGTATTAAGGTGACTTGATGGATTATTTGTGATATGGTGGGAATAAGAAAGTGTAAAGGAGAAGCTTTGTGGCGAAATGTTATTGGGTTATCATGTGTTGGTCAATGTATGGAATATTGTGGTATTTTTGGTATGCTAATGCCATGAATGGTATTGTAAAGGGGGAAATAATATTATAAGGGACTCATGTAATTCATGGTCATCTTAAATGCTTGGAATGTAACTTGTGGTCAATGTATGGCATGAATGGGGTATTGTTGGTATGACAATGCCGTAAATGGTACTGTAAGAAAGGAAATGACATTTTAAAGATAAACATGTAACTCATTGTTGTCATATGCATTTGTAAGGTAGTGGTGGTTAATGTTGGTTCAATTATGTATTTGTGATGTAGAGTGAAACGTAATGAAGAAGCGGAATTGTTGAGCCATATTGGATTGTGTGTTTACATTGGAAAAATAAGGTATGTAAGGTTACTATGTCCGTATCTTTCTGCGGCAAATAGTTTTCACATTGACATTACGCATGTTCCATCCCGAAATGTGCTAAGGTATTCCATGTCCGGTTATCCATGGTCATTGTCATATATTTCCTACTCATTGATCATTGGTGAATCTCATGTCTCATATTCATGGTTCATGTTCCAAAAACAATAAGGTTACGTTACAATGTTTGATTATACTCATGTCCCTTGTTCATGGATTATGGTCCAATGGTTTCAATAGTGTTATGTTTCTAATAATGTTATGTTTCTCACACTGTTTGTTCACATATCTCTTACCCATTGGTTAATGATCCGAAGCTTCAAGGAAAAGTTGTCATAACGTTGAAATCTCTAAGGACCTATCTCAAGAGAATAATAACATAAGAGAATCTATTCAATCTTGGGTGGTAGTTTTCCAACCATGCCTTGTTCTAAAGTCCTTCAATATGATGATTATCTTTGTACCAATCTTTTATAAGTAAAAGTACCAATCTCATGAGGAGTGAAGAATGAGGTAAAGTGTTTGTGTTTTCAAAAGTATACGATTCTCAATGTATCAATCTCTCAAATGAAATAAATTAGGTTATACATGTTGTTGGTTGCAAGAATGAAGGAAGATAATAGGGGGTGGACACAATTCCAAAGTTCCAATAATTTTATGACTCCAAATTCCGATGATGTATGTTCCAAGTTCTACTAATGTCACGACTATCTTTGTACCAATCTCATAGGTTTCATACGAGAGGTGTGTTTCTCGTAAGTAGATGTGTTAATCTCTCATAAGTTGAAGTATCAATCTCATGAACTCTAATGTGTCACTCTTATAAGTATGGAAAGAAAAAGGGTATTGGAAAGAAGTAATGTGCATATGGTTCCTTTATGTTTCATTAAGTATGAATCACAAACTAAAGGGTATAAGTTAAGATGGAACAATCTCAATACTATATATATATATATTATTCTCCCATCAAAGGTGGATGGCCGGTACTATATATCCCACCAAGATGGAGGCCCGGTACTATATACTTATATATATTATATCCCATCTATGGTGGAGGCCCGGTACTATATATCCCACCAAGATGGAGGCCCGGTACTGTATATATAAACTTATTTATTATATCCCACTAAAAGTGGAGGCCCGGTATTATATATTTATAAGTAAGATGACGACCCATAAGGTGTTATGAATCACTAACTAGTTGAGTGAACAATAATAAAGAGAGTGTAAAAGAGATGAGACTGTATCCCTTGCATGAATAAGAATGATGATGAAGATGATGCGAATGAATGACCAAGTAATGAAATAATAAAAGTAATGAACATGGTTCCACACATTCAGGTTGGAGGTCTATTCACATTAAGTATTCTCCTATGCTTACTTTCTTGGAAGTACTTATGTATTACCATAGTTTCATCTGGCCTTACATACTCAGTACTTTATCCGTACTGACCCCTTTTGGGGACTTACCTTACATGCTGCAGGCCCAGGTGTTGGTAGATCTCCACAGTAGGTGACAAGGTATCCACGGATTGTTGGTGAGCTCCAGTTGCTTCGGGGCTTCCCAAGTCGCATGTGTTCATTAGGTTTTGTCATTTGTAAATATTGTATAGACATAGTCATGTATCTATTAGAGGCTTTGCAGACATATGTGGGGTAGCATGAAAGTAACAGATGTATGTTCATTTTGACGAAATGGCCCTAACGGCTAAGTTGCATATATTGCTTATGTTGCCATGCATTTCCGCTATTGATATTTAATTACATGAGATAAGATGATATTTATACGCGAGCATACTTATGAGATTATATGAGTAAAGATTGGTTCTCTCGGGCCTTATCGGCTTCGGGTGCCAATCACGTCCCGATGGGATTCGGGGCGTGACAAAAGTGGTATCAGAGCAGTTCGTTCTCAGGGTGTCTACAAAGCCGTGTCTGAGTAGAGTCTTGCTTATCGATGTGTTGCGCGCCACATTTATAAGTAGGAGGCTACGGGACATTTAAGAGTTGTTTCATTTCTTCATTCTAGATCGTGCAATAGAGCCATTGTCATAGGTGAGATTATATCTGACCATTGTAATTGGTTCTCTTTGATATAGTAAAATGTCGAATACAAGACAAGGTATGGGCAAGGATAAGCAGGCAAATATGCAAGCGGGAGAAAGAACTAGTAAATCACCACCTAACCCAGATAGTCATTATGGGGTTGAAATGGAGTTTACAGCACGGGCACCTTCTCCTCCCATTTCTCCAGGGAGACCACAAAGGAGGGAAGTATCCCCAGATTCATCTGTTCATGTTACTAGGCAGGAATTACAGGATTTGAAAAATGCGGTGCAAATGTTGACTCAGATAGTTGTTGCCCAGAGTCAAGGACGAGTGGGCCCAGTGACACGTGCTGATGGTGCGACTAGGATAGCTAGTCGGAGAACACAAGATTTCTTGAAATTGGATCCTCCCACATTTACCGGGTCCGATCTTAATGAAGATCCGCAAGACTTTATAGATCAAATTCAAAGGGCTCTCGATGTTATGCATGTAACTGGTATAGAAACAGTAGAGCTTGCAGCATATAGACTAAAAGAAGAGGCTATATTATGGTACAAAGATTGGAAACGATCCAGAGGTATCGGTGCAAATCCAGCTAGTTGGGAGGAATTCAAGGTGGCATTCCTTGATCATTATCTTCCATACGAGGTCCGCGAGGCTCGAGCGGATCAGTTTTTACATCTTCGTCAAGGAAATATGAGCGTCAGGGAGTACAGTCTTCGGTTTAATTCGTTGGCTAGATATGCTCCTAATATGGTAGCGACTATGGCCGATAGAGTTCATCGGTATGTGGACAGATTGGAGCCCTATTTGGTAAGAGACTGTACTATTGCTGCATTAAATAAAGACATGGATATAGCCAGAATACAAGCCTTCGCGCAAAAGATGGAGGATCAAAGTCAAAGGGGAAGGGTACAAGAATCTGAGACAGGACCGTCAAAGCGGGCTCGACCCATGGGACAGTTCATGCCATCCCAAGGAGGAGTTAGGCCTCGGGTTTCCCCAAGACCCTCTCGACCATCATTTTCTCACCCTACAGCGGGTACTCCACCTCCATTTCGAGGATCTAGAGATAGTCAGGTTGGGCAGAGTAGTGGAATACGGGGTTCACAGACAGTGGGATCTGTTCGTCAATTGTGCCAGCGCTGTGGAAAGTTTCATTCAGGTGAATGCTGGTATGAGATGGATGTTTGCTTTCGGTGTAAAAAGCCAGGACACGTGAAGAGAGACTGCCCACAGAGGGCCACAAGTAGTATGACACGACCTACAGGGTCAGCAGAATTTGGCTCTCCTTGATATGATGACAGGTATGTTATCTATAGTTTTACCTAATGAATATGCATCAATCAATTTAGGTTCTACCCTATCATATGTTACTCTATTGACTGTGGGACAATTCGAAGGAACACTAGAGTTAATAGTCAAGTTAATTGGGGTGTCCACACCATTTGGTGACGTCATTATAGCTAAAAGAGTATGTCGCAAGTGTATAGTAAATGTTGTGATCACGTTACAGTGGTTAAGTTTACTGAGATGGATATGATAGATCTTAATGTTACCATGAGTACATTTTTCACTTTCCACAAAGAAATTTCTTGACTGGAAAGGTACATATGTCGTTAGTCAGAGTGAAGGATACCAAAGTTAAAGCTACTAATGTTCAAGACACTAGTCTACACCCGTAGGGTGTCTCAGTGTAAATTGTATCGACAAGGGATGACACGTATCGGATATATATATGAGCTGAGCTAAAGAAATGCATTAGGGTAACGCACACCATTCACGATATGCTATTTGGTAGGGAGTAATCAATATGTACCATGATTTGGAAGCGACTTATCGATGAGATTACATGAAAAGTACATTGCAAAAAAAAAAAAAAAAAAAAAATTTTTTACTTCAGTCATCGAAGTGATAACAAGTAAAGTGTGTGGAATCTGAAGGTTATAGATTATGTAACTAAATAGATGTGATGCCATATGGGTAATAATTGATGGGCTTATCAAGTTAACACAGTTGTAGAAATGTTTTTGGGAACCCAAGTGAATGCAGGCAGGGTTTTCGTCTTGACAGAGGAACAAACAAACCGTACTGTTTAAGCATGAGAAGTTAGTTCTATATAGCGTACCTTATAAGGTGGCTTGAGGATGTGGTCAAGTTGTATATGACGTTGAGGTATCCCAAGAACTCTTTACAGTGCATGCAGTATCTCATATGCGATGCTTTAAAAGTATGTAGGAGATTATATCTCATATGCGATGCTTTAAAAGTATGTAGGAGATTATCCCATGTTGTTCCCAGTGGGAAATCCACTAGTTATGGAAAAAAAAATCTTATATGTGAGGAAGTACGGCTTACTATTCTAGCTTGACAAGCGAAAGTAATAAGAAGTAAAGAAGGAGTTTCTGTAAAAGCACAATAGGAGAAACGAACACAGGGAAGAAGTCACAAGGGAGACCAGAGAAATAATGAAATCTAAAGTAATCGTAAGTCTTGGACACGAAAGCAAAGTACAGGGTATGGAATGAGAGTCATAATAAGTAAGTCTTTACAAGTATGCTATGTGTATATGGTAATTGAAGGATTCATTTCGGCTTAAGTGTTACAATGAGACAGTGTTACTAACATTCGAGGACGAATGTTCCTAAGGGGGGGAAGAATGTAACACCCCGTACATGTTTACCTTAGTTTTGAGAGCAAAAAAAAAAAAAAAAAAATTTGGTTGGGCGCGTCCAGGGGCGTGCCACGCTGCTATGGGCTGAAATTTTCAGTCCAGAGGCAGTAAAGGAGCGCGCCACGCCGCCCCTGCGCACCTTTCAAAAGTTGAAAATTTTGTTTAAGTCCCAAGGGTTCCCGGGGACGTATTGAGCCGATTTTTACCACGATTCTTCTACAACCATGAGAATATACATGAAATGAGTGAAATAATATATTGGGATGATAAAATTACTCGAGAACGAATTTGACGTCAAAATGACGATTTTACCCTTTTGGTCAAAATGGGTCATACGTGGCTAGAATCACTTGGTTTTTGGATTGAGGCTACGGATATGAATAGCATGAGTGGGAATAGTATTGTAATACGTATGAGACGACTTAAACACGTGAAATTATTGATTTTATCGGGTTAAGTGAATTGGGCCCAAAAAGGGCCCAAAAATGGAGAGAAGACATGGCCCATATGGGAAATTTGACCCATTCTTGCAAAGACTTCTAGAACACCACATGGCATGCCATAGATGTCTAAGGATGGATTACAAGGCCTATATAAAGGACCAAAAATCTGATTTTTGGTCATTTGGTAGAAATCTCATGCTTTTTTGGTATTTTTCAATTATTTTTCTCTCAAACCCTAGGCTTTCTCTTGGAGCAAGATCATCCCATTTCAAGCCTTGGTAAGTATTTATTCTCATGGATTACTATATTATATGCATGAAAGAGTATGTATATCATGTTGGTTGTTCTTGGAAATAGTGGACATGCTATTTGGTGCTTTTGTATGAGATGTGTGATCCATGAAGTTCAAACTTGAACTATGACTTGTGCCTTTGATGAAAGAGCATAGTATGGATAAAATATGAACATGTATGGTGTTATTTTGTCACACAACTTGTAATTTTTCTATAAGTGTAAATTATGGGATTTTGGCCGATTTGTGCTATGAAGTGTATTAAGGTGACTTGATGGATTATTTGTGATATGGTGGGAATAAGAAATTGTAAAGGAGAAGCTTTGTGGCGAAATGTTATTGGGTTATCATGTGTTGGTCAATGTATGGAATATTGTGGTATTTTTGGTATGCTAATGCCATGAATGGTATTGTAAAGGGGAAAATAATATTATAAGGGACTCATGTAATTCATGGTCATCTTAAATGCTTGGAATGTAACTTGTGGTCAATGTATGGCATGAATGGGGTATTGTTGGTATGACAATGCCGTAAATGGTACTGTAAGAAAGGAAATGACATTTTAAAGATAAACATGTAACTCATTGTTGTCATATGCATTTGTAAGGTAGTGGTGGTTAATGTTGGTTCAATTATGTATTTGTGATGTAGAGTGAAACATAAGGAAGAAGCGGAATTGTTGAGCCATATTGGATTGTGTGTTTACATTGGAAAAATAAGGTATGTAAGGTTACTCTGTCCGTATCTTTCTACGACAAATAGTTTTCACATTGACATTACGCATGTTCCATCCCGAAATGTGCTAAGGTATTCCATGTCCGGTTATCCATGGTCATTGTCATATATTTCCTACTCATTGATCATTGGTGAATCTCATGTCTCATATTCATGGTTCATGTTCCAAAAACAATAAGGTTACGTTACAATGTTTGATTATACTCATGTCCCTTGTTCATGGATTATGGTCCAATGGTTTCAATAGTGTTATGTTTCTAATAATGTTATGTTTCTCACACTGTTTGTTCACATATCTCTTACCCATTGGTTAATGATCCGAAGCTTCAAGGAAAAGTTGTCATAACGTTGAAATCTCTAAGGACCTATCTCAAGAGAATAATAACATAAGAGAATCTATTCAATCTTGGGTGGTAGTTTTCCAACCATGCCTTGTTCTAAAGTCCTTCAATATGATGATTATCTTTGTACCAATCTTTTATAAGTAAAAGTACCAATCTCATGAGGAGTGAAGAATGAGGTAAAGTGTTTGTGTTTTCAAAAGTATACGATTCTCAATGTATCAATCTCTCAAATGAAATAAATTAGGTTATACATGTTGTTGGTTGCAAGAATGAAGGAAGATAATAGGGGGTGGACACAATTCCAAAGTTCCAATAATTTTATGACTCCAAATTCCGATGATGTATGTTCCAAGTTCTACTAATGTCACGACTATCTTTGTACCAATCTCATAGGTTTCATACGAGAGGTGTGTTTCTCGTAAGTAGATGTGTTAATCTCTCATAAGTTGAAGTATCAATCTCATGAACTCTAATGTGTCACTCTTATAAGTATGGAAAGAAAAAGGGTATTGGAAAGAAGTAATGTGCATATGGTTCCTTTATGTTTCATTAAGTATGAATCACAAACTAAAGGGTATAAGTTAAGATGGAACAATCTCAATACTATATATATATATATTATTCTCCCATCAAAGGTGGATGGCCGGTACTATATATCCCACCAAGATGGAGGCCCGGTACTATATACTTATATATATTATATCCCATCTATGGTGGAGGCCCGGTACTATATATCCCACCAAGATGGAGGCCCGGTACTGTATATATAAACTTATTTATTATATCCCACTAAAAGTGGAGGCCCGGTATTATATATTTATAAGTAAGATGACGACCCATAAGGTGTTATGAATCACTAACTAGTTGAGTGAACAATAATAAAGAGAGTGTAAAAGAGATGAGACTGTATCCCTTGCATGAATAAGAATGATGATGAAGATGATGCGAATGAATGACCAAGTAATGAAATAATAAAAGTAATGAACATGGTTCCACACATTCAGGTTGGAGGTCTATTCACATTAAGTATTCTCCTATGCTTACTTTCTTGGAAGTACTTATGTATTACCATAGTTTCATCTGGCCTTACATACTCAGTACTTTATCCGTACTGACCCCTTTTGGGGACTTACCTTACATGCTGCAGGCCCAGGTGTTGGTAGATCTCCACAGTAGGTGACAAGGTATCCACGGATTGTTGGTGAGCTCCAGTTGCTTCGGGGCTTCCCAAGTCGCATGTGTTCATTAGGTTTTGTCATTTGTAAATATTGTATAGACATAGTCATGTATCTATTAGAGGCTTTGCAGACATATGTGGGGTAGCATGAAAGTAACAGATGTATGTTCATTTTGACGAAATGGCCCTAACGGCTAAGTTGCATATATTGCTTATGTTGCCATGCATTTCCGCTATTGATATTTAATTACATGAGATAAGATGATATTCATACGCGAGCATACTTATGAGATTATATGAGTAAAGATTGGTTCTCTCGGGCCTTATCGGCTTCGGGTGCCAATCACGTCCCGATGGGATTCGGGGCGTGACACTAATCACAATAAATAGATTCTCTTACACATTACTTTACTTACTTCGTCACTCATTTGTCGTATCCGGGCCCAACTGATCAGTGGGAAAAATAGTATCGTCATGCAGGTGTTGTTTCACCCCATGGATATGCCCATAACATTGGGATAGTCATCATGCAGGTGTTCTTTCACCCCATGGATATCATCATGCAGGCGTTTATATCACCCCATGGATACATCCCGTGATATTGAGAATAGACATCATGTAGGTGTTCATTGCACCCCATGGATACGTCATGTAGGTGTTCGTTTCACCCCATGGATACGTCATGCAGGTATTCTTTTTACCACATGGATACGTCATGCAGGTATTCTTTTTACCTCATGGATACACTCATAATTATACCTTACTTCATTCTTTAACTTATGCGAGATTGGTACCTTTACTTGTGAGCGCTTGATACTTCACTTATGAGAGATTGATACATTTGCTTGTGATAGATTGATACATTCCTTTGGCATAACATTTTTGGAAGCTTGGGAACCATAACCAATAATAGAAAACATGTAAAGAAACATTATTGAAAACATAGAAAACATAGCCTCATTGGAAACATAACACCATTGGAACCATTGGACTATAATCAATAACCAAGATACATGAATATAACCACTATTGAAACTTTGGAACACAACCTTGTTGACTTTTGGAACATTAGTCCATGAACATGAGACATGTGATTCACATCCAATTAATAAGTAGGAAACATATGATAGAAACCATTGGAAACCAGAAATAAGATACCTTAGCACATTTCGGAATAGGACTAGGGTAATGTCAATGTGAATACTATTTGCCGCAGAAAGATACGGACAGAGTAACCTTACATACCTTGTACTTTCAATACGGATATACAATCTTAGATGTGCATACAATAGTCCCGCTCCTTCTTTATGTGTCACTCTACAACACAAATATATAACCGGATTCACATTAACCATCAACTACTTTACAAATGCATATAACATCAATGAGTTACATGTTTGCCTTTAAACATGTCATTTCCCCTTGACAAAACCATTGAAGAAATTATTATTCCAAAAATCTCCCAATATTCCATACATTGACCAATACATGAAAATCAATACATTTCACCACAACAATGCTCCTTTACACTTTCTTATCCATATCACATCACAAATAATCCATCCAATTACCTTAATACACCTCATAGCACATATCAGCCAAAATCCCACAATTTACACTTTTAGAAAAATAACAAGTTTAATAACAAAATCACACCATACATGTTCATATTTTATCCATACCTTGCTCTTTCATCAAAGTCACAAGTCATAATTCAAGCTTGAATCTCATGGATCACAAATCTTATATAAAAACACAAAGTACCCTGTCCAACACTTCCAAGCATAACCAACATGATTTACATACTATCCCATGCATATAATATATTAATCCATAAGAATAATCACTTACCCAAGCTTGGAAGATGATGGTCTTGTCCAAAGAGGCTTAGGGTTTGGGTTTGAGAGTTAAGAGAAAATATCTCTTTTTTTGGGTTCTTGGAAAAACCTAGAAATACATGTGTGTTTGAATGAATAAATTCTGATTTTTGGTGCCTTTTATAGGCCCTTAAAGTCATCCTTAGCCATTTGGGAGCAATAATTGAGTAGTCATGGCAAGAATGGGTCATTTGACCCATTTGGGCCAAGTCTTTTATTCCATTTTGGGCCTAAATTTGGGCCCAATAACACATATCCATTTAACCCATCAACTTTCATGTATAATTCACCATATATCTCATGTTTAAATAATTCCATAATGTCACGATAATATTCTCTTACGAGATTCTCATTCGTCGTCTCAATCGCAAAAATAGGAATTCTAGTCGTCCATGGCTTCCTTGAACATTTTTGATAATTACTTGTGTTTCATGGTTTGATCATGTAGAAGTATGTAGGAGTGTATTGAGGTATTTGAAGCTTTAACAACGCTCAAAGAACTCCAAAGAACCAAAAGAAACCATCCAAGAATCGCCGTAGAATTGCGTTGCGAAACGAGTTCGGAAGGGCACAATATTTGTGCCTTGCGCCACTGCTGCAAAGCAAGGCAGTGGCACAAGAAATCAGAGCCCTCTGAATCAGTGGCTTGCGCCACACCCCCTGAAACAGGGTAGTGGCTCAAGTTTTCATACCTTGCTGAATTTTTCGGCCATTTCTTCAATACTTGCATATCGTCCAATACCTTATCAAAACACTTCAAAATACTTACTTAGTGATCTTAATCATCAAGTAAACATGACTCCAAGTCACCAAATGAGGTTAGAATGTGTACGGGGTATTACACAAATGCTCCACGAAATCACAAAACACTTCCTATGAAAGGCTAGTCACATGTACAAGGCCAAATTTCAATTTTTGTCATCTTTAACATTACCAAATGCATCCTTATAGCTCTCGACACCTAAGGAAACATTATTCAATGTCATCAAGTAGGGTTGGGAAGGTACGGGGTGTTACAACTTGTCTAATATTGACTTGACACACCCCTTAAGGAGTAACAAATAGAACGCTAATCTTACTATATCACCATTTGAATATAATAAATTCATTGCTTTGGGAAATGCATTGAGAAATGATTATAGTTAATAAAAAGGGTAACCTAACCAAAGGATAAATTGCCCCTTAATTTTCTAAACAAGACAAGTAAAAGTGGACATCAATGTTTGGTTTAGAAGATGGAGGAAATAGTTCTTAATTTTATCAGGTGTCAACAGTGTAAAATGATGTCGTTTTTATGATCTCAAAAACTAAATAAATAAAATATCTAACTAATGGATTCTATACCCTAAGTAGTTTTGCTAATGGCACATATTCAGGACATTTTATTTTCCTTGTTTAATGGTTTAGTTTCCACAGTAGAGGATTGATAGAGTCTCCATGACAGGACCCTAATTAGCTATTTTCAGGAATTTTAGACCAGACTACTAATGAACTCTATTTTTTTTTCTACCCCAGTACCAACTCTTCCATATACTTCTTGTTGGAAGTACCCTTAATTCGGCTCTGTATAAAATACTCATTTGGACAAGGATTTTCAAACACATCCTAAGCTAAATCGATATTGACAAATAGCCAATCCGCAATGAATAGGGAAGCGCATACCTCAAGGGGCATCATCAACCTTCCCAACAATGATCTGCTATCTATGTAAAGCTGACCTATGAATAGAAACAAGGCGCCAATCTCTAGAAGCTTTTGGAATGTCAAATCTGCATGATCTCAGTGATGAGATATTTTGTGTGCCACTAAATTGGTAAAAATAATTTAGTTTCAGGACTGTTATAACTTATACCACATTTGTTTGAATATATTCTTCTTCAGGGATGAGAAAAATGTTATTTTTTTTGTCTAAGGGATGAGATTGAATAATTGTTCAATTGAACCCCTTCAAAATAAGATCAAACCGCACTAATAGGGCATAAACAAATTTTCTATATATATTACAGAAATAATTAGACTATAAATGCTTGAATGTTTGTTATTTACTTTGGCACCACGAAAATATAAAGCTCTGCATATTTCCGTAGTCAATTCGCTCTTAAAAGAAAAGAATAAAGATAAACTCACAGGGTCTGGACCACACGAGGATGTAGGAATAATTGGAACATGGTATTAAGAGAAGAAAGTGTTATGGAAGTGATTTAGCATCTACGGAAAACCTTAGGGCCAAGATAAGTTGGAAACCACATGAGCTTACGCGACACCTAACTTCAAACAAACAAAACTCCCTAGATATAAAGAGTTATGTTGTGAATTATTTATCCCGAGATATACGTATAAAATATATTGCTCATTTTTTGCTTTGAAAATATGCATTT
Organism: Capsicum rhomboideum; assembly: GCA_031232105.1. NCBI lineage: Eukaryota > Viridiplantae > Streptophyta > Magnoliopsida > Solanales > Solanaceae > Capsicum > Capsicum rhomboideum. The sequence goes on along the minus strand of CP124715.1, from coordinate 14,631,894 downwards.
GTATATAGTGTTGCCAAGCCCAATTGTTGAAAATATCTTAGTTAATTTTTACTGTTCCATTAGTCTATTTTTACTGTTACTGTTTCATTGGAGTCGGTTAGTTAGTTGAGGTGTTGAGCTGTATGGTAGCTGTGAGAGTGAGGTTGTTAAGTTTGTTAGAAGCTTCTAGATATTTCTAGACATATGTATAGGTCTATAAATATCTAGCAAGCTAAGCATTGTAACTGCACTTCAATTCATTTTCTTCAATAAAATTTTTCCTTTCTTCTTCAATGGAGCTTATCTCCCAATGTTATCTCTATTCATATCAGTCGACTATGTAGATTGTTATTGTAGTTTTCAATATGGTATCAGATCAATCGTTGCTGGTAGTGTAGATTAGAATCGAAAACATTGTTCAGAGAAGATCAATTTTCCAGTTTTTGTTGAAGAAACCCTAGAAATGGTGGTTGTTAAGATTAATCCAAGTGATCCCCGGTATATAGGTCCATCGGATGTTTTTGGAGCTGCATTGAGTCCTATTAAGTTAATTGAATCTGAGAATTATGAAGTTTGGAGTCATCTATAAGAAGTTTGGAGTCGATTAAGCCGATCTGAGAATTAATCGTGTTGTCCTGGTTGATGAGTTCTGTCAGTGAAGAATTACTGAGTGGAATCATATATGCAACAAGTGCATTTGAGGTATGGGAAGATCTTAAGGAGAGATTTGACAAGGTGAATAGTATGAGGCTTTACCAGCTGCATAGAGAGATCAACACACTTAATCTAGGAACTGATTCAGTGTCTACTTATTTCACAAAATTGAAAAACCTGTGGAGTAAGTATGATGCTGTAATTCCAGCTTCATCATGTGTTTGTCCTTTGCTATTTTAGCCCAGGGACATGGCTTCATAGATGGAGAATATAAGCAGATCATGGAGCTATTGAACAAAGATACACAGGAAATGAAGCAGGTCAACATGTCATGTATAGTTACTTGCTTATTATCTCATGTTGTATCACAAGAATGGATAGAAGATTCTGGTCCAACTCATCATGTTGCAGCAAATAAGGATGTGTTCTCAAAGTGTCATAAAGTAGTTAGCTCAGAAAGAGATAAAGTGAACCTTCTTACTGGAGCCAAAGTTGATATATCACATATTGGAGAGGCACCTGTTTTTAAGGATGAAGTTGTGAGGGATGTACTGTTTGTGCCTGATTTCAAATTTAACTTGTTATCAGTATCCAAAATCACTAGACAACTCTCTTGTTTTGTCTCCTTCTACCCTGACTTCTGTGTGTTTCAGGACCTTCACAGTGGCAGGGTGAAGGGGATTGGTAAGGAGAGGGGAGGTCTATACTTTTTCAGGAGTGAATGTGGAATAAATGAGACACAAAGAGTTCAAGCTCATCCAAACTTGGTTGCAGGAGTATCTGTGCAAGACAACAATCTCTGGCATAAAAGACTTGGTCACCCCTCTTCTCAAGCCTTGAAGTCACTGAATCTCTTAAAGCGTCATAAGGACATAGAGTCTTTGAATAAATGTCATGTCTGTCTCTTAGCTAAACAGACTAGACTAGCATTTCCTATTAGTGATACTAGAGCTGCTGTGTGTTTTGACATTGTACATATGAATCTTTGGGGGCCTTGTAAAATTCCAACTTTAGAAAAGAAATACTATTTCTTGTATTTCTTTACAATTGTAGATGATTGTAGCAGATATACTTGGATTCATTTGTTGCAACTAAAATCTGAAACTGTTGTGGCTCTAAACATATTCCACACTATTGAGATGTCCTATTATTGTATGAAAAGAGAAAGTACAACCATCTGCTCTTAACCCCGAAAAACAACAGAATATAAGCATTAGTCACCGACGATCCACAAGCAAGAATATCATGTTAAACCGGACTGCTCATAGGATTGGGTATTACTTCAAAAAAGAAACAGGTCACTGTGACTTAAATGAAGAATTCATTTGATAGAACCAAACTTGAGAGTTCTCACAATGCTTAGAAACACTTCCTGTTGACAATTGAGGGACCATATTCATCATACTCGCCCTTCGTTATCAACATCTGCATGGGATGTAGATATCAGTGCTAAATCCCTTGACCATAAAAGAGATAACCAGAAGACATTCATAGTTGGAAAAAATGATTTGGGATTTGGACGTAGTAGAATGATTGATTTACTAGTGAAATAAAGCAAATTAAAAGACTAACCTGTTGGAAAGTACTGAGGGAAGCTAGAATTGATCCTCCTATCCAGGTGCTGTACTTCTTCTCAGGTGGTGTAACCACCTCGATCTTCGTGCTGCTTGGAGCAAGAGCAGTGATTTCCTTGCTCATACGTTCTGCTATGCCAGGAAACATAGTTGAGCCACCACTAAGCACAATGTTTGCAAATAAATCTTTCCTAATATCCGCATCACATCTCATGATTGAGTTGTAGGTTTTTTCGTGAATTCCTGTCGTTTCCATTCCAAACAATGATGGCTGGAAGAGGACTTCAGGGCAACGGAACCTCTCAGCACCAATATTTAAGACATGTCCATCAGGAAGCTCATAGCCCTTCTCAACTGAAGAACTATTGTTTGCCTTCTCAATCTCCTGTTTAAAATCCAGTGCTGTAGAGAATAGCAGAAGAAAGGTAATATCGGGGAACCTTCTGCTAGCCCAAGATCGTTAACTAAGATCGGAAGACTCAACTAAAGAAGAGGAAGCTAGAAATAAGAACTTTGCTATGGAAGAAAACACTTGAATTGGATTGATTTTGGTTGGTTACAAATGCCTAGTGTCATCCCTATTTATACTAGTTTAGGGATGATTCTAGAAATTATTCTACATACATCTACAAGAAGGATCTAGATAATTTTATCTTCTAGCTACCTTAACAAAAATCTAGAACTTCTAGATACATCTCTAAGATAATTCTAGTAAACTCTTTCTTCTAGCAATTCCTAGAATATCTAGATGTTTCTTTCAAGTTAATTATCTAAGTTACTACACTAGGACATTCTAGAGACTTTTCCAAAAAATCAACTTTAACTTCTTTCACACTCCCCCTTAAAGTGATTTTTTGAAAGTTATCCCAAACTTGTTGCAGACGAACTCAATCGAAACTTTTGAACGGGCCTTGGTGAAGATCTCAAAAATATTTTTCCGACTCCTCTTCCTTCTTGATATGATGAAGGTTTTCCGTCAGTTATTGAGCCTGCAAAGAAGCTTGAATACTTATTGCCAGAATTTTCTTCCTTGTAACCGACTAGCTTGACAATATTTCTTTGTGGCTTTTGTGAACCACATGAAATATCTGTTTGCTGAGTTTCCGAGCTCCCCCTTTCTCGTAACTTCCCAACAGTTGTATTATTTGGAGAAACATCTTTGATGGGAAAATTTGGAACTCCAATGTTCAATATTTTAGAACATGCTCCTTTTGATGCAACTCCAACATATAAGGAAACTTCATCAGTATCAACCTCTTCATCTGAAATTGAGTCCACATGGTCAACCTCTTCATCTACTTGCTCTTTAGCTTCTCCCTTAATACTTTCTCCAAAAAGGTCATCATCATCATATTTATCTTCAAACAATGTCAGCTCAAGTTCTTCTTCAGTCGCCTTCACGTCCAAACTATTATTACCAATTTCAGGATCTGCTTCATTGATTTCCTCAGTAGCAGCTACCACATCACCAGTCCGAATGTCTTTATAATCTTCGTGCTTCTTGTTGATAACAGTGTTGTCTTCCTTCTCCACGTGATAGATTGTATTATATCCTGAATCCACGAACCTATCTCTTTCAAAATTTATGAAAGTCAATGCATCTATTGCTCGACTCTCAGCTACCAAGCACCTTCCCCAGTCTTCTTCTTCTTCAACAACTTTTTCAGTTTGAGCCATGTTACTCTCCGTGGCTCGACAATATCTTTTTATGTGTCCTATTTTACCACACCGATAACATCGAAAAAGCTTCTTACCATGATTGTCAGAAAACTCTTCCTTCTTTCCTGGCGAGCTTGAACGACCACCTGTGAATCGAGAGTGAGGCATATCTCTTGTTTTTCCTTTAACGTTCCTCTTGTCAGCTACAAGAGCATTTCCTTCCCTTTTTGTGACAAATTCACCAGCCAATTGTTTGGCTAGTAACTCCTGTGATGATAATAAATTTTCAAATTCCTCCAAGGATGGTTGTTGAGCCCATCCTTGAATCGATGTAACAAAGGGAATATATTCTGGTTTCAAACCACGAATAATATTTCTTCTTATTCGTGCTTCAGAGATAGCCTCATCCGAATTTAACAAAGAGATCTCAGAACATAAGTTCTTAATCTTTAAGAAATACTCGGCAATAGAAAGATTACCTTGGGTGGCGTTAGCCAATTCATTCTCCAATATCTGTAACCGAGCTTCATTCTTCTTGTTGAATAACTGATCGAGGGTCCTCCATATCTCATAGGCTGATTTGCATCTTATGATATGGTCAAATAAACTAGAGGAGATGGTCCTCTTTAGTATGAACTCCGCCTTTGCATTAGTCTGCTTCCACTTCTTGTATACACTACTATTCTCCGGTCCGTCATCAGGAGGACTTGTGTTACTCCCATTAACAACATCCCACAAATCCTCGCCCACAAGGTATGATTCCATACATGTCTTCCATACCTTGTAATTGGACTGATTTAACAACTCCATTCCCAGTCCATTACCACGACCGCTGAAATCCATAGAGACAAACTAGTTGAATCTATCACCAACCCGATCTTGAAATAAAACCTAGAAGCCAACGTGCTATGGCTCTGATACCATGTAGAGAATAGAAGAAGAAAGGTAATATCGGGGAACCTTCTGCTAGCCCAAGATCGTTAACTAAGATCGGAAGACTCAACTAAAGAAGAGGAAGCTAGAAATAAGAACTTTGCTATGGAAGAAAACACTTGAATTGGATTGATTTTGGTTGGTTACAAATGCCTAGTGTCATCCCTATTTATACTAGTTTAGGGATGATTCTAGAAATTATTCTACATACATCTACAAGAAGGATCTAGATAATTTTATCTTCTAGCTACCTTAACAAAAATCTAGAACTTCTAGATACATCTCTAAGATAATTCTAGTAAACTCTTTCTTCTAGCAATTCCTAGAATATCTAGATGTTTCTTTCAAGTTAATTATCTAAGTTACTACACTAGGACATTCTAGAGACTTTTCCAAAAAATCAACTTTAACTTCTTTCACAAGTGCAACATAAGCAACCGTCTCCTTTAGATGACGAAAAAATTCACTACCGACGGAATAGGCAAATATATAACAACCACTCTCCCGAAGAATCTTCATGAGATATACTGTAAGATCATGACCAGCAAGATTTAACCGCGAAATAGCATGGGGAAGAGCATATCCATCATAGATAGGGACAGTGTGGCTCACACCCTCACCAGAATCAAGCACAACACCTTGTTGGAACATAACAAACAAATTAGTGACAAATTCAAACAATAACGAACCAGAATATGCTGGTATTTCATCTGCAGCTTACCAGTTGTACGACCACTGGAATAGAGAGAAAGAACAGCCTGGATTGCAACATACATGGCTGGTACATTGAATGTCTCAAACATGATTCGAGTCATTTCCTCTCGGTTAGCCTTGGGGTTAAGTGGTGCCTCAGTCAGAAGAACGGGATGCTCCTCGGGGGCAACACAAAGTTCATTGTAAAACGTGTGATGCCAGAGTTTCTCCATATCATCCCAGTTTCTTACAATGCCTTGTTCAATGGGATATTTCAGAGTCAAAAGACCTTTTTTAGACTGAGCTCCATCACCAACATAGGCATCTTTTTGTACCATTCCAACCATGACACCAGTGTGACGAGGATGACCAACTATACTTGGGAAAATAGACCTTGGAGAATCATCCCCAGCAAATCCAACCTATGGAATCAAACAAGCAGTCATTATTATTATTAGGTCACATCGGGAGCAATAAAAGTTAACACCATACAAGGAATTTAAAATGTGACCAGTTTATTCTAACTAACCTTGCTCATTCCAGTTCCATTGTCAAAAACAAGTAGTTGATTTTCCTCTTGATCAGCCATTTTGTAAGGACTTGAAATATTAATTTTGCAAGTATAATTTAGGTAAGACATCACTGGAACAAATAGAGAGTCAAAGTGAAAATCATTCACAAAATCAGTTTTGTATGTGAGAAACTTCGTCATTTGTATAGTTTAATTCTCCTTTTTGTCTCCCTTCAAGCTTAAGGTGAGATAGATTCTCGTTTCTCCAGAATAAATCATAAACCATTAGAACTGAATCTCCCCTTTAGCCTTAAATGAAGAGAAAACAACAGAGTGAAAATGTAACATAAAAGAATTATAAAGAATTAGGAGAGATTTTATTAGGCATAATACATAAGCGTGCCCTTTAACTTGGCCTCAACTTGCATCTGTGTCCTCCAACTTTAGGTGTGCACAAGTAGGCACTTAAACTATCATAAAGTTCAACAAATAGATACATGTCCTACGTGGCGTCCTACATGGCATTTCACGCGAATTGCCACGTAGAACGCATGTGTTTACTTGTTCAACCCTGTTCAAGTTTAAGTATCTACTTGCGCACACCCAATGTTGGAGGGAACAGATGCAAGCTGAGGCCAAGTTAAAGTGCATGTTTATGTATTATGCCATTTTATTAATAATCTGGAATTGAACAAAATTACTCCAATAGATACAATCAACTGTAAGAAAAGAAAAGAATGCTTCCCCAGTGGCTTGAATCATATAATGGATATGACAGAGAGTGAGGAAGTGAATAGAGAAGTGGAAGATTAGAGAGGAAGAAGTGCGGAGAGAAAGAGATCAGAAAGATTAAAAAAGAGAAGGAAGGAATTTATCAGAAATGTCATAAATGTCCCTTTTAATGGGGTGGATGATTTTCAAAGACTCGGAGACGACTTGGGATGTCTCATACGAGAGCTTCCCATGACTTGTCTGGGCATGCCCTTAGGAGAAAGTTACAAGGCTAAAGAAGAGTAGCAAAAGATTGAAGACAGACTCAAAGAGAAATTTCCAACATGGAAAAAAACTATGTTGCTGAGATTCTCCAAAAATGTTGCAGCACCCGTATCGGATCCTCCAAAAATACACTACTTTTGGAGAATATGACACGCACTCGGGATTTCCGAAGAGTCAGAGCAACATAGGAAAAAATATGTCTCTTGGGGGTAGAGTTATACTTAATATAGTGTTCTTGTTTCTCTGCCAACCTACCTTATGTCCTTCCCATGTGAAAAAAGATTTGGACAAGATGAGTGAAGGAACTTTTGTGGAGTGGAAACAAATAAAAGAAATCCTACAATCTGGTGAAGTTGGAAATGGTGATACACGTAGTGGCGGCTCTTGCATAAGGCAAGGGCTTCAGGCCCCAAAAAATTGAGGGCCTCATTTTCCCTTAACCACGAAAGTTCCTTAAAACATAATAGTTACTTAAATAATTAGTGTAGACTTGTTTTGTGAATTAAAAGTGTTAAGGGATATAGTACAAGTAGAAGATAATGGGTGTGTGTTCGGTATGGAGGAAAATATTTTCCAATTAGGTATTGGTTGTTGATCTCCTCCTGGTTCAGCCTGTAAGGAGAAAATGTGTGCCCAAAGCACTTGTCCTCTTTCAATCAACTGACTCATGGTTGTAGCTTCTCATGTTCAGTAGTGCCCTTCAACTCTACACACGTCCCAGTAAGTGAGGTTACATAAATCCGTAGCCAGAAATTTTCTTTTTATCCTGGAAAGTATTTTCTTATATTATACTTTTGATTCGACAAAAAAGGAATTGTCTTTGGGTATGCGACTGACCTGGACCTTACACTCTTGGAAATCTAAAGGCTTCAACCATAGTTTCCTTCTCATCTACAGGATCTGATTTTCCTTCTCCCCACATCTATAACAAGCTCAATCATTCCTCCTATTATCATTTCATGTACCTTTACAAGCTGATTGCTAAGTCTTGCTAAATGGTTGACCCTAACAGCTAAAAGTATCGATATTCATGATAGCTCCTGCCAATGAACTCTACAGCTTGACTCAATGACACTAGTCTATGTGTAATCTAACAGAAAATAAACTTAATATCCTAATCCATCCATGAAACTAGATAAGAAGTAATTCTCAGGTATTATAGGGTCATGAAGTAATTCTCAGGTATTATAGGGTTATTAAATTCTTCCGCTAGTGCATCCCCAGGCATTTAGCCAAATATTCCAGATAACTCCATAGTAAAAATCCCCCGATTAACCAACAAAAAAAACATACCTAGCGTAGTCCTACAAGTGGGGTCTCAGGTCTGGAGAGGGTAGGATGTACGTAGACCTTACCCCTACCTTTGCGGAGAAGGGAGGTTGCTTCCTTTAGACCTTTGGCTCAGAAGAAAAGCTTTCGAAGCATGATTGCAAAGAAAATATTACAGTAAAATAGTAAGATATAAACAATTCTCCCAAATATATTAACCATACAACCCAATTGAGAAGAATAAAACAAGGCTTCAGCCTCTCCCGCCAAAATGTAGAGTTGCAATTTCTAACTTCTGTAGAGAATCTGAAATATGGAAAAATGATAAATACCTTTCACATTTACGGTTCATCTGTTCTATCAACTGTCTCACAAGAAGATTAGTTTCCTCAATCTTCTTGTTCATTTCTGCAACTCGAGCATTGTTTTCTCTTATGTAACCTTGTAACTGATTCTCCAACCTTTTGATTGACTCTTCAAATTTTCTTGAATGATTACCTTTTCCCATGTTCCCAATGATAGGTGTGTCACAACGAGGCTCTGGTACCAACTGTAATGTAAAAGATATATTAGAAGTTGAGACAGATTTTGTGAATATTCCGTAATTTCAAATAATGAGTTCCAAATCAACTATAAGGAAAGAAAGGAATGTCTCCAGCAGTGACTTTTAAGCAGTGACTTTTATCCTGCAATGAAGATAACAGAGAAGAATAGAGAAAATAAAATGATTAGAAGCCGAAGAAGAGACTAATCCATGTCGTTGATTGGTCATATCAGCTTTCTAAGTAGTGAACGTTTCAATTACCCAACTTTCACTTTCATTTTTGTTACAGAAAATAAGTACGTGATCAAAGGGAAGGAATAAAAAGAGGTCAATTTGTGCCGTTAGAGTTCATTCAAGCAATTTGAAGGTATTCACTCATGTTAAAAGCCCAAAACATGGATTTTCCAAAATGCTGAAAAATATCTAGTAGATTTCCAGTATACATGTGCGGTGTGTCCACTCTGTACGAAGATATATTGGTATATATTAGTGCAATTTTCACCATGATACATGTTAGCTCCACAAATACTCTTTAACATGTATGAGGTCAAAATAATTAGTTAGATATAGTTTTACGCTTCTGGCAAATCAAGAAGGTAATCTTTCACACTCGGCTAGAGAAGAAATTGGAGGTTTTGACAATTAGGTTTCTTGCAAACCAAACTTTACTTGTGAATTGTAGATTTTTTCACCAAATACATCATCCTACACTAATCTTGTACCTTTGGTTGTTTACTTCCCTAGATCACTTTGCTCTCAAAACTTCTCTTTTCTTTAACAAACTATGATACTTCTTTTGTCCGCCTTGTGTTCAACTTTCCCACTTTCACATTCCATATAGATCCAAATGTCGCACATCAAGACCGAACATACAAAAGACCTTTAGGTTCAGAAAAGCCAATAGAATGGCAGCCCCAAGACTCGTAAACTGCATTTAATTCTAACAAACGTTGATGAACCTAATAAGACACAGAATGTTAGGCTCATACTCCAGCTATAGTAATCTTCAAATAAGCAGATGTTTAAGGGTCTTGCTCATTAAATAGATGTGTTTATTTATTGATGCTTCCCACAACCGAATCAAGAACTTTCCCCAAGTAACACAAAACGTTACTATGTGCGAATATGTTGGTGGCCCAATTCAAGAGCCAAAAAAGAAAATCATATATGTTTCTTTCCCATTTTTGTGGTTACCTTTTATGGGGGAAAAGGGGGATTCATTCCCATTTTATAAAATGTAGCACAAGAGACCAATTTAACAATGTATGGAAGAATTCGTCCTACCTAGGACGCAATAGACAGGAAGACATTCACACCAAAATCAAATAAACTGTTTTATGGAGCTCGAAATCCTTTTAGCTTGAAGTTTTGCACCTAAAATCTAATGAATAGTTCTCCTATTGATTAATACTCCCATCAGTCTTTGATTAATCCTCAAATAGATCCTTGTCCCTTCCCCGGACCCCCGCATAGTGGAAGCTTATTGAACCGGGCTGTCATTTATCTTTGACTAGGCAAATAATTCTTGATAAAAAATTGACATGTGCGATTAGTGAAGACAGTTATATGGATAAAATCTGATCCAAATTATCAAATTTGGTCACACCCCAAAAACATTCCATATAGTCAGAAATGTCTCATCTTCCTTCATTTGGTAAGCTCGTCAAATAATCATATAGAGTAACAACATGTCAAATTCATATAAGCAGTTACACCAACAAATCATTAAAAAATCACACACACATAAATACCACAGAGACAAAAAAACACTGAATGTCTGAATCCGATCTATCATCAAACAGAATTGAAGATTACGTACCTTTATGGAAAAAATAAAACAGAGGATTTTTTCTGTATTAATCAAATCAATATTGCTCTCTAACTATTTTTTTTGTCCCTTCCGAATGTCATGCCATGCCAAATCTTTTGTAATATAGCTTCCTAGTTTCCTTTTGGTTTGAACTATTTTAACATATTCAAATACATTTTTTTTTAATTAAAAAAAAAACAAGAATACAAGAAAATAGCCTATTAAAATTTCTTACGTGTAAAGATAAAACTCTTATAGAAAGGGCATAAACTTAAAAAAAATATATATATAACTGGCCTAAAAATCATTTCTCCCATAAAACCTCCCTAAACTATATTGAATTTATAACTTTCTTTCTTAAATTATTGAGTGTTTGCAGGACCCCAAACTTTTAGTATTTTATTTCAGTGTTTGCAGGAACCCCAAACTTTTAGTATTTTATTTCTTTATAAAATAAGAGTAACTTTTTTTTTTGTGATAAATTAGAGCTTATTAAAAAAAATTGAATCTTTTTAATAGTCAAGAGCTGTTTTGAAATTATTTCTTGGTTTAATCTATCAATTTTTGTTTCATTTAATCTTATTTTGTTAGAGTTATTGTTGTTTCAGGCATTAAAGGGTCATGTGAACACCCAATAATTTAGCTATGAAATTCACAAAACGGTGATAGTTTGGGGGAAGTGGGAGGGTGGACAAATTTGTTTCCATGTGTACTGCCACTTTGAACTCTTTGGAAAAGCTTTGAGCGTAATATTACATAGCATATCATATTTTCGTGAGATATCATGTACAATAACTTTGCTGTTAATAATACTGTGTAACAGTAACATTCACTTTTTCTTCCAACAATTGCTTTGCAGATAAATGCACAATAGAAAGGTATGAAGAACAGTAATCTTTGCTTTCAAATTGAATAACATAGTCCTTTCATAATTAATACACTCAAAGCTTAAAAAAAATCCAATCCGAACCCAAAGAATACAAAACATAAATTTTTAGTTCTACCCTTCTGTTACCAAAACTTAGAACATATACAGTTTTGAAGTAAACACAAGCAAATCTGCATTGCATATAACTCAGAAAGTCTGCTTGCCATAAGAAAATATAACCGCCAACCGTGCCTAACATGAAAAGCAATAGAACAAACATTAGTCGCGGAGATACTCCATCTACATCGCTTTCTAGTCAAATCACTTGCAATAAAAGAATAAATGCGAGACAATCTAGAAACTAAAACATCATACTGCTCAAAAATATTGAAATATATCCATTTGAAAAGAGAGGATTTAAGTTATCTAACCACTTTTAGAGGCATATTTTGTGGACAGTTGAGGGACCAGATTCATCATACTCACCCTTTGTAATACACATCTGCGATCAACTAGAAGTTAGTGTTGAATCCCTTGACTTTAAAAGAAACCCTTGACCTTAAAAGAAATTATCAACAAGACATTCACAACTTATTTGGGAATGAGACGTAGTTGATCATCAAATAGAGCAGGAAGCTAACTTTTTGGAAAGTACCGAGGGAAGCGAGAATTGATCTTCCTATCCAGGTGCTGTACTTCCTTTCAGGTGGTGCAACCACCTCGATCTTCGTGCTTCTTGGAGCAAGAGCAGTGATTTCCTTGCTTATACGTTCTGCTATACCAGGGAGCATAGCTGAGCCACCACTAAACACAATGTTTGCAAATAAATCTTTTCTAATATCAACATCACATCTCATGATTGATCTATAGGCTTTTACATGAATTCCTGTCGCTTCCATTCCAACCAATGATGGTTGGAAGAGGATTTCAGGACAATGGAATCCCTCAGCACCAATATTAATGACTTGTCCATCAGGAAGCTCATAGCCCTTCTCAACTGATGATGTGTATTTTGTCTTCTCAATCTCCTGTTCAAAATCCAGTGCAACATAAGCAATCATCTCCTTCATATGAAAAATAATATCTCCTACAATGCCAGGACAGTTAATGTATAACGACCCTCATAGAGACCCTCGGAGAGAATATTCGTGAGGTAATCTGTAATATCACAACCAGAAAGAGCTAACTGTGATATAGCATTGGGAAGTGCATGTCCCTGATAGATGGGGACAATGTGGCTCACAGTATGACCAGAATCAAGCACAAGACCTTGTTGAAAAACAACAACTAAATTAGTGACTGACTATAATAGTAGAGAACCGGAATATGCTGGTATTCCTTCTTTTCCTTACCAGTTGTGCGACCATTAGCAAACAGAGAGAGAACAGCCTGGTCTGCAACATACATGGCTGGCATGTTGAATGTCTCAAACATGATTTGTCATTTCCTCTCTGTTTGGTTTAGGGTTAAGTGGTGCCTCAGTCAGCAAAATTGGATTCTCTTCAGGAGAGGCAAGAAGTTCATTGTAAAATGTGTGATGCCAGATTTTATCCATGTCATCCCAGTTGCTTACTATGCTATGCTCAATGGGATTTCTCAGAAACAAAATACCTCTTTTAATGCGAGCCTCAGTACCAACAAAGTGATCCTTGTTTCCCATTGCGACCCTGCAGCCACTGTGACGAGGATGACCAACTATATTTAGGAAAACAGCCCTTGGAGAATCATCCCCAGCAAATCCAACCTAGAGAAACAAACAAGCAGTCATTATTCTTTAGTATGTCACATAGGGAGCAATACAGTTAGCACCAAGCACGGAACAACAATTGCAAGCAGTTCTTTCTGACTAACCTTGCTCGTTTCAGATCAGTTGACAATAAAAAGTGTTTGAATATCCTTCCCATCAGCCATTTTGTAGGGGGGCTTCAGAGTCAAAGTGAAAATTGTTCACAAACTCAGCTCAGTCTGAGTAATTTCTTCCTGCATGTATATTGTTTAATTCTCTTTTTTATCCCCGATCCCTTCAAGCTCAAGGTGAGATAGAATGGTGCAGCGGGAGTTTATTCAAGCAACTAGAAGATATCTCACTTATGTTCAAAGCCCCAAATCCCAACATGTCCTCCTTCCTGCCCATGAAAAGAAAGCGCAAAATGCTGAAATTAGTATTTCCAAACTAACATGTCCTCACTGTAGACCTAAGTTGCGGACTCTTCGCTTTCGATACCGCACCCGTGTCGGATTCTCCAAAAATACACTACTTCTGGAGAATCCGACACTCACCCGTTGACATTTTTGAAGAGTCCGAGCAACATAGCTGTAGACAAAGATACAAGTAGCTGCCCAAATACTCTAAACTGAAGGAAATTCAGATTCATAAGGAATGGAAGCATAGGGATCAAATCACTTAAGAAACATGAAGAACCCGAAAGAAGTTCACATCAGGATAAAAAAAAACTAGTTATATAGAACTAGAGAGAAAAATTCATCGTGTAAATCCTTTTAGCTCGATGATCTAATGCATAGTCATCAGTCTTTAAATTTTCTCCTTTATAATATCACTTGTGAGTCGGTATCAAAAATTCGTAAATAAAAAATTTAATGTGTGCTTAGTGAACACATAGATAATCTGAACCAATATTAGGTACACAGCGAAGCATTCCATAATGCCAGAAAGGTCTCATCTTCCTTCACTACAAAGCTTGTTTAACAAATGTTGTAAAACAATCAATAACACGTTTTTTTATAGAACAACTTTCCAATCAATCACAAAAACGACAATTTCTTCTGAACGAAACATGTTCAACAACATTTGGATCATGAAATCATTAAACCAAGTGTCAAGCTGAATCAAAAATTAAGAGAGTTAATTACTTCACTTGGATGGTCATCCAAGTTATGGAAATTACAGAGTAAAGTCACTTTTGTTTTTTTATATAATCATAAAATTGCTCATATTTTACTTTTGCCCATTATTCCACAAACATAATATCTCCTACGCATTCAGTGTGTAAAATATGTGAATAAATAAAACCATCTTTAACATATATATGCATCAACTAAGAGCATGCACATAGTAGCAGGGCCGGAGCTAGGAAGGCACAAGGGGGTGCATCCGAACCTTCTTAACTAGAAAATTATACCATATTTACAAGATTAAAATTATTTTTATTTTTATCTGTCAATATATACCTAATCCTTAATTAAGCAAATAAAAAAACATAGGCAGAATAACATGCTTTCACCAAAAAGCATTAATGTCGATGAGATCCAATTTATATATCCACTTATTCTTTTGCTGAATAATCAAACTTCAGAATTATGAAATATTCCTAATAACAAGTAGCAATCACATAAATGGATAATCACATAGATATTGAAGCTTACGTTCAGTATTGAAAGTGTGAAAGAAAAGAGAATTTTTCGAGGTGTGTTTGATAAAACGTAACCAAGGCTTAGAGGTGAAAGAATTAGCCCGTGAAATCATAACTCGCCCAATTTGTGGAAGTTTAGGCTGAATATTGACCCGTCCACTTATTAGTTCAATCTATTTCAGCCCAACCGAATCAACCCATCAAAGTTTGGGCTAATATCTAGCCCAAATTGATCCAAGATATATGTCATTGTTGTTACAGAAAAGGTTAATTCGTACCATTATTTTTTAATGGTGGTTTTGCAAAACCATTTTTGTCACGTGACCTCTTATTTAGAGGTCCATGTCAGTAAATTCAAACCAACTAATATTATTTAAAATCAAAATTAAAAATCGAATCCATTAAAATAAAATTCGACCCACACCCTACCCAATTAATGGGTCCAATTTTTAATTTTAATAAGTCCAATTTTTATTTTAACAGTGTGAGTCGGGTTTTATTTTAATGGGTCCGGTTTTAATTTTGATTTTAAGTAATATTGGTTGATTTTGATTTGGTGATATAGACTTCTAATAAGAGGCCACGTGACAAAAATGATTTTGGACAACAACCTTTAAAAATAATGACATGAATGAACTTTTCTATAACGTCAGTGGCATAGATGAGACGAACTTTTAAAGTAGTGGCATAAATGAGTCAAACTCTTAATGGATGACATAAATGAGTCATTTCTAATAGTTCGATAACATATTTGAGCTATTTCTAATATTTCTAAAGTACTACAAAAATATAAAAGACCAAATAAAGCAATTAAAATTTAGTAGGCGTATGGCCATGAAAACCAAAAACAAATTCACTTTATTTGTAATTTTCAAAGTTGGAGTTGGAGTTGTGTTTAGCCATAGTTTTTGCAGTTGATATTTAGAATTTAAATGTATTTTCTAAAAAAATATAAAATATGATTTGAACATGAAATATTAATTTAAGTGGGGCTATTTTATGAAATAAAAAATTTAGGATTTTTTTGAAAAAGAAAATAAATTAAAAAGTGAAAACAAGGTTTTGGTTGTTTTCCAAAATCCAAATACAGCTTCAAGTTATATTTGGATTTTTCATGGTCAAACATTGTTTTTCAAATAAAGTGAAATAATTTTTCGGGAAAAGTTAATAATATTCTTGGTCAAACTGATCCTAAGTCAGAAATGGGCAGGTTGGGTTATGACTCGTACTTTAGCCAATTCAGCCCAATCCATTTCAGCCTAAGTAACTTACCCCGTCCATTTATTAACTCAGTTCATTTTGACCCCTCCAAATTCAGCTCAACCTGTCCATTTGTCACCCATGCTAATGGATATATAAAGGATCTATATTTTATGAAGGAGATTTGGTAATAAAAGCATTAACCCGCTCATTTATTAACTCAACCCATCTTCATCTGCCTAAATTTTGGCCTAACCCGTCCATTCGTCACCTATACTAATGGATATATAGAGGATCTATATTTATGGATGGGACTTGGCAATAAAAGAAGAACAAAAAAGAATTAAAAAAAGTTATTTGACAGAAAAAATACGCGTTTTTTACTTGAAATAGCTAGAGTTTTAAAAAAATTATACTATGTAGCAAGAGTCTGATTTTTATTAGTGCGCTCAGTATCTGTTCGCTTGAAAATCTATCGATTTAGTTTTGTATTAGTGTACAACGCCAAATTCGAATAAACTGAAATTTTGAATCAATTTATTGTAGCTTTGTACCATTTTTTTATTTCCTTTTGAAATAATGGTCAAAATACACTTGAAGTATTGCTTTTTTGCGAGTTTCATACTTGAACTATCATATAGTTACGTTTTTTAACCTGAAATCATATCTCTGGTCTTTGATGGAAAAGATCCAATCTGCTTACCAGTTGTACGACCACTAGAATACAGAGAAAGAACAGCCTGGATTGCAACATACATGGCTGGAACATTGAATGTGATGCAAGCCGAGCTTCATCAATACCATGGAATGAAGAATTGAAGCTCAAGAATATGCTTAAGTGGAAGTACAAGGAAGAAAGGTGAAAAAGGAAGAAAGAGGCTATGGATGCAAAAGTGGCTATTCTTGACATTCAAGTCTCATGCTAAAGAAGACCCTTATTTCATTAAGGGTATTTTTGTAATTACTAGTTTAGGCTATAAATAAGAGAGAATAACTCATTTTAGAGATAGATTATTTTGATATGATGTTTTGAAAGAGAGAAACTCTTGAGAGAGTTGAGGCTAAGGCCATAGTTGCTAGGAAATGTTGATGGGATTGCTTGCTTGAGGATATCATTCCTCTTGAGGGTGTCTCGATAGTATAGGTGCTTGTTTGGATTCTTAATAGGAGGTCTTGGTTTTCGTATAGCCATGGTTGCCTATTAGATCTCATATTTGTGTCTTGCTTTCAAGGGTTTAGATATTTATCTTGAATATTAAGGAGGTCTTTACTTTAATATAGTATTGGTTGCCTTGATTTCAATTTGTGTCTCTACCTTTCTATCCTTTTATCTTTAATTGCGTATTCTTAGATTTTAGGGTTTCATTCATCTTCCGCGTGTTCCGTCTTGTATCAGAATGTCTCTGAGCCATTTTCTCTCTATTTGCCTTGGGGTTAAAAATATAACCATCTTCTATTTGAAACACAGTTTTTTTAACTAAATCAAATTTGAGCCGACTCACCGAGTTGAAGGAATCTCACACAAATTTAAATTAGTTAGACTAACGATTTCTAACCAGACCCCTGATTATGTATAAAGGAATTTCATTCATCTAAGCTGCTTGATGGTATTCTTACACCTTCATTGCTCGTTAGATATGTGACATTCTCCTTCATTAGTTAGACTAGTGTGATCTGGATTCTTGTCAGAGTTTAGACAACTGTTTACTGTGGTACACTCCTTTGGCTTAATAAAAATTAGAGTTAATGGTCAAAAACACACCTAAAGAATCCTATTTCTTTGAGTTTCATACCTAAATGATCATGTGCGTGAGTTTCCTACTTGAAATCACCAACTATTCATCAAAATAGTTGATTGTTCACTTTTCCTACCTAAAGTTCAGGTATGAAACTCAAACAGCTAATAGTTGAGGTGTGTTCTGATAAATAGTTGGTGATAGTTCAGATAGTACTCACACATCTAATAGTTTAGGTATGAAACTTAAAAAAATCAGGATACTATAAGTGTGTTTTCACCCTTCAGTCTGAAAATTATGCTAATCTGATCTAGCACTAAGATGTCTCCCGTATGCAACGCTATGAAAGATAAAAAGAGTTCTTTTTTATTTTCTGAAGAAAAAGGGGATTGCATAACCCAATCAATAGTCACTTTTATTTATTTTCTTGGCAAATATGGAACCAAAACAAAATTCTTTTGGTCTATAGAATTTTCAAACGACATAGGCTTTTGTCCATATCAAACCACTCTTAGAAGCACTTCCTGTGAACAATTGCTGGACCCGATTCATCATACTCGGCCTTCACTATCCACATCTGCAAACCAATGAGTAGAAGTTGGGAACGGGACATAGTCAATTGAATTACTGATCGGTCAAAAAGAGCAAAAGGAACTAACTTTTTGGAAAGTAATGAGGGAAGCAAAAATTGATCCTCCTATCCAGGTGCTGTACTTCCTCTCAGGTGGTGCAATCACCTTGATCTTCGTGCTACTTGGAGCAAGAGCAGTGATTTCCTTGCTCATACGTTCTGCTATGCCAGGAAACATAGTTGAGCCACCACTAAGCACAATGTTTGCAAATAAATCTTTCCTAATATCAACATCGCATTTCATGATTGAGTTGTAAGCTTTTTCATGAATTCCTGTCGCTTCAATTCCGACCAATGATGGCTTGAAGAGGACTTCAGGGCAACGGAACCTCTGAGCACCAACATTGATGACTTGTCCATCAGGAAGCTCATAGCCCTTCTCAACTGATTTTGAGCAATTTTTTGCTTTCTCAATCTCCTGTTCAAAATCCAGTGCAACATAAGCAATTGTATCCTTCATATGACGAAACATATCTCTGTCAAACCGGTCAAATACATAACTGAGAAACACTGTAAGATCACCACCACCAAGAACTAACTGTGAGATAGCATGGGGAAGTACATATCCCTCATAGATAGGGACAGCATAGGTCACATCATCACCGGAATCAAGCACAATACCTTGTTGAAGAACATCAAACAATATTAGTGTGACTGACTAAAGCATTAGATAGACCAGCTTATGCTGGCATTCCAATCTGCTTCTTACCCGTTGTACGACCATTAGCAAAAACAGAAAGAACAGCCTTGTTTGCAACATACATGGCTGGAATATTGAATGTCTCAAAGATGATTTGAGTCATTTTCTCTCTATTTGCCTTGGGGTTAAGTGGTGCCTCGGTCAGAAGAACGGGATGCTCCTCGGGAGCGACACGAAGTTCATTGTAAAATGTGTGATGCCAGAGTTTCTCCATATCATCCCAGTTTCTTACTATGCCTTGTTGAATGGGATATTTCAGAGTCAAAATACCTCTTTTAGACTGAGCTTCATCACCAACATAGGTATCTCTTTGTCCCATTCCAACCATGACACCAGTGTGACGAGGACGGCCAACAATACTTTCGAAAACAGCCCTTGGAGAATCATCCCCAGCAAAGCCAGCCTAGAGAAACAAACAATAATTATTATTATTTATTACTCGGTACCATGCATGGAGCTGAAATTGCAACGAGTTAATTTCTAACTAACCTTGGTCATTCCAGTTCCGTTGTCAATCACAAGTGTTTGAATTTTCATCTCATCAGCCATCTTCTAAGGACTTCAAATGTTTATTTTGCAAGTATAGTTTAGGTATAAATCAGTGAACTTTTCACCACGGTACAAGTTAGCTGCAAAAATAATACTCCAAAACCAACAAAACCACACGTTCATATATAATGGCAGCATACTCAGAATCACTAAACTTAAGATAGCAAGAACATGGAGCAAACATACCTGAAAAGTGATATTTATGGTAATACAGAAAAATAATTTTCAATCTTTGAGACAGACTTCATGATATGAATCAAAAATAATAAGAAAACTCTACTGGTGTCATTTTCCAAAATAATAAGAAAACTTTGTTGCATGGTTATTTTTTTCCCTTTTTAAGCACATCAAATCACATAAAAAAGTTATCTTGTAAATCCTTTTAGCTCGATGAATTTCCCCTTGACAAGAAATAGATCTGGGGAGTTGGAACTAACTCAACTCATGAAGCGAGTATTGCCTAAGACCATATAATAAGGAGTAACTAATTTCCCTTCCCGCAGTTGATGTGAGACTAAATTTAATCCAATGAATAGATATCCTAGCGGTCAATAATTCCATCAGCCTTTGACTTTCCCTTATATAATCACTTTCAAGCGATTATAATTCCCTTTTGTCATAGGGAGCCAGGAATTCTAACATGGGGATTCAAAAACGATCCAATAAAAGTTTTCTTAACATGTTCAGCAACATTTAGATCATGAAATCATAAATTGACTACTCAAAACCACGTTACATCTACAAATAATTTAGAAACCAATAATAACAAATACAAAAGCACATAAATTGATGCTTACCTTTATAGGGACGATCCTAATGTGGGTTCAGTAATCATATTGAGAGCATTTCGAATTTTCCTTTTGGCCATTTTTTCCCCTAATTTGAATGAGAAATTTGGAGAAATTACCGATTTGAGTAATTTTTAAAAAATATTTACTGCTTTTAAATATACTTTTTATTTATTACCTAGATATATATCATATTTAGAAAATATTTAGCATCTATAGCAATTGTACTATGTATTAAAAGTGAATTATGTATGCAATATAGATGTATTAGAAGTTTATTAAAATGTATTATACTTGTTTTGGTAAAAAAATGCACTATATATTAAAAACGAATTATGCGTGTGATATAGATGTATTACACTATATACTAAAAGTGAATTATGCTTGCAATATAGATGTATTATAAGTGTTTTAAATGTATTATGCTTGTTTTGATAAAAAAATCCACACTACGTATTAAAAGTGAATTATGCATGTATTAAAATTTTATAGCTATAAATGTTAAACATTTTCTAAATATGGTATATTTAGGTAAGTTTTCCCAGAAATTTCCACCCCTTAATTCCTTTTGGAAAACTATTTAGTAAATGACACTTTTTTATTTTATTTTCCAAATTATGAATTTTTTATATCACAATCTAAAATTATTATTTTTTATTTATATTGAAAATGATATGAATAAATGTCAGATTGTTATCTAAATTTTTTTATTAGTTTATCCACTAAGACTAAAAAACATATGAGCAAACAGTAGACCTGGTCTAACTGTCTAATGTTATTTGAAAGGTAATTTGTTGGGTTTAATGGTCAAAAATACATCTAAAATATCACTTTTTATTGATAGTTGGGGATATAAAACTCGCGAATAAATAATAGTTTAAGTGTGTTTTTTATTAGTATCTCAAGTTAAGGATTATATTTGCACAATTTTTTAAAAATAGGGACAAAATCCGAATGAAGGCCTAAAAATGGGACATTGTGTAAACTGGCCATTCTGAATTATCTAACTGACTCTTTTATTTGTCATTTTTCCCTTGGAGCAACTCCTCATTGATTATTAATAAAAGATTAATTCAATAATTATACCAAAAAAAAAAAATTCTTTCAAAAGAGAATACTCCTTCAAATCAGTTCAAAGAATATACATTATATAGAGAAATATTTGGAAAGAAAAAATAATTAAAGTATTACTGTTTTACGAGTTTCATGTCTAACCTATCATGATGTTCATAAAAATCTCTTGAACTACCCTGAATTCACATTAAAATATCCTTCTAGTGGAATATCACATACTACGAGAACATCACACTCCAAAATCTCCTTCGAAAAGTTCCAAGTGGCAATACATGTGATGTACACAGGATCCCCTTAATCTAACATTAACATTGTGTCAAGTGGACTTCTTTTAATGATTTTTTTTAATCTAGCTCCCACCTCAATAAGTTATCCCAAATATTTTGCTTCATATTCAATCGGGGTTATTAAGTCTAGGGATATAGACTTATAGTTCAGGGATAATAAGAACAACAATAGTTTAGGTATGATATAGGTGGGTGATAGTTTAGGAAATTTTAATCTATTCAGTCATTATTTAAGTGATTTGGTTAATTAGCCGTAAATCAATTCAACAATCATATTCATGTTTGGTTATTATATTGTTCAAAAAAACTTCTTCCCGTCCCAATTTATGTGACAATGTTTAAATTTTGAGAGTCAAACTAGTTATTCTTTGACCGTAATCTTGTCATATGCATTTTAAATATTTCAAATTATTAACTATTGTGACTTACAGTACTTTTTACGTAGTTTCTTAATATGTAAATTTTTATTTTGAAAATTTTAAATGATTCTATGTTCGAAGACATGGTCAAAATAAAGAAATTTAGATCTCAAAAAATGAAAAGTGTCACATAAATTGGTACAGAGAAAATAATTGTTCTGCATCGCCCAGCAGTCCAAAAATACAAAGGCAGATCTATTGCATAAGTTAGGGATTCGCCAAGACCATGCATAAGGGTAAAAATTTCATCAAATAAATACAAATAATAGATTTTGATTACCATAAACCGAACGAATTGTGAATTCTGAATTCGAGCATATAATATTCAAATCCGCATGTCAACAACATATTCTCTAAGTCAGGCTCTGAAAAGAAAAAAGAAAAAGGCAATCCGATGCATTAAAGCACCAGCAATGCACGGATCCGGGGAAGTCAGGCTCAAACTGAAACAAATGGACCCTTTCTGTAGTTGAGCAATTGGCTAAATGATTCTTGAGAAAACTGGAAAAGATCTTGCTCATTTAGTCATACATTTGTGCAGTAAGTTTGCAGTTAAATTATCAGCAATAGAAAGGTACTATGAAAAAGAGTGCTCTTGCAAATTGAAATAGCATTCATTTGCTGGAACCACTTAGATGCACATCCTGTGAACCACTGCAGGACCACTTTCTGTTATTTTCGTTAAATAAAAGTTGTATTCAATGTTGTGAACTTCAACAATAAGTTCAAACTAAATTATGAACAACCAAACAAAATTCTAACTCTGTATTCTCAAATATGAACTTCATCAATAAGTTCAAACCAACTTAAGAACAACAAAAATGAAGTTCAAACTATTTCAGAAAAAATAGTAAACAAAGAAAGAAAGAGATGAATATAGAAGAATCAAGCCCACCAAATTCACGACATGTCCTTAAGGAAACTATTCCCCTCAAGTACCCGAAGGTTAATGGAATACATCCTCCCAGGATAGAATGATTCACTTCAGCAGAATAGCGGTACCTCAAATTCCCTGAACTTCGAACTCACTCAACGGTAGTAAATCACACAAGAAGAGTTTAAAAGTGCAAGAAGAAGAGTAGAAATTCAGAAAATTCATATAAAAAATCTGAGGATTCAACAAGTATATAAAGCCATCAAGGTGTTGCTTCAGAAGAGAAGCAATGGTTCAGAAAGGTGCACCTCTTCATAAAGGTGCGACTCTTCGGAAAAGTCACAACCATTTGAGAGGTCATAACCATCCAAAGTGAAAAGGTGCCTATTCAAATTGCATCTTTTCTCTTGGTGTCTTTTCAGAAAAACACCTACTCATTTTCTATTCACACCTTTTAAAAACCTAACAATCCCCCACATGAATGGAGAATGGCTATAAGATAAAGAAATATACGGACAATTGTGTGATTTACAAGCAAAGACTAATTGCATCTGGATAAGTAGATTTTCCTTTGAACTTTTTGTAGTGAACTTATATCGGATGAACTCAATCAATCAGTAGATGCAATATCTTTGAACCGTCGAACTTTGTTATACACCTAGACAAAACAAGTCACACAACTAGCCTTTTACCGCCTATGGTTCTCACGGTTTAATTCGTTTCAGCCATGAACACTGTCTGGTTTTATGAGAGCTTAGAGAATCGGCCTTTACCATTATTCTCCTTGAAGCGGCTTCCATTTCACACTCACATAGGTGATTCCTAAACATTTGATACTCTAGATAAACTATTTGGTCATACCTGCCAAACTTAGAACCATTAAAAAGCTTTAAACTTTAAGCCTTATCCTTGTTTCAGAATATTGTCTTCATCATGAGAATGTGTTGAGTTATTTGACAATGTTGAACCGTCAGTCACAACTTTGTTTGATTTCCTTGAACCTCGCTCTTGGGATCCCCAGTTTGCTAGGTAGAGTTTTTTCTATGATGACTTGTCCTATGCCTTAAACCCATTCTCTTTGATGATCTCTCAACTCCCTCTCTAGTTAGGCCTTTTATAAGTGGATCCCACACATTATCCTTTGACTTTACTTAGTCAATCATGATAATTCTACTAGAGAGTAGTTCTCTAACGGTATTATGTCTCCATTTAATATGACGAGATTTTTTGTTATACATCATGCTTCATGCTCTACCTATTGCAGCTTGACTATAACAGTGTATGCATACTGGTGCCAAAGGTTTGGGCCAAAAAAGAATATCTTTCAAGAAACTCTGAAGCCATTCAGCTTCTTCACTGGCCTTATCTAAAGCGATAAATTCAGATTCCATTATAGAGCGAGCGATACATGTCTGTTTGGATGATTTCCAAGAGACTGCTTCTCCACCAAGAGTAAATACATACCCACTTATGGATTTAATTTCATTTGACTCTGTGATCCAATTTGCATCACTATATCCTTCAATTACTGCTGGATATTTGTTATAATGCAAAGCATAGTTCTGAGTATATTTTAGATACCTCAAAACTCTTTTCATTTCCATCTAATGAGTTTGGATTATTTGTGAACCGATTCAATATACTAATAGCACATGCTATATCTGATCGCGTGTAATTCATGATATACTTCAAACTTCCCAATACTCTTGTATAGTCCAATTGTGAGTCACTTTCACCTTCATTCTTTTAAAGTGCAAAGCTCACATCTATTGGTGTCTTAGCAATGTTGAAATCCAAATACTTGAACTTGTAAAGTACCTTTTCAATGTAGTGAGACTGTGAAAATGCTAAACCTTATGGATGTCACGCCCCGAATCCCAACGAGGCGTGATTGGCACCCAAAGCCGATAAGGCCCGAGAGAACCAATCTTTGCTCATGTACATTTGCATACATAACCTCATATGAATCTTATTACACCTTGTGCAACTATGCGGAAGTCATAGACATGAAAACATAAGTCATCGCTATGTATGTAAAACTTGGCCGTTTGAGCCATCAAGTCAAAACGACATGTACCTTCACATTTATACACCCACAGCTGTCTACAAAAGCCTCTAACAAATGCATTGACCAAAATGAACTATAAGTCGGGACAAGTCCCCGCTTTATACAACGTATACAAAATCAAAACACATATACAACAGTGACTCGGAGAAGCCCCGAACTAACTGGAGCTCACCAAAGATCTGCAACACTGACAATCTACTGTGGAGGCCTACTAGTGCCTGCACCTGCAACATGTAAGGTAAGTCCCCTGAGGGGGTCAGTACGAAGAATGTACTGAGTATGTAAGGCTCATAAAAAATAGCATCATACATGAGAATGTCAATAAAGAAAATAGGAGAGAATAGTCAATGTGTATAAATTATCATTATATATATATTCGTTTATAACTACTCTCCTTCAGGGGAAATCACTTTCACTCAAGAGACTTGTCTCCAATAGATTCTTCTATACCCAAGAGACTCTTTCTTGCTTCTATGTTCATTACCACTTTTGTTCATCTACTTGTGTATATCCACTTTCTTAACGTACATCCACGCTAGTAACGTACATCCATTCTAATAAAGTACATAACATAACCTACATCCACTCTCATGGTGGGAGAACATACATCCACTATATGGTGGGAGAACATACATCCACTATATGGTGGGAGAACATACATCCACTATATGGTGGGAGAACATACATCCACTCTATGGTGGGTCAACATACATCCACTCTTTGGTGGGTCAACATACATCCACTCTTTGGTGGGTTAACATACATCCACTCTTTGGTGGGTCAATAACATCCATCTACTCCATGGGTAGGCCAACATACATCCACTCTATGGTGGGTTAATAACATACATCTACTCCATGGGTAGGATTAATATATCATTACTTTCTTTTCTTTTATCACTCTTTCTTTCATTCCATGAGTGATACCTCGATGATAGAAACATTCATACATACTTCACATCTTTACTCTTGTAAGATTGATATCTCTACGTGTGAGGGATAGATTCATTAACTTGTACATTCCTTCTCTCATTAGTTTTGAGAGATTGGCACATTTACTTGTGAGAGATTGATATATTTACTTGCCATGACATTATGTGAACACAACATCTTGAAACCATTGGAATAATAGTCAATGCATAAGAGACATATGTATAACTTCTATTGGAACTTTGGATCATGACACTAATTGAAACACACCAATATGCTTTACCTTACTCCTATACTTCATGAGATTAACACCTTAACTAAGCACGCACTTATATGCACATCTCACTTTACTCCTTTACCTCATGAGATTGACAATTTCACTTATGAGGAATAATCATACTAACTTGCACATCACCTCTCTTATTACTCTTATGAGATTGGTACTCTTACTTATGAACAATTGGCACAAGGATAATCATCAACTATAGGACTTTGGAACAAGACATGATCGGCATAGTGCTATTCAAACTAAACAAGCTCTATTTACCTCATTACTCTCGTTGAGATATCTCCCTTAGAATTTACAACGTTATGACATCTTTGGAACTTCAATCAATAAATAAGAGAAGTGAATCATAATTCATCTAAAAATAGGGCACATATGAATAACAATATACGTCACCATGAATTGATATACTTCAAGCCCCTCGGAATTGAAACAAGTCAAATGTCAATGTGAACAACATGTTGCAGAGAATATGGAGCAAGGAACCTTACATACCTTGTATTCTTAATACGACTACACAATCTTAGACGTGCATACAATAGTCCCGCTCCGTTCTTGTGTTTTGCTCTACAACACAAGTTCATAACGAAACCAACATTAACCACCAACTACCTTACAATGGCATAAAATAACAATAAGTCACATGTTTAGCTTTAACATGTCATTTCCCCTTTGACCATACCATTTATGAAATCATTATTCCAAAAATCCCACAATATTCCATACATTGACCAATACATGAAAATCTATACATTTCACCACAACACTCCTCCTTTACACTTTCTTATCCATAGCACATCACAAAGAAGCCATCAAACCACCTTAATACACCTCATAGCACATATCGGCCAAAATCCCACAATTTACACTTTTAGAAAAATAATAAGTGTAATAACAAAATCACACCATACATGTTCATATTTTATCCATACCATGATCTTTCATTAAGACATCAAGTCTCTTTTCAAGTTCAAATCACCAAGATAGCACATCTTTTCACCAAAAGCAAAAATACACTATTCACCACCTTGCCAACATAACTATCATAATATACATAAGCTCCCATGCATATAATATGGTAATCCATAAGAATAAATATACTTACCAAGTCTTGGAATAGGATGAGCTTCACCAAAGAAAAGGCTTAGGGTTCTTAGGGTTTGAGAGAACAAAAAAGAAAATGTCCCTTAATTCTCAAAATGTGTTGTGTGTTTTTAAGAATAAAAATCTTATTTTGGGTCCCTTATATAGTGCTCAAGTCATCCTTAGCCATATTGGGAACAATAATTGAGTAGTAATGGCAAGAATGGGTTATTTGACCCATTTGGGCCAAGTCCTTTATTCCATTTTGGGCCTAATTTTGGGCCCAATAACACAAATTCATTTCACCCTTCAACTTTCATGTATAATTCACCATATATCTCATGTTTAAATAATTTCATGATGTCACGACAATATTCTCTTACGAGATTCTCATTTGTCGCCTCAATCGCAAAAATAGGAATTCTAGTCGTCCATGGCTTCCTTGCACATTTTTTATAATTACTTGTGTTTCATGGTTTGATCATGTAGAAGTATGTAGGAGTGTATTGAAGTATTTGAAGCTTTAACAACACTCAAAGAACTCCCAAGAACCAAAAGAAACCATCTAAGAATCGTCGTAGAATTGCGTTACAAAACGAGCCCGGGAAGGCATAATAGTTGTGCCTTGCGCCACTGCTGCAAAGCAAGGCAGTGGCGCAAGAATTGAGCCCCCTATGAATCAGTGGCTTGCGCCACACCCCCTGAAACAGGGTAGTGGCGCAAGTTTTCATACCTTGCTGAATTTTTCGGTACTTTTTCCAACACTTGCATATCGTCCAATATCTTATCAAAACACTTCAAACTACTTACTTAGTGATCTTAATCATCAAGTAAACATGTCTCCAAGTCACCAAATGAGGTTAGAATGTGTACGAGGTAGTACCCAAATGCTCCACGAAATCACAAAACACTTCCTATGAAAGGCTCGTCACATGTACAAGGCCAAATTTCAATTCTCATCTTGAACATTACCAAATACTTACTTATAACTCTCGACACCTAAGTAAACATTATTCACTGTCATCAAGTAGGGTTGGGAAGGTACGGGGTGTTACAGTGGAGTTCTATGAATTTTTATCCCTAAGATCACATCAGCAATTCCAAGGTCTTTCGTATCAAATTTGCTTTTTAGCATCTGCTTAGTAGCATTTATGTCAGAAATGTCTCTACTGATGATCAACATGTCATCAATATACAAACAAACAATGACTTTGTAGTTTGGAGTGTCTTTAATGCAGACATATTTGTCAAACTCATAAATCTTAAATTCATTTGCCAACATGGTTTGGTCAAATTTTGTATGCCACTATTTGGGTGCTTGTTTTAGTCCATAAAGTGACTTACAAGTTTGCACTCTTTTCTTTCTATACCAGGAACCACGAAACCTTCGGGTTGTTCCATGTAAACTTCTTTCTCCAATTCTCCATTTAAGAAAGTTGTTTTCACATCCATTTGATGGATTTCAAGACTGTTTTGCGAGAAAAATGACTTGACTTGAATTTGGAAACTTGGAAAAAGTTTCAAACTCAGTTTTGAAAACAGATTCGCCACTTAATTTATTTAGAAAAAAACAAGAAAACCTTTTAAAAAGTAATTCGAAAGACTAAAATAGATAAACTCTTTTGAATTTTAAAAATCCAGGTAAGGATTCATATTAACATTTTAGGAAGGGTTTTAAGGCACCTAAAATGTCCGCTAACACGCGGTTGTCCGAACTGTTTGAAACTAACTTATTTTTGAAAGAAGTAAGAGGGGAGTGGATTACTCTTTTTTCGATTAGATAGTCGACTTACTTTGATAGACAGTCGACTACTGAAGCAGTAATATAAAGTGCAAAAAATAAAGTACTGAAAAAGGAATGACACTAGATATTTTATACTGGTTGTGACCTTTAATAGGTCTTACTCCTGTCCCTTTGGATTGCAAGGGATTCTACTAGCTCTTCTTTTGAAATCAAAAATTACAAGATTTTACTTAAGCTTGTTGGCATTAACTCACACTCTTTCTCTTTTCTCTCTTTGATACAAAAGTCTCACCAACTATGTATTTTGTTTCTCTCTTTTTGAGTACACCGTAAACCACAAGAGAACTCAATGCTTAATGAAAGTAAGAAGAGAGCTAGAAAAGGTTGAGACAGTGTATGTCTCTTCCTTTGTCTTCCATTGTTTAAATAGTAGTGATTGGACTACTACTAGCCGTTGGAAGATAAATAAGGAAGGCAATCCAAAAGATTGTTTCTTCTTGAAAATGGAATAAGACTGTTCAGTATGCTAAAGGCTTGTCTAGATTTAGTAGTTGATTTCAGTTATCACCGCACGTTTCAGATGATCCTCAGTTGTTATTGACATTATTAGGATTGTTGATCTATTTTAGTTTTAAGATTATGAACTTACAGTTTCCGCTTATGGTTTGGAATATTTAAAATATACATTCAGTGATATGTCAGACACAACGGGTTAGTTCGCGCTATTTTTAGGCTTGAACAACTGTGACGTCCAGGGGGTAGTCCTAGGTCGTTACATCGATCTTTTCTCTGAGGTCAGCCAACTGTGTGATTAGTCCATTAAGTACATTTAAATGTGACAAAAAATTTGTTCCTTCACCCATATGTAGTGCGTACAACTGTTTCTTTAGGTATAATTTATTTGTCAATGTTTGGGGCATGTATAGATTTTCTAACTTTATCCAAATACCACATGTGATATCTTCATCAATGATGTTATTTACCACATTATCTGTTAAGTGCAACCTGATTGCACTAGCAGCCTTTTCATCTATTTCTTCTCAATCCTCTAGTTTCATGTATTCGGGCTTATTGGATTTGCCGCTTAATGCCTTGTGTAATCCTTGTTGGATGAGAAGATCCTCATCCTTCTATGCCATGTTGAGAAATCACTATTACTGTTGAATTTTGCTACCTCGTACTTTACTTTGAAATTTTTTTCACCGAGTATAGTACGACCTACCGCAAAAAATTATTTGCAGAATCTGTGCTCTAATACCAGTTGTTGGAAATAAACCCCTCCACACAAATAATATTTGTTGTAATAAAAGCAATAAAAGCGGAACATAACAATATGGTTAATCAATAAGAATAACAAGAAAATAGCGATAATGACACCAAGATTTTTATGTGGAAATCCTTCTAAATAAGGAAAAAACCACTAGTCGAGAGGTGCAACTGATATCACTATAGCAAAGAATTTTACACTTGTAGTCCTAGTAAAATACTCCAAAGACCACTATACACTCAAAAGAAATATCCCTCTTTTGATTTTCCCACCTCACTACAATATCGCTCACACTCTCTATATTTTCTCACAGACTGTTGCGGAAGCCGAATATATAAAGTGCGATTAAGTCGCAACTACTATATCTAAAGTTAGCTATATAAATAGTAAATGAGAGAAACAGTAAGAGAACACCAGAAATTTACGAGGTTCGGCAAAACTTTATTTTCTGCCTACTCCTCGGACACAACCAACCAAACTTTATTTCACTCCAAAAAGATACAAGTGAAATACTACAAGAGAGAAAAGAAAGATTCAAAGGCCTTAAAGAATGAGAAGGCAAGTGATTGAGATGATTTTCAAATGAACTAAGTGCCCCTATTTATAGAAGTGAATTCTTCCTCTCGATGTCATCAGTGATATCATCATTACACAAATGTCAAAGTTCAACGTGTGAAATCATTTAATGGTGGTCAAAGATTTCGACTATAAGTTGAACTTGGACATTTCTTCCCAAGTAAGAATTCCCTTTTTTTTCAAAACGTTCACACTAGTTCTAGTCAAACGTTCACATTAGTTCTAGTCAAACGTTCACACTAGTTCTAGTCAAACGTTTGCACTAATTCTAGAATCTTGTCAAATCTAACACAGACTAAACTCTCTCTTATGCCCCACTCTTCTTTCTCTTCTCTCTTTGCTTTGGTGTGTCTTACAATTGGCAAGAATATTTCCTTTTATAGATGAAGAATGAAGTAGCCTCCAAGTATGCTCCAGGAAGAAGTGAATTTTCCTCCACATCTTACCAAACGTTGGCTCCAAGGAAAAAAATTTCAGCCAAGTAAATTTAAGCACATGGGAGTTTTCCACATGGGGATGGACCTACAACCGCTAACACAATGTTTGCAAATAAATCTTTCTTAATATCAACATCACATCTCATGATTGAGTTATTTCATGAATCTCTGTCACTTCCATTCCAACCGATGATGGCTTGAAGAGGACTTCAGGGCAACGGTACCTCTGAGCACCAACATTGATGACTTGTCCATCAGGAAGCTTAAAGCCCTTCTCAACTGATTTCGAGTAATATTTTGCCTTCTCAATCTCATGTTCAAAATCCAGTGCAACATAAGCCATCATCTCCTTCATATGGTGAAACATATTTAGTTCGCAACCGTTAAAAACAAAAAGAGCCTCCACAAGAAACTTGGTGAGATACTCTTTAAGATCACGACCACCAAGAACTA
Source organism: Capsicum rhomboideum (assembly GCA_031232105.1). Taxonomy (NCBI): domain Eukaryota; kingdom Viridiplantae; phylum Streptophyta; class Magnoliopsida; order Solanales; family Solanaceae; genus Capsicum; species Capsicum rhomboideum. Next base: position 14,599,932 of record CP124715.1, on the reverse strand, counting down.
ACCGTGAGACAGCATGGGGAAGTACATGTCCCTCATAGATGGGGACAGTGTGGGTCACACCATCACTGGAATCAAGCACAATACCCTGTTGAAAAACAACAAACAAAATTTGTTTGACTGACTAAAACAGTGGAGAACCAGCATATACTGGCATTCCAATCTTCTTCTTAGCAGTTGTACTGCCATTAGCAAAAAGAGAAAGAACGACCTGGCTTGCAACATACATGGCTGGATTATTGAATGTCTCGAAAATGATTTCAGTCATTTCCCTCTATTTACCTTTGGGTTAAGTGGTGCCTCAGTCAGAACGGGATATTCCTCGGGAGCAACACGAAGTTCATCGTAAATTGAGTGATGCCAGATTTTTTCCATCTCATCCCAGTTTCTTACTATGCCATGTCCAATAGGATATTTCAGAGCTTGATCGCCAACATAGGTATCTTTTGACTCATTCCAACCATGACGACAGTATGACGAGGACGACCAACAACACTTGGCAAAACAGCCCTTGGAGAATCATCCCCAGCAAGGCTAACCTAGAGAAACCTAGAGGAAATATTCAAACATCTCTGGTATAACACTTTTTGTACTATGCTAGTCTTAGTCATGCTTACTTTGAATTATTTTAACTGACTTAACTAGAAGTAAATGATAATGTGAAATTTAAGATAACTGGTATAACACTTTTGTACTGGGCATCAATTCAATAATCCTATCATGTTAGTGTTTGGTTACTGTACAGCAACATAAATTTTTTAGTTTCACTTACACTGTTCTTGGTCTAGACTCTAGAGAAGGGACATGTAATTTTAATCAGATAATCTGTTATTTATGTAATAAGAAGCATATATATTTGATGATCCAACCAAACGTGCAATATTTCGGATGTTCCTTTTTAAATAAACATGAAGAAAAAATATGCATTCCATGTTGTTCTAATCAGGCAAATAACAAAATTGAATATTAGAATGAAACGATCTTGTGGGTACTTAAAATGATTCTTGTTAAACCATCTCCAATCTATCAGTCTGGAACAGATATAATTCTTGTAAATATTGTTCAACAAAGCAAAGTGAAGAAAATTCGTGTTACACACAACTCTGAAAGCTCTGCTTACAGAAAAAGTATAACCTGAATAGGAACAGTACTATAAGGAGGATTTAAGTTCTCTTAGAAGCACTTCCTGTGGACAATTGAGGGACCAGATTCATAATACTCGTCGTGTGTTAAGACACATCTGCATATTGATGTATATGTTAGCTGCTAAATACCTTGAGCTTAAAAGAGTTAACAATTGATCGATTGAGCAGAAAGAAACTTACTAGTTCGAAAGTACAGAGGGAAGCTAGAATTGATCCTCCAATTCAGGCGCTGTACTTCCTCTCAGGTGGTGCAACAACCTTGATCTTTGTGCAGCTTGGAGCAAGAGCAGTGATTTCCTTGCTCATACGTTCTGCTATGCCAGGAAACATAGTTGAGCCACCACTAAGCACAATGTTTGCAATTAAATATTTCCTAATATCAACATCGCATCTCGTGATTGAGTTGTAGGCTTTTTCATGAATTCCTGACGCTTCCAGTCCAGCCAATGGTGGCTGGAAGAGCACCTCAGGGCAACGGAACCTCTCAGCACCAATATTAATGACATGTCCATCAGAAAGCTCATAACACTTCTCAAATGATTTCAGGAAACTTTTTGCCTTCTCAATCTCCTATTCAAAATTCAGTGCAACATAAGCAGTCTTTCCTTCATAAGACAGCATATCTATTTTAATAGTATGCCGATGATCCCAACGATCAATGTCCAAGAAAATGTTCCTGAGATAATCTGAAAGCTGATCACCACCAAGATCTAACCACGAGATAGCATGGGGAAGGGCATGCCCCTCATAGATGGGGATAGTGCGGCTCACACTACCACCAATATCAAGCACAATACCTTGTTGAAAAGCGACAAACGAAATTAGACCGACTATAATACTAGGGATCAAGAATATGCTGTTAGTCCATTTGCTACTTACCAGTTGTACAACCACTAGTATACAGAGAAAGAACAGCCTGGATTGCAACATACATGGCTGGAACATTGAATGTCTCGAACATGACTTGAGTCATTTTCTCTCTATTTGCCTTGGGGTTAAGTGGTGCCTCAGTCAGAAGTATGGGATGCTCCTCGGGGGCAACACAGAGTTCATTGTAAAATATGTGACGCCATATTTCCTCCATATCATCCCAGTTGCTTACTATGCCTTGTTCAATGGGATATTTCAGAGTCAAAATACCTCTTCTACTCTGAGCTTCTTTACCAACATAGACATCTTTTTGTCCCATACCAACCATGACACCAGTGTGACAAAGACGGCCAACTATACTTTGGAAAACAGCTCCTGGAGAATCATCCCCAGCAAAGCCGGCCTAAGGAAACAAACAACGTAACACAGATACTATTCATTAGTAGCTCACATACGGAATAATTGAAACAGGTTATAACACCAGGCATGGAGCTGAAATTGCAAGCAGTTTATTTCTAACTAACCTTGCTCATTTTAGTTCCGTTGTCAATAACAAGTGGTCGGATATCGTTCCCATCAGCCATCCTGTAAGGACTTCAAATTTTTATCTTGCATGTATAATTATGGTGAGACATCACTGGTACAATTACAGAGTCAAAATACAATAAAAACAATCATATGAATTCATCCACAAATTAGTATTGAGAAAACAAGAGAAACCTATACTTACTGTTCTGTTGGAGATTGACACAGAATGAATATTGAGAGAAGTTGAATCCAATCACATACTATGCAACCGTATTAGCAATTATTATTATTACTATTAGACTAATTCTACCTTAAACCCTAAACCCTAAATCACGCCTATTTAAAGGGTAACATATTCCCTTGAAGAGGCATCTCAAAATCCCACATATCTTTGGGATATTCATAGAGAGATCAAGATGTGAGCGGATTCTTCTTGAAAGTCAAATACTTCACGAAGATCCACAAACCTCCTTTCGTGGAGATCAAATCCAAATCGTCCTAAGTTCGAGAAATACGCCACTAACGGCACTCGAATCGTCCTAAGTTCGAGAAATACGCCAGTAACGGGCCTCGAATCATGAAGAAAATCAAGAGAGAAGAATTAAGAGAGGAACAGAATTGTATCCACGATTTGTTTATCAATAAATATTCTTGTTTCTTCATATTTTGTCTGCGGTTGAAGTTTATGTTCATTGAATTAAAATTTGTTGCAGGTTAAGTGAATACTTTTTGGTCAGTGTATAAAAACTTCACTCCTAATTCTTAGTTTGAACAAAGGAATGTTTCTTCAAACAATCTACTCCCTCCATTTAAAAAAGAATGATATACTTTCTTTTTTAGCCCGTTTCAAAAAAAATGACTCTTTCCTTTTTAGACAACAATTTATTTCCAACGTTCTACGTGGCATGTTTAAGGCAACAAGATTAAAAGGGCATTTTGGTATATTTGACATAACTTTAATTTAAAACCACAAGATCCAAAAGTCTTACAGAAACATGTTTGACAATCCGAACCAAATCTATTGCTTTTAATGTTATACCTTCTTTTTAAAATAATAATAATAATAATAATCATCTTCTATTTGGAACACATTTGTCTAACTACTCCAATATGAGCCAACTCACCGAGTTGGAGGAATCTCACACGAATTTAAATTAGTTAAACTAATAATTTTAATGAGACTCCTGGTTAAGTATAAAGGAATTTCATTCCTCTATGCCTCTTGATGGTATTCTTACACCTTCATTGCTCGTTAGGTATGTGACATTCACCTTCATTAGTTAGACTAGTGTGACCTGGATTCTTGTAAGAGTTTAGACAAGTGTTTACTTCTGTACACTGCTTTGGCTTAATAAAAATTATGTGAATTTGATCTAGCACTAAGATGTTTCCTGTTCCTCAGTAGCTCAGTGGTAGAGCGGTAATTCTGCCTCCCAAACCATATGTACAATAACTTTGCTGTCAATAATCCATTGTGTTCTTTTTTATTTCTGAACAAAAAGGGGATTGCATATCCCAATCAATAGTCCTTTTATTTATTTTCTTGGCAAAAATGGAACCAAAACAAAATTCCATTGGTTTTAGGCTTTTGTCCATATCAAACCACTCTTAGATGCACTTCCTGTGGACAATTGCTGGACCCGATTCGTCATACTCGGCCTTCGCTATCCACTTCTGCAAACCAATAAGTAGAGTTGGCAACGGGACATAGTTAATTGAATGACTGATTGGTAAAATAAAGCAAAGAGAAACTAACTTGGAGGAAACTACTGAGGGAAGTGAGAATTGATCCTCCTATCCAGGCGCTGTACTTCCTCTCAGGTGGTGCAACCACCTTGATCTTTGTGCGGCTCAGAGCAAGAGCAGTGATTTCCTTGCTCATACGTTCTGCCATGCCAGGAAACATAGTTGAGCCACCACTAAGCACAATGTTTGCAAATAAATCTTTCCTGATATCAACATCACATCTCATGATTGAGTTGTAGGTTTTTTCATGAATCCCTGTCGCTTTGATTCCAACAGATGATGGATTGAAGAGGACTTCAGGGCAACGGAACCTCTCAGCACCAAGATTAATGACTTGTCCATCAGGAAGCTCAAAGCTCTTCTCAACGGATTTTGAGTAATTTTTTGCCTTCTCAATTTCCTGTTCAAAATCTAGTGCAACATAAGCCATCGTCTCCTTCATATGATGAAACATATTTAGTTCGCAACAGTTAAATATAAAACGGGCCTCCATGAGAAACTTGGTGAGATACTTTGTAAGATCACGACCACCAAGAACTAACTGTGAGATAGCATGGGGAAGTACATGTCCCTCATAGATGGGGACAATGTGGGTCACATCAGCACCGGAATCAAGCACAATACCTTGTTGAAAAAACAACAAACAAAATTAGTATGACTGATACGATTTAGAAATAGAGCAGTTGTGGAGTTGTACAAAATTCTTGGGGAGTAGTACATTAGTGCATACAGCCTCTTTAGTTAAGAGTTAGTTACTAAGTTTTATGTAATACATTTCAGTCACATAAGTTAGTTACTCCTTGGTCCCTAAGATCTCTTTATTTTGGTTTAAATCTTCTCCTACATGTAATGAAATTGCCATTTGGAAGAGGCAATGAATGAGAATTATTATCTTTTTGCTGCTTAGTTTTCTTCTTCGTAATTCCTTTTAGTTTTCTTCTTCAATTATTCAAAACTGTATCAGTGACTGACTAAAACAGTAGAGAACCAGCATATACTGGCATTCCAATCTGCTTCTTACCAGTTGTACGTCCATTAGCAAAAAGAGAAAGAACGGCGCTGTTTGCAACATACATGGCTGGAATATGGAATGTCTCAAAAATGATTTGAGTCATTTTCTCTCGGTTTGCCTTGGCATTAAGTGGTGCCTCAGTCAGAAGAAAGGGATGCTCCTCGGGGTGAACACGAAGTTCATTGAAAAATGTGTGATGCCAGAGTTTCTCCATATCATCCCAGTTTCTTACTATGCCTTGTTCAATGGGATATTTCAGAGACAAAATACCTCTTTTAGACTCAGCTTCATCACCAACATAGGTATCTCTTATTCCCATTCCAACCATGACTCCAGTATGACGAGGACGACCAACAATACTTTTGAAAACAGCCCTTGGAGAATCATCCCCAGCAAAACCAGCCTAAAGAAACAAACAACTATGATTATTATTCATTACTAGGTTACCTAGGGAGATATGTACTAACACCACGCATGGAGCTGAAATTGCAACCAGTTTATTTCTAAATTCCAACTAACCTTGCTCATGCTAGTTCCGTTATCAATAACAAGTGGTTGAACATCCATCTCATCAGCCATCTTGTAAGGACATCAAATACTTAATTTGCAAGTATAATTTAGGTGAGATATCGCTGGTAGGAATACTGAGTCTAAGTGAAAATTGGTCACAAAATCAGCTCAGTCTGCGCGAAATTACTGATTCTCCTTTTTAACTCCCTTCAATCTCAAGGTGAGACGGATTTTCATACTTCCTGTAGAAGTCACCAGCTATCAATTAGCACATCATGAACCTCCCTTTTTCTCACTAAATGCAGAGAAAACAACAAGAACAACAGAAAAACATAGTGAAAACAAGCAGGGGATTCACGAAAAAAACCCGCAAAGGGCAGTATCTCACTCATGTTAAAAGCGCAAAACATGGATTTTCCAATCATTGAGACAACATTCAAGAAATAAGTCCAAAATAACTAGTTACAAATCATTTTTCTTTAATAGGTGTTATAGGAACCTTAAGGAATAGGAAACTTCTACGTATGTCATTTTATACAGTTTCAGAAACTGGCATATCAGAACCAGAGAGAAATTTTTCTTGTAAATCCGTTTAGCTCGATGACTTCCCCCTAAATTCTAATGAATAGATTTCCTATCAATCAATTATCCCATCCGTCTTTGACTTTCACTTTTATAATCACTTGAAAGCAGTGACGACGGAGCCAGAAATTCTAATATATGGAGATTCAAAAATCAAAAACAACAAAAGTTTTCTTATATAAAAGGGATTCAACTAGTCATATACATATGTTTAAAAAATTACCTATACAAAGGTAGTTCAGAAACAACTTCTCTACCTCCACAAGTTATCCTCCCAGATCCAACTTTGTGGATTTCACTGGATATATTGTTGTTGTTGTTAAGAGCTACAGTTTTCTGGCGAGGGGATTCAATACCAACCACATAAATACAAGTGAAACAGGGACAAATCAAATTTTATTGACAATCAAACAGACCTTTATGGAGAAGAACCCAATGTTGTGAGTATAACTGTAAATGCATGTAAAACTCAAGTTTCGAGTCAAATTAATATTGCTCTTTGACCAATTCTTTTTTTTACTTTTAGCAACGTCAACAAATGATGCTTCATTTTCTCAAAATTTAGAAAAGGCGATCAGACAAAATTCAAAAATTATAAAAAAAAATTATAATAAACTATACCCCGAGGCGTACCAAAACGAAGGACAAATATCCAAACATCTCTACTAGTATGACACTTTCTCTAGTGTGCTAACCTTAGGCATGTTTAATGAAACTTTGGATTATTTAACTGATTTAATTAACAGTAAATCCATAGTATTAGTGTTCGGGCTATTGTACAAAAATGTAATTATTATTTTCACTTAACATATTGTTCTTCAAAAAAAGTGAATTATTTTAATCAATTTTATGATTAATTGAATTGGATTCCCCGATTTTATAATCCATAATTATGGTGACATCTCATGTTGTTCTAAGGTTAAAATTTATATTTAAAAACACTTAAAATCTGTTTTAACTTAAAATGGTTCCAAAACACCAACAGGCTAAATGATTCTTGAGAAAACATAGACCCCAAAAAAAAAAAAAGATTTATATGGGCAATACCGATTAGTTTTTAGGGGGGTCGCAATCAACAATCACTTTTTCTTGTCAAAAAGGAAACCAAAATATGTTTGAAGATCTCAGCCTAGATCGAGAGGGTGGCTGAACATCTCGAACTTGTCTCATTGGAACAAGGCTGCATTATACAAGCTGTTATGGGCAATTGCAAAGAAGAGGGACAAGCTCTGGGTCCATTGGATCCATAGCTTCTACGTCAAAGTAAAACCATTGGATTATGTCTAATCCCCTAAACGAGCGAGTTGGCTAGTGAGGAAGAGATTTGATATAAGAGGATGGCTTAGCTCAGGAGGAACTTGGTGCATCGAACTGGACAGATTTTCCAATAAGTCCAGCTTTAGCATCAAGAAGGCCTACAATTCTTTTATCCCTCAACTGTAAAAGGTTCCATGGAGGAAGCTAGTAATGGGGCATTCAATGGAGAAACAATGTGTCTTATGCACAGCGGTTACAGTGGTCTTACTTTGATCTAATCCTGAGTCCAGAGGACTAGCAGGTGTAAATATGCTTACTTGGTTAAATAATCTTTTTTACATTTGACCAAAAAAAACAAAAAAATTCAAACCATATTTTGATTCATTCATTATTATCAACTACGATTTGGTTTGAGGTTAAATTCACAATGAAAGGTATGAACAAGATTCTATGCGTTCAAATTCAACAACATAAAGTGTCTCATATCATATTCAAAACTAAATAAAGTTTTAAATCCAAACGGCATAGATCTACCCTTCACGAAACAAATTCACATTCCACAAAACGCAGAGCGGGAAATTAACTACTCTTAGAAGCACTTCCTGTGAACTATTGCTGGACCGGATTCATCATACTCGCCCTTCGTTATCCACATCTGCAAAGCCAGTATAAGTTAGCACATACATAAAAGAGAAACTATTATTTGAGATTGAGATGTAGATGATAGGTTGATTGATCAGTGACAACAAAACAAAAAAAGAAGCAAAAAGAGACTAACTTGTTGGAAAGTACTGAGGGAGGCTAGAATTGATCCTCCAATCCAGACACTATACTTCCTCTCAGGTGGCGCAACAACCTTGATCTTCATGCTGCTGGGAGCAAGAGCAGTAATTTCCTTGCCCATACGATCTGTTATGCCAGGGAACATAGTTGAGCCACCACTAAGCACAACGTTTCCATATAAATCTCTCCTAATATCCACATCACACTTCATGATTGAGTTATAGGTTGTTTCATGAATTCCGGCTGCCTCCATTCCAATCAATGATGGCTGGAAGAGGACTTCAGGACAACGGAACCTCTCAGCACCAATAGTGATTATTTGTCCATCTGGAAGCTCATAGCTCTTCTCAACGTCCTTACCGTTCTTTGAAGTTTCGAGCTCCTGTTCATAATCCATCGCAACATATGCAAGTTTCTCCTTCACATCACGAACAATCTCCCGTTCAGCAGCAGTGGTGAATGAATAACCTCTCTCTGTGAGAATCTTCATGAGATAATCTGTAAGATCACGACCAGCAAGATCTAACCGCAAGATTGCATGGGGAAGTGCATATCCCTCATAGATAGGGACAGTGTGGCTCACACCATCACCAGAATCAAGCACAATGCCTTGTTGAGAAACAACAAACAAATTAGTAACAGAAAGCCATAAAGAACTAGTATATGTTCCTTATCAATATGTGCTGCTTACCAGTTGTACGACCACTAGCATAAAGAGACAGAACAGCCTGGATTGCAACATACATGGCTGGCACACTGAATGTTTCAAACATTATTTGAGTCATTTTCTCTCGGTTTGCCTTGGGGTTAAGTGGTGCCTCAGTCAGAAGAACGGGATGCTCCTCTGGAGCAACTCGGAGCTCATTGTAAAAAGTGTGATGCCAGATTTTCTCCATATCATCCCAGTTGCTTACTATGCCATGTTCAATCGGATATTTTAGAGTCAAAATACCTCTTTTGGACTGAGCTTCATCACCAACATAAGCATCTTTTTGTCCCATCCCAACCATGACACCAGTGTAACGAGGACGACCAACTATACTTGGAAAAACTGCCCTTGGAGCATCATCCCCAGCAAAACCAGCCTGTAGAAACAAACAACACAGTTATTGTGTACATCAGTAAGTCACATAAAGAGTACGTAATAAGAATTGCAAGCAGTTTTTGCTACTAACCTTGACCATTCCAGTTCCATTGTCAACAACAAGTGGTTGAATATCCTCTACATCAGCCATCTTATAAGTGCTACAAATATTAATTTACAAGTAAAAAACTTAGGTAACACATCACTAGTACAAATACATAATCAATGTAATTTACATGATTTACAGTTTCAAGGTGCAGAAACAAGTTCACCCAGATATTGGAATTTCAAGCAAGCTATGGGGATTATGAATAGTTTTATTAATGATATACTATTTCAGAAGTTCGCTCAGGAGTCATCAAGATTGGCTAGGTACAATAAGAAGAATACAGTTACTTCAAGGGAAATTCAAACTGCTGTTAGGCTTGCTTTGCCTGGTGAGTTGATTAAACATGTTGTCTCTGAAGGGACTAAGGCTATTACTAAGTTTACTAGTTCTTAGACTATATGGGTGTTTTGGGATTTTGTGGAATGTAAAGGTAGAGTTGTTGTTGGGTTGAAAGAAAATGTTAGGTTTGTAGCTTTTGGTTCTTGAATGACGATGGAATAAATATGAATGAATGGTTTTTCATGAAAAAATGGTAAAAGATGTTCAAAGCTCGTTTATATGAATAACTTGTGTAGAAATCGCTTACTTTATGTATTGTTAAATCAACCTCATCTCAAATCGAGGTGAGATAGACTTACATTTCTAGTAGAGATCACCAACAGGGTGGCACAAGTAGGGGATTCATGCAAAAGAAACCCCAAAGGAAAGGAACTATCATGCAATTGTTCATTGCACTTGACAACATATTCAGCTTTTCAAAAACTTAATAAGTTTCCTTTCTCTCAGCAAAAAAAAAAAGAGCAAAATGCTGAAGAATAGCTAGTACTTAATACTTTTCTAGCTGCACAGGACAAATTCACATTCATAAAGGATTGGTTGAAAACTCTCACTTCTTTTCATCTGTTGTGTTCGAGTTGCCAAATTTTTACTCCTTAATAGATATCACACACTAAAAAGATGAAAAAAGTTTAGTTTTACAAAAAAAAGGTCCAGAAATAGCCCCAAGATCCCTCAGAATGGATTCCCAACACAGGTACCCTTACTGTTCGTCCAATCTCAAAACAGACCATTTTTCATGTGAAATGACAGGGATTGGTCTGGTTACTTTGGTAATCCAAGCAAAGCAGTCTACACAATTTTCGGGTTCAGTAGTAGAAAAGAAAGGGACCTAATAATGATGAATCTAAGACACAGAATGTTAGCCTCATACTCCCACTATGATCATCACCATTCTGAAGCTATAGTAATTTCAACGATTAAGAAAACACTATTGATTACGTACGATAGAATTTACGTTCTAATTGAATCAATATAGAGTTTGTTGGCTACTTTTTTTTAAATTAACAAAACAAAAAAGAATTAACCATACTAGTTCAAAACATCACTTGTTCCCACCAAAACATGTTCAAAAACTTTTTCCATCAGAACCACATGAAAACAGCCAAACGAAGTGCCAAAACTGAATAAAAAACCAAGATTCATAAACCTAAAATTGGTTTCACCGGTTATACTACCAAATAGCCGAACTCAGTAGTCTTAGTTCAAAACATGTATTGTATTAATAAATATGTTATGTACAACTATTGGTTACTAACACCATTTAAAACACATAAAGTTCAAATCCTGCCTCGACGGCGTAAAAACAAAATCCAAAGAAGTGAAACATACAAAACTCAAATTCAAAAACAAAAGATAAAATATAATAAATTATGAAGAAGAATTAAAACTTACCTTTGGATGAAATTGGTTGCTACTTCAGTATAGGATTCTTATAAGAGAAAACAGAGAATTTTATTAGAAGAGAATTCAAAACGCATTAGATCTTCTTCTCTAGAGGCCTATCAATGTAAATAACTGTAAATACAAATAAAAATTTAAATTTTTGAATTAAAGAATTAATTAATTCTCCTCTTTCCTTTTTATTGATATTTGTTTCCTTTTCAATGACATAAAATAAAATCTCTTGTGATATTCCGTTCGGTTCTATTATTTGTGCAAAATCAAGAAGAAACAAATATATTTACTAGTAGAATATATAACACTTTTGATTTGAATTACTGAATTTTTAATTAATTATTATTAGAATCAGATCAATAGGGCGCTACGCCGGGTCTGAAAATGGCCGAACCACAAGGATCTATTAGAATTAGATCAATAATTATTTTAAATTCAAAGTTTACAACATGCGTTTAATCTTCGTGTTGTGCTTTTATTACTCGAAAAAATCTAAGGCTCAAATTAACGTGTTATTATTGTAACAAAACTGTTTATTTTAAAGTCTGAATTAATGAAACAATTTGTTATTAACATAATAATCAGAAACATTCTTGATAATCCAAACCAAACGGTGATAGACATATTTCTTTCCACAAAATTTAAAATTTTTTTAAATAATTGTACTGCCATATTGGTACTTGTTGATTGATTTCATATAACTTTTGACATAGTACTAATGGATATCAATGATTTTTTTTAATTATTAATATTTCTTTTGAAATTGGAAAACCAGTTACCATTGAAAACATGTTTTAATGACTAATACATTTAATTTAGTAACTGCAACATTGAATAGGAAATCATGAAACTCAATTTAATTTAATGAATATAAATCACAAAGTATTTTAGGTAAATAGATCTTTTCCATAGAGAAAAAGATATCAAATCATTCATAATTTTCCTATTTATTTTCGTGATCCTGAATTTCTGATTAATTTTAGGTTATTCCACTTTTTCCCCATACTATGACAAGTTCACATAAAAAAATTTATTTTATTTACTCCACAAAAGATATTAATATCTTCATAATATTTTTCGTGTTATGATCAAATTGGATGGGAGAACTATCAAGACTAGAGGAGTTGCTCGGATGGTAAGTACCTCTCATTTTCAACTTTAAGGTTGTGAATTCGAGTCACCAAGGGAGCAAGAGGGGTAAAAAAATAATAATGATAATTAAAAAAAAAAAATTGTAACGGTATTCCTACGTATACCCGTATACATAGTTACTCCCCAAATCATATTTACTCTTTAACTAGCCTTATAGCAAAAATACTCCCAAATTCCAATTAACATGTGGTTTTCCAAACATACCCTTAAAGAACAAAATCTAAACATCTTAAATATTGTGAAAGTCTCGCAAACTTTGACTTTGATTTACTGAGTTAATAACTCAAATGGTCACTCAATTATGGACTTTTATCCCAGAAAGTCACTCAATTTTTGTTTTTACTCAGAAAGTCACTCAATTATCACATTTTTACTCAGAAAATCACTCAACTTTGATCTTTACTCAGAAAATCACTCAACTATCACATTTTTATTCAGAAAGTCACTCAAATGATTTAATTATTTTTTTAAATTAAATTTGCTTATGTGGAATTTCTATTTAAAAATAAAATTCTGAAAAATAAAAAGTATCCCTTCACAACCGTTTTATCCTTATTCCCCTAAATTAATATCTCTCCCTCCTCTTTCTCATTTTCTTCTCCTTCTCACTTTCTTGGTTTGTAATTAAATTTAATTGCTTGATTTGATTTTTTATAATTTATTACCGAATAAAATTATTATTTTAGTTTATACAAATGTTCATCCTCGTCGGGATTTTAGTTTTGGAAGTCGTATAGAGGTTGTTAGGTAAGAAATTTGGTGTTTATCGGCATTTGATTTTGGTTTTTTGTATAGAATTTGGAGGTGTTGGTTATGAAGTTGTTAAGTTCTTTGTTCTAGGTGTGTGCACAGTAAGCGTGAACAGTACAGACGAATATTTAGTCATAATATACTAAAATAATAATTTTATCAGGTAATAAATTATAAAATATTAAATCAAGCCATTAAATTTAATTAAAAACCAAGAAAGTGAGAAGGAGAAGAAAAATGAGAAAGAGGAGGGAGAGATATTAATTTAGGGAAATAAGGATAAAACGGTCATAAAGGGATACTTTTTATTTTTCAGAATTTTATTTTTAAATAGAAATTCCACATAAGCAAATTTAATTTAAAAAAATAATTAAATAGGTTGAGTGACTTTCTAAGTAAAAATGTGATAGTTGAGTGACTTTCTGAGTAAAGACCAAAGTTGAGTGACTTTCTGAGTAAAAATGTGATAGTTAAGTGACTTTCTGAGTAAAGACCAAAGTTGAGTGACTTTCTGAAATAAAAGTCCATAATGAAGTGACCATTTGAGTTATTAACTCTTGATTTTCTTCCTCAATCTTCACTAACCGAGCCAAAGCTATTCAAGCAAATGCTTACACTCGTTAGCCGAGTCCATACAACCTTTTTTCTATTCCCTCCATTAATTTTTACTTGTCACATTATGATTTTGCATATCCATTAAGAAAATAATTATTAATATGATTATTTTACTATATTACCCCTATTAATTAATGTTTAATATTTTATCTTTAAAATGGTTTGGAGAATAGAAAATTAATATTAAGCATAAAATAGAAAAAAAAAAAAATCAAATAAATATGAAAAATAAAAAATAAAAATAAGTGAAAAGTAATTTTGGACAGAGAGAATATTTATTTTTTGATTCAAAGTCAAACTAATTCAATCTTAAAGTCAACCCTCGAGTCAACATGGCCATGCTTATCAACTTGATATGCTTCCAGCCTACCCACAAGTCAAGTAGTTAAAGGGATCGGTTGGTAGAGTGTATAATAATATTGCAGAGTATAATATATTAATAATACTTATATTAATAATATTGGTATTAGTTATATTGTCATTACTTCTTATACATTATTTAATTTGATGTATTAAAAATAATTTGCAAGACATAATTTTTATAAATTAATGTTTGTTTACAAAAATACTCTTCTTTTAACTTTACAAACTTTCTTTTCAACAAACTTCTTTTACCTTCTGTTGATTCTTGTTCATTTCTCCTTTTTATTTTTCACTTTGCATCATAAATTTTTTGTTCAAAAAAATACTTCAATTTATTTTTTAATAAAATTATTTGCTACTTGAACTTTTCACACCTTATAATAATTTTTAAAAAAAATCAATTTCTATACTTCAATACAAATGTCTTTTATTATTGATATGTGGAAAACATAATACAGTGATTAAAATACGAGCTATGATTTGTAGAACTCACCCAAACAACGATTTCCTGTAACTCAAAACATGAATATATTTCAACATTAAATCACAAGTTAAGCTCAATAAAATGTTCCATAATTCAGTACCTGCATTGAACAAAATAAAATCCATAATAATATAATTCCTACTTGCCCAAATCAGTTGTAGTTTTACTTATGACACATAAGCTTCAAATGAAGTTTTCATGTCCAAGTATAGAGAAGAGAGAGGAAAGTGCAGAAAAAGAGGCAAAGTACTGTGGAAGAAAGACTTGGGGAAATGTTCTAGTAGAGCTTTGAGGGGTAAATTTATCATTTATTAAATTAATGCATGTATTGAAATTCTTTGTATTACTAATACATAAAAAATGGTGGTATTGATAATGCATAGTTTAATACACAATAGAGTGTTAGTTATACAGTCTAAAAAAATTATATCAAACAAGATATTAGTAGTACACAAGAGTAATGCATACATTATTTTTTCTAACACACTCTACCAAACGATCCCTAAATGTATGCTAAGTTTCTTACTGGAATCTATAATGGTCAAATATTGTATACGTTTAAAGCGTTTATTGGATACACGGACCCTAAACCTAATCCGAAGCAATGCTGGCTCAAGCCCAAAGCCACTAAGGCAAAGGCTTGAGGCCCCAAATTTTTTTGTTTTATTTATAGTAGGTTACATGGATAATTTTCTTTAAAATCTATTTAATCTCTATGATTTTATTTAGGGAAATTTTCAGAAAATAACCTAACTTTCAGCAAATTGGAGAACTTTCAAAATTACCAGTTGTAGCCAATGTATCAACTGTATGCAACTGACTGTATTCTCTATAAAATATAAATACAATGAGTAATTACATGCACCAACCATTTTTTCTATTTTTTGATTTTTTTCTATTTTTGTTTTCTTTTTTCTTTTCTTTCTTTCTTTTCGTTTTTTTTCTCTCCTCTATTTCTCTTTCTTTTTTTTTTTTCCTTTTTCGTGGTCTTCCCTTTTTTTTTTATTTTTATTTTTTTTCCTATTTCGTTTTTTTTTTTCTCTCTTCTATCACTAGCTTCTATTTCTCTTTCTTTTCTTTTTTTTAGTTTTTTTTCTTTTTGGTTTTCCTTTTTATATTTTTCTTCTTTCTCATTTTTTTTTGTTCTATTTTATATTTTTTATATTTTCAAAAAATATGGCTACGTCAAGCACAAGCCATGGATGATAACGAAAATACCACAATCGCTTATTGTATTTGTATTCGCACTGTTGACACCCAATTTTGGCTCTCCGTGCTTAAAATTAACGTTTTCAGGCTTCCTGATCGTTAAAGAGCACAAAATACATTTTTTTACATACTTTTACAATTCATTGATAATTATCCTTAATTTTGTAAATATTAGGATTTTTAACAATTTATTATCATTTTGAATTTTTCACAGTCATCTGCACACATATATACAACATAACATAACAATTCTTTATAGTACACTACATTTTTAACTATTTACATAATAATACATTTTTTCAAGATAATTGTATTTTGTTATTGTTTACATTTTTGTAATTATATTTTGATGTCCATATTTTTATACGTTAGTTACAATCCGCAAACGATAAGTCGGATCAATTACTTTGATACACGAAATAATAATTCGATCAACTCGAGGTCTTGTCACCTTTATTAAAGGTGACTTGTCATGTCACCTTTATTAAAGGTGTGTGGTCATATCACCTTTATTAAAGGTGTGTGGTCATATCACCTTTATTAAAGGTGACTCGTCACGTCACCTTTATTAAAGATGATGTGTGACATGACTACACATATTTTTTTACCCTTTAAATAATAACTCGTGGACTAAACTATAATACAAGGACAAGAGAGGTTCTTTTATTTTTGGGGTATTAGGAGAAATAATTTTTATTATAAATAGAGGGGGAGACACACAATATACATTTACACACACACACACAATACACACTACATATATACACACACATTCATACATATAGACACCACACATACAAACACATACACACACAGATTTGCTCTCCTCTCCAACCTCTCTCTCTCGTCTGCCTCGCCGGAGTTGATGGCCGGCAGGCTCCCGACGAGCAGACACCGCTCCGGCGGATTCCCGGCGAACACCACCACCATGCCGCCATTGCTGCTCCTTCTCTCTTCTCTCTCTTTCTCTTCCTTTTCTCCTCTTCTCCGTCGCTTCTCGTCGGAGGTGGCGACCGACGAGCTACCGGCGACCTCCACAACACCAACCCGGCTGCCTCCTTCCCTCTTTCCTCTCTCCCTCACAGCTCCCCTTCATCGCTGCCATACCATTGGCTGGCCGGATCTGGCCGAAACTTCGTATGTACGGCGTTGCTCCGGCGAAAGCCGTTGAAGCAACGCCACTACAACCACTTTTTTGGTGTTGATTTTTTCAATTATTATAATCCTCATTATTATGTTGCTATGGAATCTACATGGATCTGGCCGGAGTTGTTTGGTTTTCTGGCGAAGTCCAATCACCGACTAACATCAATGAAACCAGACTATTTTCTCGGATCTGGACGGAAAATATTTTACTTTGGCAACCCCGTACCTTTTCATATATTTTTTATACTTGTGTATGTTTTTAATATTTTTAGGTGTATACATTATATTGGATTGATTTTCTTAAATTCTTGTATTGATCTGTGTTAATTTTTGGGTTGTTCCGTCACCTGTTTTACTGGTTTTGTTTAATATGTCACTCGAGCAATGATTTTGGTTCCATTTGGTATGATGTTATTTTATTTGTTTAATATTTGTGATTATGTTGATATCATGATTTGATTTACACCATTTTTATTTTCTCAGTGATTCCCGTAATCATTTTGTCAACTACATCACTTTAGTTATTAATTATTTATGTTTTAGTTATTATTTTGACTATAAGATTGATTTTGCATTTCATTCTTGCATTGTTTTGACATATATGTGAGGATATTTTATTTTATTTTTGTTATTTGTTTCATTTCTCATTGTTTGCTATTGCCATGTAACTTTCTTGTTAGTATTTTCAACTTGTATTAAATATATTTGGCCAATGAAAAAATATCCGTCGATTTTTGAGGCCTCCACAAATAAAAAGACGGATATTACGTATACAAATACGTGAACAAAAATAAATAAATATGGGCGATGACGAAATCATTATATTATCACGACAACACAAAGGTTTTATGATTCGCATCTTGGCAAAGCGATCTAGGACGGCCGATAAATTCGAGCAACCACTTCATAGCCATGGCGTATTTAAAACTTAATCCGAGCCCACTTTATAACAAAAAAAATCTATTTTTACACATACACATACTTTATTTTGATAAATATTTATTCATTACTAATATTTCTATCAAGTGTTTGTACAGATTCTCGACGATACTTCTTGAAGATGACATTCAAAAAGGAGTTTGAATTTTATGTTTGTATTTTTATATTCTTAAAATTGTACAAATATTAATCATAGTGAAAACTTTACTTTTGGGGCGTCAGGTGGGGAGTCCTTTATTTATATTCATTATCATGTATTTAGGCAAAACTTAGGCCGATAATATCTATTCGAAGAATTAAATCGATTTAGTTATCTAATTAACTAATTCACATTCTTTACGTTATATAATAATATAGTCTTCTCTTTAAAAACAACTATATTTTTATTATTCACAATTAATTATTTTTTTATTAATTTTATTAAGTTAAGATTATTAGAGAACACTTTTTAATATAAACAATACTCTATTTTTTCATACATTACACATTGTTTTCCATTTCAAGAGAGTACTTTTCTTTTCACATGTATCTTTACCATTTTATATATTGATTATACATTTTTTATCATATTTTTATACATATATTTTATAGCAATGAACTTCATTTATATATTTGATACATACTCTTTATACATATATTTTGCATTATATTTTAGTACGCATTTTACACGTTTGTACTTCCAAAACTATAATTTTTACCTCCTTCCTCCTTGATAAATTTAGTCTAGTCGGGTACCACCTTTTGTGGATTCCGAAGGGTGCCTAATCCCTTCCCTTCGGAATAATTTGAACCCTTACCTAGAGTCTAAACTGGTTATCGCAGATTAAAACACGAGTCATACATGTCAATAATAAAAATAGGTTTCCTTATTTTCCTTAAAAATTAGGTGGCGACTCTGTACAAAAAATCAATTCTTTTAGAGTCCATAAGTCGTGCTTGTTTTAACCTTGGTGAAAAATAGGGCATGACACGCACTATCATTTATATTTTTGTATTTGCTGATACAATTGTATTTGTATTTTATGGTTCGTACTTGTATTTGTATTTTATAGCTCGCACCATCATTTCTATTTTATACAATTCGTACTTGTATTTTAAAGAACTTTTTGGTATTTGTATTTTATAGTTGATTGTATATTGTATTTATATTTTGTGGTTTCATTTTATTTGTATTCTATTTCGTCGATGCACTTGTATATTTAAAGAACTATTTTGTATTTTTATTTTTTAGTTGACCCCATATTGTATTTGTATTTGTAATTTCATTTGTTTGTATTTGAATTTGTAGTTGACAACATCATTTGTATTTTTAAATAATTGAAAAAGAATTATTTTTTTTCTTTCTATGAACACTTGTATTTATATTTATTAGTACAATTTGTATTTTATTGATACAAATTGAATAATATAAATACAAATGATAAATTATACAGATACAAATGTTACATTTGTATCAAATGATACATGTTTATACAACTTGAACCATACACATATAAACGATACTTATTTATATACAAATACAAATGATAAATTTTACATACAAATACTAACGATACATTTGTATTGAATGATACATTGCATATTTACATATTTTAGACTAAAGAAAATAAAATTGATTCATATACTTGTTGTATACAAATACAAATAATAAATTGTATATATTCACAGTTAAACTATTCAAATACAAATATTAAATTTATTTGAAATATATAGTATGATACAAATAAATATAAAATATAAAAAAAAATATACAAAATATAAAATACATCAACAACAACAACAAAAAATGAAAGAAAAAAAAGAAGGAGAAAAAATGATAAAAAATAAAAAATGAAATAAGAACGAAAAAAGAAAAAAAGAAAATACAAAAAAAAAGACTTGAAAAAAAAACGAAAAAAGAAAAAATGAAAAAAAAAAACGGAAAAGAACTAAAAGAGAAAGAAAAAATATATATATATATATATATAAAACGAGAAAAAATGAAAAGAAAAAAAGAAATGAAAAAGAAAAAAATTGGAAAAAATGGGGAGAAAAATGAAAAAGGAAAAAAGGAAAGGAAAAGGAAAAAAGAAAGAAAAAAGAAAAAAGAAAAGAAAAAAAGAAGGAAAAAAATGGAAAAAAAAAAAAGAAAGAAGAAAGAGAAATAGAAAATAAAGGAGAGAGGTTATGGGTTGTATTTAATTGGCAAGAGAAGCAATATATTGTAATTAATTAAAAATTAGGCTAAATAGGGTAATTAGAAGCTTATGTTGCTAAGTCATGTAGTTTTTCCTTTTATTTATGTGATTTTATTTATAGTATGAAGATCTAACTAATTATTAATACAACAATAAATTTACATATTAGAAACTAAATTAAAAAATAACTATAAGTGACAATAACTAAGAATTCGAAAATATTTGATAAAGTCATGATCAAAGAAAATAGGGAAAAGGGTCCAAAATTTACCCTCCTATACTATTTATTAGCATACTTTAATGACATTTATTTGCTAATAAATAAATAAATAAATATGTTAAAAATAAATAAATAAATAAATAAATAAAAGAGTTTAGTGCAAATAAATGTCACTAAAATATGCTAATAAATAGTCTAGGGGGGTCATAGGACCCCCGCAAAGTTCAGGCGTGTTACAACAATTTTCATCAAAGTTTGGATATATTTCAGACTATTTTCCCAAGAAAATATGATTTGATTCTTCAAATAGTAACTAAGACACATAAATTAAAACAGAGTGCTATTTTAAAGGAAAAATTACAGGATTTTCATAAACAATGAAAAGAGAAAAACTTTAATCATGAATTAGTGCGTGGTATCATCAGTTGATTTTTTTAAGAACAAATTAACTTGAAGAAAATGTTAACAATTTTTGCATCTAAAAGGCTAGATAATAGACTTCAAAAATATTATATGAAAGACCTTTAAAAAAACGTAAGGCCTCCTAATAATATCTTGCTTTAGGCCATCAACTTTGTTAGGCCATCCATGATCCAAAGATGGGGCCATGCCTCACATACAGTGGTGGAGTTAGAATATTCACTAAGAGGGTTCGAAATATAAAAAATAAATACACGAAAAGGCCAAAGGGAGTTCAACATCCATTATATATACGTAAAAATTAATTTGAACCATGTATAAACGATATAATTTTCCATCGAAGGGGTGATTCCTATTGGTCATTTGATGGTGGACACACAATCGGTTTCTCACAATTTAAATTTTATTATTACAAAATAAAAACTCGCTTCGGTTTTACAATTACACGCATAGCAACTCTCTCTATTGTTCTCTCTTATTCCTCACTTGTTGCTTGCTTCAACACACTCTTTTACTTGAGCATACATACAACTCAAATGATCACCTCTATTTATAGGTGGTGATGGAAGAATCTAACTAAGGATATCTACTACTCTATTCCAAAATCTTCCGCCAACTACTTAATTCTAGAATTACCTTTTCTAGAATATTTCTAGACCTTTCTATCAAGAACACTTATTCTAGAGATCTTTATTCAATTCTCTACAACTCTTAAAGATTCTAGATTCTTTTTTGGCATATCTTAATTAAGTTGGTGATGAATTTTTAACACTCCCCCCCTCAACACCAACTTAATTTGTTATATGCCGTCACTTTGAGCGATTCCTCAAACTTTGAAATCATCCTGATGTCCAAGCACTTTGTGAAACTCTTTCTTTGTTAACTTTCTCCAATCACTACTCTTTGAAGCTTCCCAAAGGCAGTAGTCTCTTTGATCTTGACTATCTCTGCTATGTTGCATCTATATATATACTTGACATTTGAGATTTTCGACTGTGTCGTCCTTCTTAGTTGAAGTTGTGGAGCTTCTTTCATTTCTTTTGGGGGCTTCATGTACTCCAATTTGCCATGGGATCTTATTTTCTCCTTTTTGAAAAAAATTCTTCTGTATGTGATTTAGGTTTTTAACATTCCTCTTGTTCTGATTCTGTCTTATTTCCTTGTCCTTCTTCTTCAAGTTTTTGTTGTAGCTCTTGCTCCAATTCTCTTAAATTTGGTACTGTGACTTCTTTGTACCACCATGTTGGTGTTTTCTCAAATACCACATAAGTTGTTTCGGCTGGCATGACGTAGATTGAATCTAATCTTCTTTCCTCCGTGATTGGCGAGCTTGTGACTTTCAAGTTTTGATATACTTTTATGACATCCGGCCCGAACAAGACATAATATCCAGAAGTTGTTAGTTGCGACACAGATATCAAGTTCTTTTTCATACTTCGAATGTGGTAGACATTTTGAAGGTGCACTTCTCTCGAGCTATGGCGAGGCACGAACTCTGTCTTACCAATATGAATTACTGACCTTTTTGAATTATTTGTCGTCACCAGTGCTTGATCGCCTTTGTATTTGCTCATGTTGATAAGATTTTTCTCATCGCCAGTCATGTGATTGGAGAATTCCGAATCAACAATCCAATCATGTTCATAGTCGACTAGTTTCTCACTTACAGTGGCAAGTGAAAGATCACGTTCTTCATTAGAGTGAGAGGTGACAAGCTCTTCCTGTTGATTGTTTTCTTCAATTACATAAGAAGTCTCAAAATCCCAAGCTTCTTCTTTATCTATCTTGTTTTGGATAGAAATAGAGACGTTACTTTCAACTTTCATATACCAGCAGTCTCTGACATAGTGTCATTTTTTTCCACAATAATAACATTTCTCCATTTTTCGTTTGTGGAAACCTTGGTTTTCCTGCTTATTATGTCGTTGACTTCTTTGAGGTTGATTCTTCTTGTTTCCCCCTGGCCATAAGTTTTTCTCCTCGTCCTTTTTTCAATAATTTTGCATTTTGCTAAAGAGTGCCTTATCTTCATCTTTTATAGAGAGTCTTGACAATGGCTTCTCCAAGTCTTCTAAATTCGCCAGCAGATTTTCCAACTTAAATAAAGTTGGTTCTGTGGTCTACCCCTGTGTGGTTGTAATTATGTCTTTATACTCCGGCTTAGACCATTAGCAATGATTCTCCTCATCCTTGTCTCTGTGATAGCATCTCGATCTAATTTTGACATTTCATCAGATAAAGATTTTACCTTTGAGAAGTATTGACTGAACGTCATACTTTGCTGTGAGATCGACAAAAGCTAATTTTTAACCTTTGTAATCTTGCATCATTCTTCTTCATAAAGATTGGCGTCAGCATGCCCAAGCGTCTTTAGGAGTCTTGGCATTTTTTATTCGTTGCAGGAACTCATCCTTAATTGTTACGGTGAGAGCATAAATAGTCTTTCTAGCTTTAACCTTCCATCTTTTTGCTACTTTAGCATCGTTTGGTGGTGTAGTGTCTGCACCACTAACAATATCCCATAGTTCTTGACTGAGAAAGTAATATTGCATTCTCGTTCTCCATGATCTATAGTTGCTTGCATTAAACTTCTCAACGTTGTTGAGAGCGTTTGCAAAATCCACCATTGAAACCTCCGACAATAGCTTGTAGGATCTTCTTTGAGTTGCTACCTCGCTTTTTTATCCACTAGGCTCTGATACCACTTGTTGGATATTTGATGATGGACACACAATCAATTTCTCACAACTTGAATTTTATTATTACAAAGTAAAGACCCGCTTCAGTCTTACAATCATACTCCTAGCAAGTCTCTTTGTTGCTCTCTCTTATTCCTCACTTGTTACTTGCTTCAGCAACACTCTTTAGTTGAATACTCACTCTTGATTTCTTACTTGCTTGCTTTCTTTGAGCACACACACTTTACTTGAGCATACATACAACTCAAATGGTCACCTCTATTTATAGATAGTGATGGTAGAATCTAACTAAAGATATTTACTACTCTATTCTAGAATCTTCCATCAGCTACTTAATTCTAGAACTACATATTCTAGAATATCTCTAGATTTTTCTCTCTAGAACACTCATCCTAGAGATCTTTATTTAATTCTCTATAACTCTTGAAGATTCTAGATTCTTCTTTTGTGGCATGTCTTAATTAAGTTGGTGATGAATTCTTACCAGTTTCGGAGCCCTTGTTAGCTCCGCCCCTGCTCAAATAAATGGTCTACAAAACGATCCTCGGCATAAAACCCTCCATATGACTTGACTTGCGCTCGATAAAATTAAGATTTCTAGCCCAAGGTAATGCGCCTGAGGCACATGGTCCATGCCAACTTTGGACAAATCATGAAAATAATTTTTTTCTTTTTATTTTTTTCATTTTAACAAATAATGAAATGATTTTTTTAAAAAAATTTAGTTCATCATTAGTCAAATTTAAATTTTTTAAGTATTATTTGAAGATAATTTAATAAATATTTACTTAATTAATAATTTTTTCCTTAAAAATGCAAGATACAATATGTACAAGTAAAAAACAGAGGAAGTAGAATTAATTCCATGCTTGTTTCATCTTTTCTGATGCAGATTCTGGTACTAGTTACTCGTGTGGTTCTTGATTGGTTTGTAGTTGTTATTGAGTCGTGGTGAGCTCTTTTCGTTCGGAGACCTGACCCCACTATCTCTTTACTTTCATTTTTGTCTTTCTAATTTTAGACAGTTGATGTACTATAAATTTGATATTTTTCTTATAGTAAAAACCTCTGTATACGTGATACTGCGTCTTGGGAATGGTTATGTTTCTGAACTCTTGCTTTGTTTATGAAGTATTCAAAAATTTAGACTATTATTTTGTTATTTAAATTACTTCCGCATTTACTTTATATTTTTTTTTATCTTCGTAAAGATATCATCATGACTTGAATTTTTTAATCATGACAATTGCACCAACCAACGTACGTGGGACTAAAAAGAATGTTATTCTAATTCATCTAACATGTAGAGTCAAGAGTCAAGTGAATATTTTCTAAAGGACTCTACCACTAATAACATCTACACTTCTTAATAAAGTAAAGAGTTAATTTCTTAGATTGTCACTTGAGTATTGAGAATTGCCTATAATTTATTTTATAGGACAATAAAGTCACTTAACCATCACTATTTTCCTCAAACTAAATACCTTAAAAACCTTCTTTTCTCTTAATTGACATGTCATGTCATTAAAGCCACTTTTTTTATATAATAAACTTATTAAACTCATATAACCAAACTGCTATCCAAACTTGATCATCAACTTTTCCTTTATTTAGAAAATTTTACTGTAGGAAAATACCAATTTACAAAAGAAAACTACTTAACAATTGGAAACGTTCACATCAAATCTTCAAAAACTCATCTTTTCAGATCATATTTATGAATTCAAAAAAAAAAAAGGAGAGAGAGAGAGAGGGGGAGATAATGCTTTTCTTTTAACTAGCCAATTCAACTTGCATTTTTAGCCAAACACATAGCTACTTATTTATAAAGCCAACAACAACTTTTATTCGGCTAATCCAAATGGGCTCTTATTAGTCTCTTTGGCTTTTTTCCCTCTTATATTATTTCCTTGTGGAGAGAATGAAGTAATGGACAACAAGTTGGACATTGTAAATTACTAACACGACCCAAGAAGACAAGTTGTTTTTTCCAATTACATTACAAAAAAAGTAGTTGATCTTACAGACAAAATAAAGATTCAATATATTGGAAAGCACTAAACCTATCAAATGCCAGGGTAATAGGGGGCTCATAATCCTCATCTTCATCATCAAATAGAGTTTCTTCAATGCTAGAATTTCCAAATTCACATAGCTTGTAAAATGTGTAATCTCTCAAGTTATAACGTATGACCATTTTGGGAATGTGCAAAATCATGAAGGCGTCCTCCTCTTTCTCCCCTCTAACAACACAAAGCACAACCATCGCGAAGTAATGCCAGTCTGTTGGTTCAAGATAATGGCGAATCATATGAGGAAACGCGTTAACAACATCTTCAACATTCACTTGGTATTTCAAGAACCATTCCGTGCCATCACTTTTCATCTCGTAAATGTTGTAGAAAGTGAGCTTCTGGCGGCTATGCACTTGGACTAGATGTAAATATCCACAAGACTCTCCATAATAAGCAACTCTGATCTCCTCATTATCATCCCAACTTCTACCAATGCTAGGCATAGGAAACTTTTCGAGCTTTTCTTGTTCCACATTGAAACGTAACGAGTTGTCAACACATTCCCAAAAAATTGCACCATTCCAATAAACTCCGGTATATGTGAATGCTATATCGTAACGAGGAAGAAAAGGTGGACCCGAGACTCTCCATTTCTTAGTTTCAGATGAATAAATCTCGATCTGATAGTGTTGATCATCAGGAAACACTTCATCAGACATTCGGATACAAACCACTTTGTAATTAGGCGATTTCCATGGATCAAACGCTAGTTTCATCGCAAGAATAGCCCTGGAAATATGTCTTGTCCCTCCCGGTCTTGGAAGTGTGACGAATTGTTGGGTCGTTGGGTTGTACACATAGTAGTTTTTGTTTGGTTGATCATGAACGCGAAAGCTACAACAGAGCAAAAGTCCATTGCAAGATTGCAGGATTCGAATCCCATAAGGGTCATCAACGAAAGTGAGCTTATGGAATGGTGATTGAATTGGATTTTCAAGGGTGAAGGATACAAATTCATAAAAAGGGTTGATCAAGAAAGAAGAGCAGCGCAAAAAGAGGCCACGGGCAGGGTTGAAACGGGGGACTCTGAGGCGGGTGAATTCGGGGCTGGTGATTAGACAATTCCATTTTTTGGAGACGCATTTGCAACGCACGAGTGATTTTCCTGGAAGACGGAGGAAGATCTCTATCAACAGTTCTTCGTTAGAAAACACTTCATTTGCAGAAAATGGAGATAAACAACTTAGTTTAGTCATCATCAATTTGATTTTAATTTGGTAGTTCGATTTTGTGTAGCATTGGCATGTGCTATTACATAGTTTGTCGAATATTTAGCTTGTGGAGAACGTTTCTTCTCAAGTACTCCAAGTGGTGTATTAATTAATCTTTTTCAGTCAAAGCCAAATGAACATGTATTTACTTAAACTCACTATTGTTTACTTTCTTTGTTGGATAATTGATTCCTCACATGCAATTTGGCTCTCAAGTCAACTCATTTGCCAGTTAATTTACTTAAACTAAGCATTATTAATTTACTTTGGTAGTTGGATTTGATTCCTTACATGCAATTTGGTTCTCAACTCTTAAAGTCAACGCATTTGCCACTTATCTATAAGATGCCAGCTGGGAACTTTTGTTGTATTTAGCAGCGGTCTTATATATTTACTAGACAAATTACCCGCGCTTCGCGCGGTCTATAAAAATATTTTTTATTCAATTTGTTCACATAAAAAAAGCATGACATAAACTAACTTTCATCTAGAAAATCATGTCTCTAACTCTCAAGTAACCAAATCTCCTTCAAAGTAGTAAAAAGCAAAAGTATTATAAAAATAATAATGCTTATAGTGAAAGATAATTTTAGTAATCACAATAGAAATACACTTTTTCTATGGAACCCACTCATCTCATACTTTCACAACATAATTAAAAATACCAATACTAAAACAAAGGAAAGAACAACAAGTTCCTCATCCCGGAACAGAAAACAATGTGCATCTCTCCTTTGTTTATATTGTACATTTATCTCTTAAAGTAATAATTATGAGAGATCGAAAAGGTAAAGTAATTTCCTGATTATTAGACAATTTAGATTGCATACAAAAAAAAATACTACTACTACTTATAAATAACACACTGGTAAAATGATTTGAGTATACAAAATTAAAAATTCGTACATAACTAAATCTTATGACTACTAATTCAAATAAAAAGTATTTGTACAAAAAATAACTTAATAATCATGTCTCTGTATAATTATATTATATCAATGTCATTCTCTCGTTGTTGAAAAAATGTTCCGCCTTCTACCTTGGGAAAGGTCTCAAACCCTGAAATTAACATCAAATTTATAGGACAAAATAGTAAATATTAAAATCAAGATAATGAAAACAGGAAACAATTGTCTGCCAAAGAATCTGAAATAAAATACATTTAGTGGAAAAAGTTAGTTGTAGGCAACATACCACTTCCCAAACTTCTTTAATAGTCTATTACTATGACTTGCATCCTTTTAGACGAACACTTCTGCTAGACCATTTAAGTCGCATTGGGTTGACTCTTTCCCAACACGATATATAAGGCTGCATCCATCCCTCACTGTGAATGATGATAACATGGAAGATGGTGAACTGTTGGAAACTTAAAAGGAAAAACTATTTTTGATTATTCCAAAGTTGTATCATACATGATTTTACGTTATCTATATATGTTATGAATTTAATAATAATATGAGTCAATACGTAGGTACGTACTTCAACTTAGAAGTAGGAAAAATGAAAAAATTAAGAAAAAAATAATAGATCCGATATAGAAATCAATTTAAGAGTCCAATTATCCTATTTACTAAGAAGAATAATAGATATAAGCTTCAAAAAAAAGATCAGGAAACTCTTTTCCTTCAAAGCTCTCCAAATTGTTTATGCTGCTTTTCACTCGAATAGTGTTCCTCTCGCGAGATCATGTTTATCACATAGGTAACTATGGGGCCACAAAATTATCCCATCTCTCTCTTGACAGTTAGAATATCTCTCACACTATCATTCTTAGGATTGCATAGAATAACCATTCTTAGGATTGCATATAATAACTTTTTGTGAAAATTATCCTCTATTATCAAAGCTAGGTCTCCAATTTCTGTCACAGAAAAGGGCAGTACATAGTATCTCTAAATTCCTTTTGAAAATATGGATGTCCATGATTCCTGTACTCCATATTTTTGCATGACCAATATTTCAACATCGCCCTTATCATCTTCTAACCGAGTTATATAAAGACATACATTTAAAACTCCTAAATCAACTATAACATTCTCTTCTGATTAGATTTAGGTCCGGAAATTATAAACATATGAAACTTTCACTAAAAACTTGGAGGCTTCTTCAAGTTTAATATTCATATTGTTCTATTATTTAGTTTCTCCCCCAAGTATATCTAGTTTTTCTCATTTTATAAGAGTTAAAAATATTAGAAATTGTGCAAAAAAATGTAAAGAAAATAAGCCATGGAATTAAATCCCAACCAAAAGTCACTCCTTTATCTTAGATAAATTTATATAAACAAACCTGCAGGAAATCAAATGTCCCCAAACTCAATCATCTTATAGCAATAATAAAAATTGATAGTCGAAAGGCAAGGAACACTCAAAAGCTATAGAAAAATGGGGAAAAAAAGTAAGTGGTTTTTCACTCCATATAGTTAAAATAAAAAATAAACCAGACTATTATAAAATAAAAACGTCACACAAAGAACGAACTAACATGGAGCAGAAGTAAAGCTGGAATAAATGAAGAGAACTAATGAAACAAGATATGCGAACATGCAAAGTAAACACCACCACCACCACCACCAACAACAACATATCCAGTGTATTTTCATAAAGTGGTGTCAATGTAAACACCACCAATCGTCGAAAAAACAATTTTGGGTAAAAGAACGTAAAATATTTAAGGTTATTACATATCTAAGGAAAATTAAGCACGGATGATTAAACCAATGACAATTACCACTAAAAGTCATCCAGGTATATATATATGTATATATGGCACTTCACAAAGCCAAGTCCTACAACATAAAATCTGAGACATAGGAAGACCGAAAAAAATTCTGAGCAATTATTTCCAACAATTATAAAGCATGCATGCTAGATATTAAAGAACATTGGTGAAGAGTTAAACCACAATATTACTTTATGTTGGCATGAAAGATGGAATTATAACAGTTCTCAGTAATTGATCTTTATCTAAAATTATCAAATGCATAAGTGAAATTCACAATTGAGTTACAACATTATAGAAATATGCCATCTAATGAGCCATAATAAATTAGAGGTAAAAATAAAAGAAAAAGTAAGAAGTTGAAAAAAAAAATACTCGAATGATATATTTTTTTCCTCCCAGCATGTGCTTCTCTCCTATGCTGTAGTTTGTTCGTGTAGATGCTTCAACCCAAGTGATTTGTTGGGGAAACTTACACATGCAGGATATAAATACAATAATTACCGAGAATAATAAACGAAACATATGGCTTAAAGTTGGTCTAAGAAATATATTTTGAAACAAAGTGCGGACTGAAATTGCGAGGAGGAGAAACAGAGAAGTATCACTGACACTAAATCAAGCAAATCTAAAAAGGAAGAAAGAGTAAAATTACCTTGGCGAGTACCTATGGCAGTAAAATTACCTTGGCAAGTACCTATGGCGAAGGGAGGAAGAAGATGGAAAGAAAACAATGTTATAACAAAAGGGAGATAAGATACGGAAGTGGCATTTATTTTTTGGGCAAAGAGGTTTTAAGCAGGGACGCATCAGTTGCAGTTGCAGGGAATTTAAGTGACTCTTGGAGTCTAGTAAAACAACTATTCAATGTATTTTTTTCATTTTTTTTATTGCTGCTGTTTAAAGTGAAAATTGACGAAAATAGATATATAAATTGCAAGCATTCTAGGAGCGCCACATCACCGGGCCTATGACCCTCAATTATATATATATAGATTTGAACTCTTGAAGGTGAAAAAGTTAACGTAAAATATATAGTTTATATTATCATTGGCTGTTCAAAAAAACTTGACCGAACCAAACCTATACATATAAAAATCTATATGATCTTTGAATCGATTTGATTCAGACAGGAAATGATATATGTAGTTTGGTTCGGTATATTATAAAATTAAATCAAACAATTATATACATCAATGTATAAATTTTTAGAACCGTTAGTTTTAATTTTTGTAGAGATTCTTTAAGAGATTTTATACATTTTATCATTAAAAAGAATTGTATATGCATATCCACGGTACGTTGTCAATCGACTTCTACAAGAATACTGAAAATAAGAAAATGAGAAAAGCATATAGCAGGGGAAAAAAAAGAAGGAAAGCGTAATAATAAAATAAAAAGAGATAAAGGGATACCAAAAAAACAGAAAAGAACTAAACCTGCCCCTGTTTGTCAACATGTTTGTAAGTTTTTCTGTTTTCATATATTTCATGCTTTATTCTTTGGGAGCAAATTTACATATAATTTTCATGAACCACAACTTAATGCTCTCTCCACAAAAAATGCCATATACATAACCAATGGGCTTTTGGTATTTTTGTTGAAGGATGGTAATGGAAAGTCAAAGATGTATTCCCACAAATTAACTAGGCTCATTTTCTGGAATTAAAGTTAGTTAAGGTTTATTCTCCTCAACTAACCAGATTCTTTCCCTGAAATTAAAGTTAGTCAAGGTTTAATCCCCACATTAACCAAGTTCATTCCCTGAAATTAAAGTTACTTGATGGACATTCCCGAATTAAAAGACCATTAAAAGTTGATTAATACTACTAACTTTTTTTATCTTGACCTTTATTTCTCAGACTTTGTTATCTACCTATATACTGTATAAGATATCTCTTGTCAACACAATGAAGTTAATCTCTTCTTCTCCTTTTATTTTTCTGGGCAATTAGTTTGTGCAAATTTCAAATTTCCAGTCACGAGTGCACGTATTTGAAACTCCAAACTAAGGACGACATTTGATCGGAGGTTGTTGTCCAGTGGTTGACATATCCGTCACTTAAAAGGTTGTCTACTGGTTATAAACGAATCTTATACGTAAAGGGTTGTTAGTTAATTTTCTCATAAGTAAAAAGGTTTGTCGTCAAGCGACGTTTGTTCCTGCTGTGGCTGAAATTTTGTTTCTTATTCGTCTAATACTGCTCTTAATTGACTTAAGTACCGATATTCAGAAGAACCCCGTATCACAACGCTGCATCTGCTTCTGATAGAGAGTATATATCATTTATTTTGTAGACAAAATAAATGGACAATCTCTTTGACATTGTAAATCAAGAAATGGAAATAACCATGGAAGATAAGTTATTTTTCATATTTTTATTTCAACTAGATGTCCTCTCCTCATAAAGTACAGTAGAATCACAGAGAAAATAAAGATTCAACATATTGGAAAGCACTTGACCTGTCAAGTTCAAGGGATACAAGGGTTACTGGAACCTCATAATCCTCATCTTCCTCCTCAAATTGATAATTATCATCCTGATCAGTACTATTGTTTCCAAATTCGCATAGCTTGTAAAATGTGTAATCCTTCAAGTTATAACGTATGACCATTCCGGGAATATGCAACACCATGAAGGCGTCCTCTTCTTTCTTTCCTCTGACAACCAAAAGCACAGCCATCGCGAAGTAATGCCAGTCTGTTGGCTCAAGATAATGGCGAATCATATGAGGAAACGCGTTAACAACATCTTCAACATTCACCTGATATTTCAAGAACCACTCCATGCCATCACTTTTCATCTCGTAAATGTTGTAAAATGTGAGCTTTTGGCGGCTATACACTTGGACTAGATGTAAATATCCACAAGACTCTCCGTAATAAGCAACTCTGCTCTCCTCCTCATCATCATCCCGACTTTGACCAATGCAAGGCATTGGAAACTTTTCGATCTTTTCTAGTTCCACGTTAAAACGCAAGGACTTGTCACCACATGCCCAATAAATGGCATTGTTCCAGTAAACTCCAGTATACGCGAATCCTATATTGTAATGAGCAGGGAAAGGTGGACCCGAGACTCTCCATTTCTTAGTTTCAGATGAATAAATCTCAATCTGATAGTTCTCAGGATCCAATTCAGACCTTCGGGTGCAAATCACTTTGTAATGAGGCGATTTCCATGGATCAAACGCTAGTTCCATCCCAAGAACAACCTTAGTAATATGTCTTTTCCCTCCTGGTCTCGGAAGTGTAACGAATTGTTGGGTAGTCGGGTTGTATACATAGTAATTTTTGTTAGATTCGAGAGCACGATAGCTACAGCAAAGCAAAAGTCCATTGCATGATTGCAGAATCCTAATTCTAGTAGGATCATCTATGAAACTAAACTTGTGGACTCGTGCTGAAACTGTATTTTCGAGGGTGAAGGGTACAAATTGGTGAATGTTGATCGCGAAAGAAGAGCAGTGCAAGAAGAGGCCACGAGCAGGATTAAATCGCGGGGTTCTGAGGCGGGTAAAGTGAGGACTAGTGATTATAAAATGCCATTGTTTTGAGACGCATTTGTATCGCATGAGTGATTTTGCAGGGAGGTGGAGGAAGATTTGGGTCAAAAGTTCTTCATTGTAAGACAATTGATCATTTGCAGATGCTGATGAAGAGATAATGGGCATATTGTTATTGAAACTTTGAACTTTTTGGTGTTTGTTGATGCATGTGAACTACTTTGAAAATGCAGTACTCCATTTAAGTTGTTTAATTAATTGATATCGTAATTCATAGAACGTTTTTTCAAAAATTAATCTTCTTGCTTATCTGGCTGTTGGGTCTGATTCTCTGCTTAATTTGTTTGTCTTAATTTGACGGGACACAAAATTTGAAAAAGAAGAGAATTTTTTTTTTGAATTTTATGGTCTTAAACTAAATATATATACTCATATAATGTATCAAAACATTCTTTAATTTTGTGATGTTAAGATAAAGAGTTGTCAAACTAGCAAAGAGGTATTCTTTTTTATTATGTTACTCGAACACTTCAAAAATGTCATCGGGTGCGTGTCAGATCCTTCAAAAATAGTATAATTTTTGAGAATCCGACATCGATGTGACAATATTTTTGAAAAGTCCGAGCAGCTTCACTTTTTGATATCAGCTGAAAATGAGACAAAGAAATTGAAACAAATGGAGTACATGACAAAGTCAATGCAATCGTTGTGCATAGATTAATTCTTCATAGTTGTGAACATGTACGTCGGAACTTAATTAATCCAATGAATTGCGACTAGTTTAACAAACCTCAGGTGCAGAAAAAGTATAATTACATTTGATTTATAAGCCTTTGTTTTCTACCCTCATACCTTTTTATATTCAACTTATGAAAGTGACAATTATGATTCTTTTGAAGTTTATGAATAAATAACTTAAAATTAATATATAACAATAATAATAATTAAGTTCACATAACCACTCCCTCGGTTTAAAAAAGAATGACCTAGTTTAACTTGACACGGAGTTTAAGAAAATAAAGAAGACTTTTGAATCTTATGGTCCTAAATTAAAGTTATGACAAATATACCAAAATGCCCTTGAATCTTGTGGTGTTAAACATGTCACGTGGAAAGTTGAAATTAAAGTGTTTCCAAAAAAGGAAAGAGGTCATTCTTTTTAAAACGGACTAAAAAGGAAAGTAGGTCATTCTTTTTGAAACTCGGGGAGTATTATGCAATAATTATATGTAGGAGTTGTTTTTAATAATAATAATAATGGCATATAATTTTGTATGACTTTATCTATTGTTTAGTTTGTATTTTAATAACCTTGCATAAATTATTCATGTATTATTTGATGCACCAATTTGTATATTATTTTATCCTTAATGTAGTATGGAATACTAATACGGGTTCGTTTCATGTTTCATAGGCATATTATTAAACTTTTTTAAACTTCGAATTAGTTGACTCATACCATAATTTTGGTATAACTTTACGCCTAATTCAAGATGAAATAATAGTACTATGATTGGTAATACATAAATAAGATATTTTTCTTATTTTCTAACCCTTCGAAATATATTTCACAACTTGATACAAAACTGAAGAACGAACAACTAATTACTTCATTCATCATTTCACTGTCTAATGTGAAAATTCTAGTAGGTCAATCAATTTTTTTACCAGAAAAGCTTTAGCTTACTAAAGTTTTTGTTCATGCCACAACCAAACATGCAACACATCCTTGTAAAAATAAACGTATGAATTTTGGCAGCAAGATTTTCTGTCGTTACTTGAGGTTTGACTTGTTAAGGTCGAACTTCTAATATTTTTATCTAAAGTTAAACTTGTCATGACCCTTTATTTGAGTTTTGACTTGTTAAGGTCGAACTTCTAATATTTTTACCTAAAGTTAAACTTGTCATGACCAAAATTATGATATTTAAACTTTCGATAATCATTCCTGAAGTTTTGACTTGTCAAAGCCAACCTTCAAATACAAATACGTATGTCCAAAGTTTCAGACATATATTTGAAATTGAAAGCAACTTTTTCAAAAGTTTGAATTATCAATTTTCATTCGTGTCAATATTTCCATACTTTTTAATAATATCCACTTGATTTTTACTCACTCAATTTTTGTATTAAGTACATTTTTTTATCATAAAAATCAAGTTGGAGTTATTTTTAAATTTTTGTGAGTAAATTTGAGTGAAAGAATGAAAATAAGTTTACTTATTTTTTAAATTTCGGGATTCAATTTGAAATTGAATTTTGGAATTTTAAAATTTTTTATGGTCAAACACGCTTTTTTGAAATTCAACTCCGAAAAAAATACTCCCTCCATCCCAATTTATGTGAGGTAGTTTGATTCGACGAGAAGTTTAAGAAAGAAAAAAAAAACTTTTGAAATTTGTGGTCTAGAATAAGTCTAAAATATTTATATGGCTATAAATTATTTCATTAATGATAAAATAAGTATTTTAAAGTTAAATTATTACAAAAATAGAAATATATCATTTTTTTTAGAATTGATTAAAAAAAAATAAGTCACATAAATTGAGACACAAGAAGTAGTAAACATTTTTTATGGCCGAACGCCCCCCAAAGTTCAATTGCAAATTGAAACATCTATGGCTACAAATGTAAAGTTTTTAAAATGGGACTACGCCTTAAATAACAGTATGCAAATAGGCTGTCTTTGAAAAGATTGAACAAGTTCCCAAATTCGGATTGCAGTCTTTCACATTTGTAAGTTGCTCGAACCCTAATTTAAGCATTTCCTTCAATCAATTCATTTTGATTAAGTTTTTTCCCCTTTTTGGATTGCGATTAACAACTTTTTATTTTTATGTTGCATAGTGATTAATGAAAATGTTGGGTGCGTTGGTGATAGTTAACAAAATTTAGGACCTTTTTCTTTCCAGAGAGCTTTGGAGTACAAGTGTTGTGTTAGTGCTATGGAATGGACCCTAATTTTTGCATTTTGTTACTAAATATGATTTGGTGGTAAGTAATGAATGTTTATCACTAAGATTAGTGACTTGGAGTAACTGGTAAAGTTGCTGGCAAATGACCAGGAGGTTATGGGTTCAAGCGGTGGAAACAGTCTCTTGTAGGAATGCAAGGTTAAGGCTGTGTACAATAGACCGACCCTTGTGGTCCAGCTTTTTCCTGGACTCCGCACATAGTGGTAGCTTTAGTGTACCACACTGTCCTTTTTTTACTAGTTTTATACAGATTGTTGAAATTTATTGAATCTATGAGCTAATTTTCTTTATAAAAGCAATACGTTTCTATAGGAGATATGTTGCATTGTTGTCTGTATTTTTCACTTACAAAATGCTATTATTTTTGTGTTGTCGCAGGGTACCCTTAATTGCTTTGAGTTGTTGAACTTTTAGTTGCTGCCCTTTTCTGATAGATTGCTTATATCTTTGTAGATATCAATTTCTCATAACCGTGAAACAACTGTCAGGATAAGTTGTGGTTGTTATCTTGCTTGTATTGATTGAAGCTCAAAATTTTGACTTGTTATTTGAAATGGCTGTCGTGATTTCTAAACGAATAGATAAATTTGGCCATGTTCTGCGAGTCGTTGGACATCGCTTTTGGTCAAGTAGTTGGCTTCATTCTGTTTCAGAAACAAAAGACGAAGTTGAAACAATTGCTAGAATCATCAATGACCACCATTTTCCTGATCAGCCTCTGCAACCAACCCTTAAACATCATATCTCTCCGAATATCCTTTCGACCACATTTGTTGAAAATGTCCTTGGTCGCCTATTTGCAGCACACACAAATGGTCTTAAAGCATATGAATTTTTTGAGTTCTGCCTCCGACATTCTGAGTATAGTCCAACCTCTGATGCATTTGAGAAAACACTTCACGTACTAGCAAGAATGCGATACTTTGATAAAGGTTGGGAACTAATGGAGAAAATTCAACAACTACAACCCTCGTTGCTCACCCTTAAGTCAATGAGCATCATGCTATCAAGAATAGCAAAGTATCAGTCCTATGAATATACCCTTGAAGCATTTGAGAAGATGGAGCAGCATTTATTCCCTGGGAGGAAATTTGGCACCGAGGAGTTCAATATTCTCCTTCGAGCATTTTGCACGCAGAGGCAGATGAAAGAAGCTCGTTCAGTATTCAACAAACTCCATTCTAGGTTCCCACCTGATACCAAGACAATGAATATCTTGCTTTTGGGATTCAAGGAATCGGGGGATATTACTGCGGTAGAGTTATTTTACCATGAGATGGTTAAAAGAGGTTTTAAGCTTAATTCTGTAACCTACAGTATAAGAATCGATGCATACTGCAAGGAAGGTCGTCTTGGTGATGCTTTGAAGCTATTTGAAGAAATGGATAGGGTAAATTGCTTGCCTACAATAGAAACAATAACAACTTTGATCCATGGAGCAGGGATTGCTCGTAATGTAACTAAAGCTAAAGAACTCTTCAATGAAATCTTCAAGAGAAATTTGCAACCAGATACTGGAGCCTATAATGCCCTCTTGAGTTCTCTCATCAAATCCAGGGATGTCAAATCTGCAGCAGTGTTAATGGATGAGATGAAGGAGAAAAATGTTGAGTTTGACCATTTAACTTACCACACTATGTTCTGGGGATTGATAAGAACAAATGATGTTGGTGGTGTCATTGATCTTTACAAAAGGATGGTCGACAAAAATTTCTTGCCCAAGGCACGTACGGTTGTGACTCTGATGAAATTCTTCTGTGGAAACCACAGAGTTGATCTGGGTTTGAGTTTATGGAATTATCTGATGAATAAAGGGCACTGTCCACACTGCCATTCTTTGGAAATTCTGGTCACAGGATTGTGCTCCCGTGGGAGAGTTGAAGAAGCATTTGAGTGCTCTGAGGAAATGTTGAAGAGGGGTAGGCACATGAGCGAGCTAGTGTTTCAGATGTTGAAGAGGTTTCTCTTACAGCTAGGAGAGGAGGAAAAGTTACAGAAGCTATACCAAATGACAAAGAGATTAGAAATGATATTGCCTCCTCATGGACAAACTATTGGGCACAGCGTAGGAGCAGATCTGTAAGTAAGGTGAATAAAGTCGCTTGCTTGATCTATTTGACTCTATGCAGATTGCAGAGCTGAGGTGTTGCGGCACTTTTGTCTCAATTCTCTTTTGACACATGTATCTTTTGATCACGTAAAGGTGGCTGATCTATTCTTCCTGTTGATTTATATGTATTAAAGAGCTGATAATTCTTCTCTTTTTCAATTTTCTTTGATAGGAGTTTTTCCTGTTAAAGAGATTTGCTATTCAGTTTAGTCCTTAACTCCTTATTTTGTAGATCCATGAAAGTTACTTTGATAGCTTACCTTAATATGGGACACATCATTCAGTGCTACACGAGATGCATATAGCTGTTAGAAAGCAGCATTTTGGCAGTGCCATCTAAGAGTACCACCTCCGAAAGGTGGCTAGTTGACATGGAAGGAATATTGATTGCAGTGCTACATGAGATGAATATCTGTGTTAGAAAGCAACATTTTGGCAGTGCCGTCTATAAGTAAAACTTGTGAAAGTTGGCTAGTTGGCATGGGAGGAATATTGACCTGTTCTGTACTTCTGTACGTGCTTAAGTGCCAAGCATACTAAGATCCCATTACAAGTAACTGCAAAGGATCTAAATACTGAAAGGTAATTTCCCAGTTTCTATTATGCCATCCTGATTTGCCTTGCAATTTGTGTGATGGTACTATCAGTCATCTATTTAATCCCTTCTGTCAGTTCTTTTTTTCCTCATTAGCTGGTTTTGGAAACTATTGCTTGACTTCTAAACACAGGTATTTTCATTTCACTTGAATAGAAGATATTTAGTTGCTGAAATAATTGAAGATTGACCATGTTACTACTCTCCTTTTCTTTCGCAAAAGGATAAAAATAAAAAATTGAATACAGTGCATGCTGGTCTAATAAGCAAGTAAATTGGTAGTCCTTACTGATTTTTTGTTCTCTTAATCACTAACCTAATCTATAGCAATCACTTACCTCCATGAATTTTGTAAAACACAGTTGTAAAGTGGTTGTCATCTGGCCAAACCCTTGATTTCATGATTTCATCTGAAGTTCAACATATATATACTTGGAGGGAGAATGCAAGCCTTTAGGTCCTTCAACTTTTTAAACTGAACGTGGTGCATATACGTTAAATATAACCAAGTTGGGATACACGTCACATCAAATGGCCTTCTGCAGTGGCTCAATTGCTCACAACTGTGGAATTTAGTCTGGCTGAAATATCTTCAAATTGGCTAATTTTCATATTTAACTGATCAACTCAAAAGGACAAGATGCATTTGCAATTTTTCTAGTTTTGATACTATTCATCTTTTTCGGTCCTCTTTTTTCATTTCCTTTCTTTTTGTTCGAAGTGTTAGCCCTTTGTAAAGAGAAAAAGAAATCAACCTTTCTGTCATTCTTTCGTTGAAGCTAAAAGATAGAAGGTTTAGCTTGTATCAATAGTTTTACTTCATTAGCTTTTATTGGGTTCTAATGGATTAAATGGGTTAATTAAAAGATGGGTTTTGAATCCATCATAAAAGGCATCATAAAAGGCCCATTCTCTTTCTAACCATATCCAGTTCAACCAGCATATTTTCACCCATGAGTAAATATGACTATTCGGTCTCCAAGTTATTACTTGTCTTTATCTCTCCATCATTTGGTCTTCAGTTTTTGACATTAGCTTTTAGAAGTTTACTGTGTCGAGGCGTCAAGTCTGTTCTCATTTTCATGGACATGTGACTTGCATTTAATTTGTAGAAGTGCTCTTTGACCACCATTTTCTATGTTTACAATGTTGTTGCTTGTTGTTTAAGGGCTTCTTTGAGTTATGAAGGATGTGGATATTGGTTCTAATGTAAGGTAGAATAGGTGGGAAGGAGGAAGAAAGATAACTAGTGGTTGCATTTTTGGGTATGGAAAAGATAAGACATATAGGGTGGTGTAAGGAGGAGGAAAAATGGTGAACTTGGTGCAGTGGGGTTAATGGGAAGTTACGGAAAGAAATGCTTGTGGTGGGAAGGAGGGAAGAAAGTGCCAGCATGGAATGGGAAGGGAGAACGACAGCCTTTGCATGACGACAGGAGAGCAAATGGCAACTTTGGGGGGGGGGGGGGGGTAATCGAGAGGTCAAATTTTTTTTTCTTGTAGAAAGATGTCCAAATCTGGGAACCAAATAAGAACAATTGTTTGAATAGAGATAAGATGGCACCTACTCGGGTGAGCAACAACTGAATAATTTTCACGGTAGACATCTATTTCTTACCATTTTAAACAAGTGCATATGACCTAAATGACTCAAATGCCTCCTTCAATCCAAATTCATCTGTTAAGGGGATAATATTTGTTTGTTATGGAACTTGATCTTAATGTCTCAATTATTTATAATTTTTTTCCTTAAACTAAGATAACTATTGACTGAAAGAATGGACATTTTTATGACTGTATTAGCTCCTATGTAAATAGAATTCTTCTAATGGTGCACCTGTATTAAACTATCAATATATTGATGTTCTGTTTCTATGTTAATTTAATAGTTGTAATTGCCATTTTCTTGGTTTATAGTATCTTGAATTAGTAGCTTCCCATAGTGGCTTCTCATTTTGCAGGCTGAGGTAACTCGGAGGCTTACCAATTACAGCACTACTGTTCTCTTGTCAGATGAGTTGCACTCTGTACTAAGAGATTTATTACCTGGCCTTCTAAGGTTTCTTGCTATTTCCTTCTCGTACTCTCTTTTGCTCTTTGTTTCTTGTTCTTTTCTTTCTTAACATGCTTGGTAACTGGGGAAGTGGTGAATATGGAAATAAAAAATTTGAGTCCTTTAAAATGTAAGGAAGCCGTAAAAATATCCAAATCTTGACTTGCATGAACATCTTGATGTTTTTGGTTCTGTGATAGCTAAGTAGCACTGGCAAACTCATTGAACTTGGTAAAAACTAAAATTTGCCAAAAAGTTGTGTCCAGAGATTAATATTAAGCTCCTAAACTCACACAATACATAACAATGATATAATGTTCTTCCTAAATGCTTATCTACTTTCTCATTTTTGCACACAAGCCTTAACTGCCTTCATTGTGCAACTTTCCTACAGATCATCAAATGGATGGTGTTATAATGGATTTCTCCTTTCTTGGATCCCTCTTGTATCCTTAGCTTAAGATGGACCATACAAAGCACTCTCCCGACAGACCATCAAATGGCATTGAATAGCACCGAATGTCACTGGAGAATTTCTTTGCCATCAAATTGCTGCTGAAGTTCATTAAGAAGGTCCGCACAT
Source organism: Capsicum rhomboideum (assembly GCA_031232105.1). Taxonomy (NCBI): domain Eukaryota; kingdom Viridiplantae; phylum Streptophyta; class Magnoliopsida; order Solanales; family Solanaceae; genus Capsicum; species Capsicum rhomboideum. Next base: position 14,558,569 of record CP124715.1, on the reverse strand, counting down.
CCGAAATACATAGTTGTTGATTTAATGGTTCCTACAGGATTATTAGAATGCGATATGGGCTTGTAGGCAGTATGCATCAATTTTATGGCATTAGATGCCTCAGTGTGCTTGATTGCTTCACACACATATTACAGTATATTGGAAATCCTTTGTTTGCAGAAGCTATTACTTTTGCCAAAGTCTGGAGTTTGTTAGGTGTAAAGATTGATGATTCTCTGAGAAGAGCCATATCTTATTCTTAATCCATATGTAAGCGTTGATGCATTATGTAGTATTCCTTTTCCCAAGAGGCGGTTTTAGTAATTATATGGTGAATTGACCATTTATTAGCTTAATGATATCCTTTACTTCCTGGAGAGAATGGTTCAAATCCATCTTGATTTTAAAAAAGACGAGGGAATTATATCATAAATTCAAGGAAATGCAAATGTAACTAAAGAAAGGGCAAATGGTTCACAATAAACTTCTCTTCACTTTTTCTAAATACCTGTTGCTACACTTCCTCATTCACAATCATTGACGGCAGAGCCCATTAACCATTAGGTGGGAATTGGGATGGTCAGTTTCTAGGTTTCTATGTGTTTAGTCCTCGTTACGAAGTAACAGGGAAATAATCACTTTAATGTGAAATAAAATTTGGACAAAAGTATCTTGCTTAAAACACGGAAGAACTTATATTAAGGTTTGAACTCCATAAATTCTTTCTTGCTTTTGAAACTCTATACCACAATAAGTTGGAAATTGCCATTACAGGGACTAAGTACGACCGATGATCTAATAATTTAGTGAATGGATTGTTTAACATGCACTTCAAGTGAAAAGCAACATATAATTTTGATTTTAGCTCATGGTCCAACTACACAATTCTCTACATTTTGAAAAATAATTTGTAAGTGTTGACTCACTATCTTATTTTTAAAAATTTCCTATGTCAAGAATAAGAAGACATCCGCATAAGGGATTATGTTGCTCGTATGTTCACTTTTAAGATTTTTTTTTGTGAATTGTCTCGCATATGTGTTTACATTTGTTTTTATTCTTTTCTTGACTTGACAAGGTGTGTATTAATCTATTTGAGCTTTATTAGTTTGATGTTCTTTTTCCTTGTTCGGATTTTCAACTTGAAATGTCTCGTTACATAACACCAAAAGGAATACAATCTATAGCTCCAAGCTATTAAAGCAAAAGCAGCTGAAAGGAAGTCTAGGAAGCCAGCAAGAAGCTTAAGTGAATCTCTTAAGGATTTCTCGATGGTTTTAGTTATACGTCTGCTAGCAGTCAAGATTGAGAAATTGTAAAGATTCAATTCAACGATTCATGTCTATTAACTCACAATTTCACAGTGTACTTGCTTTGCTCACATAAATATCCTTATTTCTATAGTTTCATTTGTGAATTGTTTCAATACAACTCAAAATCATATACAAGTTTCTTTGTCATTAGAATGAATCAAAGTGAACAGCCTCTTCTTACCTCCATCCCTCTCAGATTCTTCTAAATATCAATGACTTCAACTTTGATCATGACCACTTTGATTTTGATGCAGCAAATGTATCCCACATCTCTTTACTTTCATTCCAGTAGAGCCTGAGAGGAACTCTTCTGGTATTGAGAACAAAACTTGTTCTCCACTCTTTATTTGGTACTCAAATTGATTTGTTGGTATGTATGTTAGCTCTGAAAACTCTCCTGAGGGTCTTATTGGAGGAGTGGTCGAGTAATACACTCGACCATCAGTTATATTACTGATCGTTAGAGGAGTAAGACTCCGACCACGTCCAGGAACAACCCAAACTACCCATGTGAACATTCCAATGAAGTCTTGTTCTGTGTGTGTTGGCATGGTGAAAGATACTGAACCTGCTGATACTTGATGGTTGAACCAATCAGGAATCTCGTCGACTTCAAGGTATAGATCCATACATTTATATCTGTGAGGTCCCTGCATTGCATAAGCCACTGATATGAAGAGAAAACAAGAGAGGAAAATCTTGGCCTGTAACAAGTCTATAAGACCTTGTCATCCAATGTAGACCTGTTTGGCCTCATTTGATAAGAAAAAAGTTTGAGACACTCACCTTGGAGAAACTTTCTATGTAATGATATGCCAAGCTCGTAGGGCACTTCATCATTGTAACAGATCGTATTGATTCGAGATTCTGGAGGCCAGGAATCTCAGCCAACTTTACGCAATTGTCAACATCTAATTTGACCAATCGTCTTAACTCTGACAAATTTGGTAGTTTCTCCAATGATTCGCAGTTCTTCACTAATAGCTTTTGCAAATTAGGAGAGAGTTCCGGAAGTGTTTGAAGACTCACACAACCTTCCAGCTTGAGTTCTTCGAGCTCAGACAGCTGACACAAATTTGGTAATTTCTCCACTGAGGTACAGTCTTCTAGATTGATTGTTTCTAAATTGGGAGGAAGTTCGGGGAGTTCCTGAAGATGCTTGCAACCTCGTAAGCTTAGTTCAGATAGATTAGATAGTTGAAGCAGGCTAAAGGGTAAAGTATGAAAGTTATTTTTGCTCAAGTCTATGGACTTTAAGGAGGATAATAGACCAATCTCACATGGGATATCTGCTTCAGACAAATTGCAGGAAGCAAGAAACAGTTCCTCCAAGGAACATAAGCTTGCAATAGAAGGAGGCAGAAATCCAACATTTTCAGTGTCTGATGCTTTTGGATTTACACAAGAAGGAATGAACGAACGCCGAGATTTAGTTGTTGGAACAGTTCTTCCATACTCCCCCATATGAAAATGAACAAGATTCTTCAAACCCCCAAAGGAAGCGGGAAGCTTTGTGATTCCAGTTCTTGTCGCGGAGAACCTTTTGAGAGACTGCAAATTTCCCAAGTCATCAGGTAATTCTCGTAGGGTTGAGCACCAGTTTAGAACTAAGGTCTCGAGTGATTTGAGCTTGCAGATGCTAGTTGGCAGTTTCTTGAGTTTTCTGCACCACAATAAATTTAACTGGACTAGTCTCTCCAAATCTCCAATTGATGATTGCACTTCAATCAGATTTGAACAATTATTTAGTAACAATCTCTCAAGACTCTGTGCACCAGCGAAATCTGGTGTTCTTTTGAGATTTTCGCAAGAACTCAAATTCAAGGCCTTCAAACTTCTCAACAACTGACAAAAAGCAACAAAACAAAAAAGATTAAGGAAAACAATATATGAGAAAGCTTCTTTTATGGTCTCTGTGCACAATACCAATGATAATACTCATTGCTTATTGTGGTGTTATGCATCAAACCAATCAAGAACATAATCAAGAGAAGAGATTTATCAAAAGATACCTTTAGACTGGCTTTGAATTCTTCGAATTTACTTTCTGACATGTCAAGAGCAACAAGATTCTCCAAATGAAAGTTAGATTTTATGTACTTCAATGGACAATGCTTCCAACGCAACCACTTGAGCTTGTTTGGAAAATGTTCAAATTTTCCTTTAAGATGCACATTATCAATTTGAAGTAGTCTAAGGTTAACCATCTTTGCAAATGCTTTGGTGCTTAACTGCATGTCCTTGAACATTGGTGAATTTACCATCATTACCTCTACTACTTCAGTTGCCTGCAATTTGGTTCAAAGGGAATGTTGTAATTTAGTACTGGTCAGATTATAATCCATATGGATAGAGCATATTACAAGAAGATATAAACAAAAAACAGAAGACGGAAGACTGGTTGTTGAACATGAAGTATAAACATGTTAGAATTTGAAACTAAGGAGAGGAAAAAGATAAGGTTCAGCAGATGGTTCTTTCATTCATTTTCACATATTACAAAAGACATACACACATATAGCTACATAAGCTTTCAAAAGTCAATAGAGGGCCATACCTATCCAACCACTCTTACAAGACACATTCCACAAAATAAGGTCTACCACTCCTTTAAAACTAAACATAATATTTTAAAGAAACTAATAAACAAAAGACTATCTAGAAAAATCTCATATTCTAACACTCCTCCTTGAGATTTTTCTTGGATACTCCCAGCTTAGCCCTTAGAACTTCAAATCTCCCCTTAGGAAGAGCCTTGGTCAAAATGTCTGCAATCTGCTGATCTGAGCTGCAATGAACAAGTGTAACCTCGCCATCCTTCTCTGCTTGCCTGATAGCGTGAAACTTCACATTTATATGCTTGCTACGACCATGTTGCACTGGATTTTTGGCCATAGAAATTGCTGACTTGTTGTCAACCTTAATGACAGTAGCTTCAATGTCATTTTGCTCCAGATCACGAAGAATTTTTCTTAACCATAGAGCCTGATTAGTTGCACCAGCAGCAGCTATGTATTCTGCTTCTGCAGAAGATTGAGCTACCACCTCTTGCTTCTTTGAATTCCATGAGAACATGCCTGAACCAAGTGTAAAAGCATATCCAGAAGTGCTTTTCATATCATCAACGCTTCCTGCCCAATCACTATCTGAATAACCCATCAATTGCCCCTGCTCTTCCCTTTTAAACCAAATACCATAATCAGAAGTTCCCTTGATATACCTCAACATTCGTTTAGCGATACCAAGATGAACTTGACTTGGAGAATGCATAAACCTCGACAAAAGACTTGCCGCGAACATGAGATCAGGTCTTGTTGCTGTCAAATACAGCAAACTACCAATTAGACTTCTATAAACAGTTGGATCAGCCCTATCACCTCCTTCAAACTTCGAGATCTTTTCATTGTGAACCAGTGGGGTCGATACAGGCTTGCACCTCTCCATCTTGAACCTTTTAAGAATATCCAATGCATATTTTCTCTGAGAAATGAAGATTCCATCAGTAGCTTGATGAATCTCCATTCCCAGAAAATAATTCATTTCACCCAAATCTGACATCTCAAACTTGGTCTCCATTTCTTGCTTGAATTGATTCACCATAGCTTCATTGCTTCCGGTTACCAGAAGATCATCAACATAGAGTGACACCACAAGCACATCTCCACCTTTAGCCTTCTTCACATATAAAGTGGCTTCATTTTCACTTCTCTTGAAGCCACAATGAATGAGATGATCATCAATCTTACTGTACCAGGCTCGAGGAGCCTGTTTTAACCCATACAATGCCTTATGTAATTTGTAAACTTTATCCTCCATTCCTGTAACTTGAAAGCCTTCCGGTTGGTCGACATAAATCTCCTCCTGCAGCAGTCCATTTAAGAATGCCGACTTCACATCTAGATGATACAACTTCCAATTTGATTGAGCTGCCAAAGCAAATAGAAGTCGTATCGTATCATGTCTTGCAACAGGTGCAAATGTGTCTCCATAATCCAGACCTGCAACTTGTGCATAACCTTTCACAACAAGCCTTGCTTTATATTTATAAACTGAACCATCTGGATTAAGTTTGGTTCTATAAACCCATTTCACACCTATTACATTTCTATCTTTGGGTTTATCAACCAACTTCCAAGTGTCATTCTTCTCAATCATACCAATCTCCTCCTTCATGGCTTCAATCCAAACTTCATGTCTTGATGCCTCTTGATAGGTATTGGGTTCCGAGATTGCAACATTGCATCTTTCATATATCTCGGAAAGGGACCTTGTCTTCAAAATTGGCGAATCAAGTGAGGATTCACCGTCTGATTCTTCAACTTCTTCCAGATTTTCAGAGCCAAATAACTGTGTTTCAGGCAGCGGATGCAAGTTCTGAAAACCTGTATTTTCTTTTTCAACTTGCTCCTTATCCCAATTCCAATAAGCGTGCTCATCAACTACTACATCTCTTCTGATGGAAATATTTTTTGCTTGCAAGTTGAAGACTCTATAACCCTTGGCTTGCGATGAATAACCAATAAAGATCCCCAATTCACCTTTCGGTTCGAGTTTGCTTCTTTTGATTGAAGGAACATGAGAATAGCATATCGAACCAAATATTTTTAAGTGCTTGGCAGATGGTGTTGTTCCACTCCATGCCTCAATAGGAGTTTTACCATCCACAGCTTTAGTTGGCAGCCTATTTAACAAATAAACTGAAGTAGAAACAGCTTCTGCCCAAAAACTTTGCGGTAGTTTCTTTTCAAGCAACAAACATCTAGCCATTTCAACTACAGTCCTGTTCTTCCTCTCCGAGACTCCATTTTGTTCGGGTGAATAACTTACTGTCAGCTTGTGGTCAATCCCCACATCTTCACAATACTTAGCGAACTCATTTGAAGTGTATTCACCACCATTGTCCGACCTCAAAGCCTTTAGCTTACAACCACTTTGTCTTTCAGCAAAAGCTCTAAATTTCTTGAAAACTGAAAATACTTGAGACTTGTTACTCAAAAAATACACCCAAGTCATCCTTGTCAAGTCATCAATAAAGAGCACAAAATATTTATTTTGGCCCAAGGATGATGTCTTCATAGGTCCACATACATCAGTGTGAACAAGTTCAAGTTTTTCAGTTGCCCTCCAGGTAGCACTTTTAGGAAATGCTTTCCTATGAACCTTACCCATCTGACATGAACCACAAACTTCTTTAGACAATGAAATCTCAGGTAAATCCTTAGTCAAGCCCTTTTCATACATAGACTTTAAAGTAGCATAGTTAAAATGCCCATATCTTTTGTGCCATAACCATGAATCGTCCATACTTGCAAAATTGGCACTATCAAACTTTCCGTCTACTGGAAAGATCCTATCCACCATTTCTACTTTATCAATCAAAGTATCATCAGAATCAAAAACCAAACAATGTTTTCCCTTAAAAAATAAGGAATAACCTTTAGACATCATTTGCCCAACACTCAACAGGTTACATGCTAAAGAAGGAACATACAACACATCATGTATAAACTTTGTACCTTGTTTAGTTTGAAAGGCAACTGAACCCTTTCCATGTGCTTCTACTGTTGCACCATTTCCCATCCTAACTTTAGCTCTAAGTGACTTGTCAAGTGAATGAAACATGAGCTCATTATAAGACATATGACTCGTACACCCACTGTCTAGGAACCATTTGGATTGGTTGGTTGTGTTTTCTTCATGAGTAGCCATAAACAAGCTTTCTTCCTTTTCCGACTCTTCAGTAAAATTTGCCTGTTGAACATGGTGTTGTTGTTGATTCTGCTTGGCCCTGCAATTCTTCTCAATATGACCCATTTTTCTACAAAATCTACATTGAATCGATGGCTTTCCTTTGAACCAACAGTCCGTTTCTTGATGATTGGTTCTTTTACAGTGGCTGCAAGGTGGAAACTTTCCTTTCTTTGGAAACTCCTTCCATGGCTTTCCCTTTGCTACTTTATCTCCCTCCATCTTTCGATTGTCCTTCACAGGCTGCTTGCCTTTATGCTTTGCTTGAAATGCCATTTCTGCTACTTCTTCATCTCTTATACTTGATCTTTGTTCTTGGGCTTGCAACTTGCTGATCAGTTCTGCTACTGATAAAGTCTTCAGATCACAAGATTCCTCTATTGCTGAAATCTTGGACTCGAACCTTGCCGGTAAGCTTATCATCATCTTCTCCACCACCTTTGAATCTGGAAAAGTTTCACCAAATAATCTTATCTTGTTTACTATTTCCAGAAGTTTGGCAGAGTACTCTTTCACAGTATCTCCTTCTTTCATCCTTAACATCTCAAATTCTCTTTTGAGAGTTAAGAGTTTGACGGTCTTCACTCGGTCACTTCCATCGAACTCCTCTTTTAGCTTCTCCCATGCTTCTTTAGGTGTTTCACAAGCCATTATTCTTGTGAAAATCACATCTGAAAGTGCTGAATGAAGACATGTGAGAGCCTTTGGTTTCTTGGACTTTGCATCTTCATAATTCTTCATTTGTGTAACAGTTGGGTTTGGTCCAAGTGGAGGGGGGTCATTTTCACTTTCAATTGTTTCCCATAGACTAAGAGCTTTGAGATAAGCCTTCATCTTTATCACCCATATGTGATAATTTTCTCCAGTAAACATAGGAGGGCCTGCACCCAAGAAGCTGTTGGATGCCATGTTACTGCTGCTTATCTTTAGCCTTCACAGATCCCTCAAGAAGAAGAGCTCTTGATACCACTGTTAGAATTTGAAACTAAGGAGAGGAAAAAGATAAGGTTCAGCAGATGGTTCTTTCATTCATTTTCACATATTACAAAAGACATACACACATATAGCTACATAAGCTTTCAAAAGTCAATAGAGGGCCATACCTATCCAACCACTCTTACAAGACACATTCCACAAAATAAGGTCTACCACTCCTTTAAAACTAAACATAATATTTTAAAGAAACTAATAAACAAAAGACTATCTAGAAAAATCTCATATTCTAACAAAACAAAAACCTTTAGGAACTTCATAAACATAAGTAAAGGAGAAAATGCAACAATAAAAGTGTACCTTGTCTCCCAAGAGTACATCGGAAACATCTTCCTCAAAGAACAACCTACTACGCCTCCCAGCCTCATCTGGTGATTCTTGACGGACAATTTCTCTTCCCATATCTTGAATTAGGCCATGCATGACCAATCTATTGTTTATATCAACTGTTAACAAACATCTGTCTAACAAATCCTGCATTCCAGCTTCAGCAGAAAAGTCACAAGCATCCAATATTGCAACGGCATCATCCTTGTCCACTCCTCTCAAACAACAGGCAATATCTAGGAAGATTGCCTTAACCTTATCATCTGGGAGTGCATCAAAGCTTATTTTGAGTTTTTCTTGTATGTTGTCATCGGGAATTCGTTTCAGCTTCTCAGCGGTATTCCTCCAATCATTAATTGATAGTCCAAATAAAGAAGAACCCAAAATTGTGAGAGCTAACGGAAGTCCCCGAGCATATGTTACAATGCCTTTTGCAACCTCAACATATTCTTCTAGTGGGACTGGATTTTGAAAAGCATGCCAACTAAAGAGGTGCATAGCCTCATCTCTGTTCAATCCCAATGCCACGTATCTTTCATCCACTTTGAACAGGTTCAACAAATGCTCATCTCTAGTGGTTATAATAACTTTACTGCCTGAACCAAGCCAATCCCGGTTTCCTGCTAATGCTTCCAATTGGCTTCTGTGGTCTACATCATCGAGAACAATAAGAACCTTCTTTAATCTCAATCTTTCTCTGATCAAGTTAATACCTCTATGGACATTGTTGACTCTGAAGTTCTCAGTTTTAAGAGTCTCATAAAGAAGTTTCTTTTGTAAATGCAGTAGGCCATCATGTTTCTCTGAAGCTTCTGATCTAACATCAGCAAGAAAGCAACTACCTTCAAACTGTTTGTAGATTTGGTTAAACATAGCTTTAGCAAGGGTGGTTTTACCTACACCACCAATTCCACAGATCCCAACCATGACAACATCCTCCGCACTTTTTGATAATAACGAGGATAAATGTTTAACTCGATAATCAATTCCAATTGGGTGCTTGGCAACATCCATATATTTGCGATTTAATTCCCATAGGACCACTTCAATGATTTTTTGAATGAACTTTGACTCGTATCTGCCATCAATCCAAGCAGAAAAAGAACGAAAAGAACAACCTTAGGTATATATGCAGACATATAACAAGTGAAAAGAAAGTATCTGAACTGCATGATTCATTTCACTGTAAAATTGTCCCTACCAAGAATCATTAACTAAACAATAAGCTGGATAAATTCTTCATTTTCCAAATAATATTAGTAAGCAGAACTAAACTTTCCTCTACACAACCTAAAACTCCTGTTTTCTGAAGAATAAAATTCATAAGCTGAAAACTGCCCTATGAGGAAAAGACAAGCCAACAGTAATTGAAATATATCTTTTTCTAGGCATGTCTATAATTTCTATATTCTATATGTATCAAAATTCTTCTATGATCATACTCTTGGTTAGAGAAGGATTCCTGGCTTTGGAAGTTAATGTGTAGGAGTTTGTATTCTGTAATAGAAGAGGCACTCGGTAGGGACTCTGTCACAAAAAGGCATACATCCCTAGTCGTTCTCGGGGGTGGGGATGGAGCGGGAGGTAGAAAACCACAACTACTATGCTTCAGTCCCACTCTTATTGGGTCGGTTATATGGATCCTCACTAGCTAATTGCTCCATTTAGACCCGTGTCAGTCCAATATTTCGCTGGGTCAGGTATAGAAGTTATAAATTACACTACGGTAGCAAAATTTGATATAGCATAATCTCAGACGAAATTGCATAATCTATATCTGAGGGTTCCAACTCTTTTTTTTTGGTTCAAGGGTAACTCGCCCTACCGAAGTATCAAAGACTTTCGAGGCTTACACTTCCCTGTTACAGGACCTAAAGGAAGGCTTCTAGTAGTGACTTTAGAATCTAAGACTTTTGAAGTGCCAGTAGTTATAGTTGTGGCCACACCAAGCTTTTAGTTCTTATCGTTCCGGATTCTGATATATACGACCTCGGGGCAGTACAAATCAAACCTCTTCCGTAAAAGCAAGTAGTAACCTAAACTTTAAGAATTTGTTCAAAGGGGACCCTCTAATCTATCAATGGAAAGATCTCCATGTGTGGCGTGATAAGGAATCCTAGAAAAGATCGATTGAGACTCCCTCCATGGTCCCATGAAGATCTCTATGTACTTGTAGTTAGATCTTTGGTCTGCATGCCTGGGGGCAAGAACAAAGAAGAGTGTGGTCCTGTATGAATTCAGGTACGACTAGTCCGTCTGCTACTAGGTCCGGAAATGGTGTTGGGTGATTGGTAAGGGGGGCTCCTGGGTATGTCATAGAAAGGGAATGCGGAAGCATCAAATGGTGAGAAGAGTTGTCTTGGTACAGAAAGAATGGAGCTTCCACCTGATACGACTCCTCTAAGGATGGAGGTAGGCCCAGTCCTGGCTTGTGCGGTTAAGGTTGTTGTACATGACCTCAATCATAAGAAAAGAAAGAGAAAAACATGTTTCCAGCTTCTGGTCTTTGACATGTAGGGTGAAAAGTATACATTCACTAAGTACCCTCATACTAGAGGACATAGTGGATTAAATCGCGAAAATTATTGAGATCTTCTAAAAGCCAACTCGAACACCCCCTTACAAGAACGTCAGCTTGCCTCCTTTTCTATTTTGTTTTGCAGCCTATTAAGAGAATAGGTCCCCAGAAAGTGGTCCTCCTTTCATCATCTATACCAGCTGCCATGCAAGAACAAATAGAAAGGATTTCGACTCCCCTCTCCTTATAGTCAAGTGGCTTTTAACCCCTCTTAAGGAAAGGGTCCCACTAGTCAAAAAGCTGTAAAAATATGTCTCAGAAAGATAAGTTTTAGTTCTAAAAGGGCATTTATCTAAGCAAGCGAAGAAAGAAAGACTTACATAACTGCACCTAAGGGTGTAGCCTAGCGATTAATAAAGTTGGCGAAAACTATGGGAGATCATAGTTTAAATCTCAATAGAGGCCTAGAAATTTTCATCTATCTAAACTTTGTTGGGCATCGTTACCAATATCCGTGCTGATGTTCAATGAAATAGTCAAGGAACACGCAAGCTTGGACTGGACGACCCTTATAAATATAAGAAAGAAAAAAGCATAACGTAAACTAAATTTCAGCAATATATGGTATACCCTTGTGCAACATTTTCCAAATGCCATCCTGATAAATTTGCTACTTTAGTCAAAGCAGTTCTCCACCTCTTCACCCTCTCTATGCCACAAAACTCTTCTTCATGTCTTGCTAAGGCTGTTCCAAAACTCCCTGTTTGTTTTCGAACTTCAGAAGGATCAAAATTATAGAAAACAGGTAGCACCAAGTGCGCACAATCAAGTACTTTTACAAGTTTATCGAGACACCACTTAGAGCAAGCATAGTTTTCAGTAAAAACTATAATGGAAATCCTTGAGACTTCTATTGCTTTCACAGTTTCTAAGGGAAGTTCCACCTGATCTCCATCATCATCACAATCCATGAATGTGTTAACTTCAAATTGACGCAATCTTGCACAAAGATCATCTTTAAATGTGTTTTTGGCCATGTCTTCACCTCTAAAACTCAAGAAAACGTCATATGATCCAAAAACATGTCCAGATTGTAAACGAGATGATTCCCCTAATTGATTGATTTGAACAACCATCGTATATAGTAAAACTATTGATGCAAGTATATGCAGAAGTGCTCTTTTCTTTCTTTTTTTTTTTGGTTGAGAAGAGTCAAAAAGGAACTATGGGAGGTGAGGAATTTGTGAATAAGTATTGAAATGTGAAAGATTTATTCTGCTAGCTAGTTAGGAAGGCTGAGTATAGTTAGCCAGCATATATAATACAATAAAAAGAGAAGTTGCATTATTGGAAAAATATGATTAAAGAAGGACCAAGACCCACTTTATGGTCTTACCAGACAAGACAAAGATTCAAGATAACCTTTTGGATATAAAAATTCAAGTTGCACTATTGGAACTTTTATTTTTTCTTCCATCACTTTTTTGTTAGTTAAATGCTAAAGAGAAAAAACTAAAGACCACAAATTTGAGGTTTAAAGAGGTTTCGGGTTCGAGTCCAGTGGCGGAGCCATCTTTAGGTCAGGGGATTCATCCGAAGATGAACTCCCCCTTCGACTGAAAATTATACTATTTATACATGGTTACATTATTTTTTATGTATATATAGTAGATGTTGACCCCCCTTCGGTTAGTTTGTATGTTTAGTTTTTTCGATTTTGAACCCCCTTGATGAAAGTCGAGTTCCCCTGGGTACGGAGTCGCTTTTGTTAGGGAGTGTTTTACCCCCCAATGTGGGACTTCCTGGCACGAATTTGAATTTAGTCGGGCTCTAATGTGGGTATCAGACACCGGGTGGGAAACTAAACAATAAAAATAAAAAAATTAACAAAATGTGAGGTTAACAAATTAACATCTGGATTTGTGAGGTTACCAACAAAATGACATTTTTTTTGTCAGTTTGATTCCAGTTTCCTGTAAACGCACCTACCCGAGATGGAGATCTTTAAACCAATAAAAACTGCACTGAAAAAAGCAATACAATATTACACTACCATGGAATCTCTCTAAAGTCTGCCTTCCCAGGCAGGGATGGATCTACGTGGGAGGGTGAGGGTGCCACAGCACCCGGTCACTCAGCTAAATTTTTTATATACATATAGGTTTTTTAATTATTGGTAATATATATTAAAGGTTGGCACCCGTAAACATAGTGGTCGTTGGTCTGTTAGTCTATGGTTCGGGTGCCAGGACCATTGTGCGAGTTCGAATCTCTGCGAGACTTTTTTTAATTATTCACAAAGCACGCTTCTAATATCGTGTATTCTTGCTCCCTTTTCTGGTTTTTTCCTTTTCCTCTAGTTTCCTTTTATATTTCAACTCTCTTTCCAATGCATATTTATCAAAATTATCACTTTATTTTTTTTCCCTTTTCCAAAATCTCCAAATATTTAATTGAAAGTGATTTTAAACTTTTTCCTCTTTTATTCCTCAAAATACATTTTGTTCTTCAATTCTTAATCCTTTGAACAAAACCAACGGAGGCAAAAGCCAATATATGCTAGTTCTTTGACACTTTCTTTTTTTCTCTGTTGAGAATTCTTTTTTGTTCGATTTTTTTAAAAAAAAATTGTATAGATACTTTGTTAATTTTCTTAATAAAAATATTTCTTTTTACTTGTATCGTCGATAGGAGGGTAAATATCTTTTATAGAAGTTGTTTTGACTTTTGTTTTTTTATAGCATTCGTCATAAGTTACAATTTGCTAGTTGTTTACATTTGCATACAAATTTTACTTTCTTGTTTACGTTTTTCATTTTTATTCAATATTATATTATAGTATTTTACCAAAGATTTAGATCAAGACATATATAATTTATTTTGGTTCGATGATTGTGTGTTACTTATCAATCAAAATGAATTAGTCCAAAACGATTGGACTGGCTGAATGTGCGTCCTAATTTGATTTCCGTCACTAGTGATAAGTTTATATTAAAGAGGGTGGCACCAGGGATGGATCCAAGATTTTCACTAGGAGATTTGAAAAATAAAAATGTAATGGTTGGGCTTTGAACTTAGAATCGCAAGATAAATTTTGAACCCCTAAAGCACTAAGTCAACCTTTAATACTGTGTTCAAGGAATTCGAAGATACACTAAAAATAAATAAAAAACACCTTATATATACAATATAAATTATTTACCAAGGAGGTTCGGACGTAAAACCTTGGCCCCTCCTAGATCCTCCTTGGTGGCACCCACAAGCTTCAAATCCTGGATCCGCCTCTGTAATCCCAGGGAAGAAACATTTCCACATTTTTGTTTATATTTACATATATAAATGATATTTCTCATTTGCATCTCTTGAATAATTACTGACTTTACCCTCCAAGTGGATTTTCTGGCTTGCCGAGGATTGAAGTCCACCTCCGGTATAATATATATATTTTTTTTAAAAATTGCCCACATATTTTAATTAGTCATAATGGAAATCATATACTAAAAAAAATAAAAAAAAGGAAACTGGAAAATGGTAAGAAACTACCCTGAAGTTGCAAAGAACTAAGGCTGCGTGCAGAAAGAGCTCAGAAGATGAAAATTAGCAATGAATTTACACACACACACACACACACTAAAGTACAACCATTCAGTTCATAAGAAGTAGGCCTTATTCAGCTTAATCAATAAGTTTTCATTATGGAAGGGGAATCTCATTCTCACATTCTACTCAGCACTACTTATGATGTTTTCTTGAGCTTTAGAGGTGAAGATACGCGAAAAACCTTCACCAATAATCTGTATACGAGATTGTGTCAGTTTGGAGTGAACACGTTTAGGGACGACGATGAGCTTAGAAGAGGCAGGGAAATTGCATCCGAGCTTCTCAATGCAATTGAAGAATCAAGAATCTCCATTGTCATTTTCTCTGAAAACTATGCTTCTTCAAGATGGTGTCTTGATGAGTTGGTTAAAATAGTTGAATGTAAGGAAAGTTTGAAGCAGTTGGTATTTCCTGTATTTTATTGCGTTGATCCTCTTGAAGTTAAGGAACATACTGGGACTTTTGGGGAAGCGTTGAAAAGACATGAAGAACGTTTTGGTTCACAGAAGGTAGAGACTTGGAGAAGTGCACTCACTGAAGCTGCAAATTTATCAGGATGGCATTTGGAAAATATTGATCAAGGGTAACATTTCTTGGTACTTAGATTACAATTTCTCATCCCGTTTTCTGCTTATCTAAAGATAGACACATAGCATAATACATAATCAAACACTCAAAACTCAGGTTCAGCTGGCAAGAAAACGCTTCAACTTTGAGTATGCATATCTAAACACCTCAACTCGTCTTTACTGTGTTAGTTGAATACTCCAACTTACAAAATGATTATCTAGACACCTGTAAAATTTATGTGTCACGTCAGTGTCGGGTGTCCATGAGACAGAGTGAGGACGAGTTGGAATGTTTAGTTACTGGTTGAAACCAAGTTGAGGTGTCTAGATGTGCATTCCAAAAGTTGGAGTGCTTGCTTGTCAACTGAGTCCAAGTTTAAGTGTTTGTTTTTGTATTATGCCCACATAGCATAATACATAATCAAACACTCAAACTCATAAAACCCCCCTTGGTAATTCCACCCCAGGACAGATTAATCTTGTAAACACCAACAATGTTATGTGGCCTTACCAATTACAGATTAGGCAGGTGCTTATTTGAGGATATTCCCTGAGGTCTGCTGATATGATAAACTAGGACTAGTGTAGTGATAAGGCTGATGTAGTATTTCGGAAATTTGGATGAGATTCAATGACATTTGTAGAGTGAATCCGTGCAAGAATCCTTTCCATTGACACGGTTCCCCTAAGCGAGTGAAAAGATCTTGTACAATTCTCCCTTCCCTTTTCAGCCAATCCAAGCAGGTAGCCATTAAGGAAAGAAGATATTAGATGTTTGGTTTTAAATGGTTGCATTGTAGGGGAAGTTAGTATAAACAAGTTCAAATGGAGATGACTTAGGAAGATTTATGAAGAGATTAAACTGCTTTGCCAAATAGAAAAGAAGCTCGTACTGTGCTTCTATCCTTTTCTTGAGTAACTAGCTTGGAAAATGATATTATCAACTGTCGTCAAACTTATTAGGATTATCATATGCGAGAGTACTTAACAAAGATCATCTTAATTATCCTCACAGAACAACATATAGTGAAGGCATATAATTCTGCTTGGTGTAAAACTCAAAAGTAATAAGATTTGTATGGGGGGGTGGCGGGGTGGGTGGGTGGGAATTTTTATCTAGTTGCTCACATTCACTTAATTTTTTTGGTATCCGAGAAATACCCAAGGACCAGTGGCACACGGTTCAAAGCTCGGTAGATAATGGACCTGCCCCTCTACCCTTCTCCACTTAATATACGGCAGGGCTTAAACCTGTAACATGCGCCTAACTGGTAGATCAGGCATCACATTCTTAGCACTAGGCCAAAGCCATGGGGCTCATTATAATTTTTCTTTCCTTTGGTCTATGCTCCTGTTAAAGTTTTCCTTTTTTTTTCTTTGACGATGCTAGGTATGAATCAAGGCTTATTCAGAAAATTATTGAGGTGATCTTATGGGAAATGAATCGCAAATATCTCGATGTTGCCAAATACCCTATTGGAATTGATTCTCGAGTTAAACATTTATATTCTCTATTATGCAAAAGTCAAGATGATGTTCGCTTCATTGGGATCTATGGAGCAGGAGGAATAGGCAAAACAACTATTGCTAAAGCAATCTTCAACCAGATTTTTCAGCACTTTGAAGGTTGTTGCTTTCTAGCTGATATTAGAGTGGAAGCTTCAGAGAAACATGATGGTCTAGTAACCTTACAAGAGGAGCTTCTTTGTGAAACTCTTGGAAGTACTAATTTGATAGTTGACAATGTGAATAGTGGAGTCGATTTGATCAAAGAGAAACTTTGTTCAAAGAAAGTTCTCATTGTCCTTGATGATGTTGATCATCAGTGTCAATTAGAATCATTAGCAAGAGCTCGAGATTGGTTTGGATCGGGTAGTCTAGTTATTATAACTACTAGGGATGAAATTTTGCTTAATACTGTCAGAGTGAATGAGAAATACAGGGCCACAGAGTTGAACAATGATGAGTCTTTGCACCTCTTCAGTTGGCATGGCTTTGAAAATCCAGTCCCATCGAGAGATTACGAAGAGATTTCAAAAGATATTGTAGCTTATATTGGAGGGCTTCCCTCAGCACTTATAGCTATGGGTTCTTCATTATTTGGTAAACACAAACCAGTTTGGATAAGTACATTTGAGAAACTAAAGCGGTTTCCTCGCGATGAGTATTGGAGAAAGTTGAGATAAGTACCATTTTGCTTTGGGATTCTTGAAGGTTACAACTGTTAGTAGTCTTTTAAGCCTAGTCCTTGAAGACGTCAGGTGCCTTCTGCTAAGTTGGAACTGAAATTTGTTGACTGTTACTGCCAACTATGAGTGAGTTCATGACATTGTGTTCATGGGAAGCCTAATTCAAGTTACAAGAACACAAACTCTTATTAGAGATACAATGAATTAGCCTAGCTAGCACAAAGGTTGTCTTTTGAGGAAAATGTAATGTCCTTATGTGACAAGGTAACAAGTTTCTTCTCTATATATTCACCCTTCCACGATTTACTTCTGATAAAGTCATATAGGTTGTTCTACTACAAAGTCAATGATGCCTGGCAGAAAATGTCAATTTTGTTTGCTATGCGTTTGGTATTTCCTTCCTTGAACGGGTTTTAAATACTATTGGAAAAAAGAGCAAAATGAAGCTTAGGTGTTACTACTTTTTTATCGCAAAATTTTTGGTCTTTTGTAAATAAATCTTGTATTAACTAGAAATCAAAATTAAACATGCAGAAGCATGCTTCTGGTTGTATGGAATACAATATCCTATTTGACGTCTTCTCCAAATTTGCTTAAGTTCATCTCCCGGTTCTCCCTAAGAACTAGCACTGAGTAGGCTACGTGAAGGGGAACGGTAGGCGCTTTGCACCAGAAAAGTGAGGATTGAACTTCCGTGAGTGAAGAGAGGAAGAAACCTTCTTTTTAAATCCTATGTGCTGCTCTTTTCTCAATCGCTCTTTGCTATTCGGAAGTGGAAAGTGAACTGTGGTGGTGACTGAAAAAGAGGTTCTGTCTTTCTTCATTCAAGTAAGAACAGTATAGGACACCGAAAAACCTGTATGCAAGGAAGAGATCATTAGAACTCTTTCTCGCTCCTCTATTGACCTTATGTAGCTAAAGTTCCTTACTTAATTGAGGAGCTTACTTTGTATTGGAATCAAATTAGGCTAGAATACTGAAAGCCGGCAGCCAAACTTAATTCTTGCCGCCAAAATGTTTTCCTTCATTCCAAACACACCCTCAATGGTAAGGTTACAATACCTATGGGTGTAAGTACGGAGCTTACCTATAGTGAGTTGGTTGACAACGTTGTTACAAGTGGTCAGTTAAGATATGCTTGATGTGGGAATCGATGGTTCTAGGCCAATTCTAAGGATATTAGTGAGTGATAGATCTGAAGATGTTTCAATGTAGCAGTAAAGGAAGCAAATATGCAAAATGATGGATGAAATGATTATACTCATGGGCTGGAGAAGATCTTAATAATGCAGATAATTAAAAAAATGAAGACGAATCTGCAAAGTTTCCTGTTCTCTTGAGCAATACAAAGAGGGTTTTTGTTGGAAAACAAAGCTATCACGCTTATGATAATGATACAGGTTTAAGAGTATAAAATCATTGTTTGTGGTGTCTATTGTTAAATCAGAGTTGCAAGTGGTGGCTACACGCTATGAAGTATAAATTAACAGAACTTTAACTGTGTTAGTGTTTTTGTAGGATTCTTATAGTATAGAGGTATATTAGTGTTTGATTTAGATACATTGGAGGTTCTGTCTTTCTTCATTCAAGTAAGAACAGTATAGGACACCGAAAAACCTGTATGCAAGGAAGAGATCGTTAGAACTCTTTCTCGCTCCTCTATTGACCTTATGTAGCTAAAGTTCCTTACAAAATTGAGGAGCTTACTTTGTATTGGAATCAAATTAGGCTAGAATACTGAAAGCCGGCAGCCAAACTTAATTCTTGCCGCCAAAATGTTTTCCTTCATTCCAAACACACCCTCAATGGTAAGGTTACAATACCTATGGGTGTAAGTACGGAGCTTACCTATAGTGAGTTGGTTGACAACGTTGTTACAAGTGGTCAGTTAAGATATGCTTGATGTGGGAATCGATGGTTCTAGGCCAATTCTAAGGATATTAGTGAGTGATAGGTCTGAAGATGTTTCAATGTAGCAGTAAAGGAAGCAAATATGCAAAATGATGGATGAAATGATTATACTCATGGGCTGGAGAAGATCTTAATAATGCAGATAATTAAAAAAATGAAGACGAATCTGCAAAGTTTCCTGTTCTCTTGAGCAATACAAAGAGGGTTTTTGTTGGAAAACAAAGCTATCACGTTTATGATAATGATACAGGTTTAAGAGTATAAAATCATTGTTTGTGGTGTCTATTGTTAAATCAGAGTTGCAAGTGGTGGCTACACGCTATGAAGTATAAATTAACAGAACATTAACTGTGTTAGTGTTTTTGTAGGATTCTTATAGTATAGAGGTATATTAGTGTTTGATTTAGATACATTGGAGGTGTATTTCAACTGAGTTATATTATAAGTATGTTTAGTCTATTAAGGAATTTCCCAAGTCAGTACTCTATATACTTATTTTGTCAGTACTCTATATACTTGTTACAGAACTCATGAAAATCAAACAAAATTTTTTATGCATATATGTCCCACATTTCAGGATTAAAAATCCATGCATTCCTGGCTTGGCTTTCCAAGTGAATCACATATGCAGGTCTCTCTAAGGATGCTTTCTGAGCCAATTTGTATTGTAGCAATAGCACTGGATACCCAAGGATTATTTTTTCATGCTCATTGCTTCCAGATAACAAGGGGAGAAGCCGAAGATCACCGAGACTTTTGCTATTAGGAAAATCTAGCAGATGGCTATTTAGGAAAATGCAAATCAATACACATCTTGTCTGATGGATGGAATGTGATTCAAGTGTTACTAAAGTGTTCCTTCTTGGGACTATATTTGGCGTTTCGGGGATTACTGGATCATGTTGTTTTCTGTTTAATTAGCAGACTGTAAATAGGATTAGTCACAGCTTAGCCAGTTTCTATTTGCCTACTGTGAAAAGTCTCCTGCAAGCAAAGTTCAGTTATTTTGATGAAAAATAGTTGTGTGATTTTATTGTTATAATAATAAATGAAGTCATTGTACATCTGTACCTTATGTAAAATTAACCCTCTTACAGAATCACCACTTTTTTTTTTCTGAAAACAATTTTCTTCATTATTACATTTGTCTGTTCTAACATATTGAACTCTACAAATTGTGCTGAGGAAGAATTTTCGTTTTGATTACCTTAACAGTGAAAAAATTCAAAGAAATTGTTACCTTTCATAAGAGAAATGAAAGAGTTGGTCAAAAAAGTTTGATCCAGCACAAATGCTATGTCAGGTAATAATTTGATGTTCAGCTAATCTGTAACTACATCCAAGATGTTAAGTGCCATAGTACTATTTGTCTTGTTAATAATCCTGCTTCTGAAAAAGAATCAGCCTGATCATGAGCTATGACTGTTGGATAACGCCAACATTCTGCCTATGGCAAGGCCCATGAGGGGGGCTGGAATGCTCGGGTCGGAGTCATGATCGAACATGGCACTTGCTTGGTAGGCTTGGTTATGATGGAAATCTCTTTTCCGTCAAGATAAAATTCCTACATTTAGATATTAAATATGCCTAATTAATATAAAAGATTATAGAGACAGTAACTTAGATCAAGAGAATACAAAAAATCCTTCGATCCAAAATGAATAGTGAACACAAGTGGTTTAATCCTGTGAGAAATAGGACGTCTAGACTCAATTTCGGACCATACTTTATGCTCAGCGTCTGTGGTTTACGTCCAACTCCATTTTCGGAAGCAAGGTAGCCAGGTAGGTTATTCACCATGTCTTGCTATATCTCTGACAGAGACAGACGCCTATCTTATTACAAGGAGGTTAAAAAATTCTAAGTTGGAAGTATAATGTATGCAATCTAATTTATAAACTAGGAGTCTCTTCCTTCCCAGTTTAGCATTTTACCATCATCCAAAAACAGATATCAACCAAATGTATGTAATGAATTGGAGGCAAAATATGATTCTGCAACTTCATGTGTTATCAGCCTTTAGATTTCTTCTTGCATGGGGAGACATTTCTGTTGAGTCTTTGAAAGAGAGAGATCATCTTCATTTGCACACTTAGTTTTGCTAAACAATCAGCCAAATGGCTAAAAGTTGTACCAAATGTTTACATGTTCCAAAGAGCTAGATACAAGTGAAAATGCAAGAGAGACGTTTAAAAGTCGCATTCAAGGGCTGACGGAAGCCAAAACCTCAAATAATTTGGAAACATGTACGCGCTTTCACTCAGGCAAAACAAGAAGGTGAGGGATTTACCTTGGAAGTAAAGAACACTTTTGCATGCTAACCTCTCTTGTTGATTCAAGATTCTCTTAGACAAACTTGGTAGTAACTAATTTCTCCTTTGATCTACTATTTGTCTACCGCGACAAGGGCATAAATGCTGAGGAAGTTGTGGGAGCGTTTGAAGACTCCTGCAACCTTTCAGCTCCAGTTCAATTAGCTTAGACAGCTGGGACAAATCTGGTAATTCTTCCAGTGATGTACAACCCTCAAGATTGAGTCTTTCTATATTAGAAGGAAGTCCCGGAAGTGTTTGAAAACTCCTGCAAACTTGCAGCCTGACTTCAACTAACTTAGACAGCTGAGACAAAGGTGGTAACTTCTCCATTGATGTGCAACCCTCAACATAGAATCTTTCTAAATTAAAAGGAAGTTCTGGGAGCTGTTGAAGATTCTTGCAATGTAGCAGCCTCAGTTCCGATAGCTTAGATAGTTGGAAAAGGCTAAAAGATAGACTACTAAAGTTGTTTTTGCTTAAATCCAGGAACTCTAAAGACGTTAACTGACCAAGTGTGGTGGGGATGTCTTCTTCAGACAAATCGCATGAACCAAGACACAATTTGTTCAAGGAACACAAATTTGTAATAGATGGAGGCACAAATCCAATTGGTTCCTGACTTGTCATACTAGGTACTGATCTGCCAAATCCTCCCATATGCATGTATTCAAGATTCTTCAAGCGTCCCAAAGAAGGCGGAAGATATGTCACAGCTGTTCTTGGTGCAGAAAACTTTTTTAGAGACTGTAAATTTCCCAAGTCATCAGGCAATTCTTGCATTGTTACACACCAGTTTAGAATCAGAGTGTCAAGCGATTTGAGATTACTGATACTGCTTGGTAGTTTCTCCAGTTTTATGCACCATAATAGATTTAACAAGTTTATTCAAATCTCCAATGGATGACTGCACCTCAGTCAAACTTGAACAGTTTTCAAATGATAATCTCTCGAGACTCAGTGCACCGGTGAAGTCTGGTGTTCTCATGAGATTTTTACAAGAATTCAGATTCAAGGCCTTCAAACTTCTCAAGAACTAAAAGCCAAATATAAAATAAAATCAAGGGAAGATTAAAAAAACAAATGAGAGCTTTGTATTTAATAGTCTTTGTAACTTTCCATTATTTGTTGATCCCAGTGCACAATAGTTAAATATTTCCAGTTGAGGGGTGTGAGACAGGTAAAAGTAGCAGCCCCTGACTGGTTTTGGTGTTATGCACCGGGACCAACCAAGAGTTCACTTATGAAGAGGAATTTAGTGAAACGTACCTTTAAACTGGCTTTAAATTCTTCAAATTTACTTTCTGACATGTCAAGAGCAACAAGAGTCTTCAGACGGAAGTCACATGGTACATATTTCAATGGACAATGCTTCCAACTCAACCACTTCAGCTTGTTTGGTAGATATTCAAAGTTTCCTTTGAGATGAACATTATCAATTTGGAGGAGTCTCAGGTTAACCATTTTGGCAAAAGCTTTTGTACTTAATTGTATGTCCTTGAACACTGCAGAATTTACCATCATTACCTCAACAGCTTCAGCAGCCTGCATTTTAGCTAAAACTAATAAATAATGCGTTCACAGGAAGCATGTTATAGAAAACTTGCAAAAAAAGCTAAGCTTTTAATACAGAGAGGATAATCGATTTCTGAAACAGAATACAAATTTAATTTTCTAAGAAATAGTAACAAGTTGAAAACACAAAACATAAATGAGGAAATTAAAGGGTTGACCTTGTCTCCCAAAAGTACATTAGAAACATCTTCCTCAAAGAACAACCTGCTACGCTTGCTAGCCTCATTTGGTGATTCTTGACGAACAATTTCTCTTCCCATATCTCGGATAATACAGTGCATGACCAGTTTGCTACTTTCATTGATAACTAACAAGCATCTGTCGATCAAATCTTGGATTCCAGCTTCAGCAAATAAGTCACAAGCATCCAATATTGTAACAGCATCTCCTCTCAAGCAACAGGCAATATCTAGGAAAATGGCCTTAACCTTATCATCTGGGAGTGCATCAAAGCTTATTTTTATTTTTTCTTGTATGTTGTCATTGGGTATCCATTTCAGTTTCTCCAAGGTGTTTCTCCACTCTTCAATTGACTTTCCCAATAAAGAAGAACCCAAAACCGTAAGAGCTAATGGAAGGCCCCGAGCATATGTCACAATGCCTTTTGCAATCTCAACATATTCTTCTAGTGGAACTGGACTTTGAAAAGCAGGGCAACTAAAGAGGTGCATAGCCTCATCGCTGTTCAATCCCAATGCCACGTATCTTTCATCCACTTTGAACAAGTTCAACAAGTGCTCATCTCTAGTGGTTATAATAACTCTACTGCCTGAACCAAACCAATCCTGGTTTCCTGCTAATGCTTCTAATTGGCTCCTGTGATCCACATCATCTAGAACAATAAGAACCTTCTTAGATCTCAGTCTTTCTCTGATCAAGTTGATTCCTCTATTAACATTGTTGACTCTGAAGTTCTCACTCTTTAGAGTTTCATAAAGAATCTTCTTTTGTAAATGAAGTAGGCCATCATGTTTCTCTGAAGCTTCTGATCCAACATCAGCAAGAAAGCAGCTACCTTCGAATTGTTTGTAGATTTGGTTAAAAGTAGCTTTAGCAAGGGTGGTTTTACCTACTCCACCAATTCCATAAACCCCAACCATGACAACCTCCTTTGGCCTTTTGGATAATAACGAGGATAAATATTTAACTCGGTAATCCATGCCAATGGGGTGCTTTGCAACGTCCACATATTTTCGGTTTTCAATTCCCATAAAATGACTTCAATAATTTTTTGGATAAACTTCAACTCATGCCTGTCAACAATTAAAATATGCACAATTGAAAAGATGAACCAGGAAGAAGTACAAGATTAGCTGAAAAATATGTGCTTTACATAAGAAGGAAAGAAACGACTAGCATAAAGCTTTGTGTATTTGATGTCTATCATTACCGTGACTATAACTTAAAGTATCAGAAAAGGGGGATGAGTTATTAAACAATCTCCATAGGCAGAATGAAAATTCTCTTTGCAACCTGGGCAAAGCTACAGCCTGGTCAGTTGAACACCTTTCGTCAAAAAATCATAATGTGTATATAACTCCAATATTGCTTACAGATAAAATCTTGAACACAAGCTGCGTACAATAGACCCTTGTGGTCGGGCCCTTCTCCGGATCCTGCACATAGCGGGAGCTTTAGTGCACCGGGCTGCCCTAGATAAAATCTTGAACACCCTTAGAATGTTCCTAATTTCGCCATTGTATGAAACCTAAACCCAAGTTCCTTAAAGGATCATAATTTTTGGCAAGACATACTAGTCCTTTGCTGTAGCAAAATATGCATAAAGCTTAGGATTCTACTTAATTATTGTTGTTAGGGCCTAGTGGGCATCTATTTTAGGTGTATTAAATCTAAGGGAAAAAAGAACCAATACAGTATTAATTTTAGCAAGAAAATACCCTTGTGCAATATTTTCCAAGTGCCATCCTGATAGATTTGCAAATTTTGTTAGTGCAGCTTTCCAGCTCTCCATCTTTTCTATCCCGTGGCGTACTTCCTGTCTCGCCAAGGCTTCACTAAATGTGCCTGTTTGTTTGCGAGCTTGAGAAGGATCAACGTCATAGAAAACAGGTAGAACTAATAAGTGCTTGCAATCAACAACTTTTACAAGCTTATCAAGACACTCTCTAGATTCAGCATAATTTTTTGTGAAAATTATAACGGAAATCCTTGAGCCTTCAATTGTTTTCAGCAGTTGATCAATGGAAACCACCTCCGACTCTCCATCTACATCCTTAAATGTGTTGACTCCAAATTGACATAACCTTGTGAAAAGAACATCAGTAAAGTTTGTTTGCATCATGTCTTCACCTCTAAAATTCAAGTAAACATCATAAGATCCCAACATTTCTACTCGAGTGATTTCAGCAGCCATCACTTGTAAAACTACTGATGCAGAGTTGATCAACTAAACAACTTTATCGATAAAAATGGAATTCTGATTTGCTATAGAAGCGAACGACTTAATCACGAACTATAGTCTTTGTTTGTTCTATTAGAATAATTACGGTGATTATGGGAAAGTTGTAACTGATGAATAGCTAGTGAAAGGTGAAAGATTGATTCTGCTTGTTAGCTAGCAAACCTTGACAAAAGCCAACATTATTTAAAAACATAAGTTGCATTATCGAAAAAAATATAGTATTAAAGAAAGGCGACGAAGACCCAACTTAATGGTCTACTAGACAAGACAAAGACTCGAGACCAGAGGATTAAAAAAAGCATAATACGTAGGTAGATTCCTTAATTTGACCATAATTAAATATCTGAAATTTGAAAATACACATCTAGACGTCTTAATTTAGTTTGAATTGGCCCCATATTCACATTTATCCTAATGTGCACTTAAGAAGTTGGGGTATCTAGGAGGCCAAGTTAAACAAAATTAAGATGTTTATATATTTTCAAAGTTAGTGTTTAGTTGTCCGTCAAACCAAATTAGAATGTCTATCTATTAATATTAATGCATTCCCAATCTATTAATATTAATGCATTCCCAATCTATTAATATTAATGCATTCTGCCATTTAAAAAAAAAAAAAGTTAAGAGCACAATGGAAATGATTAAAATGAAAGTAAATTTTTTTTTCTTGATTTTCAAATGTTAGTAATTTGTGATTTGTCTTTATTAAATAAAAATTGGGTCCACATATTCTAATTACTCGTCACTAACGCATATGAAGATGGACCAGTCATGTGAGGTCGGCGGTAATCCATGATAAGAAGTTAAAAAATGCTTACGTCCTCCCTTTCAATTTACGCGATGATGTTTGTATAACACAAAATTTAAAATAATGTAGACTTTTAATAGTTGTAATTTTAAATAAATTAAATACTTACATGATTATAATCATTTTATTAATCGTAAACTAAAAAAATTAAATAAAATTACTATTATATATAAAAATATGTTATTTTTTTTAAAATTGACTTAAAAAAGACTCAAAGACTGTCACATAAATTAATCTCTGTGTTCCTTTTTAGTTATCATATTTTATTTTTTGAGAATTAATTTGACAACCTTTCAAAGTTAAATTAGATTAAATTAATTTAATATTTTAAAATAAAATTTAGATATTCAAAAACTATATAAAAAGTATCAGTATAAATTATAATTTTTCTTTTTTCAATTTGATTGGAAAACACAACTTAAATGTTGGTTGAAATTTGTATTGTTTGACTCCAAAATAAAAATGATGACAAGTAAAATGAAACGAAGGAAGTAGGACACAAGGTCGATTAGAGAGTGAACAGATTTTAAAATACGCATTAGTTGTAGTAATTCTAATAAGGCCCCCAAAGTTTAGTAATTTGAGAAATAGAAAAGAAAATGAGAAATTAGAAGTGATTCCTTGTTACGGTGTCGTTTGGGTTAAATTACATTTTGGATGACCATGTTATCCGGGTCAGCTTCAGTTTTTGTGCACCTGGATTAATTTCACGGGATACCTGCCACCAGCAACAATATCAGTAACTTTGTCCACCAAGACGAGAATAGATTGAAAGAATCACCTAGTATTTTTTGTCCGGGTTTGAACCTGAGACCTCAGGGTTCTTAACCCACTTCATTGCCCATTGGGCCACACCCAAGGATGCTTTCTTTGCAACTCTATTCCAACACTTTAAATTACTCCCTCCGTTTCAAAAAGAATGACCTAGTTTGATTTGGCACGGAGTTTAAGAAAATAAAGAAGACTTTTGAATCTTGTGGTCCTAAATTAAAGATATGGCAAATGTATCAAAATGTCCTTTAATCTTGTGGTATTAAACATGCCATGTGGAAAGTTGGAATTAAAATGTTGCCAAAAAAGGAAAGGATCATTCTTTTTGAAACGGACTAAAAAGAAAAGTAGGTCATTCTTTTTGAAACGGAGGGAGTACTAATCAGTGATAAAGTTTACAAAGCTGACAATTTTTTATTATTATTTTTTTTATTTTGTTGTAAGCTAAATGGTGGGTATCTAGAAAAATGTAGCTTTATTTGTAAATAATGGAAAGACGGTGATTTTGAGTGAAATTAAGTGCCTTGTAAACTATATGTGTTGTAGTGAATGAAAATATTATCAGCCTAATAATTGAAAGTTTAGTTTTGTGGATTAGTAAAATGTATTTGAATTTTCTCAACTTTGTGAAACTTGTTACACAATAATATTAGCAGATGTTGTTGCTCCATTTTAGTTCTGTTTTTGTGCACTCTTTGGTTCATTTTTATTTATAGAAAATCAAAGAAAATACATTGTGTTCTGTTTATTTTTTGAACAATTTATTCTTCTTTTATACACTTTATATTGATTGACGTGATGCACATGTGCAACACACGTACACTAAAACTAGCAACATGAGAGGTTTGTCTGTTTTTGTATCATTTTATTTTTGTATATCTTGGTACTGTTATTTGTAACTTCTAAATGCTATTATTTTTGTGTTGTCACAGGATACCTTTAATTTCTTTGAGTTGATGAACGTTTAGATTGCTAATATCTCTGTTGATATCACGTTCTCATAATGGTTAAGCAACTGTCAGCTCACTCAGATAGGATAAGGTGTGGTTGTTACCTTGCTCATGTTGATTGAAGCTCAAAATTTCGACTTCTTTTACATGAAATGTGGCTGTGATTTCTAAACGAATAGATAAATTTGGCCTAGTTCTGCGAGTCGTTGGACAGCTAAATGATCGGTTTTGGTCAAAAAGTTGGCTTCACTCTCTTTCAAAAACAAAAAATGAAAATGAAACAATTTCTAGAATCATCAATGACCACCCTTTTCCTGATCAGCCTCTACAGCCAACACTTAAACGTCATATCTCTCCAAGTATCCTGTTGACCACATTTGTTGAAAATGTCCTTGGTCGCCTATTTGCAGCACATGCAAATGGTCTTAAAGCATATGAATTTTTTGAGTTCTGCCTCCGACATTCTGAGGATAGTCCAATCTCCGATGCATTTGACAAGACACTTCAGGTACTAGCAAGAATGCGTTACTTTGATAAAGGTTGGGAACTAATGAAGAAAATTCAACAGCTACAACGGTCTTTGCTCACCCTTAAGTCAATGAGCATCATGCTATCAAGAATAGCAAAATATCAGTCCTATGAGGATACCCTTGAAGCATTTGAGAAGATGGAGCAGCGTTTATTCCCAAATTTGGCACCGAGGAGTTCAATATTCTCCTTCGAGCATTTTGCATGCAGAGGCAGATGAAAGAAGCTCGTTCAGTATTCAACGAACTCCATTCTAGGTTCCCACCTGATACCAAGACAATGAATATCTTGCTTTTGGGATTCAAGGAATCGGGGGATATTACTGCAGTAGAGTTATTTTACCATGAGATGGTTAAAAGAGGTTTTAAGCTTAATTCTGTAACCTACAGTATAAGAATCGACGCATACTGCAAGGAAGGCCGTCTTGGTGATGCTTTGAAGCTAATTGAAGAAATGGATAGGGTAAATTGCTTGCCTACAATAGAAACAATGACAACTTTGATCCATGGAGCAGGGATTTCTCGTAATGTAATTAAAGCTAAAGAACTCTTCAATGAAATCTTCAAGAGAAATTTGTAACCAGCTACTGGAGCCTATCATGCCCTCTTGAGTTCCCTTATCAAATCCAGGGATGTCAAATCTGCAGCAGTGTTAATGGATGAGATGGAGGAGAAAAATATTGAGTTTGACCATTTAACTTACCATACTATGTTCTGGGGATTGATAAGATCAAATGATGTTGGTGGTGTTTGTTAGGGTTTTTGCCCTGATTTTCTTACCAAATTTAAGTTTTACTTTTCTATTGAAGGAAAATAAAAGTAATACCATAATTACTTTTACTTTTCCTAAAAAGAAAATATAAAACTCTTTCATATTTGGCTAACCTATTTCTTCTAGGAAAGGTTTTGTACCTCTAAGAGCCCTCTTCTCAAACCATAAGACAATAGCATCCTCAATGTAGTCATAATAAGAGTCTTGTTTAGGAGAGATTTTCTCTCAATAGTTTTATGTTAGTTTTTCATAATATGTAGATCGCTTGACCAAACCATATCAATAATATATTTTTAGTATTGTTTTATTTGTCATCTGATCTATCGCCTTGATGGTTTGCAACTTTAAGCTTCCGCATGACGCCCTCTCGATTTCGAACCCAACAGTGTCATTGATCTTTACGGAAGGATGGTCGACAAAAATTTTGTTGCCTAAGGCACGTACAGTTGTGACTCTGATGAAATTCTTCTGTGGAAACCACAGAGTTGATCTGGGTTTGACTTTATGGAATTACCTGATGAATAAAGGGCACTGTCCACACTGCATTCTTTGGAAATTCTGGTCACTGGATTGTGCTCTCGTGGGAGAGTTGAAGAAGCATTTGAGTGCTCTGAGGAAATGTTGAAGAGGGGTAGGCATATGAGTGAGCTAGTGTTTCAGATGTTGAATAGGTCTCTCTTACAGCTTAGGAGAGGAGCAAAGGTTACAGAAGCTGTACCAATTGATGAAGAGATTAGAAATGATATTGCCTCCTCGTGGACAAACTATTGGGCACAACCTAGGTGCAGATCTGTAGTACGGTGAATAAAGTCACTTGCTTGATTTATTTGATTTCTATGCAGAGCTGAGGTATTGCTGTGAATTAAATATTCATTTTGGTTTTAATGATTGCTCTTTTTTAGTTGGAATTAGTGTGACAATGGTATAGTTCTTTTAGTTTTTGTGTTCAATTTTTGAGTCATTTACTAAATAACCGTTCCAAAACGGAACAACTAAGCGGAAATTTCTATAAATGATTATGGTGATCTTGCAACAAAATAGCATATAACAACGTATTCCATGTATCAGGTACTCCTGGTAAGCACCAGTGTCTACAATCAGCATGTCTTTGGCATCTGGATTTGCTCTGTCGAATTGTCTTGCTCCGTATACCATGCAGGTGGTTTAGAGAAATTTCCGTGCTTTTCGCATCTTGATTTGCTCTGTTGGATTTTTAAACTTTTCATATTTATATTGCATATATGCTGTCCAGGACATGAGCAGAAACATGAACAATCTACCAACGCACAATGGCTAAAACTGAAGAATCTGCAGCTGTATGCCCACAGGAACTGCCTATTAAATTGTGAGTAAAAGGATACAGCTAAAGAACTGCTGAAACAGCAAGTAAAAACTACAGAAACTGTTGCTTAGGCCGCAAAAAAAAAAATAGCAGCTTAAACTGAAAAAAAGGGTCAGCATAGACCGCAAAAACCCGTCGGTTAAAAACTTCAAAATTTAGGCAAGAGATACATTAGAAAGTATCAACTTGCTTGGTTATTTGAAGAACCAAATTTGCGATGAGGTATTCTGTTACCACATGCCGTGGTTCTTAATATGATTTTCATTAATGAAGAATGCAGTAGCCACAAGTCAAGTTGGCATCTCCTTTAATATCTTATTCTTTCTGTTCTGTCTCTCCAGGCACATGATGTCTAAGCAAGGATAGATTAATGCTTTGTATCCAATGGAGTATATTGCAGTAATGGTCTTCTGGATGTTGCTGTCATATCTTAATCAATGTAAAGAATGAATTATTATGCATTTCTGCTTTATTAAAATTAAGTTATAATTTTAAGTTATTTACTTTAAATCATATTAAAAAAAAGAAAGGAGTTCTATATGTTGTCACAACAACTTCGTCCTTGCATCAAACATTTTGGACCTTTTGTTTGGAATTTTTTATGGCAGGCTAAAACAAATTATAGAAGCTGTTTTTTCTTTTAAGCGTCGTGTCATAGCCATTGTAGACTTTAAAGGATTCTCCTTCAGTTTCTTTATGCATTTGCAGCACATAATCATCTATACCTTTTATGAGTTTGAAATATATTTTCAAGGAAATGGTACTGCTTCTTCTTGTGCAAGGGGAAAATAAGGTATAGGAACACAAAGGAATTCCTTTTCTGCATTCGACAAGAGGATGGTTAGCTCTTTGCATTTTTATTATGTATCAAACATCATTTTAGGTCCGGAAAGGTGGTGAAGCAAGAATAAAATGACCTCTTCATTTTGTGCATCATGTATTATACCTTCTTCCATTTGAGGTACAAATTTGTAATACAAATGGCCTAGCTGTTACCTTTGTTGGACATTCTGCCTTTGAAGATATTTGAAATTTCTTAATCATGTTAACCACACCTCTTTTAAATCATTGTCGCAGTACCAAATCAGACTCACTCTATAGCTTTCTTCTGTTCTTTCAATTGTGTACCAATGGGTAGATGTGGATTAAGTTTGATTTTTTTACAGTGTCTAAAACTAAATTGTGTCAAGCTTTTGAGAAGTATGGCTTACTTTCAAATTCTTATCATCTTTGACAATTCTTATCAGAAGGATATGGCAATGGTAGTGACAAGCTACAGAGATGCAGAAAACATAGAAAGTCGAGTTGTCCTTCTCAGTGTGTGGTGAGCGGCTGAAAATGAACTTTTTGCATTGGACGTAAGGTCAAGCCTCTTTATAGGCGAAACTTGAGGGAAGAAAGCCTCTTCAAGAAATGGTTTTATTGTTGAAGATTTTCATGAAAGTATCTTTCTGCGTTTAACATAAGATTTGATATAGACATACATTGTGGTTTGAAGCATATTTCCTACTCTTGAGACACTGCATTTTGGAATATGTATGTAAATTTGGGTCCAGTTGAACTTGATTAGCTAACTGGTTATTTATTTTTGGATCACCAATACAATTTAAATTCTGTCGAAATTAAAAATGAAACCAAGAGTAATCAATTTACACACACTTTTGAGTATTTCATTGAATACTTGCTAGGGAAATCACTGGGCATTTTTTTTTAATTGAAATTCAATACTGGTCTCTCATGGTCTTTTATTATTTTATTATTGATCGTTAAGCCGCACAGCCATCTTTACCTAGTTCCTAATATATTGGACAGTCAACTTAGAACTGCACTAGTATGGGATATGCAAGAGTCTATGCATTATGTTGCATTCCTTTGGCTTTCATTAAATATTGTAGTGAATTGTCCATTAATTAGCTTAGTGATATCCTTTATTTCCTGAAAAGAATAGTTGAAATCCATTTTGAATTGAAAAAATGCTAGATGGCTAATATGACATTTATCTGAAAAGATCCTTTTTCTCTATTCAATTTGTAAAAGAATAAGAGATCTCACTTTCTCTCTCTTTTTGCCGTTATTTGTATTTTGTCCCATCTCAGAGAACTATTAGTATAGCGAGTTCATGTGCGTGCAGTTGGGTTACCACCATCCCCCTAACCTTTAAGTAATTGCAAATGTGTGCCTTTTCTATTTTCTAATGTATTAAAGAAGTAAATGATAGATAAAATCAGCTCAATGAGTAAAATTTTGTAAAAAGAAAAAACTGTGCAACCTTTTAGAGGTTGAATGTAATGGCTCAACTCACTAGTGATATTGTTCGTTCTAGGCCTAGACCCACACGACTTTAAAATGTGTCATTGTTTTGCCAATGTAGGACTTCTTATCCTAAGCTGAGGTGTCACATACACCCGCTCTTATAGACTCAGTGAGGCGCTGAGGCTTGCCCCACCGCAGGAGTGGTTCTGATACCATTTGTACTCAGCGTCCTCGTTGAGGTTTGCCCCACCGCAGGAGTGGTTCTGATACCATTTGTAACGGCCCAGCCCGCTAGAGATATTGTTCGCTTTAGGCTTAGACCCGCACGACTTTAAAATGCATCACTAAAGTGAAATGTCTGCTTACTTATATACCTAACATCTCTCTACTTATATACCTAACATCTCTCCTGTGTTTTGCTGATGTGGGACTCCTTATCTTAAGCTGGGGTCAGGGTGTCACATTGAAGTTAAATTTCAACATGTATTTTACCTGGAAAAAAATTTGTTGTAAGTTTTTATGAGGTAACAGAGGTTTTTCAGGAAAAAAAGATTTTGAAAATTTGACTGAATACATCATCAAACAATTATTTGGAAAATAAACTTAAAAAAAGTGCCCAAATGAGTGTTAGTTATATTGAAGAAATAACCAAAAAGGAAACAAAATTACTTACATGATTACATCTGCAATGTCTGGGGGTGGGGTGGGTGGGGGGGTGGGGGGTTTCCTTTGGTTCGAGTTTTTTTAGAAAGCAAAGGGTAATTAGATTTGATATGTATGAACAAAAGGAAGAATGAAAAAGAAAAAACAAATTCAAGGAGAACAAGAAATTATTATGTCAAGGAGAAAGAAATAACAAAGTCAAAAGAACTATTTAAGAA
Source organism: Capsicum rhomboideum (assembly GCA_031232105.1). Taxonomy (NCBI): domain Eukaryota; kingdom Viridiplantae; phylum Streptophyta; class Magnoliopsida; order Solanales; family Solanaceae; genus Capsicum; species Capsicum rhomboideum. Next base: position 14,524,809 of record CP124715.1, on the reverse strand, counting down.
GATATGATCTTTTCAAGACAAAGCTACTAATCGAGCAAGATATGACTTCAAAGTTTCATATGCATAAGCCGGACTTCTTTCATTAAATAATAGTGTATAAGTAAGAGATCAATGACATTCTGTCATTTAATTTAGTCGTGTCTAATTTTTGAGAATGACATTTCTCTACTTTTTAAGCTACTTAAATATGTTTGATTAGATCAGTCATTGACTCAATAAGGTATTATTTTCCCTTCAAAATATTAGAAATAGATTCAACTGAACAAATGTCTAACCAAATAGAAGGATTTATGATCATGTATATTTTTGTAACTTACGTTTCAAAATAGATAAATGCAAGTAACTAAAATGACTCTTTAGATATATTGCGCTACTTACTTGCTCCACATTGGCCAAAAGTTAAATAATTTTTAAAACTGACTATATCTTAAAGAGTGCCACTAATTTTGGCTATTTGTACACTCGGAGTCTTGAGGCAAAACAAGAAAGATATTACAAACGCAAATAACTTTACTGGCATCCTCATTTTCATATGGTTCTACAAATTTTTGAAGGAGTTTTAGCATAATCGGTAAAGTTATTGCAATCTGATCAGAAGATTAGATTTCCCATAAACTAGGCGGAGCTCATGGAAGGTCAAAAGAAACAACTTATTCTTTCGATGTTAAAAGTTCTTCTAATGATTCCAAGCTCGATCTTTCCAAAAAAGTGTGTATAGTACTTTTGTGATTCCGAGCTAAAGTTCTAGCACAAAAAAGTCGGTGTCTACCAATTTCACCATAGTGGCCTGTCTTAAACTCACAATATAGTGGACAAGTATTGTTGGACAGAGGGAAGAATAAGTAACAAGTAAAAATAAACGGAGGGAGTAATTGATTGATAAATTTTAAAATTTAGCTAAATGAGTATAATTTTGTAAAAAGAAAAAATTGTGCAAGTTTTTAGAGGTTGAACTTATATTTTCAACATGTATTCTACCTGGAAAAAAATTGTTGAAAAGTTTTATGAGGTAACACCAATTTTTCAAGAAAAAAATCTTGAAAATTTTGACTGAATATATAATCAAACAATTATATGAAAAAAAATACAGTTAAAAAAGTTTCCAAATGAGTGCTAACTATATTAAAGAAATAACCAAAAAGGAAACAAAAGAACTTTTATTACATCTGATCTGCGATGTCTGGGAGAGTTTTCCTTTGGTTTGAGTTTTTTAAAAAGGAAAGGGTAATTAGATTTGATATATTGTAACAAATCCAAATCTACAACACAAAGTAATCAATGGAAATGATAGATTTAGTTCATAAATCGAAAGAGTAAACCATTACAAGAGCTTAAATTAGAATAAAGAAAGGATTCAAATAGTTGGACTAAAGGATTAAGAAGAAGGATAGAAAGAGCATAGGGAGAACATAAATAAAGAGACAATCGAGAGGGAGAAGTCTGAGAAGGGGGACGAGAGGATTTCAAGAATTCACATAATAATAGTCTCCTGACACAATACAACCCACGAGTTATTTAACCCCAACTTCCTAGTCCCCTCCGGGATCCTAAGTGTAATTTACCATCTCCCTAAATGAATTCATAATATATATCATATATGAACAAAACGAAGAATGAAAAAAGAAAAACTTACACATTTTCGTTTTTTCAACCATACAGCTTAGCCTGTGCAAATTATTATGCCATACAACTCCCATTTCTCTCAAAGGTAGAACAAATTATTAATAACAAAAGAAAGAAATAATCTTTTCTGGACAAAGCTATCAATCGAGCAAGATTTGATTTTAAAATTTCATATGCATAAGTCAGTCTTCTTTCATTAAATAATACTATAAGTGAATGACCAATGACATTCTTTCGTTTGATTTAGTCGTGTCTAATTTTTGAGAATGACATTTCTCTACTTTTTAGGCTACTTAAACATGCTTGACTATATCAATTGAATCCTTTTTTAAATAAAACTCACTTCAAAACATAAAATAGATTCACCTAAATAAATGTTTAACCAAATGAAAGGATTTACGATCATGTATCTTTTTATAACTTAAGTTTCAAAATAGATAAATACAGATAATTGAAACGACTCCTTTTAGCTGTATTGCGTTGTTTACATACTTCATAATGGCCAAAAATTAAATAATTTTAAAAACTGACTATATCTTAAATAGTGCTACTAATATTGGCTATTTGTGCACCGGGTGTCTCAGGCAAAACAAGAAAGATATTACAAATGCAATAAATCTACTAGCATCCTCATTTTCATATGATTCTACAAATTTTTGAAGGGAGTTTTGGCGTAATCGGTAAAATTATTACAATTTGATCAAAAAATCAGACTTCCCACAAATTAGACGAAGTTCGTGGGAAGGTCAAAGAAACAACTTATTCTTCCGACGTTAAAAGTTCTTCTAATAGTTCCGAGCTCCATCTTTTCAAAAGAGTGCGTGTAGTACTTTTGTATTTCCGAGTTAAAGTTCTAGCACAAGAAAGTTAGTCTACCAATTTCACCATAGCGGCCTGTTTTGAACTCACAATAGCCTATGAATCAGCAATCAACGCTAAGAATGCATATAATAGACCCTTGTGTTTCAGTACTTCTCTGGATCCGTGCATAGCGGAAGTTTAGTACACCGGCCTGTTCTTTTTCTTTTTTTTAATGATTCTACAAATTTAAGTAATTGGACCCGCACACAGCAGGAACTTAGTGCATCGGCCTGTTCTTTTATACGATTCTCCAAATTTAACCAATTGGGTTCCTCAATATTATTACTACCCTTCAACTGAATCTAAATTCATTTTCATATGTTTTCTGTGCAGAGTATCTGGGTGATATTTTGATGATATACCACTGAACCCACCAACTGTTTGATTATATGCCTAAGTGGTGATCAGCAAATGGCAACTCAATTTTTTGTGAAAATCCAAAGAAATGGGTGCTTGAGTTTCTTTAATTTTCATCAAGGGCGAAGTTTTTCTCTCTGGTCAATGAAGAAAGATCCTGATCTTGAAGCTGCATTACACAGAAATCGTCGATGGATAGTTAATAATCAGATTAAGAACATTATTATGACATGTCCTAATCAGGTTGCTCCAGTAAAGTATCTACAGAAGAAGTTCAAGAATCTTGATCTTCAAGGCAAAGCACTAAATTGGGTTAAAAAGTATCCTTGTTGCTTTGAAGTTTACGTTGAGAATGATGAGTATTATTGCGGGTTGACGAAAAGAATGATGTTTTTGACTCAAGAGGAAGAGTCTGTAAAGGATATGCAAGAAGGTTTATATGCGGATCGACTAGCAAAGTTGTTGATGATGTGTCGTGATAATATGCTTAATGTTGTGAAACTTAATGAACTGAGGAGGAATTTTGGGTTTCCTGATGATTATTTGCTTAGGATTGTACCTAAGTATCCGGAAATATTTAGAGTTGTTAATCATACAGGAAGACGGAGTTCAATGGAGATAGAGCTTATGTCCTGGAATTCGGATTTAGCTATTTCTGTAATTGAAAGAGCGGGTGAAAAAAATGGTCGAGAGCCATGTTTTCCGTGCTCGTTACCTCCAACTTGGGTCAAATCATGGGAACGGTTTGAAGATTTTAATTCTACTGCATATATTTCGCCTTATTCGGGACTTGATGGTTTAGTGGAAGGTTCAAAGGAAATGGACAAGAGAACAGTGGGGTTGGTGCATGAATTACTGTCATTGACATTGTGGAAAAAAGCATCAATTTTCAAATTGGGACATTTTAGGAGGGAATTTTGTTTACCAGAGAAATTGAATGTTTTCCTGCTCAAACATCCTGGAATATTCTATGTTTCTAACAGATACCAGATTTATACAGTTCTCCTGAGGGAAGCGTATAATGGGTCTGAACTGATCGAAAAGGATCCTCTTGTTGTTGTCAAGGAGAAGTTTGGAGAATTAATGCAGGAGGGACTACATGAATATAATCGCAGACATCATCTATTAAATTTAGAAAAGAAGAGGAATAGAGGCATGATAATGCCTAAGTCAGAGAAAAGGAGGAACCAAAGGGACGAAACATCAGAACAAGATAAGGAAGGAGGAGATCTAGGCGGCATATTTGATCCCGAAGAGAGAAAGCGGTTTTACAAAGTTCTGTTTGATGACAATGCTCCATAAGCAACGGAAGATGTAAACATATCCATATTAACATCAATTTTCATGTAAAGATTGGCTACTTCTAAATGATGATATATGTCTGCTTCTAATCTGCTCAATTTATTTCGATAAACCTATCTTTTTTTTTGTTGAAAGGTCATGAAACTTACGAACTGATTTCTCTCGTCTCAAGAAACAGAGAAGTATAAAGAAATTTTGTGCCACTTATATAGTTCATTTCGCACCATCTTCATATTTTATACTCTTTGTGGCATTCTTAATGTAACTTACCTTTTTCTTTTCTTCTAAGTTAAAACTTGAATCAAGTTTGAAATACATCAAATGTATAGCCATATGTTTTACTGTGGATTTGTCATGTAGGATTCCACTACTTCAGCATTCTTGAGCACCTTCAGTTGTAAAAGTTGAGGGCTTTTCGATTTGTTATTCCCAAAACTAGAGGCTATGATGGACATTATCCAGAACTTCTACTTTACCGATCAAATAGAAAATGTGTAATGATCAAAAATAAAGAACTGATCAAACAGAAAATGTTATCTTTCTTTTTTTGCTAAGGTCAACTTTTATTAATAAAAGTACCAAAAAGGTACAGGAATTACAATAAACAACAGAACTCCCACCAACAGACTATCAAGTAACCCCTGCTAACAAACTTAGTGAAGTTTATGTTCTGATTCATACTGTCAATCCTATTACCATTACACCAAAAATATAAAGTAAGTAAACAAGCATTCTTAATTCGAGAAATATGGATCCTCTTTCCTTCAAAGCAAGCCTTGTTGCTTTCAAGGTATTTTTCTTAATGAAGACTTTGTTCCTTTCAAGCCATATAGTCCAAAAGATACAGGTTGGAATTGATCTCCAAATAGAAAATGTGATCTGGGGTGTTCTGAAATATTTTGTCAAGTTGAGGATGGGGAGGCAAAGTTTGTCATTTCTCTCAGTTCAGGTTTAAATATAATTTTGAATATTTTCCCAAAGAGTTTTTCAACGAAAAGTGTAGGTTTGGATTTTGTACTTTTATGTTGTTTCAGTACTTGAAGCTGGGATGAGCCGTTAGTTCTAATCAAAAGATTCTTCTTTTTGTGAAGATCCTACTTGAAACATTCTAGCCCCTAAGTCGTAAAGAAGATGGTAAAGTAGGACAAATGGAGGATTTAAGGGCACTGTCAGCTTTCTTGTGCTATCATCAGATTTCCTTGCTATTTGAGATCCGTTCTTTGATCTTGCCTTTTATGATATTGTTTCCAAATAAAAGTATAATGTCTCAGTCTGTGCTATTTATCTTCCTTAGACAATCTTAACTAGGTCATATATACAGTTATGGTCAGATTGTTCGAAGACTAAGAAGTTGGCTGTGGCTTCATTCACTAATTAAGTAATTATAGCCTTCACACTGTGAATACAGTGTATATGGCATTTGGGCCTGACTCAACCCCAAAAACTAGCTCATGAGGGAAGGATTGCCCAAGTCCATATAAGCAAACCACCAGTCCATTCCCCAACTAATGTTGGACTTTTACCCACTCTAACACCCCCCTTCACGCCCAGGGCCCAACTGGCACGTGGACCGAGAGTCCAAACGGGGATGGACCTGGTTTTGATACCATGTAAAGATATGGCACTTGGGCCTAACTCAACCCAAAAGCTAGCTCATGAGGGGAGGATTGCCCAAGTCCTACTGCTTTCTTTCCTTTGGGTAAATCCACCAAATCCCAAAGCCTGTAGTAGATCTTCTATTAATTTTGGATCCAGCCCAATCAGCATCTGCAAAACACTCAACACGACTATGACAGTGATTGCTATACAATATGCCAAATTCAGGAGCTCCTTTCAAGTAACATAGAATCTGTTCTAAAGCTTCCCAATGCTTGATTGTAGGTGAGGACATAAACTGACTAACAACACTTACCGCAAAAGCAATATCTGGATGAGCCACGGTAAGGTAGTTTAGCTTCCCAACTAACCTTCTATATCTCTCAGGATCATCAAAAGGATCGCCATCGTCTTTCACAAGATGCACATTGGGAATCATTGGAGTACTGCAGGGTTTGGCTGCCAACTTTCCAGTGTCTGCAAGTAGATCAAGAATATACTTTCTCTGAGACAGAAAAATTCCCTTTTTGTTTCTATTAACTTCCACTCCCAAAAAGTATTGCAATTGACCCAAGTCCTTCGTATGAAACCTAGTATGCAGGAAATACTTGAGGGAAGAGATCCCCGCATAATCACTTCCTGTGATGACAATGTCATCAACATATACAACAAGGAGGATAGTACCAGCTATTGATTTCTGATAGAAGACTGAGTGATCACATTTACTCATTTTCAGCCCAAAATCCCGAACTACCTCACTGAACTTGCCAAACCAGGCCCATGGACTTTGATTCAAGTCATACAAAGACTTCTTCAAATGACAAACTTTCCCATACTCCCCCTGAGCAACAAAACCAGGTGGTTGCTCCATATACACTTCCTCCTAAAGATCACTATGAAGAAACACATTCTTGATAACCAACTGATGTAAAGGCCAATTCTTGGAAGCAGCTAGAGAAATAAACAAACGTACAGAAGTGAGTTTGGCCACTGGGGAGAAAGTGTCTGAATAATCTACCCCATACGTCTGAGCATAGCCTTTAGCCACAAGTCTGGCCTTAAGTCTTGCTAATGAACCATCTGGATTAACTTTAACTGTGAAGACCCACTTACAGCTTACTGCTTTCTTTCCTTTGGGTAAATCCACCAAATCCCACGTATGGTTTTCCTCTAAGGAATGTATTTCATCAGGCATTGCATCAGACCAACCAGGATGGTTTAGAGCCTCCTTCACTGTTTTGGGTACAGAGATGGACTCTAGAGAAGCAATCAGATATCTAGACGTAGAGGATAAGCGATCATAGGAAACAAAATTAGCAATGGAATATGTGGACTTGCAATTACGTGTACCTTTGCCAAGAGCAATAGGAATGTCAAGATTTTCTGGAGGATCAGCTGGAAGAGGATCAGATAAAACTGGTGCAGGACACGTATCTTTCTTCCTCGAGTAAACTTGAACAATTGGCGGTCTTGCAAACACAGATGTAGAAGGTGTTGAAGGCACAATAATTGATCGGTGCTCAATAGGGGAGCTGGGAGACAAAGGAACAACATCGTCTAATTGTTCTATCAAAGCACGAGTAACATGATAGACTAACCACTCATCTTCCTCTTCTTGACTCGAAGAAATAGGAGGTGCATATAAAAATGGTGTAGTCTCTGAAAATACCACATCAGTTGACACCAAATACTTGCCAAGATCAGTAGAATAACATCGATATCCTTTCTGAAGACGAGAATAACCCAGAAAAACACACTTCAATGCTTTAGGATCTAACTTGGTAATAGACGGTCGGACATCGCAAACATAGTATATGCTTCCAAACACCTTAGGTTCCACCGGAAAGAGTGACTTGTTTGGAAAAAGAACACTATAAGGCACATTACCGTCCTACACAGAAGATGACATTCTGTTAATTAGAAAACAAGTTGTAGAGACTGCATCAGCCCAAAATTGTTTAGGAACCTTCATTTGAAACAAAAGTGCCCGAGCTGTCTCAATTAGATGTCTATTCTTCCACTCAGCAACTCCATTTTGAGAAGGTGTATCAACACATGACGACTGATGGAGAATACCATGTTGTCTCATGTATGACTGAAACAATTCTGACATGTATTCTTTTGCATTATCACTCCTTAGAATACGCATCGAAGCATTGAATTGAGTTTTGACTTCAACACAAAAAGCACAAAAGTGAGCAAACACTTCAGAGCGACTTTTCATAAAATAAATCCAAGTCATCCGAGAGAAATCATCCACAAAAATGACACAGTACTTATGTCCAGTTTTGGAAACGACAGGACATGGTCCCCAAACATCAGAATGAATTAGCTCAAAAACTGACTCAACCCATTTATTAACCCTCGGACCTAACTTACTACGATGATGTTTTGCAAATTGGCATGATTCACAGTCCAAAGAAGGGAGATTTAAAAAACTGGGGACAAAGCTTCTTTAACAGAGGTAAAGAAGGATGCCCCAATCGACAATGTGCTTCAAGTGGAGACATGACACTTGAGCAGGCAAAAAATCGAGGCTCATATTCATCAAGGACATATAGATCACCAATTACACGTCCTTTACCAATAACCTTATGTTTTGCAAGATCAAGGAACAAGCAATGATTGAGAAAGAAATAAATATAACAATTAAGATCTCTAGTAAGTTTACTCACAGAAATCAGATTGAAGGCCAACTTTGGTAAATTCAACACAGATGATAAGGTAATAGAGGAAGTAGCTTTGACGGTCCCGGATCCCATAATATTACATGTTGACCCATCAACTACTGTTACCTGAGAGGGTGTTTTGTGTGATTGAAAGGTAGAAAATAGATTAGGATTACCCGTCATGTGATTTGTAGCACCTGAATCAATCCCCCAGTTGTTCGAAGAGGAGACAAGACATGCTTTTCTTGAATCGGTAAGGGTAGTAACTGAAGTCAATTCTTTAAGAGATTCTCGATACTGAGAGAACTCTGTAAACTCATCCGCCGAAACCAAAATCGTCTTGCCCTTCAGATTTGTAGTCATATTTCCTTCTGTCTAATTATTTGAGTTATACTTTCCAACTCAAATATCCAAAATATAGGAGAAGCCAGCAAATACACTCCAATACCGATAAGGTTCTTTAAAATCATCAATACAGTGAACTACCTTAAGATACACCAAAAATACCAGCAGCCAAACTCAACCCCAAAAATAGTAAAAATCCAAATATACCAGCAGCTAACAAAGACCAAATTGCAAAATAAATATAGCAGCCGAAGTCAACTACCAAATTGCAATCAAAACAACTATGAGAGGGAACAAATGAACCAGTGATGAAGAACAAGTATCCACTAATATTAATAGGGTATAAGCCAAAATCAGCAGTCGCAGAAGCAGAACAAAAATCAAATCTGAAACCAGAAACTACAGGGAAAAAAAATGACCTAACGTGAGAAAATTTCTCAAAATAGTGTTTCAAAACCAGGAACAACTTGGGGTATGCCGTAAATGACAATCTGAAGCCGGCACTGTAATGTCACGCCCCGACTTCCAACGAGGCGTGATTGGCACCCGAAGCCGACATGGCCCGAGAGAACCAATCCTTGCTCATGAACCTTCATATGCATATCCTCGTATGAATATTGTTAAGCCTTATGCAACTATGCGTAAAACATGAACATGGAACATATGCTATATATATATATATATATATATATATTTATGAAACTTAGCCGTTGGGGCCATCAAGTCAAACGGACCTTTATCTCATACATTCATAACCCACACATGTCTACAAAAGCCTCTAACAGATGCATTTACAAGACCAACTTAAAGTCGGGATAAGTCCCCGCTTTATACAATATTTACAATGCCAAACAAATATACAACTATGACCCAGAAAGCTCCGAACCAAGTGGAGCTCACCAAAACTCTGCCAATAATCCCCAGTCTACAGAGGAGGTCTACTAATGCCTGCACCTGCAACATGTAAGGTAAGTCCCCCGAGGGGGTCAGTACGAAGAATGTACTGAGTATGTAAGGCTCATAAAAAAATATCATCATACATGAGAATATCAATAGAATAAAATACAAGAGAATAGTCAATGTGTATAAACCATCATTTTATATAATATCTTTTATAACTACTCTCCTTCAAGAGAAATTACCTTCACTCAAGAGACTTGCCTCTAGTAGATTCTTCTATACCCGAGAGATTCTTTCTTGCTTCTATGATCATTACCACTATTGTTCATCTACTTGGTTAGTAGGTTGTAAAAGAATAACATTCATCCACATACATCCACTCTAGTGGTGGGGTAACAATATAACGTACATCCACTCTAGTGACGTACATCCACTCTATTAACGTATATCCACTCTCTTGGTGGGGCAACATACATCCACTCTATGGTGGGGCAACATACATCCACTCTATGGTGGGAGAACATACATCCACTCTATGGTGGGAGAACATACATCCACTCTCATGGTGGGAGAACATACATCCACTCTATGGTGGGAGAACATACATCCACTCTCATGGTGGGAGAACATACATGGGAGAGATTGATATATCAACTTATGAGAGATTATACATTAAGGATCATGGCACTAATTGAACACACAAATATGGTTTACATTACTCTTATGCTTCATGAGATTAATACCTTAACTTATGAGGGATAGATATCTTAGCTTGCACTTTACCCCTTCACTACTCTTATGAGATCTTATATAAGTAAGCATATGATACCGGACCTCCACCTTTAGTGGGCTATAATCAATAACATAGCATAATATTGGGATTATTCCATATTGAACTTATACCCTCTAGAATGGGATCCATACTCGATGACACATGTAGAAACCATGCACATTACCTCTTTACTATCTTATACCCTCTACTTAGTTATGAGAATGACACGCTAAAGATCATAACACTAAAGCTCATACTTATATACACATCCCACTTCACTACCTTACTTCATGAGATTGACATCTTCACTTATGAGGAATAATTATACTAATTTGCACATCACCTCTCTTATTACTCTTATGAGATTGGTACTCTTGCTTATAAACAATAGGCATAAGGATAATCATCATACTATAGGACTTTGGAACAAGACATAGTCGGAATAATGCTATTCAAACTAAACAAGCTCTCTTTACCTCATTACTCTCGTTGAGATAGTTCTCTTAGAATTTACAACATTATGACAGCTTAGGAACTTCATTCAATGAATAAGAGATAAGCGAATCATAATTCATCTAGGAGTAGGACACTTGTGCATGACAATATATGTCTACCTTAGTTAAAATACTATAGGACCCCTTTGGAATGTAACACTTTTGGAATCTTAGGATAATGATCACTAAATACGATACATGTGGATATCAACTGTTCACCAACCTGAGATGCAATACGTTACAACATTTGGAACTCTTGACAAATTAGCCAATGAACGTGAGTCAACAAATGGACATGAGTCAATCAATGAACATAAGTCAACCAATGAACATGAGTCATATGATTCACCATTGACCAATGAATAAGGAATATATGAGTAACTCTAGCCAACTCTCGGATACGGAATACCTTAGACTATTTTAGAATCGAATGAGTACTATGACAATGTGAACATCATATGTTGCAGAAAGATATAGAAGAGTAACCTTACATACCTTGTATTCTTAATACGAATACACAACCTTAGACGTGCATACAATAATCCCGCTCCTTCTTTATGTGTCACTCTACAACACAAAGATATAATGGAATTCATATTAACCATCAACTATTGCACAAATGCATATAACATCAATGAGTCACATGTTTGCCCTTAAACATGTCATTTTCCCTTGACAAAACCTATTGATGAAATTATTATTCCAAAAATCCCCCAATATTCCATACATTGACCAATACATGATAATCAATACATTTCACCACAACACTTCTCCTTTACACTTTCTTATCCATATCACATCACAAATAACCCATCAAATTACCTTAATACACCTCATAGCACATATCGGCCAAAATCCCACAATTTACACTTTTAGAAAAATAACAAGTGTAATAACAAAATTACACCATACATGTTCATATTTTATCCATACCATGCTCTTTCATCAAAGTCACAAGTCATAATTCAAGCTTGAATCTCATGGATCACAAATCTTATATAAAAACACAAAGTACCATGTCCACCATTTCCAAGCATAACCAACATGATATATATAATCTCCCATGCATATAATATCTTAAACTATAATAATAATCACTTACCCAAGCTTGGAAGATGATGATCTTGCTCCAAGAAGTGCCTTAGGGTTTTGAGAGCAAAAGAGATTTTCTTGGAAATGTCTAGAAAAAAGATAGAAAAGCATGTGTGTTTGTAATGAATAACAAATCAGATTTTTGGCCCTTTATATAAGCCCCCAACTCCATCCTTAGCCACTCCTTTGCATTTAATACAATGTTTACTTGGTCAACATTGGAAGAATGGATCATTTCCTCTTTGGGCCCATGTATTTTGGTTCATTTTTGGGCCTCAAATTGGCCCATTAACACAACTTAACTTAGCCCACCAATTTTCATGTATGACCCATCATATATCTCATGCTTAATTAATTCTATAATGTCACGACAATATTCTCTTACGAGATTCTCATTCGTCGTCTCAATCGCAAAAATAGGAATTCTAGTCGTCCATGGCTTCCTTGAACATTTTTGATAATTACTTGTGTTTCATGGTTTGATAATGTAGAAGTATGTAGGAGTGTATTGAAGTGTTTGAAGCTTTAACAATGCTCAAGGAACTCCAAAGAACCAAAAGAAACCATCCAAGAATCGTCGTAGAGTTGCGTTTCAAAACGAATCCGGAAGGGCACATTTTTTTGTGCCTTGCGCCACTGCTGAAAAGCAAGGCAGTGGCGCAAGAAACCACTGCCCTCTGAATCAGTGGCTTGCGCCACACCCCCTGAAACAGGGTAGTGGCGCAAGTTTTCATGCTTTGCTGAATTTTTCGGCCATTTTTCCAACACTTGCGTATCGTCCAATACCTTATCAAAACACTACAAAATACTTACTTAGTGATCTTAATCATCAAGTAAACATGACTCCAAGTCACCAAATGAGGTTAGAATGTGTACGGGGTATTACACAAATGCTCCACAAACTCACAAAACCCTTCCTATGAAAGTCTAGTTGCATGTACATGGCCAAATTTCAAAAAAAAAATTCTCATTGTTAGCATTACCAAATACATACTTATATCTCTCGACACCTAAGCAACCATTATTCAACATCATCGAGTAGGGTTGGGAAGGTACGGGGTGTTACATGTAATTCTCGAACAATTATGCCAGTGCACGCTCCTCCACGCGCCGGCGCGTGATGTTCCTGCGAGAAGCGTAGGTGGCACGTGACGGCCACTCGCTTCACTCCCAGTTGCCGGCAAGGGTTGTTTTGGCCTGAAATGATGATCCGCCTCCTCCTATGGTGGCGGTGACTCAAAATGATAACTTAAAAGTGATCGATTGAAAATTCCGTCGATCTTTTCATGAGACAGTAGAAGACAATAGCTTGTCTATCGAAACAGAGCCAAAACAATACCGAAGAGTCTATGCTCTGATACCATGTAAAAGGAGAAGGTATGGAGAATAACTTGTATATTATTCAATTATGTACGATGTTTATATACATATACAATGAGCTAATTAAGAAAACTAAATAAGGAAAGAATCGAAAGATATTCTATCATATTCCTACATATCTGCTAAGCTACGTACACTACACCTAAACATGTCTATATTCATTCTGTAACACCTTTACTACTATTGTATGAATAATAAAAGAACCAATAGAATGATCTGAATTGTGGTCCACCTTCTAAGTTGCTCGGACTCAAGTGCAGGTGTCCAATACGGGTGATCAAGAGGTTGGATCCATCATGGTCTAAATTTAAGATTCGAGGGTACTGATACGGGTGTTGGGATTTGGAAAAAATAATTCAAATATCTAAAAATAGATTTTTATGTCTAAATTATGAGACATTATATAGAAAATTTACAAGGTTTTATGAGGAAAAATCATTGAATGAGAGGAGAATTTGAGAAGGTGATATAAGGAAAAGGATTGACATAGGAATTTTTCTATACAAGGTACTCTATTTTCTTCAATTTCACCTTAGCTTTAGTTTTGATTATAGAAATCATTGTATCTATCCCGAATTTCTTCGTTGATTTTAGTCATAAGTATCAAAAATCAGTTTACCAAATCCGGTACGGATCTTACAGCATCACCCATGCTGTGTCGACACGGGTGCGGCACCAAAAGTGAAGAGTCTAAGCAACTTAGTCCATCATGCATTTTGATTTATTAAATGATATGTTTATATTTTTTAACATCACATGGACAAAATTAATGACAATCAATGAAAGGGAGACGTAAGTTGATTCTTCGGAAGAATGGGAAGCGAAACACTATGTCGTGACGGGGGACGAAAAAAGAAACAGCTACGAAGAAAAGAATTAGAGTTTTTAATGCTTCTCCACTCTCAGTGAGATGCACCAACCTCGGATGCTTTACTCCTAATAACACAAGGTCCGAAACGAAACTTAACATGGGTCTCCGTTAAGAACGGAGATGATATACATTTTACACGGCACTATTGATATAAATAGTATTATTAACAGTGGAAAGAAAAATTCCCGCATACAAGAGGTATACCAAAAGAACAGAAATTACATCAAAACATGATTCTCTACAAAAACAACCCGATCCTCTATACAAGTAGGAATATTCAGGGTGCACCGAAAAGCAATGAGAGAAAGTAGGTTATTCCTTAAATGTGGAAAATCATATTCGATCACCCCAAAAGTTCTCCTATTTCTTTCTCTCCATACGATTATCGGCTTATATAATGCCACTAGGCATTTGATATAAACATTGCACAATGATTCAAACACTTTGTCATTAGTCATGTATTTCTACCTTGATGGAATCGATGAAATTCTTGTACGGATGCTGAATCATTGATGACACTATTGCTAAATCATCAAAGAACTAATTCTGAATTTAAGGGACATGTCTAAACTCAATCTTCAATCTTCATTAGTTTTCCACATAACTCCTTTACACAATGCAAATATGGCAATATCTTGACAGTACTAATGATATGTTCTCCATAATGATAACACAAACATGGAATTCTAACTTCTCTCACCAGATGCCAAGATCCTTAGCAACATAGTAATAGCCTTTTTCCACTTTTTTTTTTTTTTTTTTGATCAGGCCACAAACCTATCTATACCAGTAAACAAATAACCTTTTTCCACTTATAAATCATTGTCCTAAATAACTCCAAGGTCATTTGTTGTTAATACTTCAGAGCTAATGTAACCACTAAATACTTGATGTTTTTTGGGTCACTAATAATAAAATCCAAAAATAAATAAAGATCATCTAATATGACATATGAGCCAAGCGTCTATCAGAAACAATTTCTCTACCTTCCAAGGTAGGGGTAAGGTCTGAGTACACACTACCGCTCCAGACCCCACTTGTAGGATTACACTGGCTATGTTATTGTTATTGTATCAAATATGAAGTATCTTAATAGCAACAGCACCCAAGGTGTGCCTAGAGATCATTGAAGTGGGTTAAGAACTATCAGTTCTCAAGATCAAATCCCTGCAGAGGTAAAAAAAACTAGATGATTACTTCATATTTGTCCAAGCCGATACCAGTGCTGGTAGGAGGTCACACGTACCCTTAGAATTAGTTGAGGTATGCAAGTTGGCCAAAAACCATGGTTATAATAAAAAAAAATATGTTAATTACAATTATTACCGGGGAAATCGCCTTGCTGTACAACTAGACCACTTACTTTAAATAAAATAGGGCTAACCATAAGTTAGCACTTTATATGAATGGTTGGAGCAATGAGGGAAACGAAACGACACTTCTGATAGTACCAGCGAGTGTTGGGTAAAATCATACTTGTCATGAAAAGTTGAACCGGTATTATGAAGAGGTTGGTACCCAAAATTTTTGCTAGCTCAGTCATCTAAATAAATTGGACAGCGTAAAGTACGATCTTGGTAGTGATTCGATTAGTTTTGATAAATAAAAGAAGAATCGGTAGAAATTCTTGTCCGGAAAAGCTGTTTGTGATTGCTATGTACATGTCCCGTTATTTGATTCATTGCAAGATCACATGGAATTTCAATTAAAATGCATTTAACATATTGAAAGGCCAACATTTGGTACATCATGCATAATCGGAGTCGTCTCGAAGACTAGTGCTTGTGAGGCCAACTTCAAGATGCAAATAGTACCTAGCAATCTTCAATGAGGTGTAGATGTTAAGGCTTATAAGAGGAGTATATAATCGGATTTACCCACATTATCACATCAGCAAATAAATTTTCAAGCAGTTGAACAAGCTCAAATAAGAAATTGCATGATGATGTGGGGATCTGGGTAAAAGCAAAGAAAACCCAAGAGTTATGCTACTAGATTGAATCAGGGTGCTAAAAGATTTCTCTTAAAGTTGCTTTTAGTTAATGACTAGGCTTTAAGGCTAACCTAGATATGCACCTTTTTTTTTTTAATCCACCAGGAGTTGGATTTAATTGATAACCTACAGATGCATATTATAAATAGTGATCTTCAACTGGGCCTAGAAGGATGTTAAGGTTTACAATCAAAGAAGATTTCATTTTTGCTTGACAACAGGAATGTATTTATTTATTCTTGATAGCAAAAATTTAGCAAACCAATGGGCTAGAGCTCCTTTGATATAATAGGGAATAAATTTAAATTTAAAAGATTGAATTGTAGTACCTAGGTATCCCGTGGAATTAGTTGAGGTGCGCCAAAGCTATCCGCACTCCACGGTTTTCAAGAAAAAAAAGATTGAATTGCAGTCCACCTGTCTTAGTTAGATAGTAAGAAGTATAGGCTGAAAAAGACCAACAAATGTCGATTAACCGGATAATTTTAGCCTAACATGATGAACGGCGTTCACCCTTTATCTCCTTATCTTCGTCGAATATTACGAATCTTACAATTCATTACCACCCAAAAGGCCACACTCTTGGGTGCTAATCTCATCATTTTTGTTACTTGATGATAGTGAGGAAACCCATAATCTGTATGAGTATTTGTGTATTGCCTGGTGAAGAGAGTACAGAAGAGCCTCTCAACAAGGGAAGCACAAAATACCCTGTCAAGTCCAAACTCCAGAGCTCCACATCAAAGACATAAATAACAGAAGGAGGTGTCCTTTCATGGTCGCTTACATACTGGTAGCTAATGTTAAGACGTCACAAGATTGGTCATAACTATTGTTCTATATTAACTTATGTGCGCACCCAAGGGTGTGGCCTAGTGGTCAATGAAGTGGGTTGAGCACCATGAGGTCTCGGGTTCCCATATATTCCTGGTGGGAGGTGATAGGTATACAATGGAATTAGTGGAGGTGCACGCAAGCGGACCCGGACACCACAATTATCAAAAAATAAAAACTATTAACTTATGTGATTCAACAATTAAACGGAACAGTTGAAAGCCAAATCACATACTCCTTCCGTCCAACAATAATTGTCCACTATTGACTTGGCACACAACTTAAGAAACAATAAATGATAAGGGTAATTTTACTATATTACCCTTTGAATATAATAAATTTAGTGTTTTGGGAAATGCATTGCATTATGAATAGCATTTAGTACTAAGGGTAAAATAGGTACAAATGGGTAAATTATCCATTGGTTTTCCAAACTGAACCAATATTGTTGGACATCTATATTTAGTATAGTGGACAAGTAAAGATGAACGGAGGGAGTAGTAGTTTTTGCTTTAGGACTGCATGACTCACAATGTTCGAACTTCGAATCAGCCAAAGAAAAAGCCCTATTCTAAAAATATCATACTTAATTACAAACTCGTGTGCCGCACATTTTTAAAGTACAACAAGTACAAAACACTGGCGACTATGGTTAGAAAAAGGAGCACGAAGTATAATTTCCTTGCAAAAACAAAACATAGTGAAGTAATTACTTAGGAGGCTAAGTTCTCATTTATTCTTCAAACAAGGATTATCCATCTCTGAGATACAAAGAACCACCATCAGTTCACCACTATAGGTTATATCCAGATGCACAACTAAATTGAAAATTCAGCTTGTGCCTGGAAAACTGAAGTCGGGAACAAAAATCCCAAAATAAAAATAGAACCGAAAATAACTTTTCACCATCTCCCACTGCCCCTCCCCAAAAACTCATGGTAGGGAGGTTCTTAATGGAAACAATAATCGCGACATAAGTTAGTTTCTTTCCTGTCAAAAGCATAAGATCTTTCATCTTCAGACTATCTTTTCATCTTCAAATTGATTAGCAAAGCACTGTAGCCAATGAATAGTTCACAAAGTGAGACTGATATTAACAAATCAAATTGATTAAGTTTGGACACTCCGAGAACTTGAACAATGTTGCTTTTAGACATGATCATAATACATCTGCCGTCTCTAGATTGATCGGGTGCAACCAGCAGCCAATAATCTATGACGAACTTCTTCAGTAAATTCTAAATACTAGAAATGAGAGAATTTGATGTACTAAATACTGAAATCTCATGTAACTGAAATATTAGACTGCTACATGATTATACATACTTGAAATAGGTGATGATCGGGGATGCTTTGAAATCAAAGATGTCAGCCATCCCTCTACATCTCGTTTTGCACGCCACTTTGTTTCAGAATTTATGGTAATTGTATGCCCAAAAGCATCCAAATAATCCTCTGAGACAATATATACAATGTGCCCTAAACTTTTTTCAGTACCCACCACGGCAAGTAACTCCGCTAATGAATCCTTCAAGAAGTAGTGCACAACACAACGGCCCTTCTCCCGAGAAACAATGCTTTCTTCCCAAGAAATAAATACATGATTATCTGTATCCATCCTGATGCTACAAAGAAACCATTCGTATTAATCGAAAACAGCCTAGTTTTTAAACACCCTCATACAGAAACATAAACAAATCATTTTAGGTAACAATCATTTTGGAAAAACAATCCACAGCAGTCTCGAACAAGAAGTAACGGAAGTACAAGATAAAACAGATAGTAACAAAACAGTAACAACAACTGATAGTAACATAACAGAACTGCAACAAACAACCCGATAATCGAGGGCACAAGGAACAAAAATAGTAACAGAAATCGAAGGACAAGAATCTACATGATTGGACAGCAAGAGTCATGGAGCAAGCTAATCCTCCTAAGTTCTGTTACAGTTTAGGACCCAGTCGAACAAAAAGAAATGATTGTAACTAAGAACATCAGACACAAAGAACAGTTTTCTAAAACGATTAGCTCCTGATGTGTTAGGATATACTATTAACCATGTTGGTTTAAGTCATAGTATTATTTTACATCCCATGTAAAGACAATTTATTTCATCTTCTTAATTTAATAAAGTCTTTATTTAAATAAATCATTGTGTTGACATGTGTGTCCTTAACTTATATAGTATGCAATTTTATGCATGGAGTTATTTAACTCATGCATGGAAGATTAAAATTGTCGGTTCTTATAAGTTATAAATTAAAGTTCACAATCAAAGATGAAGTAGGACAAACATCTTGATGATTGTAGCACAAGATTAAAATATAATTTGATCTTAATTATGGGAGTGGTAATATTCCAACTTCTTGTGCTAGTACATTTCGTATGTATTGAACGGACCAAGTAGAGACGTTTTGTTTATATTCTGAATATTAATAAACAACTTCTCTAGTCCATTACATGTACTTATACTCTTAATCTTGATATAATTATTATGATCTATGTAGTTTGATTTATTATTTTAATCTATTAAAAGGTGAGACTCTATTGAGAGTCAATATATTCCTAATAGATTGGATAATGACAAATCACTTAGTGAAATAATAATTAGTTGATAGAACCATGTCTCGGACTTGAGATAGAAGACACCCCTATATGATTGCTTATAAGTTTTCACGTGTAAACCCTGCAGGTGGATTTAGTATCCGTCACGTGAAATAAGTTAAGCATAGTAATATAGGATTGAGTTAGTCAATAAATTGAATTTTTCAGAAAAATTTGATTTAATTGATTGGTGTCGGTAATTCTAACATGGGGAGTTAAATAAGATGTAATGGTAGATTTCGAAGTTAATATCGAGGAGTGCAATTACAGATTTTTAGTGGAATGATTTGTAATTTATTATGATATGATAATTCATTCATTTGCGAATTAATATCATGATTGGAAGCCTCAGTTAATAAATCTGCGGTCCCTGCTACGCCTGATTAACTAAACGTTTTTTAAAAGAAAAGGATTTTGTGGAAGAAGTGATATTGTTTTACTAGTCTTCTATAAGGAATGAATGTGACTTAATGTGACTTAATACCAATAAATAAAGAGCTGAAAACATTTTGTGCTTAATGGATTATTAAAGCTGAAAAACGTTTTCAGCTCATTAGTGATATTAAGGTGACATAAGAGCTGAAAACGTTTTGTGCTTAATGGATTATTAAGGCTAAAAAACGTTTTCAGCTCATTAGTGGCATTAAGGTGACATAATAGCTGAAAACCGTTCTGCCCTTTCCTCTACCTTCTTCAATGGGGTTATAGGATTAAATAGGGGCTGGGTTTTCAGTAGAGCATTCATTCGTTTTTATCCTTAGTAAATCAGAAAACTTGTCCACACAAGTATTGTTTAGAAAAGGTTATTCAGGTAGTAGCAGAAGGCAGCAGACCTGGAGAGCAAGGATCTAAACATCATTTGTGAAAGCTTCAAGAGGTATGTAGTTTTTCATGAATTTTGGTTTTTATTTTACATTATCATGTTGACATGTAAGTTTGTGATCCCTTGTTTATGCTTCCGCTGCGTTTGTGATTTATGCATTCTAGCACTGATGATCATATAAACAATGAAAAAACAGCATCAAACCACAACCCTAAATGAAAAACAGAGAGAATCTTGCTTAATCCAAAGATAAACTAACCTTAATTCCAGAAAACTCTCAATACAACTCAGCTGTAAAGAACAGATTTTTTTTTCAAGATTACCAACGAAGGATCAAATTTACAATGAAAAGTGAAATGGGGTTTGCTGATTTTCAAAGATTAACCATGTACAAGAACAAAAACATACTACACTGAACCAGCATTTATCAGACAACAAGTGATCACACTTACAACAAATAGCTTAGGGTTGGAAAAGGAAACAAGCAACCAAAAAAGAATCCGGAATTCAAGAAAAAAAAGCTAAGCACGTAACTCACCCTCAAGATAGCAAAAGTTTGTTGCTTTACGGAGAAAGAGCTGGAGAAAAAACCCAGAGAATGCTGAGTTGGGCTTTTTGTTCTGCAAGCGGTGATGGTTAGGGAAATGGAAAGAGTAAAGAGTAAAAGAACAAAAAAGAATATGGGGGAGAAGTAAGAAAAAGCCAAATGTCATTGCCAACACAAGCAAAAGGTTGAGCTTTTCGTTTTTTGTTTGAACTTCTTTATGCAGCTATGACATGTGGTAGCAACAAGAGGGAAGAAACACAAAACTTAAGCTTTTGAGTTTTTGGCCTTTACGCTAAACAAAATTCAGAAAATATTTTTTCTGAATTTTGAGTTTCTGAATACAATTTTACATATTTATTAATTAAGTTTCAGAGAGTGTTTGGCTAAGTTTATAAGCTAGACAAATTGGCTTGTAAGTACCTTTTGGCTTATTTGCGTAACTGCTAATATGCCAAAATCAGTATAAACACACGAGCCAGTCACCCCTAACTTATGGCTTTTCAGTAAAAACACATAAACACTTTTAGTTTGACCTAGACAATTACTAACCTCTAACATCCTCTCCATTCAATATTCATTGTTCATCATTTTACTTACAAAGATACTTTTAAATTTATTGTATAATATTTTATTAAAAGAATTAAGGGGTTTTACTCGTATTCATGATAAAATTCATACAACTATTCTATAGCTCCTGTAATTAAAAACAAAATCTAGTATTTTCAAATTACACAAGTAAAACTCTAGAAGGATGACTATTTGTTCAAAGATATGATAGAAAGCATGAAAATATCTATATGGTGTCCTTTTTCAAATTTTGTGATTGTTTCTTAAGATTCTGTTAGCGGGAAAAAATTCCACCTTTTGGTTATGGCAAGGACAAAAAACAGCCCAACTATTAACAGAGGGAAAAAGTGCTCCTTGGCAGAAAGTACAGGAACAATTTTGACCCTTTTCCCGTAATTTGAAGTGTAAGCCACAGAGTCAAAAGATAAAAACAAAATTGCAGCCCTAAGATGAACCAACTATTTACAAACAAAACAATTGCGATAGTGGTAAAAGTTTAAGAGCATTTTGTCAATATCGGAAGTGTAAAATATACAGTTTGGGGTTTGTTTAAAACAATCGATTAAAATGTAAAATACTTATCTACATTTTTCAAGAGAAAAACAAGTCTGGTTAAATTGTAAGAACATATTGCTCATCTTCTAAAATAATTTAAAAAAAAATGGGAATAGTGTTTTTCAAGAAAAAAGGAGTCTGAAAAACGGGTGTCGACATTTTTGGAGAGTCAGAGTAACATAGCAAACACATACTTAGAGACAACTTCATAAAGCTACAACTATTATACATATCCGGTTAGAAAGAGTGTACAACAAAAGAGTGTTGCCAATTTGTAAAACACATACATACAGTAACCAGAAGAGTGCTTGCCTATAGTTCTGTAAGATGCCTTTTCCATGTTTTATTATTGTCAAAGACCTATACATTTACAAAGGCAAATCGAGCATTGTTGAGAGTTACTTACAAGTCAAAAATTCACCCATAGTTCCAAAAGCACTTCACCATTATCTTAAAAAACTGACTCCTAGACAAAAGCGTTATCACTTGTAGAATTATCTGAATTAGTACTCCATATCTGCAAGAAAATCATTTCAACATCGCTTTTTCAGTTTAAGCATGTCCTTTCTTGCTTCTCCGCTGAGTGTTTAGAAGTCGACGCCATTTTGTTGTGTTCAGGTGTCACAAGCATGGGAGCCGTCAGATTTTCGCAGTTCCCTGGCTCTTTGATATTGCACTTGGATACATCAGTCAAACTCGAGCTTATGAACGATTTTACGTCTTTCTTTCCCTTAACTTCAAGCCATTTGTCATCTATCCAATCTCTTGAAATCCTCACGTTTATCCTTTTAATCTCCAATATTTTGTTCTCACCTATTATAAAAGAAAAAGAACACTTCAGTACATCAAGCCATGACCAACATCAAAAAGAAAAAAAAAAGGAAGCCTGGTGCACTAAAACTCAGGCTATGCAGGGGGTCCGGGCAAGGGCTGGACCACAAAGGTCTATTGTACACAGCCTTACCTTGCATTTCTGCAAGAGGTTGTTTTCACGGCTTGAACTCTTGACCTTCTGGTCACATGACAACAACTTTACCAGTTACTTCAAGGCTCCCATTCCCATGACCAACATAGATCGTTCAAAAGTCTGGACAACAAATTAACCGGAAGCTAGGCCCTACTGTCTAAAACTTTTTCCACTGCGGTGTTAGAAAGCCAATTCATGACAATGTGGAGCATAGACATATGATTTCAAGTAAGAACTAAAAAAAATTAGAGACTCCAATTTTACATCCATCGATTGTTGAGTTTGTCCTTATGAGAAGTTGCTATGCGTCAATAGATAATCAAGAATCCTCCTTTTATTCCTAGTTTTCTATTTCTATTTTAGCCAGTGGTATGTTGTAGTTGTTTTTTTGGATACTTTTTGGAGCTGTTATATCTTACCAGGGAAGTAAACGTGAAGATGACCGCTTCCAAAGACATCATATTCCACAACGACACCTTCCCACCACCCGTCCGACAACCAAGCATCTACTGCAGCTCCTACTTCAATAGAATAGTCAGAAGAATCCACCAGAGGCCGGGGCCGAACTGTAAGGCGTCCTGTGCATCTCATGCCCAATTTATCAGGGCCTGCAACTCTGTAGGAAGGAATCCATTCCTATAAATCAAGCGAAGGTGATGAGGAAACAGGGTGAAGGGAGAACAGACAAATCAATATATGTAAGTAGATAATAAGTTATAGTATACAAACTTAAGTTATAGTCGCTTAAGGTACCTCGAGCTTTTCAGGACCGTCACAATCCAGGATGTCATCATACTGAACTTTCAGACGTTTTTGTGATACCTGTAAGACCTTACACCTGAACCAGCAGCCTCTCATGCCACTATCCTGGCAAAGAACCTCTATGTTGTCACCAATTTCAAAAGACAGCTTACGTTGAGGCTCAACAAGCTGAATTCCAGCCAGTCCACTACTTGGAAATTTTATTTTTAACTTCGGGTAATTTTGTAGCTTGGCTGTTGCTATCTGCTTACTAGCCATTAACACACTTCTCTTCTCACTTCCCGGGGTATCTACAAGATAAGGAAAGTCAAATTTACTATAATTCAACAAAGTTCAGCTGCCTGGCCTACATTTCCTTAAACAAAATCTACTCTAAATAGGCTAGTACTTAATTGGGATCGTACTTAAAGGTACATGAACATCAAAGCTCAACAGTAAATATAAACCAATGTCAATTAAAAGCAAACAATACATAGGAAGTTCAAAAGTGCATACATAGGAAGTTCAAAAGTGCATCAACATTAATAAGATTACAAAAACATGCATGACATTAAGGATCACATAGATGCATAAGAGGAAAATGAAAAAGGGAAGAAAAAGATAAAAAGAAGATCCAAACTGCATACAGCACATTCAACACAATAGATCTTTGCAACATCGAGACATAAAACAAAAGAGAAAAGGTTTATTGTTCAAGTGAAATTCTAAAACGGTGTAAGAAACAAAGGGCAGACTCGTAATGAACAACTAGGTCTATTAAAGATTCGACCCTATTTAGAAAATGCAACAGTTCACAGCGAGACAGCAGCAAGATCTCAATCATACATTTACTGACCTCATTATGATAACCTTTTTTAGAAGGATTACTTCATTATTCGTTTAACCCTATTTAACACCCCCCCATTGCAACAACAACATATTCAGGGTAATCCCACATCGCCTTTGACTCTTCCTAGTAGAGATAGAGAGACTGTTTCCAATAGACCCTCAGCCCACTTGCCCCCACCGCCCAACTTAAGGGCCAATTGACCTTCTCTTTCCCGAAGGAAGCATTGCACCTCCAGGATTATTTCCTTGCATTTAGCCACTTTCTCGTTCAGGATGAAAGTTGAAAAGAGGTGAGACTGCGCCCTTGTACATTAGAGCAAGGATGCCATCAGCTTTATGCGAAACCCACACAAAAGATTTATTAGTGCTATCAAGAAAAAGAACGGAGAATAGCATCAACACCATACATGCTTCATCAGTTATCTCGCCTATCAATTAGAGCAAGAACTGATTAAGCAAAAGGTCGACAACTGTAAACTCCCTTTCCCTTTTCTGTCAATGAGTTAAAATTGATTGCATCAGGAAAAAGAAAGATATACATTCTAGACTTTTATCAGGGAAAAAAGGACGGCATAGATGTAGAAGGAAACTTTTACCTCGATCTCACCGCAAACACTAATAAAACTCTCAATACAACTCAGCTACAAAGAACAAATTTCAAGGTTACCAACCAAGGACCAAAATCAGAATGAAAAACAACAATGAAGCCTAAATCCACGTGAAAACGAAATGGGGTTTTGTGATTTTCAAAGATTAGCCATGTACAAGAACAAAAACATACAACAATGAACCAGCATTGATCAGACAACAAGTGATCACACTTACAAATAGCTTTGGGTTGGAAAAGGAAACAAGCAACAAAAAAAGAACCCGAAATTCAAGAAAACCAAGATAAGCACGTAACTAGTAAATCACCTCAAAAATAGCAAAAGTTTCTTGCTTTATGGAGAAAGAGAGCAGAAACAGCTATAGAAAAAAGGCAGAGAATGCTGAGTTGGACTTTTTGTTCTGCAAGAGGTGATGGTTAGGGAAAAGATAGAGTAAAGAGCAAAAGAACAAGAAAAGAAGATGGGAGCGAAGGGAGAAAAAGCCAAATGTCATTGCCAACACAAGCAAAAGGTTGAGCATTGGGTTTTTGTTTGAACTTCTTAGTAGGGGTGTTCACGGTTTGGTTAAAAATCAAACCAAACCTATTGAAAAAACGGACATTTGGTTTGGTTTGATTGGTTTTCAATTTTAAAAACCGACAATTTTGGTTTGATTTTGGTATTACTAAAAAAACTGAAAAAATAACCAAACTGAACCGATAAATTATGTTTTTATAATTATTTGTTGAAGACAAAACGTGGGAAGCGAGGTTGAGATGGTTCGGACATGTGATAAGAAGATGCACGGATACGCCAGTGCGGAGGTGTGAGAAGTTGGATATGGATGGATTTAGGAGAGGTTGAGGTAGACCAAAGAAGTATTAGAAAGAGGTGATTAGACAGGACATGGCGTAGTTGTAGCTTACCGAGGACACGACCTTAGATAGGAAAGTGTGGAGGACATGAATTAGGATAGAAGGCTAGTGGGTAGTAGTACGTCCATACTAGTATGTGGGAGTGCATTGTCTTGTTGCCCTTTCTAGTAGTCGTAGGACTACTCATGCAGTTTCTTGTTCTTCAATTTCTGTTTCTATCTATTATTTTCGGGTAGCTCGAGTGGAGTATTATTTTGTTATAGTACTTGTTCTTTTACTATTTGTTGTTTTTGAAACTATCTATTGACTTTTGTACTTCCATTACATCTTTTTAGACTGTTTTTGTCTTGAGCCGGGAGTCTATCTAAAACAGTCTCTATACCTCATCTCTGAGGTAGACGTACGGTCGATGTACATTCTACCCTTCGTAGACCCCACTTTGTGGGACTAGACTGGGTATGTTGTTAAATTTTTTTATTATTTAAACATATGATAGTAGTTTTTCATAAATAATTATAAATATTTTATAACTTTTAATCATTAATTTGATTTTAGTCTAGATATGCACATGCTCTATAACACTTTCAAATTTCATTTCTTAAAAAATATGCACAATCCAACACTCTTAAAGTCTAATTGTTGCATGTAGTTGTCGTGTATTGCCAATTTTAATTTTTCCTTGCTAACACATTCATCTACTCTTCAATGACGTGCTCCTTTGATATTTGAAAGGTTCATCATTCTATTTAAAGTTGTATATTGCTTTTGTGAATGTTAAGTGGAAGAACCTCTACAATTATGCAACTTAAACATGCTAAAGTTTCGAAATAGCATTGAAAAATAATAGAAGATTTAGATACATTCAGCCTGTGATAGTAGAGAGACATTTGTTGATTCATAATGTTCATTTAAAATAGTTATCTCATGCGTATGCTTTTATACTATTATCAATTTATCGTTAGCTAATTATAAACTGAAAAACCGAACCAAACCAAACCGATGGTTCTTTTTTTATTTGGTTTGATTTGATTTTAGAAATTTAAAAACCGAGTAAATTGGTTTGGTTATGGTTTTAATCAAAAATGGATCAAAAATGAATAGTTATAGTGAAAGTTATTTAAGAGAAAGAGAATTGTTTGTTCCTATTTAACTTTGTTTCCATTTCTAGAGAGAAGGAATATTATTGATGGTTGAAGTCAAATTTCATAGAAAATTTCTTGTTTGTATTATGGTTATCTCGTGAGATTTCATTAGTTGACTATAGCTCAAAACGCAAATGATCACTGAACATCCTTGTCCATTGTTTTTTTTCTTTCTTCACCCTTCCCTAATTGCTAGCATTTCGCCAACAACTCAATAAGGATGCATGATATTACTTCACTCGTAGTCAGGATAAAATTCATATAACTATTATATAGCTTCTGTAATCAAAAATAAAAATCTAGTATCCTAGAATTTTAAATTACACAAGTAAAACTCTAGAACGATGACTACTTTTTCAAAGACATGATAAAAAGCATGAAAATATAGATATGACGTCCTTATTTTTCGATAGTTTCTTAAGATGCCGTTAGCGGGGAAAATGCCACCTTTTGGTAATGGCAAGGCCAAAAAACAATCTAACTATTAACGGAGGGCAAAAGTGCTCCTCGGCGAAGAGTGCAGGCACAATTTTACCCTTTTTTCCGTAGTTTGAATTACAAGCCACAGAGAATCCTACTTTACATCCATTGGCTGTTGTGTTGTTCATCTTTGGTAAACTTACCAATGGCTATAGATCATCTCTTTTTTTATTGTTGTTAAGAAAGAAGTAAATTACATTCGTAGATGCTGAACATGTTGTGCCCCATTGACTAAGAAAGGGGCGGACACAGCAGCTACATGGACCTCTTCCTTTCAGTTGTTGCCAGCGCCTTCCCGGGCTCATTACGAGATCTTCGAACATATTCGAGGGTTCAATGTTACTATTTTAACTTCGGCCAACACACAAGATGAGACTTGACCACCGTGGAGCGGCTTTTTGCAAAAAGATGGTGTGCAAACCTCTTGAATGTAGGGTCGTCGACCATGGTCCAGTAATAGACCTGTCCGCTCTGGAAGGGGTTGAGAATCTATATCTTTAGATCAAAGAAGGGTCTAGTTGTTGGAATAATGGTATCCATTGCTATTTGAGCCCTTGTTGTTAGTAAAATTGGTGAATTAAACGAAGGTCCGGAAAGAGAGGGATTTGAACCCTCGGTAAACAAAAGCCTACATAGCAGTTCCAATGCTACTCCTTGAACCACTCGGCCATCTCTCCTACATAATGACGGCATTGATTGATAGATTTCTCGAAACAAACGAAAAGGAAACGAAAGATGAAACATAAATCATGGACCAACTAAGAATTAGTGAGACTCCCTTTCTTTTGATATCCTGCGTCATTTGACGACTCAGTGCATGGAAGTCACGAGTCCATTGGCATAGGCTTAGGCCTATGTTGTAAGTGGGCAGTCTTTGGCAGGCAGCATCAACCGATAAGCAAAAATTCGCCTTTTATTCCTTGTTTTCTATTTAATTTTTTAGTTTTTTTGGGTGCTCTTTGAGACTGTTATTTTGTACTAGGGAAGTAAACATGAAGATGAGCTCTTCCACAGAAATTTAATTCAGCAACGACACCTTCCCACCAGTCACACCACCAAGCATCAACTGCAGCTACTACTTCAAAAAATAGTCAGAAGAATCCTCCAGAGGCCGGGCCGAATTGCGAGGCGTCCTGTGCATCTCATGCGCAATTTATTAGAGCCTGCAATTCTGCAGGACGGAACCCATTCCTATAATCAAGAAAAGGTGATGAGGTGAGAGGGACGGACAAGTCAATATATGTAAGTAGATAATAAGTTATATATAAATTTTAAGGCAAATCGAGCACAGGTGAGAGTTGCAAGTCAAAAAATTTACCCACAGTGCCAAAAGCATTTTCACCAGTATCAAAGAAACTGGCGACTCCTAGACGCCAGCATTGTCACTTGTAGAATTGTCTGAAATCATTTCTCCTTACCTGCAAGAAAATCATTAGACCATCGTTTTTTCAGTTTAAGCATGTCAGCGGCTTGCTTCTCCGCCAAGTGTTCAGAAGTTGACGTCATTTTGTTGTCTTCAGGAGCCACAAGCTTGGGATCCATCTGATTTTCGCAGTTCCCTGGTTCTTTGATACTGCACTTGGACACATCAGTTAAACTCGAGCTTATGAAAGACTTGATGTCTTTCTTTCCCTTAACTTCAACCCATTTGTTGTCTATTCAATCTCTTGAAATCCTCACGTTCTTCCTTTGAATCTCCAACAATCTGTTCTCGCCTATTATCAAGAAAATAACACCTTGGGGGATCAGGCCATGACCAACATTGAACATTCAAAATTCTGACTACAAATTAGCCAGAAGCTAGGCATGCTGTTTTAAACTTTTTCCAATGCTGAGTTAGAGAGCCAATTTATGACAACACTGAGCTTAGACATATGATTTCAAGAGAGAATTGAAATTAACTATAGAATCTAATTTTAATGCATTGGCTGTTGAGTTATCCTTAAAGTTGCTATGCATCAACCAAAAAGCAAGAACTATCCTTTTATTCCTTATTTTCTATTTCTATTTTAACTTTTTGGGTGCTCTTTGGGGCTGTTATTTCTTACCAGGGAAGAAAATCTGAAGATGACCGCTTCCATAGACATCAAATGCAGCAACAACACCTTCCCACCACCCGTCAGACCACCAAGCATCAACTGCAGCTCCTACTTCAAACGAATAGTCAGAAGAATCCTCCGGAGGCCGGGGAAGAATCTTGAGGCGTCCTATGCATCTCATGCCCAATTTATCAGAGTCTGCAACTCTGTAGAAGGGAACCCATTCCTATAAATCAAGAAAAGTCAATATATGTAGGTAAATCATAAGTTATAGTACATAAACTTAGAGTTATAGTTGCAGTGATTTAAGGTACCTCAAGCTTGTCAGGACCATCACAATACTGAATGTCATCATATTGAACTTTCAGACGTTTTCTGATACCTTTAAGACCTTACACTGGAACCAGCAGCCTCTCATGCCACTATCGTGGCAAAGAACCTCTAAGTTGTCACCAACTTCAAAAGACAGCTTATATTGATGCTCAACAAGCTGAATTCCAGCCGTTCCTCTACATGGAAATTTTATTCTTAATTTCATCGAGTTGGTGGCTTGGCTTTTGCTATCTGGTTACCAGGAATTGACTTTCTCATACCAGAATGCCGACTCTCACTGACACTTCTACTCCCCCTAGGCCCTTGCCTTGTCGGATCTTCTCGGGTTATATCTTTTACTTCATACAACATATGACCCTTTGACTTAAGCTGGGCTTGTTGACTGCGTAACATGGTAAATATCGTTTGATTATCGTACCATCCAATTCACTTAGAGAGAATGGCATGACCTAATTGTTTCTGAATTTGAGCATGAGGCGTGATAATTACTTCTGTAAAGTCCCTCAAGCTGAGGAATCACACTGGACTTCCTGAAAATGTTGAAACACACCTTAACTCTTCTCTCCCTTCTTGTTCTCATAAAAATCATCCAAGTAAACTAGGTAGTGACTTTCTTCTTAGGACCTGATTATAGCAAAGGAATTAACCTGTAGAAACCTAAGAGTTACAGGAGGAAGGAAAAGAGATATGAGGTCAAGGAACTGATTAATGCTACAAAGTGCTTGCAGTTATTGTAATTCCATTTGTGCTAAAAGAAGGATAATCCCTAAGTTGCTTGATGCAGGTCCAAGCAGTACCTGACTACAATATATTTGATATTTTTGGTTTCAATTTGCTAGGAAGCTGGCCCTGGAATAGAAATTTTCCGCTTCAGTAACTGTAGTTAAAAAGTTGAAACTAAGGTACCAAAAAAAGTAGATCAACATATTTGAGACCTCATCAGATATGTGACCAGCCATCAAAGCACTCCTTCTCCTTTCACTTGTCGGGATATCTACAAGATAAGAGAAGTCAAATTTCTACTATAGCTTCTATTTATATCAACACAATACCTAGACATAATGAGCTTCTTAATTGTGATAACAAACCAAATTGCGAAGCATGAAGTAAGATTGTTCTGGATCTTCTTAAAATAGCTCATTTAAACCTTCTTTAAGTTATTTAAGATAGAAAATATGTCAACTCACTAGAAAATAAATTTCTCTCAGGATGTTAATGACATCAAAAGAAAAGGAGCTTCCTAGTGAGGTCTCAATTTGTTAATTTGTACGCTAACACAGAGTAAATGTATAATCCATGTGAACTAGAAGAGAGAAAACAAGGAATTGAGAAGAGGAGAAGATGAAATCTTATTGAATGAGTTGTTATCTCACATGATGTACATGAGCTACTTATATACTACTCTTAACCGACTATATCTAAGAGAAATACAGCTGTAAACAGCTAAGACTAAAATATCTAACTATCTCTAACAAACTGGCCACATCAGCAACAATTCCTAACTAACTAATTCTATATTCCGACTGACAGCTCATCAACTAATAGCCATGTGTTTGTCATACTCATACTCCTCAATACCCCCCTTCAAGCTAGGTGGTATGAAGATATTCTGCAAACCTAGCTTGGAAAGAAGATAGGAATGTTGCACAAACCCAAGTCCTTTAGTTAGTAGATCTGCAGGTTGTTCCTTGGTAGATAGGTGCTGCACTAGAACAAGTCCATCCTGAACCTTTTCTCTAATGAAGTGACAATCAATGTCAATGTGTTTTGTACGTTCATGAAACACAGGATTAGCATCAATCTGTATGGCTGCTTTACTATCACAGTATAGAGGAACAGGAAGAGACAAAGGCATATCCAGTTCCCTGAACAAACCAGTGATCCATACAATTTCAGCCACTGTGGAGGCAAGACTTCTATACTCAGCCTCTGCTGAGCTCCTGGATATAGTAGGCTGCTTCTTCGACTTCCAAGAAATTAAAGAGTTGCCAAACTTCACCAAGTAACCTGTAATGGACCTTCTGGTGTTGATGCAAGAACCCCAATCTGCATCACAATAGGCCTGAAGAGTACCATGAGCTTGAGCATCCATGCAAAGACCAAGCCCTGGGGCTTGCTTCACGTACTTCACCACTCGAATAGCTGCATTCATGTGAGTAATCTTTGGGGAATGCATGAACTGACTTAAATGTTGGACAGCAAAAGAGATGCCAGGCCTAGTTATAGTAAGATACAACAGTCGTCCCACTAGTCTTTGATATTCACTAGGATCCAGCAATAAAGAATCAAAAGAATCTCCAATATAAGTGTCAAATTCATGTGTAGTCAGTTTTAAATTCACCTCAACTGGAGTGTTGCTTGGTTTGCAGCTTCCTAAGCCCAGATCAGAAATGAGCTCCAATGCATATTTCCTTTGATGCATGAGGATACCAGTTGAATTTCTAGCAAACTCAATGCCTAAAAAATACCTCAAGTTTCCAAGGTCCTTAATCTTAAAATTTTCTTTAAGAACCTGTTTAGAAGCTTCAATAAGTTCCATGTTGCTTCTAGTAATCAACAAATCATCTACATAGACTAAAATAACCACAATTTCATCTGCAGTCTTCTTGGTCAATAGTGAATAATCTAGGTGGCTTTGCTTAAAACCTGCTGCAACTAGGGCAGTTATTAGCTTCATATTCCATTGTCTTAAAGCTTGTTTAAGTCCATATAAAGACTTCATCAACCTACAAACTTTATTATCACCTCCCTTGGCATACTGAAAACCGTGTGGAAGTGTCATATACACCTCTTCCACTAGATCACCCTGTAAGAAAGCATTATAAACATCCATTTGTTGAATGTTCCAGTCTTTTGATGCAGCCATTGCCAAAACACTTCTAACTGTAACCATCTTAACCACGGGGGAGAAAGTTTCTTGGTAATCCAGCCCTTCCTTTTGATTGTAACCTTTGGCAACTAACCTTGCCTTGAACCTTTCCACTTCTCCACTAGCCTTGTACTTGATCTTATACACCCATTTGCATCCAATTGCTTTCTTACCAGGTGGTAAGGATGTAATCTCCCATGTCTTATTGTCCTCAAGTGCCTGGATCTCTTCTTTCATAGCCTGGATCTATCTACTATCATTAATGGCCTGCTGATATGTTTGTGGCTCAGTATCTACTGACACATTAGCAATGTAGCACTGATAAGGATGTGACAAACCAGAATAGTCAATATTATTTGTGATAGAATACAAACACTGATGAGATCTTTTCCTGGTATCGGTAATGAAATCCTTTTGCCAAAGAGGTAGCCTACTAGTCCTGTTAGATCTCCTTGTCTCAATTGGACATGGTGGCATGTGTGTATTTGTTATAGGTGAAGAGTGTCTTTCTTGAGTAGAAGAAGAATGATCATGTTGGATGGAAGATAGATCATCTAACTCTGTTGAAGGTGAAGAAATTTCTGCAATCTCATCACAATCTGGAAATACAGTGGGATTTGATGTAGATGTAGCTAAGTATGGAGAGGCGTCCCATAGTGGATCAGTATTATCTATAGCTGAGCATGTCTGTAAAGGAAACCTTGTTTCATCAAACACCACATCTCTGCTGATATAAAACATGTGATGTTGAAGGTCATAAAGCTTATAACCTTTCTGAGTGTCTCCATATCCCATCAACACTGACCTTGTAGCTCTTGGACCAAATTTGTCTGATTTGACTAGATTTGTGGCATGACACAGACATCCAATCACTCTCATGTAGGATAAATCAGGTGTTTTCTTGAACATTAACTCAAAAGGTGACTTGTTCTCCAAAACTGTTGAGGGAACTCTATTAATAATGTGAACAGCACTGAGAATGCATTCACCCCAAAACCTGATTGGGAGATGGCCTTGAAACCTTATGGCTCTAGCTGTTTCCAAGATGTGCCGGTGTTTTCTTTCCACTACACCATTTTGTTGAGGTGTATGTGGACAACTTTGATGGATGATCCCATGACTTTTGAACAAATCATAACATTGTGAATTAAAAAACTCACCACCATTATCAGACCTAAACATCTTAACCTTTTGTTCAAACTGAGTATTAACCAACACAAGGAAATGTTTCAAGATAGTACTAACATCAGATTTAAGATGCATCAAAAAAATCCAGGTCCATCTAGAATGGTCATCAACTAATGTAAGAAAATATCTCATTTTATCATGTGTAGCAGCTTTATAGGGCCCCCATACATCTAGATGTACCAATTCAAAGCATTTAGAACTTCTATTGTGACTAGTAGGAAAAGGTAATCTCACTTGTCTTGCCAAAGGACAGACACTACAATTAGGTAAAACAAAAGAGGATTTATTTTTGAACAAATCTAGTTTTCTGAGAACACTCATGGGTATGTGACCTAATCTTTTGTGCCACGTATCTGCATCTTCACTAGTAACAACAGCTGCAAATGAATCTTGTTGTCTGTGCTGCAACTCCTTCTTTGAGTTCAAAATGTATAAACCATCTACTTCTTTACCAATCTCCTTCACTCTCCCAGTGAAGAGATCCTGAAGAACAACATGATCAGGAAAGAAAACAACACAACATTTTAATTCCTTAGTGAGTTGTGATACTAAAAGAAGATTAAATTTGAAATTTGGCACACATAACACATTGTCAACCACATCACCTCCTGGCAAATGTGATTTTCCTGTGTGTGTGATAGTAGCTGAGGCTCCAGTAGGAAGTTGTACTCTTTCTGGGTTAGTGACTGTCAACCCATGATGTAGCAGATGATTATTATTAACCATGTGATTAGTAGCACCACTATCTACTATCCAACCTAGATTCTTGTTCATATCATGAAAACAGGTAGTTCCAACAAAAATACCTGCTATATTGGCACTTGAATCAATTGCAACAGACTTGGGTAGTGCATGAGAGTTTTGAGTGTACTGAGTTGGATGGAACTGTGAAACTGCACCACCCCCAGCTGTATATGACATCCCTCCAGTAGCACCAGGATAATAATGTCCACTATGATTAACAGTTTGTACTCCATTGGTGCCTGCATGATAGTAACCATTTCCACCTCCTACATGCTGCATAAAAGGAACAGGCATCTCATTTCCATTACCTGTAAACTCCATTGGACTACTAGAACCTGCATGACTAGGGTACTGCATCTGTGATGTAGGAGATGTCATAACCGCATTGGCCTTTTTCTTGCCCTTATAGTCTGCAGGGTAGCCTATCAATTGATAACAGATGTCCTGTGTGTGACCTCGCATATGGCAATGTGTACAGTATTTCAATTTGTTCCAATTTCCTCTGCTATGACCTCGCATATCACAGTGATCACAATACATAAAACTTCCTTTAGGGCCAGAATCTTTATATGAGTGACCACCCCTGCCACCAGAACTTTGACCTTTGAATATTTGAGGTCTAAAGACACTACTGCTGTCTAGATTAGCAAACAAAGCAATAGGATCATTCAACTCTCCAAAACCACAGCCTCCACTCAGTGCCCTCTGGCTTTCATCTTGAATTATCAGTGCATAACATTGATTCACACTGGGAGAGGGAGTCATCATTAAAATTTGACTTCGAGCTTGCCCATATCCATCATTTAGACCCATGAGAAATTGCAACAATCTCTGTCGATTCATGCTATCACTATATTCCTTTGATTTTTCACAATCACAACCAATAGGTAGAATAATGGAGTCATACTCATCCCAAAGATCTTTCAACTTTGAATAATACACCAAAACAGGGGAAACACCTTGAACATGTGTAACAATAGCCTTATGAAGATAGAAAATACGTGACATGTTTACCTTATCAAATCGTTCTTGCAAATCTTGCCATACTAGGGTTGCATTTGAACTAAACAAAATACCACTTATTAGGTCCTTACTAACATTGCAGATTAACCATGATAAAACCATGGCATTGCATCGATCCCATTGTAATTTCTCCAATTCATCGTGAAAATCCTCTCGAGTAATGCTTCCATCGATAAAGCCCAATTTATTCTTAGTCAAAAGGTTCAATCGCATAGCACGACTCCACAAGGAGTAGTTTTCCATTCCTGTAAGCTGAATACCAATCTGTACAGCTCCAGGTACATCAGAAGCCGTCAAAAACAGAGGATGATTATGGTCGATCTTCGGCGCCATTGATCTCCTCTAGATTTATCAAGGAATCCAAAAAAAAACTGTAATCGAAGGATGAAATTTCACAGTGATTAAATTATGATTCATTTGCATCCCCCCGACCCTGTAATGAAGACAGTTAACTTAAAAAGGAAGCGCAATTTTTTTACATTTGCTACTATTGTATGAATAATAACAGAACCAAAAGAACGATAAGAATTGCACTCCACCGTCTAATTAGATCGGACTAGGGTGCAGGTGTCTGATACGGGCGCGAATCTAAAGGTCAAATCCTTCATGACCTTAAATAATTCAAAATCTAAATATAGATTTTTACGTCTACATTATGAGACATCATGTAGAAAACTTTCAAGGTTTTATAAGGATAAATTATTGTTTAAGAGAATTCCAGAAGGTGATATAAGGAAAAGGCCTGACATAGAAATTTTTATATACAAGGTACTCCATTTTGTTCAATTTCACCTTAGCTTTTGTTTTGATTATAAAAATCATTGTGTGTATCCTGAATTTCTCTGTTGATTTTGATCAAAGTATCCAAATCAATTTACTAAATCCAGCACGGATCCCACACCATACTCATGTCGTGTCAACACGGGTGCAGCACCGAAAGTGAAGAGTCCAAGCAACTTAATCCACCATGCATAATGATTTATTAAATGAAATGATTATATTTTTTAACACCACATGTAAAATCATGACAATCACTTGATGGGGACCT
Organism: Capsicum rhomboideum; assembly: GCA_031232105.1. Lineage (NCBI taxonomy): Eukaryota > Viridiplantae > Streptophyta > Magnoliopsida > Solanales > Solanaceae > Capsicum > Capsicum rhomboideum. The sequence goes on along the minus strand of CP124715.1, from coordinate 14,487,736 downwards.
CCTATATGAGGTCAAATCAATTAATGTCATGAAGGTCATAACTCAAGCCATAATTGTATTAAAAACAGGTAATGATGCAAATCTCTTGTGCCCTTGTATGCTTTAGAAATAGAGTGCAATAGGTTCTCGGTCCCTATATTGTGCAGGGGTTCCAAATGTCCAAAAGTGATAGGTAGTAGTGTTTCTTGGCACTCATAAGTTCAAAAATTTGTGTATTGGATCCATGAGCAATTGCTTCCAATCCAACTTATTATTGCATGTTTCAATTTCAAAATGTATATTCAATTCAAGCAATTTTCCATTCTAGTCTCCATACACATGTTGACAATCACCCAAATCACAACAAGGCAGACATAAATTGATTCTTTCGAAGAACTGGAAGTGAACACTATGTTGGGATACAGGATGAAAAAAAGAAACCGTTTCAAAGAAAAAGAATTAGGATTCCCAATGCTTCTCGATGCTCAATGAGATGTGCCAACCTCAGGATGTATTACTCTTAATACCACACGGTTCCGAAACGGAGCTTAACATGAGTCTCGGTTTAGAACGGAGATGATATATATACTCATATACATTTTACATGGCACACGATCCATGATTAGTTTCATCTGAGATCGTGATGGAGGACATAGCTTATGATCATCGGCTTATATCATGCCACTAGGCATTTGATTAAGACATTGCACAATGATTTAAACACTTTGTAGTTGGTCATGTATTTCTACCTTGATGGAATCAATGAAATTCTTGTCCGGATATTGATGACAATGTCGCTAAAGCAATGACGAACTCATTCTGAATTTGAGGGACGTGTCTGAACTCACTATTCATTACTTTTCCACATAACTCTTTTACATAGTGCAAATATGGCAATATCTTGACATTTTGATGATCCGTTCTCCAACATGAATTCGTGAAAACATAAATATGGAATTCTAACCTCTCTCATTAGATGCCAAGATCCTTAGCAACATAGTGATAGCCTTTCTTCACTTATAAAATCATTGTCCCAAATAACTCCAATGTCATTTATTTTTAATACTTCAGAGCTAATGTAACCACAAAATACATGATGTTTTTTTTGGTCACTAATAGGAAAATCCAAAAAACTTTTTGAGATCTAATATGAAGTATGAACCAAGGGTCTATCAGAAACAATATCTATACTTTTCATGGTAGGAGTAAGGTCTGTGTACACACTAACCTCTTGAGACACCACTTGTGAGATTACATTGGGTATGTTATTGTTATTGCAACTAATATGATGTATCTTAATTACAACTGCACCCAAGGGTGTGTCTAGCGATCAATGAAGTGGGTTAAGAACCATGACTTTCTCAAGTTCAAATTCCAACAGAGGTAAAAATACTAGGTGATTCTTCATATTTGTCCAATTCTTGGTGGACAAAATCGTCTGGTACTAGTGTTGGCGGGGAGATTGCATGTACCCATGGAATTAGTCGAGGTGAGGAAGTTGGCCCAAACACCATCGGTATAATAAAAATATGCTAATTACAACTATTACTGGGGCATTGCTTTGTTGTGAAACTAGACCACTTACTTTAAATAAAATAGTGCTAACAATAAGTTAATACTTTACGTGGCACGTTAGGAAGAGGTATAAATAGTGATGAGTAGCAATTAAGCATTTGGTTGTTGGGAATTTAATTATGAATCCGTCTAAAATGTAAAAGTGACAAGTTATAAACATAATGAACTTCATTTTCTTACTCTTAATTAGGAAGTACTAGTAAAAAGATTCCCTTTTTTATGATAGTGGTGTCTAGGCCACTTGCACACACCTTGTCTATTCACGGGGTATTTGCTATCTTCTACGAACATGGGTACACAATAACTCTACCCACCAAGTCTTAGACATATACTCCCTCTGTTTCAATTTATATGACAAGCTTTCCTTTTTAGTCAATCCCAAAAAGAATGACTCATCTCTATATTTAGTAATAATTTTACTTTAAAATACTCACTTTACCCTTAATGAAATGATTTACAACCACACAAATATCTATAACTTATTTTAGACCCCAAGTTTCAAAAGTCTTCCTTTCTTTCTTAAACTCTGTGTCAAGTCAAACTACATCACATAAATTGGGATGGAGGGAGTAGAAGAAATCACCAAGGATTTTGCCTACGAGGGGAGAACTTGACACCTCATGATTTTGCTTCCGCTTCATTGACCACTAGGTGCCAGAAATAAGATTTTTGGTGTACTTAGTAATCCAAAGTATGATTTTGAAATCCCTCCCCCCCCCCCCCGGGTCTATATTAACAAATATGTTAGCTAACAATGCGAAATACTATCGAAGCTTTTGATATTACCAGGGAGTGTTGGGTAAAGTCATACTTGTCAAGGAAAAGTTCAACCGGTATTATTAAGAGGCTTGTTACACAAAATTATCACTAGCTTGGTCATTTAAATAATTGGACAGGGTAAAGTACGATCTTAGTGTAGATTCGGATTAGTATGATGAATAAAAGAAGAATCGGTTGAAATTCTCGTGAGGGAAAGTTGTTTGTGATTGTTGTATACATGCCCTTCATTGCAAGATCACATGGACTTCCAATTAAAATGCATTAAACATTGTGAAAGGCCAACATTTGCTACATCATTCACAGAGCCGTCTCGAAAACTAGTGCTTGTAAGGCCAACATCAAGATGCAAATAGTACCAAGTGATCTTCAATGAGATCTAGATGTTAAAGCTTATAACAAAGGAGTATATAATTGGATTATCCACATTACCGCATCTGCATACAAATTTTCAAGTGGTTGAACAAGCTCAAATAAGAAATTGCATGAAGACGTGAAGATAAATCTATGTAAAAACAAGGAAAACCAAAGATTCATGCTAATTGAATCAGGGTGCGAAAGACTGCTCTTAACTATTGCATTAAGTTAAAGACTCAGTTGTTCAGGTGCCTAGAAGAAGTTTAAGGTTTAGAATCGATGAAGATTTTGTTTTTGCTTGACAATAGGGAATGTATATATTTATTCTGGATAGCAAAAATTGAGCAAACCAGCACCCAAGGGTGTGGCCTAGGGGTTCAATGAAGTTGGGTTAAGCATCATGAGGTTTCAGGTTCAATTCCCAACAAAGACAAACACTAGGTGATTTCTTCCCATTTGTTCTAGCCTTGGTGGACAAAGTTACCTGGTACCTGTTGCTGGTAGGAGGTGGAAGGTATCCCGTGGAATTAGTCGAGGTGCACGCAAGCTGGCTCGAACACTATGGTTATCAAAAAAAAAATTGAGCAAACCAATGGGCTAGAGCTCTTTTTATATAAGGGTAACTTACACAAATCTCATAAGTTAAGGAGCCAACAACACTTTTTACCATAACTTTGCGCAATTACATAAAATCCCAAAAATCGTCTTTTGTGATACATAACTTAAGCCTTGATACATATTGGTTGTGATACATTTGAAATTAATCAGTTAATTAAATAAGGAAATAACATAATTGTATTTATTTAGGGGAGTAAATCACGTGAAAACTGTTTAGGCTACTTCATTCCACCTTCTCCCCCAATTAACACCATTAACAATCAGCAACACTCCCTCAATTCCAATTTTCAACAACTTACTGCCGCCATCACCCTCCAACTTGGGTGATAAGGAAACACCCTGCCTTCACCCCCTTCCAACTTTGAAAAAAAAAATCTAACTATTGCAGTGCAGTAACTGATCCACTCAGTCTGTTCATCACCAAAATTCATGAGCTTCATGGCATCTAATAGACAAGATCAACGAACATGATCATATTCCTTTTCTAAATCCTGCTTACAGATCACCCCTTTCTTCTTGTTCCTCAGCAAGTAGTCAGCATTTCCATTAGCTACCATTGCAGCATCAATGATCGGTCTTCTTTCAATAAAGACATTCTGACAAGGTGAAACCAGCTTATCAATTACCTGCTTAAGTCTTTCTGCCTAAAACATTGCAATAATTTTATAGACATTTCCTAACAAAGTGATGGTTCAAAAGTCCTAGCAAGAGTTTTATGTTTACAAATATAGTCCATCGGGGAGATTTAGGCATCCATCTGTATAGTGATACTCCGACCATGCAAATTAATATGCTTATAGCTCAGTTTAATGAATACGTGCAATTTAGGATATCGACCATTGAGTTATGGAGAAGATGATTGTAACACCCCGTACCTTCCCAACCCTACTTTATGATGTTGAATAATTTTTGCTTAGGTGTCGAGAGATATAAGTATGTATTTGGTAATGCTAATGATGAGAAAATTAAAGTTTAGGCACATACATGCGATTAGACCTTCGTAGGAGGTGTTTTGTGATTTCGTGGGGAATTTGTGTAATACCCCGTACATATTCCAACCTCATTTGGTGACTTGGAGTCATGTTTACGTGATGATTAAGATCACTAAGTAAGTATTTTGTAGTGTTTTGATAAGGTATTGGACGATATGCAAGTGTTGGAAAAAGTGGCCGAAAAATTCAGCAAAGTACCAAGACTTGCGCCACTCCCTGTTTCAGGGGGTATGGCGCAAGCCTCTGATTCAGAGGGGTGTCATTTCCTGCGCCACAAGCTTGCTTTGCAGCTAGTGGCGCAAGGCACAAGGATTTTGCCCTTCCGTGCCCGTTTCGCAACGCAATGCTACGTCGATTCTTTTATGGTTTCTTTTGGTTCCTTGGAGTTATTTAAGCATTGTTAAAGCTTCAAATACCTCAATACACTCCTACATACTTCTACATGATCAAACCATGAAACACAAGTAGTTATCAAATTAAGTTCAAGTAAGCCATGGGTGGCTAGAATTCCTATTTTTGCGATTGAGGCTATGAACGTGTATCTCGTAAGTGAATATTATCAAGACATTATGAAATTAATTACACATGATATATATGGTGGATTATACATTGGATTTAGTGGGTTAAGTGGATATATGTTATTGGGCCCAATTTGAGGTCCAAAACAAAGCCAAAATGCATAGGCCCAAGGGGAAAAATGATTCATTCTTCTACTTTGACCAAGCCAATATGGCATTTAATGCCAAAATGTGGCTAAAGATGACCACAAGGCCTATATAAAGGCACCCAAATCAGATTTTTATTCAAGGAACCACACATGACATTTCTAGATTTTTTTCTACAAAAAGGGCTTTTTCTCTCAACTCACAAACCCTAAGGCAACCATTTCTTGGAGACAAGATCATCACTTTGCAAGCTTGGGTAAGTGTTTATTATTGTGATTTAATATATTAAGTACATGGGAGAGTATGTAAATCATGTTGGTTATGCTTGGAAGTGTTGAATATGGTACTTTGTGTTTTTGTGAAAGATGTGTAATCCATGGGATTTAAACTTGAAATATGACTTGTGGGTTTGATGAAAAGGCATGGTATGGATGAAATACCAACATGTATGGTGTGATTATGTTACTAAACTTGTTATTTCCATATAAGTGTAAATTATGGGATTTTGGCCGATTTGTTTTTGTGAGGTGTATTGAAGTAATTTGATGACATAATTGTGATGTTGTGGTGATGGAGAAGTGTAAAGTATGAACTTGGTGTGACATGATCTTGGCTATCATGTATTGGTCAATGTATGGAATATTGTGGAATTATTGGGATAATAAATTCATAAATGATATTTTGGTCAATGTTGGGCATGTTGTGGTATTATTGATATGACCATGCCGAAAATGGCATTGTAGCGAAAGACATGACATTTTTTTTTAAAGCCAAACATGTGACTCATTGTTATTATATTCCATTGTAAGGTAATTGGTGGTTAATGTTGGTTCCACATGTACTTGTGTTGTAGAGTGAAACATAAGGACGGAGCGGGACTATTGTATGCACTTAAGATTGTAGAATCGTATTGAGAATACAAGGTATGTAAGGTTACTTTGACCGTATCTTTCTGCGGCAAATAGTGTTCACATTGACATGTCATTAGTCTTATCCCGAAATGTGCTAAGGTATTCCATATCCGGTTAGCAATGGTCATTGTTATAAATTTCCTACTCTTTGATCATTTATGAATCTCATGTCTCATCTTCATGGTTAATGATTCAAAGCTTCCAACAATGTTATGTTCCAAAGTTCAAGTGATGTTTGACTATCAAAGTATCAATCTCAAAGTAATGAACAAAGTAATGCATATCTGGTCAATGATCAAGTACGGGTGGCAAGTCTAGGGGCGTAAGCCTAGCTCGACTCGATCCCGAGGTATGGATTTATGGGTGGCAGGTCTAGGGGCATAAGCCTAGCTCGACCCGATCCCGATGCATGGATTTATGGGTGGCAAGTCTAGGGGCATAAGCCTAGCTCGACTCGATCCCAACATGATGATATGTTATGTAAAGACCCACTGATCAGTAGGGGCCCGGGTACATTGTGACACATGTAATGATGATTAAGCATTGAAGTAAAGAAGCAAAGAAAGCAATGAAAGTAATACACATGGTTTCCAAAATGCAGAATGGTTACTTATTCATATTGATTATTCATTTATCATGAATTCATTGAAATACTCATGTATTGCACAGTTTCATTTGAGCCTTACATACTCAGTACTTATTCCGTACTGACCCCTTTTGGGGAACTTACCTTACATGTTGCAGGTGCAGGCACTAGTAGACCTCCACCGTAGGTTGACAGTAATCGCAGATCATTGGTGAGCTCCAGTTAGTTCGGGGCTTCTCCGAGTCGCAGTGGGTCATATGTTTTGATATTGTACATTGTGTATAAAGCGGGGACTTGTCCCGACTTTCAGTTGGTTTTGGTCAATGCATCTGTTAGAGGCTTTTGTAGACGTATGTGGGTGTATGTGTATAAGATGATAGATGAAGTCTTGACTTGATGGCCTCAATGGCCAAGTTTCTCATATGTATATACGTCACATGTTCTATGCTTTCCGATTTTAGCCTCTCATGTTTCTATGTAATAGTAGTGTTTTCGATGACATGCATATGAATGAATAGAAGCAAAGATTGGTTCTCTCGGGCCTTGTCGGCTTCGGGTGCCAATCACGCCTCGTTGGGATTCGGGGTGTGACAATGATAAGGTCAATAACCAAGGCAGGTCTTGGGATTTAGATAGTAATGAATTTTAGAAAGAGAGGTATGATGAGATAACAATCCATTCTTATTCTAGCATATTCCAATACTTCAGACAATATGATACTCTACTCATGTCTTATGTATTTATGTCATGCCTATGTCTAAAGTCCAAATACTCTATTCAAATTCATTTTCATGCTCTGTTCCTTGAACGAGAAGAAAATGTTTCATACAACAATCCTAATCTTTCTCTATGATTCTGTAAATTCAAGCCCTGTGTTAATTATAACGATCGTGATCCCCCGAACCCATGTCTCATGTTATGCTCAGTTCTATGAACTCATGCTTTATGATATGTCCCAACAAATGTTATGTCATGTCTAGACATAGACCAGGTGTCTCGCATATTTCTTGCCATCAAGTGATGCCTGAACATGGTAAGGGCATTCAATTAGACTCAAACCTTAGTAATTATGTTACATGTACTCATGTGAGAATTATAAGTTGTAAATGATTTAAGTGTGGTATTCAAATTTAGATTCTATTTATGTCCTTGACCATCATTCGAGGACGAATGATTCCAAGGGGGAGATATTGTAACGTCTCTCGCTTATTACATGTTAACCCCCTTTAGGGGTAGTTTTGTATGTTCCTTTATACCCTACCCCTAAACAATTAAAAACCTACTTTTCCATCAGCTTTGTACGTTAAAACTCCTACGTTTTCCATCAGTTATACGTTAAAAAAAATCCCCCTGTTTTCCTCAAGCTTACACGTTAAAAAACTCACTTTCCCCATCAGTTTTCTTGCGTTTTTCACATCAGTTTTCATACGATATTCATTAACAAATATCCTTATTTCTCCTCTCCAACTCAACTACTAAGAAGCTCCAGAGAATTGGCTCGACAAATCAAGCTTGGTTCCCTCTTTGCCATCTAAATTTCTTCAATGACGTGGTATGTAAGATTACTCCTTCTTTGTAATTCTTTGAACTTCATGTTCTCCAATTCAAGTTGTTACAAATCAGCTAGGGTTGACGAAATCCCCATACTCTTATCCCTCTATTAAACGCATAAATATGATCTCCCAGGTACTTTGGATAAGAAAACAAAAATAAAATCTTTCTTTCTCCATCATCTTCCATCTTTTTGAGTGTTGATCTGATCTGAACCAATTGTTGCTCTAAAGCCGCCTGTATAACTGCTGCACTGGTTTTATGGCTGTTGCACTGGTTATTTTGTGTGTTTTCTTGTTGTTTTGCAATGTATTGACCTGCTGGCCTAATTAATAGCTCTCTGAAAATTGAACTCCTCATGTTGACATCGTCTGATTCGTAGATTGGGATAGGAGTTTGAGTCTTTTTTTTTTTATGTTAATAATTGCTTAACTTCTACTGGGATCTCATGTTAATTTGTTTTCCAGAACCGCAGACAGTAGATGATTAGGAATACAATATCCTAGCCCAATCCTCCATGTCAAAATCTCAGCCATGCCATCATGTGAATGTTTCTATTAAAGTTACAAGATATAATTTTATGAAACTCTTAAATATAATTCTTGTTCCATAAGAAGGTCACCTTCCCACAACATTCATAAAACTCTTTATACTGTGAACTATACATTATGGATTTGCAAGTCTTAGTATCAGTACCAACTTCTCATGAATTCCCCATTGACCTAATATATATACTTGATAATATGAATATTTTTACAAGAATGCTTCCAGTCATGCTCTCATGAATTATAATGTATCAAACCATGAAATTACCTATCATGCCTGATGTTAACTCATGATTTATGAACCTATCAACCCTCAATATGGGTCCTAAATTGGGATTCCATGAATATGAGCCTAAAATGGCTAATCCAGAATTCATGAGCCTAAAGTGGCTAACTCACAGATACAAGCCTAAAGTGGCTAACTCACGAACATGCGCCCAAAGCGGCTAACTTATGAACAATAGTCAAGAAAGACTAAAACAAAACTTTATGAGCCTAATAGCCTCTGAACATGAATTCATTAAGATAAACAGATAACATTATGAGCTTAAGGGAGTTAGTTGGCTGACCGAGAAGGCACCGGTCCAAATGACAAATGCCTGAAACTACGTTTGCCGACGTAGGATAGGGATCATTCTGCAAGTCGGATGACTCTCTTTCATGAGTCCCGAAAAGGGATACTTATGGATCCTTGCTAGCAAATCATGTCATGTCATGTCCTATGCCCGGCAAGGTATAGGATGGCTTAGCTGATCGGGCCGAGATCAGACTCCATGCGCTCACATGGTGGTTTATGTCGGTTCACCACTTGCTCCCACAAATAACTAAATGGATTAATTTATCTTACGTTACCAGTCATTATTTCAGCTTACGCTCTTGTCCCTTTTAAGCTTATCATGTCTTGAGTTGTACTTATCAACTTTGTATTTCCATGCTTTAGTACTTTCTTGTGTAGTTTTACATGCCAATACAATTTTTGTATTGACGCCTGTGGCGCTACATCATTTCCTGATGTAGGTTCCGGCACTCAGATTCGTGACCAGGAGCACCATTAGGATTATCTTCTGCTATTGGCGAGCCTCCTTTCTACCTGGGGGAAAGTTTAGATATGATAATTTCTTTATGTTCCTTTCAGTATTGAGGTATGTCGGGGCCTTGTCCTGACAGTTATTGTTACTCATTAGATGCTTCACAGATTGGTTTAGATGTCAGACAGATTTTGTAATTTTTTTTTTATTTATAATGATTATTGGTATCATCAGACATTAAGTGATATTAATGAACACTGATGAAAGTCTTTCTTCCTTAAGGAATCGTATTTCATAATGTTTCCGCTTTATTCATTATATTAGATGTATGCTCATATGATATGCCAGAACGTTCGCTCGTACTAGCAATAGTATCGGGTGCGTGCCATGTCCAGGGCCTCTGCTCGGGGCGTGACAAATAACCTCCTCGTACTTCTATGGAACCCTTCAACAAGAGAATCAATACTACTTCCCCCTTCGGAATTGCCACTGGAATACACTAGTACTTGGGGATTGGGATATGACTCAACTATACAAAGCATGCGATGAAATTCTCGCGTTGAAAAGTGGTTCCTGGAGAAAAATTGATAGACATTTTACTCACATCCACCATGTGTTGTCTTGCAATGTGTTTTCTGGTGTGGACTCTTTGGCTGTTACACATGGAGCATTTCATTGGCTTGGTCAGTCACTAAATTATTGTTCTGTGGTTTCATTTAGTATTTCGAATGAGATGTACGGAGAAATACCGTTACCAAAGCCAATAAGCATGATTTGCGATGTGAAGTACTTTAAAGGTGGAGTTTCAGTATTGGGAGAAATGCTTTGTTGTTATTATACTACTTATATTCATGGGAAGGAGGAGAGCACTTTTAATTTATGGATAATGAAAGACTATGGTACCGAAGGATCTTGGAATTTTTCCATTGTTGTAGGGGATCTCGGTCTTTATTCAGCCATACCAAAATATGGATTTGCAGATGGTAAATTTCTACTCTCCTTGAGATATTGCAATACTCTTGGTTCTGTATTTTGGACATCCAAAAGGCCATCTGAATTAATATTATGGCATCCTCTACCTAATACCCTTCAGGAAGGATTTGTTTATACAGAAAGCTTGATCTCTCCAAGATTATTTACTTAATATTTTCTTATGTATGATCGGACACTTTGATTATTAAGGTAATTATGTTACCTCTTATTACTCTCATAAGTTTTTCTGTTGCCAGCCAATTCTTGGTTCCTAATTGTATTTTCCAAAAGCTATCAACTTGCTTTTATGTTTTCAAAGGGTGCTGAAGCCATTTCTTTGCTAAGAACGGACTGGTTAAATTCCCTCTTTCGCCTATTATTGCTTGTGGACAATAGCAATATATCCAGTATAATTTCACAAGTGGTGTCTAAGGAGGATCGTATATACACAGTCTTACTCCTACTTTGTGAAAATAAAGAGACTGCTTCCGATGGATCCTCGACTAAAGTAATATTAAGTAAAAGAAATGACATTCTAGAAATTTAATAAGTCATTTTTTAGTTCAAATCTATCCTTGTTGTTCTAGTTGGTAGCGTGTTAGTTAAAACCATTTAACATGGAGAATATGTTGAGAAGCACATTATACAATGTCACAACTAATTGTTCTATTAATAATTACAATAAGTTCAGAATTTATGTTTTTTCTAAAAATAAATTTTGCCTCTATAATAATTTTGTAACAAGAACATGTCAAAAATCCATGCCATTACTAATCTGGCAAACCACATTTCAAGTAACAATACTAGATTCTCCAGTCAATAATGGTTTGCCAAAACAGTTTGTTTTTTTTATAGCCTAGAATTCAGGCCAGCAGAGCACGATTCATACTTGGTAGATAATGATTCCGCCCCGCTACTCTTCTTCACCTAAATACCAGGCTTTTGAGCCTCGTGCAGAACTGAAACTACTGACATGCGCCAAATCAACATATCATGAACTGTATTCTAATCACTTAACCAAAGTTCTGGGGTATTACCTCTCTAAAAAAAATTCTCATTACATTAAATGGCATCCCCCGGCACGTGGAGTCATTATTAAGCTCAATAGGATGGAGCTATTCAACAAAATTACTCAGTGGACATGGGATGGAAGTGAGAAGATTAAAATGAGTTGAACTAATAAATAAGTGGACTAATAATCCCCCAAGTTTGTTGCGTCTGAAGACTGAAACTGTATTTATATGGGCTTAGTTTTTTAAATGAGACTTTCTTAAAAAATACCATAAAGTATCATTAGATTTCATTCTTTTTCAAAATGAAAACAGGAAATGCCAAAAAAAAAAATTACTTTGTAAAATTTAACCATCAATGACATTCTAGCACACGTGTATCATGACTAGGGGCGAATATACATACCAAAAAAATAGGCACGTGAATCCGTGGTCTCTCTTTAAAACTAGGTATTTACGTATATACTCCCTACGTTCGCTTTTACTTGTCACTTATTTCCTAATTGAATTTTCATTTTTGCTTGTTATTTTTGATATATCAAGAAACGACAAAAAAAAAATCTTATTTTACCCTTAACACTAATTATTTATTCTCCAAACTAATTTCAAGACACAATAATAAACATCAATTAATAGAGATATTATAGTAAAAGTCATGTTAATAATTGTTTTCTTAATGGGTGTGCAAGTCAAAATGTGACGAGTAAAAGCGAACGGAGGGAGTACTCCCTCTGTCTAAAATTACTTGGCACATTTATTTTTTGCACAACTCTTAAGGAGAAATTAATAAGGGGTCCAAATTGACTAATATGACCTTATTTAGTCTTGATTAGATGAATCTTCTTCAATTAATAGTTGGAAAAAAATGGTCAATTATCTCTTGAATTCTTAAACATGCCAACTATTTTGAGAAAAAAAAATTGAGCAAACATGTCAAGTAATTTGAGACGAAGGGAGTATTTTCTAATATTAGTATGATATTACATGTTGACACCCATGCTATAAAAAGACTAAATGGTGCACTTAGTTAAATATTGAGTTGTTTATCTTGAGGACTAGGGATCAATTCGATCCCACTAAATGCAGTTTTTACTCTATTGTCTTAGTAGTACGCTTATGTTCTAAAAATCTTACAATCGCGGATTATGACTTACCAGCACTACTAGTAACTGCAACTCAAAAGAGATGCATCAAATGCTCATATTGATCAAGATTTATGTGTCATTTGGTCGTTGATTATTTATTTTTAAAGAAATTCGTACATAGACAAAATAAATCACATAACAGATTTACTCCGATGATCCCTAATATGAATGTACACACGGTAGAAGAATTACATCAATCCATTGAAATATGATATACTACAAATGAGTAGTTACAACAAGAAATGAATCTGAATTTTAGGAACTGATCATGATGAAGTAAATTCGATGACTTCAAAAAAATTGGGCTCCACTGACAATTTGTTGGCTTTGCAACTATAGTGACATTTTAGCCAATTTAGTAGATCTCAATTCTTACTTTGTGCTCGTTGTGTGTTGACCGTAAAGATTTATACTGATTAGGTGGGCGAATATGTTTTCTATATCGGGTGGGCGTATAATGTTGAATCAATTAGTTTTAACATTTCTTTTAGGTCATGACTTAAAATTCACTAATTTTATATACTTTGATTGATAGACTATTTGAGCATGAAATTACGCCTAGTGTTCCCAAAAATAATTGGTATTGAATTTGTCCCTCAAATATTTGGTCTTAATTTTTGTCTTCCAAATTGTGTGGTCTTGAATTTTTATTCCCGTTAAATAAGTTCTAATATTTGTCTATAAAGCAGAACTTCTGGTCAATTGTGTAGGTTCATTATCTTGAAATGTCATCTATGTCTGTCTTATGGGCAATATATCTAAGTTCTAACTTTTGCCTATAAGGCAGAACTTCTGATCAATTATGTAGGTTCATTATCATGAAATGCCATGAACTTCTACCTTATGAGTATAATTTATTAAGCGGAGCAAAAAAATCAAGACCTAGAGGTTATTTTTGTAAGCTTTTTTTATGAGAGATAAAATATCAAGACCAACCCATTTTAAGGTCATTTCTGAACTTTGAACCTGCACAATTGACTAGAAGTTCTGTCTTATAAACAAATGTTAAAACTTATTTAGCGGGACAAAAAATTGAAGACACAGAAATTTAAGATAGATTTGGGAGACAGAAATTTAATTGGCCACTTTGAGGTAGGGGTGGGCGTTCGGTAATTCGGTTCGGTTTTGATTTTTTTATTTCAATTTTTTCAGTTTTCGTTTATGTAATTATGTGTACCGAAAATCGAATCGAATTAGTTCGGTTCGGTTCAATTTCGGTTTAATAATTTTGGATTTTTTTGGTTTGGGCCTGTTTAATGGGCTAACCCTTCTATAATCTATAACAACCGATAAATTACAAAATTCTGTTGGAATTCAAATAATGTGCAACTAAGAAATCAAGGCCGCAGCTTAAGCAAAATACCAGTAACAACTAACAACACCAACACACCCTCCAACACCAACACACAACTAAGTCACTAACAATAGGCTAGTCCGTTGTTGGTTCGTCGTTGGGTTGTGGGCTGTTGTACCCTGTATAATTGTATTTGGGCTTAGATTAAGTGAGTTGTCCGCTGTTGTGTATATATATATGTATTATAATTAAAAAAAATATTAGAAGTATATTATAAATTTCGGTTTAATCGAAACACCGAATTACGTAAACTCAATAACCGAAAACCAAACCAAAATACCGAAATTATATATAAAAAAAAAATCAAAATATCAAAAAACCAAAACCAAAAATCTGAATTAATTCGATTCGATTTGATATTTCAATTTTTCAATTTTTCGATATTTATGTTCACCCCTACTTTGAGCGACAGTAGCCATAATTAATAGGAATAGAAAATGCAAGTGATTTCATTGTTACGGTGTCGTTTTGATTGATTTAATTTCCTCAGCCAGCACTCCTCTTCACTTCACCTTCCCATCCATCAACCACCGCTGAACCCTTTCTCTGTCCCTCCAAACAAATATTGAGTTTGGAGTTGGAAAGCTGCTGGGCCTCCAACAATGGTGGTGGCTTCAGGATTTTCCAAAGAGATGGCCATCAGAAAACGCATTGCCAATATGTATATCCAACTTCTTCTTCAGTTGAATCTCTATTCCAACTTTAAATTTACTAATCAGTAGTACTAATATTTATTTATAAAGTTTGCAGAGCTGACAACTGGTTATTATTTTGTGGTTGCTAAATGATGGGTATCTAGTCTAGAGAAATTCAACTTATTTGTAAATAATAATGGAAGTAGGTGATTTTTAGTGAAACCAAGGGTGTGGTCGGTATGAAGGAAAATGTTTTCCATGGAAAATAAGTAGGTTTCTTACGTATTTTCTTGTGTGTGGTAGATAAGCAAAAAATACTATCCTAAAAAACATTTAGTATGTATGATCTAGATTGCAAGTTATCGAGTATATGAGCTTAGATAGGAAGACGTAGAGGACACGAATTAGGGTACAAGGTTAGTAGGCTGGAGTGCGTCCATGCTAGTAGGTAGGAGTGCATTGTCTTGTTTCCCTTACTAATAGTCGTCAGACTACTTTTGTAGTTTCTTATTCTTTGATTTTTGTTACAATTTATGGTTTCGTGTAGTTAGATTTTAATTTTTGTTTTAGTAGTCTTTTGCTACTATATGTTGTTTTCGTTGCTATCTATTGTCTCTTGTACTTCCATTATGCTTATTTTTTTCTAGACTGTTTTTATTTTGAGTCGGTGGCTATTAGAAACAGCCCCTCTCCCTCACCTTTGAGGTAGAGGTAAGGTTTGTGTACACTCTACCTTCCCCATACCCCACTTTGTGAGACTACACTGTGTATGTTGTTGTTGTTGTTGTTGTTGTTGTTGATCTAGATAAATACTATGGGAGGTGGGGGTGCGGGTGGGGATGAATGGTGTGATGGATGGTGGGAAGGACACAATCAATGTGGGATACCACTTGTGGAACTTGTTTTACGTACTTCCATTAAGGAAGTCATTTTCCTTATTCTTAAGGAACTTATTTTCCTAGAGAAAATTAAAAAAAAAAAAAAAAAAGGGCAGCCCGGTGCACTAAAGCTACCGCTATGCGCGGTGTCCGAGGAAGGACCCCACCACAAGGGTGTATTGTACGTAGCTTACCTTGCATTTCTGCCAGAGGCTGTTTTCAAGGCTTGAACCCGTGACCTCTTGGTCACATGGCAGCAACTTTACGGAAAATATTTTCCAAAAATTTTGACCAACCGAACATGAGAAAATTGAAAAACATTTTCTAGAAGATGTTTTCCTCCATACCGAACACACCCTAAGTATTAGCTTGACGTGTAAATTTTATGTGTTGTAGTGAATGAAAATATATTAACCTGTTAACTGAAACTTTAGTTCTCTGTTGGTGCACTCTTTTGTTTCCTTTTATTTTTTCTCTTTAGTCTATAAACTCTTATATATAGCAATGTAATTGTGCAGTTATAATAAAAGAGAAGAGAATTTTCCATCATTGCGTGAATACAACGATTATTTAGAGGAAGTTGAGGATATGAGTAAGCATTAATTCATTGATTTGCTTAAGTTGAAAGTCTTACAATTTTGATTAACAGAATGCTGTTGTTTGCAGTATTCAATTTAATCGAAGGAATAGATGTTCCTGCTATTGAGGAAAAGATTGCACAGTACCAGAGAGAAAATGCAGAACAAATCATGATTGCTCAAGCACGTAAGGTCTGTCGTTAAGGTGCTCTGATTGAAAATGGAAATGAGTTTTTAGTAACTGCTGCATCCTAAGCATTAGTATTTTGCAAATTGCTCTTTTAATATTGCTTTGTCGTGAAGTAGGCTGAAGAATATGCAGCAGCCTTGGCAGCCAGCAAGGGACAACCTACACAGTCCGATGGAGATGTGAGTTGACTTATGATTCTCACTGTTAAGATTCATGTTTATTTATTAATTCTGATATGGCCTGGTCAAATATCTAAGTAACTTTTCACGGTAATCAGCAGCAGCATAAATGTGCCTTGAGCTTCTGTATTTTTCTTTATTTCATGTTGATGAATAGGCTTTTAGGATCGTGTCCATGGGGAGTCAGTTATAGTTTAGAACAGCTTTCTCTAACTTTTATTTCTTTTCGGTTTCACTTTTTATCCTGAAAATCAGAATTAATTGGAATAGAAGTCCTGCATAGCAATTCGAAGAGCTGTTTGAAATAAGCAATGCATTTCTTTTCCCGCATTTCGTGTAATGAACCAGGATTTAGGATGCTCGATTTATTGAGTATAGTGATAATTACTGTCCTAGTATTAACTGAAAAGATATTTGCTAAAAGCCAGGGAAGCCAAAGTTGTATGATTTAGTTTGACTAAAATCTTGGAATCCCCTGTTCCCTCAAATCATAGTAAAAGAATCTATTCTTTGACTCAGGACAGAGCCAACTACTACCTTGCTTGGGTTTCTTTTACCACATTTTCCCTTCCTTCATGACCTTGGTTAATGCGTGACATATGCACCATTGTCATACTGGTGTATAAACTATAGCAAGGCCATGTCTGTCACAAGCATAAGAAAGGAACACATCTAGGCCATGGTGCATAAGCGCACACCCAATGAACCAAGTGCACCGAACTTGCAACTTTCATATGCATAAGCCAGACTTCTTCCATTAAATAAATACTCAAGTGAATATATACTTAATGTGTTACACAAATTTGGTGTGTCTTTACAATGTGTGGATTTATAGCAAAAATCCAAAGCCTTAAACCATCTATCTGTTACAATATGATTTCTTAATGCGTATAGTTTCGAACCCGAGGGAATTGATAGTTCATTCATTGGATTGGAGATGGGAACTGAGCACAGTGATGGTTTATTCTTAGTCAACTTTCTTTACCAGAGTTTGTTGGTGAGTGAGGAGACACACTTCCCACATTCATCGATTTGGATTCCTAGGGTGCATAGGAAGGTGTTTTTTTCCAAGGTTGGCAGCAAGGGGAGCGATTTTGACATCAGGGAATCTGAGGAAGAGAAATATTACTTATGTTAGTTGGTGTTATATGTGTAAATGTTTGGGCGAAGAAGTTGATCATATTTTGGTGCATTGTAAGGTGGCCTCAGGTTTGTGGAGGGTGATCTTGAATTGTTTTTGCATACAACTATGTTGCTCATACTCTTCCAAAATATCAGTGGATGCGTGTCAGATACTCCAAAAATAGTGAATTTTTGGAGAATCAGACACGGGTGCGGCAACATTTTGGAGAGTTCGAGCAACATAGGCGTACAGTGGCTGATGCCTTGTATTATTAGAGACGTATTGCATAGCTGGGCTGGCAAATGTAGGAGTAGAAGACAAAGGGCATGGATGTTGCTTTGTTAGCTCTAATGTGAGTCGTTTGGAGGGGGAGAAATGGAAAAGCTTTTGAGGGGATTGAAAATGATTTTGTACTTGTTACCATTATCCAAAAAAACAATTTTGTACATTTGAGGAAGAACCTTTTGTTTTTGATTACTTTTTGGTGCATCCTTGAGATTCCAAATTGTATAGATGATTGGGTATCTTCTTTTTTTTGATGAAATAAGTTGTTGTATTGAAAAGGCATCAAGTAGATGCAAGAAAGATTACAGATAAAAAGGTTATAACTCCAAACACTGCAAAAAACAATTAAGAGCTGGGAGTTAAGAACCAAAAGCAAAAAGCTCAAGGCTGCTAAGCCACTGAGAGGGAGCTGATAAAATCTAAAAGGGGGACTATATCATTTACAGGGGAAAGGCTGCTCCAGCTATAAAGATTCAATAAACACTTTGATCTAAGAGAGCAGTTGGGAATTGAAGCCCCTTCCAAACATCTTTTGTTCCTTTCTTTCCATAAGCACCAAAAAAATGCAAGCTGGGATCATCTGCCAAGTCTCTTTTTACCTTATTAAAAAAAAATGGCATATCCTTTTTACACCTGAAGTATTGAAAGATCTAACTCTTTGCTTGAGTTTTCTTTGTCTTCAAAAATCCATACTCTCTCTCCAGATCAACCAAAAAATGCAGAGAGGAGTAGTCTTCCACAATTTATATTCTCAATCAATTTGTGGTTGGTAATGGCTACCATATTTAGGTTTGTATTTTCTATCGTGGCTTATTTGTCCATTATGATCTAACATAAGATGGCACATCATACAACCACGTATCTCCAAAATAATAAGGGAAAGAAAGAAATCATCACATCATACTCTGATCTAACGCAAATATGGCTTCCATTTCCAACCACAATTTGGATGTACCTAGATAATTTTCTTAGAGATAGTAACCTCCTTAGGGTATAGGAGGTATCACACTTCGCCAGCATCACCTCCTCAGAGGGGTTTGGTCTTCTCAAGCATATCTCTATAGCCACTTTGGTTTGGGGATACCCAATCCTTAGTAGAGGTTGTTTATAGTCCTTGCTCCTTTCCTCCATTTACAAGAAGTTCATCATTAGTTTACTTATTCTGACTAGCGAGAGAGTGGTGAACAATGACATGAAGCCAGTAGGAGTATGTAAGAGTTGCCGACTCATGAGTGTTATTTAACCCCCTTCAATAAATATTTTTCTTTCAGTCTTCCGGTCTTCTTAAGTCCTTTGTTTCACTGGTTTGCTAAGTTTAGTGACTTGGCTCTTGAGCATACCTCCGAGAAGCAAGCCCAAGTATGTCATTGGGAGATCAATTCTCGTCATTTTCATTAGCTCACGAAGGTTATGGCTTTCTTAATCTTCTCATTCCCCGTGTGACCTATTTGCTTTTCCTCATAAGGTCTGTCAAGCTCCTTCCTGTTATGGCTGATTCTCAACGTTGTCCTTCACCTTGCCTCCATTCCTCTCTTACATTGTATAGTGTCTGGTTGCACTGTAGTGTTTTTGTTTTTGTTTTTGTGGGGGGGGGGGATAAGTTGTTACTATAGCAGCATTTTATTCCAGTCTTTACTATTATCCAAGATCTCTTGCCAATGATTTGTAACAAAATACATCTTTTATGACATCGGCCATGCGGTGGGAAAACCTGATGTTATATCCCTCTTTCAAAGACCTGATCAAAAAGAAAAAAAAAAAAAACATTCCTCTTTCAAAGATTTTTGTTTCCATCTTATCTCTTATATATACAAGTAACACTCAAGCAAGGCTATTTTGGTCTTCTCCCGGTGGTTTTCGCCTTCATCAGTCAAGCCAATGTTATCCTCTTCCCTTTCCAAGGTGTTCAATTTCTGGAATGTACTTGCAACATCACTATTGCAATATGCAGGCTTCTCATGCGTCTGTTCATTTTCCTTAATAGTACCTCCAACTAAATTTGCATTTAAAAATAATTTGGACAAAGTAAGAGTATCTTTAAACTTGAAAGAAGTAATCAAATGTTTCAATGCAAATTTGCTGCTACTAGTTCAGGGATTAGTTTTCTTGTCTGTTTTTTTTTTAAATTTTATTTTTTGATACTGGACAATGTTTACAAAGAAAAAGAAGTTTAAAGTGATAGTGTCACAGAAATCTTACCAATCACATCATGCAGTGGTGGAGCCAGGAATTTCATGAAGGGTGTTCAAGTATTTGATAAGTAATTTTTTTTTGGACAAATTGGTGCACCAAAAATTTTAAAATCAAGCTATGCAATATTAGTAATTGCCTTTTTCTTAATGAATGGATGCACTAAATTTTTTAAATCAATGATTAATATTTAGCTCTAATAAGAACATATTTAATTTAATATGAAGTAAATGGACGGAGCAAAAAAAAAAAAAAAAGTGAGTTCAGTGTAGCAAGAAATCATATTTAGGCTTTAAGCTTTCACACCGGCTTCTGGCGACGACAATGATAGTAGGAAACACAATCAATGCAGTCCTTGATGCTCTCCCAACCTATATGTTGACCCTTTTCCCAATCCCAGCAAGTGTTGTACAGAGGCTGGACAGAATCAGGAGAGCCTTTTTTTGGCTAGGCAACAAAATCAGAAAAGGGTATCACCTTGTAAAGTGGAAAGTACCCATAACCAGTAAAAAACAGGGAGGCCTAGGTATCAAAAACTTGAAGAATCAGAGCAAAGCCTTGAAACTAAAGTGGTTGTGGAGATATGCTCATGAATCTCAATCTCTATGGAAGAATGTGATCAGGATGAAATATGGGGAGGAGGATGGCTGGGTTACTAAGGTAGCAACCAATCCCTATGGCGTAACAGTTTGGAGGTCAAGCAGGAGCTGGTGGCATATCATGCAAAGCCACACCACCATCAAAGTCTATGATGGTGGCAAAACTAGCTTCTGGAAAGATAGGTGGTTAGGTGATAGAAGTCTTTCAGAAATATTCCCCGACTTGTTTGAACTAGCTCAACACAAGGATAGGTCAGTGGCTGATTTGTGGTCTTCACAAGGATGGGACTTAAGCTTCAGGAGAAGAATGAATGATTGGGAAATTCCAAGAATGGTTGAACTCTTTGAAGTGCTTGAATCATTCCAAAGACTTAAAGAGGGGAGGGATAGAATGTGGTGGAATGAACAGAGCAATGGAACTTACTAAGTTTGCTCAGGATACAAACTCCTAAACAGGTCAATGACACAACCTGGCAGGTGGCCTTGGAAACAAATCTGGAATTCTAAAATTCCCCTGAAGGTGGCATGCTTCTCATGGTTGCTAGCAAAGGAGGCTGTACTAACAGATGAAAACTTGAGAAAGAGGAATATAATTTTAGTCACAAACTGTTGCTTGTGTGGAGATTCAGCGGAGACAGTGGGACATCTATTTTTGCATTGTAGGATCACTGACCAGCTATGGAAGATTTTCATCAATCTCAGAGGCATACAATGGGTAATGCCTAGCAAGATTGTTGACACTCTATCTAGTTGGGAGGAAGCAGGAATGGGAGCAAAGAATAGGGCTTACTGGAGGACCATTCCAGTTAGTATCTAGTGGACTATCTGGTGGGAAAGGAATGCTAGAAGTTTTGAAGATAGAAGCAGAACTTTACAACAGATCAAAACTGACTGTATTTTGCTTTTCTGTTTTTGGTGTATAAAAAGCTCCCCTGTAGAGGCAGAACACATCCTAGAAGTTTTAGAGTCTTGCTAGGTTGAGGAGCCTTTTATTTAACTAGATACTTTTGTAAGGGGTTTTCAGCACTACCTAAGTGTTGGTTTATAATGCAAATGTTACATTCTCAAAAAAAAAAATAACAGAGAGTAGAATTAGATACGATTTTTTTTATTTCTTTGTGGAGCATTTTCGCTTTTGATTTTGATAGAATTATAATTTTACTTTTAAGTGCTATTTAATAAATTTAATGAAAAGTAAAAGAAAGTCAACGACATATCGGTTGAGACCCAATTGACTATTGATACTTTCATTCTTTTTAGAGATTTTTATGTTGTAGGTCACTAATTTTTGAAGGGAATCTTAATTTTTTGCATAATTGGATAGCTATAATACATATCACAGTGTGTATGTATATTCATACATGTCTTGCATTCGTTAGTTTGATGTACACACCGGATGTGACATGGGAACTTTCACCTTATTGATAAGAGTTCGATTCTTCGCCTTATAATATCCTCACAAATTCGCCTTTCCCCACCTCCTAAAAATATTTTTTAAAAAGGGATTATTTTAATAATAACAATTTTATTTGCTACGTAGGGATCAAAGGAGGGACTTGTATTGCTCTTTTAAAGATAAGGAGGACAACACGCGCAGCTACTGGGAATTGAACCCACGTGCAACTTCTCTTTTTTAAAAAAAGGTAAAAAACAGAAACATAACAAGCAGCTAATGGGATTCGAACCGTCCCACGCAGCTGCGCCAAAGCTTTACCTGAACATCCAAAGCCATTGATCCACCTTATTAAGTTGTGTTAAGGGTATTCAAAACTTAATATTTAACCCAATCGAGTAGCATTTTACCTATATACACAGTATAATTTTCCAGCAAAGGGTGTTCATCTGACCACCCTTGCCACCATGTAGCTCCGCCCATGACATCATGTAAATACTTAATCGAAAAGTTGATGGACATAGATGTGTCTGCTTTGAACATATTTTGAATGCACTATGATCTTCTCTTGCTAATATGGTTGATGGCATACTATGTCATAAAAAGATACTGTTGGAGTTTATTCCCTTATTAATTCCGGTAGTATGTTTCACTTCTAAATTCTTTCTACCTAACTGGTTAAACACAATCATCTAAATTCCAGGTCATTGATATTCCCTGGATACTATGGACAGAATGAGCTAAAGAAAGTTCAGAAATTTACTTAGCATATTGTCTTGTAAGAAGAAGTTAGAAATTGTTGGTGTATTCACTCAGTTAACTGCTATAAACTGTGCATTGAGCAATGACTGAAAAGAATATGCTCATTTAGGCTTTGTAGTTTTCCACTTTTACTTTACTTAAAGAGTAGCTTCCCCCAAATTCAGTGTTGAATTTTATGGAAACAATTTAATGCTCCTTAGTGCGGAGGTGGGAGAGGTTGGCTATGGATGGATTCAGGAAAGGTAGAGGTAGACCGAAGAAGTATTGGGCCGAGGTGATTAGGTAGGACATGGCGCAGTTGCAGCTTACCAAGGACATGGCCTTAGATAGGAGAGTGTGGAGGACACAAAATTAGGGTAGAAGAGTAGTAGGTAGGATTGTGTCCATACTAGTAGGCAGGAGTGTATTGTGACCATTCTAGTAGTCGTAGTATTACTCTTGTTTTTTGTTCTTCGATTTCTTTTACTGTTGTTTCGTGTAGTTTGATTATAGTAGTATTTTGTTGTAGTGTTGTTCTACTATTATCTGTTGTTTTAGTACTGTTTGTTGTTTCTTTTATTTTCAATACTTCTTTTTTCTTGACTGTTTTTATCTTGAAGCCGAGGGTCTATCGGAAACAACCGCTCTACCTCTGAGGTAGAGATTAGGTCTGCGTACACCCTACCCTCCCCAGACCCCACTTGGTGTGATTACACTGGGTATGTTGTTGTTGTTGTTGAATTTAATTCTCCTCAGTCATTTAATATTCTCATAATGCTGAACAAAAGGGTACTTCTTTTCCATCTGTTTGTTTTCTTCTATTTTGACTAGTCCACAATAAATTAGTATCTAATGAAAATGGTCTTAAATGAGACCTAACAAACAAACTTGTAGCTTCCTGTTGAAGACGTTTCATCTATTCCTTCTATGTGCTCAATCTGTAAATTGTTGATGGTCACATGTTTACTGTTAATTTAGTCAAGGTAGGGTAGTTGCTAGTTTGATTTCATCCTATTTGATGAATTCTCATGCCATCTTGTCCACATAGTTGTAGAGGCTATAGTTGCAACTTCTTTTTTTTGCTTGTTCTTTGAAAATGGAGAGAGTGAGGTTACAAATAGTAAGAATAGGACAATGGATAGTGATTGTTCCTGTACATCAGTTTATGAGATCAAATGAAAAGGAGGGAATGTTATTGGGTTGTAACTACGGTCAGGGACGTATACAATGTATTAGCTATAGGTTCAGAACCTATAGATTATGGCTTGGGCTATGTATGTGTTAAAAAATTTACTCAATATGTACAAACAATAGAGATCTTGAACTTGGTGAATTTGATGGAAGTGGTAGAATTACGAATTTGAACCCATAAAGTTCAAATCCCAGATCCTCCTCTGACTACAGTTTCGTCATATCGAGTCACTTCTTAAATAGTGATCATGCTGATATATTATAACCAATTTTTTTTCTTCATTTCTGCAGGCTTTGGGCCAAGGTCCTCAGGCAGGATCCAGTACTGGTCCACAAGGGCATTATGCTCCTGCAATAGCCGGAGGCATAGCTCAGCCACGGCCAACACAGCCTCTCCCGCTCGGATCAAATCCAGATATGTTAGGGGGAGAGTACGAAGATGATGAAACGATGAAACTAAGAATTGAAAGGGCAGCTAGGGCTGGGGGATGGAGTTTAGAAATAAGCAGGAAAAGGGCACTTGAAGAAGCCTTTGGAAGCCTATGGGTTTGAAAGTTGTAAATTCACTTCCAAAACTATCTTTTAGCTGTGCGACTTTCTGTGGATTCTGGCAAAATGGTGTGTAAGTAGCTATCCTTTCCAGATTACTCCGAGAAGTACCATCAATTTGAGCAGCATTTCAGCATTCGTCATGACGACATTTTTTTGTTCTTAGATGGCGTTGTGTAAAATTTACCCAACACTGGCTAGTCGTAGAATGTCCTTAGTCTTTGTAAGGTTTCTTCTCAAGAGACCTCAGTTTGCCTCTCCACCTGACCATTGAACTCATGGTGTTTATTGTGGGGAATTTTGGTTCTTATTTATCTACTCTATTTTAGCGCTATATTTCCTTGTATGCACAATTAAAGTTCAGCACCACTTGGTTCTGGATAAAAACTGGGCTATCAAGACCACTGTTTGGCACTTCTACTCTGCATTATCTTCAATCTACTGTAACACTAGCAATGTTATTTGGGCTCCTCTCACAAAACGAAATTTCTTATCATGGAAAGTTAAAGTATTTTCCTTTTCTTTAATTTCTTTATGTTTTTACTAATGGCGATGGGTTGGGTAAGGGCCTAAGGGGTGAAGGAAAGTTAGAGCAAAGATTGTACACCGTATAGACACGACTAAATCTAATAAAATGGAACTATTTCACCAGACCAATGACATTACTCCACTATATACATGCAAGAGTAAAAAGTTTGGAAATTTGGGATTGGAAGGAAGTAGCAGGCAGTTGTACACCTTTGTGGCCTCATATACAAGTGCAAACTTGCCAACCCACCCACATGTAGGTAAAATATAGTAGTATTCAGAGAGGTTTAAAGAACTCCATCCATCAACAAATATAACAGACTGTATTTAAGACGAAACATTTCTCTGAAAAAGATATTCCCTAATCAACCGCAAAGATGAGAGGCTTTCTAAAGTTACAACAATAATTAATGACCAGTCTCATGCTTATTTATCTCCCTCCTTTTCAAAGAAAAAGGGAGAAAAAAACCTAATCAACAGCATAAAGTGAATAAAATTAATGCGAAATGAACAATACTGCCTCTCTTACCCTCAGAATTGGACTACTCCAAATCAAACTAGAATCTTAACAGTCACAATATTATCACACAGTTGAAAATGGTATTGCATTATGTTCATGATGGAAAACTGCCATGACAAAATCTTCCCGCCCAGAAAGCTTCCACCTTGTTCAGATTTAAACCTAGCGTCGCACTTGAATGACTCCTGCTCTACGTCATAGTCCCCAGAAAACAAGGTGGCTGATTCAGACTATATCAACTAACCAATCAAACTATGCTTGGTGGATCACCTTCCCAAGTACATGTCGCTCGGGGCCAGCGTGTCCGAATGCAGTCAACTAAAGGAGCATGCTGAGAAGGTTCTGGTTTTGAAACTTCAGTGACAGAATCCTTACCGGCAGGATCACTTGTACTTGGACCTGAAGACATGAACTCCTCTGGTGTCCACCTTGGAGGAACTGAAACCCTCAACTTAGTGAGTCTAGGCCTTTGTACGGGAAAATCATTTCCAGATGAAACCTGGTTCCCATTCATAACTGATTTTGCAATTCCATTGAAATGGTGAAGATCAAAAACCTTTTTCCCCATTAATTCACTAGCATCTTTCATCCCTCCCAAACTCTTGTCCAAGTCCAACAGGACCTGCCAGAATTCACTCCATACAATGTATCCACTGCTGCAGAGGCTTTGAAGCTTGTCAGCTGGAAGATTGACACTAGTCTCCCTAAGGACTTGATGAAAACCTTCCACACTAATGAATCCACCACCTCCACTCTGATCTTGTGCATCAAAAGCTCTACGGATCTTCGTTTCCTTGCCTTCAAGTTCATTCTCCTCCTGAACTTTTGTATCGAGAGCAAATAAGACTGTGTAATGAGATTCACTGCCAACAACCCATATTGGCCACATCGGGCATTTCAAATGCAGGCCAACTTTACAGAAGTTTAAGGACTCTAGCAGAGTAAGAAATCCAACTTCAACCGTTGTGGAGATACCCTTCACAAACATGCCACCACCCAAATCCATCCTCCCGTCAAACACATTGGCAACAGCTTCCCCAGAAAGCAACAGGTTTACAATTTCCTGTTTCAGGAAAGACAAAATATAACCACTTATCAAAATTTAAAAAGCAATATAACCTAGCCTGACGAGTACCGAAATCTATAAATGGCACAAAAGAGAAAAGTGTACAATATATTCACTAAAACTTAGCCTTTTGTCAATCTCTGGATACCTGTGAAGCATGTCCA
The DNA here is from genome assembly GCA_031232105.1 of Capsicum rhomboideum. Taxonomy (NCBI): domain Eukaryota; kingdom Viridiplantae; phylum Streptophyta; class Magnoliopsida; order Solanales; family Solanaceae; genus Capsicum; species Capsicum rhomboideum. The sequence goes on along the minus strand of CP124715.1, from coordinate 14,460,862 downwards.
AAAGGTGCTGTAACCAAAGGTTGAGAAGGATCATCCCTATCAGCTTGAACAGAGTCCTGCACAGAGAAAGAACCTGTAAATGCATGGCTAATATGACAAGCTACCAAACCAGAAATGAAGACATTACAATCTCATGAATATACACAGCTGATCACCATTAATTTATTCCTGCAGCCAGGATATGATACCATATTGAAGAAAGTGTAAAATTAGGCATTGGGGCTTGGGCTTAACTCACATCCAAAAAGCTAGCTCAAAGGGAGGAGGATTACGAGCCTTATAAGGAGATCATCCATCTCATGAACCACCAATGTGAGACCTTTTTTTCTTCTTCAGCAGCCTCCTGCCCAGGGTTGAACATGTGGTGCATGGGCAATTTTAATTTGGGGGTCCAACATTGGGTGAGATGGTCCGATACCATGTTAACTTAGGTCTTGGGCCTCACTCACTCCCCAAAAGCTAGCTCAAAAGGAAGAGAATTGCCCAAGCCTTATAGGGACACCACCCATCTCATTAACCGCCGATGTGGGACTTTTTCATTCAACAACCCACCTCACGTTGACCTACATATGATAATTCTAATATAAAATATATTCTAAAGCTATTGAGAATATGTATTAGGTCTTGGGCCTAACTCACACCCCAACCTTTACTATGTAGTGCTACCATGACTTCAAAAATGATTTTTCTTTCGTTTAAAAAGCAAGATGCTTCAATAATTGTGGAAATTGATAGCAGATATTTATTAACTAAAGAAGTGTAAAGGGTACTTGCCTATGTTGTTCGGACTCTTCAAAAAGGTTGATGGGTGCGTGTTAGATACTCCAAAAGTAGTTCATTTTGAAGAATCCGATACGGTGCGACAAGATTTTTGGAGAGTCTAAGCAACATAGGTACTTGTCTTCCATTTTAGGACTTTAGACATACTCAGGCATGATAAATAACTATTAGATGACTTAATTGAGAAATTGATGGTCTTGCATGGTACAGGGGGCAAATCCCAGACCTGGTCAGCTAATACATGAGCCAGCTAATACCTATTTACCATTCTAAGCTGACCTGACCCTCAGATTTTGAATCCTTAGAGAAGATCAAAGTCAAATTTTCTAAAAGGAGAAAATTCAACAGCCTAAAGATAGTTTACTAAGCTATTAGCTTCTATCACTTGCCAGTTCTTAGTAAGTATCCCAGTTCCACTTCCACCAGTTCAACAAAAAAGGGAGATGGATATAAGCTCCTTTGTCCCATTTGATATGAAGTACATTGAATTTCAAGGCATCTTAGAGAAAAGGTTTGAATGAGTTATTATATTTGAATCTATTAGATATATGTTATAGCAGTTTAAATAAGTCATTAATTTATTATATTTAATATTTAATTTGATAGATATATGTTAAATAGTGGTTGAAGATATGATAAAAGGTATAAAGATGTCTCATAAAATTCAAAATAATATTAGTCCAATACACATTAATTTGGGCTCATCAAAGCAGGTAGAGTTTTCCATTAAATGAAGAGGTCAGGCATGTGGAAAACCAAAACAGAAACTAGGTCACAAATTGGATTTGGGAATAAGATTCTTTTTGGGCAGGTTGAGATTCCTTCCGCTTATCTTTTCACGATGAAATAAGTGAGTAGTAGCAAAGAAGTTTTCCCTTCAAAAGATAGATAAATAATCTTAGATCGATCCACAAACATAGATTTTGTCAAATTTTTGGGATTAAAATTGATAGTTCGACTTATAAAAGAGAGTCAGGAACCAGGTTTTGTCCACTTATTACATTTTCTCTTGTTTTGAAAATGAAAATGGATTCTCTTTTTTTTTTAAATGAAAATTATCTCTTGTTGGAAAAGAATTTTCACCTAAGATCAGAAGAACATTACTCTCATTTCGTGAGAGAAGCATTGGAGCTTCTCAGTAAGAAGCCAATCATATATACATATATTGTTGCTCATACTAAACCCTCGTCATCTTGCTTCCCAGACATGAGCACTAGAGGAGCACAGAGCATACCTAGTGACAGTTACATGCTTGTGAACCTTGTCCTAATAAAGATTGTTGGTCAGCTATCCGTTAATAGATTAATACATTACAAGATATAATGTGATTATTCTCAATTTCTCATTGATCCTTTCACTTAATCGTTTCGGACGCTATAAAATTTGTTTCCATGAATCCACTTTTACATTTTTATTTTTGTATGTCTTACTCTCATCCTGTTTACCAATGCTTACCCACAAAACTAGGACCAGTCCTAAGGAAACAGCCTACTCTTCTTCTATGTTGAAGGAAAAATTGGGAGCTTCGACCCCCTACCCTCCCTATAAACATGCACACACAAGACAAATGAAAAATAAAAAAGAACTTACCATTCCATGAGAAAGCAAAGCAGATATTAGGAACAGCATTGCTCCCATACGACTTCGGAATACTGGGAGCAGTGCTTCAAGCCTTTGAAGGGCATCCTCCAACGAAGTATATGTGTTAATGATTAAAACTTTTTGCAAGTGAGCCCCAGATTCTATCGAGAGACCTTCAAGTGCTTTAGAAATAACCTGTATTAAACAGTTAGAATCAAGCATTAGTCATTCACCAATAAAAAGAGATTTACAAACTGCAAGCACTTTCACGTGCACATGTTCTTGTAAGCATTACATCCATAAGGTACGAGTAAAGAACTCTTGAGAGAAAAAAAAAACGGAACAGAAAAAAGGCATGTAAAAAAGGATTCAGAATACAGTCCCCCTACCAAAAAGAATGACAAAATATTGAGTACAAGGTCAATAAGTTTGTTCTTTGGTAGGGACTCAACATTGATTCCTCAACTTTTTTGAAATAAGAGTTACAAATTTAGAAATTAGATAAAAATTTATATATCACAATTTTCTTATGAAATATGTTTAGAAGTAAGAAAATTTTATACAATTTTATACTCCTCCGTTCCTGAATACTTGTTATCCGTACTAAAAATAAATATTTCATAATATTTGTCATTTTAGAAAATCAAGACATAATTAGTTGTTTGTTTCCACTTTTACCCTTAGTTATAACTATGGAGAGATTTTACTATGGAGCAAAAGAAAAAAGTATTAAAATCAAATTATCCTCTAGTTAATGTTTTTTTAAGGGGCGTGTAAACCAAAAATGTGACAAGTATTTAGGAACGGAGGGAGTACTGAAATAAAAGGCGTTTGATTCCCCAAACAATCAAATTAAATAACAGCAACATGAAAAAAAAAATCCTAGCAAACATTTAGTAGCTCACCTCATCACCTGAACGCCCCTCAGACCCCACAAGGTTAGCATCAAGTGCTCTCATAGACGCTATCACAACCCTTGTATTGCTTCCACACATAAACAATATCTCACACATGCCTCTGACCAATGCTCTGTCCCGAATCAATAAAAAAGGAAAAGAAGAAAAGACTTTTCAGGATTTGTCCAAAAATATCAAAATATTCCCAGCAGCACTGACATAAAAGTAAGCCAGTAAACTCAAGAAGAGATAATTCAATCAAACAACTGACAATCAGGAGATCATAAAAGGAACACCAACTGCAGTCAGCAGATATTCCTAGGGCTAAAGTTTCTCCATTATAATTTTTCATTTTTTAGGGAGAGGGGCCAGGGATTAATTTTTTTATTTTTTATTTTTTACTCATAAAAGAAAGTACTTACATATAAAAACAATGTGTATAGATGTGTAATATCTCTAGTGCATGAGCCATGTAGCAGCTAAATATGTAAAAGGGTTTCAATGAGGCATAAATTGAGTAATCCACATTAAAAATAAATAAAATATGCCCACACGGGAACAAGAGTCACAAATTATCCACCTTGATTTTTTCTCTTCACTTAGAGAAGAAAAAATATCAGCTCCAGCAGATTCTTTATCAACCAATCTTCTCAAACCCACATTGCCAGACGAGCTAGGTGAAACCATAGTTAAATCATTCGAGAAAAACAATAGGTACTTCAGCACAAAAGCCTGCAGAATCATGGCACCGTTGTCAAAAAAAGATAGAAAACTATGTGCAACTTGAATTGAATCCAAAAATGCTAGTCAAACAGGGAGAACGATGAATGTAGAATCAAGTACAAATGGAAGAATGGTGAGCAATCACATAGAGCGCACAAACAAAGTACTAAAGCATAAGTAGCCAAACACTTCGCCATCCAGCAGAACAAAATGGCACCTGGTTAGTTATTGGAACTGACAGAAAATGCCCATGAATGTACGAGAAATTAATGCATACTTGCACTGCAACTTTTCCTAATTAACACTGGTAGTTGTATCCCTACATGTGGCTATAAGATCATATCAATTTCTAACTTCTGGCAATTACTTAAATCTACTGTCCAACGGGGTCGAATTTCATTCTTGACCACTAGAAGTAGCTGTGAGATTAACATAAAAAATTCAAAGCAAGTCCTGAACTATCTATCTGCTGTAGAAAGTAGCCGTGAGATTAACATAAGAAAATTCAGAGCAAGTTCAAACTATCTTTCCCCTGCAGAAAAAGTTCACAAATAAACCAGAGAATGACAATCAGTTCATCTTCATCTATGAAACTTTAGTTTATTTCCAAAAAGACTAAGAGAGAACCAAAGTATTACCTGTATTGCTGCTAGCACCCCACAAGGCCCACCTTCATGCTGCACTAAACCCATAGATGTATCTGGATCCGGACTAAACCTACATAACATTTTTTTCAAGTATCAACAAGTCAACTCAGTTGAATCCATGTATTAATGTTCAACCTAAATAAGCAAAGAATATATCAAGGAAAAACAATACAAGTAACAAAATTATATAATTACTAACACTAAGCAGTACTAGAACTTTCCCCAGCCCATATACAAGGTTCAGAAAGATGCAATGACAGCATCATCTACATACACACCACATGAAGGACATACCACGGCAGTTAGGTAGCACAACATAAACGCTCCTAAGAGTCTGTTTGTCCAAGCTGCCAAAAACTGCTTATTTTAAGAAGAGCTTTTACCAAAACAATTTTTCAACGAAAAACTTTTGGAGAAAAACAGTTTGTGGGCCACTTCATTTGAGAAGTGCTTTCTTCATTAATTGATAAGTAGATTTTTTTTCTTTTGATAATGTAACTGAAAGTAGATTATGCTTGGCCAATCTTTTCAGAAAGTACTTTTGAGTGTCAAATTACAAAAAAGGACAAGTATCATGGCGTATTTCACTATTAGGATTTACACCGAGAAATAACAACAACAACATACCCAGTGTAGTCCCACAAGTGGGGTCTGGGGAGGGTAATGCGTACGCAAACCTTACCCCTATAATGGGAGGTAGAGAGGTCATTTCTGATAGACCCTCGGCTCGAGACAATCACAAGGGTGAAGAAACAAAGACAAAATACTACACACGACATGTTAAAGCATAATGAAAAAGGAACAGTAACTACAACAAAATAATACGATAGATGAATTACAAGGGACTATATAGTAATAGAAATCAAAAGGACAAGAACCTATAAGAATAATACTAAAGCTACCAGTATGGAAAGATAAGGGAGACTACACTCAACTACCTACTAACCTTCTACCCTAACTTGTGCCCTCCATAACCTCATATCTAAGTTCATGTCCTCGGTAAGTTGGAGCTATGTCATGTCCTGTCTATCAGCTTACCCCAATGCTTCTTCAGTCTACCTCTACCTTTCCTACAACCATCCATTGTCAAACTCTCACACCTCCACAGTGGAGCAACCGTGCGTCTCGAGGTCACATACCTGACTATCTCAACCTCGCCTCCCGTAACTTATCCTCCACCGAGGTCACTCCCACCTTGTTTCGAATATCTTCATTTCTAATTTTATCTCTCCGAGTATGACCACATCCATCTCAGCATCCTCATTTTTGCAACTTTCATCTTCTGAACGTGAGAGTTCTTGACTGGACAACACTTCGCTCCACACAACATAGTCGATCTAACCACCACGTTGTAGAACTTGCCTCTAACTTTGGAGGCATTTTCTTGTGACACAAGACTCTAGATGTGAACCCTCATTCCATCCACCCTACACGAACCTAATCTGTGACATCATCAACCTCCCCATTACCTTGGATAATAGACCCAAGATACACAGAAATTATTTTAAGTATTTAAAGTTGATGGACTATTTCAAAGAGGAAAAGGAAGAGATAGCAAAAAAAAAAAAAAAAAAAAGAAAAAGAAAACATTGTGGAAACAAAAAGAAAAATATAGCTCATACTTAATTAAAAGTTGGAGTAACTGGTAAAGTTGTTGCCATGTGACCAGGAGGTCACGGGTTCAAGCCTTGGAAACAGCCCCTTGCAGAAATGTAAGATGAGGCTGCGTACAATAGATCCTTGTGGTCGGGCCCTTCCCCGGACCCTGCGCATAGCGGGAGCTTAGTGCGCCGGGCTTCCCTTTTTTATTTTTAATACTTAATTAAAAGACTAGTTCTATGAACGTGCCTCGCACGTTATTCTCCGTCAATCATAATAACTGTTCGGTAATGTTATTTGAAATTACATTATATTACTTATTTAATGAGGTACAAAAATATTATTTGATCATATTCACTTAACAGTTCTCATTAAAATGTTGTTTTTGGTATTTATCATTTATGTTTTTAAAAATCCAATATTAGAATTGAGCTAGTGCCCATATGTTGTATATTTGCTTTCATTTAATATAGTAAAGATCTGTTTATTTGAAAAGTATTTTTTTCCATAAGTGCTTTTTGGAAAAAGTATTTATTTTAGAGGTCTTTGTATCGCTATTTAATCTCCTCCTATTCCCCCTCTTCTTCCCCCTTGTGGACATTAAGATTTGAATCTTAGAAGATTGGTCTCCATTAATACGAATTATTGACGTTTTTTTCATACTTTGGAATATGCTTATTTCTCTGAAAAAATATCTCTTTTTTACCCTATGGCATCTCTGATAACATTAATGTCCTTGTATGAGATTTATAGTCTATTTGTGAAGCTTTTAAAAGAAAATACGTGCATAAAAAAACTCCTAAATTATGTGACCAAGTTGAAGTAGGGAGATAAAAATTAATTATTGTATAAGAGTAGCTAAGTATTTCTTATGTATGAAACTCAGAGACAATATTATAGTAGGAAATTAAAAGTGACGAATTCTATGCCAACTTTAAGTAGGTTAATATTAATGGAGTTTACAATTTTATCCAACATCGAATATGACCTAATTTAGTTTTTAAACGGTATAAAAGTCGTTCAATATTTGAAGGATATTTTGGTCAACCAATATTTGTATTCATGCTTTTATAATAATATAGATATATGCATTAACTTAAGAGGGGTAGTTTGGTAAATATAAAATTTATGGCAAGAATATATTTGTCCAAAAAATCAATTTTCTGCTTCTGCTTTTGGGAAAAAGCAAAAATTTATAGTTTCTTCTCAATAGCAAAAAAAGGGCTTCTACTACTCCTTACAATCACTTTCTTTTGTTGGCCAAACACCTCAAATCTACCCCCAAAGAAGTGTTTTTACCCTCCAAGAAGCTTGGCAAACATGCTCTAAACAACAACAAACCCAGTATATTCCCACAAAGTGGGGTCTGGGGAGGGTAAGTGTACGCAGTCCATACCACTACCTCAGAGTGAGATAGAGAGGCTGTTTCCGAAAGACCCCCGGCTCAAAGCAAATTTATTAGAAAATAAATATACAAATACATAAGTTTTTCGTGATCCTAAAAAGTAAATACGAGATGTTTAAAGCTGAGAGATAGGTTGAGACTTGAGAGTTTCACTGTGTGTTTTCATTGTGTCTAGCTTATGGTTGCAGATGGATAATCTCACGGGTTGAGCTTGGGAATTTGATGATTTGAGTTTGGGATAACATTTGTTATGGGTCAAGATAGGTTTTGACAAAATAAACCCATCAAATGTTGGGCAGATTGAATGGGTTTGGGCTAGTATTGCCACCCCTACCTCCAATCAATATCTTTGTACAAGTGTTTGTAAGCCAAGTAAGCATCAAAATACTTTGTAATACTCATATATGAGAAGAAAATTCCATTCATAAAAGTTAAATAACTGAAAGGGGGAGGAAGAAAGTTCCCCAAGCAATATCTCCATAGAAGTCTGTACAACAACTGAGCGATATCTATATGCTAAGCACTAGAATTCTTTACACTCCACAAAGCAAATATTTAGTATTACATATTCATTTAGCTTCCAAGAGATAGCTACGTTCATAATTAAGGACTTTAGCACCTTACATACCACCGGAAACTTTAAAGCTAACATACAATTATGAAAAGCTAGCACAATAAAGCAATGCTTCCAGTAGAATTCAGATGAATTGATGCAAAAAAATGCCGTCTTCAGTTCTAGATTTTACCATTCTATAGATAATTTAGAGCAAACGCTAGTGATATTGAGTTGAAATAACAAATTTATCTAGGTTAAATGATGCACCAAAGTCTTTAACCAGGTCCATCTATAATCAAGAATTCATTTATCTCCGTCATCTCTTTCTTTTTTTTTTTTTCCTCGACTAATCTCTTTCTTTTTGTAACTTAATTTGTGTCCCTTTCTACTTTTTGACCTCTTTCTCCCTTTTAACGCACAATCTTGATTATGCTTGGTTGCAAAATGGAAAATACATATAAATGCCAAAACCACATGTATATTCTACATACTGATCAATCTTCTACATTAGCTAAGAAGCTAAGAATTATTCACATCCAATAAATATCAGAATCGCAATAATCATTCTTTTGCACCTAAAGACGTGGACCAGTGGTCGATGAAGCTGGAGAAGCAAAATTAGCATCAGTTAATTAGTTACTATGATGGCCATGGAGACCAAACGGCCACTGCTTTAAGGGGCCAGGGGTTTGGATAAGCGTCGCTGATGGCACTATTTGAAGGACGAAAGGGTCATCTCCTAACAACATTGAATACCCAATATCGAAAGGGGTGTGAATGGATCGTTGTAGTTCTTGCCTAAATTGAAACTAAAACCAACCTTGAGGCTTGAGCCTTTGGCTATAGCTTGGTCTGATGTGGTTGACCACTTCTCAATGGTCTTTTTAAGAGAACAAGAAAGTTTTGTATCTTATTCTAATTATGAAAATACACATTTACAAGGACAAAATTAGCAAATCTTGTGTTTTTCAAAACTAGAACAAATTTATTTTACTTTTACATTGAAAAGTATATATCTGGTACTAGGAAATGGATTCCTAAAATGGTGTCTTATACGTCACAACTCAAGCCCAAAAAAACCTCACAAATTTGTCTCTTGGGCTATTATCGAGCCCAAAAGCAAATGCGCTATGTGAATTTTTGTTTATCTTGTTACAGCACTTCACTTTCCTCTCCTTCTTTCGATGTGAGCTAAGGTAGAAGCCAGCCAATCCTTCTCTTCGACTCACCCTCCAATATGGGCATGAATACACCCACCTTTATGGACTTGGCATATTGTTGAGAGGTTTAACCCGCCATTGTACTGTCGGAGTCTGACTCTAACACCATATTTGTCATCCTAAACTCATAGCACGTATTGCCCACATTTGCCTAACAAACCTCATAGATTTGTCACTTGGCTACATTGACATCGAGCCAAAAAAAGGGACAAATCATATTAACTTGTACTCTGTCTAATATAGCACTTCATTGGGGGACCCAAGATTTAGGGGTCGTGGGTGCTCAGGAGGTTCGACCACACATATTGACGTCCAAAGCTTTAAGGTTCTGTCAGTAACCAAAGCACCTAGCTATCTTCTTGGTTTTGAGGGTGCTTTTTTAAATCTTATACCAATTTTAACATATTTCTTAGGGAAAACGATATTTTTAGTCCTTGTGTCATTGCACTATTCCTATCTTAGTCCTCGGGATACTCAGTTATGCGCATTTGACCTTCAATTAAGCAATGTGCGTGATTTTAGTCCTTCAACTAATGAACAACCAATAAAATAACAGTCTGTTAAATTGTAGAGGGGCTAATAAGGTATTTCATATTACTTTTATTGCATACACTTTAAAAGGAAAAATAAAATAGAATTATATTCTTTTTTCTTGCTCCAATTTTAATAAATTCAGAAGATACTCATATAGAGAAAGTTGCAGTTAATTTTAAAAAAACACGTTGTTTACACAACAAAGAAGAATCAAACTGACAAAGAAAAATGGTTGTACATGATCCAAAGATGGATCTTGAAGATAACCAATTTTTTTTTGAATGATTTAAAGAATATATAAAGAAATAGACTTAATTCTCTCCAATTTCTTTCCCCTCCATTTTTACCGACAGTAAGCTTTTATATTTTTTTTCCACAAGATAACCCATTAGAATATATTTTATAAGAAATAATTCATGGAGTATAAGCACACTAGAAATGTAAATACCTATTTTGCCCTCTACAATTTAACAAATTGTCATTTTGTTTGATGCCCATTAGTTGAAGGGCAAAAATCACACGCATTGTTTAATTGAAGGACAAATGTGCTTAACCGAATATCACGAGGACTAAAATAGGAATAATGCAATAACACAAGGATTAAAAATATTGTTTCCCCTATTTCTTATATAATTATACCTAGTCTGTGTAGGGTTTAACGGGTGCCGAAGCACCATAGAATTCAACATAGGTCCGCCCCTGAGGTCAGTTCCTCAGAAAAGTTGGGGACCATATAAGGGAGAGTTCATAATTCAAACATTGAAATGCCTTTTGGGTTGCAGCCCAAGGGGACAAAACCGTGAACTCCGAAAGTCATGAGGTGATCTTAAGCGATCGAGCCAAAGTAAGACAATACCTAGATAATCAAGCCTGGATCGTTGCAGGTGGTATCAAAGCCAATACCTTGCCTAGTACAATGATGGGAAAAATATAAGCAACGACGTTGAGTCCCTAAGGGAATGTGTAACAACCCATGCATCGCTGGTGATGAACTCAAGAGGGAGTTTGCTATTACACTTGCCTTGAGTAAATGCCAACATCAGAGTGGGAGGGGAAAATTAGTGGTCATATAAGGGTGAATTCAAGATTCAAATGTTGAGGCCTCTTTTGCGATAGAGCCCAAGGTGAAAGACTCATTAAACCCAAAAGGCTTGAGGTGGCTTAGAGGGAGTCGGACCAAAGTGGCATCAGAGCCGGTACCTACCTTCCCGGGTAGATCTCAGAGAGGACGCGGAGTCCCTAAGGGTCTAAGTCTAGCAGCCCACGCACCGCTGACGATGAACTCAAGAGAGAGTTCTCTATTAAACTTGCCTTAAGCAAATGCCCATATCAAAGTGGGAGGGGAAATTAGTTGTCATTTAAGGGCGAGTTCAAGATTCAAACATTGAGACCTCTTTTGCGTTAGATCCCAAGGTGACAAAACTGTTAAACCCACAAGGCTTGAGGTGGATCAAAGGGAGTCAGACCAAAGTCAATAAATCCTTGGCATGCGGTATATCTCTGCCAAACATAACATTATCCATATCACAAATCTTACTAGAACTACTCATTTCAATCAATTCCGAATTTGTGTTCTTTCTTATTTTCAATGATATTCTTATTTCGTTTTTGTATTATACAAGTGCCTGAGCACCTAAATTAAATTTTAGAAAAGAAAATAAAAACATGACATAGCCCATAACAGCTATTTGTAATACAGTTATCTACACATGAAACCAAGAATATTCATAAAAACACCTAAATATACAGGAAAAAAAATAGTGTAGAACAAGTAAAAGTTCAATTGCCAATAGCAAGTGATCAAGTGCAATTTTCAAATGAACAAACTACCTCAATTTTCAAACAAACTAAACTGAATGCAGTATTTCAATTATCACTTACTACATAATTTTAAAGGGACCAAAAGCATCAATATTACCATACCTTATGCCCTGATTAGTCCACTGACCAAGAATATCTTTGGTAACTTCACAACCAAAGATCATTGAAAACAACTCATTAGCCTCTGCAATCGAAAGTTCTTTCCCCAAATTCACATTTTTCTCCTCACCCTTCACCAAATTCACATTTTTCTTTTCACCCTGCACCAAGTTCACATTTTTATCCTCACCCTTCACTAAATTCACATTTTTACCCTCACCCTTCACCAAATTCACACTTTTATCCTTACTCTTCTCCACCACCACATTCTTGGCCATCACCATCATCCTCTTTTCAGCAGCAGCAGCCATCAATTCCCTCTGATGTCTCCGGTTTTTCGCCTCAGGCGACTCCCCTTCCTCCCCTCCACCGCCACCACCCGAAATCTCCTCCTCTCCTGGTTTGCTCCTCTTAGGCTCTGGTGACTCCTTCTGCATACTCATCCTTAACGCCATTTTCAACTCTTCATCTTCTTGATCCGCCATTTAATTTGTATCAAAACAACCCCAACAAGATTTTCTCACACACCCAGATCCAGAAATTTCAAGAATTCACCAAAACAACAATAAAAATCAAATCTTTATCCAAAAGCTTAAACTTTTCTTGAAATTCCCAATTTAGACAACAATAAAAATTGAATCTTTGGGCAAAATATTAGATTTTCTTGAAATTCAAACTTAGGGTTTTCAAACCCAAATGAGAATTTTCTTTTTCAGTTACAAATATTATACATACATAATACACATTAAAGAAAGAATTTTCAAAAGATCAGTATGAAATGTTCATACATAAATACATATATATGTACATAGAGTGGATTTAATCAATTTGATTCATATAGAATGAGAGAATATAGAAAGCTAATAAAAGCTGGATAATTTTAATTACTAGATATAATTAAAATTTACATCTAATCTACATTTAACAATCCATATAAAGGAGGGTACAGATTTGGTCTCCCAATAGGACAGGTAAAAGGAAGGTTAAACGATGACGTTTGATGAGGAATTTGTAATGTAATAAGAACATGTGCTGAATTGGTTGCAAGGATATCATCAGTAAACTCCTACTTTCGTAACTTGGGAATTTTCTCATGTTAGCTAAATTTTATGTGTTGTTCGGCACATCAGATAAGGAAAAAAAATTTGGAATAAAGTTTGGGATTAATTTTATCTCATGCAGTAATTGCTTGATTCATTGAATAAGAAAAATAATTTTGAAATAAAGTTTGGCATTAACTTCATCTCATGTTTGTTACGAGGTATTAATTTAACATATATCTATAACCTTTTGAGAAGAAGAAACGCATCTCTAAAATTTTAAATTGGTGATATAGGAAAAAAATATTTTTTGACGACTGTTCGCAATAAGTTTTCTTACTGTCGAAAATTAATTGCAATCAAAATAAATATTAAAAAAAAGGATAATTTTATAGATGAATCTTTTGAGCATAATTCTGTTGTTTTCTTAATTCTTCTCTCCTGAGTTTTCTCCGTGATTCGAGAGTCGTCAGTAGCGTGTTTCCCGAATGCAGGATGATTCTGACCTCCTTTTTGAGATGTGTTGGATCTCTGGAAATATCGGCAACACTTCGTCATTTCGGGTTGATCTCCGGGAAGAACTTCGTTGACCACTCCTTTGAAGAACTATGTAGTCGATGTTGTGGCTTTCTCCAATACTTTCTGAATGTATTCATAAAATTATGTAACCCTCCTATTTATAGTTGTAGGGGATAGGCAGTCCAAGTGTAAATGAACTTTTCTGCCTCATTCTGATTGGTCCATTGAGTAATCAAGTTTATCACAAATACTATGCGAGAAGGTTGATCGTGATTAGCCAAAAGCATGTTGTTTTAGATACTTGACAATGTTTTATTGATTCTTGAATTTAACTTGGATTGCCACATCATTTGAATGCGTGGCATCGTCTTATTCGTCTTGAATTTGACTGGGATGCCATGTCACTTGACACGTGGCATGAGTTTGGGCTTCAAGGTGAAATGAACCTTAATTTAATAAAATGGACTTATTATTTTTAAAGCCTAAATTAATTTCAACCCAACGAACATGAATTTAACCCAAATTTTGTATGAATTTGATCCAATAAAATTTATGTGTCTACAGATGCCTCCTACTTCAAAGCTGTTGAGATGTTTGATTTGTCAGACCTTTTAGAGAAGAGACTTGAAGTGTCTATGAAGCTTTTTTATTTTTATGTAATTGAATCCTCGCAAAATGTTTGAATTTTGACAAGAGCCAACTATGATCGAGCTCTTCAATCGTGTCGCAATTTACTCATTGACGCGTTCACGCTAACAACTTAATACACATCAAAGGCTCTTTTTTTCGGAAAGATTTGTGCATTTTCTCAAATGTAACTCCTCAACGTCATAATAATCTGGGTAAATAACGTACTTTCCTTGATTGGGAATTTAAATTCCATATGATACTAAATATATCAAAGTCATGTAGGATTTGTGCATTAGGCATATATTGAGTTTCAATAGGATCGAATAACGGTGTTATCCAACTATAAAGAGAACTAGGATTTTGGCTCCTCTTTGACATCTGGACGTCCAAATCCTTTATGGAAATAACTTGTTGAGCAGACTCCTTATCGAAAACAAATTGAAGTCCTTCGGAGTCTATATAAAGACATAATCGCCACTTTACCTCGTCACAGTTTCAGATTGAGCAGCAAAGACATTGTCATGTTGTTTTGCTCCTTTTATTTCCCCCATAACAAAGTTTTCATTCACCTTGCCTCTGTAGATACATAAATTTTATTGGATTAAATTCATACAAAATTTGGATTAAATTCATGTTTGTTTGGATTGAAATTAGTTTTAACTTTGAAAATAATAAGTCCATTTTATTAAATTCAGGTTCAAGGTCCATTTTACCTTGAAGCCTGAATTCATGTCATGTGTCAAGTGACGTGGCATCCCAGTCAAATTCAAGACCAACAAGACGATATCACGCGTTCAAATGACATGGCAATCCAAGTCAAATTCAAGAGCCAATAAAATATTGCCAAGTGTCTAAAATGACATGTTTTTGGCCAAACATAATCAACCTTATCACATAATATTTATGATAAGCTTGATGACTTAATGGACCAATCAAAATAAGACAGAAAAATTCATTTACACTTGGACTGTCTATCCCCTACAACTGTAAATAGGAGGATTACATAATTTTTTGAAGACATTCAGCAAGCATTAAAGAAAGCCATATACAATATCGACTACACAGTTCTTCAAAGAAGTGGTCAACGAAGTCTTTTCTGAGATCAATCCGAAACTACAAAATTTGGGTTAAATCAATGTTCATTTGGGTTGAAACTAATGTAGGCTTTAAACTTTATGTGTCTACAACGACATCTGCCTTTTTATATATTTGTCAATCATATCATAATGAGTTTTTTTTTTTTTTTTTGCCGTGGTTTCCGGGTACTTTGCACCCGACTAGCTGTACCCACCAAATCCCGCTGTTTTAGGGCGGTCTCCCAATTAATTCCATGGGGCCCTGAAGACACGGCCGATTTATAATGCCCCCAGTGGCCCTGCGGGCGCATCATAATGAGTTATATCTTGATAAAATTGTCTTGTCTTTTTAAGGTTAATTTTTTTTTAAAAAAAAAATTAAAATATCATCTGTCCAACCAAGAAGTAACATAACATTACAAGAAATTTGTTCTGCTTTATGTTCATCCATCTTGTGTGTATATAGAAGGAGAAGACTACTCAAAGTTATCTCGTGTATATAGAAGGCTGCTTTGTGTGATGGAAGAAATTGCTTGGGGTTGTTATATCTGCTAGGTAATTTTTAATGAAAGAACACCCAGTTTGATGGTTCTATTCGTTTGTCTTTGTTTTCCTTTTTTTTCTCTTAAAAAAATTGTCACTGATTTGAGTTTTTACACTATTAATGTTTGATTCTGTGTGAGTTTAATTTTATGCAAATTATTGTTCAATCTGTTCGATTATATGTATGGATTCAACACTTCTCTTCAATTTTGATGGAGCTTTGGGCTGTTTGGGGACTAGGGATTGAACTATTCTGTAAATTAGTGTTGACAACATAAGTTTATTTGGTAATCCTGAGATATCTTACCTTATCGCATCCAATTTGAAATTATTTTATTCCACCTTTACTATATGATAAATTAGTTCAAAAATTATAATCCTGCGTTAATTTAATCTGAGCACCAAACGAACCTTAGTATTTCAAAAAGAAAAAGACTGAATTAACTTGTGGTATGGAGATGGTTGTTCTGAGTTGTCTATAATGTTGAATAAGTGATCTGGAAAAAAAAAAAAAAAAAAAAAAAACTGATTTAGTGACTGTTCATTATGTGTGTTTTTAGTTTGAAAACTACTCCCAGTTTTTTGAAGTACAGAGAAAATGAACTGTGTAGAGAAAGACGAAGAAATTGAAGTGGAATTGGAAGTTGATTTGATGGGAATTGGAGTCGTTGGTAAGGCGGATCACTGGTGGTTCAAGACGGGCATCGTCTGTGAGGTTGAGGGGAGGGGTGGTGTTGGGAGTGAAGGAGTTGGAAGAGAAATTCGATGGCGGAAATGGATGGGAAGATTGTATGATTGATGAGAATGAAGATGAAGATTGTATGATTGATTGAGGACCATAGAGTACCAAATTCCCGCTTAATAAATTTTGCCCATAAAGTACATTCTAATTTTTACCCATAAGACAGACGTTCATGACATTTTTAATACAATGAACTTGCACAATTGACCAAATTATAGGCAAAAATTAGAACTTAGATGTGTCGCCCATAAGACAGACATTCTAACATTTGGCAGTAAGGCATACATTCAGGACATTTTAAGATAGTGAACTTGCTTAATTGACCAGAAGTTATGCCTCACAGGCAAAAGTTAGAACTTCGGGTTATTGCCTATAATACATAAGTTCTAACTTTTGCCAATAAGACAGAAGTGCAAGACATTTTTAGACAATGAACTTGTTCAGTTGACCACAACTTTTGTCTTGTAGGCAAACGTTAGAACTTATTTAGTGGACATAAAAATTCAAAATCATACACTTTGGGGGACAAAAATTCAAGACCGGGGATTTTGGGAGACACTAAGTGTAATTTCTGCCCCCCCCGGAAAAAAAACCCCCCTCTCTCGTACTGTTATTTCTTCTCTTGTTCCAAAGACAGAAACATTCTTTATTATTGATTGATTCTTCAGAATTACAGGTATGTGATTTGGCTATAAATTATGACGTGTTCATTATTCTCCTTTCTTTCTGCCCTATAATTCTTTGATTCAGTGTTTCATTCCTCATTAGATGGACTGTTGCACATATGAATAAGCAATTAGATAAAAATGCCTAGATTGTATTCCTCAAGTGTTAGTTAGTACTAACTGGTTTTTGTTGGTTAATAATACTTAGTAATGTTGATACTTTTGGTGGTGTCAATTTTGAGACTGAATGGAGGAGGAAAAGTCAAATTAATTCAAAAATGAGCAATTTAGGGAGAGTTCTTCTTAGTTATGTTTGATTATATGATCAAAAAAAAAAAAAAGGAAGCCCGGTGCGCGCTATGCACAAGGGCCGGACCACAAGGGTCTAATTGTAGCCAGCCTTACCTTGCATAGATGTTTCCACAATGATCAAAATAAAATCCTTAACAATAAAAAATTGACTAAAACAAAAGAGTCTCCATAGTCCTTTGACTGTCATCAACTTAACTGAGGCCAATTAAGGTTAGTGGACCAATCCATTGCCAGATAAAATTGAAATTATTTGGTATTAATTTTTGATTACTGCATAACTGCATATTCACTTTGCCAGTATGAGTAGGAAAAGATGGTTGTGGAACCTTTGATAAGGAATTTGTTTAATTATTTGGCTGTAGCTTATGCTCTGTTATAGAGATTTTCTCAAGATATCTTCCATCATAACCCCAACTCGGCAACTTATGTCCTTTAGACTTTGTTAGAAATGGCTTAACACTAAAAAATAGGTGGAAAACTAAGCTGGTTGTTGTACATTTAAGTTTAATTCACACATGCATAGGCTCCTCTCTTCTCGAGAATCCATACATCCCTTATCAAAAAATGCACAACTATCTCTCGAGCACAGGTTTAGGTTCGGCCTCCAATGAGAAAATAAAATGGACCACCTAACAGCTCATCTTCACAGACCAAGGACTACAAGATCACCCCTTTCATTGTGGGGTGACGGAGGGATCGTACCATTTGAGCCATTTTTTTCTTGACTTGGAGTCCAAATGGAAGCAGATTGAGGTGCGTGCTGAATCTGCGTTAGCTATAGTCCATGTACTAAGATTATTTAGATTCAAATGGGTGATGCATGAAATTCTAAAAGAAGTTTATCATAAACTGAATGGACAAGAAATTAAAGAACACCTCAGATATGTATGGAAGACAATTTCAGCCTGCATTTTTTTGGTAGTTTGGAACGAAAGAAACCTAATGTTTCAAAAATGAAGAAAATTTAGTCCTCGAATACAAATGTTTGTGATTGGCGGATGTTTGAACCAACACGAAAGATGTATATGATATAAGTTCTGTAGATCCTCCTACATCTACTCGGATCCCCTTTGTATCCAATAACACTAAGTACTTCTTTATGATTAATAAAACGTTGTATTTACTGTTAAAAAAACTCTTTAGAACAGATAGAAAACCAAGTCATCAAAGTTGGGCCCGTGCTCAGCACAAGCTATTAGCTATTGGGTTCTGCGGAATCCGTAAGAGAAACTGTAACTCCGCCACCTGTGACTACTGAGTTGGATGTTTCGAGCACACTGAATTATGGGCATCCTGCATGAATTTTTTGTTCCTTGTAAACTAAGAACTATGAACTTTTTTCTTGTTTGTTAATGAGAAAGTCTGAGTTGTGAAAAATTTGCTAAAAATCTAGGTACCATGCTATGTTGTACTTAACTATCCACAATTGAAAGGCATAGTGAAGGCAAAAATGAGCCTTGATTTTATTCATCATTTATGTTCTCATTCCTAGCTCTTTGTTCAAGTTTAAACAAACTTTCTTTTGTGGTACTGGAAATTCAATTTCGCTTGTTCATGGAATAGGACTGTATCTTTACCCCTTTCGTATTGTAGGTTTCAATTTAGCCTCAAACGTTTAATTTGGTTGATTGAAATCCTCTTAGCACCTTGAGTTTGTTAAAAGCACTATGTTTCTTATTCCTTTTATTTCAATTCATTGTATAGCTATCAGAGGAATCTAATTATTGGACATTGGGGTGATCTTGAATTTGCTGAAAGTATCAAAGTTTTCCTTCCTTTTTGTCTTTAAGTTATTATTGGGTTTTTTTGCTTGAAAGGGGAAGTTTCACTAACTTGTAGTAACCAATTAGAATTGAAAACTGCAGAAACAAGAGAGAAATAGTTGTCAAGTTGTGGTTAAACTAGTTAACTTGTAGGGGAGAAGTTTGGGATACAGAGAATCCATAATTTATGGTTTAGGAAAAGTTATTTAGTAACTGAATGAAATAGACCTGACTAGAGAGGAATGGTTATAGAAGATTTCATAGTCAGCCTATAACTAGTATGGGATTGACCCATAGTTGATTGAGATTGGTTGAGTGAGAGTTTGTTCTTGGAGAAATCTCCAGCTTATCATGATTTCTATATCTGAATTCATATGCAAACAGGAACTGAAAGTGGAGGATTCGGGACTATGAGAAAGGAAGGTTCTTTTGAGACTGGTTAAGAGTAGCCAAGGGTGCAGCAGTGAGGGATTTTCGGTTGTGGCAAGGGTTGACAAGAAAAGAGGAATGATCTTATTAATACAAGGAAGAATAATTACTTTTTTCTACAGGAGTTTCTCTTAGCTCGTTTTTGCAGTAAATGAGACTTTATATGTTGTACAAAATCCTATTATAATTTGTGCATGATGCATAGTTATATGGCTACTGTAATTTTGGTCTGTGTATGCTCGTTAAACGTTAAAAATGTTTAGTTTTTATATATTCCTCTTCCCTTATTGCAGTTTACATGTTTACAAATAGCCAAAGGCAAGAAGAGCGCACCGGAAAATATGGGACTCCTAGGGTGCAGTACCTTCAGGTTAATCCTGCAACTCATTGTATTGATTACCTGACGCTATGAAAGAAAGAACCCTGGAACTGCAAATTTTATGTTGATACTAAGTACAAAATTGTGCATAACAATTCCTTTATTAGCATAGATCTGGTTTGCATGTTTTCCCAATCAGTTCTTTGATTCTTGTTTCAGGAATTGGTGACTCAGTTTCAGAATGCATCTGCTGAGGGTAAAATATTCTTTCTGTCTCCTCACTCCCTGACTTCATTCTCCGAAGGAAGGGTTAGAGATTTATGCAACTGATTTGCTCTGTATTTACCGAACTTGGATCGCTGAAATGAGACAAAATGTACCAACAAAATATCATATTGACCTTCTTGTTTAGTCAAGTGCAATGTTTTTATCAGGGAGTTCATAGGTGTTTTCCAGCTTACAATAATGTTTTTTTTTCTTTGAGAAAGTTAACAGTTTCATAGACAAGAAATACACCAATAGTGTGTTTCATCAATATTTAGAGGAGAACACCAAAAACTTCTATCACCTGCTCCCCACAAGTCTGTATTGCCGACTTCACAGTGAAGTTCCCATTTTTGATCTTTAACCAGGATAGACAGTCTTCTTTTGCATTGAGGTTCTTGGCATGTTCAATAGTACTGTAGAACTCTGCCAATACATCTACTTCCCAATCATATAACAATCTTCTACATGTGGGGTTCCAACCTTGGATATCATTAACTTAGAAACCATTGCCCTTTTCTGCTGATTAAGAATGTAGATAACTGGGAACTGCATTTTCAGAGTTTGTTGACCCACCCATATGTCATGCCAAAAAATGTTTTCCTTCCATTACCTAGTTCAATTTTGGAGTTTCCCCAGACTTTAGGCCATTGATTTCTGATGTTTCTCCATACTCCAACCCCATAGGGGTTATTAGCTGTCTTGGTAATCCAATGATCCTCCATGCCATATCTGAAAGTTATTGCTTCTTTCCACGAACTTTGATCCTATGATGCAAATCTCTATGCTAACTAACAGAGTCTGTTAGTCTGATATTTTTGTGGCTGTAAAGTGGAAAGTTAATTTCACGCTTGTCAAGATTATAGCATATATGGTAGCCAATTGATTAACTACAATCTGCTTTCGTTTTTCACTTCTTGTTTTGGTATCTATATGGTTTGATACATTCTTGTTATTACAGAGACAAAAGAGAAGATTGTTGCTAATTTGGCGAACTTTGCATATGATCCTTTCAACTTTACCTTTTTGCGCCAGGTTAAGAATCTTCTGATGAGTAGTTTAATTTTGTTTTTCAACCATCTTTTTCTCTTCTGGTTGCCTGAACATGTCTTTTAATATTAAACAGCTTAATGTTATAGAACTTTTTCTCGACTGTCTAACTGAGCCCAGTGAGAAGCTTGTGGAATTTGGGATTGGAGGAATCTGCAATGCTTGTGCTGGTAAGATCAAAGCTTTTGGAATTTATGTTTATTCCATGATTTGGAACTTGTTTTGTTGGTTCTGCTTCGAATCACAGTAAACTTCCTGTAATCTGCGCCAGAAAATTAACTAGGCATTTGTGCTTGCAGATCCAGCAAATGCTGCTCTTGTCACTCAAAATGATGGTATCCCTCTCGTCATCCAGTGTTTGTCAAGTCCTGTTAGGAACACGGTAAGGACATAAACATTTTGTGGTCTTCTTGGTTATTGAGTACTTGCTGTTCACTCGTTAAAATTGCACATATACATAGTGAGAAACTCGAAACTAACAATTGTTAATTGAACTTCTGAGTACCATTGACCCGTCAATCTTGTCGATAACTTTGATAAGAATTTTCCAGGCATCAGACATATCACCTCTTATAAAACTTGGTCAGTTTTTTTATGTTTGGCATCCTACGAACTTCTGTTACTTTCGGCTGCATCCAGAATAAAATGATGTTGTTTCCTCATTCTGAAATCATCTGTTTGCACAGGAAGACTTTCAATCTTACTAATTTTGTTCCTGTCTCAAACTGGTTCACGCTTTGGTGGTCAGTTTTACTTCTCAAGTTCTAATGTAAATCACTCAGGGACATCCTCTTTTTAGCAATTACAGAATATGAATATTGCTCTCCTCATATTAATCCGAACAATCAAAAATGGTATCTGCTTGCATATGCACATAGAGCAACAGTCACACACAGGTAGTGGCGGAACCAAGATTTTTATTAAGGGGGTTCAGAAGTGTACACACAAACTAGCTGGAGGGGGTTCAACATCTATTATATATACATAAAAAATAATTTTAACCATATATAAATAATGTAATTTTTCGTCGAAGTTAATTTTTCATCCGAACCCCCTGCACGCAGGGGCGGATCTAGGGAGCAGAAGGGAGTTAAATTTTAGTTACATGTTTATATAGTATATGTTGAATTCCGTTGGGCTTCATTTTGTGTTTCCATATTCGTATTTTGAACACTTATATGGATGTATGTGCATGGATTTCACACAAATAAACTTCAAACTGGCAGGTGAATTATGCTCTAGGAGCTTTGTATTATCTATGCAATGCATCAAACAAGGAAGAGATCTTAAAGCCAGAAGTAATTGATGCGATCAAGAGTTATGCAGCTGCTGGTGAAGTTAGTACAAGCTTCAGTAATTTGGCCCAGGCTTTCTTGGATAAACATATTCCCCAGCTTAATTAAAATGGAAGAAACCAAAAATACTCTTGTAAAATCATATTGTATTTTCTTTTTCGGCTAGTTTGATATGCTTTACTTGAGCCGAGGATTTATCGAAAACAACCTCTTAACCTAGGGGTAAGGATGCATACACTCCACCCTCTTCAGACCCTACTCATGGGATTTCACTGGTATGTTGTTGAAAGTCTAGTGTCATTTACTTATCTAATTCATTAAATTGTCAAAGTTATGAATTCATATATAGTATTTATTATAATTTTAGTGAATTTTTATAAAATAATATCAAAATCCTTATGAAGTACTAGTAAACTATAAGGATAAGTCCTTGAAATCCACGAAATATGCGAGACGATAATGAAGAGGCAAGCTAAGCCAGTGGGAGATAGAAACAAAACAGTTAAGAAAGAGAACAAATAATCAGTTTCGAAAAGAACAGAAATTAGCATACATGAATGGGGAAATTGGCATACTGTAAGCTGACATTACAGCAGCGAAGTCAAAAATTTCACTTAAGAGTGTTCAAGAAATAATATATACGTACGAAAAGTAATTTAGGACCTAAATACTTTGCATAATTTGCTATATATATATAATATAATGGGAAAATAATTCGAAATATACCCAAACTTTGGGAAAATTTGCTGTTACACGCCCAAATTTTGTGGGGGTTCTATGACCCCCCTGTACTATTTATTAGTGTATTTTTATGACGTTTATTTGCTTAGCTGGACCACTTTTTTAGTCACGCGCTCAACGCGTGTGTATTCACATTTGGTGCCAGCTATGCAAATAAACATCGCAAAAATACACTAATAAATAGTACAGGGGGGTCATAGGACCCCCGCAAAGTTTGGGCGTATAACAATAAATTTTTTCAAAATTTAGGTATATTTTGAATTCTTTATCCTAATATAATTTTTCAATAAAGGATGTTTAACTAACCACTTTTCAGTACTAATATATGGCTACGTACATCACTGGCCGACAATTACGTACGTACGTACGTTTAGCTTTATTTGGACGGTAATTTAACATGCGCCATTATCTGGCCAACAATGTATTGCATCAGCATACAATAAGATATTATAACGTTTATCGAAATATTTGAAAATTGAAATAATGCCTAATTATGTGACCCCTAAAATAATGATATCTACCGACCTTTTGGGGATTTAGGGGAGCTGGCAGGTGTCAACACGACTTTCATGCAATTTGTCCACTAATTAATCGCAGTGCTCTCTTTATTCGCTTTTACTTATCACTTATTTTTTAATTCAATTTTTATTTTTACTTATTATTTTTGACATATCAAGAAAAACTATTTTTTTCTTCTATTTTACCCTTAACATTAATTGTTTATTCTCCAATCTAATTTTAAGATATAATAGTAAATACCAATTAATAGGGATATTATGATAAAATAGCCATATTAATAATTATTTTTCTTAATGATTGTGTCAAGTTAAAATGTGACAAGTAAAAGCAAATGGAGAAAGTAGTAAATGTCTAAAAATTTCATTTCCTAATTACCAAAACAAACCAACATGATCGTAATGGGATGAATAGACTTCACCTTTAATTATAGGGTTCAGGTTGTTGAATTTTTGTTTAAAAATAAATTAATAATTATAAGTATTTTAATGAAGAGATGTTTTTTTAATAAGATGTGTCTTTTAGGTGAAAAAGTGTCTCTTAGATAAAAGGTTGTGTCTTTTCATTCTTTGAATTCCATAAAATTCTCTCTCTCTCTCTCTCTCTCTCTCTATCTATCTATCTATCTATCTATCTATCTATCTATCTATATATATATATATATATATATATTATATATATATATATATATATATTCAACTTCTTGTTATTTCTAACGTAACTTTCAACAACGTCTTTACAATTTGCCCCAAAAGAAATTATTTTCTTGTCCAAAAAGATCAAGTTTCATAGTTCTCGCTTTTCAGAAGAATTTCTTCACTATTTGTTTAATACAGAATTTCATAGGCTTGTCATATCCACTAAAACTATTTGTGTGTAATCCCATAGCAATATATCCCGCGGTGGAGAGGGAACAAATATCGTTTTTAGGACAGCGTTTCGCGCGTGTTTCAAGCCTTTAATTATATGTTCGTTATTCGGATTACTAAGTATTCATCTTGTGTTCTTGGTGTTATAAAATAAAGATAAAATATCAAACTAATAAAGAAAGAGACAACTTTAGAGAATGAAAATAGTAGTACTTGTTTTCACTTCTTGTATATCACAAAATGTACAAAAGGATGGCTATTTATAAGCCACCAAACTTACTCCCTAAGTATGTTTAGCATGACAACAACTTGGCAATTTGACCAAGTAATTTTGGAGTTCAAATCCAAATTGAATAAGTAATCTTGGTGTTCAAGTTCAATTTGGCTACTAACTCTTATCTCTCATTAATGACATTCACACATATATATGTCACATGACATCCATATTACATAACACTCCCCCTTGGATGTCCATTAATAGATAATGTGTCTCGTTAAAACCTTACTAGGAAAACCCAATGGAAAAAGCCTAGTGAAGGAAAAAAAGTACACACATCTTGTAATACGCCTTCAGTTTTGCCTCATTAAAAACCTTACAAGGAAAACCCAGTGGGACAAAACCTTGTGAGGAAAAAAGAGTACAACGCGTATTAACTCCCCCTGATGAGAACATTAATTTAATGACTTGAATCTTCGCATCCCAATCTTGTGCACCATCTTCTCGAAAGTTGCAGTTGGTAGAGACTTAGTGAATAAATCAGCAATATTGTCACTTGAACGAATCTGTCGCACGTCAATATCACCATTCTTTTGGAGTTCATGTGTGTAGAAAAGTTTTGGCGAAATGTGCTTCGTTCTATCTCCTTTTATGAATCCTCCCTTTAGTTGCGCTATGCATGCTGCATTATCTTCAAATAGAATTGTGGGTACCTTGATATCACACTTCAGTCCACATCTTTCTTTGATATAATGTATCACCGATCTCAACCATACACATTCTCTACTTGCTTCATGGATAGCTATTATCTCAGCATGATTTGAAGAAGTAGCAACAATAGACTGCTTTGTAGATCGCCATGATATAGCAGTACCTCCGTATGTAAACACATAACCTGTTTGAGATCGAGCTTTATGTGGGTCAGATAAATAACCTGCATCTGTATGACCAACAAGATCTGCACTAACTTTGTTAGTATAGAACAAACCCATATCAATAATCCCCTTTAGGTATCGCAATATATGCTTAACTCCGTTCCAATGTCTACGTGTAGGGGAAGAACTATACCTTGCTAGCAAATTAACAGAAAATGCTATATCTGGTCTTGTAGCATTAGCAAGATATATAAGTGCACCAATAGCACTGAGATATGGTACTTCAGGACCAAGAATTTCTTCATTCTCTTCTGGAGGTCGGAACGGGTCTTTACTCACTTCAAGTGATCGGACAACCATTGGAGTACTTAATGGATGTGCTTTGTCCATGTAGAATCGTTTCAAAACCTTCTCAGTATAGGCAGATTGATGGATGAAGACCCCGTCTGCTAAATGCTCAATTTGCAGACCAAGACAAAGTTTTGTCTTTCCAAGGTCTTTCATCTCAAATTCTTTCTTTAGATATTCAATTGCATTTTGGACCTCTTTTGGAGTTCCAATGAGATTTATGTCATCAACATAAACAGCGAGTATAACAAACTCTGATGCTGTTTTCTTAATAAAAATACAAGGACAAATGACATTATTTATATAACCTTCATTTATCAAGTACTCACTAAGGCGATTATACCACATACGCCCTGATTGTTTTAGACCATATAACGATCTTTGTAATCTGATTGAACACATATCCCGAGACTTTGAACTATATGCTTCAGGCATTTTTAATCCTTCTGGGATTCTCATATAAATTTCATTATTAAGTGAACCATAAAGATAAGCTGTAACCACATCCATTAGATGCATTTCAAGGTTTTCATGTACAGCTAAACCGATGAGATATCGAAACGTTATTGCATCCATAACGGGTGAATATGTTTCTTCGTAGTCAATTCCTGGTCTTTGAGAGAATCCTTGTGCGACAAGGCGTGCCTTGTATCTTATAATTTCATTTTTCTCATTCCTTTTACGCACGAAGACCCATTTATGGCCAACTGGTTTTACTCCATCAGGAGTTTGGACTATAGGTCCAAAAACCTCACGTTTAGCAAGTGAGTTCAATTCTGATTGAATTGCCTCTTGCCATTTTGGCCAATCATTTCTTCGTCGACATTCTTCGACAGATAGAGGTTCAAGATCCTCACTGTCTTGCATAATGTGAAGTGCGACATTGTATGCAAAAACATTATTCACCATAATTTTCGATCGATCTAAATTTATCTCATCACCGGTGGAACTTTTTGAAAGTTCCTCATTCACTTGAATCTCGGGTTCGCTGATTTCTTCAGGAATATCAGGATTAATCAGATCTTGAGCCTCTTCATGAGGTTCTTTTATAGTGTCACTTTTCTCATTTTTCGTGCTTCTTTTTCTAGGATTTTTATCCTTTGAACCCAATGGTCTACCACGCTTCAGGCGTGCTTGGGATTCAGAAGCTATGACATTAGCGGATGGTCCTTTTGGGACATCAATTCGGACAGGCACATTCACTGCAGGGATATGTGACTTAGTTATCCTTTTCAAATCAGTAAATGCATCTGGCATTTGATTTGCTATTTTCTGTAAGTGAATGATCTTCTGGACTTCATGTTCACATATAGGGGTACATGGATCAAAATGAGATAATGACGAAACTTTCCACGCAATTTCTCTTTTGAGTTCCTGTTTCTCTCCCCCTAATTGCGGAAAATTTGTTTCATCAAATCGACAATCTGCAAATCGAGCAGTAAATAAATCTCCAGTCAACGGCTCAAGGTAGCGAATTATGGAGGGTGATTCAAACCCAAAATATATTCCTAACCTTCTCTGGGGGCCCATCTTAGTGCGCTGTGGTGGTGTTACTGGCACGTATACAGCGCAACCAAAAATTCGTAGATGAGCAATATTTGGTTCATGACCCAAGACTAATTGTGACGGAGAGTATTTATGATAATGAGTCGGTCTGAGACGAACAAGTGATGCTGCATGTAAGATAGCATGACCCCAAACAGTAGTGGGCAATTTCGTTTTCATAAGTAGTGGTCTAGCTATCAACTGTAGGCGCTTAATAAATGACTCAGCAAGGCCATTTTGAGTATGAACATGAGCGACAGGATGTTCAACTTTTATCCCAACTGATACACAATAATTATCAAAAGCTTGGGATGTAAATTCTCCAGCATTATCTAGGCGAATAGCCTTAATAGGATAATCTGGGAATTGCGCCCTTAATCGTATTATTTGTGCCAATAATTTCGCAAACGCCAGGTTGCGAGACGATAAGAGGCACACATGAGACCATCTTGAAGATGCGTCTATTAGGACCATAAAGTATCTAAATGACCCACTGGATGGGTGAATAGGTCCACATATATCCCCATGTATACGTTCTAAAAAATGAGGGGATTCGACGCCAACTTTCAGTGGTGATGGCTTAGTTATCAATTTGCCTTGGTAACAAGCAGCACATGAAAATTCATTACTTGCAAGAATCTTCAGGTTCTTTAGCGGATGCCCTTTTGAATTTTCAATGATTTGTCTGATCATTATTGATTCAGGGTGACCCATTCGGTCATGCCACAACACAAAAGTATTCAAATCAGTAAACTTCTGGTTTACGATAGAGTGTGCTTCAACTGTACTAATTTCTGCATAATATAGGCCAGAAGACAAAGTTGGCAATTTCTCCAATACATATTTCTGGCCTGAGATATTCTTGGTAATGCCAAGATATTCAACATTCATTTCATTTATTGTCTCAACATGATATCCATTTCTGCGGATATCTTTAAAACTTAATAAGTTTCTCGGGAATTTAGAAGAGAATAGTGCATCTTCTATAACAAGTTTCGTCCCCTTCGGCAGAAATATAGTAGCTCTTCCGGAGCTTTCAATTAATTTTGAATTACCAGAAATTGTTGTAACATTGACTTTTCTCCTAAGCAACTGAGAAAAGTATTTCTCATCTTTAAATATGGCGTGCGTTGTTCCACTATCAATTACACAAATATCCTCACGGTCGATTATTGATCCAAATAAAATTTGAGGAGTATCCATATATTCTTCAAGATGAAAATATAAACAAAGTAAACATTATAGTATTACTAGCAAACAACGTATTTACACAAACTTTATTTATTTACATGATTAGAGAAACACTACTAACAAAAACGTAAACTGACACAACTAACAAAAAGTAAAGTACTTAGACTATTGCAGATCCGTCACCGACAAGGTGATCTATATTTCCTTCAGGGATTTCAAAGAAATCTGCAACGTCTAACTGCATAGGCTCAACATTATCTTCAGAGATAAAGTTTGCTTCTGCAGTATTATCCACCTTCTTGAGGGATGCCTGATAAAGATTAACCAGGTGCCTTGACGTACGACAGGTACGTGACCAGTGCCCTTTTCTTCCACACCGATAGCATCTAGTTTCTGTATTTGTCCTTTGCACCGCTTCAGGCTTTTTACCCTTCTTTCTACACTGCTGGTGCTGAGGGTTATTATTCAGTGCAAGACGATCATCATGATTGAAATTTCTCCCTCGACCACGGCCACGACCACGACTGGGGCCAGGACCTCTTTCACGCCTAGATTGGTGAAAATTTGCTGCATTTACTTCAGGAAATGGAGCAGTACCAGGAGGTCGACTTTCATGGTTTTTCATCAAAAGATCATTATGTTGTTCAGCAACAAGGAGATGCGAAATTAATTCAGAATACTTTTTGAATCCCATTTCTCGGTATTGCTGCTGCAGGAGCATACTCGAGGCAGGGAAGGTGGAGAATGTTTTCTCCAACATATCATGATCTGTGATATTTTCTCCGCATAGAGTTAACTGTGATTTAATTCTAAATATAGCAGAATTATACGCAGTTATATCTTTAAAATCTTGTAATCTCAAATGGGTCCATTCATAATGTGCCTGTGGAAGAACGACCATCTTCAGGTGATCATATCTATCTTTCAAATTATTCCACAGTATAAGAGGATCCCTAATAGTGAGATATTCCATTTTCAATCCCTCATCGAGGTGATGACGGAGAAATATCATAGCTTTGGCATGGTCTTGGTTTGAAGCCTGGTTCTTATCTTGGATGGTGTCTGCCAGACCCATCGCATTCAAATGTATTTCGGTATCAAGTGCCCAAGATAAGTAGGCTTTGCCCGATATGTCCAGGGCAACAAATTCACGTTTAGATAGATTTGACATTATATTAGGAAAAATAAGTTCTTACCTTTATTACCTGAAAAAGTATTTGCTCGAGATGGCAGAGTCTCGTGCTGATAACGTGTTATAAAATAAAGATAAAATATCAAACTAATAAAGAAAGAGACAACTTTAGAGAATGAAAATAGTAGTACTTGTTTTCACTTCTTGTATATCACAAAATGTACAAAAGGATGGCTATTTATAAGCCACCAAACTTACTCCCTAAGTATGTTTAGCATGACAACAACTTGGCAATTTGACCAAGTAACTTTGGAGTTCAAATCCAAATTGAATAAGTAATCTTGGTGTTCAAGTTCAATTTGGCTACTAACTCTTATCTCTCATTAATGACATTCACATATATATATGTCACATGACATCCATATTACATAACACTTGGAATATATTTTCCAACACAGATTTGAACATCGAATAAAAAATATGTATATTAAGAAGTGATGTCGTAGCACACATATATATTTTTTAAATCAGTCGAGGACCCAGTATAAATATCGAGCATCCGGTTGAAAAAAAAATACGTCCCAAAGCAATCTTTAACTCCATTCCCACATGTCAATGCCTAAATTTAGAGAAGGAACTTGATATTATCTTTCGTATAACTCTACTAGCTAAAATTTGGCCAAAACAATCAATTTCAAATCATAGCTAGACTTGTAACCTCTAATACCGATTACCCCTACTCAGATAAACATATTTGCAAATACTAAAATATATTAATGAAATTTTACAATTTTCAATTTATTAGTACCTCTTTTTCTCTTTCTAATTGCTATATATTAAAAACGTGTGTTTAACGAACGTATTGCAAGTAATTGTTGGAGTTTAGCTATGTGGACATGTGGTGGCAAAAAGTCAAGTCTATCTTTTGATAATATAGTCAATGGCCAGCAATAAAATATCCACTAGAAGAAAAATATAATATATACTTCTACGTTTTTTTTTTAGTTAAATCATTTAGTTTTAACAAATGGGTATATGACGTTTAATACAAAAACATCTTATAAAATATTTTAATTATTATGTAATATCTGACGATTAACAAAATTGTGGAAATCAGGGAATATATATCAAGAGGCAAATTCTAGTAAAGATAACAAATAAATGATGTACTAATATTTTTCTATTTGTCTAAACCTTCATCAGTAGAGTTACTTGATATTTATTCGGGTGGAAACTGCATGCAACTGGGAAAATACAAGATGCACCATTATCCGGCCAACAATGCATTGCATAAGCATACATTAAGAAACGATAATGTAATGTCAACACGATTTTCAAGCAATTGTCCACTAATTTATCGCAGTTTGACCAGATTTAATTTTTTCTTCTTTTTACAATTAATTTAGTCACGTAAATATAGATGAGTTTTCACACCATGATTGCTATTAATTGATAGTAATCAGCGGAGGATCTAGGGTACTGGGTGTGGGTCCCCCATAACCCAGGATCTTTTGTATGTAAATTTTGTATTTATATTGAGAAATTTATTAAATATATAAGAAATATTTGCTGAGAACCCAGTAACAAATCAGTTTCTTGATCTAGCGATTGTAATATAATTTGTTTAATCTTAGCATGGCCTTTTGGAGTTCGATTCTCCTGGGAACCCATAAATTTCAAATGTAATTGGATCCGCCATAATAGAAACCGTCTAAAAGTCTCATGTTTCATTGCCTACTTTCAAAGCAATCACCAGGTGGTGGTGGTATGAATGAGATTTCTCCATTCTCAATTATATAGGTTTTGTATTCGAGGTCTGGATAAAGTTTATATATGTTTGGGAGCGCTTTCTCCTTAAATGAGTATTACACAACACAAATATAATTCAAATTAGTCGAGGTCCAATATGAATAAAATCAAGAAAGATGGATTGGATTGAGAGAGGATGCTTATGCCTCTTCTTTCTCCATATAGGAGTAGGATACCTGATTGAAAAACAAAACAAGAAAAATACTTTCTTAAGCAATCTTTTAACTCCATTTCCACAAGTCAATACCCAAATTAAGAGAAGGCACTTGAAATTTTATCTTTCATGTAACTTTACTAGCTAAAATTGGACCAAAACAACTTCAAAATCATAGACTTGTACCCCCTAATAACAACTTGAGATTTTATCTCTCATGCAATGACGGAGCCAAGATTTTCACT
This sequence comes from Capsicum rhomboideum, assembly GCA_031232105.1. Lineage (NCBI taxonomy): Eukaryota > Viridiplantae > Streptophyta > Magnoliopsida > Solanales > Solanaceae > Capsicum > Capsicum rhomboideum. The sequence continues at coordinate 14,428,712 of CP124715.1, read as the reverse complement.
AAGAGAGTTCAGAAGTAGACATACGAACTAACCGAGGGGGGGTCAACATCTACTATATATATATAAAATATAATTTTAACTATGTATAAATAATATAATTTTTCGCTGAAGGGGGTTCGGACGATCCCCTGGGTCCAGGGGTAGCTCCACCCCTGCTCTCATGTAACTTTACTAGCTAAAATTGGACCTGAACTACTTCAAAATCATAGACTTGTACTCCCAAATACCAATTACGTACGCCCTACTTAAATAAACATCTTTACAAATAATAGATAACAAAAAAGATTATGAAATCACAATTTGACCATTTTCAATTTATTAGTATCTCTTTTTCTCTCGCTATATGTATTAAAAAGCATTTAGACGTATTTGCAACTAATTCTTGGAGTGTAGCTATGTGGACATGTGGTGGTAAAAAGTAAGTCTATCCTTTGATAATTTAGTCGATGGCCAGCAATAAAATATCCACTAGAAGGAAAATATGGTACGTTGTACGTGTTTGTTTATTCGTTTAGTTCTAACAAATGGAAATTTGACCTTCAATATAAAAATAACAGGTTATAAAATATATTAATTAAAATAATAATAATAAATAATGATTAATGAAGTAGTGAAAATCATGAAATATCAAATGGCGAATTTTAGTAAAAACAAAAGATAAATTACGTACTTTTTTTTTTGGCAATTAATTAAGTACTTTTTTTATATTTGTCTAGACCTTCATATGTAGTTAATATTTTCTTCGGGTGGAAACTAGCATGTAACCGGAAAAATACTTGGGGGTTATTTGATATGTGTGATGTGTTAGACAAAGTCATTTCATAGATTGAATTATTTTATGTGATTAGTTATCATCCCATCATGCGTATATGATAATTTATTCTATTATTATAATATAAATAATTTCAAGATTAATTAATATTCCTAGCTAAATATATGGTAAAATAATCTTATATTTTATCACGAAATTATTATTATCCCTCCTACCAAACGATTTTTTAGAGTTGAAGATGGATCCAGAATTTTAGTTCTATAAATTCAATCTTTACAATTTTTAGCATTTAATTCAAAAGTTATGAGTTAATATTTATTACAACTTTATACATAAATTTATACTTTAAAAAGAAATTTTGAGTTCAGATGAATATAATCACGCCGTTACTGTTTAGAATATAAATTGACTCGAACATCATAATTTATGAAAAGCAAATTGAATAATATTTAAATCCTTAGGTAGTACTCCCTCCATTTTAAAAGAAATGACCTATTTTTCTTTTTAATTTGTTTAAAAAAGAATGATCATTTCCTTTTTTAGCAATACTTTAATTTTAATTTTTCACATGACATGTTTAAGACCACAAGATTATAGGGCATTTTGGTATATTTGACACAACTTTAATTTATGACCATAAAATTTAAAAGTTTCTTTATTTTCTTAAACTCTATGTCAAGTCAAAATAGATCATTTTTTTTAAACAGAGGGAGTAGTAAATTAAATAGTATAAGGATAAGTCCTTGAAGTCGTTGAAATATGTGACGTGGATAATGAAGAGGCAAGCCAAGCCATTGGGAGATAGAAACAAAACAGTTAAGAAAAGAGAACAAAAATAGTAATCAGAACAGAAATTAGGACAAGGACAAATTGGATCACGCATTATCTTAGTGCCAACCACTAATCCCATGCATCACTCTCCTCTTTCCACGTGTCTTCCTACACTTCATCTGACATCAGATAGCCCCCCATCTCAGTTTAGTACTACGTACTACTATATATCAGCATTGGGCACCGTGCCCAAATTTCTTATTTATTACTAAAGTAAAATAAGTAATTAATATATTGCGTTGTCGGAAAATCAAGAAGAACATGGATCACGCAGCGGATGCACACCGGACAGATTTGATGACCATAACAAGGTTTGTGTTGAATGAACAAACCAAACATCCTGAATCACGTGGCGATTTCAGTATCTTGCTTAGTCACATTGTTCTTGGCTGCAAGTTTGTATGCACTGCTGTTAACAAGGTATATATGAATATATATTTTTCTTTCTTTCTTTTGGGTGGTTGATTGGGAATACACGGGGTATGTTGTTGTTGTTGTTATAGTGCATATGGTGTTTGTTTTTCATTTTTGTGTGGTTCTTGGGTGGTGGTTGAATAGGGTGGCACTTTTGCATGTTTCTTAATCCAACTGGTTGAAAAAGGTGGTGTGCCTAATAGTAATCGGAGTAGGTTGAGAAATCATGACGTCTTAGGTTCAAATTTCAATAAAAACAAAAATATTAAGTAATCATTTCTTCACATTGCCCAGTCCACCCTGTGTTGTTGTTGGGAGATAGCATATATCTTGTGAAATTAATAGTTGAGGTGCGCATAAACTGACTTAGATAGGACAATTATAAAAGAAAAAGGTGGCATTTTTGTTTTTCTTTGTAGTAAGAATAAGGGACATGGGTTAAATGAGTCGTATCATTAAAAAATGTGTTGTAATAGTTTGATGATTTTGTTGATAAAAGAACATAGAAGTAACTTTAGTAGTAGGTTATTTTCATACTTGAATGACCGTTCAAGGAATTACCTGGATTAATTTTTGGTTATCATTCATTCATGGCTACGTTGGTTTATGATTTTTGTTTATGATTTTTATGATTCGTAGGATTTTTATGATTCTTATGATTTTTGATTTATGATTTTTATGATTGTTTGATGATTTTTATGATTTTTGGTTTATGATTTTTTATGATTTTTGTTTGTTATTGTTATCGGTTCTGAGCCGGGGGTCTATCGGAAACAGCCTCTCTACTTCATCTGAGGTAGTGGTATGGACTGCGTACACTTTATCCCCAAAACCCCACCTGGTGGGAATACACTGGGTATGATGATGATGATGATGATGATTCATTCATGGCTACCTGAGTTTTCAGTTTAAGTCGATGTCTTTTGACCAGAATAGCTATATTTTCAAATATCAGGTTGACTACTCCAATGGGGCATTAATAACAAAATGAGAAAAATCCAACTTGTTTCTGTAGTTTGAACTGGAATTTCTAGTAACACCATTTGGACATATGCATCAGATTCATTATGAAAAGCTTAAGCATTTTTGTGGTTAGTTTATATGTCATTTAGCCCAATTTAGTGGAGGATTATCAATTCTTCCTCCTCTCTTCTCTCTGGAGTATTATTTTTGGCAGGGAAAACAAATTTGTGAAGTCATTGATACAAAAATAAAGAAGGCAGAGAAAGCTTCAGTAGAATGAATCTGTTTTTGTGTACTGCACATGTATTCTACCTTGTTTTGTTTTCCCGTTTACTCCTACATTGATCTATTTACACGTCGATACATCTTTCCAGGCAGGTTTGGCCAAACTCCTAGGACTTGCTGGTGAGACTAATGTGCAGGCAAGTTCATGCAGATGCTGCCCTTAATAGTATCAAAGCATGGTCCGTTTCAACTGTGGAATTACTCTGGTTTTGATTTCTAATTGTAGGGAGAGGATCAAAAGAAACTGGATGTACTCTCAAATGAAGTGTTTATCAAGGCTCTGGTTAGCAGTGGCCGAACAGTAAGACTCAGGCATCATTTTATTAGTACACTGCGAAAATATATAGTGATGTTAATCTAAGAGATATCAAATCATGTAGTGCATTCTTGTCTCTGAAGAAGACGAAGAGGCTACATTTGTGGAGCCAGCTAAGCGTGGAAAGTGCGTGCTATTGTTCTCTGTAGTTTGACATTTGTCATTATGTTTTGCGAACTAATTTGCTGATGCAATTTTAATCACAGATACTGTGTAGTTTTTGATCCTCTGGATGGATCCTCGAACATCGATTGTGGTGTTTCTATTGGAACGGTATGATTCTACTTTGAGCAATATTTATATTGTTGTTACTTGGCTATCTACTGCTATATGCTTTTCATGTAACAATGAATAATACATCTCATTTATCTAGATCTTTGGGATTTATATGATTAAAGACGGTCATGAACCAACACTAGAAGATGTTTTGCAACCCGGAATGAACATGTTAGCTGCTGGTTACTGCATGTATGGAAGTTCTTGTACGGTATGTGACCCACATTTAAGTTTGCTATTCTTTGAAGTATTTTGAAATTTTACATGGGCAACAAACAAAATAATATTATGATCTTAATTCTTTTAAGACAATGATGAGTTGGAAATACAAGTAATAAGAATTTCCGAGCTCTGTTATTTGCAGTTCGTTTTGAGCACTGGATCTGGAGTTAATGGTTTTACCCTTGATCCCTCTCTTGGCGAGTTCATCCTAACTCATCCTGACATCAAGGTACTGCCGTTCCTTAGCTCCTTATATCGCTGTAGAACATAAAACTTGTTGTAGACTCATTATCTTAATCATTACTTCATTACTCAAGATTGTCTTAGAAACGAAAGCTAATATGTTCACAAAAGAACATGATTTGGATGGAAAAATGTTCTAATCAATTTTTATACAAGTCGAGAAAATGCTATCAAGACACCTTAAATCTTTGTTTATCTTAAGTATGTTTTAAATAGTTTACTGGCTTCTATCGGGTTGCTGAATACTTGAATGGTTTTTGAAAATACACATAATCATCTTTCAGTGCCGTTAGTTAGAAATACAGACGGCCTAACATAAAATTGGTTTAGCATATCTGGTGCTCTATGTTTTTTTGAGCTCTGAGTTTACCTCAGATTCAAGTTAAAATATCTACCTCTTCAAAAACCAACTGCGCTTTTTCTATTTGATTTTTTTTTTTTTTTTTTGGGTATTTCTTTGGTATATCTCCTAATTACATTTCCGGATTACATGGTTTTCGTTTTGTGTTTACTTGCAGATTCCTAAGAAAGGAAAGATCTATTCTGTAAATGAAGGAAATGCCAAGAACTGGGATGGTCCAACAACCAAGTACGCATAATAGAAAGCAATAGCTACTAAGCTTGTTTCCCATGTTCATAATGTCCTACCATTCTTTTAATTTCAGATATGTGCAGAGCTGCAAGTACCCCACTGATGGTTCTTCTCCAAAATCTTTGAGATATATTGGAAGGTAACTGAAATTTCTCTAGATGCTTAGATTGCGCGATTTATGTTGTTGCAGTGTCTTGTATGATCCAATTCACAAACCTAAAATCAAAATCCATAATCATGACGGATTTTCTGTTCCTTGACATACTAGGCAGTAATGTCAACTTCATGAAAGAAATTTGAGATGTGCTGTAAAGTTGAATCTCTATATTTATATGTAAAAGTTGGGTGAAGTTGAGCTCTGCTGCGGTAATGTATGATTTTGGATCTATATTTATTGCTCTTTTGGACATGGGGAAATACAGGATATCAAGCTTCCTATACTTATTAACTTAATATGTACTTATCTCCAGTCATTTCCAACTGATAACTACAGTATTAGGAATCCTTTACTTGACTATCTTAGAACTGTTATAAGCCAACTGTGATTGAAATATTCAAATGTTAAAAGGTTCATATTACATCAGCAGACAGGGTTAAATGGAGATATTTTGTTGGATTTCTTATTAAACAAATCCTTCTATTTTGACCGGTATGTGCAAAGAGTTTAGTGCATTCTTGTAAAGCGATATTGGGCCTGATATTGCTTCGATTTCAATCTTTTCTTCTTCTTGTTGTTGTTGTCGTTGTTGTTGTGATTTGCCTATGTCTTTGGATTTGCTAAGGTCGTATCAAATAGCTTTTGTTTCCACTGACAAACAAGAGTGAATGAACATATTGTTAATCAACTTAGTCGAATCTGGACTCTCATTTGCAGTATGGTTGCTGATGTTCATCGTACATTACTCTACGGAGGCATCTTCTTGTACCCAGGAGATAAGAAAAGTCCCAACGGAAAACTGAGGTAAGTTATGCACATATTCTTAGTCACTGAAGTATTTCCTTAGCAATAACTTTCTGAAAGCTTAGCGAATGAAATATATGAAACAGGGTTCTCTATGAAGTATTTCCCATGTCATTTCTGATGGAACAAGCAGGAGGCCAAGCATTTACTGGGAAGCAGCGGGTATGATTTCAGATCATTCTGTCTACCGGTCACAATATAAAATACAAGAAGCATTTTGTTTTATAATCAGAGTTGACACTCATAGTATTGTTATTGTGCAGGCGCTTGATCTAGTTCCAGAGAAGATACACGAACGCTCTCCTATATTTCTTGGTAGTTATGATGACGTTGAGGAGATCAAAAAGCTCTACGCTGCTGAAGAGAAAAACTGATGGATGTGTATATACCCTGTAATCACTTCACTACTCTTAGCTTGCTGGTGCAGATAACAACTTTCTCAAATTAGATCTAAGTTATGATGACTACATTGTCTACTGTTTATGTTGCACAATAGCTACTTTGACGCGATAATACGTTCACATTACTGGCTTGTTCTAATTTTTTTCTCAAAGTATCTATTTCTCATCAACAATAAAAGGTTGAATAGAGAAGTTCTGGCTTATTATTCTTCACTTATATTTCATTTTAAATCAAAGTTCTTTGTAATATCATCTGTTTAGATTCAAGCTAATTTTCCTGCTAGATGATTTATGGTTTCCTTTTTTCTTTGATTTTAGTATTACCTGTTGTTTCCTTTGCTTCAATGATCGTATTATTTATGGTTGTTACTATTCTCTTCATCAGTGTTTTTAGCATGACTTCTTCGCTACTATATTTGCTTTACGCACTTGTTTTTATATGTTTTACTTGAGCCGAGGGTCTATCGGAAACAACCTCTCAACCTTCTTAATTAAGGTAGGGGTGAGGTTGCGTACACACCACCCTCCCCGACCCCATTTATGGGATTACACCGGATATATTGTTGTTGTTGTAGATGATTTTTGGTTTTCATAGCATTGTTTTCTTTCATGGGTTGTTGAATAACAGTCTATATATATTACTGGTTTACTTGCTGTGGACATTCTTGAAAAATGGAACTAAAAGATCATAAAGAAAGATTATTGCAGCTCCAATTTATTTATTTTTTTCAAAAAAAGGTTTGAGGTCAGAAAAGGGAAATAAGTGCTCATTCCCTCTTTCAAGAATCATAATTCATTCAAGAGATTTGATCAGATTAAAATTTAAAGAGCACCTTTTACTAAATTGTTAACTAGTCTAAAGTTTCATGCAAGTAATAAAAGGCCAGGAGAAGGATAGTACTAGTAGCATCTTATTAAAACTGATATATTCCTTCTGTGGCAAATATGTCTGAATGATTACACATGATTAGCTTGGAAATTTACTATTTGCCCACAAAAATCGTCATAATGAGTTTGAAAATTAAGTTTAGACGTAGGTAGACATACTATTTAAAAGTAAAAATTAAATTGGGGTTGGAGTTCGATGCTTACTGAACTCTTTTTGGCTTCTTGTTTGAATTCTGATATTTTTTTTGAGTTATGAGATCCCTATTTATAAGAGTGGAGGGAAAGAGTTATGATGAAAACAAACTCTTTTTCGAACAATCAAAGAGTTATGATGAAAATAAACTCTTTTTCGAACAATCAAATTAAACTGATGTAGTCATATTTGATTGGTTAAAGCATATCACTTATATACGCACATTTTTATTGACCTTGATTTGACTTATCAATTTGTGTCATTTTGATATGTATAATATGATGTAGTTGATTTTTTTATTTGATTTGGCGTGTCACGTCATTTGACAAGTGACACCACTTTGAATTCCTAAATAAGATGATAAATCGAGTTTAGCAAAATAGGCTTATCGTTTGCAACTCAACTAAATAATCTTTAGACCAAATGAGATTGTTATATTTATTAGACTATAATAATTGATTTAATTATATATAATAGCTCACAAATTTATTTAATTAATATATCTTGAATTTTACATTATAATGTAAATTATTTTATTAATTTTAAATCTAATAAAATTTAATTGTCTACAAATATCATCATTGAATTTATGAACACATGAATTGCAAGGAAGAATACAGACAACAAGAATTTTTTATAGAAACAAGTGGAAAGAGCATAGAGAAATTACCATCAATGTTTTTAGAAGTATTTACGGGGTGAGCATCAAGGTGAGGCGTAGTAAAAACACAGAGCGTTGTGGTAAGGTCAACGCTTGTAAGGCAAGAGGCGTGAATTCCTTATGGGGTGTGACGCCAAAAAAACTACTACAAATTAAAATAAATTATTTTAATAAATTTCTAATTTAAGCCTAAATACTTAAATGTCCGATTGCTAAATACCTAAAAGTAAAATGAAAGTTGAAGAAGAAATTTTTTTATTCTTAATCCCTAACTAGTGTTAAGGGAAGCGTGATGCGGAAAAAAAGCGACAAGGATTCGCATCACATATTATGCGAAGCATGAAGCGATGCGAGCCCATCATTAAAGTGAAGAATAATTTAAAAGAAAAAAGACTAAATAGAGCATTCAAACAGAAAGATGAAACTGAAAAGATCACAACAACTATATAATCAACAAAGTAGACAATCTACATAAGCAGAAGTTTAAATTAAACACCAAAATCACAGGTTTGATCACTAAAACACCTGCTGCGAACCAGACCAGCAAAACAACACATACCACAATAGCAAAATAGTTCAACAAAATAGCAAAACAAACTAGAAAAAAGAAGAAAAATCAAATCTATGTTTCAACATCTAATTCTTGTTCTTCTAAAATTCATCTACTTCATCAAGATTGTTCAAATCTTGTATTCCTTCATTATCATCATATTGCTCATCTTACTCAACTCGGCTTGAAGTAGCAACTTCTTTTCACTTGTTGGCTCGCATCGGTCACATGCAGCGAGAGGGGCCCGCAGCTTTTTACATCATCACATTAAGCGATGATAGGGGTGTGCAAAAATTGAATTGATCAATAAACCGAACCAAAAAAAATGCTATTAGTTTATTGCTATTGAGTTAATGATTTTTTAATGGTTTTATAAAAAATTTATCGGGTTATCGGTACAGTTTCAATTTTTTAATATTGGGTTGTTGGTTACCCAACAACCCATTAAGACTATACTAAATTACTACTTTAACCCTACTTATATATTAGTGCCTTCACATCTACTAAAACCAGTAAGTTGCTATCTTGAAACATCCGTTGAAATAGCAACGGACAACGAGAACGGCATAAATAGCTTATTCTTTTGAAAGAGTAAAATATTTTCTTTTCATCAGCTTGTAGATCCCAATATCTTTAATATAGAAAAAATTCAGTGTAGAAACAGAAAAAATGAATATCTAAAAAGCTATTAATGTAGATCAGTTTAAGTGAATTTTGAATAGTCCTTTGTTTTCTAAAGTAGAATTAGGCCTCATTCCTTAAAGTTTATAGTTGAAACAGGTTCCAAAAATCATTTGATTTTATATGAGCATTTTCTTATCGGTTAAATCAAAAATTAAAAATAAAAAATCGAACTGTTAAGGACAAAAAATCGATAAAAAATATCTTATTGATTTGGTTATTGGTTTAGCATATTTACAAACCGAAAACCGATAAACCAAACCGATAATACATAAACCAAATCGAACCGATCGATGAGTACCCCTATGCGATGATGCAAGCGCATTCCTCAACACTGTCCCTAACTCTTTGTAACATTCTCTGTATGTTTCTCGCTATATCGACCTGCTCAGGCTTGTACTTTCTTCTTCCCTTTTTATTCTTTCAACTTTTTTTTTCTTCTTTTACTTTTTCTCTTTTAAAATACAATATGGTGAATGTAAAACTTTTGATTCAGTAATAGGTAAGTGGTGTTCTCTGACTTGAGTATTTTTTTTAATTCTCTAACTCGAATTTTAAAATATAATAGATCTTCCACTTATTCTTTTATTTTTTTATAATTTTTATGTAGTTTTACTCTTTTTTTAATGATTTACTCCTTTTAAAAATATTTATTCTAATTATATTTATTTATAAAATATTAAAAATTATAGGATCTATGGGACTTACGCTCCATTGCTTTAGGACTTATGCTTCACTTCGTAATTGGTAAAAAGTCTCACCTCGTGCCCTTGCCTTTAGAAATATTGATTACAATCACTAGGTATGATTTAACTAAATGAGCTTTTGCCTTGTGGACTTTGTATTTCGAAATGTAAAGAGGTCGTTTGGTAGCTGATTAGAAAGTGAGTCATTCATGTATTAAATTGTGCATAAATAATATTGTATTTGATAATTTATTAGGACTGTGTATAAATTTAATACAGTATTTGATTTGCAATTTAGAAGCATGTATAACTAATAATACATGTATAAGTTATGAGAAAATCTATGTATTGTTTTATGTAATATAGAAGGTGGAATAAGCACATGAATAACTTAACCCTGCATAGCTAATCACTATATAAAATAATGCATAAATTCTTTCATAACTAATTTATGTATTACTAATACCTGCATATCTCTAATCAACTAGCCAAAGACGAATTAGTTTTTCAAAAGTAATTTTTTTACTATTTACTTAGAAGATTATTAATAAAATTCTAGAATATATATGTAATTAAATTTTTTATTTAAATTAGTCAAAACACATGTACAATCCCTTAAACTTGTCCAAAAATTTCATTTACATAATTGAACTTAGCCTTGTTCCAATTGAACACAATATTATAAACAATTTTGTTCCTATCAGACACAACAAACTACAAATCCCTATCTTTTCTTGAGAAAAGAAGTCGTCATCATCATACCACCTAAAGCAATTGCACCCACCCCTTTTCTACAAATACAACCAAGAAACAGTAGATGAGAATTTAAGAAGAATATTCACCAAAGTAAATTGATTAAGCTGAAATAGATATAAATTGTAACACCCCAAAAATCCAAGCTAAGATTATAACTAATCTTCAAGAACATAAAGAACCATTATATAAGCATGACATAAGTATTAGATGATATTTAAGATCATAAGGGGTCCCTAACCCAAAGTTGAGTTGAAAACTCCTTTTCCGGCTAAGTTCTAGTGTAAGTTTCTTCTTGGGTCAACTTCAAACGACCATTTCTCCTAGTATATGAAGATTTAGGTGGCCTAAAACCTACCAAATTGAAGGTATTTGAGTCTTCTTTCCAACGCCATCAATCGGTATTGGAGTAAAAAGTTATGGCCATTTTAGTAAAGCACTATCAGGTTGTTCGAACACACAAGTTGTCATACGGACCATGTGTCATTCATACGGACCATGTGTTAGCCATACGGACCATCTGTCATTCATATGGACCATGTGTCAAGGACAAGAGTTGCCATACAAACTGTGTGTTAGAGACACAAGCCGTACGGTCCAACCCACGACTCCTGTTACAATTTTTTTCAGCAACTTCATGAAGGTTATATTTTGGTCTTTTTTCGTTTTTTAACCTCCTAAACTATGACGTTTAAGCTATCCTAAGGCTGAATATAAAGCCTAAACTACTCCTAATCTCTCATTCACTCCAAATCACACAAAAATACCCAGAAAAACATGAGAATATGCGATTTCCTCTTCTCCAAAACAAGAAATTGGGGTTGTTCATCTTCAAGCTTAAATCCTCCAAACTTTAGTTCAAGAATCTTCAGTAATAAGGTATGTGGGTATTCAATGAGGATCTCCTTTCGTCCTCATGCCCAAATTGTAGTTTTCATTCATGATTCTATGATTCCCATGAACTAGGATTTTTACCCAATTATGATTCCAAGCTTAAATTCAGTTCTCCATGATATATTTTTCATTCATGAGCATGCTTTAATGATTATTCATGATTTCTTAGGGCTATATTATAGCATTCACGTTATTCTCAAGTCCATGCATGGTTTACATGATATTACTTAAGATTTCAAGCATATGATCAAGTTATGTATGATGTATCAGTTTTCAAGACTATTAAGCATTATTTATCATGATTTGATGGATTTCAGTCTATACTAGTTGACCTGCCATGTTTTTTCATGAAATTTAGTATCTTTACATACTTAGAATTATGAACTCTCAATATGTTGATAAATTCATGATTTTGAACTTGTGTTATAAAATTTCACATTCTCTTCAGATTATAGAATTGCCACGATCAGTAGTTGCATTCTTTTGAGATGGCAGGTTATGAACACCCGATGACTTAGGATTTCATGCATTGTTTGTTGAACACTCAGTCCTTTAGGTTTACATGATTTAGAATGCTTTCAGATAAAGCACACATATATTACAGTTTCAGAACTTTAGTATTATTGACCTATTCAATATTTCAGTTTATATTTAGTTGGGAGTAGTACTTAGCATCGAGCAGATGCAGGGATAAAGGCTCACCCGTCAGTTAGGCTGAAACCTTTAGTAGAAGTTCCTAAGTCCCAGAACTACGGCGCCACCGTAGGTTCTAAAGGGTCATCCGTCAGACCAGGCCTGACACCTTAGTCTCTTTGGACATCAATTTAGTGGTACCACGTCAGATCATCCTTTATACCCTGACAAGGTATATTGGGCCCTTTTCGATGGGAATTATACATCAAATTCCATGTTTAGCTCACATGGTTATATGTCGGTTAATAGTATTTCCCATAGTTCGAACTCAGTTATTGCATGACCTTGTAATCAGTTTAATCTGTACAACATTGATTAGTTACATGCTTATTTACTTGGCCATTGAATCAGTACACATTTCACAGTTTTAGACTCAGTATTTGTACATGACCCTCAGTTCAGTTTTACTCGCTTTCATACAATGACTTTTTAGATTATCATTTCATCTCAGTATATACGTATTTCATATAGGGTCATGGTACTTCAGCTCAGCTCTTCCATTCAGTACATTTTACAGCATGTTCAACATTAGCTTTAGATCAAACAAAATGTTTGTGCATCTATAGCTTTTCAGTTTTTTTGAAATATTCTAGCTCATGATTCAAAGATTTCACTATGTCTCACAGCTTTTAAGTACATATATGTTTTAAATGCATATTTCAGTAAATGGTTTATGTCCTCAATTTTAAAGTGGGTTTTAAGTGTTTTCATGACTAATGCATATCTCACATATTCATTATATTCAAAAGTACTGATCGCATACCTCTTCTGCCTACATTTTTCATGTGAAGTAGATTCAGGGATTTACTATCAAGATCATAGTCAGACAGATCACAACATCCAGCCAGCAGGTGATGAGTTCTCTTATTTCTAGGACTCAAGTTAGTGGCAGTTCTAGTATTTCAGTTCTATTCTTATATATTGATTATAGATAGCTGAGGGTCATGTCCCGGCTACCTAAAATCAGTATTAGTAGAGGCTTCATAGATAGTCAATCAGAGTTATTGTATGTAGTTTTAGTTCCTCTTTCTTTCAGATTTCATTGTTGTAAACTTTTAACAGTAATGTATTGAAACAACTTATCTCATGATTATGCTTCCGCTCAATCAGTTTAGCTCTTATATATGTTTTAATCAGTTGCTCATGCATTATGCCAGTACCATGGGTTAGCTTGGGACCACTTGTGGTTCTAAGCACCGTGTTACGATTAGGGGGTAGTCTCGGGTCGTGACATGAATTAAACTTACATTTCCAATTTTACAATTATAAAACCTTCGACCTGGATTACTATCAATGCATGATATCTTAAAGTTTGCTAACTCACCGCAATGACAGTCAACATTAGTGGAAGGATTTCTTCGATGAGTTCGACGAAATTAACATTTAAACAGCTCTGACAAAAAATGAGGCAAAAATTAAAAATGAAATTAAGTTAAAAGGCTTAGACCACACAAGAATTAGAAAGAAATTTGTTTCTGTGATCTAATTTGGACAAAGAACTTTTTTTAGATAAATGATAAAGAAGAGAATAATAAGAACCTGTCGAAGAAATTAAAGTTTAAATAAAAGCTTTCTGAGATTGTAATATTACCGTTAAAATTCACATAAGGCAACACTCACGTTCCCAAGTGTTGTGCAGCCCACGCTTTGTGCCAAGTTAGTTTGTTGGGTAATATTGTGTTTAATTGGAACGAGGCTAAATTTAAGTGTCTAAACGAAATTTTAGGACAAATTTAAGGGATTATATATGTGTCTAAACGAGCCTTTAAATATGTAATACAACTTGATATGCAATATACATGCAAGACATGTGTTTGAAACTTGTAAAACAATAAAATCTAGATACTTTTAACTAATTCAAATTTATTTTCCCTAATGATCTTTGAGAAAACTAAGATAATTTTTATAAGAGATCTTCATTAGACCATCATAATATTAGAGTTAATGATAAAAAACACATTTAAATTATTCATTTTTTGCGAATTTACCTATCTTAACTATCAACAGTTTTTTTCTCTGCCTGAACCATCAACATCTGTATATTCAAAACACACTTCAAACTAATTAGACTAACTATAAGCTCCCTTATCCTATATAAATTTTCATCATCTACTCAACTAAATATATTATACTACATAAATAATAATAGTTTAAGTAGAAAAATAAAATAACTACTGATACTTCAAATATACTTTTGACCATTATCTTCTCTTCTGATCGTAAAATTAAGAACTTTCAACTTTCTAACTCCTAAACCAGGAAAAAAAGAGAATAGACAAAAAATATTGATAAAAGTTGTAAAATTTCAGCTTTATTACCACACACACCCAATTCTCTCTCCTTATACCCTCCTTCTTCCCCACTTCCCTGTACATTTCACCCTTCTATTCTATTGCACCAACCAATAAATAAACTAATCATCACAATTCTCAACCCACACATCCCCAAAATTCAACCACACACATCTACTAATTTTCCATTTAATTTTACTACTGTATAAGAATAGTAGTAGTTTAATAATCTTCAAAACTATAAAATATAATAATAAAAATGTCAACTAACAGTGACGACGAAGACGAGCTCTTACAGATCGCATTACAGGAACAAGCACAACGCAACATCAATTACCATAAACCGGCTCACAAACCCTCTAAACCGGTTCGGAACTTCGTTCAGCCGCCTTCGCAGCCGAATTTGAGAGCCGCCGCCGGTACTGCTGGTGGTGCTACGGCGGAGAGGAATAGTAGCACTAGTGTTGCTGCGATGCCGAAGAACAGTAATAAGAGTAGTAATCAGCAGAGGAAATCTGTGGAGGATGATGATGATTCGGAGATTGAGATGTTGAGTATTTCGTCTGGTGATGAGGATTCGTCTAAGGATCGAGGGTTCGGGTCGAGGAATAAGGTGAGAAGTGGTGGTGGTGGTGGAGGGAGAGCTGGAATTGAAGATGATGGATTGTGGGATGGTGGTGAACCGGATTCATGGAAACGTGTTGATGAATCTGAGGTGTGTATATGTGTTGTATGCTTATTTAGTAATATTAGTAGTACTATCTGTTTCTATGTATGTTCCGATGACTCATTGTTACTGATTGTTGATGTATATTGAGCAAGTTGTCCTAGATTCCCCAAGGTAATGCCAGGGCTTTTTCAGTACTGACGAAGTATACAATCAAAAAAATTGCATCAATGGATAGACTATTTGCACATATCTGTTGCGCTATAGTTGCTTATTTTCTATAGTAGTGTTCTTTTTATATATCTGTTTGCTCTATTATTGCTCACTTTGCATCTGAATAACAATTGAATTCACGTATACTTGGATTGTTCATTTAAGGGAATTAGTCTTTGTTCTTCTGGTTTTGTCATATCCATATGGAGCTATGTTTAAAATTATTTTCCTTATGGAGACATAATCATAAGGAGCTATGCGTATTTGTGTTATTGGTTAATTTGTTATAAATCAGAGTCTGTGAGTGGTGTTTCCCTTTCTGCATGTTTATATTGATTATTAAACATGCTTGAATAAATAAAGAGATTCATAGATTGAAAATCTTGCAGCTAAGACGCAGGGTTCGTGAGATGAGGGAGGCAAGAGTGGTTGCAACCACTCAAAAGCCTGAGCAGGAGAAGACAGCAGTGCCAAAAAAGGCTCTTAATAATTTGCAGTCTTTTCCTCGTGGCATGGAATTCGTCGATCCTCTAAAATTGGGGTACTTCTGATCTTGCTTGAAATCTGGCTTCACAGACTGCTTTCTCTTGATACTTGTGCTAATAGGGATACTGTTTTCTCATTGACAGGATAGTTGACAACAGAACATTAAGGTTAATCAGTGAGAACTTATCAAGTTCCCCATCCATAGGCGACAGAGATCATTTAGACCCCAATGTTCGTGGTATTTACTTCTGCCACCAAATTATTTTGATTCTATAAGGTTGCCATGTCCCTCGTTGTTCATTATTTTCTTCTAGCCGTATTTGTGATCAGCCCTACCTGGGAAAAGGGGAGAAGGAATTTTGGTGAGCCCCTTCAAAGTCATTGTTATCTAGTATATGTGTAGACATAGTGGTAAATATGATGATTGATCTCCATAACAAGATATAATGGATTGAATGATATTGTATCTCTATGTTCCTCTGGCTGGTGGGTGCTGTTTCAATAATGGGGATCGTATTGTGATATATCATGATTTTGTCTTGTGATTACCGTTTAAGTCTGTAGTGGTTTGCTTTACCTCCACTTCCATTCATATTCTGTAAATCAGGGCCTCAAATTCATAGTGTTGGAGGTTGTTGGTTCTTTGACAAAATCTTATTGCCTAATGCCTATGTTGTTGAGCCGTAGGGAAATGACTTGTGCTTATCTAATATCTACTAGGAAATACACCTCTTTGTGGTGTGAGAAAGCATGTGAAGCTTGGATTGCTATCATGAAGTTACTTTTAATGTTGTTGCGCTGCAATATAATTATGTGCTGTAAGGAGGTATGGAGTATGGACCAATTAGATAAGCTTATAGAGTAAATGGTGACTGGAAGCAAAAGATTGGTTGACGTACTGATGTGTGAGTTTGTTTTGGACATTACTCAAAATTGACCTCTATCTTAGTATTTACCAAAGAAAGGGTCCATAATGCAACACTAAGTTTATCAATTACCTAATTCCCACATGATAACTTTTGTAGTGTAAAGTATCTAAGACATTAATTTTTCGAGAATAACATTTGTAATGGTACAAGGGGAACCTGCCATCACTATAAGGCTAATTGTAGGACGCTGTAGAAAGAGTTATCCGGTTGTGACTCATTTTTTTCTTTACAGTTTAAAGTGATAAATTGTCACTCTAAGTAGCAGATATATGATAGGGCATAGTTGTGTCCACGGGAAACTGCAGACATAAATTAGCGCAACATCTGCTAATGATTAGAGGAAAAAGAAGAATGTGTGGAGTATGTTTTTCTCTCTACTTGTTTTTTCTTCACCAAGAAATACCCCCCCAACAAACACCTGATGGGCTGTTTAACCACCACTTCGTAAAAGCGTTAAAACTTGATCTATTCAAAAGGTAAATAAGAAGTCCCCCAGAGCCAAGTGGTGCACGGTTCAAAACTTAGTGGATGATGGGCTCATCCCTTGCGCTTCTTGTTAAGTACTTGGTGTTTGTCTGTGGTTGGGTTCAAACTTGTGACTTACGTCTAACCCACACATCACGGTGCTGCGCTCTTAGCCTCTTACCACTAGATCAAAGCCCTGGGTGCATACTTCTTCTCTCTACTCTCATCGATTATATTTAATGGGATGTTCAGTCTATGCCACCTATCCCTTTCCTATTCTTCTGCTGTAGTTTTCTAACAAGTTCTTGTCTAATCTTGCAGAGAGGTTGAATTACTTCTCTGAGAAATTTGACCCGAAGTTGTTTCTCTGTCGAATTCACCAAGACACCAGCGCATCTGAGTTAGAATCAGGTGCTCTCGCTGTGAAGACTGATCTTAAAGGGCGCACCCTGCAGAAAAAACAGTTGGTTAAAGAAAATTTTGACTGCTTTGTATCCTGCAAAACAACAATTGATGGTGAGCTACGCGTCTTATAGGACATGATATTTTGGTGTTACCTTCATTTATGATAGGAACTTTTAGCTTGGCGGCATTATTTTTGTTGTAGATATTGAATCAAAGTTAAGACGGATTGAGGAAGACCCTGAAGGTTCTGGAACCTCTCACTTGTTTAATTGTATCGAAGGAGTCAGTTCAATTGCTAATCGTGCTTTTGGGCCACTATTTGAAAGACAAGTAGGTAGAGTGCAGTTTTATTTTTTAATGAATACTTCCAGTAAAATTTGGATCTGCTAGTCTGGTTCTTTACTTTTGTTGGTCTTTTCTAACCTTCTGTGAGTGTAAACATCATTGTGTAGGCTCAAGCTGAGAAAATAAGATCTGTTCAAGGAATGCTGCAGAGGTTTCGAACACTATTTAACTTGCCCAGCACTATTCGTCATAGCATTAGTACTGGTGAATATGACCTGGCAGTCAGGGAGTACAGGAAAGCAAAGTCAATCGTTCTTCCTTCTCATGTACGGATGACCTAGTTAATGCTCTAAATTAACATATGCTTTATGTTGTAACTTGTATGCATTATCCTCCATAAGAATGGTATGTAGAGTTTTAATGCGTTCATTTGTACGAGTGCCTCTCTGTGGTTAGCCTTTATATTTCCTGGACTTATTAATTGGTTTAATAGTTGTTGTACTGTGTGTTACCAATAATTGAATATGCTTGGATCCTATCATTGTAGTCCAGGAATGCTTTGCAGAAGCTTACCCTATATAAGCAATAGAGGATTTTGCTTTTTCCCTAACAATTTGTTTCATGAACACGTGCGATCGCGTCCTTGATGCCTTATTTATGACACCTTGTATTTAATTATTAAGAAAGGTATTATTAGGTGCTTTAGACATCCTCTGCTTCTGATAGTGTTCTGATTAGTCAAGCTGATTAAAACTGACAGAGTTCCCCTCTTTTCATGGCTTATTTTGATTTAATTGTAGTCACGCGCCATTTGACATTGTTATCTGCTCCTTGATATGTTAGGGTCAATAATTGACTGATGCTTAACCTTTTTTTGGTTAGTGTCTGACCTGAACTGAGTGCTTGTTTGCATTTCTTTGTCTCCTAATTATTTGTCATAGTTATTCAAATTTTTTTCCTATCTGTGTTACTCACTCTTGATTGAATGCCTTTCCTTCAGGTTGGAATTTTGAAGCGTGTACTTGAGGAGGTTGAAAGAGTTATGCAAGAGTTTAAAGGCAAGCTTTACAAGTCTCTGGAAGATCCTCAGATTGACCTAACAAATGTAAGTTACAGTTACCAACATTAAACGTTCAAAAATTATGATCGGTGTGTGATTAGGACATTAAGGTAGACTGTTTGGTTCTCTAAAAGTCCACAAGGAATGCTCTCTAATACTGTATACACTTGGATTGTTGAAAGGCTAAAGATCTCAAAACTCTTCTCCTGCTATACTTGAAAATTTGCAAAAATATCCTGAGCTTTCAATATGTAGATTTGAAAATTGTCCTTGGACTTTTCAACTGGCTTTGCTCCCCCTCCCCTTTCTATCAGACATCCACTTCTGTCTTGGTAACTAGTCAGCTATTGAAGCCATTATATTTGACCACTTATCTCATATCCATTTGATCTACCTATTTTGGGATAAATGGAGATCACATATTAATAAAAGGGCTAACCCCTTATATGAGAGGTATACAATGTTAGACTCTATTGTAAGGAACCTACTTGTTATCTGCAAGGATGCATAATATTACTCTTCCGCTGTGTCTGGCCTAGTTAACACTTGTTTTTTTCTTGTTAGTGGTAAATTTTGATAGGAGGAAATGCCTCAACCGTTTTCCTATTGTAGTGTCTTCACAATGATTTAGGGTTATTGTGTACTGCCTTGGACATGATTGTGTTCTTTTATAAAATTGTTGGTAGCTTATAATTGTATATTAACTGGTTAATTTACTGAGTGAGCTTTCCTAACAACAAATAGCTTTCCCTAAACTCTCTCTGGCCTCAGAGGGCTTCTTGGAATCTGTGTAGGGACGGTAATGGGGTGGGGCGGGAAAAGTCACATGGGGTGGGTGGGTGGGGTTGGGGGCAATTTTTCAATCACTTCCGTTTCCAGTGTTCGAACTGTGAATAGTAGACTTAAAGATTGAGACATGTGCTAGAGAATCAATGTTCACTTTGATCTCTAACATATTTTCATACAGTTCGAAGTTACCTGGTTAAAAAAATAAATATATTTTCATACAGTTCTATAGATATCAAAAATTCAGCATTTATTTGCAAAGCGAGAACATGAATATAAAAAAAAAGGTAACCGCTTGGAGGGTCGTCCGATCTGATGGCTTCTCAATGTTCTCCTGGTGCTCTCCCCCTTTAAGAAATATGTAAAAAGGCTCAGGGGATAAATCATCCTTGTCGTTTTTCCCCAGTTTAGTTTATGAATTATGAGTGGGTATTATTTAGGAAGATCGACTTCGCGATTAATTTGTAAATTGTAATACAAATCCTCAAGATATTCTTTCAACAGAAGAATATGACCATGACATTTTGCTGGTAATATTTTCTGTTTTTCATTTTGCACTGTGGTGACGAAACTCTGAACACAGTAGCAAAACGAAGAGCAGAAAAAAGTAACAAGAAAGTACAAATTAAAAGAAAACCAAATGCAAGTAATAAAAGTGATAAGAAAATTGTTTGGTTTAATTAACGTTAACAAAATTGATCATTTGGAAATATTTTTTTTTTTCCTTCCTGTTGAAATGTGGAAATGTAATTATATTGTTGTAAATCAATATTAAGTTAGAGAGTTTACATGATAAGTCTAAAAAAAATTGGACAAGAGGTTTTTATAATGTGCAAGTCTGAAGAATGTACAGAGCTAGAAGACTTACCACTGATAGCTTTTCTTGGAAGAAAGGGGACAGACAAGACATTGCTTGCAGCACGGCTAGACATATTCCTGATCTCTGAGGAATGGGAAGTGTACTTTAGGAAGATTATCAATCCTAACTAGTGTAACTTTTGATCATAATTAATCCTCTGTTAGTGAAATGTGGAATATTGGAGAGGTCAAAACTCCTATTTCAAGTTTGAGAATTGGTGGTTACAGACTGAAAACTTTAATGGAAGGGTCAAAGAATGATGGGACTCTGAAGTCTGTGGGAAACCGGACTACATATTAGCTTGCAAGCTAAAAACACTGAAAGTAAAAGTTGAAAGAGTGGAGCAAAACAGTCCATGGTCATCTTGTTATGCAGAAACAGAACATTCTCAACCAGTTAGCTGATTTAGATCTGATACAAGACCAAAGAGCACTTTCTAATGTTGAGTCCTATCTAAGAGCAATACTAACAGTGGAGTTTGAGGAGATTGCTAAAAGGGAGGAAGTGGCTTGGAGGCAAAGGTCTAAGGCCCTGTGGTTAAAAGAAGGGGATAAGAATATAAACTTTCTCAAAAGAAGTCTGAAGAACGTCACAGAAAAAAACAGCTTTTTTTTAATTTAAAGCAAAAAAAATTAACTGAGACTTGTCCACTTGAGGAGAGCATTAAAATTGGAGAATTGTTATAGAATTTGGTAAATAAGAAATGGAAAAATTGACCTCCATTTTCCCATTTCCCAGCCTTTTAGAGAGATGAGCAAGAAGTCCCCAGACCCCAGTAGTAGCATGGTTAAAAATTCGCTGAATAATCTGCCTGTTATCCACTTTTGTTATTTATCTACTAGGATTAATCCTGTGAAAGTTGTATCAAGTACCAACTAGAAAGAAAGAGCAGTCAATATACTCTGTGTTTACGCCAAGGATCGATATTGGACCCACACTTGTTTACCTTATTTTTTTTTTTTTTTTTGAGAGACCTTGTCTATAATGGTTTTTGATGAGCTAACTAATAATATAAAGGACGAGGTCTCATAGTATGCCATTTCCAGATGGTATTTTGCTAATTGACGAACCAACGAGGGTGTCAACCAAAAGTTTAACAATGCAGAAGTACTCTGGAGAGCAATCATTTTTGGGATAAGTAGAAGCAAATCTAACTACGCACTGGAAGTTTAACCAACATCAGAAGAGTGAAGTTGAGGTGAGATTAAATGGGATCGTAATGGCTAAACGCAAACGATTTAGGCATCTGTGTTCCATCTTCCAAGATAATGTTATGGTAGATGAAGATGTTACATGTATAGAATCAAAGAAGATAGTTGAATTGGGGAAGTGCTACTTAAAGTGGGATGTGATAGAACCCAAGGGTGTGGCCTAGTTGTCAATGAAGTGGGTTGAGAATCTGAGGTCTCAGGTTCGAATCCTAACAGAGGTGAAAAACACTAGGTGATTCTTCCCATCTGTCCTTGCCTTGATGGATAGAGTTACCCGGTATCTATTGCTGGTGGAAGGTGACATGTATAATACCCAGTGTATTCCCACAAAGTGGGGTCTGGGGAGGGTAAAGTGTACGCAATCTATACCACTACCTCAGATGAAGTAGAGAGACTGTTTTCGATAGACTCCCGGCGTCTGGCCCGGACACCACGATTATCAAAAAAAAGAAAAAGTGGGATTTGATAGAAGTAAACTTACCAAAGAAAAAGATAAGTTCTATAAAACGGTTGTAAGACCAGGAATGTTTTACTCGAGCTAATGTTTGTCCTCTAATCTAGCATATCCACAAGTCTATTGTTGAAAACAATGTGGATATTAATTTGGATGTGCGATCATATGAAATTAGACAAGATTAAAAGAAAACACTGACACATAGAGGATCAAACGAAGGAAAGGTCGCTTGACATGGTTTAGTTACGGCCTACATTAACTTCACGAGGGACGAGGTAGGACTTTAAATCACTTTGGTAGGAAATTGTGTTGAATAACCTATAATCTCTTTGAATCCTAAGAGACCTGGCAAAAAAGGGGGCACAATAGAAGGAAAAAAAATAAATGTGATACCAACTAATTGTATTGAGTTAGTGATGTTAGTACTTTTTCTTTAGGTCCACTATTTGCTAGGAGACTAATGTATTCTATTTCTAGTAATTATCTGAACCTCCAGTGTGTTATTTGTACTTTCTTTTGTCTTGCTCTTGTATCACTTGCTATTAAAAGTGTTCAATTTATAGGAAATAAAACCTTTGAGTCAGGTTCATCCCAAGTATCCAACACCTAAAAGATGCTCCACATAGCACTTCCCCAAGCCCCAGTTATTAAGGTAAACAACATTAAAAAGGACATGTTCATGTACCGGAGATCAATATGTTGGTGGAAAATCTAAAAAACTTCTAGTGCTAGAAAAACTAAAATTTTATAATACTTGATTGAGAGAGGCTCAAATGGAGCAACATGAACAGTGAGATCCATATATCCGACCCAACTTGCATGGCATTGAGGAGTCACTGTTGCTCTTATTGCATGAAATAGTGAAGTCCCCAACACTCATGTATGTGCCTATATAATACAAAAGATTCAGGCCAAAGCCGGTTCCAAAATTTAAATTCTATGGGTTCATCGTTTAAGATTTTTAGCACTGAACCTAGTATGTTTTTAAAATTATGGGTTCTGACCTACTATATATTGCAATCTCAATGAACTTTTACACAAATTTATATTCTGCGTCAAAAGTGTTCAGTTAAGAATTAAGAAGAACCCGATACTATTAGGTTGCATTAGCCTCTGACCCTGACCACACGCTTAACAATTGGAAAATCACATAGTGCATTGAAGTTATATCATTTTCCTTGTTTACTAGGATAATTTACTCTTGTAACCTTTCTAATTCTCTTACCTATTTAGTTTGCCTTGTCCTTGCCAATCTCTTCAACATTCCTATTTAATTCCCTTCTTCCTCCTGAGTGAAATCCTGATGTCCACTGACCTGAAGATGTCCCTAACATTCCGTTCATCTTCTCCTATTTTAATTCCAACAATTTCCAAGATGCTTGAGTGTTGCAATTGACATTTGTATCTGTAGAACCTCCCTGGAGGCAGAGTTTAAGCCAATGGTTCGGCAGAACACAGGATGCTCCTCCCATCTGTCAAAGTAACTAACCAATAGTCCACTTTTTCAACAACTACTCATACCTACTAAACATGATACCTTTATTTAAAAAAAAAGAGAAGAAATCTACCACTATATATAAAATTCATTATTGAAGTCAGCTGTTAATTATTAGGGAAACATAATTTGACACGGTCCTCCATGATGTTAAGAAGTAGGGATTCAAAACACTAATGCATGATGCTGTTCTTTTCGGATAAATAAGGTAATTATATCATATGTCAGGACAAAAAAGATACTGAGAGATTATAAAGGAGTGTGGACTAAGCCTAAAGGGTCTATTGAAATCCATAATCTTGTGTCATGTCATTTGCAATGTTTTTCCAAACCAAGAGAGTAAGATACTGAGAGTTTATAAAGGAGTGTGGACTTGAGCCTAAAGGGTCTATTGAAGTCCATAATTTTGTGTCCTGTCATTTACAATGATTCTCCAAACCAAGAGAGTATATTTTGAACAGATCTAAACTTGAATTAAAAAAGTGCTCTGCTTTCCCCCCTCAAAAAGCATATTGTTTCTTTCAAACCAAATTTTACAGATGTTACATAAAGAAACTGCCCTCCGGCTTTGTGTCTGACTCTTAACTATCCTTTGCCATGCCAGTTGTTAAGTAGTATGATGTACCAGCTAGCTATCTAATATGATGCAGCAGCAGAATTATCCTCCTAAAGAAACTGAACCTCCCTCACCAAGCAAGCATATGAGGCTCACTTGCTGCAAAGTCAGGATTATCAGATAGCAAATATTCTTGAGGTGCCAGAAGGAAACATAAGAAAATCATAAATAGAAAAGGATCCACTGGCAAGAATCTAAGATGCTGATAATCAAGAGAAAACTAAAAAAAGGGAATTCTTTGCCCCAGGAGGTAGATTATAGGATAAGTTATGCGTGGGCGAAGTTAAGAGTTTAACAGCCTCAAATTAGAATTTCTTGAGTGTTGACATGTCTTAAATAAAGAGCTTGAGTGCATGTTGTCTATTGCAAATTGTTTATATCATCTATCAAATGTCTTATATGAGTGGACAAGCAGCCTGATAAATTGATAGCGGTCTGTGATGTCTATGAAATGCCTTTTGCTGTGTGTGATAAAGCAACTTTCAGACAAATGGCTGGATATCTCACTATATATATGAAGAAAAAATGTGATACTCTATGCTCAAAAAGGGTGAAATTGCTTATTTCAAGGCCTGTCAGTTCTTAATTACCAGATTACTGAGGGTAAACCAAACAGTTCTGATCATTGTCTTCCTTTAAAAAATTATTTACTTGATTACACTTGAATTATGGACCTTTGCATTTGCGTGCAACCATCTAAAGGCAGACACTTTATATTGTAACGTTTAAGAAAAATTTAAAATATTTTCCTATAAATACTTGTTTCTCATATTTGACTTTTAATGCTTCATGCAGCTTGAAAATAACGTGAGACTCTTGTTGGAGTTGGAACCCGAATCTGATCCTGTATGGCACTATTTAAATATACAGGTGAGGACTTTTAAGTTCAATCAACTGTTTCTATTTTTGTTCGTAGTCTCTATTTATTTTTTTTTAAATATTTTTTTATTAAACATGAAACATAATGACACTAACAATAGAAACAAAGATCAACAAATTGACAGGAGATAATATGACTTCATGAGTTGCTATATTCCAATAAAAACAGAAAACCCGTTGTTGGTTGTGAAAATCTCTCTCTTCTGCATAGAGGATATTTGGCACTTTGTTTCCCTTAATGGAGGCGAATGATATGGTAAATATTTCCTTATTTAGCGGTGGGACATAATTCTGCAATGTCCTCTTTGCTGTCCATGTGACAGAACCACAGAATCCGAGGTTTGCTTGAGAAATGCACTTTGGATCATGAAGCAAGAATGGAACATTTTCGGACTGAGATGCGCGAAAGAGCTTTATCTGATGCAAAATGGAGGCAAATTCAGCAAGATTTGAACCATACTGTAAGCCCAACTGCCTTTTGTCTAAAAAATTGATAATAAACAGGACCTTAAACTAATGTACTATTTTTTGTCCCAAATGGCATCAGCCAGATGCTGATTACTCTGATTCTCTTGAAAATACATATCTGGCGGGTGATTCACAGCAAGTGGAATTTACTGGTGAAAAGGTTGATGCTCTCAGGGGAAGTTATATAAGGAGGTTGACTGCTGTAATTATCTACCATGTACCTGCCTTTTGGAGAGTAGCTGGAGCAGTTTTCAGCGGGAAATTTGCGAAGGTAATGAACTTCTCTACCCAGTATACTTTGTATAGGCTGGTGCAAAACCGAGGAAATTTAAACAAAACATTTTCTGATAATTTACAAATTTAGGCCCCGTTTGGCCATGCGAGATGCAGTCATGATTTGAAATCATGATATGAAATCATGATTTGAAATTATGAGATGAAGTTGAAGTTTTGTTTGGACATGCAATTTGGACTTTTTATGTTGTATGTTTTCTCATAAACATAAAAACCTCATAAGTTTTGAAAACTATCAAAATTGCCCCAATTCTTCAATCTTACCAGATAAGCAAAAATTTATAACAAAGTATAATGCACTATCACAAAACTATTATAAAAAAATACAACATTTATTAGTTAAACTTTAATTCAATAAAAAAGTAAAATTGAACACGAGTTGTAGTATACTATTCTTTAATATAATCCTCCCACCTAGTACGGACAATCTCCTCACGTTGAGCTTGCATTTCTTGATCAGATAACCGAGAAGACGAACCAACATTGTTACTTTGAGTCGTTTGTTGGTCAATATCATTAGTAACTCTATCTTCATGTTCATGTACTGTGAATATTTCATCACTCCTTTGGTATTCTCGCAAAAATTTTTGTAACACTGCACAAGCTATGACAATTGTCACTTGTGTGTCAATATCATAATGGTTCATGCCTGGTTTCAATATTCGAAATCTACTTTTCCAAGTTCCAAAAGTCCGTTCAATCACTTTTGGCAGAGATGAATGCCTAAAGTTAAACAGTTCTTTAGCATTCTGAGGCTCTCTTTCGCTTCCTCTGTAATCTTGCAAATGATAGCGTCTGAAATTCCAAAATCATCTTGACAAGTTATGTGCATTGTACTCTAATTTTAGAAAAATATAACAAAATAACTAGCGGTAAATGCGAATATAAATGATTTATATCTACAACCAAATCAGCTATAAAGCATTTTCATAGAAGTAAACAATTTAAAGAGTAAAGAATATTTAACTCACCTTAAAAATGATAAAATATTTGGTTAATTTTTGATTTCCCTTTGTTGTTTAAATGGACTGAAGTATGAGTTTTTTTTGGTGGCACTTTGATTTTACTTATATAATTGCATGTTGTGATTTAGCTAACACATGTCTATAGTTGCAGTTCTGCTCAATGTTGGTCATTTGGATGATAGGGGCATGTTATAAATAAAGGAGGGTAGAAGTGGTGAATTAGGAGTTGGTGTAAATAAATTAATTACTCGACAACCATTAGATGTGAGTAATGGTAAAATAGTAACTGCATATTACCATTGTCAATAATATTGACTTTTCAATTTAATGCCATAGTGGTAGCTGGTAAAAGTCTTATCTCTTTAATTCACTATGGAAAATTATATTTTTTAATGAATGAATTTTTTAATGGTAAAGTAGGAGTTGATTTGAAGTAATAATAAATTTTATGTTAGTGAGAGTAATAGTTATATGAGATATAAATGGTTTAAAGAGTAATAGTATGAACTATAAAATTTATTTACATATAAATAAATGATTGTTAGATATAAATGGTGGGGTGTTTCTTTTTTACAAAATATAAACTTGTTGGTTAACTTTTGTATTTGAAAAATCCCAAATCATGATTTGAAGTTCCCAAATCATTCTTTTTGGAGAATTTGGGATTTCATGTCATGATTTCATATCACAGACATGAAATCGCATGTCCAAACGCCTACTTAATATGGCCAGAGAGCTTTTGTTGTGTTTTTGGTTGGTTCAGTCTTGAGAAAAAATAACAGCTAAATTTGCACCTTGCCCTTTTCATTTTTGGGTGTTGTAAATCTATTTTTCACAAAGAAAAGTGAGAGAAGAAAATCATAGTAATAATAGTAGGAATACATAATCATTGACAATCTTTTGCTAACCTGCACAGTTTTCTTCGAGTCTTGGAAGAGTAACACATTTTTAAATACATTTTTGAGTATTAGGTTTAGAATTAATTCTAGGTTAATTCTAGGTTGAGCATTAATTCTCGTTTTCTCTTTGCTGATTTTAACTAGATCAGTTGATTTTACAAGTTTCTGAGTAAGCTCTTTATCGTCTGTGAGTAGAGAAAATCCATGGAGATTGAAAGCATCCAGTTAAAAAGTGCTTTGCTAATATAAATCTTCTGTGCATAGATCTGGGCTTCAGTCACTTGTAACAGTGTATGCTGCATGTTAACATTGACTAATAGAACCATAATTCTGTGTATATCTCTTTATGTGTGAAGTAATGTTTTTTATTACGTGGAAAATTGATAGCATTTGACAGCATCCAGTCCACTGGTTTGATATTACTGAATATCTAAATGACAGAGTAACATCTGTCCTCTGCCCTTTGTGTGTAATCACTTTTATAAAGTTAAAACATGTCAAAAACCAAAGAGTTTTATAGACAGAAAGTGGAAACTTATTATTTCTTTAGGTGCTATTTCAAAACTAAAGATTCTGCCTGTCTAAAAAAATTTGGTGGTCAGATTTCGGGGCTGAAGTATACTCCCTCCATTCCTTTATAAATGCTCCTTTTGGGTTGTGATTCATAAATAAGTGTTTGTTTAAGCCTTCAAGGATACTTTGATCATAATCTTCCTAATATGCCCTTGAGTTTAAATATAGTAATCAATGTGAACTTGAAAAGAGATAAAATTTAATTAGGGGTAAGTTGGTAAAGTTACCTTTAATTTTCTAGAAGTGAGTAGTTTATTAGAGGGTGTGCCCAAGCCAAAAGGAGCACTTATTTAGGAATGGAGGGAGTAGTTTTCAGTATGAATATGGACATCAATTTCTTAAAATATTTACCTAGTTATAAACTAAAAAAAAGGAACTCCAAATGACAATTTTTACAGTCAAATAGTTATAAGCTTTTTGAATAAAAGTATAGTCAATGAAATAACACTCTGATTCCCCAAAGATGAAGTTTGTTACTGTCAGGCAGTATCTTTGTGTTGGAGTTTTGCTGGTTTCTGAAACTTTTTGCTTACTCATTGGAAAAAATATTGCTCCTCAATTTGTGATGATGCCCTTCTTTTTTTTTTTTTTTAAATCAAGTACAAGTATTTTCATTCACAAACATGGCCTTGAACAACAGAGATAAACTCAACTCTACTCCTTCAAAGGCTCTCCTATTTCTCTCTCTCCAAACAACCCACATTAACGCATGTGGAACCATGTTCCAAGCCCTTTGTCTTCTCCTCCTTACTCTCTTCCAGCTGAACATCAACTCTTTCACAGTATCCCGGCACAGCCTCATAGTCAACCTGCAATGTAGAAGAAGATGATCCATGTCCTTACCCGCCTACGTGAAACACCGACTGACACAGAAAATATTACGCCTTTTAAGATTTTTTTCTGTCAAGATCACCCCTCCAGCATCTAGCCAAGTGGAAAAGACACCTTCCTCGGCACCTTTGGAATCCATATTGCATTACATGGAAAAACATGTTCCTCCCTAACCAAAAGTTTCTCATTGAAAGACTTCACAGAAAACACTTCGTTATTCCCCAAGCCTCACCATCAAACATAAGGATTGTGCAAATTGGGATGACACATTCAGGCGAAGCAGATATATAGTTGGTTCCCATAATTTTTCATTTCCTTCTAAATCTGGTATTAATGGTACTTATGTGCTGTTCTACAGTCATGGTGTCAAAAGTAACTCTGATCTCTTATTGATGAATGACAACTTCCCGTTTATAGGATCAAAACTTGACACTGGAACAAGTTGAAACACTGTCGTTTGAGCTCTTTCCTCTTTAGGGGTTTGAAATAGTTGTGTTAGATATGTTTATCACAAGGTGGGGGAGAGACTGTGTATACTTGAAGTCATTATCTGTTGCTATTATGTAGGCTTTAGGGCTGTTCTTATATTTAACTATAGTTTAGTCTTTAGAGCTGTTCTCATTTTTTCACTCACTACGGTGGAAAGCAATAAATTATTCTTAACTCAATGACATTAGCAGACCTTGGTGTTAATAGAAATATCCATTACTTTTGCTATAGTTGATCACAAGTAGTTCTTATTGGGATCCTTGGTCTGATCAATGTATATTCCAGATACCTTCTTGCCTGTTTGTTAGTATGTTTCCTCTATGGCATACAAGAAGAATCTTGCATCTGTCTTGCAACCCGGCGACGGAAGCAGCACCTTGATTAGTGAATTTCACAGGTTTCTTATCATATTAGGTAGTCTAGTTTTTAGAACTGCTACTTTTCTGAGCTGTTTCTATTTCTTTTTAAGTAATGAATAGTCAAACCCCAAATACAAGTCTGTCTGCACCAAGAAAGCTGTTTTTTGTGATGAAGCTCTGTTTTGATGATAACATCACTGTGCTCAATCCCACTCTCAACATTATTATTTTAAAATTTACCTTATCCAAAAAACATCACTGTGCTCAATGCACCTTTATCACGCTCAATTTCGTGGTATCTAGCTGTGATAGATTCAGATTCTCAGCTTTGACTACTTTTCAATTACAGTCATATTCAACAACTTCAATTGTTAGCCTCCTGGGATAGTACACGATAATCTACCATACTTCCTTTTTTTTCTTTTTCATTTTTGTTGATAAGTAGCTAGTTTACCATACTCTTTGTCCTTTACTAGATACATTGCTCCTCATGGTATAAAATATGCAGTCTCATCTCTCAATGTTTGTTATTTATTTCCGTCTGCTAATTGCTTTGATTTCAATGGCCCTTTCTTCTGGTGCTGTAGTCTTCTCAGGTATCCTCTGATTCAAATGTGAATGCTTCTGCGTATAAAAGTGACGAAAAAGCAGGAGATGGGAAGTACTCAAATCATTCTCTTGATGAAGTTGCTGGGATGGTGCGCAGTACTATATCAGCTTATGAATCCAAGGTAAATGTCCAATCTTGATCATAGTAGATTAAAGTACAGATGGTTTTGTTTAGTTTGAGTAGTTGTGCACTTTGTTGTCTTCTATTTATTGTTATAGGAATTGTCTCCACTTCCAAATTTGTCCTGCCAGAAACATAAGAATTTGCTTATCACTTCCTAACTTTTTGCTTTTCAATTAATGAGGATTGAGCCCTGCTGCATATTACTTCTTTTGTTCTATTTATTCTCTGCTGGGGGAGGGGTTTTATTGAGGTAACTAATAGTAATTACTCCAAATTACTGAAAGAGCAGCCTTTGAGAGACCTTTATAATGGAAATGTATCCTCAGTGAAAAGTGAAAACCTCTCTATTTAATCTTTTCACCCATTATTGACTAACAAACAGAGTTAGCATAACCTTTCTAGCAATTTTTGACTGAAGACACTGTTGGTTTGGGTTTATCAGTGAAAGTCTATAATATTAGAGGATTAAGATAAATACTTTGGACAGATGTTAGCGTTTATCGGTTAAAAGTCTATAATATAAGAGGATGAAGATAAATACATTGGACAGATGGGGCTCACAGAATTTGGAGTTGAAATACTCCATGTTCTTTCCTTCTTCTGACGATAATATTATGGTGACAAATCTTTTTTCTGGAACTGGTAACATGTTTTTTTTTTTTTTTTTGTGTGTATATATTAATTAATTAATTAATTAAATAATTAAATCTGTACCATTACAGTGCTATCTATAATTACAAAACACAACCATGCTTAGGACTGCTGCTTCACAAGGAACCTATCATATCAACTAGTGATTCAGCCTCTACATAATTTTCTTTACACCAAAACTGAAACAAAAGATACAGTTCGTCTGACTTTCTCCACAGAAATTCGTCTTCAAAAACTCTATAGTTCCTCTCCTTGCAAATTGTCCAACATATACAAGCTGGGAAAGTTTCCAGTTTCCACCACATCTTTTGTCTCACTGCACCAGCATTGTAGTTCCAACACTTCAACAAATCACAGCTGGTTGCTGGCATAGTCCATGTAAGTCCTACCATGTTCAGAAATACTTGCCACAACTGCCCTGTTATAGGACAATTGCGCTGTTTGGTCATCTTATATAGGTGGTTCAACCAGGCCTGTAATTACTGTTGAACTTTTTTTGGATTATGTCTGCTCTTTTGTTATTCAGTAAGTTCTTGTACAGGAGCAGACACCTTCTTTTGCTGTAATTTTTCGCATTGGATCTTCTTAATGCCCTTCTAATGAAATTTTCTTACTTCATCAAAAAAAAAAAAAAGATGGCTATTGTTTTCTCTAGCAGTGCCACACAAAAGACACCTAGAGCATAGATGGAATCCTCTTCTTTTAAGTTATTTACGGTGACAAATCTAATCATGAATACCACTCCAGTTGTACTCCATATCCTTTCCTTCTTTTAGATATTAAAACTACTGTGACAAATCTCATCATGATTACAGTTCCCACTGGAGCTGGGACCAATCAATTTGACTTTCCTTGTCTATCGTAGAAGTGGACCAATTTTTGTCCTAGTTGACCTGTTGTGCGTTGTAGTATGGCCAAGATATGGTCGAATCAAATTTAGTTTAGTTCTCACAGTTGTGTTGGGGGAGAAATTTACTCATAGGGTGGATAGGATAGAAAGTTTTGACGTACTCTTCC
This sequence comes from Capsicum rhomboideum, assembly GCA_031232105.1. Lineage (NCBI taxonomy): Eukaryota > Viridiplantae > Streptophyta > Magnoliopsida > Solanales > Solanaceae > Capsicum > Capsicum rhomboideum. Next base: position 14,396,057 of record CP124715.1, on the reverse strand, counting down.
TAGTGAAAAGTTTAAAGTAAGAAAATCAAAGAAACATGACGTGAGTAGTACACCTCTATAGTGCTATGGGTACACAAATGCAAGGATAACTACCTGCCATTCAAGATGTTATGGGTTATTGTCCTGAAAATATCCTTGTTCTCCTTTCTCCTTTTGATAAAAAAATGAATTAATGTGCAACTAAGTTACCAGGATAAAAAAAAATAAAATTAATGTGCAACTCAAAGTCCCCTAATATCTTAATGATTAAAAAGATAGTCGCGTAGATCTAATCAAAAGAACAAAAACTTCCACGTGAGGAAGCAAATTCTTATCACCACAGCATGAAATCCCTTGAATCCAAACAGGTCGTCAGTTTTATGATGTATACGTGTATCAATGTACCTTTTTAAGTTCTCACATTCTTTAACACTAGTGGCAAAGTGTAGTTAGTCTATCTGACATCGATCTCGTTTTTGGCATAGTCAAGAAAAATATTTGCAACTAGGCTTGCAATTGATTTGTATGTTTCCGGGGTGAAAGTGGTGTAACATCTTATGATTTCTATGTATGTGTTGCTTCTTCTCTAATGTATCTGAGTATTGAAATTACACTCACAGGTCCAGAATGCATATGATTTCTATGTATGTGTTGCTTCTTCTCTAATGTATCTGAGTATTGAAATTACACTCACAGGTCCAGAATGCATTTGGGGATCTTGAAGAATCAAATATTCTTGGCCCATACATGAGTGATGCCATAAAGGAGATAACTAAAGCATGTCAAGCTTTTGAAGCAAAAGAATCAGCGCCTTCAATTGCTGGTACATAAGCTTTCTGAGTTGCTTAGACTATTGTACATGAGAGGTATCTAAAGATTTTATCCCTTCACTGCAGTTGCAGCATTGCGAACACTTCAGTGTGAGGTCTCAAAAGTTTACATATTGAGGCTCTGTTCATGGATGCGATCTACAGTTGAAGAGATATCAAAAGATGAATCCTGGGTCCCAGTATCTATTCTACAGAGGAATAGATCTCCATATACCATTTCTTCCTTGCCTTTGGCTTTCCGTTCAATTATTACATCTGCAATGGATCAGATCAATGCGTAAGTTGTAGAGGTTGTTACATACTGTGCATATTTATACATAAAAACATAAGTTTCCAATTAGCCCCCTACATACGGCAGTAAGTTGAACAGCCTCAGTAGCTTCTTTCTCATTATGTAACATGGTTGATACTTTGACATTTATTCTTTAATTTTTTAAAAATTTGTTTTGATATTACTTGTCAAAAAAATCAGTAATATGCTTTGACACCAGAAAGTGATTCAGATCAGAGTTGCAAGACTTTAGAATGAGTATGTGACTTAAGCAAGTGTAAATAAGTGGTAATATGCACCTGTGTTATCCTTGCCGGCTTTGTAAAACATTAGTTGTGCCCCTTGAATGAGGTAAGTTGAAGGAGTTATTAAACTCTCTTTGCCTTTAGAAGCTGTTAGTCCTAAAAAACTCACTTAACCAAAGGGCATTTGTGGATTTGCAAACGAAATCTAAACTTCTAAACTCAAAATTCTGTCTAGGTTCACTACATTTATATACCACTTTTATAGGGGTGAAAACTTTTAATTTTATTAAAAAAGTTAAGTTTTAGCCAAAGGTACCTCTGACTTACCTTAGGAAGATTGTGCTACAGTTATAATGGTTCATAAGACTTATTCTTTCTAATAGAAAGGAAATTTCGCTAGTTAGAATAGATGTCCAAAGAAGAGTTTAAGCTGGAGATGACTAATTCCACTTTCTCTGAGATCTCTCGAGGAGATAGAGATGTGGCCATATATAAGGTGGCAATTGGGCGGGTTGGGTCAAATTTGGGCCGGTCAAAACGGGTCAAGACCCAACCCAACCCAACCCAAATTTGTTTGGGTCAAAATGGGTTGGGTCAAAACGGGTTATAACCCAACCCACCTAATTTTTACTAAGTTTTAACTTTTAATTGCTTCATTTAATTCTTTTATAAATTTTTAGTACCGAATAAAATTACTTTTTTCTTTATTATGACTATAGATAACATATCAAATTAGAAAAAATCTTTTTAAAACATTTTAACAAGATTTCTCAAAAATCAATTTGGGTTACATATCAACCCAAATTTTAATGGGTTGAAATGGGCTGAGCTAATAAGTGGGTGGGTCAATAACCAACCCGAACTTGAACGGGTTGGGCGAGTTGGGTTGGGTTTTGTCACCCCTAGCCATATAGAGGTTGCAATCTACTTATTATGTACTAACTTCAAGGTGGTTTTAGAATTTACTGATTCTACGCTGTGTCCCAGCACACCATTCACTGGCAAGTGTCGACAAGCTGCTATTTCCTTGAACCTTATGTTTCCAGTTGTTACCATGTCTTGGAGTTCAGTAGCTAAAAAACTCATCAAATAAGTATGAGAGAACAAAAGTTCCCTTTAATATTCTTGCAAAACAATTACATTGTTAATATTTCAGAATTACATTGTTTGTTAAGCTAATGTACCAAACAGGAAGGATTATATCCTCATGAGAGTTATGTATGATCTAATCTAACGTCTTACTTTACCTCACAAAAAATAATTTAATCAACTTCTGACTCTTATAGTTCTGCGAATCTCCAGCTGAACAAGTGTTCATCTTTAACAAAGGTTAAAAGTTGGAACATTCTAGTAGGTATTGCCATCATACTGTTTTTTTTTGTTTTTTTTTTGTGTGGATGTGGGTGTGGGTGGGTGGGGCATGGAGCTGCTATGTCTGTTAGGACAGGTGCAACCCAACATTTTAGCTTTGGATAGCGTGGCATTTTAGTTTGCTTGGGATGTGGACATCCTTACGTTGTTGAAAGTCTCATCCATTTCAGACCTTTATCCCAAAAAGAGGAAAGAAAAGAAAATGCACAATCATCTCTGATATTTACACTTTACTCTCTCTTTTTTTTTTTTTTTTTTGAAAACTGAAAACTTAAATGGTAATACACTTAACTGAGAACCATGCTAAGATAATTTGCCTGAATCTCATGCATTGGTGGGGCCTTATTTTGGGTTCTGGACCCTTGAAAGAGGTTCTACGATCATGCCCACCTTGTTTTTAGTACATGTATGGCTCAGCTTTGACCTTTCTCCTATTCGTTTGACTTTCCGTAGTTAATCTGCATCGTGAGCTTGTATTTCCCACCACATTTTCTGTTTGAGTCTGGACCTGTTTTAATAAGTAAAGAAGGTAGCAGTACTATAGAACTAAGGAGGTGCAAAGATGCTAAGTTGCTTGGACTGTTCGAAAATGTCATCGGGTGCGTGTCGGATCCTTCAAAGTAGTGCATTTTCGAAGGATCCGACACGGGTGCGGAAACATTTTTGGAGAGTCCGAGCAACTTAGCAAAGATGTAAAAAGGGACCCAAGCTTCCTTACTTACACGAGGAGTCAACGAGAAGTTCAAGAGAAGGTATTCATGTTATTTTCTATTAGTGTCTGGACATTTGAGGATGAAGTTTGGAACTTTCTGCTTTTGTGCCGTCTACGTCTAGAATTGATTGTGTGCGTAACATAAAAAACAAATATCAAATGGAAGTTAATATAGAGATTTTGTGTTCCCTCAGTATTAAGGGCCCCTTTATCTGACTTGAGTTGTATGTTTGAAATCAATCGCCCATTCACTTCGAGCAAATCACCTCCCTATTGGTGAGAAGTTACAAGGAAATCGAATAATTCTTGTTAGCAAAGATGAACTCTTCTTGTCCTGAGACGTGTTAACAGTGTATTTTAGTTTGTCAGAGGACAAGTCTGTTATTTTTGGTGAGATTTTCAGTCTGTTCAACTGTTGTTCGGTTCTTACATTTACATTAGCCGTGCTTTTATCCTTTCCAGAATGATCGAGTCTTTGCAGAATGAGGCCATGAAGTCAGAAGAAATATTCTTGCAGCTTCAAGGAATCCAGGAATCTGTTAGACTAGCCTTCTTGAATTGTATGCTGAATTTTGCTGGTAAGTATGAAGTTGATACCTTAGCTTATCAGTAGCTGAAAGACTTGGAGTGTGATACAAATTGTTTACCATGACAATTAGGTCATCTGGAGCAAATTGGAGGTCAGCTCAACCTGAATAAATCCAATAGAGAAAGTCCATATTTTCAAAATGGTTATCTTGAACAAGAAGAAAAATCATCTGAACCCCTGCCAGGAAGTATTGTTGACCCGCATCTACAGCTACTGATGGTTCTAAGTAATATTGGATATTGTAAGGATGAACTTGCTCGTGAATTGTATTGCAAATACAAACAAATTTGGCTGCAGCATAGGTACAAAATACTCTCTGCTCTTTAGCGTACACATTAAGTTATAAGCACTTGCTCCAATATATGTTAGGAATTTGGGAAATCCCAGCAACTAAGCTGGATAGATTTGATAATTTTATTTTGTAATAGTAACGTCACACAGAATGAGATTCAAGGTGAGTTGCATAAAAGAGTTGGTTACTATGGGCGTTACTAGTTTTAGGCCTTTTCTCCCTTGACTAGACAACTTTTGTTTAATTTCCAAATGTTAGTTTAAACATCATGTCATTATTATATCTACTTTAGGGGTAAGGATGAAGAGGACAGTGATATCCAAGATTTGGTTATGTCTTTCGCTGGGCTTGAAGAGAAGGTCCTTGAACAGTACACTTTTGCCAAGGTATGACTAAGTTCAGGTCTTGTGTGTGCCAAGAACTGTTACCTTATCTGAGATATATCAATTTGATTGTATTGTTTCCATTGTTCACCTATCATATAGACATCTCTTGCCTTCCTTTTGCTTAAAACTGTTGTACCAACTTTTACCTGGAAGAATCTAAAAAAGAAGCGGAGCTTTGGCAGAGAAATTGAGGACATCTTTGGAGATTCTTGAATGAGTAATATTTGCGCCATACATGGCGCAAAATGCACATATTATCAATTACACAGTTATAAGCATCATGCTTTCATATAAATGGCTTGTTCACGTTCCTTTTCAGAATTAAAAGATTTATTTTCCGAATGTTCTTCTACAGTATTTCCAATCCCCTTTTGATCGAGCCTTCTTTTTGCATTATTACGGATATAAAAATAATGGTTAAAATCGGATTCAATTGTCAACTACCCCAGTATTCCTCATTTTACTTATCCTGCTTTGATTGCACTTCTTTTGAGCCAAGGGTCTAACCCCCCCACCCCCACCCCCAAACCCTGTTTTTTTTGTAAGGTTAACAAATGGCTATAAGATGTTTACCTTTTGTTCTGCGGTTTTTTTTTTAATAGGGAGCACACTTGGATACCGACATGTGTAGAAATTGACCGAACTTTGTTGAAACTAATATTGTTGTATTTCCTGTTATGGTATCTGTTGAATATGGGTCTTCCCTTACTTGTTCTTGATAAAATCTTTACTGTTCAAAAACAAAAAACGAACAAGAACTCCTCTCTGACGTCATTAAGAGGCATCCCAATATAACCAAATAGCCAATAAGTCGCTATTAACCTCCACCCTTACCCATTTAATTCCATATAATTGGGAGACAGGTGGTTAGATGATATATAAGTTGCTCCCTCATTGGGTGGCAAAATATCCCCCAAAAGAGAGGAAGATGCCACATTAATATGATGTGCTTGATATTTTTTGTACATTCTATACTGAGAACTGAAGGAGACCCATATTTCTTAGATAAAGGTTCCATAATTACTATTTTTGGGCATATATTTTTCAGACAAATTTGATTAGAACAGCAGCTATAAACTATTTCTTGGATGGTGGGGTACAATGGGGTGCTGCCCCAGCAGTTAAGGTGAGAAAAGACTCTTCCCACTAACTCGACCCTTCCCATTAACTTAGTGTGTTTTAACCTTGGAATGTTAAATGACCTTCTATGTCTTGCAGGGTGTGCGAGATGCTGCTGTGGAATTGCTACACACACTAGTGGCTGTACATGCGGAGGTAAAATTTACCAGTTGTTTTATGGGCATATTGTTGCTTTAAGAGTATATTTCTGTACCTTTTTAGAACGGTAGTTTCTTAGCAGACTGGTTAATTCTTAAATTTCCTTATTACTTGGTCTTCTTTGTAATACTAATTTTTCTCTTCACAGGTCTTCACTGGTTGTAAGCCTCTACTGGACAAGACGCTTGGTGTTCTTGTTGAAGGCCTAATAGATACTTTCCTAAGTCTTTTCCATGAAAATCAAGACAAAGATCTTAGAGCATTAGATGCGAATGGCTTTTGCCAGCTTATGCTTGAGGTGAATTGGTAGTTTCTGAGTCATATATAGTATATTTAATGAAAACTAATAACTAACTTGCACTTCTAGGCCACACTTTTGTGCTATTAGATGATTTCTGCTATAAATGGTTTAAATAAAAGTTGATGCCTTGTATTTGTTTTTTGAATGCTTTTGGTTGCTTCAAGTTCTACTTAATTGGCTAGAAGGTTTTAAAACAAGTAGGTAGATTTTGATTTCATGTTCATAGACTTCTTTCTGATAATTTTGGCGCAATGTGTAGCTGGATTACTTCGAGACCATATTGAATCCGTATTTCACACATGAAGCAAGGGAGTCACTGAAAACATTACAAGGGGTCCTCTTAGAGAAAGCAACTGAGTGTGTTGCTGAGGCTACTGAGACTCCAACTCACAGCCGCAGGCCAACACGTGGAAGTGATGAGGTATTTCTGGATGACCGGCAGCAAGGGATGACTCTATCTCCAGATGACCTGATTGTGAGTAACACAAGCTCTCTATCCTCTTTTCTTTTCAGATTTTTTTCATATGCTTTTTGCTTAACTTCTAAGTGGTCTGTTAGTTTCATTTTCATGTCGTTTGCTCTACAGTTAATATAATTTTTCTTACAGAATATTGTTTGTCATTTCTGAATCCAGCCTGCAATTTTGCTGCTTTGACTGGCTACAATGCTGCCTTTCACCAAATTGTCCAGTTTTGAGTTTAGAGTGTCACTGAGATACTTCCCTCCACCGTTCTTACTTACATTCCAATTGTATCTTATTTTTCAGTCTCTTGCCCAGCAGTATAGTTCTGAGCTACTTCAATCTGAACTTGAGAGGACTAGAATCAATACAGCATGCTTTGTGGAATCAATTCCCCTGGATTCTGTTCCAGAATTAGCAAAGCCAGCTTATGCCTCTTTAAGGGGACCTCTGGATTCTCCAAGTAGAAGTTTTAGGGGATCACAACATATTGGTTCCCCAAGTTTCTCCAGGCCAAGACGTAGATAAAGTTAGTATCATTTCTTTTGTCAGTTTTTCTCGTGTAATGTTTGTGCAGTTTGTATTGTAGCAGTTCATCCATTCTTTTGTTAGAAAGAGGGAGGCGTTTTGCTGACAATGAAACCATCACCAACCTCATTTGAAATTCATTCATTTATGTAGAATTGAAGAAGTTTTTCGTCAGAAGACCGTTCAAGGTTTTTATGTAATTTTCATTATATACAGTTGAATGAAAATTTTATATCTTGCATTTGGATAAGTTATATATATATTCAATCTAACACCAAGAAAGGACTTGGACTTCCGCGAAATCATTTACATGGCGTTTGCTGAGTTCTTGAAGTGGTGATCGACTGAAGATTTCCTAATAGTCGATGGAATTAAAATTCCTTTTCTTTACTTTGCACTAGATATATTTCCAGCCAGAAACCTGGATTGTTTGCCTGAAACGATCCTGAAGAAACCCCCTACTAGAAAACAATGCTGTTATCCTCTTGAGTAGACCCATCTTTTCGGCTAATTACATGAGAAATCTTTTTATGCTTACCATATTGAATGACTCGATAATAAATTGAGCATTTTCTTGTTTTTCCGGCATCACGTCCAAATTCCATTAGACGTGCTGCCCTAGCTATAAAACTTTTGAAATTTATGGTTCTTAAATTTTTTATGGTATTTGTGTGGTTATAATAGCTTTTTACAGAGAATAAAATGGATAATGTAAATTGTTTTCATATTTAAGTGTGTTGTTCTTTTTGAAATTACCTAAAAAGAAAAACATAACACGTAAATTAGAATGAACAAAGAGAGTTGCTTGTATGAGTCCGTTAATAAGTGTTTGCACGGATTGGCCTTATTTTGTGGTGGTTTTTCTTACTTTTGGCTCCTCCTTGAATCAGTGGTTTTTAATTTCGATCCCTATTGCTCATACCTTAACTATGATTCAATTTTACAACATAGTTTTTTTTTGTTAAAGAGAATGTTTGCCTTGAGGTATAAGTTCAGTATTATCTAAAATTCGACAGGCAAACCTTTTAGAAAACTGTCCGGAGCATAAGTTCAGTAGACATAACTTGTGTCTTGGTATGTAATTGTTGTAAGGCATTCGATAGTATGAACTTCTTAAAGTATAAAGTTTTAAAATCACAATACTATTTCCGGTGTTAGTAGCACCACAAATAATATTGCATTCTCATATTAAGTACATTAAAAGATCAAGCCACAACACTTTTTCTTTAATCTTAGTAAATAACTCTAGTGTTAACAATAACCACCATTAGCATAATAGAAAACTGAAAAGAGATGGCAAGTTCACTGTTGTACAAACATGGGAATCAGGAGATTTCTTTATTACATTCGTAGATGGATGCATGATTTCTTAAGCAAATTTGTCCATAGTATCGAAGCAAAGTGAACTCGAAGTACAAATGATGCGCTGCTTTTCTTCTCATCTTCGCTCACTTTTTTCTTAAGCAAGGTTATCACCCTCGATATTACCGATCAACATCTTTATTACTGCTTTAGTAAATTCATTAGATGAATTTGCAGTTTGTAAAAGGGGCTAACCAGGAGTAGTATCAACAACAAAATCTTCGGTAGAAAGAGAAATTGAACCTAGTGAAAGAGAACCTTTCTTGTGTTTTCCTGAAGGAGTTGTATATATTCTTTTCTTTTATGTTATGTGTTTTGGTCTGAATGACACTAGCAGTGAGTGGTGCGAGGAAAGAGGTATAACACGAATATCCTAGAGATTGAAGGAATATATGTCCAAAGTATATTATCGAGGCTAAACTCATTACTCGTTGTATAAATTGGGACTCTATGTTAACCATTTGAAGAGGTGAATGCGACAATCTCCTCTACAGCCCCTTGTCTTCTCTCTTTACCGAATTTGCTAAATCCTGCAGCTTTGATTCCATTCCACTTCTTCGTATCCTCTTGAGGCCCACTTTTGCCTCGCCCATTCTCCCTTTCTTAATGGGAAATCTTGGGGTCTCAATAATAAAGAAAGATAATAAAATTCGTGGAATGGCAAAATGACACAACACCCAAAGGACCAAAGTCATTCAGATTTGATATTATGAAAAGTGACCAAGTTGATGCCTTTGAACACGGAGTTTTCACATTGCAACATAATATAAAAGATAAGTGAGATTCAATATTTCACATTCCTACATTTATCTCACGCCATATGACAGAAATCACCTGTAAAACCATAAATTTCATAAGTATAACATGCAATGTAAGTGGATTAAGTACTTTTTATTTCTATAATTAAAGAATCAACTACATATCTGATGAATGGAAAAATCATATATATGGACAATTAAAGAGAGAAACACCAATATGTTGTAGAACTCATGCTACATCATCTAATTGAGAGGCCTACTGTTTCCACATCATGATTTGTGAAGCAAATCACGAGGGCACTTTCAATTAGGAAAATCATCCTGTGCATTATACGTGCATTTCACGCACCGCACATGCATCTTGTACAACACACATGTATCTTGTGCAACACATGTAAAAATATTTGTATCTTTGATGTTTCATACCAACCATAAAATCTTAAGGTCTTGTGAAATCAGAATTTAGAAAGGTTAAATTAATTAGTGTCCATTATTAATCTAGAAATAGTATCAACAATTGAAAAAATATTAGCTAAATAGAATACAATTTTGAAAAAAGAATAAAAGTAAAGTAAATTTTAACCTCAGTTACAACATTGTTGTCCATCATCCTGTATCAGATAAAGCATACTTGAAAGAGAATCTGAAACTAATAAAATTAGTACTCTATGCAACTATTTTAAACAAATATGGATTTTATGCATTTAATAAACATAGGTATGTACTAATCAAGAAAAGTACTCACTAACATTTAAACAAATCAGTCCATTGATCTCTTGGTATGAATCTATGTCTTCCAGAGAAACTCCAGTAAAAAGCACGAATGACGATGCAACTATCTTGTTCTTTTGAAAAGAAAGTCTTAAACAAAACAAACAATTATAAAAAGTATACAACTTAAATCATATTACTTGATGAATTATAATGTGACCGATTATATTTTTCTCAACAACCATAGTTAGGAAGATTGTATAGAGCCAGAATAGAACACTTTATTTTGTTACCACTATGACTCTATAAATAATATCTATCAAACTTTGACAAGACGCATCTAATTCTCATAAAATATTTTTAATTTAAAAAGAAGTGAACTATGTATCCGCATGTAGCAGAATATGAACAAATTCATTGTGAAATACATCAAACCACGAACAAATAATAATTACATATATAAGAAAAACTATCAAAAATTAAACTGCAAAATCCTATAAAATACACAATCTATAATTTTCAGCTACATTGTCGCATGCCATCTTTAGAAAGAAATCTCTTTCAAAATCAATGACCCCTCCAAATATCTTCATTTGATTCACCAGCTTTTTTCCTTGCCCCTTCAAGTAGGAGCACGTATATCAATCCCCTAATGCAAAGAACACCCGCAACAAAAAACACAAAGGCCCAAATCTTCATACCACAAAGAATCCATATAATTGTTAGGTTCATGATCAGTAACATGAACAAGGATACGATCATATCTAATGATGCACTTAGTAGTTCTATTGTTCCTTCTGAATAGGATGCTCTAGTCCAATCACAGGATCATCGAGGAGCGAATAAAATTCTACTAAGAAAACGATAAAAGATGTAGCGACGTAAAAACTCTGTGTACTCAAATTGGCGGTCCAAATTTTAAAAGGTTTGAGCATTAGTAATTTTGAGGATAGGTTGATTTCGATTATGTTCAAGTTTACACATTATTAATTAGTAGCCCAAATAAATTCATAATTATGTTAAATCTTGATCCATAAAATCTTAAAATATGACATTTCTAGAGTTTCACTCTATATTAAGTTTTTTACATGTAAATGTATGATATATTTTCTTTAATGAAAATATATGCAGGGGATCAATTTAAAAAATCATGCTAAAAATATGAATTTGGAAAGCATACAAATGTTAAAATTGAGTTGGGTTTTTGTTATTTTACGTAATAGAAATGGATTAAAATATCTCATTGTCATTGTCGTCGGAGCATTGAATTCAAAATAACTTTTGTTATTTGTAATGCATTCTCAAGACAACCTTAAGATCTTATTTTGCAAATAAACTAATCTTAACAGTATCAAAAACACTAAAGAGGTTGTGAAATTATATAAACATGATCAACTTTGAATGTAAATAACATCTTTCGATCTCTTTTATCAGTCAAAAGATATACTCTCTCCGTCCCATTTTATGTGGCCTACTTTCCTTTTTGGTCTGTCCTAAAAAGAATGTTACATTTCCTTATTTGGTAAGTAACTTTTTAAAAGCACAATTACTCTTTTACCCTTATTGGTCCCACTTATAAGGTCCTACCTAATTAAAGATAGTAGTAGTACATTTTTAATAAAGGGCAATTTGGTAAACATCACCAAGTCTTCTCTTATTTCTTAAACTTCGTACCCAGTCAAAGTAGCTCACATAAAATGAGATGGAATGAGTATTTTAATAGTATCAAATACACGAAAGAGGTTGTGGCCTACTGAAATATTTCACAAACAGTGATTCATACATAGTCAAATTCTGTAAACAAATTTTGTTAAGTACTTGTTGTTAATGAAAAATAAATAAATAGCAAACAAAAGAGCCGGACGCTAGAATCTATCGATGTTCATCCTTTGTGAAACATGTTCAAGTAAATTTGTTACTGGGAGGAATTTTCTTTACCTGTTAAACGTCAGTGCACGTTTGATTTACTTGACGTTAGAGCAATAATTAATACAATGTGAGTTTGCATATTGGTTTCATGCTGATGCTGTTGAGTTTCACTTGAAGAGTCAAAAGTTTATGAAGTTGTAAAGTGAACATATATATAGAGGAGTTAGATATGTAAGATTTAGCCTGTTTTTATTTATCTATCAGAAAAAATAAAGAAATCGGATGATTGAATCTTTACTTAATATAATTCGACTTCAAATAACATAAGAAAATTGAACATATTATATTAATAGGCTTCAGCTAATACAAATGCTAATGAAATAAAGATCAAGCAGTGACTATGGATAGTCTAGAATTAAAAAGCTAACAAAATCTAAGAAAACTGCAGAACTATCCACATATGATTGATTGGACCAACAAAATAGACTGAACAAACATTTAACTTGAGTGAAATTCTGTAAAATACACAATCTATAATTTCTAGCTACACTGTCTCTTCGCTGTCATCTTTTAGAAGAAATCACTTTCAAAATCACTGGCCCCTCCAAATATCTTTATTTGATTTCCCGTCCTACTTTCTTACCCCCACAGATAAGAAAATATAAATCAAGTCTCTCAGTGTAAAAAAAAACCGCAACAAAAAATATGAAGACCTAAATCTTCATAGCGCGAAGTATTCACATAATTGTTGAACTCATGATCAGTGACATGATCAAAGATGCGGTCATCTCTAATGATGCACCTAGTAGTTCTATTCTTTCAGGGTAGAATGCTCTGGTCCAATCAACAGGTTCATTGAGGAGCGAATAAAATTCTATTAGAGAAATGACAAATGTTGTGGCGACGTAGAAATTTTGTGTACTCAAATGAAAGATCAAATCTCCTCTAGCTAGGAAGAGACCAAATAAACAAACATACAAATATAGGGACAAGTTATATATTATTTGAGATAATAAAAATATCTTTTAAAGAGAAATCTAACAAAGAAAAAAAATGTGAAGTACTTTCGATGATTGAAAGGCTTACTGCTGTCACATTATCATTTGGGAAGCAAACCACGAGAGTCCTTCTAATTAGAAAATCATCCCGTGTATAGTTCGTGCATCTAGTGTACCTCATGTGTATCATACATGAAGGTGAAAATTTCTAAATTCATCTTATTTTCAGTAGAACTATTTGATATACAAAGTAAAAACTACAACCAACAATGTATAGTATTCAGAATAATAACAGTGTACTATTTCTATATAATCAAATAAGTAGATTTTTTTTTTAATTTGAATAAATACACACATATGAAGTTTTTTAAAGTTTATGAAGTTATAAAGTGCACATACATATGGAGGAATTATATATGCAAGATTTAACATGTTCTCATTTGCTTATCAAAAAAATATACAGAGATTGGATGCCTGAATCTTTACTTAATATATTTCAATTTCAAATAACATAAGAAAGTTGAACATGTTATATTAATAGGCTTCAGATACTATAACTGCTAATGTAAAAAAGATCAAGCAGTGACTATGGATAGTCTAGAATTAAAGAGCTATTAAAATCTAAAAAAATAATAGAAATATCCATATATGACTGATTGGACCAACTAAATAGATTGAACAACATTTAGCCTTGAGTGAAATCATATAAAATACACAATCTATAATTTCTAGCTATACTGTCTCATTGCAGCCATCTTTTGAAAGAAATCTCTTCCAAAATCAATGACCCTTCCAAATATCTTCATTTGATTCTCCGTCCTTTTTTCTTGCCCCCTTAGGTAGGAAAATATAGATCAAGCCCCCAATACAAAGAATAATTGCAACAAAAAACGCGAAGACCCCCAAATCTTTATAGTCGCAAAAATCCACATAATTGTAGGCTCATGATCAGTGGCATGATTAAGGATGCGGTCATCTCCAATGATGCGCCTAGTAGTTCTATTCTTTCAGGATAGAATGCTCTGGTCCAATCACAAGGTCCATTGAGGAGCGAATAAACTCCTATTAGAGGAATAACAAATGTTGTGGCGATGTAGGAATTTTGTGTACTCAAATGAAAGATAAGATCTCCTCTAGCTAGGAAGAAACCAAATAGAAAAACATACAAATATAGGGACACGTTTTATATATTATTTGAGATAGTAAAAATATCTTTTAAAGAGAAATCTAACAAAGAAAAAACTGTGAAGTACTTTCGATGATTGGGAGATTTACTGCTGTCACATCAGTATTTGGGAAGCAAACCATGAGAGTACTTCTAACTAGGGAACCATTTCGTGTATAGTTCGTGCATCTAGTGCACCTTATGTGCATCATACATGGAGGTGTAAATTTCTGAACTCATCTTATTTTCAGTAAAACTATTTGATATACAGAGTAAAAACTACAACTAACAATGTATATTATTCAGAATAATAACAGTGTATTATTTCTATATAATCAAATAAGTAGATTTTTTTTTAATTTGAATAATTACATATATATGAAGTTTTTTAAAGTTTATGAAGTTAAAAAGTGTACATACATATGGAGAAATTAGATACGCAAGATTTAGAATGTTCCCATTTGTCTATCACAAAAATATACAGAGATCGGATGCTTGAATTTTTACTTAATATATTTCAACTGCAAATAACATAAGAAAGTTGAACATGTTACATTAATAGGCTTCAGATACTATAACTGCTAATGTAAAAAAGATCAAATAGTGACTATGGATAGTCTAGAATTAAAGAGCTAACAAAATCTAAAAAATCATAGAAATATCCACATATGACTAATTAGACCAACTAAATAGATTGAACAAACATCTAGCCTTGAGTAATATTATATAAAATACATAATCTATAGTTTCTAGCTATATTGTCTCATTGCAGCCATCTTTTGAAAGAAATCTCTTTCAAAATCTATGGCCCTTCCAAATATCTTCATTTGATTCTCCATCCTTCTTTCTTGTACCCGTAGGTAGAAAAATATAGATCAAGCCCTAGTGTAAAAAACAACCGCAACAAAAAATGCGAAAGTCCAAATCTTTGTTTTATCCCCTTTTTCTATAGCTTGAAGGGTTGGAAAACATTGGTTTTTGACTTTTCAAACTATTTCAAAACTTTAGAAAAAATCTCGAAATAATTTGAGAAAATACAGAGTCGCCACTTGATTTTTATAGAAAATATCAAGAAAAACTTAAAGAATTTTAAAGACTCGAAAACAGAAACAAATCTTTAAAATTAGAGAATATGGGTAAGGATTCTGGTAACGCCTTGAGAAGGTTTTTAAGGCACTCAAGAAGCGTCCGCGAAAGCGGTTGACCAAAAGAAAGTTTGACTGATTTGACTAATTTTGCAAACATGGCTAATTTTGTAAAATCTTAAATTAATTTGCAAACATGGCACTTATTTCATTCAAGTGAAAAAATAGTTCATTTATTTCAAAAGAAAATTCCCTCCAAAAGAAAGATTAAGCAAAATTCAAATCTTTTATCAAATTAAGGGAAAATAAATTAAAAATAAAATAAATTATTTTAATGGAAAGGAAAAGGAAGTGATTTTAGAAAATATCAATTCTTGATTAATGATGATTTTTTAAAGAGAATATCAAATTTAAACAAAGTTATGAAATGTTTAATTAATTATGAAAGGGTTTTGATTTCTATAAGGAAATTAATTTTATGTTGGAGAGAATATCCTTTAACTTCAATAAACCAATCTAACGCATGAATAAGAGAATGCTATCTTGAAAAAAAAGACTTACTTTGAGGAAACCATTTTTTATTAACCAAAAAAAAGTTTAGACTATGTGATATAAATAATTATCTCGAGCGAAAGCGCAAACACAAATAATAACTCAAAGGGATTTATTAATATTAACCAAATTTAAGAGTTTATACATATAATCAAATATCAATTACATAAACAAAAGGAGGAAAGTTTAGGATTTGGACCCATGATTGGCCCATTTTTGGCCAGTCTTTGGGCTGAATGTTATGGATTTTAAGCCCATTTTCAGCCTCTGTATAACTGCTGTATATCACAGCTTCTTTTCTTCACGTTTTCGGATATTTGTCGTGTATATGACTATATTTCAGTCATGTATGCACATCTCTTGATCCTCCACCCACATATCAGCTTTCACTTCTTATTTTTTCTTCTTCTTTGGACCTGTATATCACTGCTTGCTTTGTGTAGACTGGATGCATACCAGCCCTTGTTTTCTCAACAAATCAGTCCATTTTGGACTTCGTCGTCGGGTATCAGCTCAAGGAAAGTGGGACTTGATCCCGTAGGTGCAAAGGAAAGTCCAACGGACTCATTCGAGGGTGTTTATGCAATGAAAAGGAGATAAGAAATTAGTAAGAAGCAAACGAATGGAGCAACATTGAACTATAAACAACCATAAACTAGATTTCAACTCAAAGAAACATTCAAGAACATTTTAGGTACATGTTAAAGATAAAAATCATAGCTTTAAAAGTTCAAGGAAATCACTAATGTCCTACACATGAGAAGTAGTATTACCACATGGCTATTAAAATCTTTTGAGCAAAACCAAGAGCTCAACAATAAAGACTAAAGAGAAAGGAAGGAAAAAACAGAAACTTTTAAGTCCCAAAGGGATAAAAATAGCTAGGTCATACCATTAATTCAACACACATTAAGCCAATAACCAAAAGGAAGAATCTAACCATGTTAGGCATCAAATAAACATCTTATGCCAACCTAATCAAACAAATCTCACTTTTGACCATATTGAAAAAATTTTACAACTTAAAACCACAGACTTGAGCATGTTTTTAACAAGAAAAACAGGTTTGCACCAAAAAATTTTTAGGCAAAATTCGATTAGGTTTATATAAATGAAACATAATAACACAAACATACATATAGTTTGCTGGCAGAACTGGCTACAAAGCTAGAGGTGAAGTTTTTTACATGAAAATAGGCAATTACAAAGATCTACTTTACTCCAAATATCGTGCTTTTGAGAAAGACTAGAACATTTCATCTCGACTGGAATTTACTTGGTATCGTGAACCAAGAAGATCACGTTTCAACTAAATAAATCAAACATCAAATAAATCATAAGGACACATCCATTATCAAATCTCAACTATTATGCACAATCAAGAAGTTAAGTGACAGTGACATACACTCCAGATTCAATCACTTTTGAGGAAAGAACACAAACAAAGCATATCTTAAATCATTTCCTTTACACAAATGATAACTCCCAATCCCAACTACATGTCAAACGCCTTAATGAAATAGACATGCGCCCAACAAATCACACAACAATCTTGAATATTCAAGAACTTAACTTTCAACCCAAAAATCTTAACCGACATCGAATTTTCACACGATAGCAGCTCGTATAACAAATAATCATCACATGCAAAAAGGATTCATACAAAAGGTGAAATCTTTACATGGATTCCATTACTAAACCAGTATCACAACCATAACCAGAAATCAAAACATCACTAAAATTTCACAGTCACATTCACACACGAAACAGAAAAAAAAATAAAAATACAAAAGACGGGTTATTCACCTGTTTCAGAGCAGCGAAATGGGGCAACGAGTTTCAATCGACGAATTTTCCACCGGAGTTTCGATTCCAACTTGTCGGAGTTTTAACTTTTCGTCTGAATTCGATTTTCAAGGGTGTTTCTTCCTCTTGGATTTTTGGTTACGTGAGGTTAGAAGCGTGCGCCTCCAGAACCTCCAATTTTTCCCCAAAAAATCCACACTCAACCCTCTTTCTTACTATCTATTTATAGAAAAGTATTCGGGCTGTTTTGGGGGGGGGGGGGGGAACGGAGGGGTAAAACGGGAAAAATGAATTGGGAATTTTGAAATTCGAATTTGGAGATAAGATAACAACTCATCCTAGTACGAATTTGATGGGAGTTTAAAGGGAATTTTGGGAAAAACTTGACAGATTCGGTAACCTTCGAGGGGTTTTGATGAAACAAAATTGAGTAGATTCATCATGATAATGCCACGTACGTACCTTCCTTGTACGATTTTGGCTATGAGAAGTTATTGGAACGTTGGATCGTCGGGACACCTGGCTTTTCTAGAACATTCTCGTTCATTCTCGGGTATGAATTTTCGCGTGGTAATCACATGGTTGTACGAATTGGATAGGTAGAGGGGTGGAAAAGAGGATGAAAGAGGGAAATCGGGGCTAGGGTTTATCCGGTCGGTGACGGGTTGAAGTTGTTGTTCAATGGTGTCGGGTTTTTGCTGTTTGTTGATGTCGCTAGTTGTTGTTGTTCTTGTTACCTGATGGGGAAGAGGAGTTATAAGGGTGTGGGCCGGGTCAGTTTGGTGTATTGGGCTGGGTCGGTTTTAGGTTGTTGTGGGTAGAGATTAGGAAGGTTAGGAATTAAGCTATTATTTAAATAGCCGAATTTGTTAAGAATTTAGCCAAATCCATTTAAAGGATAGCCAAATTAAAATTGGCTAAGGCCAATTGTATTGCAATTATGGCCCGATGATTACGACCAAATTTATGAATTGGCTAAATTGAATCAAAATTTGAAACAAATTAACAACCGGTTTAATCCCGAGCTTCTTGGTTTAATAAAATCAAATAATTATTTTCTAAATAACTCTTTTTACCCTTTTAAGAACAAATTATATATATATATTAATCAAAAGTCTACCCGTTTGAATAATTTTCAAGACGAGTTTTGATTAAAAGATGATTTTATTTTATCTTGGTTAAAATAAATATTAAGTAATAAAATTATACGATCTCGTATGCAAGAATACGAAAATGTATAATTCACCACTTAAATGACAATTTTTGTATAATTCACCACTTAAATGACAATTTTTACTCAAATAAATATTTTAGAAAGTATTTATCCGGATAAAATAAATATTTTGATTTTATTCAAAAATCGAAGAAACTCAGGATTAAATTTAGTCGTGGAGGGAAAAAATTAGGTGTCAACAATCTTCATAGCCCAAAGAATTCACATAATTGTTGGGCTCGCGGTCATCTCCAATGATGAGCCTAGTAGTTCTATTCTTTCAGGGGATAATGCTCTGTTCAATCACAAGATTCATTGAGGAACGAATAAAATCCTATTAGAGGAATGACAAATGTTATGGCGACGTAGAAACTTTGTGTACTCAAATGAAAGATAAGATCTCCTCTAGCTAAGAAGAGACCTAATAAACAAACATACAAATGTAGGGACAAGTTATATATATTATTTGAGATACTAAAAATATCTTTTAAAGAGAAATCTAACAAAAAAAAAATGTAAAGTACTTTCGATGATTGAGAAACTTACTGCTGTCACACCATCATTTGGGAAGCAAACCATGAGAGTGCTTCTAAATAGAAATCTGTTCCGTGTATAGTTCATACATCTAATGCACCTTATGTGCTTCATACATGAAGGTGAAAATTTCTGAACTCATCTTATTTTTAGTAGAACTATTTGATATACATAGCAAAAACTACAACTAATAATGTATAATATTCAGAATAATAATAGTGTGTTATTTTTATATAATCAAATAAGTAAAAAAAAAATAAATTAATTTGAATAATTACATACATATGAAGTTTTTTAAAGTTTATGATGTGATAAAGTACACATAACTATGAAGGAATTAGATATGCAAGATTTAGCATGTTCTCGTTTGTCTATCACAAAAATATACAGAGATCGAATGCTTGAATCTTTACTTAATCTATAAAAACTTCAAATAACATAAGAAAGTTGAACATGTTACATTAATCGGCTTCAGATACTATAACTGCTAATGTAAAAAAAGATCAAGTAGTGACTATGAATAGTCTAGAATTAAAAAACTAACAAAATCTAAAATAAAATAAAATATTCACACATGATTGATTGGACCAACTAAATACACTGAACAAACATTTAGTCTTGAGTGAAATCATATAAAATATATAATCTATAATTTATAGCTATACTGATTCATTGTCGCCAAATTTTGAAAAATATTTCTTCCAAAATCAATGGTCCCTCCAAATATTTTCATTTGATTCTTTGTCTTTCTTTCTTGTCCCCTTTCTTGTTCCTTTAGGTAGAAAAATGTAGATCAAGCCCCCAGTGCAAAGAACAACTGTAACAAAGAACGCGAAGGCCCATATCTTCATAGCCTAAAGAATCCACATAATTGTTGGGCTCATGATCAATGGCATGACCAAGGATACAGTCATCTCCAATGATGCGTCTAGTAGTTCTATTCTTTCAGAATAGAATGCTCTGATCTAATCACAAGATCCATTGAGGAGCGAATAAAATTCTACAAGAGGAATGACAAATGTTATGATAACGTAAAAACTTTGTGTACTCAAATGAAAGATAAGATCTCCTCTAGCTAGGAAGAGACCTAATAAACAAACATACAAATATAGGAACAAGTTATATATATTATTTAAGATAATAAAAATGTCTTTTAAAGAGAAATCTAACAAAGAAAAAAAATGTGAAGTACTTTCGATGATTGAGATACTTACTGTTGTCACACCATCATTTGAGAAGCAAATCACGAGAGTACTTTTAGAACTATCCCGTGTATGGTTCGTGCATCTAGTGCACCTCATGTGCATCATACATGAAGGTGAAAATTTTCGATCTCATCTTATTTTTAGTAGTACTATTTGATATACAGAGAAAAAACTATAACCAACAATGTATAGTATTCAGAATAATAACAGTGTATTATTTCTATCTAATCAAATAAGTAGAATTTTTTAAAATTTGAATAATTACGCCTCTACTTGATGATGCTAAAATACTGTGAGAGGTTCGATACAAACTTAAACTACAGGTACACCATAATTAATATAAGTGAAAAAAACTCACACATAGTAATGATAATAAGTAATAATAACTTTATAAATATATTTTGATGCAGAAAATATAAAAATAAAATAATAAAAATAAACACGAACTTTTAAAGATTATTTATTTAGATTGTAAATTATTTTAAATTATAATTTAAGTAATATTTCATTAATGACGAGCAAGACTTGTTTATACACGCGCATGCATGTACATACATATGCACACATTTTAATGCATATAACACTGAAATAATAATTATAAAAATAATATTAAATTTTACGATAAATTTATAAAAGTGTTATTCTATTTATAATGTTAATGAACTCAAACAAGAATTATGAATATCTAGGTTAAAAAAAATAAGGGTAAAGAGTTCGAAATATACCCAAACTTTGGGGAAATTTGCTGTTACACGCCCAAATTTTGCGGGGGTCCTATGACCCCCCTGTACTATTTATTAGTGTATTTTTGTGACGTTTATTTGCATAGCTGACACCAAATGTGAATACACGCGCACTGCGCGTGTGACTAAAATAGTGGTCCAGCTAAACGATTTTGAGAGGTGAAAATGATTTTCACTCTAAAAAAAATATAATAATAATATTATTAACTAAGCTTGTTAATGGGCTCGTATCTCGCCAATCCAACCACCTAAAATGAGACCCTACCTATTTCAGAGCAAGCACACTTTTAGGGGTGCAAGCTAGGATCGGGTTGGAAGTAAACAAATACTCCCTCTGTTTCAAAAAAAATGACCTAGTTTGACTTGACACGAAGTTTAAGAAAATAAAGAAGACTTTTGAATTATGTGGTCATAAATTAAAGTTGTGTCAAATGTACCAAAATTTCCTTTAATCTTGTGGTCTTAAACATGTCACGTGAAAAGTTAGAATTAAAGTATTGCCAAAAAAGGAAAGGGTTATTCTTTTTGAAACAGACTAAAAAGGAAAGTAGGTCATTCTTTTTTAAACGGAGGGAGTAATATTTTGCTCATCCCTTACCCATTAACATTCTAATGGACCTATAGATCGAGTTAACGTTGCTTCAGACTCATCCTTCTGTATCTGATTAAGTTTTATAGGTGCTCAATCTGCCATTGTAAATTTTATTTTTCTTCCACTTGCAACAAGTGATTATCTATTCCCCCACCCCCACCCCCACCCACATGATTAGTTTTTCTGATTTCCTCCACCTCAAACTTCTTGTCGACTTGATTATTTGAAACTTCAAACAGTTACATGCCTTGATTTTCTTCTAGGCCTTGTGCCTCTATAAGCTCACCTGACATTATTGGCCTCATCATATTATCAAGGAAAGGGACAAAGATCCTTTCCTACAACACATTGGTTCTCTGCTCCTTTGCTTCTTTGTAATTCTTTTGCCCACTTTGCAGTGTCCATTAGTTCATAAAAATATTCTGGCCTTGCTAATAAGTCTTTGGCCACTTCTATATCTGAAATAATTGATCAACCTATCATATAGTTAAATAATTAATTAGGTGGGACGATCAATTGTGGGATCGCATATGAATATTTAGCCCTATTAAAATGTATTTGAGAAATAATAACTTTAAGGCCAACATAAAATCTGAAAACTCCCCTAGTTAATACATGAAAACACTTGAGCATTCTGTGCTGGAGTTTAAAATTTTGACCAGCAAATGCAAGCACACATAGGTATGCTTTATCAATAGTGGTTAATGAATTATTTAAAAAAAATTAGTGGTATATCTATGGCTTATTAACCGTTTATTATTTTATTCGATCACAATTGCATTGATATGTGAGATGTGTGTACTGTGAATGTATTGTTGTAATCAAGAGCACACATCACTGGCATAACCTTATATTAGTTTAAATGCTATACAAAAAACATGTGGGATTGCTCAAAAAACGATAATGCACATTTATTCTATTTCTAGTTCTATCTAATTTTAAGAAAGTACGTACCTCATATATAAGGCTCTAGGCCAACTGTTTGCATGATGCAATGTGTTAATTGATTCCTTGAATGATGGAAATTTTTAGTTAATTGATGAATATTAAAATCTTTCAAATGCTATAACAACTGCTATATTTCATTAGCTTTAATAATAAATAACATTGACATCACATATTAGGTTTTCTCATTTTTCAAACCATAGTGATTTTCAAATTATTTTTGACAACCTCAATGCTACCATTGATAGGTGTGGCCAAACTAATTTAGGAAAGTCAGTGATAAACTACCTCTAATAATGGTTGCTGGAAGCTGGCCCTGTATCCCTGAAGTTCTAGTCACTTAACAACTGAACCTTCCCATCTTCGATATCTCAGATTTACCAAATTCAGATTGCCAATTCCTTAAAGTAGTATATATGTCATAAACCTGAATCATTTTCGAGTGAGTAATATATCAAAAAAATTTAAACATCGAGAGAAGCTCATTTTTAAAATTTGAGAATGTTCAAAGAAAATATTGAGTTGATCGGGATGGAAAGACTTCATTAGCCATTAAAGCTTCTTCAAAAGCTCGATTTTAAAATTTGACGTGTTGCAAACGTATTCGGTTCGAGTAAATAATTCATCAAAAGACTCAAAATATCGAGAAAAACTCATATCTAAAATTTAAGATTGTTTAGAGGGGATTTTGAATTGATTGAGAATTGAGATTGCAATAAAAATAGCCTGAAATATATAAATATTGTATAAACAATTTTTTTGTATATATGATGCATACTTATACATCATATATACACAATATACACTATTTATACAATATTCATATATTAGATATACATACAACCATTTTTATTGAAACTTTTTTGGTTGCCTGTACATATTGGTAAGTATCCTCAAAGATATTACACTTAGTTGCGTTGTTGAGGTTAAACTTCACAATTCATCACTACAATAAAATACAGTAGGTTATTTTGAACAGTTCATTTGACAGTATTCTTGATATTGAGTTGTGAACAGAGATAGCCTAGAGGCTGGCCAAGCTATTGCACCATGAAGAGGTTCAAAAATTAGATAACTCAATAATAAATTTGTTTGGAATTTAGATTAAGTAGAGACAAAAGGATTGTCATCTGTGGTTTTGAAAATTTATAAGTATTGTAAAGAAAATATAAGTTCCTTCTTCTCATTCCTCATTCTTATCTCTATCCTTAGTTACTTGTTATTTCAATATTTTCATTATATTGAACAGTTTAAGCGTTGCCGTTGTAATTTGGTTATTAGTGATTATATACTCCCTCCGTTTCAAAAAGAATGACCTACTTTGACTTGGCACGGAGTTTAAGAAAATAAAGAAGACTTTTGAATCTTGTGGTCCTAAATTAAAGTTATGGCAAATGTACCAAAATGCCCTTGAATCTTGTGGTCTTAAATATGTCATGTGGGAAGTTGGAATTAAAGTGTTGCCAAAAAAGGAAAGGGTTATTCTTTTTGAAACGGACTAAAAAGGAAAGTAGGTCATTCTTTTTTAAACGGAGGGAGTAATACTTAAATATTTACGTTGAGAAGTTTGGTTTGTTACATATTATAACAAGGAAGAAACATTGACCTCCTAAATATGCATTGGATAAAAGTGAAGATCTACGTCTATTCCATAAAGTTTAATTTATTACACTTTATTATAATCTCACCGATGTAAGATTGATTTGTTTCGTTTCATCTACAACTTCACCCTTGTAATATGATATATGATCAAATAATTGGTGGAAACAAAAGTCATATAATGCAAATTTGTAAATGGGTCCTAAATCCTAATTAACCAAAGCCTCTTTTTTTTTTTTTTTGGGAGGGAGGGTTTACTACCCGGTGTCCGATACTCATATTGGAACCTGACTAATTTGGGTCGCATATTGCAGTGCCCATTCTGGGGGTGGCTCTTCCAACAGAAACCAAAAGCGTAGCACAATTGCAGTTGGTTGCAATATTAATTTTTGTTCCAGAGGATGATGTAATTATCAATAGATCTCCACTGTCTTGAAATAATTGCTGGGAGAATTAAATAATGAGATAAAGAATATTACAATATACAATTCTGGTTCTCATTTTTCGATAATTATGATGCAACAGTACTAATTTAACTTCAACACATATAAATAATTAGAAACTCAATAGTGCATAAATTAAACATTGAGCAAATTAATATTCTATTATAAAATTTTCATTTTTGTGTGTGTGTATTTTTTTTTTTTTGGGGGGGGGGGGTAAGGGAAGAAAATTAAACAAAAATAATTAATTTGAGATTGCAAGTTGATCTGAAATAAGTATGAGCTAATGTTAGAATATGATTCTACAATTTGAAACTTGACAACTGTAAGATTTCGACTTTTGAATTCAACTTTGACTTTTTATTTGTTAAATATTTTTATATTTGTGACATGTTACTATCTTGAAAATCAGAATGGCTGCATGGCTTCTTCCCCATCGTGTGTGTAATTTTCTAATTCTATGCTTTTCTGTTAGCAAATATTGTCTCAGTCTCAAATTTAATGTCATATTCTTTTAATTAATTTTTAACATAATGTCATTGTTTATATTTTGGTAATTTTTTAATTGAAAGTCCTATATGACATATTTAAGATCACTAGATTAACATCATGAGTAGAGTGATTTAGAAATCTCCTTTAGTTTCTTAAATTCCATACTTAACCAAATTAAGATACATAAACTTAATTGGATGGAATAACAAAACTTCATATACTTGCATCTTTTCTCTTTTCTTACTTCTCCCAAGGAGTTCTTATTTTCTTGGCTATCTTGATAAGTGATAACTCAAATCCACAACCTTAAAATTGGGTGAACGGTATCTTATTCTCTGCATGTTCTTTAAATTTTAACACTAGAACGTCAATAAGTACGCCTCAATTCTTAATCAGTAATCACGGTTAACTTATACCTTATCAGTCTTAATTTATGTGACATTGTTTGACTTGACACAAAGTTTAAAATTTTTTTTTGAAGGTTTTTAAAATTTGTGGTTTAAAAACAACGCTTAGACATTTATGTGGCTATAAATTATTAAATTATTCATTAGGATAAAGGAAATTTTAAAATTTTAAGTTGTTTCTAACTATAGAAAGATAACATTCTTTTTTAAACGAACTAAAAAGAAAGTATGCCATATAAAATGAGACGGAGGCCGGAGAATGAATTTTCACATGTACTGTTAATACATGTTGCTTCGCGTAAATGTGTCTCAATCCAATATAGTTTATATATAGTCTCTTAATTTCATAGAAAAGTCCTACCCTTTTTTAGCTTTTTAATTAATTCCCAAACTTTGACAAGCTGATCCAAAAAATTTTTTAAAAAAAGTTAGAACAAATTAAACACCAAATATCACGACAAGGGTAGTGCACTAAAGCAGATTTTGGTTTTGTCTTAGATCATAACTTTTAATGCATGTAAGTGGTAGTTTTGATATTTATCAAAAAAAAAAAAAAAAAAAAGGAACAAAGTCACAGATATATATTGTTCGGCTAACTAGTTTATTAATATAGTTAAAATATACATAATGTATATATTATTGGGTCGTTTGACAGCTCGTTAGAGTTATGTAGATATTAGTAATACAGAGATTAGTTATGGGAAAATCTATGGATTATTGTATGTAGAGTTTAGTTATTCATGTATCAGTTATTCAACTTTCTATTCTATACAAAATAATGCATAGATTCTTTCATAACTTATTCATATTTAGTTGTCTGGGTTTCTAAACTGCAAATCAAACACCGTATTAATTGTATACATGAATAGCTTACCTCCTAACCAATTACCTGACATGATATTACTTAATACCTACATAACTCAGCCCAAACCAGCTACCAAACGACCTTTATATGTTGTGTATAGATATGTATATGATATAAAGTACTATACATAACGTATACACTTTAACATATTTTGTAAATTAGATGACCAAAGAATTCATACCCGTAACTATCCCCCAAAAAATGTATGCAAGAAAAAAAAAGTAAAAACGAAAAAAGATTCATAAAGTTATATAAAATCTTATCCATTTGTGGGTCTTACATCAGAGAAGAGGACATGAGTAAAACCAAGTGTTTTTTTTTAATTATTACTATAATAATAAATATAAAGAAAGTGAACGTGAGAGTAACGTTAGCCAATTTGCCTACAAATTCCTTTTTTTTTTCCCAATTGTGGCTTGCCATTTGAAAGTCAACATTTAACAGATTTTTTCTCAAAATTTCATATTTACACAAAAATATAGTGCTAAATATGGGCTTTCTTCAAGTGCTTTTCTTTTCTTTGAGGTCCACTTTTATGGGCCCTTTAATAGTGACCTTTGGTGTGCACCTTCGCTTTCATGGGCCTTACCTTTTCCAACTTATTACCCACTTGTAATTTATATATTTTTCTATTTTTTTTAATTTTTTTTTTCCTTTTATGGATAAAGTTGATTCCTCATACACACACAATATAAAATACAAAATCTAAATATCCTCAATAATAAGTTTTAACTAATTCAAATTATAAGAGAAATTCTAGGGTTGTTTTTATTGTTTATACTCCCTCCGATCCGTTTCAACTTGTTTGTGTGGTTTTAACTTAATGCGGAGTTTAAGAATATAAAGAAGAATTTTGAATCTTGCGGTCTTAAATTAAAGGTATGCAGAATGTACCAAAATATCTTTTAATCTTGTGATCTTACATGTCACATGGAAAGTTGAAATTAAAAAGTTACCAAAAAAGAAAGTGACATTGGACTTAAAAAAAAAAGTAAGAAAAACAAACTGAGATGAAGGGAGTAATAGAAATGATGTTATATTTTCGTGGTTTACTGATATTTTGTACAATTTTTTAGGATGAAAATAAAGCTTGGCACGACTATATGGTAAATATTTATATGCACCAGGTGTGTACATCAAATCAATTCAACTTATCATGGTTAAGTTATTTAATGACGTGAAACTTTTGAATTAATAAATGATGAAATGCATGTATTTATTTATTTGATGTAAACATGCTATACTGTTAAACTTTTACCCAAATATATTGTGGAATGTCGAAAGAAAGCTAATTTATATTTTGAAGCATTAATATTGCATTGTCATGGATTTATTTTTAAGAATCAATTCCCTGTAATGGCAGGCAGGAGCTTCACTTTTCATAAATTCCAAATGATTTTAGAATTTATATCTAAGACTCAATTGGTTTTTTTCCCCCACTTAAAATCCACGAATTGTAATTGGAAAATAGTATGGGAATTTATGTGTTACAGCTTACATAAAGAAAAGGAATAAAACTTTTATTATGTGAATTTTGGTCCCTTTCTCATCATATCCTTGCAGCTAACACGCGTCCATCTCTATGAAGCGAATTCAAAATTTAAATTATATAAATTTAATCTTTAAAGTTTTTTTATATTGAATTTATCATATTTTTATGACTATGAATTCAAATTTACTACTATTTGTTATAATTTTAATAAATTTTTATATATAAATTTATACCTTCCGTTAAAAATAGTAAATTCAGATGAATCCGATATTTACATGTTTCATCTGTCACTGGTCCCCACCTATCAAAAAAAACAAATTCGAAAGAAAAGAAAACTTGGGGACTTCGTTTTGTGAAATTTTATGAGTTGAATCATCTATATAAAAGGTAAAAAAAGCATTTGCCAGAATTTTTTTTCTTCATTATATTTTTCAGAATTCTCTATTTTGTAACACATAATTCAATGAGGAATTTAATTAGACACATGATTTTCGGAACACTTGTTGACGATCCCTAACGTTGCATGTTAGGCACGTTTAAGGTACATAGTCGAGCGTTTGAGGCGTAAATGTATGTGTATCTCGGGGGGACGAGTCTCCTGCGAGTCCCATAAAGCCTTTTTATTATACCATAAATCCATATAGTTTTCTTAATTCTGGCAGAAATGACCCAACAAAGCCTAATTATTTCTAATGAAGCGATAAAATAATCTTTTGTCTTACATTACATTTTTAAGGGATTTGAGAAATCGTGAATCGTTAAATATCTCATGAGTATTATATAATTTCTTCATCTGAGTATAAAATGATTTTCTGAAGATCGCATACTTTGCTTTAGATTAGTAATTCATTATTTTTGAAATTCTGCGGAGCATGTTCTTAATATTTGGGTAATATGATATTCTGATAGCAATTTGCACAAATAATATTAATATAAGAAATTATAATTAAGTAAGTAAGATTGTGAATCCTTAATTATACGAATTCCCTGATCAAATGTATTATTATTTATATAGTTTTAAGTCAAAAAATAGGAGTTGATAGATCTTCAATATGCTTTGCTGATAGGATAATCACATGACTACTTTGCTTCCCCTAGTAAATTTCTCTGAGTGATTTTAGGTTGTCTTTAATTAAAAATACTATGTATATTTTTTACTAACAAGTTATTCCTCCAAATTTTACTTTATTAGCCACTAGTATGCAAGTGCTGCAAAATAATTGTTGCAATAAACCAAATATCTAGTAGTGAAATAAAATAAAACATCAAGTGTTTGAAGGTTTAAAAAAAGACAGTTTGGTGTATGAAATATTTGGCGTTTATGTAGGTAGGAAGAAAAGTCGCACCTCAAGGGGGTGTTACGTAGGTAATCTAGTATCTTGATGCAAGAATTAGTGACTGGTTAATTTCACTTCTCAAACCTGTCACCTGGGTCACTCGAAAATAATTTTATCGTTGCTCCAAGACTCTTATTTATATAGGCAACCTACCTGACGTAGGAATATGTGACTTATTTCATGGCTCGAACGGATAATCTATAGGTCAACCAAAAATAAATTTTTCTTTCCTCCAAGGCTCCCATTCATGTAGGCAGCCTACTTTGACGCAAAAATCAATGATTGATTTCATTCATGACTCGAACTTGTGATCTATAGATCACCCAAAAATAGTTTTATCAATCCTCCAAAACTCCCTTTCATATATGCAGCCTATCTGAATGCAAGAATCCATGATCAATCGATTTCAAGGCTAATATCTCTTTCTCTAGGTTATCCGGAGACAATTTACTGTTGCTCAAAAACTCCCCATATATATGGAAAAAGGAAGAAAAGGCGTTAGAGAATAATATAAGATGAAATCTATTGTATTCCTAAATCTTGATTTAACCATTGGACAGTATATTCTCTTTATTTCAGAGCCCCAATAGTGCAAAAAAGTAGAGTAAATAAACAAAAGCATGTGGCATTACATGATGATTATTTTGCAGGTTCACATGGTTTCATGCTGTGTTAATTAAACATATATATAAGCAAACATCTTTTCATGTGTATTTTTAAAGCTTTGTCTCATAGAGGCCTATATATATATATATATATATATATATATATATATTCACACACACATTGGGCTGCAATTAAGTCTCATCACATGCTTGTGTTAGCTTCCTAATCACACCACTACCTGTTTATTAATTAATTCAGCTCTCTCGTTCCAAACTTGAACAAGCAAACCACTATATATTCCATTTAGAATTCACATATAGCTTCCTTCCATAGGATTCTCATTTCTTTTCCCTTAAGCAAATTGATTTAAAAAATGTTTATTTTATGTATTTTTTACACTATGATCAGGTTAATTAGTTCATCAACATGTAATTTTCCATATGAAATGTAATGTAGTAATGGAGGATCGATTAATATTATGTTATTAAGTGATTATATCACATTGATATAGCATAATTTTTTTCAAAACTATCAACGTACATAACTTAATTAATCCAGTCTAATTCGCATAACATGTACGAAACTGAAATTAGGGATTGATATACCCTTCAAGCTACCCCTTAGTTAAAATCTAATTAACAATGTGAAGGTTTATAATCTTTTTGTCAAACTAGAAATGCTTATGTCATTTAAAAGCCCATAGTTTTGAATACTAGGAATTTTGTATTATTTTTAAAACAAATTCAAGTTACATGCATTTACAAGAAAGGGGATATGTATAGATAAATAAATAGTATCACTCGTACTGAAAATATGCAAATAATACATCATATATCTAGAATTGGACATATAAGACGTGAACAATATAAGCTATGGCCTAATATCGGGTAAACCATGATTGGAATAGGGTTGGCTCAATACCATAATAGAGAAATAGACATGACATTTAACTTAACCCGAAAGCTAATAACTCGAAAGCTAGCACATGAGATAAGATTCTAAGATCATATAAAGAGACCAAACAATACTCATGCCACAATGTGGGAAGTGGGAACTCAACAAAGTGAAAATATTATTCCTCATTCAAGTACGGTCAAATCTCTCTATAACAAAATCGTTTGTTCGAATATTTTTTGACTTCTATAACATCTAATATAACATAATATGGAAGACGATCTCAAAGTAAACTTAGTGTTACTGTTATAGAGAGAGAGGTCTGAGAATATAATCATCTTAGGTATGAAATCAGAAATTACTGCATAATTAAGAGTACTAGGGCCACAATAACAGAATTGTGTAAACCCTAATTTAAGGGTAACTAATAGTTTCCACAAGTACTACTCTTAAGACAACCCTAGTTAGTTGACAGCCCAACTTCAATAATTCTCATTCATTGAAAACCAAAAATTGATTCTGACGGTTAATTGTGTGGTTATGGCCACTTCAAAGGTCATAAATTTTCCATATGGTGGGCTCCTTAAAGCATGTGGATTACAAATTACTCTACCCCTCTCAATATTATCTTTCTTTTTTAGACCAAATATTACTACTACATATAAGCGTGAGTGGCAGAGCTGGCTGTTGTCATGCCTATTTCTGGTCGATGGTATTTTATAATTTTATATTTTTTAATTTATTTAATTATTTTATTTTTATTTTTAACTTGTTATATATTTGAAAATTGCATAAAAAATATTATAAATTATAATAATTAATAATTTAAATTATTTGGAGACATATTAAAAAAAATTGTTGACTCAAAATTCTTTCAGTGCAACATAAATTGAAATATATTATTTGAAAATTTTGTGAAAAGTAATATAAATCACAATAATTATCAGATTAAAATATTTAAAAAATGTTTAAAAATTTGTTTGACTTTCCAAATTTTATCAATGTCATATAAATTGGGATAGAGGGAGTAACATATATTACTTGAAAATTCATATAAAGTCGTATAAATCATAATAATTAACATGTAAAACTATATAACAACTTTGATTGACTTTTCCAAATATTATATTAGTACCGCATAAATTGGGACAAAAGGAATAACATATAGTATCTGAAAATTATGTAAAAGTACTATAAATCAATAATTAATAACTTAAAATATTTAAAAATCATACAAAAATTTGATTGACTTTTTAAATTTCATCTATGCCACATAAATTATATTAAAAAAGTAACATAAATTGAGCCCGTACTGACACGGGCTCCAGTATCTAGTACATATTACAAATGTTAGTATGTATTGGTGAAATTAATTAAATTTTTGTAATTAAGGTGGGGTTGGAAATTAAAAGAAAAGAAAGAATCAAGTTAAGTGGGTTGCTTAGCTAATGCCAGATAAACTGAAAGGGGTTAATCCACATGGATGACACATGGTTTATGTCTATATTCACATGCCTACCATGTTCAATTAAACCCCTTCCCTCCCTTAGCTTTGTGTACATTGTTGTAACTTTTCTATATGGGGCCAACAATGTTTTTTAGATCAAAGACAGCTCATATTTTTGGTCCATATATAGCTTATTACTTAACTAGTTGTTCCTACTCACATTAATGTTTCCCCTTTTCACCAAAGTTACTACTCCCTTCCTCCACTTTTATTCGTTCACTATACTAAAAATAAATATTTATTTTTATTTATTCAGTTTAAAAAATCAAAAGATAATTTATCACTTAGTTCTCAATTATCCTTATTATTAACTATAATTATTTTTCAACGTATTAAATTTATTTTATTTAAAGAGTGATCTAGTAAAATTATTATTTTATTTATTATTTCTTAAGAGGTGTATCAAATTAATATTGAACAAGTAAAAACAAACGAAAGATCAAACATATAATTATAATATATATGGCATGCCTCTCAATTCTTTTCTTCTCTCTTAGTAATTGTTCCTAGCTCCTTTGCTTCCATTATTTCTTTCTTTTTCTTTTTTCTTTTTTTTTGCTTTTCCTCTCTTTTCTTCGTGGTAATAAAGTCATACGTAATAGTATTTTGTTTATGAGGGGAAAAAAAGGGAAATCCAAATTGTACCATATCATATACGATATAATTCATTTATGAGTCAGAGGACGAAATAGAACTCATGCCTTATAAAGTTAAAGGAGACCTCCGAGTAAAATCACAATTGACATAGCTTTTATTGTTGATGTGGGATTTCAACACCTCCTAGTACAGTGGATTTGAATTTTTGAACCGTGAATAATATAGTATAATGTTTAAAATTGAATACATTAAGAATTGGAAAGAGCCTTGCTCTTATATCAGAAATTTCTTTACAGGACATGACATCTTATTTGGTTGCTCCTATTTAATTTATATCTGCTTTTAAAAAAAATATTTAACTGATATCAAGTGTTAAGTTATTTCAAATAAAACTGTTTGTTTCTTCTTCTTTGTACAACAGTATTTTTCAATTTATATCAATTGAAATATATATATAATGCTTTGAAGAAATTTTAAATATAAAAAATGAGTTTAAATTAAATGGGTCTTGAAAACAATGACAAATCACCATTATTATCAATTGAGTTTATTAAATTTGTTGTTCTATTGATAAAAAATTGAGGTTAGTTCTTTATGATATATGAAACTTATATTTCAAATTTGAGCTTATTTGGAGTAGATTTTGGTGTTGAATTATTGAAGCTTGAAAAAACGTATTAATTTTGGCCAAAACATAATTCAGAGACACATGAATAATATTTTAACCAATTTTTACATGTTATATGACTGAAGTGCGTCATACATTAAAAAATTAAAAGGGTATTAAATGAGTTTATTAGACTTCTTGTTGTTTTGACAAATTGATGGTTGAGGTTTGTTCTCAATGATATATGAACCTTATGTTTTAAATTTGAGCTTCTTTGAAATAGATTTGAGTATCGTGTGCTAGATCGTCAAAACTCAAACATCAAATAAAGAAATTTTCGAAGAAAAAAAATTCACACACATGAGCGAAAGTTTAGCCAATTCTTACTTGCATTTCAATCATACATAACTAAAGTGCAGGCGTATGTGAAAAATTCAGACACACATGACTGAAATTTTAACTAATTTTTATATACACTTCAGTAAAAAATTACTAAGGTTAGCCTGACAAGTTAGGAAAAATATCAGTAATAAATTAAACGAAAAAGGGACAAACATACCCCCGAACTATGATAAATGGTACATATATATCCTCCGTCATACTTTGGGTACTCATATGCTCCTACCGTTAATGAAATGGTACGTATATATATGCCCCCACACTAACGGTAGCATATGTGTACCCAAAGTATGACGGAAGGTATATACGTACCATTTATCATAGTTCGGAGGCATATTTGTCCCTTTTCCATTTTAATTTTTTAATTTCAAATAATTAACCCAAATCCACTACCCAACCTAATAAACCCATCGAACCCGATTTCAAACCAACTCGACCCTCCCTCTATTTTTTGTTCCAAACTCGATACTCCCTCTATTTTTCGCCGGTGGGGTATTTTCGATTCAACGGAGACGGTGGCTATGTGATGTTGACCAGTGGTGGGTAGTGTTTTTCCGACGGAATTTCGCTAGAAATTGAAACGTGAGGATTTAATTTATTTGGTGTTGTTTTGGGTGTTATGGGTTAATGTTTTTTTTTTTTTTGAAATTGATAGTAGTAGGTGTTACTGTATTGTGTGTGTATATTGTTATAGGGGTGGGAAAAACGCGTCTGTTAGATAGGCGTCTCTTGGGCTTTAATTGGGACCGGGTCGGGTAGTGGATTTGGGATAAAAAAATCAAAACAAAAAAGGGACAAATATACTCCCAAACTATGATAAATGGTAAATATATACCCTCCGTCATACTTTGGGTACACATATGCCCCTACTGTTAGTGTAAGGGGCATATACGTACCATTTCGTTAACGGTAGGGGAATATGTATACCCAAAATATGACGGTGTGTATATACGTACCATTTATCATAGTTCGAGGGTATATTTATCCCTTTTTCATAAATTAAATGACCGAAATTTAGCAAGTCCACAATTTTAGTCAGAAATATATGAAATTGGCCATGACAAGCCATACTAAACTTCAGGCAGAAATGTTCGGTGTTAATTGGTTTTCACAAGAAGACACTTCAGACAAAAATGTCTGAGTCAGACATGAGTTTTCAACTTCTATCGCGTACATCTGAAATTGTTCCTAAAATGAATAAACTTGCAAAAAGAATTTGACTTTCGATATAAATTAAATGGCGCCCCCAAAAGTGATATTTATGCACTTCACCCATTATACCATGATTAAAAAAAAAACTATTCCTGACCTAAGTCGCCCCAAATACTAACTCAAGATGTAAGAATTGTTCAATACCACATAAGGTACAAATTGTCAACCCTTTCACAATTGATATGGGACTTCTAACACATACTCTCAAGTCTCAACGAAAAGTTCCAACATATCGTCAAATCGTTTACTTGTGGATTTTCGCTAGTCATTTTTTATGGTAAAAGTTTATATGCACACGGTGTTTATATTAAATTAGATTATTTTATCATGATCAAGTAAAAAATTAAAATTAAAATATATATTAATTAGCTATAATTTAGTAAACAATGTAAGTTAAAATACAATTACATATATTTATTGAAATGATGAAAACATCAATTGCAAATAATCTTTTATCCATTTTTATTTCCTATAAGTGGATGAAAAATAAGTACTCCTCTAAAGGGCATTAATAACAGCTAATGTTGCAAAAAGGGTTAAAATAATTCATTCCTTTACTTATTTTTAAAAAAGAGAGAATAATTATGAAAGAAAAAAAGAGATAGAAAATCCATTTAACTCGACCACAACCACATGCCATTTTTGATAATCTAGAGAACTTTTATAGCCCATTATTTGTTGGTGAGTATTAAAGGGACTTATCTCAAATTGCAAAGAAAAGTTGCCCTTTTACTAGAAATGCTAGAGCATCTCAAGAATTTTGCAATAAAAAGACAAAATCATGCATGTTTTGAAAAAGTGCCTCTTTCTTATGTCTATGGGAGGAGCCACCATTCCCCTTGCACTTTGGGCCATCCATTTGTGTATTTTTGTTTTTAGGTTTGGGATATTTGAAATTTATTGGCCCGATTAATTTGAGTGGTAGCGCTGATAGATTCGCTAAAAAGAAGAAATGCTCACTGCAAAAAAAAATTCTTCATTTTTAAGAAATGCTCACTGCAAAAAAAAAAATTCTTCATTTTGAGTGTTTAAAATTGAAATTTACGATGCACCTAAGTGTGTTTGTAGTGGTTAATGAAGTGGTTGAGAACTGTGAAGTCTCAGGTTTAAATTTCAGCGAAGAAATAACACTAGATGATTTCTTCTCATCTTTCCTAGCTTAGGTAGATAGAGTTACCTAGTACCTGTTGCTTGTGAGAAGTAACAACTATCCGTAAAATTAATCGAGGTACATGTAAACTAATTCGGACACCATAATTATAATTTTTTAAAAAAAAATCTACGATTAAGAATAGGGAAATTCCAACTATCCCGTTACACATCTTAATTAGTGGTGTAGCTAGAAAATAAATTGCTCGTTACAAAGGTGACCCTACCATACATACAGGGGTGATGTATGGAGTTTGTGCAAAATAGTTCTCGTCATGTTCAAAAAGAAAATGTCCATGTGAGTCCACATAACTATATATCTTTTGTGTAACATAATTAATTAATAATGAATTATTTACCTTTAGTTTCCTTACTTTTTCTTAAATTATAAACAAAAAAGAAGTCACATAATGAAGTTCATAAAATATTCCATCTCATGTAAGATGCATGTCGCATGGAATAATTAAAGTTAGTTTGCTTAAATTCTTTCCACTTAACTGTAAGTTTTCATATTTCAAGTTAAGTAATAGAGCTGCTTACCTTTTATTTTCCTGAATTTAAAATAATTTCTCTCACATACATAAGTATACACATAATATAAATTGAAAAGATATATGATTGAGTTAAGAAAAACATTTTTTTAAAAAAAATGTAAGTTTCTACAAATGATGAATGTTAATCATATTTATAGTCAAACTTTCAAATTCACTTATTTTAGAAGTATATTTTATTAGGAGGGCTTTTTGGAAAAAAAAAAAATACTTTCAAATTCACTTATTAGTTTGTGTTTTGTTTATCAATTTGAAATGCATTTTTTTTTAATACTAGAGCAGTAAAATTTATGATTGGTCAAGGTTTCAAAAGTGTTACTGGAAAAAATTACTTTAGTTTTTAGCTTCATTAGTTTTTGCTGCTATCCGAAAGCATTTTTTTCCCTTAAAGTTTGACTCCATAATAATTTGGCCAAACAAAGTATTAGTTAATCTAATCTTTAGGTACACACTCTACGTGTATAATGAGTACATAATTTTAAAAGAATCACATAAACGTTACTCCATATGTCCGAACATATGTGATGTATAGACTAAACTCAGAAGGAATAGTATATTTTTATAGTTTTCAAATAATTTAATTTTAAGCTTTCAATTTTATAGCCATATAAGTATCTACAGACTGTTTTAGTTCAAAATTTTAAAAAATAACATGCAAAATTTTTTTTGACATTCTTTTAAAAGATTTATCAAATAACACAAGTTGAATTTTTATTTTTTTAAAAAATCTTTTAGCGATTAGAGAATAAAAAACTTGACCATTAAGCTCCCAAAAATTTGATTAGTAACATTGTAAATTTTAACAATAATTAGAGATGAGGAGCGAACGAAAGAAAAAAAAGAAAAGAAAAAGTAATGCCAACTTTTTTAGAATATATTTGTCTCCATGATTTCGTTCTTATTGCTTTCAATTTACATTTAACCAATTTCACTTTTACTATTACACGATAATCAATTTTGCTTTATTTTCTAATTGCTCTCACAAAAGAGGAGTCTTGGAGTAATTGGTAGAGTTATTATCATGTGATCAGGAGATCATGGATTTAAATTGTGAAAATCATTTTCCCCCTAATTTCACGACTCGATGCTCTTCTTACAAAAATAATTACGTACCCTAAAAGTTGTCAACCTGAAGAATAATTTAAACACTTCTCCTAATTCTTAAAGAGTTGAGAAGAAAGTTTTCCCTTGCGCCGTCGTCATCGTTCGATTGGCTTTGGATTTGGATCAAATGATTTGATTGATAAATTTTTTTGATAAAATTTATTTTTCATTTGTTTTACACCATAAATTTCAAAAATCTTTTATTTCTTAAATTTGATGCCAAATCAAATAATACACATAAATTGAAACGGAGAAAATATTATTCTTTTAAAATTTTACAACTGTACAAATGATGTGAATCATGATCAATTAGTAAAGAAAGATAAAAAGAAAGAAACATAGATGTTGACATATCATATTCATCCAACTCATACCATTAACTTCTTGAATAGTATATGATAGCAGTAGTATTTTATTAATTTACAATGATTAACAGTCTCTCACGTATTCTTACTAGCACATGGACACATCAACTATTTCATTCTGTATTTTTTACAAAAATAATCAATAATGCCAACTAGAGCCATTTTTTACAGAGTCATCCAAAGATCTCTAAATCAAATTAAACTAATTAATTTAATTAGGGATAATAAGTCACCTAAAGAATCTAATCTTACTTGCAAAATACATTAACTGTGAGTAGTGCTTGGCATCAATCACTTCTTTTTAAAAATAAAAAATAAAAAGATCTTATTCAGCTACCTTACAGCTTGTATTTACTAGACTAGAAGTTAACATGTAATCTGATTTCCAAGTTCCTTATATGCCTTCCACTAACAAAGGCAAAAATAAAAATAAAAAATAAAAAAAATAAAAAAAAGAAGAAGAAAGAAAAACATACTCCCCATTTTTTTACTTTTCTTTATATTAAATAAATATAGTTTTATTTGTACTTATTTATTTTAACAAATCAAAGAGATATATAATTCGTTTTCAATATTACTCTTTTCATTAATGTAACTACATAACATATTACTAGTCTAATTTTGAAAGAATAATTTTCAATAAAATAAACCCCGTCAAAATGTACTATGACAAATTGACAATGGTCTTCTGCATAGTATTTCACTTTCCGTCAAAATGTTTTCTTTGTATTGATTTTCATGTTTTATCTTATTACACAAATGCATGAGAAATTTTACCACGGTGAAAATACATCTATTAGTAATTAATCACACGATTAAGTGAGGGAAATTTACATGTAAACGCTAGTGGGAGATGAAAAATATAAATATGGGTTTACATAAATCTATTGTTTCCGATACAGAGCATAAAAATATACATATATGTCAAAAATTGTTACTATTTTTATAAATACTGACCATCCTCTATAACTATATTTTACTGTAATAATGATCAAGTTTTTTTAAAAATCAATTTTGATATTATGTTATATTATATAAATCTAAAATTTACTTCTAATATACTGTCAATGTGTAGTTTGTAATAGTGATCAGTATTTTTCTTAACGCTTGGTGCTCACGCACCGATACATGGGGAATCCAACAATTGGAGAGGAAAATCCATCAGAAATCGAGTTACAAACATGACAGTTGAACCTCGCTGTAACGATCTCTCGTTATAACCGCATTTCATTATAACGGTTTGATTTTTTTTCAGAACCGAATGTTTTACTTCTCTATAACAACAATGACATGCATTATAACAGTACACTCCTTGTAAAAAATTACTCAAAGATTATGTAATAATATTTGTAAGAAATATATTATGTATAAAATAAAATATCAAAATATTCAAGGTAATCATCATTAATGTAATGAACATAGTAGATTTTAAGTACAAATATCTAACTAAAAGGAATTTTATTTTGTTTGTAATAACTAAATGAGATCTAAATGTCGGATCATCTCATTATATCAGCCATGAAACTTTTATACAAATACTATCACTATAGAAAGATTTGATTGTATTAAGTAAATATGCATTTATTGATTTAACGTAAACGTAGAGACGGGGGTAAATTATTATGTAGATAAAACCAGAAGGAGTGAGGGGACAGTTGGGGGTAATGGAAGGAGGTTCACAGTTGTATCCGTAAATAGTGGGTAAGCAAAAGCCCACAGCCAGCGAAGCAAAAGACATAAAACAAATTACGTACCTAAGATAATGTTCTTTTCCTTCCTGTAACAAAGTAAACTCACATAAGCAATCAATATTTTATATAATACTATACATTAGTCATTACATATTCTCTGTGTTTGCATTTATACGTACAAACGTATAGTTAAAGAGAGGGAAAAAGTGACTAGTCATCTCTTAATCAATTATGTACCCTCTTTTTCTTTATTTATCTAAAATATACGAAAAAATAATCAAAAATCCTCCTAAAGTATTGAAAATGGTTCACCGATATCTTCAGTTAAACTTTTGGTCTAAAATTATCCTTGACATCTTTTTTGAGCTCAAAAGTACTCTTGAAGCTAACAGAGTCAAATTTAAGTCCTTAAAATAGCCATGTATAGTCTTCTCAACTTGCCACATTTTTAATTTAGGAATAAATTAAAATCCATCCGTTTATTAAAACTCAATTCGCCTGACCTATTTTCCAGGATTCAAATTTAAAATGTGGCAAGATGAAAAGACTACACGTTGATATTTTAAGGATTCAAATTTGACTCCGTAAGTTTCAAGGTACTTTTGAGCAAAAAAAAACAAAAAAGTTTAAGAGGTTTTTAGATCAAAAGATCAACTGAAAATATCTATAAATCATTTTCAATGTATTAGAAATACTATTGATTTTTTCCGTAAAAGATATGTATGTACACATACACAAAGAGCAAAAATAAAGAAAAAAAGAAGAAGGAATGGTGCAAATTTTGCTGCTGATTTTTTCCTACCTTATTTTGTATTTTTCAGTTTTATAATTATAATACCCCATTGCCTTTCCCTATAATATTACTTCTATAATTCACCTTCTTTAATTGAAATAACAATAATACAACTCACACATGACTGATACAAACAACCCTCCCCCCCCCCCCCCTTCTCCTCCTACCACGCGAAATTAGAAATTTTGTTGAAAGTGTTAAAATTTAATATACAAGTGCAAAAGTAATTTTTTAACTTATATATACCACCCCAAATTTTAATTCTTCTTATCTCATCTTTTCAGGCAATATAATATGATAATTTTATATCTATAATTAATAATTATATATATAATACTGTATATGTGTATATAAGTATTGATTCATAAGTGTGTAATTATTGTTGATTTGCATTTAATGGCTTATTGATTGGTGGGTCCACATTGTGACATTATTTATTTGTCGGTCCACCCTTTGGTATATTTTTGACTCTATAATTCACTTGTGTTTTTTTTGTTTTTTTTGAGTTATTTGCAATCATACGCTAAGTTTTATCTGTTGCGCTTTTTCTTTATTTAGGTGCTGTCATTAAATATATAAAATTATATTGGTGACTTCTATACTCGGATATTATAAATTTTCTAAATACTAATTAAAGATAATTATACAAAAAATTTATAATAAATGAAATTAGTAACTTGAAAACAACACTAGTACCATTTTATAGAAATTAAAATGCACGGATTATATTGTACGTATTCTTCTTGTTTTATTTTTGATTGTTTCTTCTCATTTGTCACAGATTTGCCAACAGAATTTCTTATCCTTAAAAACTAATATATGAAAAATAATTGTCTCAATATGTAATTAATAACAAAAAGAATTTCTTATTAGGCATGATTAGAGAAATTTTCTAATTATTATTATTTATTGAGTTTTCCAAAAAAAAAAAAAACTACCGTAAACTAAGTAGATAATCAAAGAAAACATTGGACACTAAGGTATGTTTGGTATGAACGACAACCAATCTCGACCTCGACCCTGACTTGTGACTCTGACATGAGACTGAAGTCTCGACCCCGACCCAGGACCCCAGCGTCGACCCCAACTCTTGACCCAAGACCCAACTTGATACCTGACCTCGACCTACAATCTCGTGTCCGTACCCTGACCTTCGCACCCGACTCTTGACCCAGTTCTGAGACCTGACTGATCTCGACACCGACCCTAGACTCAAAACTTAAGACTCGACTATCTATTCTGACCCGAGATCTAACTCACAACCTTGACACAGGATCCTATTCCAAACCCAACCCATATCCCCAAACCCAACTCACGACCTTGACCCCAACCCCAGATCCAGCTCTCGATCCTGACCCTCAAAACCAAAGTCGACCAATACATATGAACCCCATCTCGACCCCGAACGGACTCTCAACAGTAACCTAGGACCTGACTCTCGACTTGAGATTTGACCCCCGAACTCGACTCTTGACCCCGACCTCAATCTCCACCCTTACCTAGAACCTAAGTCCCATCGTATCTCGACATGAGACCTGAATCCTAACCTCAACCTGTTATACGACTCCTGACCCTGACTCTCGACCATGACTCGAGACACAGCTCTTGACTTCGACCCTCATTTGGAACTCCATTCCTGACCCCAACCTGAAACCCAACTCCTGGCCCCGATCTAGGACTCGACTCTTCACCCCAACTCCTGAACTTGACCTAAATGACCTCCTCCCGAGACCTGACTTCTGACCTTGACCTAGGACCTTATTCTTGACCCTGACCTTGTCCAGGGACTCGACTCTTAACCCCAACCCGAAACGGGTTAGGGTCAAGAGTTTGGTTTGGGGTACCAGGTTGGGGCAGAGATTCAGGTCCTGGGTCAGGGTCAGGAGTCGGGTACATAAGTTGGGGTCGGATTGTGAAAATAAAATGTTGTGATTGTTATGTGAATTAATTTGAAAACTAGGTTTATACCCATGGCATACACAAACTCTTTATGTGTATTACATTTCATTTAGTTTTTCCAATAAAGTTTAAACCATATTATACACCAATATTATATACAAAATGTCACATTTGTATGGAATGTGTATGAAATAAATATATAAACTGGTATCTATGAATTGTGATACTCAATTTAGGTGATACCAGTTTATATACTCATTCTTTATCTCTTTGAATCAAGATTCTATATCTATGGGGAAAAAATTTAA
Source organism: Capsicum rhomboideum (assembly GCA_031232105.1). Taxonomy (NCBI): domain Eukaryota; kingdom Viridiplantae; phylum Streptophyta; class Magnoliopsida; order Solanales; family Solanaceae; genus Capsicum; species Capsicum rhomboideum. Next base: position 14,352,960 of record CP124715.1, on the reverse strand, counting down.
CAGAAGGTTTTAAAAACATGAGAAAATAAGGTTATTATAATTTGTATGATGAAGAAATTGATTAATTGAAAGAAATTTATGAGGAGAAATTCATGGAGAGAAACTTACCACATATTAATTACTGTGTTTTTTTTCTATGGAGGATTTTAATTAATTTTGAGGAAATATATATGTGAAAAGTATAGAATAAAATGGAGTGAAAAAAGGGAGAGAGAATCGTGTATAGAAGAAGATGGAGGGAGAATTGTGAAATTGTATAACAAATTAAATTTGGAGTGGCGAGAGAGACCGTTTCAAGAGAGAAATTAGGGGGTGATTGATATTCTTTTGTTAACTGACTTTTTTTTTTAAGGATGATTTTTTTATTTAAAAAAATTATTTTTTTTCCTTTTTTTTTTTACCTATAATTAATTCATATTATCTAAAATATGTTTCAGTTCTCCTCTAAAAAATTTTCTTCCTAATATTTCTTTTCTCAATGAATAAATTAAATATAGTAAAGGCAATAAAAAATTGAAATATAGGAATTAGTTGAGATATATTTCTTCTATAATTATTTTGTGAAGCTGTAAGGTAGCAAGTGAATGAACTGTCTCTTCTTTCGACCTTATAAATTTTACAAACTTTTGGAGGGAACATATTAATTAAAAAATAAAGTAAAATATATTACATAGAATTTATAAGATAGAAAGCAGTATCAATAATTAGTTAAATCCAACAAAATTCTAAAAATAGTCTAAAGGAAAAAGAGATAAAAAGGAAGAAATGGGCAAACAAATAACATTTAGCCGTTTTTGAACGGGGAAAATAAATTTGAACAAAGATAATCCTAACTAAAAGTCGAAAAAACATTAGCACAATTTCACATATCACTCTATGTTGCAGTTCAAAAAATTCCTAAAGTTTAAATTGTGTTTATTTAAATTTAAAATAAAATTCATTTGACTAGATAGTAACAAGCGCTTCAAAAATTAATCATTCGAGCTAATTTTCTAGATTACAAAAATGAAAAATAACATAAACATACATCTTAAATTATCATATTTATACCAATCTCCACCCTTACAAAGTAATTACAAAAATCTCAACCTAATTATGTATCTTCGTTGGATGTATTGGGAGATAATTATGTATCTCGACAGACCCAAAATAGGAAAAAATGTGTCGGGAGCTAATTATGTATCTTTACAAAGGAAAAAAAGTATCTTCGTTGGATGTATTATGTATCTCGACAGATCCAAAATCGAAAAAAATATATCGGGAGCTAATTATGTATCTTTACAAGGAAAAAATGTATCTTCGTTGGATGTACCGGGAGCTAATTAGGTATCTCGACAGACTCTAAATTGGGATTTTCATTAATTATGTAAAATGTCAGAATTTTCTGTAATTAAGTTCAAAACTGTCAGAATTTATGTTTTTTGCCTTGTGGTTCATGGCCCAATTTTCTAGAATTTGGCTAGTAATATATCAAGAGAGTCTAATAAATATTTACTTATTCACTTGTATTTATTAAGAATAAAAGAAATATGTCAGGAAAAAAATATTAACTAATTGAGATACCGCCATACGTGTCAAGCACTTATGGGAATTATATATTGGACTAATTAAATTTCTATTATAAATTGTATTCTGTTAATAAACTTTTAATTACTTGAAAGTACAAAAGAAATAAACTATATTTTCTAATATATATGACAATGTTCAAATAATCTACAATTAACAGTAATCTGGAATAATTATGTCAAATAACTTAACTCTCAGATTACCATAATAACACTGTCATGATTTTTGCTTATTAACAGAATGATAGTAAGACATTAAAATGTTTGTTTTTAGTAAGTAAAGACAATCAGCAAAACAAATGGAAAGTAGAATACATCTTTGGCTTAAATATGGTAACTAGTAAAGTGTTAATAATTAGTAATTTACTAACCTTATCTGAATAAATCACAAAAATCTAAGAACATGGGTTACATAATTAACTTACCAAATACTTGAATTAATGGCTTACCAAAAGTGAATTTTTTTATTTGGTAACACAATCCTTATATTCTTTTACTTGGATATAGTGTTAATAATTATTTTCTGGAATTTTCTGAATACATTACAAAAATCTAAGAACGTGATCAGTTACATAATCACATCCAAATTCCAAAAACTTGAATTATTGACTTACCAAAAGTAAATAATTTTATTTGGTAACACATTAATTCTTATATTTGAATTTACAAAAATCTTTAGCCTATATATATATGGATGTTAGAGCCTGTTATAAAAGCCACAAATAAATCGCAATCGAGTATAATTGTGTGAAATTATCCTTCTTTCCAGCAACGCTACAACTTTACTTCAACCTTCAAGTAAGATCTTTTACTTTCTCGTTTTTTATTTTATGTATTTAATTTCTGGATAGTTGATTTATCTATTTGATTTTTGTACTTTCTTACTTCATATCTAACTTTATTATGTTCACATTAGTGGTAAAAATAATACTAAAGTTGTTATTGAATTTTTTATTAATTAAGTCAAGTAATAATATTACTTTATGATATTATTTATTATATTTTGGCAGAAATATATATATTTTTAAATACCTCATAGTAAATTAATAATTGATATTTTAAATTCTTTATATATATGTGTTTGTCACACAGTAAAACTTATTTATATATTAATCTAATTTTTTTAGTTTAACTATGTAATTATTTTTATTTAGTTAAACATGATAGCGAGAATTACACTATAGGTACATTCTGACAAATCAATTAATCATTATAATTACTATATTGTGTACGTAATTATTAAGCTGTGTAATTAAAAAAATATTGGGAAAAAAAACTAGAATGAGGGAAATGGTAAGAACTTGGTCATTGAAAATTTACACCATTTATTAAGGTAGGTTGCGACCTAACGGAATTGGACACTATTTACTACAATTCAATAAATGATTTTGCCTAATAATATGACCTACATCTAACTTTTTTTTTAATTCAACAAATGGATCCCACTTTTTTAAATAAATAAAATATCCATTGTTCCACTTGTGGCAATTTTTAAAATTTTTGAACATTACATTTATCCAATTTTGTCAAACTTCAAAAAAAAAATTCTAGCTAGGGTCCTCTAAACCAACGTGGCTACACTAGCACCATAGTCTTACCCAATTAATTAAATTAAAATAATTACAGTAAGATAAAGTGAACTAAGCACACATTAACTTACCATTGACAATAACTTTTACTCATTTTTTTTAAAATAAAAGTTGTAATAACAATATTCGAGGGTATTATGGGAAAATCAAGTGTACCGGGATGAAATAATCCCGGGATTACATCACACAAATCCCAGATCAATCATCAGGTGAAAGCAAATATAAAATTATAGTCCAGATTAGCATCAATTATTTAAAAAGGTTCTTAGGGGTACTTTAGTCATTTCGTAAGTAACGCTCTCCAGAACCCCACCACACTCAACGTATTTAAAAAAATTTACTTTCACCTTCCCCGTTTCTTAGAAAAAAAATTTGGGAAGAGTTATAAGTACGGGAATCAAACTTATTTTTTTACTTTCAATTCAGACATAATATTTTTAAAAAATAAAAGGTTAAGATATTATTTGACTCAATAACTTGTAACAGTATTACATAAAATGGAACATAGATTTCGTGTTGGATATGACGTCGTTTTTGTTATGAAGCGGTTTATTCTAAATGTGAGACTTTTGAATGCGAGTATAAATTTATTCGGGCTTCAGTACAACAACAATAATATACCCAGTGTAGTCCCACAAGTGAAGTTTAAAGAGGATAGTGTCAACCTTACCTCTACGGCTCTACCTTATGAAGGTAGAAAGGATGTTTCCAAGGGATCCTCGACCTAAGTAACGCATGTGTTGAGACCCTCGGGCTCCAATATAGGTTTCAAAAATTGAATGGATAAATAAATATTTTATATTAAAAATTGTGGTCTTCTTTGCTACTAAGTTTTTAAAGTTATGTCATTGTAAATAAAATTTATACCAAGTTATGTCATTGTAAATAAAATTTATACCAAGTTATGTCATTGTAAATAAAATTTATACCATCATTATTTTTATCTATTATGACAGGTAAGTTATGTAGTAATATTTAAGATTTCAAATCTCACATTTCAAAAAAAATTACTTTTATATATTCTTTAGATATTCTGAAAATATAAAGAAAATATACTTACAACTTATATAACTAAAAAAATATACTTACGACGTATATAATTTTTTTTATTTTTTTTTATTTTTATTTTTATTTTTAACGAAGTGTAGGAAAGAGGTAGTGAAATCCAAAATGGCCAAAAGCTAAGGGTGCCCTACATGGGCCGGCTTTTAACTATATTTAGCTGGACAGACAAAAACCAACTTATTATCTTTATCGTCCCTATCTCTAGCTGTACATTACATATTTCTTTCTACTCATCAACCTTTCATTTTTTTTTATAATACAAAATACACCCTTTAATTTATTTTATCTATACACTATATATAACATACGTAAACCCATTTTATATTGTTTGTTTGTTATTACCATGAGTGAACCCGAAGTGACCCTTCTTGTTTTCTTGAAAGAAAATACTCATTTCTTGTCAATAATACTAGAAGAGAAAATCTCAAGATTCCACAGCTAAAAGAAGCAACAGGGTGTTATTATTTTTTTTTTATTGAGTATTATTTTATATTTTTTTGGGTCTACTCTTTTTTTTGTTATGTATTTTAAGAGGTGTGAGATTGACAGGCAGATCCCACCGAAAAAAATAAATAAATTCACCACACCCCCATCTTCATAAAACCCCCTCAGAATTCACCTTCTTTATTTTTTTTCTTGTCATATAATTCATCAAGCTGTAATTTGCTTACTTGTTGCTTGAACAGAAGAGGAGAGATAGATAACGCTTTATAATCTTTTGAAATTCAAGATATGCTGGGAGTTTCCGGCATAATAAGTGATGGTGGTGGAAGCGTAGGTGGTACTGGAGGTGAAAATCCAGAAAGCGGTGGAGGCGGAGTAACAAGTGGAGGAAGTAGTGAGATTGGACTTGGTGGCGGTGGCGGTGGCGGAGGCAGTAGCAGTGGTGGATTCATGTTGGAAGAAGGTGAAAAGAATTCCGGAGGAAATAGATGGCCAAGACAAGAAACAATTGCTTTGCTGAAAATAAGGTCAGAGATGGACGTTGTGTTTAGGGACTCAACTCTTAAAGGACCCTTATGGGAAGAAGTTTCCAGGTAAATAATGAAAAACAAAGAAAATGGAAATCAACAAGAAATGGAAATTACTATCATTTTTTCTTTATTACTACTACTTCACCTGACCTTCTCATCATCATTAGCTGCAACAGTTTCATCATGCATAAAATTGATGGAAATGGAATCTTTTTTTTTTTTTTTTAATTTCTCTTTTTGAAAAAAATTATAAAGAATTAATTTTTTTTTAATTTTGGGAAATGAAAAGATTAGATCTATGGATCAGAATTCCATTGAATTATTGCTTTTTGATTAAAAGGGTCATTGTTTTTCAGTTCATTTCACTAGAATACAACAACAACAAAAAAAGAAACTACTTAATTTTTTGTTGAGGGAATTCAGATTCCTTTCTTGCGGTTTTTGGGCCAAATTCAGTTTTGCTTTTTTGGCGTTTTTCTTTCTCTGCCAATTCCAGCAAGAAATTTTGGTAACCAATCTAATCATCTTTTTGGAGTGTTCCAATTCTATCAATTACCTTCTTTAATTCAGCAAAATAAATAAGATTGGTTATCAAATCTCATAATTAAGTAACTAACAACAAATTTTATGTTGCACCATAATTTTAGTTTATTCACTCTTCCATAGAAGAAAAATGTAGTTCTATAGTGTTTCAATTATAAATTCTTTCCAACTTCTGTTGTCTCTTTCATTTACCTCTACTTGTTTTAATTATTAAACTCTTAATTACCTTAATCTTGATTAGTGATATCTTAATGTTTATTTTATGTGGTGAATAGTACTACTACTGATAATTCAATTACCAAGGGATTAAATAATTGGAGTTTGGTTTTTTGTTATTATTGTTGTACTTTGTGTTAATCATTTTTCTAATACTTGTCCAACTGTTATTATCATCAGGAAAATGGCCGACCTTGGGTATCACAGAAGTTCCAAGAAATGTAAAGAGAAATTCGAAAATGTTTACAAGTATCACAAGAGAACCAAAGATGGCCGCGCATCTAAGGCAGATGGTAAAAGTTATCGTTTTTTTGAACAATTGGAGGCGCTTGAAAACATCCATTCTCATCATTCTTTATTGCCACCATCTAATTCGCGTCCCCCACCACCTCCATTGGAAGCTACTCCAATAAATATGGCTATGCCAATGTCAACATCAAATGTACAAGTCACAGCTTCACAAGGTACTACTCCTCATCATGTTACTGTTTCATCAGCACCACCACCACCACCACCAACTATCTCTTTTGCTCCTTCTCATCAAAATGTTCCGTTAAGCTCTCATGTGGCACCGTCATCACAACCATCACCACAACCAGCTGTCAATCCAATTAATAATATTCCTCATCAAGTGAGTGGGAATTTGCCAGCTCATCAGAATATTTCAGCAATGTCGTATTCGACTTCTTCATCCACTTCCTCGGATGAGGATATACAAAGAAGGCATAAGAAGAAGAGGAAATGGAAGGATTATTTTGAGAAGTTTACGAAGGATGTGATTAATAAGCAGGAGGAATCACAAAGGAAGTTCTTGGAGAAGTTTGAGCAGAAGGAACGCGACCGAATGGTTAGAGAAGAAGCATGGAAAGCACAAGAAATAGCAAGATTGAACAGGGAACATGATCTTTTAGTCCAAGAAAGAGCAATGGCGGCAGCTAAGGATGCAGCTGTTATTTCTTTTTTACAAAAGATAACAGAACAGAAAAACATCCAAATCCCGAATACTTTCAATGTTGCTCCTCCATCAGCACAAGTACAAATACAATTGCCCGAAAAGCCACCACCCGCACCCGCACCCGCGCCAACACATTCTCCTCAACCGCACCAACAGACTACAGTATCACCAGCACCAACACTACCACCTCAACCATCACCAGCACCGGTGGTTCCAGTATCGTTGCCAATGACGATACCAACTCCAGTACCAGCATTAATACAGTCGCTGCCATTGACATCACCAGTACCACCCAAGAACGTGGAATTAGCGCCAAAAAACGATAATGGGGGAGGCGAGAGTTACAGTCCAGCAAGCTCTTCAAGGTGGCCTAAAGCAGAAGTTGAAGCATTGATAAAACTTCGAACAAACTTAGATATGAAGTACCAAGAAAACGGACCAAAAGGTCCGCTCTGGGAGGAGATATCATCCGCAATGAAGAAAATCGGATACAACCGCAATTCCAAGAGATGCAAAGAGAAATGGGAGAACATCAACAAGTACTTCAAGAAAGTCAAAGAGAGCAGCAAGAAAAGACCAGAAGATTCCAAGACTTGCCCATATTTCCATATGCTCGACGCATTGTACAAGGAGAAAGCCAAGAACGAAACTTCTTCATCAACAAGTGGCTTCCCGTTAAACCCCGAAAACAACCCAATGGCACCCATCATGGCTCGTCCAGAACAACAATGGCCGCTTCCACCACATCACCACCACCAACAACAACAACATGAAAGTAGCCGAATGGACCACGATGATGACCACGAGAGTGATAACATGGACGAAGATGATCATGATGATGAGGACGAGGACGATGAGGACGAGGAGAATGCCTATGAAATAGTGGCAAACAAGCAACAGTCCTCAATGGGGAGCGCCAACACAACCACCACCACCACCGCTACCACAACAGTTTGAGTTGCTTCAGCACAGATCTCAAAATGTAGTAAGAGGAGAAGTGGGGGCAAAAAGAGCGGAAGTTTTTAAAAAATGGAAAAAAAAAATAGTGGGCAAGTGAGTGAACATTGGGAATAGCAAGTGGATCAACAGATTCTTGCAGGGAAAATTGTCAGATTGGATCAGATTTTCAGAAAATTCCGGTTGGTATGAGAAGACGGTGACTGAAAATTAGCTCACTTGGAGGAAAATGTGAAGGGAATTTAAACATCACTTCACAACTTTTATTTCATTTTTTTTTGTTGTTGAAACTCCTTGGGTGGGGGGTGTTGGTTAGGGGTATAGTGTAGTTTTTGGTGGTATAAGTTTATTTGCACTTTCAATTGTTTATTTATTAATTATGAAAAATAAAAGTTTATTGGGGGGGGAGGGGAAGAGGAGAAAAAAAGGGACATAAAAGGAAGATTTTTAAAGGAATAAATGAAGGGACAAAGTTTGTAATTTTTTTGATGAACTCTTTTTGTTCATGGGTTGTAAATGTGAGAAATGGTTAAGTAGAATTATATTCTTTTCTCTCTCTCATTTCATTAAATCTTTTGTTTATTTATTCTTAGATAATATTTTTTTGTGTTCAATTTACATTACATATTTGAAATTTCGTGAGTCAATCAATTTTTTCTTTAATAAAAATTTCTTGATATGTCTCTAGATATTTTAAGTTGTTAATTATTGTTATTTATATACTTTTTATGTAGTTTCTAGATATATAAATTTTATTTTTCAAAAAACTTAAAGCTTCTATATCTAAATTCACGATCAAAATTCAGAAGTTTGAATCTCGAAATTCCATGTGTCACATAGATCGTAACAGAGAGAGTAGTTAATCAATTCATTCCTTCTGAATTGTTTTGTTATGCATGTCAAGAGTAGTATGTATGCCTTTGATAGTATTGTAGAATGTATTGAAGATTAATTAAATTCTTTTCTTTTTCCATCAAAACAAAGCACATATTAGAAGAATTCAGGTGCACCAACTTGTGAGGCAACAATTCACCTCAAGTTGCAAAAACAGCTACTAGTAGATTTTTGTACTTTGATTCCCCTAGAAAAACAAAAGAAGAAAGAGGGAAAAACATAACAACAAATGGGTCCTTGTTGCACATGATATCTATTATCTACTCAATGTTATTTAATTTACAAAAAAGATTTTGGAACTTGTTCTTTTTTGTATTATTTCTACAACTATCACATCTCTGATCATACTTTTATATTAATATTTGTTTTACACTTAACAATATAATTTCCCATTGAAAAGAGAATTGACTTTCTTCGAGGAATGCTTAGTAATCCAGTTGGTTGATTATCAAAACTTTTACCTTATTGATGAGGGTTTAATTCCTACCTCCCCATTTTCCCTACTCTTGCACCCAATGTAATTTAAATTTTTCTTTTTTGAAAAAGACTTTCTTCGCTTATAGTTTTTTTTCCAATAGTCAATTTGAAATAGTTTTGTATTTTAGAAAGTATTGGAAAGTAGCAAACACACTAATTCTCACAATGCTCATGATGAACAATTATATGTTTTGGACCAATAGTATTATTTTTAACCACATAGATAAATATAAGATGGAAATTCAAATATGAGGGGAAAAAAAAGAAGAGGGGCCCTCAAGCAATAATAATGCAGCACAACACTAGAGCTACCTATGTAGTGGGGTCATAAATAGATGATACTACAAAGAAGGGTTGGAAAAACTTCAAATCATTATAAGTGAAATGTGCATTATTTTCATTCAAGTGTTGACTTCCACATAGCCCACAAAAATGTTATGGTTATTCATCAAAAGAAAGATAGAGAGAATAATGATGATATTGGATGGTGTAAAAAAAAGAAGAAGATAATAATTATTGATAAGTAGTCTAGCTCTACTTCATGGAGATGCCTTTTGTTCCTCTTCCCACATGATGTGTAGGGTTAAAGGAAAAAAAGTTCATATATATATATATATTCCTACTTTAATCTTGTTTCACTAATTCAGTTTTTTCAGAAAATGAAGAAATTTCATCTCACTATCTAATACTACCTAAAATTTAGAAATTATTACATGGATTATTGGGAAAAAAAAAATATATGCAAAAACAAGTCAATTTTTCCCTTTAATGAAAGACACTATCCAAAACAATAATTTTTGGTGTTTAGTTATTGGAAAATGATGTATTTTCTTTTCTTTTTGGAAAATATAATCATGATTTGAATTCAAAAAGATGAAATAAAGTCTCATATATTTTGAAATGAGCCATATGATTGCATGAGAGATCATAACATAATTCGGATGAATCGAATTTCAAATCGTACAACACAAAGTTTCCTTTCCAGAACCATAGTACATTGTATACTTCTTCAAACGACATCCTTTAATTCTAATAACATCATATACAAAGTCCATTCAACATAAAGTCCTTGAACTATGATTTGATATGATGTCCAATAACCTTGTAATTCAACAGACACACTTCCTTGCAGAGCTTGTGTTCGTATTTTTTTCATCAAAGAGAATTAAGACAATTCATCTCTCTCTCTATATATATATTCTTATTTAAACATGTTTTACAACCAAGATATATTCGTATCTACTTATTAATTAAATATGTAGATATGTCCTCCCAAAATTTCATGTATTACTATATTGAAATGCACAAGATTGAGTTTAGTATCAAATATATAACTCAAAATTGATCATACTGTCCTTAACAAGAGTGGGGGAACTTCAACAGGCGATGACGATGGTTAGTTGAATACCGTGTGTCAAAAATTATAGTAATATGTATGTATAAATCAAATATTACTTTAGTCTTATACATAGATATTAAATATCAAATTCTTATATATACTTATGAAATTTTTGACTTCGCCGCTAGTACTTATTAACCATCCCCTCCTTCCCCATTCCCAAATCCATTTTCTACCGAAAGTGTAGAGGTGGGGTGCGAGTCCAAAAAAATGAGTGTTGGCGATGAATAGTAGTATGTAATGGAGTATGTATATATATGATGAATGGACAAAAATAAGGAAATTAATTGTAGAAAGTATTTAAAGAGTAAAAGAGTAGTAAAGTATAGGAGGTAGTAGTTGTTGTAGTGTTAAAAGAAGAGGAGCACATGACAAAGGGCCACACATGCAACTAGCTGACAACAGCAGCTATTGTTGCTATCATATTTACGCCACTTAACTCTTATCTTCTCCAATTTTTCAACTTTTCTCTGGTCGAAGATCGAGTTAGAATTTAAATTTACTATGAATTAATAACTATCTTAATTCAATAATTCAATAATTATTAAATTCACCATGAAGTATTTTTCTCTCTCCATTTCAATTTATGTAAGGTAGTTTGACTCGGCATGAAGTTTAAGAAAGAAAGAAAGACTTTTGAATCTTGTAGTCTAAAATAAGTCAGAAATATTTGTGTGCCTATAAATCATTTTATTAAAGGTAAAATAGATATTTTAAAGCTAAATTTGTTATTAAAGATAGAAATGTGTTATTCTTTTTTAGACTGGCTAAAAAAAAAGTGAATCTTATAAATTGAAACAAAGAAAATATATATATTTTATATATATATATATATATAAATTTAAATCAAAATTATTAAATTTTTTCGAACTCGTAATTAATGATCTAGCTGGGCCTCCGTCTCTCACATACGCTCTCTCATCATGTATAAACCTTCAATATGTTCTTTTAACTTCCTTTCTGGACAAAATGAATGAAACTTCTAAGGTATTATAATTGGCTCTAGACAAGCTGTCATGTCAAATATTATAATTTTTTAGTTTATTTTTTAATTGTCCACTTTGTCTTTTATATGTCCCTTAAGAAAAAAAAGAAAAGAAAAAGTCCCTTAAGAAATATTAATAATTAAGATAAATATTTTATCACAATATTTATATTAATTGATGTATAATTTTAAATCTTGAAAAATAATTTTGAGAAATAAGTTCTTAATGTTGAGGGTAAAACAAGAAAAAATAATTATCTTTTCTTGCTATGTTAAATTTACAAGTAAAAATGAAACTTTATTTTTAGAATATTGTCAAGTACTCTGTTTAATTTTACTTGACCGTTATAATAAAAATAGGTGTTTTAACATATTTGTCCATTTTTGCAAATCAAGAGAGTTTTATTACTTTTTTCTTATATTGCCCTTACTATTAAATAACTACATAAAATAATAGTAATCAAGTTTAGAGCCCCAAAACAACATTAATAAGATTAGTTTTGCAAAATATACATCTCGAATTAAATTTTTTTACTTGTTTAGTATATTAACTTTTCACTTGACACGGTCCTTAAGGAGCAATAAATAAAATAATAATTTTATCATATTACTTTTTATATATAACAAATTTAAAGTATTAAAAATAATTATAATTAATAATAAAAATTAAATGATAATTAATTTTGTATCTTATAAATTGGACTAGCGAGAATGAATACCTATGTTTAATATAGTGAATAATGTCTTTTCTTGTCAGAAAGTCCTAATATAGTATACTAATCAGTTACTGCCCCACTACCTTCCAAAAGAATCTGATCTATTCGGAGTACTAATTAAAAGCACAAAATATATAATGCATTAATATTCGTTACAATTATACATTTGTTCACATTTTTCTTTCAAAAATACTTATCTATCTAGCAATTCCATTGTTAATTTTAAAAGGAAAGGTCTGATTCAAAAAGTTCTCATTCATAAAGGGTTTGTATATTTCTCTTAATTAATTGTCAACAATGAGTTGGGTGTACGTCTAGTCAATCAACTGGTTAGTTTATTATTATGAGTGATGTGAAGTGCAAATTGCAAAAGTAGTTGTGTAGGATTTTACTTCCAAATTTTCAATTTATGTCGTAATTACTATTTTCTTTGTCCTAATTTCTAATTTATGTAACATTTTTTTTTTTATTCTGTTTCAAAAAAAATATCACTTTTTTTATTTGACAACTATATAATGGCACCATTTGATTTAAAATGAGGATGATGCCATTAAATAAATATATTGTCCATACCATGTAGGAGGAGTTTTATCACAGAATAGTTAGTTAGCATTATTGTTGATTTATTGGGCTGATGAATCTTTATAAAATTATATATATTTAAAAAATTTGTAATAACGTATAATCATAAATATTTATTTATAAAAGAAATATAGAGCAATAAATTATGTGGTTTTCATGTTTATAAGGAAAAATACAACTTCAAAAATCTATATTACAAATTCAAATAAAATTTCAACCTGATTTTGAATCACTAATTTCAGATCATGATTTGACATCAGGTAAAAAGGGCCCTTAATTAGTTAATTCAATTGTTATGAAACTATGAAACGCCCCCCCCCCCAAGCCCCCCCCCCCCCCCCAAACCCAATCTTCACACATTGGGAACACGAGTGTGCAAGAATTTTGCATTGCTGGTTCAAATGGATCAAAGGGAATTAATGAAGGTTAAAAGGTGACCTCATTAAAATCAGAAATATACACTTTTTACATGAAAAGGACTATCTAGAGCACTCTACTTGGTATACATATATGCTGCTTTATGACGTCTTACATGCAAATGAAATACTACTAAATTTAGATACTTACTAAGACAAATAAGCTAAAGACATTTTTGCAGAAGCCTCATACTAACTCAACATATATACATCTATGTGTAATAGGTTGACAGTATATATTTTGCTTTTTTTTTTCCTTACTTAGCTTTACTTTCCATTAATAGACATGAGAAACTTTTGTTTGAGAATACTCATGAATGTTAGTTACTTACTATATGTAAGTTTTTTTTTTTTTTTGAAACTTTCTCATTCAATTTGACTTATACCTCATCATTATAGAGATCAGTCAGTCATGTTTTCTTTGAATTTTCAATTCATTTGGATAAATACAAGACCTCATGTCTCCATCAACAAAAAGATAAAATAAAGGTGTATTTCTAAGTCAAACATTGAAGATTATAAATAATACTTTATTTCAAAATATTTACAGATTTACTACATGTACTAATTCGGCTAACACAATGGATCAATATAGGGAAACTGGCCGAGAAGCCTAAGCTAGCTATCAGCTGCCCTAGCGAACGAAGTCTAGTCTTCTTATCGAGATGAGCATGATACAAGTATATTTACTACACCAATTCCTATTGAAGTGAAAAATACTATAATCGTCCTTCAGGCACAGTTGGTTTGGAGAGTGGTTATCTACTCGGATGATTCGGAATCGATCCTCCCTCAATAGCTTCTGAGTAGAGCATGTCGCATAGGGCTTGCCTAGTACGGTTTACATCCCCTGTGTGGTTTGCAGGCTATCACATAGTGGAGGGTTTATCCAGTACGCACAAAGTGCTCACCTGAAGGACAAAAGCTGTGACAGAGGTTATAGTAGTTGCGGGTTATCCTGAGGTTCCGAAAAAAAACAAACTATAATCCACTCATACGTGTGTTATGTGTACCTATTCTGCATTCTCATAGTAGAAATTGTACCTCAAGAAACTAGACGGTTTTTATCCCCACCGACAATATAATATGATACTTGTGGTTTTTAATAATTGTAGTAATGGAGTCAGCTTATACGCATCTCAATTAATTTCACAGAGTATCTATTATCTTTCATCACTGATCAGCATGTATAAATTAGGTAACTCTGTTCAACAAAAATATTTTCACCGGTTTTTCTTTTCCAGCGGAACACTTCCATTTAGTTTGATAGGGGAAATGAACTCCGGCCAAGAAAGAAGCCAATGGATCTAGGATTTCAATTTGTTAAACAAAAGATACACTAGTAAGGGGTAAATTAGACAAATCATAATTTTTTAATTAATTATAAACAAGTTAAATGAATTTTTACGATAAAATTAAAATTTAAAATAGGCGAGATAAGCATAATATCATAAATCATAGAATTCTTCTTTTTTTAAATAAAAATTTTATGTCCAATCAAATTGCATTACATAAAGTAAATTGAGGCGGAGTATTTGTTTTGATCATAACTAGCAAAGCAAAAATATTTTAAGCATTAATTAGCGGATAAAAACTAAACCTAGTAAATTCTCCTCAAATTTCATCTTAGTAATTGATTATTATTTTTTTAAAAATAAAATGGTAAAACATGTAGTGTGAGCAAACAATAATTTTGTTTTAAAGAAAAAAACATAAAAGTGACTAGCTCCTTTCATTTCGTACGTAAGAGGATCTATAAGATACCAAGAAGGACGTTTGCTTGTTTTCCTTTTCAACTAACTGAGCATCTTATTCATCTTTCGAATAAAAGTAGTACAAAAGGGGGCTTGTGATTAATGGTGTCAAATGAACAGATTGTATCTATTTGGGCATGCTAAAATAAATTTGAGTTAATAAATGGATGAGTTAGTATTTTTTGCCTTGGGGCACAATAAAAGGTGTCAAATGAACAGGTTGTGTTAGGGGTGTCCAATAATCGGTTTAACTGATAAGCCGAATCGAAAATAATGTTACTGATTTATAGGTATTCAGTTATTGGGTTAACGACTTTTAAACGGTTTTATGAAAAAATTTATTGAGCTATTGGTTCTATTTCCGATTTTAAGGTTTTAGTTAATGGTTAAATCAATAACTCAATAAGATTATATTAAAACTATATTTTTATTCTTAATTATATAATAGTGACTTTAGATTTTAAATACATACCCAATTGTTTTTCGCATTTTATAGTTGTTGTCGTAGTGTTGTTGTTTTCTTTCTAAAGCGGTTGGCTTGATGGAGCTCTACCCATCATGTAAACTATAAACCTCGACCTTGTTTTTCTTTTTGAGAGGTCACTATCGTTGCTATTACATTCAAGTTTGTTATTTAACCAAAAAGAAAACAAGTTTGTCTTAGTAATAATTTATTTGAATTTGCTTCTACTTGTAATTTGTGTAAACTTTTATGCATGAAAAAATAATTTTTTTTAGATGAAAATAAGAGAAAACAAACAAAAAAGTAGAGGAGCATTTTCCTATGGATTAAACAGAAAATCGAACTGTTAAGGATCAAAAATCGATAACAAATATCTTATTTGTTTGGTTATCGGTTTAGCATGTTTACAAATCTAAAACTGTTAAACCTAACCAATAATATACAAAATCAAGCCGAACCGACCGATATACACTTCTAGGTTGTGTTGAATTTGGGCATACTAAAATAATGTGAGTTAATAAATGGATGAGTCATTTAAAATACTGATTTATAAATGAGCGAGTCAATGGCTCATCCAAAAGTTACTTAGGTTGATATTCATTCTTACTACGTTTTAAATTCTTTTTTTTGTTTCTTATAATTTATTTGAGTACCTACTACGGTTTTTTTCTTATATTATGACTATATATAATATATCAAATAAAAAAAAATATTTTTTTAAAGATATTTAGAAAAAAAATCTCATTAGTCAATTTAGACCGCATATCTTTTAAATAGATTGAATTAAGCGAATCAAAGTAAATTAAGTTAATAAAATAAGTGAATCATTAACCCATCTAAATTTAAATAAATTGTACGAATCACAATTTTATTAACTAATTTTATTACCGTGGCCACAACTTTTGGTCACAAATGAGTGGATTGTAGCAGCACTTACATTAAAGTGTAGACATAAGGCAGGAGACAATAGGACAAATAATTAAACAGCAGTAAGTAAGACACACTACTGTCATGGGGGACCTTAATTAGTACGAATATAATGTGTTGGAGGTACCAAATTCAGTTAAAATGTACCAAAGCATATTTACTTACTTTTTTTTTTTTTTCAAAATCTCATACACTGCCAAGCAAAGCAACTAGTACTGCCTAATAGCCTAGCTGCACTTTCAAAATTTTGGATCCAGAATTTGAGGTTGATTTTTTGCTTTGGTTCTATAATGATGTGAGATGACTTCTTGATTTTCTGAGTGAATCCTTCTATTCCTTTTAATGTCAACTCTGTCATTATAACATGACATAAGCTCCTTTTGTTTGAGTGGTAGTAATAAGATCTGCTATGTTTTATTCTGAAGGTAATTAATTTTCTATATTTGAGTTTAAGAAATTTCGTGCTATTTTGATAGATGCCATCAAATAATTGAGTTAATTTAATGAATGTGCAATCAGACTGTAGTGTCACATGCTTCTTGATAAATACAACTACTTCCTCTGTCCCAATTTATATGACATACTTTCTTTTTTAGTCAGTTTCAAAAAGAATGACACATTTCTATATTTGGTAACAATTTAACTTTAAAATACCCACTTTACCCTTAATGAAATGATTTACAACCACACAAATATTTATGACTTATTTTAGACCACAAGTTTCGAAAGTCTTCCTTTCTTTCTTAAACTTCGTGCCAAATCAAAGTACATCACATAAATTAGGACGGAGGGAGTATAAGATATAATTTTAGTTATACCTTTTACTTGTTAAATTGGCTAGAGGTAATTAAAGTTACTCTCAAAATTAAAGACTGGAACACCAACGATTCCCCAAAATAAGGGTACCAAACTTTACCCACGACCAAAAAAATACTCACAAAGAAGACAAAAAAATGGCAAAGAGGACTAATCGTTTCTAACCATTTGCCATTTTATATTGATGGTGTCCTTCCTGTTCTTCTAACATGTCTTATTTTACCTCTACCCCCACCTTTAGGAATTCTATCCCCTACCTTCCATAGTATTTATCTAACTTTTATATAAATACTTTAGGATAATATTTTTTTTACTTACGTGCCGAACACAAAATATAAGTAAGGAATCCATTTATTTTCCTCAAACAAAATTTTTCATAAAAAAGATTTTCCTTCATATCGTTAGTTTTGTTGCGGAAGATCATGAACTATCACACACACAAAGCAAGTACAGAAAAAGAAATTCCGGGGCAAAAGTAGCGATAGTTTTTTACTATAATTGAAAAGAAATTACCATACAAGAGATCTCTAATTACTATCCTTTAATATAGATTTTAAGTATTCTTAATCCTACAAAGATAATGACTTTCCAAACTTACAAGGACAATAGATAATTTCCCCAAATTTACAATGATAATAGAGTCCGAACCTACAAGGATAATAGATTTTTCAAACCTACTAGAAAATATGATATACTTAAAAATCAAGGAATTCAAGACATACACAACAATTTTTTTCTTTGACTTGAATTATCATTATCAATAGGAAAAATATTACTCCGTCTTGCTCACGGCCTTCTGTAATGCCTCCAAAAAATTTTGTAACAATCTAAAAAGTAATTCAGACTTTTCAAAATTCCAAAAAAGTTTGTTCAAAAACATGTGTAATAAGCAAATTATTTTTGACTAAAGCTCCAAAAGTTGACCAAAGCTCCCCCTGTAGTGTACGCCACTTTTTACAAAGATAAAAAAAATGACAAAAGCATGATGTTTTTATTAACAGACAAATCATTTACAATACGGAAGAAAAAGCTCCCTTGTCCACATTATATTCATGATTATAGTAGAACTAATAAAATTTGTTAAAAAGGTCTATTATCGTTTGATTTTTGGTTCAAAAATATTTGTAAACTATTTGAAATAGAACAAAAATGTACTCACCATTAACAAATTGGCCAAATTATGCCCCTATCCCGTTAAAGAACCTTGAGATCTCATGTATTTCCTTTTAAAAAAAATTCCGTTTTCTCCTTCATTAGAAAGATGTACTCCCTCTGTCACAATTACCACTTTACCCTGTCATAACAAATTCATTACATCCTAGAATACCATAGAATTTTTGTCGGCCGTTATGGTTTAATTATTCATTACAAGACTACTAGTATATTACTAGCAGCTAAGTAGTCAAATAAACATTGAACACCACTGTATTCGGGATGAAAATATCACTGGCCCGTCTAATTTAGATATGAGTTAGATATTGTTTACTAAGCGAGTAAAGCACTCTAGAAGGATATCTTTTTCCCAATATTGAGACCCAAGGCTTCTGATTAAGAGTAGCAGGTCAGTCTCAAACATCACGTCACACTCATGGTGGAAATAAGCTAGCATATCTAAGTAGCTATCATTATAGACCTATCAAAGTTAGGTTGTTCCATATCAAATGTGAATGCTTGAGATATTGAGAATTTCTTTGTTGGGTTAAAAATATTTTTGTGTGAAAATTGAAAAATGAGAGTATATATGCTCTTCATTTTGATACAAACTTGAAATGTGATCCAGACACATCTGGACAAATTTCCTTCAACAAGGCCTGGACTAAATAGAGAATTTGGGCCTATTTACAGCAGATTAAGCCCAACAACTCTTGCCTCATTAATTTAATTGAAAATTATCTTATATGTACTATTTAAATTGTTTATTGTAACTTGTAACAATATATTTTTTATAATTATTGAATTAAATTTTTAATTGCAAGTTGCAGCAGATTTCAAATATATTTTTTAAATTCATTTTTTTAAAAAAAATTATTTAATAGATATATATCAATTAAAATCTTTCTTGAATATTTGTGTTTATCTTTCCCACTTACCTTAATTATCGTGTACATAGTTATTAGAGGAGTAAATCTGATCAATTAATTATATTATTTATACACGTTTCTTACTTTTTTCGAGAAAGTAACATTAATTTACTTTCCCAACTTTACACGCCTCTTCTTTCTATTCTTTATTTGGTAAAATATATTTTTCCCATTAATACACGCCTCTTCCCCATTAAAGTTACTATGTGATTTTATGTTTACACTGTTTCTTCTTTTGTTTTTCTCACCATTTTTTGCTCTTGGGTGTAGACATTTGGTTCAATTTAGGTTTGATTTTTGATTCTTGTGCATAATCAGTTTTATTTAAGGTTGAGTTTGATTTCAGTATGATTCATTTCTTCTATTCATAAGTTCGATTCTACTCCCACTCGAAAGAGCCCTAGATTTATGGAAGAGAGCAGCCCCATCGTATAACAATGATATTCTCCAAATGGTATCAATGTATTTTTATTGTTAAATGTATGAAATTGAAAGAGAAGATGTTACATATAAATAGTTTATTTTTACTGGCTATGAAAATAATATAAAATCTTATAAAGTTTAGTGTATGAAAATTATCAAAATTTGCTAATGAGGAATGATATAACAAATTATATTGAAATCAGTTTATATATACATCTTATTCACTAAATGGTATTTCTTACCGGGGTCTCAATGTATGTAATTGAAACTACAGTAAAAAATGTTGTGATTGTTATGTAAATTTATTTGAAAACTAGGTTTATACCTATTACAGACACAATCTCTTTATGTGTATTATATTTCATTTAGTTTTTTCCGCTAAGTTTAAACCATGTTATATACCAATATCATATACAGAATGTCACATTTGTATGGAATGTGTATGAAGTAAATATATAAACTGGCATTTATGGATTGTGATACTCAATTTAGGTGATACCAGTTTATATACTCATTCCTTATCTCTTTGAATCAAGATTCTATATCTATGAAAAATTTCTTAACCGAGGTTTTTAAAAACAATGAGAAAATAAGGTTACTATAATTTGTATGATGAAGAAATTGATTAAGAACTGAAAGAATTTATGAGGAGAAATTCATGGAGAGAAGATTATCACATATTCATTACTGTGGTTTTTTATATGGAAGATTTCAATTAATTTTGAGGAAATATATATGTGGAAAAAGTATAGAATAAAATGAAGTGAAAAAAGGGAGAAAGAATCGTATATAGAAGAAGAGAGAGAGAATTGTGGAATTGTATATAGTCAAACTCTACTGGTATTCATGGATGAAGAAGTAGTGGTGTCTGCATTCAAAAAAAAGTGAGATTATGTCAGACTTCAGCTTTGTGTTTTTCTTTTAAGTTGATCATGATGATGGAGACTCAGCATGGAATGGAACTTTGTATTGGATCCAAATACTGGATGTTGCAAAATCTATTTGCTATGAAATACTGGACTAGCCATGCCTTTTAGATATATAAATAATGTAACCAAATATATTACTTCATTAGTCTTAATTTAAGTGTCATATATATATATATATATATGACCTTATATGTCCTAAAATAGTATCTCCATTTATATTTACTATGTTTTTCAATTTCAACGTTCTAGTACATGATAAGTTTTTCACGGATCCTGCGCATAACGAAAATTTTAGTGCACCAAACTGCTCTTTTAGTACATGATAAGTGTAAGACCACAAGATTTAAAGAACTATACAATCTTTAATAATTTAAAATTAACAAGATTTAAAAATTTATTTTTATTTTTTAAACTCCATATCCAATCAATCTAAGACGTTTAAATTGATCCAGATGGAGTACTATATAATATTTTCCTATCAAATTACTGTGGTTCCACCCTTGATTTCCACTATTTGATCCTTTGCTTCCCTATCTGCTTCTCTATTCTTTCCCCATAGGACAAAGTAGAGCCCACCAACAAGCAGTATTCCTCCACATACACTGCCAAAAAAAAATAAAATGAATTATGCTTTTGGAAAATACTATATACATATAAATTAAAATTTAAATTCCTAAATTCATCACAGAATGAAGATCATATCCATTTTGGTATCGTAATAGATAAACTTGACGATGATAGAGAATAAATTTGGCTGATTATTTATTAGTTGTACTGCATGATGATTTTGTTGAACAAGATCAAAGTCGAGGTATTACCTTCCCACATAAAGTGTTTCTTTCCACAAAAAGGCTGACACTATGGCTGTTATGATAAGTGATACTGGAGTGAACATGGCTATGAATACTGGTCCTTTCTTCTCCACAGCCCAAAGTTGGATCCAGTATGTCAGCCCTGTAACAATCACACCCTGCAATGTTTTTGGTAACTCAATTATTAACTTCAAAAAAAACTAACATTAACAGTGATAGAAATTAATATATGACACGGGATTTAATTTCTTCATGGAAATTATTCAAAAAAGATTCTTTTTTGATAATTAGAGATTTTATTACGTAGTGAAGAAAAAGATTTAACTTATATATATTATCACAGTAAAGAATTTTAGTGTAATTAACCCATTGGAACATATCACCTGTCTTATTTTTGACGGTAAGCACTAATCTCATATTTTATGAACGCTAGCTTACCTGCAATTATCGTTAAAATAATTTGACAGTGTAAACATTCTTTTATATATAGAAGTTAAACTCATAAATGAGGCTCAATGATGCAACTACGACTACGCTTCAATCTCAAACAAGTTTAGAATCGACTATATGAATCATCACTAATCATGTTTCTCAATTTAAGCTCAACTCATGTCATCATCATACTAAACTAAAATCAAAGTGAGGCAAAAGTTAGATATATAATAATAATATTAAAATTCTTTATATTCTTACTGGCATATAAATCTATTACACGGTCAATGCTATTATAGAAAAAAATAATAGGTTAAAAATAAACGTATATGACAAGACAAATTTTTTTCTAATAAGTAGAATACATACACAGTAGGCCACTGAAAAAAGATTGATGTCCCATTTGAGCTTCCATGCTGATATGTTCCTTTCCATTGCCATACCCCAAACTGAAGATTGTATCCAGCTAAACAAGCAATATAGTGTGGCAAGACGTAGCTTTGCTGGATATTGTTTTACAATACGGACCTAAAAAAAAAACAATCAGAATAAATTGTATATTTTTTTTTTCAATTTGAATTGCTGCAATAGAGTTGTCTCTGTGCGACCTATATAGGTACATCACATTAGAGTAGCGACTAATGTGATTCCGCTATAAGCAGCGACTAATGTTTGCATTAGAGTAGGCTGTGTACATCACACTGCTTGGGATGCAGCCCTTTCCCAGACCCTGCATGAATGCGGATACTTTGTACACCGAGCTTCCCTTTTTCTCTAAAAAAATGGTAGCCTGATGCACGAAAACTTCCGCTATGCGTGGGATTCGGGGAAAAATCGGACCACAAGAGTCTATTGTATGCAACCTTACCCTACATTTCTGCAAGAGGCTGTTTCCATGGCTTGAACCCGTGACCTCCTGATCGCATGATAACAACTTTATCAAAATCACTTTAAACTTAGGGGTATGGCAGAAGATTTAAAATACCTGTAAAATGAGCCACAGAGACCATATTATGTTAGCTAAAATCATGACAAGTGAACCTTTTAACCACTCTTCCTTCCAACTATAATTCAAATTTGAGCTATGATTTCTCCTTGTGTTCCCTTTGGACAAATTCATGAAGTTCAATTGTGGTCCTTTAACCAAGGCAAACACCAAAGCTCCTATAACACCAATTGAAGAACCCAAGAATTTCGCCATTCCATGTGACTTCTTTATTGAAAGTGCTTCCACTCTGTATATTTGATTCAAGAAAAAAAATAAATGCAGAACATGAGGTACATATAATTCCTTAATACTCCTTCTGTCCCAATTTATGTGGGGTAGTTTGTATTTCAAGAGTCAAACAGTCTAATTTTGACTGTAAATTCGGTCATGTTTTAAATTTTTTAAAATAAATTTTACATATTTTGAAAACTACGTAAAAAGTATAAGTCACAAAAAATTGATAATTCAAAATATTTAAAAGCCATATGAACAAATTACAGTCAAAAGAAGATTTGTTTGAATGTCGAAATCCGAAAGGTGACACATAAAATTGGGACAGAAGAAGTATAATATAAGTGCTCTCTGCTTTGTTAGTTTTGAAGTGTACCTTAAAAGTACTGCCATAAAAAATGTTATGGCTGGGATTAAGTTAGTTGTGGCTGCAGCAAATGTTGCTGTAGTGTAATGTATGGAATAGTAGTAGAGATTCAAGCTTATAGTGCTGAAAAAAAATGTCACAAAATTAATCAAGTGAGGTTAAAGATTGACATACAATATTATATTACTCAACAACTTGAATAATTAACAGTGAACTTACCTAAGTAATGACATCATTAAGATCTTCAACAGGATGTTGTAGGATAAAGGAACATCAGTCTTTCTATTTAAATAAAACCAACAGAGAAATAATGTTGGATTAAATTAAAAAAAGCGCATATTATACATACGATAGTTATAACTGAGAAAGATTGTACTAACACTACTAAAAAAGCGCGAATTTATTAATTAACCTCTCGAAGAAGGCAGCGAGGGGGGCTAAGGCGATGACAGCAAATGCTTGACGATAAGTAACGAAAACATAAGGGTTCATCCCTTTAGATATTGCAGCTTTAGAAAACAAAGCCATGCCTGCAAAAATAGATTGTGTGAAGAGCATGGCAATGCTGTGTTTTTGCTTTTCCATTGACATGGCACAACCAATTACTAAATGCTTCATTTTGGTTACTTGTCCTGTCAATGTATTGAAGGACTCTTCAATTTATAGACAAACCCGTACCACACACTTGGTACTATTACTATACTGATTTTTCTCGCTTGTTGTTGGTCAAGCTTCTAACTCTGTCTGTTTATTCTGAAAAATGTTTTTTGTTACAAGTGTTTTTCGAAAAATATTTTCGAGTCCCAAAAGCTTGATCAAATAAACTATCACTATATGTTATTGTTGATCTCTTAAGTGGGGTCAAGGTTCACTTTACCCTTCTTTTTAGTGACTAAAGAGCCCTATTCAAAAAGCTAATGTCTCATATAGTCACTGCATAAGTCAACCGTACATGTTGAATCTTTCTATTTATACAACAATAACATACTTTTAGTATTTTCCCATAAAGTGGGTCTGGGGAGGGTAAAGTGTACGCGGTCCATATTACTACCTCAGATAAAGTAGAGAGGTTGTTTCCGATAGAACTCCGGCTCAGGACGAATAACGGTATAACAAGCAGAAAACATAAAAACAAACAACAAAATGGGGTAACACACCATTAGATAAAAGAAACAAAACACCCAATCTTTCTATTTATAGATACCTAATTTTGTATATATGTGGAAAGCAACATTAAAATGGTTCAAACATTTGAAGAAGAGATGCACTGATGTTTCAATGTGGAGGTGTAAGAGGTTGGCTATGGACGGTTTTAGAAGAGGTAGAGGTAGATCGAAGAAGTATTGGAGAGAGGTGATTAAATAGGACATAAAGCAGTTTTAGCATACCGAAGACATGACCTTAGATAAGATGTCAAGGAAAAATTAGGATAGAATGTTAGTAGATAGCAGTGTGTTGTCTTGTTGTCCGTTCATATTTATAGTCCTAGTATTACTCCTGTAGTTTCTTGTCCTTCAATTGCTGTTACTATCAGTTGATTCATTGTACCTCAATTATCATATTACTATTTTGTTGTAGTTTCTGCTCTTTTACTATTTGTTATTTTACTCCTTGCATTTCAAAATAGTTGACCCTTATTGACTTGTCACTCTCCTTAAGAAAATATTTATTAGGAGCTTATTTTATCAAATTAGCTTTATTAATTATGCTTTGAAAATATAAATTTAAGTATATACACTTTATGCAGTCATTTATTGATAGAGGTAGTATTGAAAGAATATAGTAAAATTCTCTCGATTTCATAAATGAGACAACTAAATTGAAATAAATATTTTTAATAAGAGGGCCAACTATAACGAAACGGAGGGAGTATTATGAGTTGTTTTTTCTTTTAGCTCCCTTACTTCTTTTGTTGTTAGACCATCTCTCTGTTATGCACCAGAAGGATGAAGTAGCATTGTTAGGATATATTGTCATTAGAGGGTTTCAAGAGCTGCATTTGATGACACTTCTGCTTTTACTTTATTGAGATATGGATTTAAGTTTTATGCACCGAGACTAGTGAGTGTCAAAATTATTTACACAATCAGATCAATTATTATATTTACATATAAATCTATTGATAAACATCAATTGGTAATTTGATGAAATCGTAACTAATTTTCTATCACAAATTAAAATTCAGTCATAATTTAATTATTTTTTTTCACTATATTAATGTATATTGCTAAAATCATTATATTTGGTCATGTAGATCTTGTAAGTTGAATAGATCTGCACTAGCAGAAACATCTCTGATTTAATTAGTCTCATAAAATGGAGCACGATTGACTAATTTAGGCAAAGATCTCTATGCTTTGAAATGTTTTAAGTCCTATAAGCAAGAATTACAAGCATGACTTCCAAATCCAATTCGAGGGTACGGTGCTCCTTGGAATTATTATCTCAAAGATTAGGTATATTTGCTACTACTTAACTGGAATTATGTACTCTAATTACCATAAGGTACAGAAAAACTAAGAGTCAAAAAATGTCAAGGAGAGAAAAAGGATAATTCATTGTTTTATTCAAAATTGAAGATCATTACATCACTAGTTATGACTTATGAGAAACTAAATTAAAAAATATTGTCATTTTCTACAAAAATCGTTGAGTATTCCTAAGCTGAAAGGAAGATAAATATGGAGTATATAATTAATGCACGTTCTAAACTATAGAGGAGTATAATTATTATTGAAAAATCCCTATATAAATTTTAACTAACATTTCATAACAAAAGAATATCTTTTGTTTAAATCTCAAAGAAAAGATGGGTACACTCTTAATTAAGAACCACATGCGGTATCAATTGAATTAAGTCTGTTTTCCAAATCTCATCCTACTTAATTCTTATCATCATCTTTTCTTAGGCTTCATATAAAGAACCGATCTTCTTTTAAAAAAAATAAATTATATTAAGGTTGGGAAGGAGAAACGGAGAGGGGATTATAAGGTGGGAAATCGAACCTTTACCAAAAAGTTGAAAGTTCAGATAACCAATCAATTGAGCTACAAAGATCCCTCGTTCTTACATTATATTTCCAGTTTTCTTTCAAATTCTTGTTTTGATCTATTTTTTCCTCTCTTCCTTGGTGTAAAAAAAAAGACAGTTCAATGCACAAAATATTTCATGTTCACAAAGGGTTCTAGAAAGGACCGTGTATCAAGAAAGTGTAATATAAACAATCTATTCTGATGTAAGTATCTATATATAACTAATTTCACGATTTAAATCCATTTAATATATAAATTACACGGAGATAACTTTACCATTTTACTGTTAACTTTCTTAAGATTAATCAGAAATTACAAAGTTTCCTTGGATGGAAGTGGTTGTCTTATCACCCTTGCCCAATCTGGGATATAGATTAGAATTAATTAGGATTTTCTTATTAATCTTAATTTCTCATGATAATGGCATCATTTGCTACCTCGATCTCCACTAAATAATATTCCTCTTTACGTATCCACTTAGATATGAGGCGAAGGTAGCGGCAGGACGGCTCAATAAAATGGGTATTCAAAAACTAACTTTAATAGGAAGATATTTTTTCTGTTTAATGTTTTTTAAAGGAAAAATTAACCTATAAATCTACTATAAATAAAAATCGGGTCTCATCATCCCTTATAAACTAAAGGTCTTGAGTTTTAGCCTCAGAATAAAAAAAATATTGTTATGGAGTATTTTTCTCTTTAATCAACTTTATATGTCTCTAAATCGAATTAGCTGAATAATTCAATTTATGTATCGAACACCGAATGAAAAAAATTGAGACCCCCAAAATATTGGGGCTTAAAGCCCTCGCTTTAGTGGCTTGACCCTCTGACCTGCCCTAGGTAGAGTAGAAAATACAGATTCAGCAGAATTCAATAGCTTTAAATGATTATGATCTTCTCTAAGCTACAAGATTTGATTTTTTTTAAAAAAAAAATCAGTGTCCATTCAAATACTGTTATGTAAAATGGGACGGAGGAAGTAGTGGTAGTTCTTCTTTTGGAATAATACATAAGCATGCTTGGCCTCAGCTGACATCTCTATGTCCTCCAACTTTGGATGTGCAGAAGTAGACACTTAAACTTGTATAAAGTGGAACAACTATACACACGCGTCCCACGTGTGTAGAAGTGACAACTGATTTGTAATATGCTACATAGGACGTGTGAGCCTACTTGTTCAATTTTTTACAAGTTTATGTGTACTTATTCAAACCAAAATTGAAAGACATGGATGTCAACTGAGGTCACGATGAAAGGCACATTTACTTCTTTTTTCTTGCAACTCAAATGTTTTACTACTATATATGTTGCAGACATGGTTTCCAACATAATCTTTTCATCACTATTACCCAACACACGACATGTATAGTTCATAGTACTCTTTCAAGTGTTGCGGATCCATTTTTACTATTTTTGTTGATAACTTGATATATGTCTGATTTTGGCATTCGCTTTTCCGTGGAAAATTCTGCGCTGTTCGAAGTGCTCCATTTTCATGTGTTTAATCGGCCTTGAAAGCATCAACTTACCATCGTGCATAGTACCATATATAACTTAATTATGGCCCCCCAACTAATGAAGAGATCTTGGCAGAATTGCCACATGTGAAATTGAGCACAGTTTTGCAAAAAAATAGCCCACTTGTTTGTCGAGTGAGATGAGAAACATGTTCAATATCATTTGATTGAAAAGTTGACCCGGCCCCTTGTTGTTTGAAGAAACCCTCCACGTCAATTGATATTTTTTCACGAAAAGCAGACATGAGATGAAATTAACTCGTTTTATACTGAATGTAAATCTTCTATAATCTGATTGACAATCGAAGCTGATAAAAAAATTTGGGTCCCTAAAAGTTTATCCTCCATTTGATACGCAGACTAAATTATTTTGGGATTATAGTTCTGATATTATAATCCTTAGACTAATTTATCCCATATTGGAGGTAGGATAAAAATAATCTCAAGTTGGATGAGTAAAGTGGATATCCTAGAATAAATTTATACGGTCAACCAAACATAATATAAATTCACTATCAAACTTAATCCCAAAATACCTCACCTTATCCCGCACACCAAATGACGCCATAAATGAATAAATAGTACACAAATTAAGGAATTGGCGACCAAAATGAGCCATGATATGGCCAAAGTTACCAAAATAAGCCACCAGTTTATTTTGTTACCAAAATAAGCTAAACGCTATAATTTATAGCGTTTTATGGAAAAAACTTAACGGAACAGTTAACTTTGTTTGGTTTGAAAAACTGTTCTAAAACGCTATTTTAAATAACGTTTTGTCAAAAATAAAACGTTATAATTTATAGGGTTTTGCTAAAACAACGTCGTCTTAACAAAACGCTATAAATTATAACGTTTTATTTTTAAAACTTTTTTTAAAACGATGTCGAAAACTGCAAAAAGTATTTTTTAACAGTGTTAAATCATAATACTATTCCTTATTGAATCTGTCTTTCCTTCATATTGATGTGGTTTGTATGCATAGGACTTTGTAGTGCATTATATATTAAGTCTTCCTGATTGACCATTTTCTGTAATATGACAAGTAAAATGGTTAAAAAAATCTAGAAAAACTTCTATCTGGAATTAGAACTTTTTTCTTGTTTTTGAATTCAAATTACCTTCTTTTCAGTTTTCTTTGGTCGAACAAAATGTAGCACCAAGAACAGATCTTCCTCCTTTGCTTGTGTACGTGAAAGACGACCTGAAAGGCTCCATTACCTTGGGTTTTCATTTGGACTTGCCTTAGTTCTCTTCCGCTTTTGGAATACCTTCTCTGCAGCTTCAGTTAGATTGACTGAAGACAAACACCTTTGTAAAAAAATATTGCAAATATAAAACGTTATAATTTATAGCGTTTTGTTGACGTCGTTTTAACAAAACGCTATAAAATATAACGCGTTAAAAAAAGTTTTAAAAATAAAACGTTATAATTTATAGCGTTTTGTTAAGACGACGTCGTTTTAACAAAACGCTATAAATTATAACATTTTATTTTTGACAAAACGTTATTTAAAATAGCGTTTTAGAACAGTTTTTCAAATCGAACAAAGTTAACAGTTCCGTTAAGTTTTTTTCATAAAACGCTATGAATTATAGCATTTAGCTTATTTTGATAAATAAATAAGCTAATGGCTTATTTTAGTCACTTTAGCCATATCATGGCTCATTTTGGTCGCGAATTCCAAATTAAGCACATGGTAAAATCCAATATATATGACAAGGACAGTTTTGAGGAAACACTGGCCAGTACTGCTGTGTCTTAAGATAACATCCGATGCAACAGCAGTGGAAAATAGCTTGCATTAATTATTTATCGATACTTTCTAAACTGAAATCATTTCACTTGTCTCAAGTACATATAACATATAAGATCATATGGCTATAACTTTCGGATAAGATAAATCTTTGGTAAGTGTATTTTCCACGTGACTTTAGGCGCAGAGCATATATGACACATCAGAAAGGAGTCAAAATTTTTACTAAGAAATTTAAAATATGAACAAGTAACACGCAAAGAAGCTGGAGAAGTTTCAACATCTAGTAATATATATTTATAAAAAATAATTTTAATCACGTAAAAACAAGAAAATCCTAGAAATAATGTAAGTTTCCATTGAACGGAGTTCAGATGAACCCCTAACCCTACCTATCTTCGTCCCCGAATGCTAAGCCAGCTTCATTTTATCTAAAACTATTCTTGTTGGTTACTTGCCTTTCATAAAGTGAAGAAATATAAAATAGATTTATGTTCAATAAAAATAGAACAGTACTAAGCAAGCAATAATGCACGAAATTAAGAAATTAAATCTCCCAACAATCACCTGCTGATCCTGAGACGTAGGGAGTAATTAACCGGCTAATCCCGAATGCAACAACCGCACTAAGGCGGTGGTACTTAACTCAAGAACCCTAAAACCTTTACCCGCTAAATAACTCAACATTCAATCAAGTTTATCATTGAGCATTCTCGTAGCATAGATGCTAACAAATAATATTATGTTAATTTTAAAATATATAAACAATTTTACGAAGAGACCACATGTTCACGTGCCCCATATTTTAGGCTATAAATTCACCTTTGCCTCCACCTTTCTCCTCTCTCTATAGTCGATCATGGGGATTAAGCGCATGCAGCCATGGCTGCCACCGTTTGGCTGGGGGAACTTCTCCAAAACCTTATGTACAAACAAAACTACAAACACCAACATAAACTCTACTTATACAGTTACATTGAATCAAACACAACTAACTGTTAATATTTCTCTAACTAGTTTAATAACAATTGAAGTTGTTCATGGAATTTCGATGCTACAATTTTCGTTGGATGAACGACAAGCTTTCACTAAGAAAGAGGGAAACTTAAGACCGCTCAAAATCGACAGAAGTCTTATACGGACGGACATGAATTGTCGAGAGCTAGAATTTATTGTGAGTGACAAAATGTTTTTAAAATTTTCACCTATGAAAGGATGTGATGCGTGAACATATTTTCCATCTATCACACGCAATAAAGAGAGTGGTACCTCTCTTGATCATGTCACTTACCATTGCATGGGGGTTTCAAATAGAAAATATTATAGTTCAATGTGTAATAACAAAACCACACAGTTAAAGTATTAAACTAATAGAACATAGATATTTAGGAAGCCAAGAGGAGGCTACTCAGATTGTAAACATTCTCTACCTCCAACTTTAAGATTGTAGGTTCAAGTCACTAAAGCACTAAAAAGGTGGAAACTCTTACGGAGGGATAAAAAGAAAAAAAAAAAAAAAGATAGTCGCCCTTTTTAATTTGTTTGTCTTACTTTACTTTTTAGTTTGTTTAAAAAGAATGTTGCTTTCACTTTATGACAACTCTTTAATTTCAACTTTCCACATGACATGATTACGACCATAACGATAAAGGACATTTTGGTACATTCTACATATTTTTAATTTAAAACCACCCAAAATTCATAAGCCTTCTTTAAGTTAAAATAAAAACAAACAAATTGAAATGGAGGGAGTAGTTTTGGAGAATTTGAGGTAATTAGAGGTTAGTAAAATCATAAATACTTATAATGCTTTGAGATGATACTTCCACTAATTAATAATCATCATAACCTACCTTTCTCCACTCACTCTTAACACTCTTGAGTGATGGGTAGGGTGGGTATTAGGTGTAAGTTGCTATTTATCACATCAGTTTAAAGCTAGTTTAAGTTACTGCAGTTAAACCTCTCTAAATTAATATTGTCGGGATCATGAAACATTATTATTTTATAGCGGTATTATTTAATCGTTAAATTAATATTTATTAATTTAAAAAGTATTTTCGAGATTCAATGAAGAATAATTTTGATTATATCAAAATCATTGTATCTTACTAATTTATATATCTTACTAATTTATGTATTATATTTATTGCATTAATGTAAAAAAATAAATTCATTATACATAAAGTATATTTTATCGACACTGCAAAATTCGTTTAGGGGATGAAGCCTCAAGGAATTTAAATGAACTCACTTGTGAAGGGGAGTATTGGAGTAACTAGTAAAATTGCTTCCATGTGACCAGAAGGTCACGGGTTCAAGCCTTGGAAATAACCTCTATTAAAAATGTGAGGTAAGACTGCGTACAATAGATTCTTGTGGTCGGGCCTTTCCACGGACCATGTGCATAGCGGGAGCTTTAGTGCACCAGGCTGCCCTTTTTTTTTTGTACTTGTAAAAACTATATTCATGAAGTTGATGTCGTGATTAATGATCTCGGTTACAGCAATAAAATGGATGTCAATAGCTTGTTGGATTACCCGAGTAAAAAGGATACACGTTCGGAGGTCCAGAGTTTAGAAGAAATTGTGGATACCATTGGAGAAAACGATGATGATGATGAAGTTGAAGACCATACAATACCTTTGAAACCATTTACGTGTAAGAAATTAAACACTTACCACGTCTAGAACTCTTCGCAATTTTTTGGTGGTTCGAGAAGACAACACCAGAACTTTTGGATGCAATAAGAAAAGTTAGAGATGAGCTTCAACTAGATTTAAATTTTAACAAAAAGCAAAAAACACTATAATCATATTTCACTAAATTGTCTTAGGTATTTTTGTAATTTTAAAGAATTATTTATTTATAATATTATTGAGACCATATATTTATGTAGGGGCCCTTCGAAAATATATTATCTTATTATCTTTTTAAAATCGGTAATTTTTTCTACTGGCCCAAATCTGGACCGAAGAAAAATATTGTCTTAGAGAGTTTATTAATTTATCGAATATTAACTTAGAGAGGTTTTACTGGATATATATTCAGGTGCTGGCTGCAGGCACTCCCATTTTGAGAATATTATTTTAGCATGTGTTTATTGTGCATAAAACTGTCCAAGTCTTCTTTGGTAAAATGCTAAGCACTATTTTTGTAAGGCATTGTGCCCCACAATGCATTACATTGTGCCCCATTAATGAAGGTTGAAATTAAAACTAGGAGTGGTGTTGGCTTGCAGTTGCATAATCCCCGTATGATTCCTTTGCTATTTTTATCTTTAATTTAGACAACTCTGTCAATATTTCTGCTTCTTGTCACCTTTACTAGTAATTGTTTCAAGAAATTTTGTCCATATTGTGCCTTTAAGTTACACAAATGCAAAATAGCCAAGTTTTGTTTTTTCTTCTTGTGCTTGAACTACAAAGCATGTAGTGAAAGGACACTATCCCACTAGCTAGGGAATAATGTGATCAAATTTTCAAGACATGTACACTTCCACTAAATGAGCTACTTGTATTATTGCTCCCCACCACCTCTTCTTAGTGGAGAGGAAAATGGAGCCCAGTGTTTTGTCAGTTTTGTTCGCTAAAAAGTTCGTGGCTAATAGATATTTTTGATAATCTATCGCCATAAAAATGATGAGTTTGAATAATATATTCACATATGAAGTCCTAATATTTTTCTTTACATTAAATTACATTTGATTACGGTCAAAGACTTAAAAGAAAAGGAAATCATAAGTCAAAAGACAGAGATGATAGAAAAATAGAAAGAAAGAAAAGGAATAAAAGTCGCAAAGCTGCAAGATCAATTACGCATCACCTAGGTGTTTATATTTTTCATGTTTCTTTTTCTTTTTACCTTTAATTAATTATGTGTTTCTTTCATTTTATTCATTTTTGTTACTCGTATATATTTATGTTGGGTATGCGAACTAAAGTCTTACATTGATAGCTGAATGAACTGGAAAGTTACATATAAGGTGTAATATCTCTTAATGGTGTGAGGTCTTTTGGGAAAAATCATGTGGGCTTGGCCCAAAACGGACAATATCACACCATGTAAGAGTATCTTTGGGTTGGTTGAGCCCAACAACTGGTATCAAATCCCAGGTTCGACGAGATGAGTACGGAGATGTGACAGAGTGATGAAGTGCGGGACTTGATTTGCTTATACCTTTACGAGCTTGGAGATGCACACACAAGAAGAAGCTAGTTGCGGTCATATGATCCAAACGATCTTGTCTTAAGAAATCTATTAAATATATATAAATTATTAATTTAGAACCCAATAACTTAAAATGATTAAAATTTTGAATTCATGAACTTCAAATGGTGACTTCGCTTCTGAATGATAGAATGAATCATTTACATTCAAAGTAAAAATGAAAATTTTTATCTAACTAATTTTAAAATTCAAAATATTTTTTTATTTTATAGTTTTTTAACTACATTTGATGGAATCATGGAATGCAAGTTTAAAATTTGTAAAAATGATGGATTAAGTTGGACGGGTTAGACATTACTGGCATAAATTTATACTGTCGACCAAGTGCAGTATAAATTTTATCTCAAAATAATCCTGAGATATCTCACCTTATCTTGCATACCAAATGACACCTATAAAAAAGTCTAATTATATAACACTCTTAAGTTCAAAAAAGTCTAATTATATAACACTCTTAAGTTCAATTGTGAATATGTGCAGGGTATGGGGTGGTGTTGTAATGCCGATTTTTAATTTTCTTTGCTAGGATATTCATCTACTCTTCAATGACTTGCTCCCTTGATTTTTGAAGGGCTGACCATTATATTTAAAGTTGTATATTGATCTTGAGGATGTTAGACAAGTGAAATGGAGAGGAACCTCTCTGTATTTATGCAACTTAAACATGCAAAAGCTTTTAAATAGTGTTATTTAAACATAATATAAAATTCAGACACATTCATTTGGTGATAGAAGAGAGAAATTTATTGATTCCTAGTGCTCATTTAATATAGTTGTCTCATGTTTGTGTTGTTTTACTATATCAATCTATCATTAGTTAGGGATCATAAGCCGAAAAATCAAACCAAATTGAACCAATTCGACAAGAACAAAATTGATAGTTTTTATTTTCTATTGGTTTAGTCTGATTTTAATTTTTTTAAAATCGACTAAATTAATTTTATTTTGATTTTAAGACTAGATTATTTACTAATAATTAACATGTTAAATTTGTTGAGTGATTATAGGTTAAAGGATTTGGATTTCACAAAAATTCGAAGAAATTTGGATAACCAGCTCCATAAAGAAATTATAAAGGCCCAACTGAAAGAAATGGAGAGATCCATTACTGGAGAGAAGCATCATTCAAAAGCATCACAAAGTGGAAATCCAATTCAGTAAGAAATTGTATAAGGCCCAATCATGCACGTCCAAGTAAAGCATACTGAATTGATCTGCCATTCGTAACAAAAGGAGTAATAGAATTAAGAGTACCGTAAAACCTTGTAATTCCCTCTCTATTTTTCCCTATCCTTAAAAAAAGGAGTACAGTCAAATTTGTATTGGGTAAATGGCCTCCAGAGTTATCAAGGAAGTGATAGGACCTCTCGCGAGTAAGTGAGTCATAACAAGACAACAACGACCTTCGGTTAATGACATTTCGGGGGTGACTACATGCAAAGAAGACTCCTAGCAGTGACGAGGATGATGTGGAAGAAAAGAATAGGGGACAGAAGTGTCACGATCAGCAGCTACATGGACGCACAGTGTATCTGTTTGACACAAGCAGAAGGTTCGCCTACAACTAATAAGGGCGGGTAAGAAAGAGAGGTGAGGTGACTAGCTTTGTAACTTTATTCTTTAATCTAAAAGGTTGGCTCAGTGCCCTATCCGCCTTTAAGTGAAGGGGCGCATCCACCGAAGATGGCAGCGGAAAAGACAGGAGCACAAACGAGGTAGCTTATGCAAGCGCCTGCAACGGATATGACACCTGGTATCACATCATTAGGCATAGTACTATAGGAAACAGGGCGGGACCCACCTTGGTCAAAGGGGTGTCAAGCGACACTGCTTCGTCGGAAATTATTTCTAAATATATATATATTAATATTATGCGTAAATAGATATATTAATTGAAATGACACCACTTGGCAGAATATTGCTCTTGGCTTGTTGGTGTAGAGCTCTCCTTTAGTTTTTTTGGTTGGGGGTTCAAACCTCAACTAATGTTTTTTGTGCATTATTTATGTATTTTTTGCAAAATTTGCTTTAAAATTGTGGTTAAGTAGTATTGAACCCAAGACTTTTTCTAACTAAAAACTATGCTAAACTAATGAGTCAAGGATATATCTTACTTAAAAAAATGATAACTAAATTTTTATCTTTTCTTTTATAAATATCGACACTGCTTACTAAAAGTTTTGCGTACGCCACTGATAGGAAACCCATTCTAAAGGATTATCGTTCACCCATTGTAACCTATAAATAGGGACACACCCTCACTTTGTAAATCATCTGGAATCAGACTTAGCAATACAATACATTTTCTAGCGTGCTCTCTAAGTTATGTTTTTTTCCTTTCCTCTTGTCTATACGATCTTGATCTCGTGGAAAACTTTCCCACGAACAGAGGATGCCGTTTAGGATCTTGCTACGCCGATTTGCTTGCTCTCTTTCTTTTACATTATTTTCCGTACGTTTTACGCATTATCTTTCATTACATAAACAATTGATCCATCGGTAACGGGCGTAGACACGGTTAGATTTAACGCACGTGTTCTTGACCTCTTATACAAATTCAACTGTACCATTTTCAGGGTAAACAAAACCTTGTAAACCCTTCTCCATTTTCCCCTACCCAAAAAAAAGGAGTAGAATCAAACCTCTATATGTCGGTCATTCGTTATAGCGACATTTCACTATAACGCCCTAATTTTCTCGAAAATTAATTTTTCATGTTATATTTTACTTCTCTATAACACCAGTCTACCTATAACAATAATGACATTCATTATGACAGTACACTCTCGGTAAATTATCCATCTATAACAATCATACTCAAATATTTTGTAAGAAATAGATAATGTATAAAATAAAATATTAAATTATTTATGAAAACTATCATTAATGTCATGCTCATAGTAAATTTCAAATATGAATAATTACAAGGAAAAAAATTATATTTAAATGGTGCCCATAAGTTATTGTCCTAACTTCACGAGGAATGACTATTGATGTTTGCCTTTTCAAGTTATAATTAATAAACTATAAAAATCAATTGGGATTTTTAATTTGACAAATATTTTGTTTTTGTTTATCTATACTATTCTAAAAGTGGGAAGCCACAAAGTTAAAAGCTAGATTATCATAATGCCCCTATAAAGTCCTAATATTGTGGATAAAAATGTAAATACCCAGTAATTATAATAGATACTATTATATTGATCTGTTAAACACTGGATTTGAAATGATACAAATTCCTCTTCATTCTGTTGTGCTCAGCGAAAGAACTGCCGTGGTTCACCGGTTCCACCGAAAACTCTCGCCAGCGATCGACTAATAGAAAAGAAAGAAAGAGAAATTTTCGCACTAATAGCTGACTATAATCGTAGAGTGGCACCACTCCTCAAACGATGAAGTGAACTGAAACGGATAGGCTACGACACTTCTTTTCTCACTTTCAATGTTTATATATTTATAAACAAAAATATAAATACACAATAAGTTACACCTGCAGAAAAATTCTTAACTTATTAAAAGTATCAACCTTTTACATTCTCATACTTATTGATTTGTCCTTTAAGCTTCTACCAGTTATGACAACATTTATGCATATCATCTACTCATACTGTATGGCAGCTTATAAATGAGACATCAAAAGTGTCAGATCTCTTTATCCCTTCGTTTCCTTTCCTCTGCTTGTTAGAAGCTCTCTTTTCCACTCATTTTATATATTTTTGCTCATCTTTTTTAATCTATTTCCTTTCATATTAGAGTTTGTATTTGTAGAATATCTTATATTAAATGTAATGTCAACTTCCAGCTACAATAAGAGTTTTAGCAGATAATTGGTTTCTAAATGATTTATTTCTATTTTGTTGTTAGCCTGTTGGTACAATACTATCTTCATCATATTTGTGATCCTCCATGTGCCTATCTCTTTCTCCGTTACTTTAAAATTACAATCCTTCTCTTCTTTGTTAATTTTACAACATAAGATCTTTTGTCTTCAAAAAGGGATTAGATGTATGGTTATTTCATATTTGGTTGAAGTATATATTAACTAATATGGGACTGTTTTATCCCAATATTAGTACTAAAAAATGGAATTAATATTTCATTAAAGGATGGGATAAATAATCTCATAAAATATTCCTACTTATCCAGTTATCAAACGACCCCTTACCGTATTATTTAGGCATAAGATGCGGTCATGATGAAACTTTTATGACATGATGAAATTTTTATGATCTTCTTTCTTATTATACTTATTTTTTTGTACTCCTATTTATTATCTTTAGTTTGGTGGTTTGCTCTTTCTAACAAAATATTTGGACAATCAAGTTAGTCCCTCCGTTCCATTTTATTTGGCCTTCTTTCTAAATATATTTGTTTCAAATTAATTGTTCATTTTCACAAATCAAGAGTGTTTTATTACTTCTTTCCCACATTACCCTCAGTATTAAATAACTAAAGACAATAGTAATTGTTAGATTTAGAGTTTCAACACATCATTAATAGGGTTAATTTTATAAAATATACTTCTAGTTAATGTTTTTTTAATGGGTGTGCCAAGTTAAAAGAGGCCAAGTAAAATGGAACGGAGAGAGTATTAAAATAGGCAGATTTTTATTATCAAATTTAGCTTATATTTTTCTCCTTCGAATTTTCAATTGCTCATTAAAGACATGTTTTAATGTTATACATACTAAAAATGAAAAGCTTCAGACTGCAACGTTGGATAACCATTTTATCGCTACTCTAAATCAAAATGTAATAAAGTATCTAATTAATTAAATAGTAAATAGTAAAAATCCTATAATATTGTTGTTTAAAAATAGTGAAAACATCTTATAATAAACTAGGTCTTTTCACACTACTCCTAACATCTCATAATAAGTTGAGTCTTTTCTTTTATTTATAACATCTCATAATATATTGAGTTGTTTCTACTACTCTGAATATCTCATTATAATCAAGTCTTTTCTATTCTTTCATTTGGTTAAAATATGCACAATTTCTTTTGTCTTCTTCTCCCTCATTTTCAAGCATAACAGTTGATAGCTTATGCTTCCGTTTCATATTTCTAGGTTTTGGTTGCTCTACTAATGTTTTTCACAAACGATGTTCTATTTTTTTTCTGTTCTGCAATAATTACTATAATCATCTTTCTTTTTTATTTTTTTACTTTTTTAATATTCATGTGTTTGAGTCAAAGCAAGATTCGGGGACTTCTGACGATATTTGGGTGATCATCATGCCATTCAATATATGTATCAATTTAGTTTTTACTTTTCATGCATAATAGTTAGTTTTACTAGATAAATATTATTATGTTTTAAAACTAAGCTAAAAGAATAACAATATGAACTAGAAAAGTAGAGAGCAAGAACAATAGAAGAAACAATATAAAAGAACTTTCTTATTCATCCAAATATCAAGTCTTTCAAGTGTATCAATATCAAACTTTATGCCTCTATTTATAATATTATATAGAGGCATATAAAAGATTGTCATAAACATGACATTAAGGAGTAAGATCATGGGGGAGGTGGAAGACATAACATTTAGGATTTGAGATCATGGAGGAGGTGGAACATAATGGTGAAGAGTGATGGGGAGATGGAGGGATTACATTAAGTGGACATCCACATAAAGAATACATTTTATAACACTCCCCCTTGGATGTCCATAGATGATGTGCCTCGTTAAAACCTTACTAGGAAAAATCTTGTGGGAAAAATCTTAGTGAAGGAAAAAGAGTACACATATCTTTTAATACGCATTACTTGTTGCCTCATTAAAAACCTTGTCAGGAAAACCCAGTGGGATAAAACCTCGGCCAAGGAAAAAAGAGTACAACGCGTATTATGCTCCCCCTGATTAAAACATCACTTAATCCTTGTAATGATGTCTTTCAATCTTGTATGTCAGCTTTTCAAATGTTGATATTGGCAGTATCTTTGTGGTCAAATCACATTCATGAAGATGTTGCATTCTTGAATTCATCTTCGTGACCTTGTCGTCTCAAGCAAATTGTTCATTCAACTTGTTCGTAGCCATAACCAAATTGCAGACACTTTCATTTGCAAGATTATAGAATGGACCGTCTTGTCGAATAACATGATATGACAATGTTTCCATGTGCAAACAGATTACTTTCTTGAGATCAAACTTCATATAAATCAAATAATTTTCCTGCAATCTCATAATCAACAATTCCTTGACAATATTGTTTAGAAAAAAAATAAATTCAATCAATAGTTGATTTCATTAAAATCCACATAAAAGTGAAATTGTGTCTTTCCTGTATATTAATAAAAAATATTTTCTCATGTATAGAAATAACAGGATATATAAGTGCACCAATTGCACTAACCATTTTCATGAGATCAAAATCGATCTTTCTTTATGTTGACTGATCTCGCAACCATTGGGGTATTCAATGGATCGAATCTCTTTAAAACCTTTTAAATTCTTCGAGGATTTTCATATAACATTTTCTGTCTAGCTAGACATGACAATCATTCATTATACACATTCAAGTTTTTCATACATTGCCAGATTTAAAGAAACCTTATTGCATCCACCACAAGAGAACACATCTCCAAATAATAATGCCAGGATTTTTGCGAATAACTTTTGTGTTTCAAGGCACAATACGTACTTTATATCTTAAGATTTTACATTTCGCACAATAATCCATTTGTACCCCACTAGCATTATACCTTAGTCTATAGACTAAATCCATACCATCACTTTTCAAGTGAAATAAAATATACTTGAATTGCGTATTTTACATAGCCAATCATTTATCTGTCCACACTATTTGACAGATTTGAATTCAAGATCCTCGTTATCATTTATAATGGTGAGCGCTACATTATACCAAAAAGAACCGCCGATGGTTATTTGGTATCAGTTCCAATACGACATAACTTATCGAGATCTCGTCATTTTATCATTTTCAGGTACCTGAACCTTTACCAAGGTTTTATGAAGTATTATGTCATGGTGCTCCTTTGAAGCACTTGCCTCATTATCAAGACCATCTTGATTATTTGCTCCTCTCCTTCTTTAAGGAGTTTTTCATTTGGAACTGACTGGTCTATCATGTTTCAAGCGTTCCATAGACCCTGCCCTTCAAGGACTTTTCATTAGAACATTTACAGCTGAATTATAACATAGGATCTGTCTGGCAATGAACTTGCAACATTTTGCAAATCATGAATTATCTCTTGAACTTCAAGTTCATTTTTTTTTTTACGAGGATTTAGATAATTCATTCCATATATTTCAGCTATTAATCATATCTCCCCCTAATGTTCGAAAATCTAACATTCACCCCAACCTTATTTTGGAGATCCATCTTTGTGCGTGGTGGATGTTGCACATTCAAATTTTTAGATGGATTTATTTGATTCCTGATCCTGAACCAACAATATAGGGGAACCTTGTTGGCTTGATGCATACAAATGTTGCTACATTTAAATAAACTCGTCTCACACCAAATTTTCTCTTTGGGAGATTTGTTCTCATAACCAATGGTTCAACTATAATTGGAGGCACACACTTTCTGCTAAACCAATCAACATTATCAACTTTTATAGTTTGGAACCATGCTCTTAATTAACAATTTGAGCAAACAACCTTGCCAAATCAAATTGCAAGTTGATAACAAAGTGCATGTGACCAACCATAGATGCATCTTATTTCATAGTAAACGGTCCACATGGTAGGTGAATGGGCCCATATTCACCTTGTTATACCTTTCAAAAATTTAGGGGTACAATCCCAACCTTAGCCGATATAATATTTTATCGAGAGAACAAGCAACACAAGAGAATTCTTGAAGAATCTTTTATTTCTTCAATGCATAACCACATGAATTCTCAATTATTTTTGCATCACATTTGAACCAGGATAGTCAACCGGTCATGCCAACTTATATATTTCTTGTAAACTTTTAGTTTACTACCGCATGTGATTCCATCACCATGCCCATATTTGTATCAATAAAACAGGAGGAAAAAATGGGTAATCTTTTACATAAATATTTATAACCCATTTCGATTGTAGTAATGAAGATATAAAATCTTCCCATAATTTATAGTCTCAAAATAATAATAATTTTTCTTCTTGTCAATCCCTTGAAGCTCAAAAAGTTTCTTATGAAGACTTACTACAATCCCAATATCATGAACAATTTCATTCTTCCGTGTAGTAACACATTAGCTTTTCGAAGCTATCAAATACTTGTGTACTACCTCATATTCAAAAATACCACACCTGTGGTGAACATCTCCTTTTAAGAAGAAAATTATATATACCCAACCAATGACAAATTTGTGTAGTCACACAATAACATTCATTTTTAGTTATGGTCACAACCTTTATATGAAAGAATTATTTCTTTCTTTTGCCATTCGACAGTTCATAATAAAACATATCATATCATATTTGACAAAACTTATTTCTTGCTTTTACCATTGATAATCAAAGACTCAAACCTCCCGTAGAGGTGAATTCTGGTATTTATCCAACTCATGATCACATTCTTATTCACAATAGTTATCACACATTGACACATTCATTTTCAAGAATAGTCTAGCATTTTCAATGCTTATCACAAGTCACATTCTATTCTAGAAATGGACTATAATCATTTGTGCTTCATAATTTATTTTGTAAGCTCATTTTCATGCCCAAACATTTGTCATATTTATATGACCAATCTCAACATCACTTTGAAAGATCAAGTGTACCATCACTTTATATTTCTTTATTTTGATGGAGAATTTATAAAACTTATCAAATTAGGTCGAACAATAATCGTGTGCCTAATGACCTTTTTATACCAAATTGATGTCAAAAATTATCTTCACTTTTGAAGGACTATTTTGAGAACCCACAATGTTCTTCCTTTTATTATTACCACAATGATGACATTATTATTTTATCCTTCACGCCCACATACATTAAACCACTTGTCATCTTTCAGACATATATATTATACACTGTTACTACATTCACATAAGAGAGAATGGAGCAAATCAATTGGGCGGATTTCATGACTTTTAGTCAAAAATATATTATTTTACCTTAGTCATCGTTATGTCATCAATATAGTGCATTGGGACTTGAACCCAACGTCTTACCAATATAGAGGCGTTTTAGGCTATATTCGATGGGACTCAAACCCAATACCTTATTATCACGGTGCATCAAGTCTCTAACCCGATGTCTTATTCTTTTAGTGCAATGGGATTTGAATCCACCATCTTATCCTCCACAAATATCATGATAGGCTTAGGTGCACTGAAATTAACCCTGCACAAGCCTATTAATCCAATAGATTTCGTAGAAGAATCATCCAAAACACTGAGAAATTAGTCTTTGGCAGAATAGTAAATTTGAATTTGAGTGAAATCCAAACATTAAAAGTCACCTTTATGACTTAGCATGTAATACATATGTCAATGAAATGATGATGCATTATATAAGCAAAAGTTTACTGTAGAGGATATTGATATAAGAAAAAACATTTCGTCTCTTTTGTCCATAATCAAAATTAACAAACACGTAGATTAGATTAAGAAAGCATCAAAAACACATAATATTATAAATTATCTTTACCTTACTCGCAGGACTGGAAAAAATTCCCTGAAGCAGAATTGTGAAACCAAAATTTCTAACATAATAGTGAAATGATTTTTTTTTTCATCAAAATAAAATTTGGTAGACAATTTCAAAAATACCTTTGCTGTTGAGTATTGAGTCCCTGCCTCTGTTAGCATACCTCACGTATGGATTATGGAACAGACAAAAATATAACTTTCAGAGTTTGAAGATTAGAGTTTCGTGCTGATAACGTGTTTTAAAACTAAGCTAAAAGAATAACAATATGAACTAGAAAAGTAGAGAGCAAGAACAATAGAAGAAACAATATAAAAGAACTTTCTTATTCATCCAAATATCAAGTCTTTCAAGTGTATCAATATCAAACTTTATGCCTCTATTTATAATATTATATAGAGGCATATAAAAGATTGTCATAAACATGACATTAAGGAGTAAGATCATGGGGGAGGTGGAAGACATAACATTTAGGATTTGAGATCATGGAGGAGGTGGAACATAATGGTGAAGAGTGATGGGGAGATGGAGGGATTACATTAAGTGGACATCCACATAAAGAATACATTTTATAACATATTATTATTATTATTATTATTTATTTTTAAATTAAAGTACTTTATGTGTCGTTAAAGTAGCATCAAATTTGTAAAATTTTCTAACCTTCACTTGTCACTCTTTTTTTTTTTTTTGTATGTTTTAATTTTTATTTCATACCACAAAGAAAGTTCAATAATATATATATATATATATACCATTTAAATTTTATTATTTGCAATAAAAAATTTGCATTAAATTTTGGGACAAACGTGCAACGCAGATACTAGTAATATAAAAATTACAAAAAATTTTTTTTGCATACTTTTGTTTATAACAACTAATTGAGATCTAAACATCAAATATCAATATACGTATATAATAGCACCTCACTATAGCAGCATGAAACTTTCGAGCATATGTTTCACTATAGGAAGGTTTGATTCCATATATAAAGCAAAATAGCTAATGTTATGGACATTCAAGTGTA
The DNA here is from genome assembly GCA_031232105.1 of Capsicum rhomboideum. NCBI lineage: Eukaryota > Viridiplantae > Streptophyta > Magnoliopsida > Solanales > Solanaceae > Capsicum > Capsicum rhomboideum. The sequence goes on along the minus strand of CP124715.1, from coordinate 14,308,222 downwards.
AAAACTAACATGCAGTGCTACAAACTGCAACATTCAAAACTTAAAAGAGAGTGTGTACATGCAAGGAGTACTTAAGATCCTTAATTAAAGTACAGTAAACACGTACTTTTCCTAGTGAAAAAAAGACTACTACAAGAGAAGTACACTACATAATTAGCTAATACTTAGAAGTAGGTGGTATTAGAAAGCCACAGCAGGTGGTTTATTTCTGTCTGGAAATTGCATATCATAGCCACTAAAAATGACTCTTGCTTCAGTAGTAGCAGAAGGTGGAATAACCTTAACAAGATCAGGATGTGGATAATATCTGTATACACAAACTTGTTTTGGTCCATCACTACCAGAACAAGACTGTGCATGTCTTCCCTTATTATTTTTTCCTTCTATAGGGGAAAATCCAAGAATTTTTCCTTTCTTTGCAAGCTCTGCCATTGATGAACAAGTATTGTGAGATATATTTAATTGCTATATATGTATATGATATTGCAGATGAATTAATGGATTAATTATATGGTCCTCCTTATATAGGCATATATTTAAAGGAATAAAGGCTATAGAATCTTCATATGCTATTATTTACCTTCTCTATGGTCCAACTTGTGATTCCTATATTGATATGGGTGTAGCGGGATAGTTTAAACTTTCTCCATCCTTAATCAGATATTTCAAATTTGAATTCCTGAGAATGAAAAAAATATTAATGAAAATGCAAATGAAAAAAATATTGTTGAAAATGCCATCCCTAAAAATGGGTTTCATGTATAATAGCGATATAGATTTAATTCGGTCTCTAATGCGGGTGTCAAACACCAGATAAAACCTAAAAAAGAAAAAGTGAACCTGTGATTCCTATAAGATTATGTATATATTCGGATATGGTTAAAGAAAAAAGACGGTTTATGACATGTCAGATATTTGCATTTCTTGTAAGTAAGATTCGATCCGTAAAATTGTGAGTATGAGTGAGACAACAAGTCAATCATATACAAGTGGATAATTCGTGAGTAACTAACTGAGGAAATGTATATGCTTTTATATATACAAATTGGAATATTGCTTCGATAATATACAAACTATTTCATGAGTTGATCTTATTCTTGTGTCATTTCTGTGCCAAGTTTGAATTGGAGAAATTCCAAACAGAATTACTACTATTGATAATTTGATATGCATTCATTGATATAATTTGGTTCTGGCCGTTCCCATTCTTCTTTTTCTCGATCTATCGTAATCTTTGATGGAGGAATTGGACTTTTTGCATGAAATACCATTAACTTATTATTGGGCTAAAACGGTTCAAGAATACTCTTAATATAATATGATATTGTTTTCTTTAAGCCAAGTCTACATGGTTTATCCCAAAAGGTCTCACATCATTAAGAGTATTCAACATGTTATAAGTATAGTTCACTTTTCTTTTAGCTATCAATGTGAGACTTTGTTTGCACACCCAACATATATTTCGAGGAGTTGGAAAAAGTTATTGGCTTAGCTTATTTCATTTTGTTTATTCCTACAAACCATATCACTGGTCATAATGCCAAAAGGGCACTTGCTCTGATACCATAAGAGCAAGAGTAGAGTATAAAAACTGAATATGTTTATTCATCCAATGCAACGTTTAAACTTTAAATACAAGAATGGACTAACTAATTGCCTAAACAAACTCCTCTGGAAGAGGAGAACTAAACTACTTGAGGAGATAAAAGGAGCTTAATTTAGTAGCTGAAGAAGAGGTCAAGCAATAATTAACATGTGCTCTAAATAAGTATTATGTTCCACCACACTAGTTCACTATCCCTAACTATCACCTGGCCTCTTCATCGACAGAATGTCAACATATTATCCAACAGAACACACACAAAATTTCGTCAGCATTGTGAATTTTCGAATAAGATCTCAAATCTTACCCATAAAATGTGATCAATCAAATAATTCTATGGCAGTTAGGGACATGCATGTTACCAACTAGCTAGGCTTTATTCACTGTACACTAGAATAATAGAATCCTAAATAGCATATATGGTGTAGTATGCAGAGGTCAAAATCTAGTAAAACACCTTCAAGGAAACGCTAACTATGAATCTATTATCACAACAAACGAATTATGTGCAGTCGGTAAAAGTGGAAATCCAAATTCCAAAATAACCTATACTTTATTGGTTCCACATACACAAGAAATATTCTAAGAGTAGGCTTCATGCTCAAGTTAGAAAAAGAAAATTTACATTTTTAGGATAAATTCGAATTGATTTTTCATCACATGGTCACTAAATTAGTAGTTATTATCTCAGAAAGTCACATTTCATCTTGATTCTAATTTTTCTTCAACTAAGAAAGTGGCGTTCTAAGATAATAACTATTAGCTTGGAGTGACCATATGGGAAATTAACTCGATAAACTCTGACATGAATGAAGTTATATCTTGTGGGAGAATACATCAAACTGTAGAATAATGATTGTGAACTTTCCCATCCAACGTTCTTTGTCAAAATTCTATTCCGATTTTTTCTTCTTTTTCCTATTTGCGAGCTCATTCCTATCTCTGATCTCTTTTAAAGTGTAATTTAATTTCATTAATCCTATAGATTAATGAAATTAGTTTATAATGTATATCAATAGTGCTAATATTGTTTGTAAACGCTTATTTCATATCGCAATGTTCAAATGCCTACTAGCTCAGTGTAAAAACTTACATGAAGTCAGGAGCGAATTTACATTAAAAATACGGACACGTGAAACCCTCTTTCCACAAAACTATATATTTTCTAAAATCATTATAATATTAGTATTTGTTGACTCCCATGTTACAAAAAAAAAAAAAAAAAAAAAAAAACTAAATGAGGCACTTGATTAAGCGTTAAATTCTCGAAACTTCCACTCAAAAATTAAAGCGAAAGTATGTACAAGGAGTATTTAAGATCCTTACACTATTGAAGTATGTTGAAATTATCTGCAGTTAGTTAATTTTTCACTGTTCCATTAATCTGTTTTTATTGTTACACTGGAATTACTGTTCCATTGAGTTAGTTATGAGTCTGTTAGAGTCTGTTAGTTAGATAGATGAGTCAGCTGTATATGAGCTGTAAATGCAAGGTTGTTAGGTCAGCTAGAAGCTTCTAAACTCATGTATAGGTCTATAAATAGATGTAGAGCGAAAGAATGTGTAACATCCCGTACCTTCCCAACCCTACTTGATGACATTGAATAATGTTTACTTAAGGGTCGAGAGTTATAAGTATGTATTTGGAAATGTTAAAGATGAGAAAAATTAAAATTTGGCCTTGTACATGTGAAGAGCCTTTCATAGGAAGTGTTTTGTGACCTCTTGAAGCATTTATGTAATACCTCGTACACAGTCTAGCCACATTTGGTGACTTGGAGTCATGTTTACTTGATGATTAAGATCACTAAGTAAGTATTTTGTAGTATTTTGATAAGGGATTGGACGATACGTAAACATTGGATAAGTGGCCGAAAATTTCAGCACTTTGCTGAAACTTGCGCCACTACCCTGTTTCAGGGGTGTGGCGCAAGCCACCAGCCTGCAGAAACTTCAGAGAAGGCCAGCTTCTTGCGCCACTACCCTGTTTCAGGGGGTGTGGCGCAAGGCACAACATTATGCCCTTCCCGGACCCGATTCGTAACGCAATTCTACGACGATTCTTAGATGGTTTCTTTTGGTTCTTGGGAGTTGTTTGAGCATTGTTAAAGCTTCAAATACTTCAATACCCTCCTACATACTTCTACATGATCAAACCATGGAATACAAGTATTTACCAAATTAATGAAGTCATGAGCGACTAGAATTCCTACTTTTGCGATCAAGGCGACGAATGAGAATCTCGTAAGAGAATATTGTCATGACATTATGGAATTATGTAAACATGAGATATATGGTGAATAATACATGAAAGTTGATGAGTTACATGGATATGTGTTATTGGGCCCAATTTGAGGCCCAAAATGGAAGAAAATACATGGGCCCAAAGGCAAAAATGACCCATTCTTCCAATATTTGACCAAGTGAACATATCATTTAGTGCCAAGTGTGGCTAAGGATGACTTGAAGTCCATAAAAAGCCACCAAAATCAGATTTTTAATCATACAAGACTCTCATAACTTTTGGATATTTCTTAAACATTTCTTTACTCTTCCAAACCCTAAAGCAACATCTTCCTTTGGACTCCTTGGACAAGATCAACATATTCCAAGCCTTGGTAAGTATCTATTCACATGAATTAACATATTATATGCATGGAAGATTATATATATTATGCTAGTGGTGTTGGCAAGGTGATGAATAGTGTATTATGCTGGAGGTTAAAATAATCAAGGATATGAAAATTTTAATGGACAAGGGAATCAATATAGAGTACAAGTATTAACTACTCAACATTCAACAAACAGCTTTTGTGGGGATACAAGTCAGACTACCTCAACTAGTCAAGAGGTGAGCAAAGAGATTAATAATGTTGTCTTAGCCAAGGAACAAGGATTTATAGATGGAGAATATAAGCAGATCATGAAATTGTTGAACAAGGATCCAAAGGAGATGAAATAAGTCAACATGTCAGGTATAACTACTTGTTTATTTCTCCTGTTTTGTCACAATAATGGATAGTAGATTTTGTTGCTACTCACCACATTACAACAAATAAGGATGTGTTTTCCAAGGATTATAATGTTATTAAGTCAGAAAGAGATAAGGTGAATCTTTCCACTGGAGACAATATAATGTTGATATATCACACATTGAAGAAGCATTTATTTTTAGAGATGAAGTTATGAAAGAAGTGTTACTTGTGCCTGATTTCAAATACAAATTGTTATTTGTGTCCAAGATAACTAGACAACTCTCTTGCTTTGTCTCTTTCTACCCTGACTTCTATGTGTTTCAAGACCTCTACAGTGGCAAGGTAAAGGAGATTGGTAAGGAAAAGGGAGGTTTGTACATTTTTAGGATTGAATGTAGGATAAAGAAGCCACATAAGCTCAACAGAACTTGGTCGCAGGAGCTATTGTACAAGACAACAATCTTTGGCATAAGAGGCATGGTCATCCCTTTTGTCAAACACTGAAGTCATTGGATCCTTTGAAGAATACCAAGGACATAGAGTCTTTGAATAATTGTCATGTTTGTTCCTTAGCTAGACAGACTAGACTATCATTTCTTGTTAGTAGTACTAAAGCAACTATGTGTTTTGACATTGTACATATGGATCTTTGGGGGCATATAAAATTCCAACTTTTGATAAGAAATATTATTTCCTGACAATTATGGATGATTTCAGTAGATATACTTGGATTCATTTACTGCAACTAAAATTTGAAACTATTATAGCACTCAATATTTTCTTGTTGATGATTAAGACTCAGTTTGGTGCTCATATAAATACAAAAAGATCATATAATGGCATAGAGTTCTTTAACTCTCAGTGCAAAGATTTGTTTCAATCCATAGGTGTATTGCATCAAAGTAGTTGTCCTCACACACCTCAACAAAAAGATATTTTAGGGAGGAAGCATAGACAGATCTTAAATATAGCTAGAGCCCTTAGATTTCAATCTCATATGACCATCAAGTTTTGGGGCAAGCGTTTCAAGGCTGCAGTATATCTCATGAACAGGCTATCATCTTCAACTATTGGGGGTAGAAGTCCGTATGAGTTACTATTCTCTAAGGTTCCTTCACTATCACACTTACGAGTAATTGACTGCTTATGCTACACTTCAGTATTCCCAAGAAGTGATAAGTTTTCAGAAAGGGCTAGACCTGATGTCTTAATAGGATATTCTACTACACAAATAATTTTCTACCTATAACAACAGTTACAATCATTACAAATGTACACTCTTTATTAAATTATCCCTATATAACCATCATAATTAAATATTGTGTAATAATATTTTGTAAGAAATATATTATGTATGTAATTAAATATTAAAATATTTATGGTGATCATCATCACTGCCATGTCATGCACATAGTAAATTAAACTTTATATCTTGCTTAAGAAAGAAAGAGTCTCTTATTGGGAATTAGGAAAAGCTACTAAGATGCATGCATGGGTTGATGTGTTCGAAGGGATGTTCTAATTAAATTCCTTATTGGGAAGTCAAGTTGTGAGGGCGGATTTCAATTATTTTTTTTTAAAGTGATGTGCAAGTGTATTTCACTCGGGTTCTTCTTGTCAAGAAGCATCCAGTCGGCCACCTCAGCATATAGGAAAACATTCACAACCCGATTTAATGATACAAAAGAATGATAATAGGTGTTGGGTCGTTTGAGAAGCATACCATCATGTCAAATGATTCGTGTGCTTTTTCATTTACATATGTGCATTTCTTTGCCATCAAATAAGTAGTTCCAAGTGCTCGATCTACTTTGCCATTAATACGCACGGTACAAAGAACTCCTTTTGTTGAATTAATGTTTATAGTAAAATATTTTCACCATGGCCCGCAATCCATAATATAAAGAAGTCCAAATAATATCAACTCAAACAGTCAAATGGATAACTGAATCTCGACCCCTTCTTCAGTATTTATTGGCTAATAATCTCTATAGTAAGTCCGGCGCGATAAACCCAGTTGAAGAATATATGTGCTTTTCTTAATAGATTGGTATCGGTCATAGGCACCTCACAATATTCTTATAGAGAACAAAGTTGATAAAGATCTCTCCTCTGCTATGGGAAGACGTAATCCTCTCAAAGAAGAGAAACTCCCCTTAACAGTTTCATGTTATACTCACAGTTGCCTCCATCTCATATTTACTCTACAACACCATAATTTGAATATTTTATACTTCAAACATCCCCTGTGGCAGTTACGACAACGATCAACCCCTTCACCACATATCTCAATTTTTTATCCTAAATCACTCTTATCGATCAATGCTTGCATGTCTCCCTTTACCACCACAATTTCTGACATTTTTTTGTGAAGAGAGAATAATATCTTATAAAACGTTATAGAAGCACAGAAAAGGAAAAATGACACTCATACACTTACCATTTAATGTGGTCTTTTTTGCATTCTTTTCCCAAAGTTAAACTTACCATCGTTTGTTTTTTTGTTAATGGGTTTGAACCATTACTTTCTTCTTGTTAAAAGGACGAGACTTTTGCAGGAAAAGTCGTAACTCTCGATGAATATGCGTAACTTATATGGGATGCATACTGTTTTAATTTTAAAATTTTAAAAAAAGTAAAATGACAAAAGGAAAAAGAAAAGTAAAAAGAAAGAAGAACATGATAAATAAAATTCATGCAATATGAGAGTGCCACGTGGCGGATTTATGACCCTCTTTTATATATATATATATAGATAGATAGATATATAGATTACCTTGTACAATTTCACACAGTTAGGTAGTTAGTTAACAGATCACACTATTAGGGAGTTTGTTATCATTGTTGCATTAGTTAGTTAGGCTTACTTCTTATTAGATATTTTAGGGGTGATGCCAGGCCGGACACAGCTCTCCCCATAGCATAGGATTTGTATATAATCTCCTATCAATGAAAGGAAATCAGTAGAGATTCCATTTCTCTCAATTCCTCATTTCACCTGTTTTCTCTCTAATCTTAGCTATGAATGCTGATTGTTTTTTATCCAATTTGATACTTTAATTTGCTGTGAGTTCGTATGTTTAATAGAGGCACTTGATTGAGTGTTGAATTCTCAAAACTGCCACACTCAAAAATTAAAGCGAAAGTGTGTACAAGGAGTGCTTAATATTTACACTATTGAAGTGCAGCAAACACGTACTTTTCCTAGTGAGAAAAAAAAAAAAAAAAAAAAACTACTACAAGAGAAGTACACTACATACTTAGCTACAGAGGCGGAGCCAGAGTAGTAAACGGGGGTTCGGCCGAACCCAGTAGCTTTTACGTAGATCCCGTATTTGTATTAGAAAATTTAGGAAATATATATAAATATTAACTCGCGAACCCCCTGACAAAAGTAAATTAATGGTCTAGTGGTAATGAAGTGGCTGGCAAGGTTTTGAGCATCTAGGTTGTGGGTTCGATCCCAGATGTCAGCTTAGTTTCCTATTTCTTTTTCCCTAAGGAAAGTGAGGTAATTATTGATCTCTTTTCCTTTTTTCAAGTACACATTTCCCTCTTTCTCCTATTCTATTTATGCAGTTTTTTTTTTCTTTTTTTAAAACATAAGATTAACAATTTTAAAAAATACAGAAAGCAAAATTCCTGCAATTTGCAATACATGTTTTTCTCTTTTTAATTATATAGTGTTTAAGTGGTTCATTTCTTTTTGAATATATATTGAGTATCGTTACTCGTTCTTTAATTTGTCGATTATTATATATTAGTTGAGGTTATTGTCTTGTCTTAAATTCGGAACCCCCAAACCTCAAATCCTCCTCCTCTGCTTAGCTAATATAATTAGGATAACATAGATAACATGCACAAGCTAGTCCTAGTTAATGATCAATTTTAGAAAGCCACAGCAGCTGCTTTTCTCTCTGGAAATTGGCTAAAAATGACTCTGTACATGGCTTCAGTAGTAGCAGAAGGTGGAACAACCTGAACAAGATCAGAATGTGGATAATTTTGTAAACACAAACTTGTTTTGGTTCCTCACTACCAGAACAAGACTCTGTTCTTCCCTTACTATTTCTTCCTTCTATAAGGGAAAATCCAAGAATTTTCTTTTCCCTATCTTTGCAAGCTCTGTCATTGATGGACAAGTACTGTGAGATACACTAAATTGATTGCTTTGTGTATTATATTGCAGATGAATTAATGGAGAATTACAAAAAAGTGCAACTACTAATGTTACATTACAAAATATAGCTCATTATATATTACATTATCAAAAATGACCTAATTGTATAGGATCAAAATGTTACTTTTCAATCTGTAGCCATCAACTTGTATGGCCCAATTGTCCATTAGTAAGTCAGGTCTCATAGGGAGCAATCTAGTTATCATGACCGCCATTGCACTAAAATTGCAAGCAATTTCATTCTATCTAACCTTGGTCATTCCAGTTGCATTTTTCTACTTAAATTTCACATACTACCTTTTCTTTTTCTTTTTCTTTTTTCAAATCTCAATCAAATTTTCTCCAAATGCCTACAATGTGTACTTCTCGTGGACTTAAATATTTGATAATCTTTAACTTCCGCTTTCATGAAGATAAGATGAATAGGAGCTTGACCCTGGTAAAGAGAGCAAGGATCTAAAATCAACACTACTCAAAATTTATTGAAACTTGGTATACCAATTACAAATTTCAAGCACATAAATACAAGTGAAATTGGGAGTTCATTTCTCATATTGTCACTCAACTCATAATTATTATCTCCGAAAGTCAGTTTCTTCGTTAAAAAAATTGATCGAGAAATGAGTTGTGTCGCTGCATCTGAGGTTTATACACGCAGTATACAATATTATACATTTTTTAAAAAATAATTTTGTACATTATTGTAGTATGTTGTATATATACAATTATACAATAATATACATAATTATACAAATATATACATATGTATATATAATGTTTAGACAATGTATTTACATTGTATAAATGTTTATAAAATGGAGAGGAATAAGAAAATCAGCAAAATAAAAAGATTGAATTATAGATACAACAATATACAATACAGTATACAAATGTATACAAAAAAACGTACTTCATCTTCTTCCTCGAATCCAAGCACCAACTCATCCAAAAATACCTCAAAATTACACCAAATCATCCAAAATTTCAGATTTGGACTCCTTAATACATAATCGATCTTTTGTAGTCATATCCACTCAAAACAGAACTTATTTACGGAAATTCAATTCTCAAATTTTGAAGCTTCGAGCTTCAACAATGGCTGAACATCCAAAAAATCATAATACAACTATTTCGACTCTTTGTTCCTCACTGATGTTGTAAACATTGAAGAATTTCCCATACCTGCGCACCCAAAATTTTTGAATTTGTACCATCAAAAATTTCAAACCCAAATCCAACCTCCAATTGAATTTTACACTTATGGAGAATTTCTCAGATAGTGATGAAATTGAGTATGAATATGAAGAAATTATAGAGTAAAAATTAAGAAAAGTGGACCTGGAAGTGAGAAATCTTGACAGAAGCATCGTAATTCTCTATGATTTTTTTTTTTTTGCCCTTTGATTTGAAGATGACAATGCCACAGTTGCTTTGTACGATACCGTATTAGTTTGACTTCTCCTATTTACGGCACCGTATTCAATTGCACAATCTGGGATTTAACTCTCAGACTCAAAAAGTTTACTTTACATGTATGCATCAATTCGATTTTTGGGCTATAAAATGTAATGTATGTTTTGAGCTATGAAATTGTAAATTCTATTTGCTAGGTGTACTTAAAAGATATAGAATCTTCGTATGCCATTATTTACCTTCTCTATGGTTCAATTTGGGATTCTTGTGTCAACACGGATTGTGGTGAAATAGTTGGGATTTCTCCATCCTTAGTTAAAAGTTTCTGATTTGAATCCTTGAAAATAGAAAAAAGGTCATGTTGCAAGCGCCGTACTCCATAGAAATAGGTCGTGCAATATGTGATTTAGATTTAATCCATCTCTAATACAAGTATGGGACACTGAATGAAAAAATAAAAGTAAAAAGATAACTTGTGATTCCTATAAGATATGTATATATTCGGATATGGTTAAAGAAATAAGACGGTGTGTGACTTGTCAGATATTTGCCTTTCTTATAAGTAATATTCGATCCTTAAAATTGGGAGTATGAGTGAGACAACAAGTCAATCAAATACAAGTGGATAATTCGTGAGTAACTAGCTGAGGAAATGTATCTCTAAATATACAAACTGGAATATTTCAGTTATTTGCAAACTATTTTATGAGTTGATCTTTATTCTTCTTTAGCTTAAGTCACTTTGTTTTATAACCATGTGTCTAGTCCTACAAACCATATCGCTTACCATCATGTTAAAAGGTTCTTGTAAGAGCATAACCTTATTTCTTAACGCCATTCCCGACCCATCACATTAGCCTCACCATATGGAGGATATTAGCAAAATCCAACAATTCTCCTCCCCGTCACACGTAACATGTCGTGCAAATTGCAATTAAAACATTGGCTTTGATTGTCGGTACTTATTATAATCAAGCGCTTAACATCATATTTCAGAAGTTGTAACTAGCTAATAGCAACGCGTAACTTTATTACTTAATTGAATCCATCAAACAAGCTATATTTGGTCACTAGTCGTGCCCGAACCATCCCGTATACTATCACTTGGGCCTCCCATAGATAGGATATTGACATTACCCAACAATCCACACAAAAAATTCGTCAGCAATATAATATTATTGTGAATTTTCGCATAAGATCTCAACTATTACCCATAAAACGTCAATCAAATAATTCTATGGCAGGAAGGAATCGGATATTACCAATTAGGCTTTATTCATTATATACTAGAATAATAGAATCCTATAGCATATATGAAACTAAGCAGAGGTCAAAATCTACTAATCTAGTATTCACCTTCAGGGTAACGCTAAATATGAATCTATTACAACAAAAGAAATATGCAAAGTAGTCAGTAAAAGTGGAAATACAAATTCCAAAACAGCCAATACTTTGGTTCCACATACACGAGAAATATTCTAAAAGTAGGCTTCATGCTCAAGTTAGAAAAAGAAAATTTATATTTTTAGGATAAACTAGGAAAAAGAAAATTTATATTTTTAGGATAAACTAGGTTGATTTTCAGACTAATAGTTACTCCCTTCGTCCCAATTTATGTGAGGTAGTTTGACTCGGTACAGAGTTTAAGAAAGAAAGACTTTTTAAACTTGTGATCTAAAATAAGTCATAGATATTTTTGTAGCTATAAATTATTTTATTAAGGATAAAATGAACATTTTAAAGCTAAAATGTTACTAAAGGTAGAAATGTGTCATTCTTTTTGGGACTGACTAAAAAGGAAAATGAGTCATATAAATTAAAACAGAGGAAATATTATTATAGAAAGTCACATTTCTTCTTGATTTTGTTGAGAAGAATGTATAGGATCAGGTTAATGTAACAAGCTAAGAAGAGAAGCTGCCTAAGAAGATTCTAGAAGAAGTTAGTAATAACTAACTTATGGACTAGTTAGTTATATGGTAGTTAAAAGAGGAGCCTACATCTCTTACAATATATATGCATTCATGTACATTACACAAGTTAGTCGATTGAATAATACTCAATGATTACATTCTTCCTCTCTTCTCTCTTTCTTCTTCTCTGATTATCATTTTTCAGTTTTCTCAGTTTCTATTCTTCATGATCTTCAAGATCATCAATGTCAATCACTCAATTCTATATAGTATCAGAGCAATGATCTTCTGATAGCTTCCGCTAGGGGTGTACAGACCAAACCTCCAAGTCAAACCGAACCGACGAACCAAATCAAACCGAGAAAAAACCGACTTGTGGTTTGGTTGATTGGTTTGACATTAGAAAAAAAAAATTGACCATTCTTGGTTTGGTTTTGTATTAACCAAAGAAAAGTCAAACCGAACCCAGACCAAACCGACATAATATATATATATTATTTTAACTTTTTATACATAAAAATATTAATTATAATCTATTTTCTAAATACTTTTTAAATTAATTTTATTAATTTTTAATATTTAGAAAGTAGATATAGATATATATTCAGATTTGGGCCTTTAAGTTGTAATATGTATCCATTAATTGATAACTAAATGATCCGAAGCCCAATATAAACTTAAAACCTAAAACTCTAAACTCTTCAGTCACTTTTCATCTTACTTTTTAGTTTTCGGAGAGTTATTCGCTCCTCCTTTCCACTCCTCGTTTTCCATAATTGTGGTTTTCCACTAGCACATGAGTGAAAACATACTTGATCTTGTCTACAATTACAATATAATTGTAAAAACTAAAGATTATAAAAAAAAATGAGAAAAATCGAAAAACCAAAAAAACCAAAAAAATCGACTAAAATCTAAACCGAAAAAACTAATTTTATGTTGGTTTGATTTGGTTTACAGATTTAATAAACCGACATGATTGGTTTGATTTTTTTTTAGTAAAAAAACAAACCAACCCGACCTATGTACACCCCTAGCTTCCGTAATCCCAGTTCTTGTTTTTGCACTAAATTTCTCTCTTTTCTTTTCACAAAAACTTCTTCTCTTTTGATCTTCAAGAAATCCTTGAAGATCGACCTGAATTCTGGTGAAATTCAGGATTTCTGTTGAAAACAATTCATCAGTTGAACACAATTGTCTTTCATTCTCTGAAATGGAAACTGCAAACACATCTGATAGTGTTGCAGGGGTTTCACAGGCTACAAAGGATTTACACTGTGTAGGTTCCTTTTATCCTAACTTTTGTAATTTTCAGGATCTCTCAAATGAGAAAATGAAGGTGGTTGGTAAAGAATATCAAGAATTTTACTACTTGCTCAATCAACCTGCTGGACAACTAAAAGTTATTACTCCATCTGCTCAAGAAATACTGTCTCTTAGTACAAATGATATCTCTCTTTGGCATAAAAGATTAGGCCATGTTTCTAGAACATCCTTAAACAAAATGCTACCTGCAACTAGTGAGACTGTAGTAGACGTTGTCAAAAAGTGTGATGTTAGTCCATGTGCTAAGCAATGTAGATTACCTTCTTCTAGTAGCACTACTAAATCTACTGATAGTTTTGATCTAATTCACATGAATGTATGGGGGCCTTACAAGGTTCCTACTTTTGATGGAAATGAATACTTTTTGACTATAGTAGATGACTATACAAGAATGACTTGGATTTATCTGCTAAAGTTAAAGCCTGATGCATGTGTAGTTATTCTTTTGTTCTTACAGTTTGTAAAGACACAGTTCAATAAAATAGTAAAAATGATAAGGACAAATAATGGCACTGAATTTGTGAATGAATCCTACTCCACTTTATTTAATAATCTAGGTATCATACATCAGAGATCTTGTCCTTATTCATCTCAACAAAATGACATAGCTGAAAGAAAGCATAAGCATATTCTAGAGGTAACTGGAGCTATTAGACTAGAAGCTAATATTTCACTTAAGTTATGGGGATATTGTGTAAAGGCTTTTGTATATTTGATCAATAGAACTTATTCCTCGGTCCTTAATATGTCTCCTTATGAGATGTTATATGGTAGAAAACCATCTTTGAATCATCTCAGGGTGTTTGGATGCTTATGTCATGCCAAAAATTTATCAGAATCTGATAAAATACAGTCTAGAACAAAAAGTGTTGTGTTAATGGGATACTCAAAAACTCAAAAGGGATACATTTTATATGATCTAGCTGAAAAGATTAATTTTTGTCAACAAAGACATTATATTTAAAGACTGGCCGTCGGACCGGTATGTTCCGGTTCATTTTGGTACCGGTACCAGTTTGTATCGTTCCAATAGAAACCGGTTCGGAACGGTATGGCACCTACCGGTATCCGGTTCAGACCGAAACTACGGTTTCATATCAGGAAATCGATACCGGTCCATACCGATTCATTTCGATTTCGGTCTAACATATAACAGTAACTAGCCGTTGGGGACCGTTTTCATCAGCTAGTGGGGGCCCCAACGGCTAGTTTGACCCCCCCGCTCCCCAACACCCCCTCCCTTTCCAAAATCTTATAAATATCCCTTCCTCATTTAAATTTTTATTCACAATTTTAATTTTTCAACTCTCATCCTCTCTCAATTTTCTACTTTCAAGTCTCAATATCTATAAATTCTATAATTATTATTATTATTTTGCAATTGAAGTATAATTTGGTGACTTTTGGAGGAACAATCTTTTTCAAGTTTCAAATTTCAGTTATAATCGTATGCTTTTACGGCAGGCGTTTGGTACATTCGTTCCACTCTCTGGTCTTTAAATTTATTTTTTGTATTTATTAGTTGTGTTTTATTTGTTTTAATTTGCTACTTTCATATTTTATTTCATTATATTATGGATTCCTCTCAAAAAAATTATGATAAAAAAAGTATTGCACAAAAAGCAAGAGGTTTTATGAAATTTGGTAAAAAATAAATAAATCAAGGTTCTTCTAGCTCCTCTCACTTGCCTCAAGTTAGATTTAATACGGATGATTTTACGCATGTTAATGAAGCTGATTTTGCCCATCCCTCTATCATAGAAATTAATACCACTACCCCTATTCCCCATGAAGTTTTCAAAAGATTGTATAATGATTTTGAATATGAATTAGATGAAGAAGTAAAATTACATGTGGATGATGGTTTAGATGATACACCGACTAGTCCCACTCCCGCCCATGCTAGTGTCAAAGCTCCAACTCAAGATAATCTTCCGGCTGGAGCTAGTCGTCCCCTATTTGTCCGATTAGGGGTAAGACCACGACACAACGTACTTAAAATTAGATGTGTGAAAATTTTGTTATTTGAATGATTAAAAAACTGTTACTATGTGTGGTATTTGTAAACAACAGTGGAACTATGTATCTAGTGGGTCTGGAGGTTCAACTGAGGGGTTAAAAACCCATTTGATTAAGAAACATCCAAGAGAATGGAATGCATTTATGACTTCCCGTCAAACTGCCGGTTCTAGCACTGGACCCTCTGTTGCCGGGTCAAACATGGTTCAAACTGAACTAAACCCTTCAAACTCAACCGATCCTATTACACAACGACCCTATAATAGGGATCGTGATCGTGAAAAATTTACAAAAATGATTGTTGTCTGTGGTTTGCCTTTTAATTTTGGAGAAAATGAAGGTTTTATAATATATATTTGGGATACATATAATTCCAGTTTTGTAGGTTTTTCAAGAAGTATGGTAAAAAGAGATATTTTTGAATTTCAAGAAAAACAAATGGAATTTCTTCGTAGCTATTTTTACATGATGGATTGTAGGGCTGCTATTACCACTGATATGGGTCGCAGTCCTAACGGTAACGATTATTTAACTGTTACGACATTGGGTTGATTATAATTGGAATTTGCAAAAAAAAATTATTGCTTATAAAATTTGTGAACATAAAAGACCGGTGTTTATATTGTTTCTACTGTAGCTCAAATTTTAGAATTTTATTTTCTTTATGATAAAGTGATTAGCATCACTTTAGATAATGCTTCTGCTAATTTAAATGTTATTTCTCATCTAGAAACTAGAATTTATTCAATTAGTAAATATGTTTTTCATGTTAAATGTACTGCACATATATTAAATTTAGTTGTGAAGGATGGTATTCAATTATTTGATAATACTTGTGATAAAGTTGAAAATAGTGTGTTTTGGATTTTTCATATGCATAATAGTAGTAGAATTAGACAATATAAAGAATTTTGTCGTGGGTGTCAACTTCCATATAAAAAAATTTCAAAACATGTTAAAACTAGATGGAATTCTTTTTATGAAATGATTGAAGATGCTTATACATATAGACAGCTTATTACTATGATGTTTAATTCTCACAACGCTTATCCTAGTCATCAACTCAATGAAAATAATTGGGATCAAATAGAAGCACTTAAAGGTTTTTTGAAATCATTTTATGATGCTACAAAAGTTTTTTCTGGATTGTATTATCCCACTATTTCTGAAATTTTAATACATATATGGTCTATTTCATCCCTTTTTGCAGAGTATAAAGATAATGAATTTTTTAAGAATGCTATTATAGCTATGGTTGAAATTTTTTAAATTTTTTTTCCTATCCCCCAAATTTATTTAATTGCAATTCTTTTTAACCCGGAATATAAAGAACATGGTGCAAAAGCTTTGGTTAAAGGAATTTATCAAAATTTAAATATTCAACCGCATGAAAGTCCCGATTTGATAACTTGTCAAAACAGCATTCACACTTGTGCTAAGGAATTGTATGACAAATATTGCACATTCGATAATGTTGAAGTTCCTCAAACTTCTATGCCTCGACTAGATGCCCATGGTAGAGCACAATCATCACTTGGTCTTCATTCTTCTCATAAATGTGAATTTGTTAAATATCTTAACCATGGTTCTGATACTATTACAAATCAAGAAGGCGTACCGCAGCTATTGAATTGGTGGAGGGCTCGTGGTCATCAATATCCAAAACTTAGCAAGATGGTGAAGGACGTGATAGCTATTCAAGGATCATCCGTAGCTTTGGAGCAAGCTTTCAGTGCGACAAGATTTCAAATCGACGATCATAGATATTCATTATCAGAAGACAGTTTGGAGGTATCGGTGACTTTTAGTGATTGGATCAACGCCGAGCGAAGAAATAAAAGAGTTCCAAAGTTAATTAAATTACAAGAAGATTACTTAGATGCAGTCATTGGATGTAATAGTGACGATGACATTGAAATTGAAGATCGTTAACAAGTTTTACCAAGACCGGAGGTTACTGCTCAAAATTTACAAGAGTTAGAACAAAACTTTATAAGATTATACAACTATTAGTTTACATTCGAGGCTTAGTTGAAACAGAATACTTCCTAGAAGGTGGCTGCGTAAATTAGGCGCTCTACTAATAGTTGTAAATTGTAATACAAATTTGAAATTTTGAATAAATTGGATTGATTTTTAATTTTATTATACTTTTACTTAATGCATTTCTTTTTTGTTTAGTTTGAGTGTTTAAATTAGCAACTTATAAACTTAAAAAAAAAAATTAAACTTACAAACTTATAACATATAAATTGAAAAACTAGAAAAACAAAAAAAATTGACAAACTAATAAACTTCAAATATATAAACTTCAAAAAATATAAACTTAAAAACTTATATAACTCATAAATTGAAAAACTTAGAAAAAAAACTTTAACAAAGTTATATACTTTAATATATACTTCAAAATTCAAATATATAAACATTTATTCTTTAACTAAAATGTAAAAATTTATTTATTTATTCAAAATATAAAAAGTTATTTTTAAAAAAAATTAAAATTAAAATTGCTCGTACCGGTTATTCCATTCCGGTCTAGTCCGGTCCATACCGGTAGTATACCGAACCGCGATTTCATACTGATTATTCCAAACCGATACAACCCGATATCGGTTCCGTCCCGATCCGGTTCATACCAGTTCGGTTCGGTACCGGTCCATTCCGGTCCAGCCATTCCATTCCAGCAGAATGCCCAGTCTTACAATCAGCTCATCATCCCACTGCAGCACCTCCCTCCACCAGTATCAAATCACTTGTTATTCCAATAAGAAGATCAACAAGAGGAATACAACCACCTATATGGCTCAAATACTTTGTTTCTCTGAGTCAACATCAGGACAACATTCTCTATTCCTTAGACAACTATATCTCTTATGATCATATTTCCTCTTACTATAGTGCATTTCTCAAAGCTTTTTCCTCTATTACTAAGCCATCAACTTATGCTGAAAAAGCAAAGGATCAAGGCTAGATAGATGCAATGCAAGCTGAGATCAAAGCCTTACAAGATAACCACACTTAGAATGTAGTATAGCTGTCAAAAAGGAAGAGCACTATTGGATGCAAATGAATATATAAGGTGAAATTATATAAAGCTAATGGTGAAGTAGAAAGACTTAAAGCAAGGTTGGTTGCCAAAGCCTATAGTAAAAGGAAGGTATAGACTACAAAGAGACCTTCTCACCTGCGGTTAAGATGATTACTGTCAGGTCTGTGTTATAAGTTGCAGCTGCTAAAGAATGGCATGTACATCAGATGGATGTGTACAATGCTTCTTGCAGGGTGATCTAACTGATGAAATCTACATAGATATGCCTTAAGATTTTGTGAATCAGAGAGAGAATAAAGTATGTAGACTCACAAAATTACTCTATGGACTTAAACAAACACCAAGACAATGGAATGCTAAGATTACAGAAGCACTCCTAAAGTTTCAATTTCAACAAAGCAAATATAATCACTCCTTGTTCATCAGGAAAATAGACCAAGAGATTACTATAGTACTCATCTATGTGGATGATATGTTGATAACAGGTGATAAGTTAGAACTAATTGAGGATACTAAAAGAACTCTGTGATAGGCTTTCAAAATGAAGGACTTGGGAGAACTCAAATACTTTCTAGGTATTGAGTTTGAAAGATCAAAACAAAGGATCTTAATTCATCAAACAAAGTATGCACTGGAATTAATTTCAGAACTTGGATTAGCAGGTGTTAAACATGCAGGAACTCCTATAGATAATAGTTTAAAACTGACCACTTGGGAGTATGATGAGCATGTGGTGGAAAGTTACTTAAGAATGATGAGGTCAAGGGTCATAGCAGAGGCTCATTGGTAAATTTCTATACCTCACAGTCACAAAACCTGATATAACATATGGTGTTCAAACTCTTTGCCTGTAATGTCTCCTTTCATTTGCTTGCCTACTTTCAGCTCATAATGCAAGCCAGTATCTTCAGCAACCTAAAAGATCTCACATGGAAGTTGCTCAAAGGATAGTCAGGTATATAAAAAATCAACCTGGTCAAGGATTTCTATTATCTAATACAGGTCAAACACTATAACTGCCTATTGTGATGCTGATTGGGCAGCTTGTCCACAAACAAGAAAGTCAGTCACTAGTTTCCTTATCAAGGTTGGAGATTCTGTGGTTTCTTGGAAGTCAAAAAAACAAATCGCAGTCTCAAGAAGCTCTGCAAAGTCTGAATACAAAAGCTTAGCCTCAACAGTTGCAGAACTAGTGTAGTTACTTGGCATGCTTAAGGAGATTGGTCTTGAATTTAAACACTTAGCAACTATCTATTGTAACCGCAAAGCAGTTCTACAAATTGCTGCTAATCCTGTGTTCCATGAGAGGACTAAACACGTAGAGATAGACTGTCATTTCGTAAGAGAAAAACTACAGCAAAGCTTAGTCAAAACTGAGTATATCAACACTAAGGAACAACCTGCTGATATTCTAATTAAGGGACTAAACAAGGATTAGCATCTTCATTTAAGTTCCAAGCTTGGAATGTTCAACATTTTCACATCTCCTTGCTTGAGGGGGAGTATTGAGAAGAATGTACAAGATCAAGCTAATGTAGCAAGCTAAGAAGAGAAGCTGCCTAAGAAGATTCTAGAAGAAGTTAGTTATAACTAACTTATGGACTAATTAGTTATATGGTAGTTAGAAGAGGAGCCTACATCTCTTACTGTATATATGCATTCATGTACATTACACAAGTAAGTCGATTGAATAATACTCAATGATTACATTCTTCCTCTCTTCTCTCTTTCTTCTTCTCTGATTATCATTCTTCTCAGTTTTTTCAGTTTCTGTTCTTTATGATCTTCAAGATCATCAATGTCAATCACTCGATTCTACATATTTCAATTTCCTTCAACAAAGAAAGTGACCTTATGAGGTAATAACTATTTAGTTGAGTGACCATACGAGAAATTAACTCGATAAACTCTGACATAGATGAAGTTATATTTAGGGAGCATCGAATTGCAGACTAACGATTGCGAACTTTCCCTTTCAATGTTGTTTGTCAAAATTCTATTCCCATTCCTATCTCTGATCTCTTTTAAAGTTGGTAATTTAATTTTATTAATCCTCTATATAGATTAATAAATATTAGCTTATGAAGTTCTTGTTAACATCAACATCAAGGCTTTTAGTTTGGTGTAATCGGCGAAAGTATATATCCTACACAATAGGCCTGATTTCGTTTGCCCCTTCCTTATTCCCTATGCAGTAGAAATTATCTTAAAAAGAAAAAAGAAAGAATCGTTCTAGTTCAAATCATCAATATTTTAAAAATTCCACTTTATATTTATTTTTCGACAAACTTTAAGACTTGCTCGTAAAATAAGTTGGGACAGTGATGTGGAATGTCAATAGAGCCGTTTAAAATCAAATCGAAAATGATAACCTCAACTGAAAAAATGCTATTGATTTATCGGTAAGGAATCATTTTATTTAGCGGTTTCAATAATGATTAAGGTTTTCTTTTTAATCAAGTTATCAGTTCTATAATGATTTGGAGTTTTTTTCTTAATGGGTTAAGAAATAACCCAATAATATATTAATAAATTATAATTATACCCTTCGACATATAAAGTCCTTCACCTAGGTTTTAGTTTCATATTTTATTTCTCATTGTCTCAAGCTCTTAATTGTTCTTTAAGGTGTTGGTGTTTGCTTTAAAGCAAGAGGCAATCTACCTATTACTCATGTGCATAGTTTTTTTAATTTGTCTAAGTGATTTTCATTGAAGAAAAATTTCTGTGTGAAATCTTAATGGTTAAACCGATTGTAACGATCCGTAACAAATAAGCCGATATTTTAACAGTTTTATTAAGGCTTAGTATGTTTATTAATCGATAACTGAGAAATCGAATAAATAAACTTCAAAATTGAACTGACCAATATGCAGTCCTGGTGTCATGTAGTGTCTACTTAGTCAAACCTAAGTGTCATACGAAATTAGGTGTCTATCGTGGATAGCTCTTATGAAGAAGGGATATATTTAAACCACTTGTGTAGCATTTTAGATATTTTTGTATTGATAATATAATGAAGGATAAATTGATCCTTTTGACGTAATAGAAAGACAAATTTGATCCTTAGGACTTGGGTTGGAACTTACTGAGCGATTTTATGTCAATAGTTTATCGAATGGGTTTGGATTAGATTTAAATTTTTAAAAAATAATAATATTTGTTTTTTCTAAAAAAAAATGAATCGAATAAAATATCAAATCGATATCTTTTACATCCATTATCAACTTTACTCACTTTATTAAAGCTCATAAATAATAATAAAAATTCTCCATTAATCTAAGAAAATTAGAGTCATCACACTAAAAGATCATTATTGAATTATAAATTGAAAAATAATGACAAACTCTTTTCTATTTGTATAAAAAAAAGTATAAAAGATCATTATCTATATATATATAAAAGCAAAAGTAAAAGCACCAGAAGAAGTCAAGTGGCAAGTTATTGAGAAGCCACACGGAAGTTTTAGGACAAAGCTTAATAGTGTTGTAATAAAATTTTTGAATTAAAGGATATTAAATATTTGAATTCGAAAATAATAATGCTTTAGAAGAAAAAAAAAGATTTTCATTAACTTAAACCTAGGAACCACAGTTGAAGAGTCCTAAATAAACTCTAACTATTTCATAATAATAATAATAATATATTAATAAATAATAGTGGACGTAATAATATTACGTTTAGGATGGTATATTTAACGAAAATTTTCTTTTTTTTAATCTGAATAGTAAACACATTATCATAAACTTATCCCTCTCGATATTATAAAATAGATTTAAATATTAAATAAAATATAATAATATTAATAATAATAGCAATAACCAATACTAAATGTAGTAGTAGTAGGAGACACGTAGTAGTAGTACTTTTTTAATTTAGAAAATAAAAAGGTTGTGGTAGTAGTACTACTACTACTAATAATAATAATAGGTTATTGAAGAGAAAATGTTATTATTATTATGATAATAATTTTTAAAAAATTATTTGAATGTGAAAATATTAGGGTTTTAGAAGAGAAAAAACATATTTTCATTAGCTTAAAATTAGGAAATCGTGATTGGAGAGTAGTAAATAAACTTTAACTATTCATAAATTTATCCTTTTTAAATGTTATAAAATATATTTATATATTAAACATATAATAATAATAATAATTTAAAAATTATTATTATTATTATCTCATTGATTTTAAATATTTATCTCAATTCAAATATATAGATAAGATAAATATATATTACATTTGAGAAAAGTAGGGATAAGAAGGAATAATAAACTAATTTTCTTTTAACAAATTAATAGGATAGTATTTGAATTTGAATTTAAATGAAATTTGAATTGGAATGGGATTCTAGCTTATTAGGCTCTCTTATATATACTCTTACATCATTAGCTTTATTCATGAATTTATTTACTGCATTCTTTAATTCTTCATTTTTTAAAAACTATTTTTGATTTAACATTTTTGTTTTTTATATGCAGGAAGAATAGGTTATTTTCATCTTCATCTTCCTCCATTAATATTCAAGATCCACCAATTAAATCAATCTGGCTTTCCTTAAATTGGTAAAAGTCAACCTTTTGCTATTTTGAACAATGTATATGCATGCATTACATGATTGTTCATGGTTTTATCACAAATATATAATATTTTATATAATAGTTGTATGTCGTACTTTTCATTTATTTATACATTCTAGATTCATGGATCTTGATTATTTTAAGTTATAAAACAAACATGTTTTTGGTTCTACAAAATAGTACTTTTGATATTTTATTTTTGTTTGATAAATATTATTGTTACAAAAGTACTACCATTTATATATAATATTTTCTACTTACGCAAAAAAAAAAGCTCAAGATTTTGTGTACCATCATTCTTATCTTTAATCACTGGGTTTTTTCAGTGGTTTTATAGGCGTGTTCAGTATGGAGGAATATAATTTTCATGGATTTTTTTTTTTTTAAGAAAACAAACTGTTTCTTACTTCTTTTTTTTATGTTTGCTACGCAAATAAAACATATTTTCCTAAAAACATTTGTTTATTGTTAATACTAAGCAATAAAAATGAATAGGAGCAGAGTGATATGAATATGGCCGGCGTGATCTGGGGGTAGAGGTGGTGGTGAATGTAGGTGGGAGTTGGGGTGAGGTTAGGAAAAAAGATTCTTAAAAAATATAAATTAAAGAATTTAAAATTTTTTTGGGTTAGAAAAAGATTTTAAAAAAAGTTTTCTAAAAATAAAAATAAAATAAATTTTTTTTTTTGGGGAGGGGGGTTTCGTGGTGGGGTGGGTGGTGTAAAGAAAAAAATTTATTTTAAAATAAAATAAAATAAAATAATTTTTATCTGTTGGGGGGAGCCGGGAGGGCGAGTTTGGGGGTAGGGATTAAAATTTAATTAAAAGATATAATAATAAGTATAAATAAAATACTTGAAAATATTAATGATAAAATCAAACAATGAAAAAATTATGAACAATTGAACTTTGTTTGAAAATTTTAAAAAATAATTAATTGCACGTGCTTTCTTTATTGAATTAAGAGTGGTGAAATTTAAATTTTGGAATTAGAGGTTTTGTAATGACACAATTAATTACTTTTAGTGTTTTTGAAATGAAATTGAAAGATAAACTTTTTTATGAAAAAGTATAGTTAGTTGTTGAAGTTGAATTAATAGACAAAAAAATTGAAATTTGAAATGAAAACAGGAAATGTAACTACATGTCTTAATTTATTTAATATTTCAAAATTTATTATTTTTAAAATCGAAAGGGTGGAGATGGGTGGGGGTAGATTTGTTTTTTTAATTATTTTTTTTATTAAGAAATAACATGATACTTAATTTTTTTTTTTTAAAGTAATAGAATTTAACATGCTGGAACGAGACATGCCAATATAAAATAATTTAAAATAATATTTTAATACTATCCGTGCATCGCACGGGTACATATACTAGTATTTCTTAAAAATCAAACCAAATAAATAAATATAATTATTTAATTTAATTTAATTTTAATAATTAAAAGTAATTAAATTAATTTAATTTTGGCTTAGCCCAAAACCAATCCAAACCAAGCATGAACAATCCAACACTTTCCATTGAACTCTCTTATCTTTCATTCACAACTCACAAGTACACTGACCTTTGGAGAAGTTGGGAGAAGCTCAAGAAATACAAACCTGACCAAGAAAATTCTTTACTTGTGCGGGTTAAAGTCTCAATCTTTTCCTCTTTGAACTATGTTTTTGATGCTATGATAGCTATAACTTTGCTGTGCATTTGCTTCTTGTTTTTTTTTTTTTGTTTTTTTTTAAGATTTAAATTAGGATTAAAGTTAATCCCTTTTCTTTTTTTCCCCTCTCAATCACAAACTTGATGATATGCAGTTTGGTAAATAAAAAAGAAAATGTTTTCCCAATTGAATTTGGTGGTAGTCCAATATGTCCAATTTGAATTGAAGGGCTGATTCTTGTATTTTATAGGGAGTGGCTATTCTGGTTTATACATACCATACTTCCATTACTCTTCACTTCTTTTTAAAAACAAATAAAAATGAAGTAGGTGTCTTTTCTCCAAACGGTAACTATGGGAACAGAGAGGAAACTAGAAATTTCGTCAAGGATGTTCAAGGTTTAATATGTATATATGAAAGTGACCACCCGCTGGTCTATGTAGCTCCGCCACTGTGGGAACAAAGTTTAAGTTAAGATAGTCAAAGAATGACTAGTTAATTTATTGTTTTCACCGAAAATATAGGCTGAGTAATTGGTGACCTGGAAATGGATGAGAGCAATAGCCTTGTATTTGTTTATTTAGTAATAGAGTAGTAAATTAGTGGATTTTCTCAGATGTTAGGGCTTAGGAACAGGGATCCTAACTGCTATGCACTTTATTGTTGTACCCTCAATAAGATTGATTATTAGCATTTTAAATAGGGATTTTCTCCCTCTTTGGGGACTGCAGAAACTTGTTGAGGAATGGTTGATTATCAAGTACGCGAATTAACTATCGTTTTCTATAGTTTCTGATGCACAACAAAAGTTGCTTAATGTTATATAATAGGTGTAGTTAAATTAACTCAGTAGAAGTTCATGTGGGAAGGGTTGGCGAGTAAATGCTAGGTATAAGTGTTGTATGAGGCTGAGTGGTGCATCAGGATATGCCCTTGGGCTACCTCTAGTGCTTCAAGTGGCCAGGAACATATACGTGCTAGAAGGACCTGCGATATGAAAACAAGTTAGCTTAAACAGATTCAGATACTAACAAACTGATCCGATTTTATTTCCTTGTCTACAATGTGGAATCCAGTTTGTTTGAAAATAGATGAAAAGATTCTTTTTTTTTTAGAATTGGTAACTTGTATTCTTCAGCATTTAAGGATATGCTGGAGGCCTTTCAAGCAAAAAAAAAAAAAACAGGGAAAAAAGAGCAATAAAAATACTTACAGGGCTCCTAGGAATTCTATAAATTGATCAGAGTCCTCTAGTCCTAACTGTTTACACCAAGAAAACAAAGATACAATGCAATTCCATTTGATCTTATGAATGGAATTAGACCTATCTTCAAAATTTCTGCTATTTCTTTCCTTCCGCACTGTCCACCAGATGCAATGTGGAATTAGGTTCCACCAAATCTTCTGTGTCTATCTCCCTCCTCTTTTGATCCAGCAACTCAGTAAATCTGTTGTGCGCTCAAGCATAGTTCATTTCACTTCTGAGATGTTTAAAAACATGGAACAAATTTGGGTTGTGAAGGGGCAGTGTAGAAACAAATGACTGTTAGTCTCACCCGTCTTCCCACAAAGAGAACACCAGGGGAGTATTATCTTTCCTTTCCTCCTCAGAACTTCATGTGTTAGGTATGCATTCCTAACAACCAACCAAATAAAACATTTGACTTTAGTTGGTGCTAAATTCCTCCAAACTTTCTTCCACATTTTCTTATTACTGCTACCTAGTTCATTAACCTCCCTCCTATAAGCCTTGCCAACTGAGAAAATCCCATCCTTGCTATGGACCCATCTTACTGTATCAGGTCTATTGTTGGTGCCTGCAAAGCTCCCCAGTTCCTCCAATAGTTTGGCAGTTCTCTCTATTTCCCAGTCATTAAGATGCCTTCTGAAAGAGAGGTCCCATCCCTGCTCTGTCCAGCATTCTCTAATCTTGGCCTCAGGATTAGTACAGAGGCTGAACAGGTTAGGAAACAGGTCCTTCACGGTAGACCGTTTGAGCTAGACATCCAGCCAGAACCTAGTTTTCCTACCATCTCCCACCCTAATTTGCGGACCTGACTCCAATTTTGGCCACAAGTTTCTTATTTTTCTCCACACCAAAAGATTCTTAAGATACCTGCTTTAATACCTAGGAGTTGTAAGATAGGTTCTTAAAGGCTGGTAACATGAAAATCCTTAGCACAAGACTTCTATACGACGTTCTATTTTGCCATAGAAATGTATTCGTTCAAGAAGTGCTCCAAAAAAGATAAAGTGACAAACGTATAAAAGAAGTTGATTCATCATCTATAACATGTATCCATCTGGGGGTTGGGTAATACTTATGATACTATGCAATTTGTTCGACCTGATGTCCATACAATATGCATGGGATTGGCCGCTTCAATGGGATCTTTTATCCTCGCCAAAGGAGAAGCAACTCCTCAAAATCTCACTCAAAAGGTGCTGAGTTGGTATCCCATTCTAACTAAGGATTCTTGGTGTTCTAGAAGATCCAACTACATGAGAACTAGGAATGGAGGGCTTTTCGAGAGACATGTCGCATATCATGATGGACAGACTAGTGAAAGACTAAGAATGCAATATGTTCTTTTCTGATGTTGAGAAAAAACTTAATTGCTGATAAAAATGAAGTTCCGGAGAAAAAACTTAATTGCTGATAAAAATGAAGTTCCCCATTTCTGATACAGTTGAGATCATCTCAATTTGAAAATCTGGTGCATTGTGCAATTGCACTTTTTTTCCCTTTGGTATTATTGGTTTTCTTAGAGATGCTATTTGCATTTTCAATTGCGCTTGTTGAGGAAATGAGGTTTACCGTTCCTCATGTTAACACCTGAGGAATGACAGGATTCAAAGAAAATGCATAATCATTCAAAGCCTCATTCTAGAACTATGTTTTCTTCTATGTGACCTTGAAATCAGTTGTTATTTGTCCTGCATAAGGTACCAGTTGCTGGTGGGAGGTGGCAAGTATCCTGTGGAACTAGTCGAGGTGCGCACAAGCTGACATGGACACCACAATTATCAAAAATAAAAAAGAAAGTGAGAAAAAAATAGAAGAGCTGTTGTCCTTGTATTTCAACAGAACCATTATGAACTTGAAATTTGGAAAATGGGATAATTTCATTTCATAACTATGTTTTCTCTCCATTATCTTGTTTAGCTATTACCCAGAGTTTCTCTTATGT
Organism: Capsicum rhomboideum; assembly: GCA_031232105.1. Taxonomy (NCBI): domain Eukaryota; kingdom Viridiplantae; phylum Streptophyta; class Magnoliopsida; order Solanales; family Solanaceae; genus Capsicum; species Capsicum rhomboideum. Next base: position 14,280,319 of record CP124715.1, on the reverse strand, counting down.
TAAGTTACAATGTTTTTAATCAGTTCAATGGAATTACAACACAGCCTAAGGCTGCAGCTTTTGGCCCCACCTTTAGAAGAAAAATGCCTGAGAAGCTTCCCTGCAGTGTGCCGAATTGTTCCTCAAAGGAGAAACAAACTGAAAAGTTATATTGTCTCTTCCTTGAAATTGAATAATTTTGGTCCGTCAGCCCCAAAATTTTGGAGTTCCCAATTGCTGGTATGCACATTCCTCAACTTCTATTCTTATGGTTTGAATGTCATCATTGCCGTTAATCTGTATTACATAATTCATATTCTTCAAGATTCCTGCTTATGACAATGGACTATTGAAACAGGTTCATGGGCTCAGACAAAAGGGATCAAAAGCTTCGAAGCTAGAAGAGTTGCTCAAATTTGGCAATGGAGAGGAAGATGAAGGAGATGAATCTGAATCTGATTCTGATGGAGATCATAAGCAGGATGATTACTTTCATATGGATGAGGATGAAAGGCGGGAATGGAGGAGGAAGATAAGAGATGTCATAAAAATGTCTCCTGATGTTGAGGAAGAGGTAGATCTTGTTGAGAGAAGAAAAAAGATGCAAAAGCTTTTGGCTGATTACCCTCTTGTTGTTGAAGAGGAGGACCCTGATTGGCCAGAAGATGCTGATGGGCGGGGTTTTAACTTGGATCAATTCTTCAATAAGATCACTATCAAGAATGTTAAGAAAGATGATGGTGACGATGAAAATGATGACAGTGACAATGAATTGGTATGGCAAGATGATGACTATATTCGTCCAGTTAAGGACTTAACCACTGCAGAGTGGGAGGAGACTGTCTTTAAGGACATCAGTCCTCTTATTGTTCTTGTTCATAATCGCTACAAAAGGTGAGCTCGCCACCCCTTTACATTTCTCATTGTCGATATAGCCTTTGACTTAGATATGAAATGCAGTTCTATCAGTTGTTAGTTAGGGGCACTTACTCTCGCTGTTATTTCTGTCATGCTTCTGCTTTGTATCTTGTTCATGTGCGTGAAAGTTAGCATCTACTTGCTTCTTTGAGAGTCTAGGGTTATGTGCTGTCTGCATTTATGTCTCTTGCTTCTATTAGACAATCAAATTCTTATACTAATTGGCAGCTTGCATATGCCCATCATTCACTAGGATTCTTTACTCGTCACAATACTAATATCTATGCTTTGGAAGTCTCTCCACTGATTCACAATTAGGCCAGGAAAAAGGTCATATCTGCATTAAACTAAAATTAATTGGTGAGTTTCATTAAATTAGAGTGCTCAAATAGTCCTTATCAGCTTGGTGAAGAATGACACTAAGCTCACTAAATTTTTTGCTTTCGCTCTGATGATAGCTTCATAATGTCAATTCTTTTGATGAAGTGACCTGGTAAACTTATATTATAAGAGTTTCTCCTCAAAATATTGAAAGACTTGGGATTCTAGATTATAACATTTCTAGAAGGGAGCAGCATAACTTGATTCACCAAACACCATATATTTTTCATGATGGCAATCTCGTTCCTGTATATTCCCTTCTGCTCTTCCTTGAGAACTGAGATCATCATCATACAACTCTTTTTCCTGTTCATCTGACAAAAACAACTCCTTTTCCCCTCTTTGAATGGATTTTCCTATCTTGAAATTGGTTACTGGCTGAGCCTTAATAAACAAAGGCCTAAAGTAAGTTTTCGAGAAAGACACGTGCACGAAGAGCTGCAGTTTTTCATCTAGACACTTGTGATGAAGGAGGAAATCTGAATGTAGAGTTTGATTGCCATTTGTTTCTTGAGCAAGTGTTTAAGTGAACATTATCTTATGAAAGCTGTGTGTTACATGCAGGCCTAAGGAAAATGAAATGGTTCGGGATGAATTGGAGAAGGCTATCCACATCATCTGGAATTGCAGGTTACCATCGCCAAGGGTTAGTTAAAACCATTCAACTTTAACCAATATATTCCAAACACACTATTGATAGTTTTTACCCCTCTAGTCTGTAGCAATTGATGCTGTTGTTGAAGTTGACTTGGTGTCTGCTTTGAAAGTCTCTGTTTTTCCCGAGCTCATCTTCACTAAAGCTGGGAAAATCTTGTACCGTGAAAAAGGTTAAGGTCTATCTCATGGAATAGTGCTTTTGTCTTTTATGGCTCGATCTCAAATCCTCATCCTACATCTAATTTTTGTTTCCTGTTATCCTTGAGTAGTGAGCCGAACAGCAGATGAGTTATCCAAAATGATGGCATTCTTCTATTATGGAGCTGCCAAACCACCTTGTCTCAGTGGCATCGAGAATTCTGAAGAGCTAATACCTACAGTCTGAGCAAGAACTTATCATGGTAGATGAGTCATGAGTCTTCAGATCTATTCAAACAACATTTTAGTAGTTTCATCTTTTTCTGAATTGTCATTACTTTAATACAGATCCTACAGGTGCAGCAACGAGTTCTGGATGCACAATCGGTCACTAAGATGCACACTGCCTTACTGAGCTCTTGGCAGTGTGTTTACTAGGTGAAAAGATGTGCTTCATTTTGATCTCTTCAAGATTTCGATACGTGCATTGCGGTTCCTTCGATCCTTATGCTAGCACAGTGGCCCTATTCAGTTTCAATACAGCAAACTCTTATAATTGCAACTTTGCAAGCAGCTTAAAGGTTGAAAATAGTGTAGTTACTGAAATGACATGCCAATGTATTGTTTCTATAGACTCTAATAGCTAGCTAATGGCATGCCATTTATGTACATTTCTTCAACTTTTCGAGTACATATCTAGCTAGGAAGAAAAAGTTTATTTCTCGACAACAAAAAAAAGGCAACCCGGTGCACTAACGCTCCCGCTATGAGCAGGGTCCGGGGAAGGGCCCGACTACAAGGGTCTATTTCCCTATCCTCTTTCAAAATCGTTTTAGATTTGATTTATTCTCCTTTTGTAATGAGACTTGCCCTTGCCGGACTATATTTTAGACGGTACCCTTTTTTCTTTTTCCCAAAACTTTCATGGAAATGCTAAGTTCTTCGTCGTATATAATTTTTCAGCTAATGAGATTCAATTTGGCTTGCAATCCAGTCAGGTAAATATCAAGATTGATTTGGTAAAATTTTATACGTAGAACGTATTCAACATGATGAGTTCTTTTATATGTGCTATGGATGCCTAATGCCAGTCATATCAATTAGACCACTTCTATATATACAAAGTATATATGTTTTTCCCCACTATATTAAATACACAGACTATTGAGGCAAAAAATAATTCAGACCGACGATTTCTGGCTAAAGGGTACATGGTGGTTATCTTCATCACTTTCATAAAAGTAGTGCTTGTCTGAGATTAATTTGGAAAAAAATATAAAGCATATTCAATGTCCAGACAAGATATTAGACTATGAAATAAACTGTACAGCTAAGATATGTGGTCACTAAATCTATGCCACTATTTTCCATGTGACAGAGAATCAGACTTGTGCATTTCACTGCTCTTACTATTAAATAGATCACCAAGCAGAATGATTTAGAACTTTGAGACAAAAATTGCTAAGAATCAAGAATCTAAGTTTTGCTTCAAATAGTAAGACGTTCGCTTCACTCTTATCAATGAGAAAGACATATAATGTCATCCTCTTCGAGTTGTTATTAAAGATTGTGAATATTTGTTGGACGTGAACAAAGCAAGTATATCACACACTGGAGGGAGGCAAATCAATATTATAAATTTCTGGCGAACAAAGGTCACAAATAATTTAAGCCATGTGAGTAACTTATAAAAGTCTTAAGTTTTATTTAACATTTTTCAATGTACCAAAATAAGTCAAACTTCATTTAATTGGCATATCTCAAAAATACTCATTTTTGTCCTAGTCTAATTGCACCCAAATAGTTACTTTGTTTTCTATGAGAACTCAATAATTCGCCCTATCTCAACCTTAAATAGAGAGACCATATATAGAAGGATAGATATACATGTTTTTATGTTTACTGATATTCAATGATTACGATATAAAGAGGATAAGACGTTCATATCTTTTTCTTTTATTTTTGTCCTTTAAAGTGTTTGGAATATGTTTTGGTAAATCTATTGGCAGAAGGTTAGAAAATTTCCACTTATAGTAGTTGTTTTCCAATGTGGCCCTATACTAGTAAGTAGTTACTTTGCTAAGTAATATTGTTCCTTAGATCCTTTCATTTTGAGATAAAAAGTTGCAATTAAGCACGTCATGGTGAACGCTATATTACACGGTACGCAACAAAATTCGCTTTTCTTTATTTATCTAACTTATATATCTTTACGGCGTACATAAAATGTTAAATAGGGGGTTGAACTGAATTAAATAGACTAAAATAAGCCGAGTTAATAAATCAATTGGGTTAAAATTGATCCAAAAGTAACTTGGTTGAAATGGGTTAGGTCATTGATCCACCCAACTTGAGTCAATTTTCTTGAAGGGTTTTTGAACACTAATTAAAAAGAATGGCTTCCGCTTTTAGTATATGAATTTTAAAGTAATCATCTTACTCAATTTTGTGTGATATCATTTTAAATAAAGAAATAAGATAAATATGAATACTTTTATATACAAGAAAGTGTGCAAATATACCTTGTTCTATTAGAAACAATTTTAAACTACACCACATTATATTTTTCTGCCACTAATATTTATGTTATCATTTATTAACATATCGTCTCATATTAGTCCTTAATTCTGACAATGCTTCAATATGAAATAGCGAGCTATCAGCTCAGTCAAAATGTCAACACAATAAATTTCACAAATCAAAATACTTCAAAAAGACATCTAGATTTACCCATATGCCTTTATTTTTGTTTTGAAATTATCCTTCGTTATATTTCATTCAAAATTTATTTTTTATTTTTTAAGATTTTAGGAAGCATTGAAAACTTACTATGTAATTAAATTGTGGTTATTGTTTGTATTATTTGACATATGTGTTAATCTAGTGTAGTGAAATCCGTACAATATCAAACTTATAAGGTACATGATACAAAAAAAGTAAACGCAGGAAAAAATCAAAGTAAATCTCAAGCACTAAATTCAAATTAAAATAAATTTTAAAAATGAACTAGAACTGGCTAAAAGAGTATAATATACACATGCATACTACTTTGGAAAGTCTTAACCATAAATAGGAATATATAGGATCCTCCAAAATATAATGTTGATATTTAGAGTGTGTTTGGTATGAAGGATCCTCCAGAAAATGAAAAATGTTTTTCAATTTTCTCATGTTTGGTTGGCTTAAATGTTTTGAAAAATGTTTTCCAAATGAACTTATTTTCCCCAAATTTAAGGAAAATGACTTCCCTTCAAAAAGTAAGAAAATCATTTTCCAAAACTCTTTTTCAGCCTCACACCTCAACTTTCCACACTAACCCAAATCTCGGGTATCGATTTCCGACACTAACTCGGGATCCTTATCCCGACCATGACTCCCGATTCTCGACTCGAGACCTGATTCTCGACCACGATCCGAGAACCAACTCCTAATCCCGACACCCGATTCCTGACCTGAAACCCGACTCTCAACCCTAATCTAAGACACAGGACCTGGGATCTGACCTCGATTCGAGACCCAACTCCCAAACCTGACTTGCGTTCGGATGTCTGACCTCGACTCGACCCTGAACTCGATTTGAGAACAACTCCCGACACCAGCTTGGGATCCAACAGCGAGATGGGAATTAGGGTCTGATCTCAACCTGACTCCCAACCTTTGACTCCGACTCTGACTCTGACCTCGACTCGGGACCCGTCTTCCAGCCCCAACCTTGACTCAAGTTTCAATTTAGAAGTCGGGGTTAGATCTCGGGATCGAAGTCTGGAGTCGAGGTCGGGTCCCGAGTTGGAGGTCGAGGTCGGTTATCGGGTCAGTTCTCGAGTCGGGAGTAGGGGTCGGGTCTCGAGTTGGGTTCCGGGGTCAGGTCCCGGGCGAGCTGGGTCTCGGATCGGAAGTCAGGGTCAGGTCTCGAGTCAGGAGTCGGGTTTGAGGGTCGAGGTTGGGTCTTGGGTCAGGTGTCGGGGTCGGATCTCGGGTCGGGTCCCGAGTCGTGTGTCCGGTGTCGGTATCGAAAGTTGAGTCCCAGTTTGGGCGTCGGGTTTTTGTTCCGGGTTAGGAGTCAGGTGTCGAGGTCGGGAATTGAGTTCGGTGCTCGAGTCAGGAATAGAGAGTCGTTGATCGGGTCGGGAGTCGGGGTCGGGTCTTGGGTCGGGTGTCGGGATAAAGTCTCGGGTCGAGTGTCGGGGTCGGGGTTGGGTCTCGGTTCGGGTGTATGGGTCGGATTCTAGATTGGTCGTCGAGGTTGGTTCCGGCCGGATCAGAAACTATTTTTCTAAAAAGTATTTTTTACTCTCTAGCCAAACACTAAAAGATATTTTCTGGAAAATATTTTTTATTCACCAACCAAATACTAGAAAATATTTTCCGGAAGATGTTTTCCACTCACCTACCAAACATGAGAAAATAAATAAGAAACCAACTTGGTTTCCATGAAAACATTTTTCTTCGTACCAAACACACCCTTAATGATGTTGTTTGACACAACTGAGTATCCATTTGCTTCTTCAGTAGTCAAAGTCGTAGCATTAGTGCGCTGCACTCTCAGTCTCAACAATTGAGTTGGTGCACGTGCTATAATGACGTTTTTCTTCGACCAACAACTCGTATTATATACATTGCAACCAAAGCGTTATGTTTGTTCAATTGTTTTATTGTAATAGTAACAAATATAATGCAATATAATTGACCAAGAAAATGATTCAGTCCAGGGCACGTATAACATATTGGGCAAACAACATAAATCTCGACAGTTTGGAGCTTAATTACAAAAAATTCCGATATTTTACATAATTACTGAAAATTTCGATTTTGAGTCTGTCGAGATACATAATTAGCTCTCGATACATCCAACGAAGATACATTTTTTCCTTGTAAAAATACATAATTAGCTCTCGATACATTTATTCCGATTTTGAGTCTGTCGAGATACATAATACATCCAACGAAAATACATTTTTCGTTTGTAAAGATACATACTTAGCTCCCGATACATTTTTTCGATTTTGGGTCTGCCGAGATACATAATTAGCTCCCGATACATTCAACGAAGATACATAATTAGTTGGGGGTTTTGTAATTACTTTGTAAGGGTGGAGATTTGTGTAAATATGGTAAGTTAAGATGTATTTTTATGTTATTTTTCCTAACATTATATTGTTATTTGTGGCTTTGTTATATTGAGCCCAAAATTAAAATGCAAGTACCATGTGAACTTGAGTTATGCCTTATGAAGTTTTCACTTTCATCTCACATTTCGATGTGGGATTAGCCTAAGGTGTGATGTGCACCTCATCTTCAGAAGTCTATTAATTCTGCCTGACCCGTCCTCATCACCCGCCCTCTGTCAGCTGTGTCACAAAATCCCTAATGGTCAAGAATATTCCACATGAGTGAAAGTTCTAATTCGATTACATTAACCAAGATGATACTAAGAGACGGATCTGAGAATTGCAGGAAACTTATTAGCATGAGTTTCATTTATGAATTTTGTGATACCTGCTGAGATTTGAGAGGGGGAGACAATATCCATCGTGCAAAATATTGATAAAGATTTGGTTAGTTACAAAGAGAATTCAACTACTAAAATGAATGGAAGAAATTTTTGTTGAAAGATATATAGGTGTCATGGGGTGGAATCAAACATGGACGAGTATACATTTTCTTCCCCTTATAAATAGTGGACCCTGAGTCACTGAGGAAGCATATATTTGACAAATAAGTGACTTTGAGAGATTGTACACACTAAGGCATTTGAAAAAAGGGTATTTCTCTTTTAAGTACTGTGAAATAGTCTTCGGAGTACAAATTTGTGATACTTTGTTGAAAAGTTTCACATCAAATGAAAAAGATATGAATGGTCTCCTTATACAGATTTTGACAATCACCCCTCGTGAAATAGCTTTTAGGTTTGAGTTAGATCCAAACTCTACTTCTTTAACATGATATAGAGCAACCAGACGTCCGGCCTTAGGCATGAGGTGGGATGTTGAAGAGTCCACATCGGATGAAAAAAGGGATGGGTGATCTCCTTATATGGACTTAAACAATCTTTTTTTCATCAGTTAGCTTTTGGGGTTGAATTAGAGCTAAGTATCAAGTGCACCTTTAGCGATGTGGGACTCCAACACATACCATATTTTTTAACTTTAAGAATTTTTTTCATGTAATGCCAAAATGATAGAAGTTAGTGACAAATTAGTGTATCAAGCATTATGATTTACATTTTTTACCCAAAACAATTTCACCTTTTCTAAAAGGTTATTAAGCAATTTTACGTCTAGCATTCTTCTGTAAAGATAGATATTAAAGGTTCTTTGCCGTACTATATCCACAACAAAGTTAAAGAAAATTTAGTCATTATGTTTATTTGATGTCCAATCTTGAAAGCGAATATGTATGTGAACCACACACTTCCTTGTATAATAAAGGAACCACTTCATAGTGTGGAATTAAAATAAAAGGAGGTTAGGAACATAAAATAATATTGACAAGAAGTATCATCAACAACCTGGAGATTATATTAGGATTAAAAAAAGCTATGGTTTTGAAGAGATATCAACCCTACTTGGCAATGCTCTTTATACAAATATTATATGCAGGCATGGCTTTGTTCTCTAAAGCATCCATCTCCGATGGCATGAACCCCTACGTATTTGTGTTTTATCGACAAGCATTTGCGACCCTCTCATTGGCTCCCTTCGCGATTTTCCTAGAAAGGTCTTCAAATTTCATCTTCTATATGTATATATTAGTTATATATATTTAAGCTAATATGTTTGTTATCTTCTTTGATTCACAGTAGCAAGACAACTTCTCTTTCATTCACCTTACTAGTGAAGATATTCTTTATATCCTTATTTGGGTATGAATCGAAATCGATCCCTTTTCTTCTAGTGTATATATGCATGCATGCATATGGTATGAAGTAAAATATGTAGCATCCACAAAAGCTATGTAAAATTGAGTCAGTTGGTTCAGAATGAACGTACTCTTATTATATATATATATATATATTCTCCTCTGATTGTTCTATAGAAGTTATAATATTTGCACCAACAGTATTAAGACTTTACTATGCATGGTTGTTGGAATTAGACTTTTTTATTGACTAAGTTGTGTTAACGTGTGGAACTAATTTTCAGGATTACTTTGAGCCTGGATCTATGCTATGTTTCAATAAGTTACATATCGGCAACATATGCATCTGCAAGCACTAACACAATCCCTGTTATTACCTTCATCTTGGCCTTATGCTTTAGGTACATACTTCTCTAAATCTTAAGGAAAAAAACGACAACTAATGCTACGAGTACTTGTTAGAATATTTATGGAGCGATCTGAACAGTGAGGTTTTATATGATCGACTTCAATCAAGAGGTTGTGTCATTGTCGTCAAATATTAATTATGTAGTTTGTCTTTTTTTATGAAATTTAAGGATGGAGAGCATTGGTTACAAGCAAAGCCATGGAATAGCTAAGATTATGGGCACAGTAGTGTGTGTTGCTGGGGCTTTAGTATATGCTTTTGTGAATGGACCTCCTTTATATCCAGAAAGCCACAAAAAAGTTCATTATCAAACTTCAGTTGGCACCTCCAAAGGGGAATGGATTAAAGGTTCTCTTATCATACTCTTAGCCAACACAATGTGGTCATTGTGGCTTATTCTCCAGGTCTTTTTCCATGTTTTTTCTTTATTCTGTCCTGAAAAGAATTTTGTACTTTCTTATCTAGAAATAATTTAATCATAAATTTCTCATTTATTTTTAATGAGATCATCTATTCCCCACATTGGAATCCCTCCCCCATTTCCCCTTCTCCTACACTCAATTAGTTTTTTTTTTAATAGTTATTAAAAGTTTCTCATTATGAGTAGAAATGAGAAATTTAAATTAAATTATCATCTTTTTTAAATTGACTAAAAAAGAAATAAGTTCACCTGATCAATTGTAATGGTGAAAGTACTAATTTTATAGGTTACCAATTAATTTACCATAAAAGTTTATTTCTGATTACTTTATAAATAACTTTATTATGTAAATATGGTTTTTACAGAATCAGCACATAAAACTTAAAGCCCCATAAAAAGGGGGGAAAAAATCGCAAGCTAGTTAGAATTAAAATAGATAGCTAGCGTTCATGATGGCCAGCTTGAAACGCATAAGATAGAAAAAGGAAACTAGCTTACGTATTATATACTGTGGCACCTTATGCTAAAATTAAAGGCTCATTTTACATTCATAAAGAAAGATGGACCCCCATTTGAAATAACAAATATTCTTCAATTTATTTTGTTACAGGGTCCAATTATGAAACAATATCCAGCAAAATTGAGACTTACAACTCTTCAATGTCTCTTTAGCTGCATTCAATCAGCAATTTGGGCTATTGTTGTAAAGAGAGACATTGCTGCATGGAAATTAGGTTTCAATTTCAATCTTCTCTCTGTGGCTTATTGTGTAAGAACATTTCATTAATTCCATTATTTTTTTTTTGTTAATTTTATGTTTTCTATTCACTGCTAAAAATAGCGATTTTCCCACCATATTCAATGATAAATTTGTGTTATGAAACATGATTTTCCCACCCATTTCTCACCGAACTAGCTCACTGGGAAGACTGAGAAGCTTCCAAATTTTTACACTGCTATTTTTTCCCCACCGATTCAATCAAAATATCTGTGAAAATAACCGTAAAACAATTTTCAGTGGAAAATTGTAATGGGAAAATAGTTATTTTTTAGTAGTGATCTAAGTTATGCTTAATTTTGTTGAAAATTGGCAGGGTGTGTTGGTCACTGGGCTATCATATTGGCTAAGAGCATGGGTAATAGAGATAAAGGGACCAGTTTTTACAGCTATGTTTACTCCAATATCTCTAATAGCTACTGCCTTCTTTTCATCTATATTTTGGAAGGAGACTCCTCATTTGGGAAGGTTCATATTATTACTTTTTCTTTTCATTCTACTTAAACATAAAAAAAGGTTCACTTAATTCTAAAGTACATTAATTTTGGGTTTTTGATTTTAAGGAATGTTTAAATTATTTTTCAAAGTAAACTTACTAAATTGTTCGAGAAACTTTTATTACAATCAAAAAACTAAAATTAGCTACGAACTTTATCGCTAAATTGCTCTTAGTTAATAAAACTTTTTGATAACTCGTCAATAATCTATCGCTACATAGGATTAGCAATGTTTTTTATTGTTTAGCTAAAGAATTTGTCCGTTATTAATTTCTATTTTCATAGTAGTGTTTTATCAACCAAACATCACTCGAGAAAAGTCTTTAAATTTTTTCTTGTAAAACTTGAAAGAACTCTAGAGTGGTATCTCAGTTTTTGCAAACCGATATTTGGTTAAGAAATGAGAAAAAGGACGACTTTAGTCAAAATATTTTGCATTCACGTAGGACTTGAAAAAATGTTTCATTTCAAGGGGGGTGTAAAAAATAAAAAAAATAAAGACAAACTTTTTCTCCTGCTTTCTTTAGACAAATGTCATCATTAAGTTATAGAAAAATTGAATTCCTCTATTTAAGCCATTATAAGAGAATTCATAATGTTTTACCCTCTGTACTATAAGTAGCACTACTTTAAATCTCCTATACTATAAGTAGCACTACTTTAATTTATCAAGTGAATTAGCTAATCTTTTTTACCTCTGAAAATATTGGCAGTGTTTGTGGAGCAATATTGCTAGTGATGGGACTTTATGGTGTTTTGTGGGGTAAACAAAAGGAAGCAGAAATCCAAAAGACAAGTCAATGCAAAGGAGAAATTACCAGCATATAGCAAAGGGAAATGAATGGATATGCATTATTAAAGATAACAGTAATAATATAATTATAGAAATTAAAGGTCTCTTATGTGTCCTTTTTCTCTGTTTAAATGAGTGGTTGCTGTTTTGGTGAGTAAGTTTTTGTTTGTTTTGAGAGGATTCGTTTTGGTTTAAAATTTTAAAAATATATATTACTCATAGTTTAATACATATATTGTTAGAAGTTTTATTATTAATTAGTGAATGATAGATTAAAATAAGATCCTTCTTTTCAAGATAGATAAATTTATTGATAACACTAAAAAGAAAATTACATTGTCAATACACATAGCTTAAATTATTGGGCGGAATGAAAATTTAAAGTACTTATAACGATTGTCATGATCGAAATTTATCAAAGAGGAATTGGTTCGAATAATACAGCTAATATGCGCCTCTTAATTTCTTCATCTGGTTTGCCATAGCCATCTCCATATTGGTACATGCATTGTGCACCCCTTGCAAAGTTCATTGCAATCCTAACAAAATCTTTGGAGAAAGACGTAGTGGGATTCATTAATACTTCTTGGTTCATTTTCTTCCATGTTTGTCCAATTAAATCCTTCATATAATCTCGAGCGTTTTCTTCAGAATTTCCTGTTTCCGTCATGTAACATTGGATTGATTTTGGAGCATCACCTCTTTTCATTTCATCCTACAAGAATCATGTCACAAATTTCATAAGTAGCTACTAATTTCGTTTCAAAATCATTATAACTAATGCATACGATATTAATGTATATAACTTAAATTCATATAAACATAAAGTCTTTACCGGAGAAGTTCCCAAGTCATCTATGAGACGACCAATGAGAGATGGCCATTGAACTAAAGAAGGGTTTTGCTCAAGAAGCTCCAAGTCATCTTGTTTTATAGGATTCATGGTACAAATGTAGAAAAGCTTTATTACCAAAGGACCACCAATTGAAACCCAACCATGATCCAAAAATTCATTAAAACTTGGAGTGTGTTTATCATAGTACCACTTTGCTTCCACCAAATAAGCTTTACAAAGTTCTATCCACTGAAATATATATGTCAATATAGAAATAATCAATAATCAAAAAACATAAGAAGGAATTTCCTCATAACAGAGGAATTTCAATTTGTTTGGCCTACTTTTCTTTTTAACCGTTTCAAAAAGATTAACCCTTTCTTTTTTTTTTTTTAGAAATTCTTTAGTTTCACATGTCTTTCATTTAAAAAGGCATTTTGATATATTTGGCATATCTTTCATTTAAGACCGTAAGATTTAAAATTTTTTTGCTTTCTTAAACTCCGTATCAAGTCAAAATAGGTCAAACAAATCGAAATGAAGGAAGTATATAGTAAGGGAGGATATTTATTTCCACAGGAAAAAATGCTCATACCGATTTTCTTAGAAAAGGAAGGATATTAATATCCTGTTCTTTGAGAATGTCATAGGTTAACTCGTTTACAGAATTAAAAAGAGCTAAAAAGCACATCTTAATGCTGCTTGGTAGCTGCTCCATTGCATTGACATCCCATCTACAATGAGAGTGATGAAATAATTATTTTCAAACCACATTGAAGGCATAACAGAAAAGTGAGCGTTGCTTTTTTTTGATATTTTGAGTATAATGATTCAATTTACTTTTGTCAATTGATTTTAGATCAAGGCTATTTATTATTCTTTCAAAAGGTGAGGTGAGTATTGTTTTCCTAAAACAGTTAGGAGGGTAAATTGAAATTTACTCTTTACTTTATGCATGTACAAAGTGTAACTCAAAATGATAGAATTTAGATGAACCCATAGCTTATCTATCCTTTTAATATGTCCATGCTTGTAGCTACATGTTCTCTTTTAGCTAAGACCGTATGAGTATAACAAACTATCCTGATGCCAATGAACAGTTATATAATTAAAAATCAACGGATCATATAAAATATATAGTCATTTTTCACTTTAATTATATGACACTAATATTATTTGAAGAGGAAAATTGATAACTTTTTCCTTTCTATAATATTTTCATAAATTATTTTACTAATTATGTGGTAAAGTTTGAGAATTCAAGAAACAAACCTGTCAACCATATCAGTGAATAGTACAAGTTCTTTTAAGGTACCATGAAGTTCGTACATGTCGTCAATGAATGGAATTAATTCACCAAGTTTTGTCACCCATTTTCGACAGAACCAAAACTTTGGTTCAAAAGCAAATCCCACATTCCAGAAAAAAGCTTCCACCAATCTATCCCTTGTAAACCCCAGCATCTCTACCAAATTTAAATTTGTGTGCCACCTGAAAAACAAGATTAAGTGTGAAAATTACAGAGTTACTTGATATCTGTTACTGATGGGAGATGGGAGGTGCCAAATATCCCGTTGATTTAGTCGAGATTCACAGAAGTTGGCCCGAACACCACGGTTATAATAAAAAGGGTGAAAATTACACGTTGAAGGTATCCATCTTCTTTTGAAAAGGGTATTATATTCAAGTTTTTTGTTAAAAATTCACCGTACAAGATGAAGGTTCCTAATTTAAGACATAAAAGGGCAGCCCGATGCATCAAAGCTCCCGCTATGCATGCGTGGCATCCGAGGAAGGGCGGTCTATTGTATGCAGTTTCACCTTACATTTGTAAAAAAAAATAAAAATTGTAATAATGAAGTTTGGTTTTATGTCGTCCACTTTTTGTACTCCTTTTCTTGATTATTACTAGTAATAAACAGGATAGTAATTGATGTCAAATGCCCCATCACCACAAGAGGTGAAAGCCTCCTGGATTGATAAATTGATTAAAAGAAGAAGAGTGTAATTAGAAGAGATGTATGACTAACCTTGAAAGATGTTTTAGTTCATCCAAATACAAAGCTTGTAGCATGTTGAAGTCCAACTTAGCCAACTCAAGTAGAATAGGGTTAAAACACTCCGTTTCTTCATACACATTATCTATGAACCATCTTGCCTCTAATCTCTGGAACATCCAATGCAGTGGCATTTCCAAAGCATGGCTCACTTGTTTAACTAGAATATTATTCTCATCATGATTATCCATTTGCTGCTTAAAATATTTCTTCATATGGTGAATAGAGAACTCTTGAGCCATGTCCATAATGCTTTCATCTTCAATGGAAAGGTATGAAGCTTCATACAAACTAAGCACCCCCTTAATATCCATGCAAAGGATTTCTTTGAAGTTCCCTTCTTCATCCATAAATATATTAAAGACCTCTGTAATTAATTGAGAATGAAAAAATAAATAGGGTTAATTAAGAAAAAGCTATGTGAGATCTTAAGAAATGTATAGAATTGATTTTTCAGATCATCATTCAATTAATAGTTATTATCTCAAAAAGTTGTTTTCTTAGTTGAAGAAAATTAGAATAAAAAAAAAGATGACTTTCTGAGATAACTCCCTGTGTTCCAATTTATGTTACTCACTTTCATTTTTAGTCCGTTCCAAAAAGAATGACATGTTTCTATATTTAGTAACAATTTTACTTTAAAATATCTATTTTATCTTTAATGAAATAATTTATAGTCACGCAAACATCTATGACTTATTTTAGACCACATGTTTTAAAAAATTTCTTTCTTTCTTAAACTTCGTGCTAAGTCAAACTAACTCATATAAATTGAAACGAAGAAAGTAACTATAAGTTGAGTAACCATATGAGAAATCAAACCCACGTACCTTGAGGAACATGATAACCTTCTTGTCTAAGGAGTCGAAATTGGAGTGCTATAGCATACAAGTCCTCACAATTAGTATTAAAATTAGTGAGGTAAGTAGTCTCTAAAATCCTTGTTATCTCAGCCTCAAAGTGATAGTGTATGCCAAGTCTCTGTAAATTATCAACAAGTTCAAGCTGATCTAATAGTCTCATATCTTTTCCATCAAGTATCATCCTTACACTTTCTTTGAGCTTTGTTGCTTGCTTTGAGTAGTCTTCTCCCTCTTCATATATAATAAGTAATTAACAATATATTAAGAATTTATTTTCAAGATAAAAACAAAATTGCACACACACCATCCTCTTCATACTCTACTTGTAAATACTAATGGTATGTTGTTTTTTCAGTGGCTTAATTCTCTTATATAAGAAGCATCAGTTGAGGTGCTTCAATTGTACATGTATTTTATGGTCATCCTTGCTTAGCTCCTCGTAAGGATATTGCATGTGGCAGAACATAACTAGTATTAGTTGGAAAAAAAGGGTTGTTGTTAGTGATATAACTCCGGGCCCATTATTACAATCCATTTTAATGCTATGGTGGTTCTTTAATTTTCTGATATTTAACTCATGTTTGATTATAGATTTTGACTTTAAAATTTGAATTTTTAAAGTTGTGTTTGAACATGTATTTTATTTGAAAAAAAGTAAAATTTTGTGAATGGAAATTCCAAAATCCAAAAACTAATCTGTGCCAATTTTTGAAAACATAAAAATATTTGAAGATCAAATTTCATGCTCGAATGGTAAGCACCCCTCACATTGAACTTGGAGATTGTGAGTTCGAATCACCAAAGAAGCAAAAAGGGTGGGAGCTCCTAGGAAGGGGGTAAAAAAAAGTTAAAAAGATAATAAATAATAAGCACGAACTAATTATCACCACTAGTTACCACATAAATGCTATCTTGTGATTGCACAAAATCGTCTTCCCAAATTCTTGGTTCATAGTTCCCTGGCCTCCTTGCTTCCATTTTGCACAAATACTTCTAAAAAAAAAAAATATACTCTTGAGTTATACTATGCTTAAATTACGGCCTTATATATATGAAATGGTGTTGGTAAAATAATACTTATATATTTCAAAAGGTTAATCATCGAACACCTTTTATGACTAATGGATAAGATGATCCATCATCTTAATCCAAAGTGTGACAATATAAATGAAATATGTCAATCTTGCAAAGGAAGTGACAAAGAAGCTTGCCACTAATCACTCACACTTGCATTTGGTTTCTTATACTCACCGTCAATCTATCTAGAAGGTTCAAAGATATCTTCACAATTTATAACCAATAATAATTGAGTAATTATTAGCTCATGATAGCTCACTTTTCAATTTACTAATTTTACAGTATTGTTTAGATTCTATTGTTTCTACTCATCTTATAGAGAAAGTTTGTCCAATTCTGCAGAAATATTTTACAATACTAAAATAATTTTTAAGATAAAGCACAACTCAAATATTACTTATATTTATTTATAATTAAATACTAAAAATATTAGTATTCTCATACAAACAACAACAACAACATACCCAGTGTAATCCCACCAGGTGGGGTCTGGCGAGGGTAAAGTGTACACAGTCCATACCACTACCTCAGGTGAAGTAGAGAGGCTGTTTCCGTATTCTCATGATGCACAAAAAATAATAAACAATAATTTTAAATATTGATATATCTTGTTTGAAAATATTAATCATATTAATTTTAAAACAATCAAACTTGACATCTTGTTTCAGAATGTAACATACCCCAGAAAATAAAATCTACGTGAAGTTAAAATGAATCATATATTCATTAATCTGTGCAATGAAACTTATGCAAGAAGGAAAATTGTGGGTGGTATGGATCCATGTTATGTAATAACGATTTACATTAACTTTTCACAATATATTATCCAACGCTAGTCACTTGATTTATAAACATTGTATACTTGGCTTTCAAAGTACAACGAGATCATTTCTATGACTTACTAGAGGAAGATCAGTTTCAAGATGTACGACTGATTTATGATGCTCAGAAAAAGAAAAAGAAGCTAGTTGGCTTCTACCTCATCTTTATGAGGAACTTCAGGCTTATTGGATGACCCTAGAATTTTTTACTAGTCTGAATAAACAAAGAAGGCCAGAAAGGAAGGAAAGGTAAATCGTTACACACTGGGGGTGCGAAGAGCCAAGAGATGATAGCTAGGGAATTGATAAGTAATATTATTAAACTTCTAATTTATATGTTTATATAAAGTTGACTAAATCTTGTTTGATTACATTTTGTTTGCATGCCAAAAAATTGAGCACGCGTTGACTCAGGATTAGTTCTTTCGAGCTACACACGTAAAAAAAAAGAAGAAGAATGAGTCGGATTCGAATGAATTAGTCGAGCCAAGGGCTCAACAAACCTATGTAAATTTGAAAATTTAGATAAAAAGTAACAATACGACTCTAATGAATATACTAATTTTTGTTTTCATATATATATAGATAGATAGATAGATTGATTATCAACAGGGATGGCTCAATACTATTGGTGGCTTAAAGCGAAGGTTCGATGAGAGGCCTTGATATTTTACTTTTTTTTTTCAAAAGAAAAAAAGATATAAAATTATGAATAATCGTCTTATGCTAACAAATCTTTTTCAATCGATAATATACCTAATCTATTCAATCTACCTTGAGACATTGTTGATCTTAAGTAAGATTTTATCAATTTTAATTTTAAACAAATAGTAAAAGAACAATATATGTATAAAACTATCAAGAAAAACAAATTTAAAAACTAAAATAGCATAACCTGATTCAATACTCGATCTAAAAAACAAGAACTTTTGCTTCATAAACTACCAGCAATGCTTGATATCTAAGAAAAAAAGTAGATCAATAATAATATTGTTAAAAAGAGATCTGTGGGGTCTTGAAGGAGCAAAGATTGAAAAGAAAATAATAAAGGAGGACTAAGTATTGCATAGCCCAAAATGAAAATGAAAAGTCTTATTTTAATTGAAAGGTAAACAAAAAAAAAAAAAAATTATCCTTTACTTTCATAAATACTTTGTTAATTACTTCACAATACTTCTTTCAAGACTTATTTTTTGTCAAATTAAAGTCCAAAAGATATCTTTCCTTTCTAGTGAATAAATGTAGCACTACTTTTTTTCTTTTTTTTAAACAAAAATCATCTAAAATAATTATTTTGGTATAAAATGGGCCCCGAATTTTTGGGGACCTAAAGCCCAAGCTTCACTTGCTTGACCCAAAGGCCAGCTCTGATTATCAACAACACTTGTCTAAGTACAGCCAAATTCAACAAGTTCCGGGCGAGCCAATGCACCCTCCACCGACGTTGTTACTCAAAAATAGGGATGGTTCACAGTGGCCTGATGGAGTAGAACGATGGGTGGTTGTTTTTCTTTTCGGGAGATCAAATCAGTCTTTTGTTAAAATGTGTTTGGTTATACATTTGTATCAATGTATCATGTGTATCCGTTCCTTGTCAAAATTTTGATGATCTGTTCAAATGTATATGCTCCTTGTTACACATTTGTATCAGTGTATCAACGTATTGACTGTACGTTCAAATTTATCAGTTGGATCATGCATTCAAATGTATCAATTGTATTAATGTATTCAAGTGTTCAAATGTATCAGTTGTATTAAGTGGATCAAGTGTTCAAACGTATCAGTTGTATTAGGTATATAAATTTATTCAAGTGTATCAACGTATTCACTATTTTACATTCAAGTGTTCAAATGTATTGGTTGTAACAATGTTCAAATGTAACTAGTCCTTGTTATTCACTCTATATCAATGTATTTAAGTGTATTTGCAACTGATTATAGATTTTTATCAATATATTCAACTTTATTTTTCTCTGTTACGTTATATATTTGTATTATGTGTTTAATTCTATCTGTTAATTGTTATACATTTACATCAATGTATTCATCAACCAGAATGTATCAATGTATTCATCACCAGAATGTATTCAACGTAACAATTTTGTATCAACGTAAACAATAAATCGAGGAGATGATTGAATTTTCTAACTACATATTCAAATGAAATTTTTGAACTAGTAAAAAGTTTTGTTGTATCAATTTAATCAGCAAATCGAAATGACGAGTAAAGTTTATTGTACCCGCATCATTCCAGATGAAGCAATTGAGATATTTTAATTAAATTTAAATTTATATTTCAAATTTTGAAGAGTGATGCTAAATTATTCATGTTTAATGTTGAAGCTATGAATTGTAAGAAGCCATATTGTAAAAGATATTGCGCGTGATTTATGAAAAATTTTCACTTTTAAAAAGATTTTATTTGCGCCATTTATGCATATCACGCTCATTTATATTGTATTTACAGCTGAATTTCGCGAAAAATATAATTAATATATATCATAGCAAACTAAATTGTAGCTACAAATTATAATTAGGTAAAGTGTAGCAAAGAAGGGCTCAATTTCCCCGTAATGTTAGTTGTTTTTGAAATTTTCTCTTCTATATATTGATTATTATATTGTGTATAGGTCTAGAATTTTGTGTAATGTCTATTTTCGGTCAACTCTTCTCAAATACTCTTAAGAATTTGGATGAGATTAAAATCTTGAAAAGGAAAAATGAAATATTTTCTTCCAAACGGAATGTAGGTTTTGATATGAATTAAATTGAAATTATACATGTTATTAACTTCTTTACTATCAAAAAGTAACAGTATATGAAAATTCTGTAATTTAGGAGAAATCCCACAACATGACATAACTGTAATAATACATAGGAGAGTTTAGGTGACAATATTAATAAATTTGATTGATAATAATAGTGTTAAATTCACATATTGGATTATGATTATAAATTTGTTATGTCTAAATAGTGATTTTATGATAATAACAAGAAGATGGATTGGTGGTTACTAGGAAAAGGTATTCACCAATGTTTTTAACCTGCCTTAGAGGTGAAAATCATGGTTGAATTTCTAATTTTGAGGTGGTGAAGCTTGTATTTGGATGTTGCCAAAATGAGTGAATGGTGAGACTTACCCCTGAACAAAAATAGTAGCAGACAGACTGAGATTTTGCTAGATCTTAGAGCCTTAATTCTTTTCTAGACTTTTTTGTTCTCATTGTCATTACATAGTTGTTGTGGGCTACTAATGCTTATAGATATATTGTGTATAAATATACTTTTTGGGTGATGTCTATGTTTGGTCAATTTTTTCTAGAGATTAAAAATCATTGAAAGAGAGCATAAAATATTACTGTATTATTTTTTTCAGATGAAATGTGTTCTTAATATGAATAGAATTAAACATTTTCATGTGATAATATGTTATTGATTTTTTTAATAGAAAGTAGCAGCAAATCTGAAGATTCTGTCAGTTTGGGAGAAGGCTCACACTAGAACATAACAGCAAAAGCACGTTGGATTACACATGTGGCAATCCCTTATTGAATTATGCACATAAGTTTGAATGATAATAATAGCAATAGAATAACTTATTGAATTATGCACATAACTTTGAAGGTCTAGATATTGATTTTATGATGGTAACAGAGATGGGATTGATGGTCAGAAGGAGAAGGTATTCACAGATGTTTGAAGTTGTGTTAATTGCGAAAATAATGTTTTAAGTTTTTGATTTTAGTGATGTTTCAGGGTGGTGCAGCTTAGCATTTGAGTGTTACCTAAAAGTAGGGATCGGTGTTCGGTTCTTCGGTTCGGTTTTATCAAATTTCGGTTCGATTCTTCAATTTTTGATTTTGGAAAATTATGCACCGAACACCGAACCAAACCAATTCGGTTCGGTTCGGTTTAGTTTGGTGTTTTTAAATCGGTTAATCAGTGCAAAATAAAAAATAAAATGAGAAACGAATCAAAATATAAGACACTAAAAAATCTAAAACATTATAATAGACTATCAAGTGAAGACAACTTCAAATACATATCATTGTAGTGCTCCATTTTTCATATCACAATACGGTGATAGTATTTGTATGAAAATTTTTAGGAATTACAGTTAGAAATTAGGAGTATATGTGTGAAAAATTTTAGGAATTACAATTAGAAATAAAAGTATATTAGGAATTAAAATTAAAAATTAGGAAAATGTAAAAGTATTAAGGATGGAAGGTAAATTTTGATGGGGTAATTGGGTATGGGCTTTAAGGCTTGGTCTTGAAAAGTTTTGAGCTAAATGAAAATTAAAAAATAAAAAACTTTTAATAAAACTTCGGTTCTTCGGTGTTACCCCTAAACCGAACACCGAACCGAAAACCGAACTACCAAAAAAAAAAAAATCGAACCGAAGAACCGAACTAATTCGATTCGATACGGTTTTTCGGTTCTCCGATTTTTATGCCCACCCCTAATCTAAAAGGAGCGAAAAAAATCGGCTATGACACACTAGTAGTAGCAAATACTACAAACAAAAAAAAAAGCCTTATTTACGATCAATATTTAAGGAGGAGCTAATGAGTCTCAAAAAGTATATATTGGGATGAGATTTTATTCCCATCGCTATTATTGTATGGATGGTGATTACCCATGGTATAGTATGGTATCGTTTCTAAGAGTACCATGGTTGTTTTGATTGTTTCTTAAAATATATGGTATGGTATGGTTTGATTCTATGGTTAGATAACCGTGAAAAGCCTCACTTTATAAAACCACCGATTTGGTGGTATCGCGTCATTACCTTAATTTTTTTCTCATTTTACCGTTATTTATTATTTAATAATCTTATGTTATTCTTTATCCTACCTTTTTATAGTAGACCTACCCCGTATCCTACTTTTCTAGTAGGTTTATCCTTCAAATTATTGATGTGTAAGATTATGTAATGATGAGAAACGATACAATCTATTCAAACGTTGTATTAATTAAAACAATAAAGTACCATACAATACAACATAATATCATACAATACCATACATTATGAAACCATACGAAACAACCATCCAAACAAAGTGTAAAGAACTTAGTAGTTGGTCCCAAATTATAATTGAGGGCCTTGAGCGGGAAAGAGTGTCGCGAAATTGAATACTGAAATATTTTTAAAAATTAAAAAAATATATTTTAATAAAAAATCAGGTGCCAAAACTAAAGTGAAAAATTCTAAAAAGTAAAACCCTCTCTATTTTCACCAAACACAACTCGTTGCAACCATGCCCTAATCTCCAAACTATTCATTGCTACGTAATTCATTAATTACAACTTTGTTTTCTCCAAACATGCTTGTTGTAGTTTATTCTGGAGTTTCTTCTTCCTTGTGCATTGCAACTCTGCGCAAATCTCTATTTTACATCTCACTCAAACGCGAATTTAGATATGCCACGTCTTTCAATCAAGTTTCATTTTTTTGTCTTTTTCTCTGAAGTTGTATCACGATTGTTGAAGTACAGTGAAATGATGTCCTACAAATGTACCACGATTGTTGTTTGTTCAATTAATATTTTAATTGATCTGCTTTACTCATACATTTCAGCACAGGGGTGGATTTACTAAGGGACGTGAGGGTGTCACGCCACCCGCAAGCTTCGACGAAAACTCTATATAGTATATATATAGAGAATATATCTATAAATAATAAATGTGCCACCCACAATATAAAAGTGTCTGTGGTG
The DNA here is from genome assembly GCA_031232105.1 of Capsicum rhomboideum. Classification (NCBI taxonomy): domain Eukaryota; kingdom Viridiplantae; phylum Streptophyta; class Magnoliopsida; order Solanales; family Solanaceae; genus Capsicum; species Capsicum rhomboideum. The sequence continues at coordinate 14,257,114 of CP124715.1, read as the reverse complement.
CCAGTGGCAAAGGGTCGAATTTTCACCCTCAAGGGCGCGAGTTCGAATCCCGTGGACAGCATTTTTTTTAAAAAAAAAATCCAGTTCAATCAACTCACTTTCCAGCAGACAGCAGTCAAGACTATCGTTTTATGTATTGATGTATTAATTCAAAATTATTTTTGACTATTACTAGTCTTTGACTTTTCTTTATTTTGTTTAAACTATAAAATTCAATTATTTAGTTTTGTTCTTTTTCTATCTTTATTGTCTCATCAAATTTTAAAAAAACTCAAACCCCAACCCTTATTCTCCTAAGGACAAACCCCGAATTTTCTTCTCCCAAAGGCAAAAACCACTGCAACTCCATCAGCCTCATTTCTCACGACGTCACTCATCGACCGTTGGCCGTCGGCAGCCGCACCGCACCGCTCTGCTCTGCTGATTTCTCTACAATCAACAATTCAACATCAACCCACAACCCTCTTGTAAGTTAATATATATTTGAGGTTAAATTAAGGTTAAATTAGTTCTCCATTTCAATATTGTTGTCAATATGAACAATTTTAACTTGAATTAGTTCTGAGTTCCCCTAGTGAATTTGAACTTTTATTTTGTAGGAAATTATTCTAATTTTGTGAATTGAGATGGATAAATTTCTCAACATGTTTGCTCAATCAAGTTCTAGTACGGATGTCAATCGTTATCTGGTAACTGACCTCGATTTGGGTGCACTTAAATCCGATCCAGGGGAAAGAATACTGATTATTGACTATGATCCTCGGATACGAGATAAAGTGAGAAAACATTATATTAAAAAAGGACCTTGTCAACCTATCATGAAACCATATCCTCCAACTGAAATAGGAGGTAGAATGCGCCAATTTGTTTCAAGCTGGTTCAAAGGTCCATATTCTAGTTGGTTGGAGTATAGTGTGGAGAAAGATATCGCATATTGCCTTTGTTGTTATTTATTCAAAAAAGAATTTGTTCATGAAACTACGGCTGAGTTTTATGCAACAAAGGTTTTTAGGGCTTGGAATAGGGCTCTTGAAAGATTCCGTTTGCATGTCGGTAAAGTTAATGGTGTTCACAACAAATGTTACAATAAGATGCAAGATTTGTCAAATCCTCATCAATCAATTCAAGTTGTTCTTGACAAGCATTCTCAAAAGTTAAAAAGTGAGTACCGAATTCGTTTGAAAGCTTCAATTGATGTGGCAAAACTTCTTTTGCATCATGGATTGCCTTTTCGAGGTCTTGACGAAAGTGAATCTTCAACTAATCAAGGTTACTTTTTAGGATTTTTGAGGTAGCATGGGGAAAAGCATCCGGATGTGGGAAAAGTGATATTAGAAAATGCTCCACAAAATGATACTTTGACCTGTCCTATGATCCAAAAGGATATTGTCAATGCTTGTGCAAAAGAAATATTGAAAGCTATAATTGGGGACTTGAATGGAGATTACTTTGGTATATTAGTTGATGAATCCAAAGACATCTCACACAAAGAACAAATGGCTCTTGTTTTGAGGTATGTTGATAAGAATGGTGAAGTAGTGGAATGATTTATCGGTCTTGTCCATGTTAGTGATACATCGGCATGCTCATTGAAGAAAGAAATTTATTCTTTGCTTTCCGATCACTCACTAAGTCCATTCAAAATACATGGACAAGGTTATGATGGAGCTAATAATATGAAGGGAGAGATAAATGATCTCAATACTTTGATTATGAAAGATAGTCCATCGGCATATTATATTCATTGTTTTGCACATCAATTACAACTAACACTTGTAGCTATTGCTAAAAAACGTTTGGAAGTTGAGGACTTTTTTGATCATGTTACTAATGTGTTGAATGTTGTTGGAGGATCTTTTAAGCGTAGAGATTTACTTCGTCATCACCAAGCTGAAAAGTTGAAGCAATTACTTGAGTCTGCTGAAGTTCATACGGGGAGAGGATTACATCAAGAACGCGGGCTTCAAAGACCAGGTGATACTCGTTTGGGATCACATTTCAAAACATTAGATAACTTTCTTGTTATTTTCTCATCTATTGTTCATGTACTTGAAGTGATTGAAATTGAAGGTTCCACCTCAAGTGATAGACATCAAGCGAAATATCTTTTGACAAAGATTAAAACATTCAAGTTTATTTTTATGCTTCACTTGATGTTGAAAGTATTGGAAATATCAAATGAGTTGAGCAAGATTTTACAAAAAAAGGATCAAGATATTGTTAATGCCGTAGAGTTTCTTAGCATCTCAAAGAAAAGATTGCAAGATATGAGGGAAAATGGATGGGAATCTTTGATGGGTGATGTTTCTTTATTTTGTGATTCACATGATATCTTGATTCCCAATTTGAATGAGCCTTATTTTTCTGGAAAGTCAAAGCGTAAATATTGGGTGTTTGTTATTCACACTACCTGCGTGTTGAAATTTTTTGTGCTATCATTGATGTGCAACTTCAAAAGCTAAATGATCGTTTTGATGTAGTGAGTAGTGATTTGCTTCTTGGGATGGGTAGCTTGAATCCAATCAATTCTTTCTCTAACTTTGACAAAGGTAAAATTATGGCTTTAGCAAAGTGTTATCCAAGTGAGTTTGATAATGAAAAGCTTCGAGATTTGAGTTACCAACTCGATACTTTCATAATTCATATGCGAGGTGGTAATTCTAAGTTCTCCAACTTGTAAGGAATTCGTGATTTGGCAAAGGCATTGGTTGAGGCAAATCTTGTGGAGACTTATTCACTTGTTTGTTTACTTGTGAAGTTGACTATGATTTTACCTGTTGCTACGGCAACTGTGGAGAGAGCTTTCTCGTCCATGAAGTGCATAAAAAATGAAGTGCAAAATAATATTGGTGATCAATATTTAAATGATTGTTTAGTATGTTACAGAGAGCGTGATGTATTTGCAAATGTAAGTAATGATGCCATCGTTGACCGTTTTTAGAATATGAAAACTCGTCGAGGACATTTGTAATGAATGATGGATGTTATGATATTAGTAATATTATTGAAAGTATAAGCTTTTTTCACTTCATGATCTTAGTCGAATGTGGGGTGTGAATTTGTAGTATATGTAATGCATAATTGTCATCTTATTATTGTTCTTTTTATGTTGATTGATTTGTCAATTGTCATATAGATCGAAAAGCCAAATAATCTAGTTGATTTATCGATGAGTTTAATTGGCACTTGGAGAGACCAAATCCTAGATCCGCCTCTGCTTCAGCATACATGTACACTCTCAATGATACCCATACGGCTAATTCCTTGATGTTGTATAATGACCCTCTAGGTCATTTTCTTGATTTCCGCGTGATTCTGGCATTTCGAACCTTCCCACAGTGGCTACAAGTCAATTATGACTTGTTGAAACTGTCAATTCAGTTATCGGATAATTCGTTTGGATTTTAGGTTCATTTCCCTGTTTTGGAGCTTTTGTTGTTAAGGAATTGATCTCGGAACAAAGCTCCTAGTAAACGATCTCGGATAAGAATTTTGACAGCGTGATCAGCTCCGAAACTATGGGTGTGGGACTCACATTTAATCGAAACGACTTCCGTTGGAAATTTTGATAGTTCCATTGGGTTCGAAATGTCGAATTTGGTAGATTACTTTCATACTACTTGACTTCGCTCTAGAAGTCTCGCATTTGGGTTATGTTATTATCGATTTTGTTTTTCCTTTATCAGTTTGGGTGATTGGCTTACTTATCAAGGCTCAGCGGTGATAAGTGCCATCATGATCCTTTTTGGGTTGTGACAGTTATTTTTTCCAACCCATAGCGTGCTTTACTTATTTATTAACTACTCAGCTTAATCTAAGTTAAGTCGTAGCCTACCTCGAAAAGACGAAATCTGAGCCTAAAGCCTTTCAACACGGAGCTTTCCCCTATTGAACCACCTCAGAATTAACTAAAACATACAAATATTGCATATACGCGTTATAAGGAAGCTATCGATACCCATGTCGACCATATTTAAAACGTGTCCAAAACGGACTTGAAAAACGAGTTCTAAAATGAGAGGGGTAAAACCAGAATTTTATTTTAGAAATACATTCACTAAGGTTAAAGTAATCTACAATTGAAAACTCATGCAAAAACGAGCTACAAACGAGGTTCAAATCGAAGAAAAAACATTTTTAAGTTTTATCGGCAAAAATCCCAAAATTCCATATTGAAATCAAGATTAAAAGGTGATTTTAACTGTATAATCAATTGGAAATTGTGAGATTATGAGATTAGAAGTTACCCACATGAAAATCGATGATGAAACCGTAGAAAATTGCCTTTTTCGAAGCTCAAAGGTCTAACAATGGAGTAAAATTGCGAAGAGGGGGTATGTATATCAGTGACATCGCCTAAACAGTACTATCATCGCCTGGGCGTCCAGACTACCGCTAAGGCGGTAGTCACTTGCCATGCACGGGATTGCTAAGGCATCCCTTCGATTGCTAAAGCGGTATCGCTTAGGCGATAAAAGGCATCGTCTGAAGAAAGATGGCCTCTGATAAGGCGGTCCTTGGTCCGCATAGGCAACCTCGCTAAGCCGATCATGGTACCGCTATGGAGGCTGCACCAGAAACAGCAAAATGTTGAGTTTTGCATGTCTTCGAATTCTCCTAACGAACCCTCGAAATTCATTCGGGACCCGACAGAAATAAACCATATATGTTGTTTTACGATTTTTCGAATTTCAAACACTTAGGAAAAGAAAGTTTTCAAATTCGATTTTTTGAGAAGAGTCGCCACTTGATTAATTTAAAGGAAAATCAAGAAAACCATTTTAAAAGAAACTTTAAAGATTAAAAACAGGAAAAAAATTCAAAGTTAAGAAATTCTAGGTAAGCGGTTCATATTAATACTTTGGGAAGGGTTTTAAGGCATCCAAAGTATCCGCTAACTTGCGGTTATCCAGACTAATTGAAAATAACCTTATTTGACTAACTTTGGAAAGAAAGAAATTATTTGTTTGAAAAGAAAGTGATAAAGGAAAAATTTACACAAACATGATTTTGAACACTTAATGGGGATTTAACTAAGTTAACTAAATTAGTCAGAAAAATAACAATTATAATATATGTAGGGAGAAAGAAGTTGAATTTAGGCTTCTAAAGTTCAAACCCCTAAATTGTCCAATCTTGAACTATTGGGGCTGACCCAATTCCCCTTTGTACCTGTCCTAAATCTATTTCTTGGACCTTTAAAGCCCCTTTTCAGCTATGTATACCAAAAGTATATCAGCTTCTTTCCTTCACTTTTTGTCTGTATACACACACTGTACACTAGCGTGTAAATCTGTAAATTAGCTTCCAAAATCTGCATACTTGCTTCTCTTTTCCATTTTTCAGTGTATATCAGCAGCAAAATTCTGTATATCTTCCGTATACCAGTGTATACAGGACTTGGTCTTTGGAGTTTTGATTCGAAGATGTTGGGCCTCGTTGGCCCAATCAGAATATGCAGGTAGGAGGGGGTCCAATGGATTTGACAGGTTGTTCATGCATCAAAACAAAGAGAATGAATAAGTATTTGCATTGAAAGACATCAAATCTAATGACAAAGGATGAGAAAAATAGTGGCATAGCCTTAAGGGAATAATCTGGACAATCAATCACCAAAGCTCTATTTATCTTATCCTATAATCATTTATGCACACCTAACAGGAGTATAAAAATGACAAAACGTACTAAGATCTAGCAACAACAACTAACAATTACTCATTTGCTAATGACTCATTCACCAAAATTCTTTTAATATAACAGCATATCACTAATCTTTAAATAGCTACAAACGATGGTCAAACATTATCAAGGATGAGATAACTTCAACACAACTCATGTTCTACCATATATAGGAAGTTAAAAGGAAATAAATGGACAGACCATGAGCAAAATAATGGACTGGCGAGCATTTTTGGAAGCATTTCGCAAGTGAGATAGAATTAAAAGGATACTTTTAGAATGGTGTGAGGTTGTGAAGATGAACCTACCCATTCTCAAATTATTTCCTTTACCTTTCTTAACTGTTGTGAGGATACAAAAAATAATCTGGGGAGAAAATTCTTTTGCACCTAAATGAAACTTTCAAGAGTCTATTTTGGTATTGTAATGCCAAAGAGGCACTCGAAATCCAATCCACATCATTCAATGATTTTAAATAACTAACAAAGAAAACGTAAGGGACAAATAGATGACATGATATATAACATAGGTACTGATTAAGAAGTAAACATGTCAAACAAATGAGAAATGCAGACCAACGAGGGATATTGAATCAACTACAATTTCTCTAAAGGATGCTTGATAGTGAACTTTTTGGAGATGGAGAATGACCATATTTGATGTTCTTCTCCATCTTCTAGTCCTAAATTTCAGAGATACGCTAACTCAATTTTGCAACAGCTTCATCCTCTATTTATTTGACATTATAATCTAAGGAAAATCCTTGAGAAATCCGTAGCTGGAAACACATTCAACACTTACTCGAGACAAACAGCAAACAAGCTTCATTTTAGATCTTAGAAATCTCAAATTTGCTCGACAAGAACAATATAAGCCTACAAGTTTATTTTTTACCTGTCATACACTATAAACACCCCAAACACGCATGAAAGAAATCATATTTAAACCTCCCATGATCGTAAGACAGTGGCATAAATTCAGAACAATGACAAACATTTGCATAAATTCCTCAAGTTTGAAACCTTTCGACAAAATCAGTCATACTTTGACATGATTTACTATGGAGGCAGTCTTTCCTGACACACTCAGATTCGAAGACACAAATAAGCTATAGTGAGAACTTCTTGCATCTTGAAACTTTTTCGAGAATCTCCCTTGGCACTATGACCCCAAAGAGACTCTTAAAATTCAAATCCAGTATTCAATAATTTCAAAGAACAAAACAAGGGACAGGGAAATGGGGAAAATACTCTGAAATCAGTCAAGCAACTATGTTCATAAAGAGCATTAAAAAGATTGATTTTTATAGGCAAACACGGGCTATCATTAATCTCTATTGCACCTTCTGATGGGGATTTTGAGAACGACTAGAGAGTAATCCCTAAAAGCCCTTCCCTTTCTTCAAAGACTCTTCTTGATACTATGAATCATGAAAGTCATAGGAGGAAAATCAGCCTTAAACCAACTCAAATAGCAATATACAAGATATAATGCGCACATTTTACTATAGTCAACATACAACTGTCAAACAATAATTCACGTTCAACATTAGTAGAACATCATTTCAAGGCTTTAAGCTTGACGCTTATCTAACAAATCCCAAAGAATCTTGACTATACAAACCTAACCTTCAATCCCAAAATTTTCACTAATATCACATCTTTATACGAAAAGAAAGCAGCTTATGTATCGAGCAACAATCAAACAACACTACATATTTCAGTCACGATTATCAATTTTAAAGAAGAAAAGTGTAAAAAGGATGAAGTTTTTACCTTTTTCGGAGCAGCGAACTTGAGACTACGAGCTTCGACTAGACAAAATTCCACCACCAAACTCGATTCAGATTTTTTTGAAATTCAAACGAGTTATCAAATTTTTTATTTTCTTAAGTGTATCCTTCTAGAATTTTTGGTTACGTGGGATTAGAAGCATGCGCCTCCCGAATCCTCAATTTCCCCAAAAAATCCACCCCACCACCAAACTTGATTCAGATTTTTTTGAAATTCAAACGAGTTATCGAATTTTTTATTTTCTCAAGTGTATTCCTTCTAGGAATTTTGGTTATGTGGGATTAGAAGCATGCGCCTCCCGAATCCCCAATTTCCCCAAAAAATCCACCCCACCACCAAACTCGATTCAGATTTTTCCGAAATTCAAACGAGTTTTTGAATTTTTTATTTTCTCAAGTGTATTCCTTCTAGGATTTTTGGTTACGTGGGATTAGAAGCATGCGCCTCCCGAATCCCCAATTTTTCCCCAAAAAATCCACCCCCTCAACCCTTAACTCAAACTCTCTATTTATAGGAAAATATGGGGTTGTTTGGGGGGGGAAAACAGAGGGGTAACTGAGGGAATTTTTTAAAAAGGATTTTTGAAATTGAAATTGAGGATAAGGTAACAACTAGATTTTGTACTAATTTCAGATTTTGGGTAGAAAGAAATTGGTAGAAAATCACAATTTATTCAAGAACCAATAGAATTAGGGCCACGTACGTACTATTTGGTACGAAATTGATGCGTACTCACCGGATTCGATGAAAACGAACGTTGAAGGTGACACCTAGGTACGTATTCTCGCGTGATAATTACATGCTTCGTATGGATTTCTGGATAATAGAGGGAAATCGAATTGAGGGCTAGTCGTTTGGGCAAGTTATGTTGTTGGTGTCGTTGTTTGGCTGCCTTTGGAGTTGTATTGTTGTTGTGTGTTGAAGAAGAGGAGTAATAAAGGTGGTGGGATGGGTAATGGGCTGGTTTGGGTGGTAAGTGTTGATTAAAGAAGGAATGGGGCTGGGTAGATTAGGTAATTAGGATTGAGGTTTTAAATAGGTTGGCAATTTAGGCTAATTGGTCAATGGCCAAATAGCTAAGAATTTAGCTAAGTCCGTTTAAAGGATAGCCGAATCAAAATCAATTAAGGCCAATTACATTGCAATTGTGGCCAAATTCTATTTCAATTATGGCCAAATTTAATAGATCAGCCAAATTGAAACAAACTAATAACCAATTTAATCCCGACTTTCTTGATTTAATAAAATTAAATAAATATTTTCCAAATAAATTATTTTAACAACAAATAGCATGTCTAAATCAAAAAAACCCGTTGAATTAATTTTCAAGATAACCCTTAATTAAAATTCGATTTTCGATAAGATAATTATTTAAGCGACTAAAATTATACGATCTCGTATACAAGAATACGAAAAATGTATAATTCATCACTTAAATGGAAAATTCGGTTCAAATAAATATTTTAGAAAGCGTTATCTGGATAAAAAAATATTTTGATTTTATTTAAAATCAAAGAAACTAAGGATTAAATTTAGTCGGGGAGGGCCAAAATTAGGTGTCAACATATGCTACTAGGCTATTTTTGACATTCCAAATTCAATGGCGACGTCGGATTTTCAAAAAAGGTTTGTTTTCAATAAATTAACCCCCGGGACACCTTTTAGGTAATTTTCCAAACAAAGGATCGAAATGCAAAATAAAGGTCCCGAATCCGAACCAACCTCGCTACTAACCTAAATTTGATATTACGGATTTAATGGAACTGTCCAAATTGTCATTCGGGACTCAAAACATTAAATATTGACCGAAGTCAACTATAGCCTCTAAAAACCTCAAACTTTGTCCAAATCATTCCCGATCGCATCGGAAACCACCTTTTAGTTTTTTCTTATATTCTTGCAGCTTTGTTGATGCTGTTGGATAACAACTGACAAAATTTAGATTACTTTTGGGGTGAGCTGTTTAACTATTGCAAATGTCAAATTTACATATGTTACTACACATAATTATTCACCCTCTTTTCAAAATTTTATACTTACAGATTTTGAAGATTGATGTTTCAAGATGCAAGTTTAGAAGATATACACGTTCATTATTATTTTGCGGAATGTTATGCAAAACTTGATATATATCATAGTCTTGACTATGATATTAGCTAAGTATTTTTTGTTAAGGTGTTGAGCAAATACTAAAACTAACATCGATTATGGAATGTTATGCAAAACTAACACTATTATTTTGTATCTAGATTTTTAGTAGCGAGTTGATATTTTTCAATGAAAATTACTTTTTTGTGACATTAAGCTTTAGGAACATTGTTGTCATTTAGAGATCATAAATGTTGCTCGTCTCTAAAGTATATTCTAGGACCGTAAATGTTGCTCGTCTCTAAAATATATTCTAAAACCTCAAATATTGCTCATCTCTAAAGAATATTCTGGTAACAAAGATATTTTAGGATCAATTCTTAAAGATAACCTATGACCAGTAAGTAAATATTGCTCATCTCTAAAGAATATTCTGGTACCAAAGATATTTTAGGATCAATTCTTAAAGATAACCTATGACCAGTAAGTAAGTTATTGGTCCTTAAAGGGTAATTAGGACTAGTTAGTGTTGGTCGGTAAAGAAGTTTAGTTGTAACACCCCGTACCTTCCTAACCCTACTTGACGACATTGAAAAATGGTTACTTAGGTGTCGAGAGTCATACGTATGTATTTTGTAATGCTATTGATGAGATAATTGAATTTGGCCCTCGTCTATGTGATTAAACCTTCGTAGGAGGTGTTTTGTGATTTTAGTGGAGAATTTGTGGGGTTCGAAACGAGGCTAAGAGGACCTCTAAACAAAGGATATTAAGGTTAAGAAGTAAGTTAAAGGATAGGACTTGAAGTGCCTAAGCAAACCCGCGAAGAAAAGTCGAAAAATGAAAATTTCGAAAAATCTAAGGCTGGGGCTCGCCAGAGGGAGTGCCACGCCGCTTTGGGCCAAATTTTTGTGCCCAGAGGCAGAAAGATGGCGTGCCCAAGGGCGTGCCATGCTGGTTTTGCCACTTTTTCAAAGTTTGAAATTTTCTTAAGTCCCAAGGGTACCCGGGGACGTATAGAGCCAATTTTTGCCATGCTTCTTCTACAACCACGAGTATATACATGAAATGAGTAAAGTATGACATTGGTATGCTAAAATTACTCGAGAACGAATTTGGATCCAAAATGACGATTTTACCCTTACGGTCAAAATAGGTCACACGTGGCTAGAATCACTTGTTTCTGGGATTGAGGCTACGAATATGAATCACGTGAGTGGGAATATCGTCGTAATGCATATGAAATGATTTGAACATGGGAAATTATTGGATTAATTGAATTGGGCTCAATACAAGCCCAAAATGAGGCAAAAGACATGGCCCAATTAGGCCAAAAATGACCCATTCTTCACCTTTGACCACTTATACATGGCATTTAATTCCAAGGAGACTTGAGGGACTATAAATACTTGAAAAATCTAATTTTTATTCAAAGGCTTACACTACACTTTTCTAGAAATTTCCCAAAATTGCTCTCAACTCTCAAGAACCCTAAGCCAACTTCTTGGAGCAAAATCATCAATTTCCAAGCTTCGGTAAGTAATTATTATTATGGAATAATATATTATATATATGAGAGAGTATGTAAATCATGTTGGGTATGCTTGGGAGTGTTGGAGATGGCACTTTGTGTCTTTTGTGAAAGATGTGAAATCCATGGAATTGTAACTTGAAATATGATATGTGAGTTTGATGAAAGAGCATGGTATGCATGAAATAGCAACATGTATGGTGTGATTATGTTATTAAACTTGTTATTTTCATATAAGTATAAATTATGGGATTTTGGCCGATTTGTTGTTGTGAGGTGTATTGAAGTAATTTGATGGAATACTTGTGATATTGTGGTGATGAAGAGTGGAAAGCATAAACTTGGTGTGACATGCTAATGGTTTATGATATTTTGGTCAATGTTGGGAATATTGTGGGATTATTGGTATGATGCTTTTAGCATTGGTATTGTCAAGGGGGAAATGACATTTTAAAGGCAAACATGTAACTCATTGACGTTATGTGCATTTGAAAGGTAGTTGGTGGTTAATGTAAATTTCGTTATGTATTTGTGTTGTAGAGTGAAATATAAGGAAGGAGCGGGACATTGTATGCACCTCTGAGATTGTATAGTCGTATTGAGAATACGAGGTATGTAAGTTTACTCTTTCCGTATCTTTCTGCAGCATATAGTGAACACCTTGTTGTAGTACTTAATCATTTCCGAAATGTCCTAAGGCATCTCGTTTCAGGTTATCATCTATTGTTAATCACATATACGTTACTCTTGGTCTATTGTCATTCATGAATCACATAATTATGAACATGGTTCTAAGTTCCAATAATGTTGTCACTACTAAAGGAAACTGTTTCAAGGAAAGTGACGACGTTTGGAGAATCTATTCATTCTTATGTCACATACTTCTCATTCTTTAGTCATTGTTGTTCATGAGTTACATAATTATGGACATGCTCCAAAACTCCCAATAATGTTGTGTTCATAAGTTTCCAATAATGTTGTGGCTTTATCTATATACATTAACCTCTCATAACTGATTGTATCAATCTCTCATAAGTGGATGAATCAATCTCTCGCAAGTAAAGGTTACAATCTCAAATATAAAGAATGAGGTAATGCATATATGTCTCTCATAAGGGTTAACGAATGAAGTAAGGTATAATTTTGAGTGTATCCATGGGGTGAAATAAACACCTTCATGATGACGATCCATAATAAAATTATGAGTGTATCCATGGGGTGAAATAAACACCTTCATGATGATATACATGGGGTGAAAGAACACACCTTCATGATGACTATCCCAACATTTTAGGTGTATCCATGGGGTGGCATGAACACCTTCATGATGGTATTATTTTTCCCACTGATCAGTTGGGCCCGGGCAATATATAACTAATGACTGGCAAGCAAGTAAGAAGAGGTACAAAAATGAAGTAAGTATCGAAAGTAATGCACGCAGTTCCAAATATATAGATTGATGGCTTATCCATAATGGGCATGTCCCTTGTGATTATTTTCCATGAAAGTTCTTATATACTGATTCAGTTTCATACAGCCTTACATACTCAGTACATTCTTCGTACTGACCCCTCTTGGGGAATTCACCTTACTTGCTGCAGGCGCAGGTACTAGTAGACCTCCATTATAGGTTGCGGATCTTTTGCGGACTTTTGGTGAGCTCCAGTTGGTTCGGGGCTTCCTGAGTTGCTATGTACATTTATTTTGGTATTGTATATGAGTATAGAGCGGGGTGTTGTACCGACTCTAAGTTTGTCATAGTTATGTATTTCTGTTAGAGGCTTTTGTAGACATATGTGGGTATGTGTATGATGGTGAAATAAAGAGAAGTATGTCCTTTTGACTCGAGGGCCCCAACGGCCAAGTTTCTTCAATGTATATATAATGTCCCATGATATTCGCATTTAGCATTTTATGTCTTTACGAGGTGGTGATGAATCTTATGGCGTGCATATGATTGGGCATGAGTAAAGATTGGTTCTCTCGGGCCTTATCGGCTTCGGGTGCCAGTCCGACCCGAATGGGATTTCGGGTCGTGACATTAGTGATCCAAAAAAAATAATTTTTCAAGATATAAATTATCTATTAGGAGAGGATATGAGGTCCCTAAAAGTATCTTGAGATCAGATTTTTTATCCGTCTCAAAAAAATATTTGACGACTAGCATTTTGAATCCGTCGCTATTGACATGTAGCATCGGAGCCTATTATGACGGGTGGCGACCAGCTTTTTCCCATTATAAGTGAACTTTTGGGACCAGATTTTGACTTTTAGGGACTAGATTTCTCTTCCTAAAAGGTCTTTTTTCTTGCAGTGAAAGGGATGGAGAATTTTGTTTGATTTTATGGTATCAATTCTTTCCAAGCTTCTTCCTCTCCCTCTAACGACTGTTGCATAATTGTTGTGGCTGCTTATGCTAATAGGAAGAAGGAGCTATTAGGTTTTTTATGTGCCCCCTTAGGTTTTATATTTAGGTTCTTATATTATATATGTGTGTATGAGTTTGTGTGGTGTCTATTTTTGATTAACTCTCCCAAAACGTTCTTTTGAATTTGGATAAGTCTAAAAAAATTTGAAAGGAAGAATGAAATATGTTTTTGGTATGGGTTGGGATAAAATTTGTTATGTGGTAATTAACATGCTATTGATTATTTTTTAAAAAATATATATAAGAAAGAAATTATTATTCTTACTAAATTAAGATACTAATTGCTCAATACTTATTTATTAAAACTCTTAACTTAGAAATTAAACTAAAAACAATAAAATATATTTTTAAAAAAAATCTTTTTTTATAAATAAAAAACGAAACTGATATGTAAAAAATGTGAATATTTTTTCATTTCGTTCCTTTCTTCTCTTCAATCTTCTTCATTTTCACTTCATATCTTTTGATTAATTTCTTTCTAGCTCGTTCTCTTTTTGATTTATTTGAATTCAAAGAGGACCTTTTACAGTGAGAAAATATGGGTTATGTAAGTCGATCTAGTGTAGCCAAGATAGAGTTGATGGCAGATTTTAGAAACTTTTAAAAATGCAAGTGTTTGATGAATTTTTATTTTAAAATACTACTTCAAAGTTAATTAAATTGAAAAAATCTCTTTACAATGGAAAGGAAAGTCAATAAAATTAGGTGAGCCTCCAAGCATCTAGAGAGATTTTTGAGTTGTAATGCTTTGATTACTTCTGTCGTAAAAGTTTGATAGAATTTGTGAGTTTCTTGCATTGCAGCAATTTTCGGTGCCAAAGTTGAGATGTCTTTTGCAGTCATGGATTTGAGACTTGTTTAGGAAGACTATGTAATACTATAATCTTGTAAAAATTTATATTTTATATTCTTAGGCTAAAATTTATTTAAATTTTTTTTTTTTAAAAAAAAAAAGGGGGGGGGGGACTAGCCAAGCCATTCCCTTAGGCTTTTAAAGCCTAGGTTAACCATTTTAATACGGAAAAATTAGACAAAATAGCCATTGAATTAAATTATTTACATAAAAAATAGTCCCTTTATTTGTTTTTTCTCAAAATAGCCGTGTGGCCTATGTTTTTCTCAAAAATAGCCACTGAGCCTATGTTGATACCCAAAATAGCCGACTCCTTCTCATTCACGACTTCTCCTTCTCCTTCTCCTCCTCCTTCTTCTTCTTCTTCAAAATTCGACGTACCACAAACTTGAACTGAATTATATATCAAAAGACTCAAAACGTCGAGAGGAACTCATATTTAGACTTTGAGACTATTTAGAGGAGATTTTGAATTGGTCGGGATTGAAAGAACTTGCAAATCAGGTTCTTTAATGGTTGTTGTACTTGAACTTGCAAATCAGGTTCTTGTGTCTTCATACTTTATTTGTGATAATCAATTTATTTCTATCATTATAAAATTTGTTGCGACACAGTGATATATTTAAAATCATCATCTACTATTCTCGTGTCTCGGAGGTTGTAAAATCAATGTAAAGAGAGTAATAGTTCAAGCTTCATGATTTTTGAAACAGAAGTAATGTTCTAAAACCAAGGGATGTTCTCACTCCAATATCTCCATCCACTCCCAATCTGTTGTTACAAATGATGCACTTGCAACAAGTCATCTTATCACAACAAGCCTACAACTATAATCAAGAACACAGACTCACAAAGAAATTCGATGATTTTAACACCATATATAAGTGCAAATCACATAAACACATCAATGACATCATGTGTAAGTTGGCAGCTGTGTGGAGTAATCAGTACAATAATGTACAAACACCTTGAATACAACAACACATTGCAAAAACTAATGGTACATCATGTATTTGAAATTAGGACGACCATGAGGCAAAAACACCCGGCTCATACTTCCTTTATAGTAGAATAGCAGGAGTATATCTCCAGAACTCACATTTAGATACTTTCTTTATACAATATCGATACACGTTTATATATTATTAATACAATATCAATACAATTGATTGCAGTTTCCGCCCTCATCCGATATTGGCCCATGATCATGTTTACTTCATCTGGGTTCTCACCTTCTCTCTGGGATTTGCGTTTTGAGTGTCGGGGGATCACTTCCTCTTTCGGGCCCTTCCAACCCCTCCTCCTCGGAAGATTCATTCGACCTTCAGGTCTTGTCGGAGCCTGTTAGAACAATTATGATAATTGTACAAGAAATTCAAAATAAAACTTGCTTGGCATAGAGGCACGATAAGACGTTTCTTGAAGATAGTCGGAGTCTCTTCCAAGAGCAAACGGAAGAATAAATAACAACTCTATCTTCGGGATTCAACTAAGCCACAAAACAGGTAACATTCAAGAATGTTGCTCTTCTATTCTTGAATTGGTGATTTCACCATTTGATCAATGTCTCACAAGTGTTTTCAAGTGAAAGTGTTTTTCAAGTGCTTATCTTTTCAAACAAAAGAAACACTATTTATAGGATAAAAGTTTTATGAAAGAGAAGAGTATTAATTGAGTAATAGTTAATAGGTTCATGAATATTTTAAGACAAAATGTATCTTTCTTTCAAGAACCTAAAACGTAAAACTAAATGAAGAATGAATTGTCAAATTCACATTCATATTCTTTGTAACTCAAAACTTTTAACCGATGTATTTGTTTCAAAATTAATTGAAACATTAACTTTAATCTTCAAAACTTTTACCGGATGAATTTGTTTCAAAATTAATTGAAACATTAACTTTAGCAATAACAACCCCCCACTTGTTTCAAGAAATTTTATCTTTAAAAAAAACAAAAATTCATTTGAGACATTAATCTAGCAACATGCATCAATAATGGTGTCTTTTGGACTTGAACCATTAGCTAGTGAAGACTTTCTAAATCATTGACTACTTAGTGAACGAACCTTGAACTAGTGGTTCATTGAATGAAGTAGAAAAATACTCCACGCATATTACTATGTTCCGGTGAAAATCAAAATCCTTTGACACCTTACGGTCATGTGTCCTGAATCCTTTTAGCTAAATGCTTTAAGATTTCCCTGTTAAAATCTTACTGAAGCGGCCTCCACTTAGCACTTAGTGCGGTGAATTCATCAAGAGTAACTTTGCATACTCCGACCAATTAGTCTATGAATTTCATTAAGAGAAATTAATCTCATCCTCCTTTATAGCAAAGTATTGGTAAATCTATCAAGAGTGTTCCTACACACTCCAACCGAAATCGGTGTATAGACTTATTAAGAGAATATAATCTCATCCTCCTCTTTAGTAGGAATACTGTCAAATCTATCAAGAGTGTTATTATTTACTCCAACCGAAATCGGTCTTATAGATTTATGCACATCTACTCACTCTTTAGGGAAAAAGAAAATTTTGTTGATGTTCTTAACAATTGTAACTTTACTTGTTTTTCCCTTTGAACCCAAGATTACATCATTAGGTAGGGTTACCATAAAGTACAATTAATTTAAAATAGGCTTTATTCCCATCCCATTACAAGTTTGTACCACTAATTCCTTGCCTAACCCTTTAGATAAAGGATCTGCTAAATTGAGTCTGGACTTCACATATTGAAGCGATACTATGACATCCTCCAATAATCTTCTTACGTTATTGTGTTTGAGACGAACTTGTCTTGACTTGCCATTGTAACAATCACTTGAAGCCCGAAATATAGCAGTTTTGTTATCACAATAGATAGTCAAAGATGGTACTGGCTTACCCCATAATGGAATATCTATCAGCATACTCCGCAACCAATCAGCTTCTTCTCCAGCAGAAGACATAGCGATAAATTCTGACTCCATGGTTGAATGAGTAATACATGTCAGCTTCTTTGATTTTCAAGATATTGCTTAAAACACTAATTAAAGCATTCCAATGTTCAACTCCAGGGCTACCAGTAAACTTGCTCAAAGTTCCTACTGCATAACCAATATCTGGCCTGGTACAATGCATGGCATACATAATTTAGGAATATGTCAATTGATCCAGAATATCACCAGAGTTTCGTACTAGTTTGATGCTAGGATCAAATGGTGTAAGAGCAGGCTTGTCGTCAAAATGACCAAACCTTTTCAGAATCTTCTCAATATAATTTGATTGAGTAAGAGTCAAACCATTTGTTGATCTTACAATTTTGATGCCCAAAATCACATCAGCTTCTCCAAGATCTTTAATTTCAAACTGAGAAGCAAGAAAGCATTTTGTTTCCTTGACTCTTTCAATATTAGTTCCAAAGATCAACATGTCATTTACATAAAGACATATTATAACACTAAAATTTTCTTGGAATTTACTAAATATGCAGATATCTCCACCATTGATTAAGTAGCCATTAGAAATCATAACATTTCTAGATTTCTCATGCCATTGTTTTGGAGCTTGTTTTAATCCATACAGAGATTTAAGAAGCTTACAAACTTTACGTTCTTGACCAGGAATGACAAATCCGTCTGGTTGTTTCATGTAAACTTCTTCATCTAGATCTCCATTCAGAAATGCAGTCTTCACATCCATCTGATGAATCACAAGATCATGAATTGCTGCTAAAGCAATCAAGAGACGAATAGAGGTCATCCGAGCTACAGGAGCAAAAGTATCAAAATAATCAATATCTTTCAATTGAGTAAAACCTTTAGCTACCAAGCGAGCTTTGTACTTATCTAAAGTACCATCTGATTTCATTTTCTTTCTAAAAATCCATCTGCAACCAATTGGTTTACATCCAGGGGGAAGATCTGATAAAATCCATGTATTATTTGACAGAATAGAATGCATTTCATCATCTATAGCTTCTCTCCAAAAAGGTGCATCATGTGAAGACATAGCTTCAGCATAATTTTCAAGATCTCTTTGAACCAAATAAGCTTGAAAATCAGGTCCAAAGTCCTTTGGTTTGGCTGATCTTGAACTACGCCTTAGTTGACTTCCTTCCAAGGGCTCAACTATCTTCCTTTTAAGAGGAGATATAGGAGAACTTGCATCTTCTTCTAAAGAATCTTTTTTCTTGGGAAATATATGCTCAAAAAAGTTAGCATGTAAAGATTCAATAATTGTGTGAGGGCTTGGGGTCTCAAGATTTAAAAATCTATAAGCCTTACTGGTTTACGAATAACCAATAAACACACAATCTATTCCTCTATATCCAATCTTAGTCAAATATTGATATGGTAATCTGACATGAGCCAAACAACCCCATACTTTAAAATAATTTATATTTGGCTTTCGATTATTCCAAAGTTCATATGGAGATGCATCATGATTCTTGGAAGTAATTCTATTCAAAATATGACATGCTGAAAATAAAGCTTCAGTCCACAAATATCCAGATATACCAGATCCATAAAGCATAGAATTAACCATTTCTATGAAAGTCCTATTTTTTCTTTCTGCCACAACATTTTGTTGTAGTGTATAGGACATGGTCAATTGTTTTTCAATGCCTTCCTTTTCTCAAAAATCAATAAAATTTAATTTTAAGTACTCTCCACCTCTATCAGATCTAATTGATTTAATCTTCAAACTCAATTTATTTTCAACTTCTGCTTTATATGTTTTGAAAGTCTCAAATGCTTCATCTTTTGTTTTCAATGGAAAAACATATGTATATCTTGAGTAGTCATCAATGAAGGTAATAAAATACCTCTTTCCATGACGTGACAAACAATCCATCTCACAAATATCAGTGTGGATTAATTTCAAAAGTGTGGATGTCCTTTCAACTGTCTTAAAGGGCTTCTTTGTAATCTTGCATTTACTACAAGTAAGACACTTAGGAGTATGATTCTTTCCACAGTCTTTGATTAATCCATTATTCACCATAAGTTGAATGGATCTAAAATTCACATGACCAAGACGTTCATGCCATAAGTCCAGAGACTCCACAAGATAAGCAGAAATATTTTCATTTTCAATATTGAGTTTAAACATTCCATTTACAACATAGCCTTTTACAACAAACATACCATTTTTAGATAAAATAAACTTGTCTGCCTCAAAAACCATTTTAAAACCATGCTTTGAAAGAAGCGTACCTAACACCAAGTTCTTTCGAATATCAGGAACATGCAATAAGTCCATCAATGTAACTATCTTTCCGGAAGTAAATTTCAGTTCGACGGTTCCTTTTCCCACAATCTTAGTAGAGGATGAGTTTCCCATATATAAAATTTTACCGTCCCCTACCAATTCATAGGTTTTGAAAGAATTTCGATTACCTGATATGTGATGAGTTGCACCGATATCTATCCACCATTCCACTTGATCTTCCGCTATAAATGCTTCTGTCACCATTGCCATAAGATCATCTTTTTTATTTTTATTTGTTTTTTCTTTCTTCTTTTCGACTTTAAGAATTCTACAATCACGCGCATAGTGATCAATTTTGTGACAATGATAGCATTCACCAGGTTTAAAATTGGCACCATTACGCTTAAAATTTGTAGTCTTCTTTGCCTTTGAAAAATTCTTATTTTCAGGTTCCTTCTTGGTTGATTTTTCTTCAACCATATGAGCTTTCATGATAGGTTCCTTCAAAATATTATTGTCATGATATCGTGTCTCTTGTTCAATTTGCAAGTGTTGCAACAATTGTTCAAGATTCAAGTCTTCCTTTTTGTGTAAGAGTTTGCTTCGGTACTCTTTCCAAGATGGAGGAAGTTTTGATACAATAGCACCAACATGGAAGTTTTCATCAAGAGCAATTCCAGATATAGCAATTTTATTAGCTATAAGTTGGAATTCTTGTACTTGTTCAGTGATTGACTTGTCATCAACCATTTTGAACTCCATATAGTTTGAAATAAGAAATTTCTTAGAACTCGCCTCTTCTGCTAAATAAATAGCTTGAAGAGTGTCCCAGATCTCCTTAGCAAATTTGCATTTAACATAATATTGATCATAATATTTGTTGGACATTCCTCCAAGAATATAATTCTTGCACAAATAATCATCATACTGCCACTTGACAATTTGTTCTTTAATCAAAGTAGCCTCGTCAGATGCTACCTCAGAACCAGGAGTATTAGGACAAGGTTCTTCAAGAACATGTGCCAACTTCAATCGTCTTAAAAAGAATTCCATCTTTCCACGCCATCTAGGAAAGTCTTTGCCATCAAATATTTCAAAATTAGGATTAAGACAAATATGGAATACTATTCGATATTGATGTGGAAGCCATAGAGACAAATATCTTCAAATTGTTAGAACAATTATGATAATTGTACATGAAATTCAAAATAAAACTTGCTTGGCATAGAGGCACGATAATACGTTTCTTGAAGATAGTCGGAGTCTCTTCCACGAGCAAACGGAAGAATAAATAACAACTCTATCTTCAGGATTCAACTAAGCCACAAAACAAGTACCATTCAAGAATGTTGCTCTTCTATTCTTGAATTGGTGATTTCACCATTTGATCAATGTCTCACAAGTGTTTTCAAGTGAAAGTGTTTTTCAAGTGCTTATCTTTTCAAACAAAAGAAACACTATTTATAGGATAAAAGTTTTATGAAAGAGAAGAGTATTAATTGAGTAATAGTTAATAGGTTCATGAATATTTTAAGACAAAATGTATCTTTCTTTCAAGAACCTAAAACGTAAAACTAAATAAAGAATGAATTGTCAAATTCACATTCATATTCTTTGTAACTCAAAACTTTTAACCGATGTATTTGTTTCAAAATTAATTGAAACATTAACTTTAATCTTCAAAACTTTTACCGGATGAATTTGTTTCAAAATTAATTGAAACATTAACTTTAGCAATAACAGAGCCTTGGCCTTTTCGCCTGGAAGAGGGTCAGTCTCAAGCCGACACTGACACTGAGAGACGAAAGCTAGGGGAGCGAATGGGATTAGATACCCCAGTAGTCCTAGCCGCATATTCAGTCGTACCGGCATGGCCCCACTGATTTATTTTCGATCGGAGCATCAAGCAGCGCAACCCGGTTCTACTTGACTAAGCCCTTCACCATACCCAAGCCGGAGGCTGAGGAGAGCAGAATAAGGTGAAGGTGGATACCGCTCATCAAGAGCTTGGTTATGAGCATTCTGAATTGGAATAAATTCGGCAACGGATCGCGAAATCTTGGGAGCAAAACCCATTTTTTGCTCCCTCTATTGATAGAAAAAGAGCACTCCTACCGTCGGATTGACTAAACCAATGCAACAATCAAGAAGGCGAGGCGCTTTCCAGTCTTCAAAAAGAGAAGATCCGCCCTAGATTCCTATTGAGATTATTTGTGTAGGCGGCATTTAGGGTCTAGCCTTGGACTCACTGAAGAAAGCACTTTTCGAGTAGCTCTGATCCACCGGAGCAGTTACAATTGCTTCAGCTGGAGCTGCGACAATTGCTTTAGCGGGCAATACATAACTTTTATACAATATTGATACACGTTTATACACCATTTATACAATATTGATACACGTTTGTGCACTATTTATATAATATCGATACATTACATATATACACTATATAACTATTTATACAATATCGATACATTATATATATAGTACATATACAACGTTTGAGAAGTTATATATGAATTTCCCTTGGTGATTAATAAAATTATTAGTTACCAAAAAAGAAAGGTCATTTAGCCACTGTCAAACCGTGGCTAAAACGTAAGGGTTTTATTTTTTACTTTTTGGTTTGTTTTTTTTTTGTAAATAAGAAAACATGGCTATATTTTTCGTAAATTAATTACTTTATTGTATATATTTAAAAATATCCCTTTTAATATTCATCCAAGTGATGGTCCGTCTCATCTCAACTCGCCAAATTTCAAAGTCTGTGAGACTAGGCTAGGTTGGTATGAAAAAGAAAAAAAAAATGTTGAAATCAATAGACATATTTCTTAGTATTTTTTGAGTTGATATGTAGTACTCTCATGGTACCAAATGGAGCATTGTTTTCGAATTTTCTTAGGATAAGAACAAGTTATATAATTGATGCTAAATTTCGATACCATGACACCATATGATGCCACTGATTTATTTATTTTGTTATAGCAAGTCCTAAAGATATCTATATTCAACTGGAAGAGACAGCCCCAAGTATATTGAAGGAAACACAAGTGGGAAAATCATGCCTTTTTGGTATGACTTTTAGCCATTTGAATGGATCAAGTTGACTTTTGATTTTGGAGTTTGTTGCTATATTCCTACTTTCCTCTGTCCATCTTTACGTGTACATATTTAATTTGACATAATCATTAAGAAATAATAAATAAAAAATAATTTTACTATATCATCTCAATTAATTATAGGTTATCTAAATATTGAAAAATGAATATTAGAATTTAATAATAGGGGTAAAATAGACACAATGACAAATTATCTCTTAATTTTTCAAACTTTAACAAGTAAAATCGAACAATTATTTTTAATATATTAGACAAGTAAAAATAAATGGAGGGAGCAACAATTCTTATAGTTATAATTTGGCACTCTACAACTAGAGGATAAGGTGGCTAATTACAGTATTTATAAATTATATTTAAAGCAGGTCAACTGAGATTATGAGTATTAATTAATGCAACAAGTATGTACCTGAAACAAAAAAAAAAAGAAAAAGATAATAGTATTCATTAAACAGATCCAATATGACATTTTGATTTGTTTAATGAGTGAGGTAAACAAACCTGAAGTTTGGTTTTTAAAATTATTTGTTATGATATCAATTTTTTCTTGTCTTTTTTCCCGCTGGTACAACTTTAAGAAAATTGATATTTGTTGATCAACAACTCTTTCAAATGTGTTTCAAGTCTGACTTCTTGTCCTGAGTTTTCAAAATCCTCTAGTTTTTTGTCCTGTATTTAATAATCAGTTATTTGGAAGTAATTTGTTTCTTCAAATTTATACTATACCCATTTTGGATAAAAGAGAGTTTTTCTTTTTTAAAAAAAAAATTGTGAGTAGGGGAAGAAGAAAAGGGGATGAGATTATATAAGGTTGGAATCGAACTCTCACCAAAAAAGTGAAAATTCAGGTAGTCAACCAGCTGAGCTATTAATATTCCTTAATGAGTGGAAGAAGTCAAGAGCGAAAAAACAAAAAAGGAATTGTAAAATTAAATCTTGCACTTAGCAACAACAACAACAACACACTCAGTGTAATCCTATAAGTAGGGTTTGAGGAGGGTGGTGTGTATGTAGACGTTACCCTTACCTTGTGAATAAAGAGACTGTTTTAGATAAACCCTCAACTCAAGTAAAGCATGTCAAAGCAAGTTTGAAGAGAAAATACATTAGTGAAGGAAATACAGTAATAAATATCAATGTACCCAAAATAATGGAGAAATGAATAGTATCAACAACAAATAATACGATAACTAAATCTAAAAGTATGAAATAAAGGACACAACAAGTAATAATAAAATCAAAGAATAAGATATTAAGAGAATAATAATACTAATACTGATAAGAAAACTAAACAATGCTCGACTACGGACGTACTAACCTTCTACCCTAATCGTCTACCTTCATATTTTTTTCGGGTCATGTCCTTATTAAGCTGCATGTGTGTCATGTTCTGCCTAATCATCTATCCCCAATACTTCTTCGGCCTACATCTGCCTCTCCTCAGACTCAGCATAGCTAACCTCCCAGTACACCTCCTCACTCGGACATTTATGCATCTCCTCTTCACATGCCCAAATCATCTCAATCTTGTCTCTCTCATCTTGTCCACCACATAAGTCACTTCCTCTTCATCCTGAAATTTCTTCGCTTCTAAACCTATTTCTCCTCATGTGCCCACACATCCATTTAATCCCTCATCATCTTATGCTCAGCATTTTAATTTAATGGATCTCAGAGATCGAGTGTTTGATTTTAAATCATGATCATCAACACAAACTAAATATTTTAATCCCCACATAGAGAAAATAAATCTTATGTAAATTATTAAATCAACTTGCAATGCCATAAATCTTTAATCCCACGTAGAGAAATAAATCTTATGTAAATTATTAAATCAACTGCAATGCCATAAGTTTTTTTTCTCCTAGTTCTTTGGTGAGCACAACAAAATGTTCTTTGCTAATTAACCACAGAAACAAAACTTAAACTAAAGTTAGGTAGTTCAAATGTAACAAATACACCACTTGACAAGTTGACGACCAGGATTAATAAATCGATGATCATATAGTATATTTTGAGTTCAAACAACTAAGTTGAAGTTTAATTATTTTTTTTAATGTAAATGGCATGGATTTGCTCAGCAATTGACTTTAATTAATAAAAGAAAAGTGGAGTGACTGTTAGGCCACGCATGTTGTGTAACCCATGCTTGATTTTTGTTTTAAATTATTTAATAGATCCTCCAAATCTCCAAACTTACCTAATAATTAATAAAAAGGATATTATTAATGAATCAGAAGAAAAGAGAACTAAAATATAGAGAGAGAGAAGAAATAAAATAAAAGACTTGCATCAGCTTCTATGCAATAACAATGTTGACATTTAGATTTATACTAGTGGCTACCGCCCTGAGCACGGACTCAATATTTATACTTTTTTGTCTCAATTTATGTGACACATTTTTCTTTTTAATTCGTTTAAAAAAGAATTTCATTTTTCTATTTTTAGAAATAATTTATTTTTAAAATTTTCTATAATATTTTTTAAAAAATACTTTCTTTTTGACACAGATATTACTATTGAAAAGTACTTTAGCTGTCCATTTTTAATTTAGCATTTTGTATCTATTTTATCCTTGTTATTAAAAATTATTTATTTTTTAATACTTAAATGACTTGTAATAACTAATTAGAAGTGATATAGTAAAATTTACTACTAAAAAACTTGTGAAAAAAAAATTAAGTGAGCCCCATATAAGACGTCAAGTTAATTTAAAACATCAAGAGTTTTTTTATTAAATATTATTAATTTTTTAATACTTAGATGACTTATAATAATTAATTAGGGGTGATAGAGTCTAATCAAGGTTAAAGCAGCTGAAGCAGGCACGTCGACCATGACCTACCTGCTTCAGCAGCTTCGCTGCATCCCAATAATTAATTAGGGGGATATAGCAGTATCACAGTTGAAGCAGCTGAAACAGACATGTAAGTTAATTTAAAACATCAAGAGTTAATTTATTATTTGTGCTTATTTTATCTTTTTCTATTAAATATTTTTTTTTTAATACTTAAATCATCGTTGAAGTAGCTGAAGCAGGCACGACCCTGAGTTGCCTGCTTCAGTAGCTTCATTCCTTTTTTTATATTAAATATTATTAATTTTTTAATACTTAAATGACTTATAATAATTAATTAGGGGTAATATAGTAATATCACGGTTGAAGCAGTTGAAATCGGCATATAAGTTAATTTAAAACATCAAGAGTTAATTTATCATTTTGTGTCTATTTTATCTTTTTTCTAAATATTGTTAATTTTTTTAATACTTAAATGACTCATAATAATTAATTAAGAGTGATATAGTAAAGTCACGGTTGAAGCAGCTGAAGCAGGCACGTCGACCATGATTTGCCTGCTTCAGCAGCTTGGCTGCATCCCCACTTATAAAGATAAGACTAGTGATTGTCGCTTGTGCTCAGCACGGGCTCAATATTTATACTTTTTTGTCTCAATTTATGTGACACATTTTGCTTTTTAATTCGTTCAAAAAAGAATGTCATTTTTCTATTTTTAGAAACAATTTGTTTTAAAAATTTTCTATTATATTTTTTAAAAAAATACTTCATTTTTGACACAGATATTACTATTGAAAAGTATTTTATCTGGCCATTTTTAATTTATCATTTTATATCTGTTTTATCCTTATTATTAAATATTATTTATTTTCTAATACTTAAATGACTTATAATAACTAATTAGAAGTAATATAGTAAAATTACTATTAAAAAACTTGTGAATTTTTTTTAGTCGGCCCCATATAAGACGTCAAGTTAATTTAAAACATCAAGAGTTAATTTATCATTTTGTGTCTATTTTATCTTTTTTTTATTAAATATTATTATTTTTTTAATACTTAGATGACTTATAATAATTAATTAGGGGTGATATAATAAAATCACGATTAAAACAGCTGAAGCAGGCACGTCGACCATGACCTGCATGCTTCAGCAGCTTCGCTGCATCCCCACTTATAAGTATAATAAAGTATAGATATAGGAAAAAAGAAAAAGGAAAGAATTGGGCAGAAACTTTACATTAGTGTCTAACAAAATTATATTATCTTTATAATTGGAACAGAATTAAATTCTATATAAAAGTTTAAGCCTAACCAATCCAAACAATAGCTTCCAAATACAAGATAACAAGATATAAAAATGTATAAGAGAACAACCTTATCTACCTAACCTTAATCATCACTTAAACAGACAAATCATAATATACAAATAAGTGTACTAATGAAAACAAGAGTTTCTATCTTTGCTAATGTCCATATTAGTGATAGTTCAATATAGTCAAAGTATTTTAATCATGTATCCCAATCCAAAAAATAATAATGAAACTCACTTTTTCATTAAAAAGTGAAAAATAAAGTATTTTTTTTTTTTGTAGGGGTATAAATATTAAAAAGTGATTCTTTTGCTTGAAGGATTACTAATATGAATCTCCAACCTAACA
Organism: Capsicum rhomboideum; assembly: GCA_031232105.1. Classification (NCBI taxonomy): domain Eukaryota; kingdom Viridiplantae; phylum Streptophyta; class Magnoliopsida; order Solanales; family Solanaceae; genus Capsicum; species Capsicum rhomboideum. Next base: position 14,229,977 of record CP124715.1, on the reverse strand, counting down.
TTATCGACCATATATAGTTGATTTGATGATACTAATATTGTAGATTATTTAGCACTTTATTGTTTTTTATTAATCACCTGAAATTGATAATTATGTTAGTTAACTTGTATGTTTTGTACTATCTATAAACCACAACCAAGTCTTTGCGCAGTGTAATTTTATGCTTGAAGCAAAATACTATTATACATCTGATTCATGGAGTGAAAAAAAAAAAAAAGAAAGAAAGAAAGAAAGAAAAATAGAAAGAAAAACAACTCATAAAAAGGAAAACTAAAAGAAGAGAAAGAGTAAGATTCGAATCCTCAAGAATATCCAAAATCACTAAAAATTTACTCTTGTTACAATTTGGATGGTTACATTTGTCCAAAATGAATGAACTCTTTATCATACTCACGAAGGTTATGACTGGATTGATAGGATCCCTCCCTTAACCTTAATTAGAGGTTTCGAGTTCTGATTATAGTAAAAATCCGATTATGAAGCGGATCAAATTCCTCTTAAATGGCCTATACGAGACGCGAATTTGAATTAGTCAGACTTCAATACAGATATCGAACATCGAGTGGGAAATTTTTTTTAAAAAAAAAACTTTTTATCCTGAATTTAAGATTTGAATCCTCAATTTTCTTTTATCCTAGTTTTGTATTTTCGTGTATAAATAGTACTAATAGATTCAGCACCAAATCTTGTTATGTCACCATGATTGTTGTAATTTATTTATATTTACCATATGACATAAACGAAATGTTGTTTGAACATATATTTTAACCATGAAAGAAAGAGGATCAATAATTAATTATTGTCTCAGTGGTAGGGCATATTATAAGCTGCTCAGCTAATGCCACTGACATTTGGTGAAAACAAAGAAAAGGAAAAAGACCAGAAACTTTTGTAACCAAAAAGGCATTTCTATGTTACCCAACAACATTATGTCCTTGAATAAATATAATTTTACTATTTTTAATTATTCGTTTTTTCTTCTCACTTATATTCTAATTGAATTTTTATTTTTACTTGTCATTTTTGACATATCACGAAAAGACAATCTTTTTCTTCCTATTTTACCCTTAGCATTAATTGTTTATTCTTCAAATTAATTTTAAGACACAATAGTACACATCAATTAATAAGAATATTATGATAAAATAGTCATGTTAATAGTTATTTTCTTAATGGGTGTGTCAAGTCAAAATGTGACAAGTAAAAGAGAACGGATAAAGTAGATATCTCGAGTTTAAATTTTGAAAATGAAAGAACAATTTAATAGGAAAAGTTTCTTCTTTAATGAACATTATACCAAACGAATTCAAATTAATCAAAATTCCTGTAAGGATGTCAAGCACATCGGACGAGAAAAAACAACTTTTTATGTAAGAATACATGTTGATATACGATTCTTTAGGGGCCTTTGATACATGAGACAAGAATAATAATCACGAGATAAATTTGCTAATTTCAAAATTATTTTATCCCATTTTAAGAACACACTATCATAGGCTTTTAATTACCTCATTTGCCCTTGAAGTCACTTACAATATGTTGGGTATATTTTGTTTTAAGTTTTAACCATAAATAAAATATAATAGGATGACACAATTTTGAAAAATAATTAGAAGTTGCAATTCGGCAGAAAAAAAACCCAGAAACTTCACACCAATCATATGTCTCTGTCTGGCTAAGGTTTTTAAAAATATAAAGTTTCTACTATTATTGTTTTAAAAAGGAGTTTGATCTTGGAGAATCCGATGCGATGCCCGAGGGTCAAAACTTTCTATCAATTGATTCATGATTCTCCAGTGGTTATTATTCCGTCTCGAAATATTTATTATATTTTATTTTTGAAAGTTAAATTATATGAATTTTTATTGATATTATTTTATATAGTAATCTTTACTATATTAATATGAGGAGAGTTGTAAATTATAGTATTTTTTAATTTTATTTTTAATATCTAAATTTTAATTCTAAATGTTTAAGAAAGGAGCCAAAAAAGTAGTTGAAGTCCTATATGCTATGGTCCATACACCAAATAATTTCTTTCTTCGTTCTTTTTTCCTTCCTTTTTTTTTTTGGGCGGGGCGCGGGGGTTGGGGGGTGGGGTTATTTAACAAAGAAAAAGTGACCAACTCTGAAAAATGTGCATTTGAAACTTTGAATTCAAGCAACCAAACTTTGACCTGGTCAAGTCATGCTTGTTTTGACGAAATTTTTTACATTGATTTTCACACCGCTGGTAATTATTATGTGCCATGTCTCAGACATGATAAAATTTCTCGAAAGAGAAGTGCCAAATGGCTCTACAAATTTAGCCCAAATTTAGCTGAAAAAGACTACAATAACCTTTCTCTTTCAGAACAAACTAAAACAAAGAAATTAAAACCTTTGTTATTCCCTAAACAGAAAAGTGAATTGCAAAATTGGAAAATGGTAATAAATATAAATGACCATTCATTAAAATATGATTTTTTTCAATTTCAAATTCTCTATATATAAATAATTTTTTTAATAAGTGTATTGTTAAATGTTCAAATATGATATTTTTAATTTGTATTCATGCATTTGCTATTTTTAAATGATTAAAAAGAAATTGTATCATAACTCTATATCAGAAACGTGTTGTTAAATGCTCAAATGATAGTTTAAATGATTAAAAAAAAAATTAACAACACGTTTATAAAAAAAAAATCATACATTTGATTAAAAAAAGAATACATATTTTTGGAAATAGGATATGATTCAAATTATTTAATAAGATATACCCGCTATTAGTAATAACTTTCTATGGCTTTAAATATATAAGTTATTTGTAATTTTATTTAACTAAAATATTTTATTATACAGTAAAACCTCTCTGTAGTGATAAAATTTGCCTGAAAATTTCATGGTTTCTATAGAGAGGTGTTCTTATATATATGTCTACTGGCACTTGATGTTCAGATTTTATTTAGCTATTATAAACAAAAGTATACAAAAATAGAAAGAGCATGAATATAAAAAGGCAAACATTAGTAGTTTTTTCCTCGTGAAGTTATGAAATAACTGATGTGCACCATTTAAATCTAATTTTTTTTCTTTAAATTAGATATTCATATTTAAAATTTACTGTGTGTATGACATTAATGATGATTACCATAAATATTTTTGGATTTTATTCTGCACATAATATATTTTTTTGCAAAATATTATTATATAATATTTGAGTATGCTGTTATAGAGAGATAATTTTATAAAGAGTGTACCGCTTTAATAAACGTCATAACGGTTATATGTAAAATGTCGTTATAAAGAAGTAAAATATAACATGAAAATTTGATTCCGGAGAAAATCAAGCCGCTATAGTGAACTGTCGTTATAATGAGCTGACGTTATACAGAGGTCTGACTGTATATAATCTCTTTTTTATTTTAGCTGTTATTTATTTTTTCCTTTAAAATTATTTTATATATAATTATTTAAATGAAGTTCCATTTATGTAGGATTTCCATTATCTACAAAGTTTAAATGTTTTTAGAAAAATATGAATAACGTTATTGGGGGTGTAACTGTAAGATTGTCATAATATTCTCATAATATTGAAGATGTAAGTATTTAGAAAGAAAAAAAAGAAAAGGAAAACACACCCTTGAAATTAATAATAAAATAAAGAAATCACATATCTTTCGTATTTGAGAATAAAAAATCATAAATTCATAATTAAAAAGAGGACTCACACCTCTTCGGCATTCGAGAATAAGAGAACCACAAATTCATAATAAAGAGGAGGAATCACACCCCTTTCACATTAAAAAATAAAGAAATCACACCCTTACAAATTAATAATAAAATAGAGGAATATATTCCTTTCAACTTGAATTAAAGTAAAATAAAACCTTACCAATATTGAATTTATTTGTAAAATATATTAGTCCAAAATAATTAGTTCATTAGCTTTTGATGATTCCCTATTATAAGCAATGAAAAAATTTACTAACTCTTTTATGAAAATCCTAAAATCAAAGTTCATGCATTTTAAAATTTTTGATTTTGTTAGTTTGCTTACCAAAAAGAGAAATCATGAATGAGAAGAAAGGAATGAGATGTAGATTTTATCTTTACAATAATAATTTTACTGATTTGATGCACTGGATTTTGTATGGGACGTGAAAAGTTTTAAGTGCTTATGCGAGCAAATAGAAGTGTTTTGGTGTTTTCTCTATTTTAAATTTTACTGTTTTTTAGATTATTTTTATTAAATGAAAGCTGAAAAAAGGGACGCTGCTTTAGAAATTTTAATATTAAAAAGGTGGCTGCTTTTAAGTTTTAAAAAAGGACCGACAAACCAGTGAACCACCAAGTCATTTATGACAATGGGTTCTTTTAGTTAATACTATATATATTTTTAAGAATTATACAAATAATATATCGAATTTAGTTGGATGACCACGAGTTTTTATGACTCAAATTTTAAATATAAAATCGCTTCTGGATGTATCCGAGCTTTTAAGTAAAATTAGAGATTTATGTAATTATTTAAAAGGATTGAGATTTTAAATAATTATGGTAAGTTAAGTAGTGGACTAGTGGTATTATGTAATTTTTTCTGAATTTAAGATGGAGCAAAAGTTAAATATGGTAAAATCTCCACTTCCACGTGAATTTTCGTAGTCCTTTTCGTTTTGCATGAAGAAAAAGAAACAAAAAAATGATTTTTCAATCATGTTGTAACTTGTGTTTCACCCATTTTGTGCAAACTAAGCATAATTCAATTTCTTCGAGCCATACCAAAAACAGGCCCCCACTCACCATTGCATTGCATGTTAACACTTGTCATGATGCAAAAATTTTCGGGAATAATTGTCGTTTTTTAGATAAAGAACATGAGTGTTTATCGGACAGTTCGGTATGGATATTTATACTTAACTGTTCGATTTATTAATTTTAAAATAATAATTGGTTAACCTAATCAGTAAAATATCAATAGATTCGGCATGAATATAGCGGTTATCGAGGATTTATCAGTTAATGAACAAAGTATATCAAATTACTCCATGTTAAAAACTTCAATTAAATTTCACTATTAGAAATATAGGTTTTTTCTAACGCAAATTCATGAAAAATTTGTGCTATTAAATATAATTTTTTTATTTATTTTCTACCAAATCAACTCACTGGAAAAATACATGATGGGCAACAAATTCCCACTGAAACAGGTCCGGAAGTTTTCTAACTTTTTTCTTATGAAAACATGAGTACTATTTTTTTTTCCATTGATTCAATAATTAAAATATCTATGAAAGTAGCCACTAAATATTTTTTAGTGGAAAATTCAATGAAAAAATAATAATTATTTAGTAGTGTTTTGTCTCAAAAATAGCTCGGAAAAAGTAAAAGTGCATATATAATTAAGTAGCACAGAGGACAGTTGAACATAAGTAACTAGAATTTTCAATTGATCAGCTTTACAATTTGAGCTTCTTGATTAATAATTATGCAACAAGGAGGACACTTGAACATCAGTTCCAAGATATTTTTATTGGACTCTTGGAACAGACAAGCAGTGGTCCAGTATAGAAGGAGACTGTTTAGTGTAGGAAAATTAGAAAATTGATGTGGACCGAACGTTCAAACGAGAATGAACCTGACTCTGATACTATCAAGAAATAATTATGCTTGTTTAGTCTAGTCAACCTCTCTTACCTGATGTAGATCTTATCTTCTAGTAGTACCATTACATAAATAAGAACTCATATTCTCATCAATTCTTGACTCCCGACCCCGACTCGAGACTCAAGACTGACGAACACACCCTTGATCTCTCGTGAAAGAGCAAGATTTTGGACTCATCAATTGATGATTTTTTTTTATCATCAGTAGATGAATTGAAGAAGAAAAAAATGGAAAGAATAAAATAAGATGTCACGAGATATATGCAGTCAGCATTCTTAATAATTTCTACCAAAAAACATTCTTGACAATTATTTGACAATTGCTCACACATAGGTTACGATAATTAGCGTTTTATAATTACATAATAAATCTCTAACGTTCTGTTATTAAGAAACTAATCTCACTTCTGCTCCATTATCAATTTGTACTGTATAATTTTAATACGCGTTTGGCCCTATTTCGTTGTGAAAATAAAAAAAAGTAATTTTTATTTTTAAAGTGAAAAATGATATTTGGAAATTGGAGTTATATTTGGCTATGAAATAAATTAGAGTATTTTTTATTTTTTGTGAGTAATTTGGAGTGAAAAAAGTGAAAACACTTTTTTGTTGTTTTTAAATTTTTTTGAAAGTGAATATAATAGAAACAAAGTTTTTCATATTATCATGGTCAAACGTGAACTCCGAGAAAAAGTGAAAAACTTTAGTAGTCAAACACCCCCTAAGTATATATAGTTATAGTAAAAGTACGTGTATGTAACCACCAAAACGGACGAAACTATTTTTTCCTTGACTAGAGATTTCAATTTCAAATCTTGAGTATGAAAAAATCCTTGATAAGTAACGTTTCCTTCAAATGAGCCCTACACTGAATTTGAACTAGTCTTCTTTTTTTTTTTTTTTTTTTTTGGTAGAACGAATTCGAACTAGTCGAACACGAGATTAAAAAGAAAGAAAAGTACCCGTCTGTAACTTTACTGCAAAATTTACTTATAGAGAAATTGAAAGATTTGTACACAATTACACATATGCCACTGACAGAACCTTCAAACCTACTAATGTCAACTCCTTAGGTGAGAAATGTTGAATCTTGGCAACCTACAATTTCAGCATTTTCATGCTTAAGGCAAGTCACTACAACTTACTCTCTCCGTCACAAAATATATATCGTCCTTATTTAAAAATATTTATCATTTTAAATTTAAAACTAGAATTGATATTATATTATATTTTACTCTTAGTGAAAACTATTATTAAAGATTATAAATACCTCAATTATGGCATATAAATAAAGCAAATATTTAATGAAGTGAGATCATATATAAGACATAAATAAAAGTAAAATAATCAATCACATAATTTCTTAAGAGATGAGTAAATAAAAAACACGATAAATATTTTGAATCGGAAAGAATATTTCTTTTAAAAGAAAGGAGGAATTATTTATTGAAATTTTCAACGCCACAATCAAATCAAAATGTCACATATTTTCCCATAAAACATTAAACTTCGTTTTCATTCTCTTTTTTAAATTCTATTTAAAAAAAAAATCATCTCTTATCATTCTTACATCATTTTAACTCATCACCATCTTTGAAAATCATATCCAGCTTGTTCTTATTCTTTCTTGCCGATCTTGACTCTTGAACATAAATTTGATAAAGCGTAGTAACATATAACAAACTACCATGCATCAAAACATTTAAGAGAAAACAAAAAACAAAAAAAGCTCCACTTCTATTCGTTTCAATTTATTTGTCTTACTTTTTTATTTAGTATGTTTAAAAAAAATTGTCTCTTAATAACTCTTTAATTTCATTCTAACTTTTCACATGATATGTTTAATACCACAAGATTAGAAGATATTTTGATAAATTTCACATATACAACAACAAAAAAAAATAAATCAGTGCAACCCACAAAGTAAGATCCGAAAAGGATAGAGTGTGCACAACCTTATCGCCAAGTCAAAACCAAACGAACAAATTTAGACGGGGACTAGTATCTTTTAAATAAAAAAGAAAATGTTTTGTTCTTAAATTTACCTTTTTGTCCTTGAACTGAACTTTACTTTCTTTTATCTTCTTTATTTTTTAATATAACATATTTAATATCACAAGTTTAAAGAATATTTTGATAAAAGTCATATATACAATAACAACAACAACAATAGCATACCAGTGCAACCCACAAAGTAAAATCCAGAGAGGATAGAGTGCGTGCAACTTTATTGCCAGGTCAAAACGAACCAAACAAATTTAGACGGGGGAGTAGTATCTTTTAAATAAAAAAAGAAAATGTTTTTGATGAAGAAAATATCATCAAATTTAAAAAGAAAAAAGAAAAAAGAAAAAAGAAAGCAAAGTCCAAGGACAAAAAAGTAAATTTGACAACAAAGTTGAAACCCCCCACGTCCCCACCAAAATGGCAGTTAATTAATATTGAAACTCAACTACACATTTTTTTAAATTTTTTTTCAGAATTAAAAGCAAAAGTACCGTGAAGAGGATTTAATAAAGTCTTTGGTATCCGAATGAGTTTTAAGAGAGAGAGAGAGAGTGAAGTAGACTTTCTTTAGAGAGAGAAACAACAACCACAACAATAACAAGAAGATAATTGTTGACACCCCCCAAAGAAAAAAAAAAAAAAAAGGAACAAAATTTATGGTATGTTTCAATTTTATGTTGCTTTTATTTATTTTGAAAATTTTTGGGTTTTCAGCTAAGTTACTTTTTTTTTTTTTTGGTAGAAACTTTGTTTTCTTGAAGATTAAGGTTTTTTTTTTTTTTTTAAATGGGTATTTGTGGCTAGCCTAATTTGCGTGTACTAATAAGTTTTGGTTGAAGTAAAATGTTAAACATAGTTTTGTATGTTTGGAAGACAGTATTACTGTATTAGTCTTAAGTGTGACATTTGTAAACTGTTTAGGAAATTTCATTGTTTGTCTTTTTTTCTTAGAAAAAATATAATCTTTTATCTTTTCCTGTTATGGTTTCTTAGCAGGTTCCAAAAACTGCATTTTCCTCTTTTGGGGGGTCATTTTTCAGATCAAGAAATGATTTTTTTTCTTTCCCTCTTGGTTTCCTGGATGGTTTATTGCTATATACTGTGGAAATGTCATTTTTCTTTGTTAGGAGTTTGTATTACCCCCCACCCCAGTAGACTAGAAAATGAGAGAGAAGTAACAAATACAAGACTTTTATTTTTTATTGTTTTTTAAAAAAGTGAGGGCAGGGGAAGTGGAAATGGGGGAAGGGATTACAAGGTGAGTTCACCAACGAGGTGAAAAGTTTAGTAGTCAGCCAACTGAGCTACTAAGATCTACCGGTACAAGATTAATGTTATGATATTATTGCAAGGAATGAGACTTGAGTCCCACACCGGTTAAATGGGGAATTGATGTGGGGCTTATATAGTCTTAGGCTCTCCCATCTCAATAGCTAGCTTTTGGGATGTGGTTCTGTTAAGGTGGTATCAATTAAACTTGGCAAACTAAGGGAAAATTTGTGAGGAAAAAAACTATTACAAAAAGTTTCCTTTTTTGGGGTGGTGGGGTGGTGGTATTGGGCTAGTGGGTGGGATGTGGTGTGGTGTGGGGGAATATAATTTTTGTAAAATTGTTCTAAATGATGAGGATGGTCTTGTAGTGTTGCTTAGTAATGGTGGTTTTCAAGCAGGAAAGTGTTCTCCAGTAAAGTCTATAGTTTTGGACTGCTTTATTTGCCTTCTTTTGCAGGAATCTTCTTTTCTTGCTTTGTACTTTATGCCCCTACTCTTCATTTTCTTAGTAATTAAGGTATGCAAAATAGTTTGAATTGATACCCTACTCCCTCTTCAGGTATATTTAATGTGCATGGTTGTCGGGAATTCGAGTCCATCACTCCAAAAGATTCACATATAAAAAGTAACCTGTGAAGAAGCCTTGCTCTTGCTCTGGTCCAATAAATGTCTTTTCGTAGTATAGCTCGTGATATTAGGGATAGTATTGGAAGCTTATCTAGGCGGAGTTTCGAGGTTAGGCTTTCCGGTCATAACAGAGGGAAGTCTCAGAGTGCTGTCCATGAGTTACATGACCAGGCTATAGTCATTCAAAGCAGTTGTTGGGCAAGCCTCCCACCAGAGTTACTTCGTGATGTAATTAAAAGATTGGAGGCGAGTGAGAGTATGTGGCCTGCTCGTAAACATGTTGTCGCGTGTGCGGCTGTTTGCCGCTCATGGAGGGAGATGTGCAAAGAAATTGTTCAGCGTCCGGAATTCTCTGGAAAGTTGACCTTTCCCATCTCTCTTAAGCAGGTGATTTTCTTTTTCCAGTTTCCTGTTTTCTCGTGTGGAGCATCTGTTGCTATCATTGTTTTTATAAGATTAGAGTAGAAAATGAGAGCTATGTCATTGTTGTGATGTTTGTCATCCAATTCCTTCTTGCAGCCTGGGTTTCGGGATGGAACCATCCAATGCTTCATCCGGAGGGACAAAGCTAAATTAACTTACCAACTTTTCCTTTGCCTTAGCCCTGGTAAGTTTGTCTTACTGGCTTTATGCTGACTGACGTGTAGTCTATTTTGCTGTGAGATTTAGGGTAGAATAGATGTTTTGCTCATCTGATGTCTCCGTTTGTTGCGTTACATCCTTTGGGTTTAAAAAAGTTTCCTTTTCCAAGTTGGATTAATTTCCGAGGGTTGACAGAAAATCATTTCTCTGCAAGTGATCCACCATAATTATGCAAAAGTCCCTTGTTTCACTGAGTGGAAAATGGAATCAAGCAGTTCTTGTGAAGGGTTGGTTTTTAGTGCCTATGTGTTTGTCTGCTTAGGAGAACTTCACAGCTAATTGACAGAAAATTCAGACGATGATTGCAAAAAGAATGTCTTTTTTTTTTTTTTTCCTTTTGTGGACTGTTTGAGAGGAATTTTTTATCATGGTTATGTGGGAGTTCCGGACTTTCACCGAACTTGCTTTGTCAATGGTGTAGAAGGATTCTTAGTTAATGCTCATAACCATTTCGGAAGCTTCTTGATATTTCTGTTCGTTTATACAAATATTACCTTGTTTTCATTAAAACGAGGCAGCTTGATGTTTTCTTTTTCCTTTTCTATTTTCCATCAGCCTTGCTTGTAGAAAATGGCAAGTTTCTTCTTTCTGCAAAGCGTAATCGGAGAACCACGTGTACAGAGTACATCATCTCTCTGAGTCCAGATAACATATCAAGGTCAAACAGCTCTTACATTGGAAAATTAAGGTAAGCATGCTTTAAGCGTGTTCAAATCTTTAAATTTCTTAGCTTTGTTGTCAAAGAACATCGCGATGGGAAAAGGAACAATATCATAAATGATTAAATTGACTCGAGAAATGTACAAAGAGTAACTGTGAGATGACGAATAGGATCTCCAAGGTTCTATCTGAGGGAAGAGAGTTCAATGGAGGGACGAAACTAGTGAAATCTCCTGCTTGAATTCTGTCCTTTCGGCTGTATAATTGACAAAAGAAATTAAAGAAGAAACTAATCAAGTCGTCAACTTGGATTCTATCCCTTTTGGTTGTGAACGAGGTGTTGAATAACATTATCTGAGGGCTTTGGTGATTTGAGACTGTTTGCTCTTTTATATGTTTACCCAAAAAATTCTTACAAAATCATTCTACAATGCTAGATTCTTATGGTAGGAATTTGACAGGTAATGATGGATCATTTCCCTGTTGTGTCTAATATTGAACCTGTCATGATGACCTATTTGGTTCTATTCCTTAATTTATGTGATTCCTTATGCCTGATTTGTCTTGGAAAAAAGATGAATATTTAAACATGCGAAGATTATTATGTGTTATGTGATGAAGGTTGTTAGGACCCTTTTGGCCATGAATATTATTCACTTTATTCCGGAATATTTATTCTTTTTATTCCGGAATCGTTGTTTGTCCATAAAATACCAAATACAACTCAAGAGGAGTGAAATTCACCTTATTTGGTTTCACTTTTTTCATTTTTTATTTTTTTTAAAAAAAAATCCTAAATTTGTTATTTTCATAGAATAACCCCATTTAAATTATATTCCATGTTCAAAGCATATTTATATTTTTAAAAAAATACATTTGAATTCTAAATATTAACTACAAAAACTATAGCCAAACACAACTCCAACTCCAACTCCAACTTTGAAAATTCCAAATAAAGTGATTTTTTTTTGGTTTTCATGGCCAAACACCTACTTAGTATGAATTTAGCTGTTAGCTTGAATTGGAAATGAGTATTTTTAATGGGTAATGGACATAATATTTCTGATGCAAGTATCCGATTTAGGCCAATTGTAAAAGGCTTTTAAACTGTTTTTAATTCTTCTTTTCAGGTCAAATTTTCTGGGCACGAAGTTCATAATTTATGATACCCAGCCACCATACAACAGTTCTAGTATTCCTCCACCTGGTGGAAGCCGGAGATTCTATTCCAAGAAAGTTTCTCCCAAAGTCCCTACAGGAAGCTACAACATTGCACAGGTTTCCTACGAACTGAATGTACTTGGAACCAGGGGGCCTCGCAGAATGAATTGTGTCATGCACTCAATTCCTGTCTCTGCCCTTGAACCCGGGGGCACTGTCCCAGGCCAACCTGAACTTCTCCCTCCAAATCTTGAAGACTCATTTAGGAGCATGTCCTTCTCAAAAGCAATTGATGCTTCAACAGAATTCAGCAGTGCTCGGTTTTCAGATATCGGGGGTCCAAGTGAAGTAGATGAAGAAGGGAAGAGTAGATTTTTGGTTCTTCGAAACAAGGCGCCTAGGTGGCATGAACAGCTGCAGTGTTGGTGTCTGAATTTCAGAGGGAGGGTAACTGTCGCTTCTGTCAAGAATTTCCAGTTGATTGCCGCTACACAGCGTGCAGCCGGTGCCCCAACACCAGCACAACCGGCTCAGTCATCATCATCAGATCAAGACAAGATTATCTTGCAGTTTGGTAAGGTTGGCAAAGATATGTTTACAATGGATTATAGGTATCCTTTATCTGCCTTTCAGGCTTTCGCCATCTGTTTGAGCAGCTTTGACACAAAGTTGGCATGTGAATAGAAAGAACAAATAGAACATTTAGTTGATCCTAGTTTTCTCTTCCTTAGAATTGCCTAAAGATTGAGTTTGTCGCACAATCATTGTGTTACTCTTCATCATAATCAAGAAGATGCAAGAAGCTCTTGCACATTAGACAATTGCTATTTTCTTCTTTCCCTTTTCCCCCTCCTGTTCTTGTCTCACCTTCGTCCTTCGTCGCTTTATCCTCCATTCATAGAGTTTAAGATGCTTCTGTTGTAATTTTCGCTAAAGTGTTGAAGTATACTTGGTGAAAGGAACAATGTATAAACTATGTACCTTGTGTGAAATTCTAGTTGTAACATCCATTTGTATAATCTGCCTGTTGTGAAGGATCATTAAGCCTTTTTTATGTCAGTCATGTACAGTTTCTAATAAATATTTTTGAAATGATATTCTTGGTAAAATGTTGCACCAAAAAAAGAAAATGTAAATTTTTATTACAGTGTATTAGGTAAAAACTTAAAACACGTCATGTAGTATCAAATAATGACCTCTAAGAGAACTTTTAAGATGAAAAATAATGCATGTTCCGAAACATGTCGCAAATTTTGGAGTAATTTCATAAATGATTCTTTAACTTTTACTTTATTTGCTCCTAGTCACTGAATTACTTTTTATAACGAAAAAGGCACTTAATTTTGCCTTAGTATTGCAGGAATTCACTAAAACAAATAACAAAGTCACTCAATTTTGCTTAAATTTATTTGGTATCAATAATTTTTTAAAACATCTACTACCATAAAATAAAATGAACTCCTTTGGGTCAAAATTATCTCGTGTCACGCATGTTCCATGCAGAACTATCCACTCAAACCAGACAACTTTTTTCTTTTCTATTTTAACTTCACTCAAGTTTCACTCAAGTTTAATGTGATTTGGCTAGGCATCTGCTGAATGGCCGGTGGCTTTGAGCTTAGATCTTCTTCTTTTCTTTTTATTGTTGGTTGGTTCAGCAGAGGCGGATTCAAGATTTAGAGTCCTCGGGTGTCAAGTAGACTCATCAATTAAATCATTTGGATACTCCAAATCCTGGATGCGAGTCAACTTATGGTCAAGGGGTTCATTCGAACCCCCTTTGGAGAAAACCTATACTATTTATATATGATTAAAATTATTTTATGTAGATATAGTATATATTGAACCCCCTTCAGCTAGCTCGTGTATTTACTTCTTTCGATTTTGAACTCCCTTAGTAAAAACTTTGGTTGCTTCAACTTTTTACTTATTATTTTTTTTTTAAAAGCAAAAAACTGTGACTTTTCACAATATTTGGGCTCAATTTTTTGTACAATTATTTTTATAATTATCAAGAATTAAAATTCATTATATATTCAAAATTTACAATTTGAACTTTAGAGTCAGAACTCATACATTAAAGTGGAAATAGAGTTAGTCCTTTTTTTTAAGAAAAAAAAATTAGCAAGTTTAGTAAGAGATGATGAGTGAAGAAGCAAGAAGTGTGCCGGTTTAGGAAGAAGAAGGGCAAAATTAAGTTGCTAGCGGGATTTGAACGCATACCCTTTGAGCGGAATAAACGATCCTTTGCCACTGGCACCACGAATCACACTGTTTTTTTTTTTAGGTGTCATGTTTATTATTTATATATATTTTGTATATATACCTGTATAGAGAGAGTTTCCGTCGAAGTTTACGGGTGGCATAACACCTTCACGGGCCTTAATAGATTCACCCGTAATTGGTTGGTTGGGGGGAGGGGGTAAATTAGAACTTAGAAAGATATAGGAGAAATTGACCAAAAAAAAATGGCTCCATTTGTTGTATTAGCGTTGAAATTGCGAATTGCCCTTAAAACGGGCTGATTTATAATTTTATTCTAGTAATCAAATTTATGTCTAGAGGGGCATAAGTTCTTTAGAAATTCAAGTTGTGCCTGGCATAACTTATGATACAAAATATAAATTTATACTCCACCAAAAAGCTATTTATAATTTTTTTTCGAGAGTCATAAATTAAATTAAAGACCAACACAAAACAGAGGTAAAAGTGCAAATAAGCTATTATTCGCGAGGTCCAGTCCAATTTTAGAAAAAGAAATGGACAAACATAAAAGTTCATTTTGATTTCATCAAAATTTCACCCCCTTTTTTGTTGTTAATCTCTCATAAATCCATCCACGATTGAAATTTCTAGAGAAAGTCAACTTTCGTGTATTAGAGAAAAAACCTTCTTTATTGAAGCTTGCTTTGAATTTTTTTGACCTACGTATTTTAATTTATTTTGTTTAGATCAGATTTTGTTGGAAACATCTTAACGAGCTTCAATATCAATTTTGGAGGTAGTTGAAGATGGTCTACAAATTTGAGATGAATTTTAGATTGTAAAATTAAGGTAGACAAAGTCCCCATCCGTGTATCCCACCTTATATATCTATGTATATCACCCTATACATCCGTTTATCTCATGTATATTATTCTATATCCATGAATTCTTCATGTGATATATATCGATATACACGATATGATGTGATATATAGATATCGCAGTGGCAGAATCAAGTTAAAATTTTGACTCAAATCTAATATAAATTACTTTCAATTTTTCTCAGATATTACATAATAGTTTCATCAAGGTGTTTCCGATGAATCTCAACCACACCCATTCAAAAAAAATTATTAAAGTTAGATCCGAATTTAGTTCTGAGTCATTGATGAATTGAGAGATTTTTTTTAAAATGGAGGTATTAGTTATGCAAGGTTTTTTTTTTTTTTTTTTTTGTCAAATAAAAAGTATAAAGCAAACTAGAAAATAAAGATAAAGAATTGGATTACTATAAAAGCAAACACCTATATTACGAACAAAGAGTGAAAAAGATTTATATGTACCATAAAACTTAAAGTTTTTTGCATGTGCAATAATTTTTAGACTAATATTTATATAGTCGGTTTGGTTCGATTATTTCAGATAATTTTTTGTTTTAAATCAAATCAAATTTTATCAATTTTTAAACTTAAAAACCAAAATCACACCAAACCAACAAATGTCATTTTTTTTCCTCGAGTTGATTCAACTTTTAATTTGGTTCAATTTTTCGATTTTCCGTGAACATCCGTAATTATTACCCATACTGTAACTCTAACTGATCCGCGCTGATTAATTCAAGCAAAATTTTGGCCTTAATAATGAAACGATTAAATTAAACATATTTTGTTAGCATGCCTTCACTGCAAATAATGAAACGATTTGCTAAATAATTACTCAATATACTTCTAATGACTATCAAGCTTGATTAGCATATTATGTTTAAGTTGCATCGACTCCTTCTCAATGTTTTCCCCTTTTCTTTCTATTTTGTCTTGGGGTTGGTGAGTTAGGAATTTATTTGGGTTAACTGATTGTAGATAACTAATAAGCGTTAAGTATAGGAAAATATTTCCAAAAGCTGAAACTAATTTTATACGTGTTTAGATAAAAGTACTTAGGGGTGGCTTTTTATTGATTCACATCAATTGAAGATAAACAAGAAATTAGTTTAACAAATTAGTCCTACAATTGTAATAAATCAAATGAAATACAATAACAAAAGGGTTACTAATGAAACACAATATTGTAGAGTCAAATACAAAGTGTGATGCAGCAATTCGTGCTGTACACTAACTAGTATAAAAATGAAAGAAAAAAGTTTTCTTTATGACATGGGCCAAATTATTGTTTAGGGTGAGATTATTTCTTAATGTTATCTCTAACTGAGGTAGTTAAATATATGGACACTAGAATATTTCTTCACATACAGCTCTTAAATAATTTCAACACTAATTACTAGTTTAATTAGCTTAAACTATTGAAGATTTGTTTGGGTGACCCTACTCACCATCTATATATTTGAATTTGACCTTTCGAAAGTTGTTAAGGCAAATGTAGTTGTCATTTCCTTAAACTACAAGAAGAAATTTCGTCTTTTCCAAAATGTTATTTCCATTCTTTTGTTACTTTACATATAGGTTTTGGCATTTTTTTCCTTCGCGACGGTAGAATTCTAATTACGAGTTCGACAGAATTCAATAATTTTAATCAAAACTTTGTATTTGTATAAGAAAATTTATTTAATTATGTATAAATAGTTTATTTAGAACACAATAACCTATCTTTTCTAAAATAGAAAACTCATAGAATCAAAATTCTGAATTCACGTGTTGCACTTTTAACCTGAAATTCTTGTGAAACAAAGATTTTATTAAGTACTTTGGTTGGTAAGTCAACCAAAAAGCATAGAGACATTCTGTAGCTACATCTCTTGATGTCCTTTACCATTTCCTCGAATACCATTTTCCCCTTCAAAAGGAATTATAAATCAAATGTGTACACTCATGGTAATTTAATATGGGGATGAACGCAAGGGCGGAGCTAAAGGGACGCAATGGACTCAATTGAATCCTCTCACTAGAAAATTGTACCGCAAATAGGATTAAAACGATTTTTTTTCTTTTTTTCACACATGAATTCTAGCTTGAATCCCCTTGACATAAGAAAATATTAGTCTAATGATTAAAGACGTTAAAAAATTACTTTAAGTCACAAGTAATTTAAATCCTAGGTGTGCTTGACACTCGATCTAGTATTTTTATGAATTCCGTTGTATAAATTTTTGGCTATGTCACTTTTTTCTTTTAGTTTCTAATTCCCCAGTGTTCGGTAGGGACTAGACTCTATTCAGATTTGTGCCGGGACGTCTCATATTGGGGAATAAAGTGCTCCCTAACAAAGGCGACTCCATATCCAATAGATCTCAAACCCCATACCTCTGATTAAGAATAAAGAAATACTTACCAAAAAAAATTATTTTTACATTTTAGCAAAAAACAAATAATAAATACATGAAGCTGAAATATATTTATATACAAGTCAACTTTCAGGCTTTCAATGATCACTACATCTCTACAAAAGGAGGACCTACTAGTAACTGATAATGAAGTTGACACCATGTGTATCAACAGACTTTCGAAATTAACATTCCCCTCTAATTTTTTGTCCAAAAAGCCATATATACCTGACTTAAAATGTGAATGAACATGGATTTCTTGAATAATTTCTTAGTAGAAAAATGCCACTTGTGAGGTTCTTTGGCAAGAAGAATATTGACAGATATCTGAGAAGTGAGCACTTTAACTCCTTTAAGCATTTTGACTCAACTGATCTTCTAACCTGCACCACCAAATTAACTTTCCATGACATTGATAAACATACCATTCTTTCCGTTTTATTTTATATGACAGTATTTAATTGTACACGGAGTTAAAAGAAAAAGGAAAGATTTTGAACACAACACCAAGAACACATACATACTCTCAGAATTTGTATTCGTAAAATATTCTATAATCACATTTTAATGACTATTTATAAAAATATGTCATTATGGGTAAAATATATGAGAAATTTAAAGTAAAAAAGTTTCAAATATGTAAAAGTGTCGTATAAAATGAAACATGAGCAATTTACATCGACCTTTCAACGCATATATACACATAATGCAAAAAATAGTACTATATACTTGTATATATACAAATTGTATACCTGTATCGAACACCCCGAGTAATAATCCATGTAACATTACTCTAGTTCCCAAATAACTTTCTTCCTTTCTTGACAAACCAAGAATATCTCAACTGTTTTGCCTAACATGTTTATATAGAGAGCTCTTGAATTATTTAATATCAATGCTGAGATCATCATCCTCTTGTCGGCTTAGTAATATAGAATATAATATTCTACTCAAATATTAATAAATCTCTTCTTGAGATGACTATCGAAACAACCGTTCTAATTTTACTAGATAGGAATGAGGGTGTGTGTTACACTTTACTTTTTCCAAATCCCACAATGTGTGTTACACTTTACTTTTTCCAAATCCCACCTTGTGGAATTGTACTCGATATGTTGTTGTTGCTTAAATATTAATAAATGTTTTTTCTGCAAACTATAGGTAGATCTATAGTATATATCAGTCATGGTCTAGTCTTTGTTGCTCCCTTGAATTCATCTGTCTAATTAATGTAATTAAGAAAAGAGGAGTCATATACTTCTTCTCATATAGAGTATATTCTCTGACCACTAATTCCTTGGCAAAAAATGGCAAAAAGAATTATGTAAAAAAAATAGATTTCTTCAAAAGTTCTACTATTTTATATTCCTTTTGATCCGTTCCAATTTATGTGACACTTTTTTCGATAGTCTATTTGATTAATCTTTGACGTTTTAAATGGATTAGATCAACTCAATATTTTACAATTAAAATTTAATATTAAAAAATTGTTGAAAAGCAACTTGCATCTATCAACTTGCATGTGTTTAAAAAACAAATGAAAATATGGAGAGGGGATAAGGAATTTTAGTATATAATTTAATTTAACTTCTAGAAACTAATCATGTAAAAAAGAAATCTCACTATTATCAGCTAATGTTAAAGGTGCTTAATTAATTAAAGGCAGATATTTATAATAAGCAGCATTAATAACTAAAAAATATGACACATAATAATCTTATATTAAGTATAATAATTTAAATTATAATATTGATAGTATAAAAATTTATTTAGATTGTCCGTGAATAATGTAAGACTCATTTTGATAAGCCTGTCACAACGGAAGAATAATTTAGGTATCTCAAGTGCACGCTTGTTATAATTAATTTCTTTTTTGTTGGGGTTGGTGAAGATCTAGTTTACAAAATATTTGGCATTGTTTCTTGATCTAGTGGATTTTTAAACTCATACATAATGACGAGTAATTTACCTTTTAATTTGAAGATTGTAAAACCACTTGGGTGAATTCTGTACGATTCTTTCGTATGCAAATTCTCATAAGAAAATGAACTTTAAGCTAATTTAATTCAAAAGTTGGCTAAAGAGATGAGAATTCCAAGGTTGTATATGAAGATCTCATCCTGCACACATCAATATTGGACTACTAATACAACGCCTGATCCTGATTTAATATAAGGGTCCAACATCGAAAAAACAAAAATTGGATGGATTTAGACCTCAGGATAAAAAAATGTTCTTTTTATTTTTGTATCCTAAGTACTATTTCTGTTGAATGATATAAGTGGAGGATTAGAATACTCAAACCCCTATACTTTAAGGACCATTTCGATAATTTTTCTCAAGTGCTAGAGACGGAAAGGAATCTAGAAGATTAATTAAATCAAATACGTAATAGCAACAATTAGCTATAAATTAAATAAAGTGGCAATCACTTTCCTAACTGCAATATCTATCAAAACTTTTTAAATTCTGATTAGTAATACCTAAACATTTAACTCCCATCCGATTTGGTAAATCACAAAAATAAGGACATTATATATAAATATAAGAATACACCACATTATAGAATTATACCTAACCTTTTCATTAGGCCCCGCAACTATTTTGGAATTCACTTGAGGGTAGCGATCGATACATTAAAGCATGTTAATTAACAGCGAATGATATGGTTTGGGAACTTAGTTAGGACCATATGATGACTCAAAATATATAAAATGAACAAAGACGTACAGAGACTCGACGTAGGTCATGTGTCACATGACCGTAGATCGTCTCATGGTATGTACAAATATATTTTCGGTACTCCCATGTGACAACCATGTGTCACATGGAAGAGAAGCGAAAAATTCAATCTTGACCACATGGAAGGAGCGCGTCGCACTAACGCCTACGACGCGCAAAACCTTCCCTACTGCCCTGAAGTTTCAAAGTATAAAAGGGGTTACAAGGAGAGATATATTATAATCCTTGAGAGCGTAATTGAAGGGAAAAACATGTCAAGGTTAAACATCAAGTCCACCGTGGATTTGTGTTTAATTTAGCAAAATTAACACTAGTTAACATTATCAAATCCCTAACTTCTAAATTTTCATCAAAGATTTAAGTTCTTCAAGAAATCTGAAACTTTTGTTCTGAATTTCCTAGTTTACTTAAATATTACCATAATTGTGTTTTACTTCAAAAAGGTTTTTTTGGTGGAAAAAGTTTTCTTGTTGGAAAAGATCTCTTCCATATTTAGTTAATCCTTTCTTGGAGAAAAAGTTTTGGACTTCTATAAATAGAGGATTCTTCTTATGGAGAGATTTTTCTCTCATAGTTTTTATGATATTTTTATATTAGTTTTTATATGTAGGTCAATTGGCCAAACCATATAAGTAATAATTATGCTTGTAGTATGTTTTCCTTTGTCATATGATTTATCGCCTTGATGATTTGCAATTATTAGCTTCCGCATGACGCCCAATCCTTTCGAACCCAACAAAACCAAGGGTTTGTACGAACGTCGTTCAAGATGATTCCAGTTACTATCTCCTACTATTAAAGTTAGAATCTTTATGGCGTATAACGATTATAGGATAGGATGCAATATTGATGCAATTTCGGGGGTGAAAGTAACGATAAGACATAAATTGCAATGTTAAAACTTGATGAAGAAATTTAGTGGTATGATGAAGGTTAAGCTAAAAGTTTTAAACTACGTAATTGTAGATTTCGAAGAGTTACGTACGTGAATTATTGAAGAAGACTTGAACAGTTGTTTGGAATTTGGATGTAAGTTGAGGCAAACTCTACCAAAATGAGAACTTAAATAAGAAAAAGCGTATTGCGTGTTCGATAAATTGCCTAAGTATTCAAGCTTATACGTTAATTTGTGGGTTCAAAGAATACTTAAGTTTCATGAATTTAGCATATTAATTAGCTATATTTTCTAGCATGCATTTTAGAAAGAAATAATTAAGCTAAACATGCTTATCTAGATAACTCAGTATATCATATGGTGGTAATTAAACTTCATAATACGATTTGATTACTTTTTGTATGAAATTGGTTGTATTGTTCATATTTAATTGAAAGTTAGACTAATGTGATTACATTCAACATATGAGAAGTAGCCTCTAACCTTTTCAAGTACAAATGTCGTCGGAATTATCTACTTCACACTTGAAGGTGCTATCGTTTTAACATATATATATATATGAAAAAATTATGCAAAATGTCCATTGAGAAAAAAAATTACACAAAAACTAACCCACTTTTTTTTTTTTAACTTAAAATGGTCAACTGGCCAAATTATTACTAAAAATGGCTGATCGGCCAATTGATCCCAAAACTTTGGTATGTAATTTACCTGAATGTTTGGCCATTTGGTTTTTAATAATAATAATAAAAAAATTGATGTGCTATTTAAAAAAAATAAAATTCGTTGTTTAAAGTTTTTTTGTTGCTCTTTTTTTAATTTTTTTTTCTTTTCTAATTGTTTCACTTTTTTTGTGGAAAAAATGAATATCTATGTTGCTTTGTTATTTTTTATTTATATTTTTATTTATTAAGGTGGGAACGCATGATAGTTAAATAAATATTGACATCGATACATTACATAATTGTGTATATAATATCGATACATGATTATACACCATTCATACAATGTCAATACTTTACATACCTATTTATACAATATCGATACACGTCTAAATATTATTTATACAATATTAATACACGCTTGTACACCATTTATACAATGTCGATACGTTACATAACTATTTATACAATATCGATACACGTTTATATATATTTATACAATATCGATATATTACATATATACTACATAACTATTTGTACATCATATATATTTGTTTATACATTACATATACACTATATAACTATTTGTACATCATATATACATGTTTATGCACCATTTATACAATATCGATACATTACATAATTATTTATACAATATCTATACATGTTTATATACTATTTATATAATATCGCTAAATGTTTATACGCTATTTATATAATGTCGATACACGTTTATGCACTATTTATACAATATCGATAAATTACATATACACTACATAACTGTTTATGCAATATCGATACATTATATATACACTACATAATTATTTGTACATCATATATACATGTTTATACACCATGTATACAATATTGATACATGAAAAAAATTGCACGAAAAATATTTGAAAAAAAAAAAAAAGAAGAGCAAAAACAGTTTTTTTAAAAAAAAAATAAAAATTAACACTTAAAAAAAAAAGCATAAATGACCTAATGGCCTTGGGCCAAATTGAGCTTTGTTGAGCCCATGACTCTTTTTGGCTATTTTTTCTGTAAATAGAAAATGGGCTACTTTTTTTGTAAAATTTTTATTTTTCTGTATATAAATGAAATTATCCCTATATATATTATCTACTTCACACTTGAAGGTGCTATAAATCACAATAATTTAAAATTTAAAATTATTGAGCTGTACAAAATATACTTTACGTATAAAGAAGCTTCCGCATATTAGTTAAAATTAAAAACTGAAAATATTTAGAAGATTTAAAAAACCCTGATAAAAATCAAATTTAATTGGCTCTTAAAATTTTAATTGTGCCACATAAATTGAAATGAGAGGGGCTGATAATCATATGATATACAAAATTTTAATTATTATTATTTTATTTTATTTGGAAAAAGTGGTTGATGCCACAAAATATATCCACACATTATATTACAAAGTGTAAAAAACATAAAAAGTATAAAATATTGTCTAAAAAGAAAAGTTTAAAAAAGGGGTCAGTTTAAGTCCAAAATTTGTGTCTAACCCGATACATTTAGACATCTCAACAACAAATATTTAAAAGTGTACTTCACTTTGGAATGTCCGACAAAGCCTACCCTCTCTTCAATTAGGAAAGTTTTGTCTTCCTAGGGAGCTTCAAAAAAATTGAACTTCGATAGAGTTGCGGACATGCTCGACTTCTAGAATACAGATGGTGTTTAACACCTTAGCCATCGAATTGACTCAGATGGCCCAGCTTGTTGTTCCCAATCAAGTAGGTAGCTTCGAAATGTACTCCTATTTTGCTCGAACTTGCGATAATCGTTGCATGCGCTTTTAGGATTTCAAATTTACTATCTTTTTACAGATCTACTAATTTTGAAATAATGTGAGATTTTTTTTAGTAAAACAAGAACACACTAATCAGGTTAAGAAATCGGTAGCTTCAAAATCTTCTAATTTCAGTTTGATATTTAGTGACTAATGTATATTAAGCTGATAGTATCTATATTTTTGCCCCAATCTGAATGCGTTTGCAATTCAACATTTGACATCTTGATTAGGTGCATGAATCCAGCATTGTAAAAGTTGTTTGGGCTGCACAAGTAGGAAGAGGTAGTTGAAGTTAAAGGCACATTTTTTCTGCATTTGTTGTTGAAATGATTTATTTATTTGTTTAATTTTTTTAGTTTATCTGTATATACTAAATCAAAGTGGCGGAGCATATAGAAACACAAATTCAAGGGTTTAATTATGTTGTCAGAGTAAAAAAAAATATTAGAAAAAGCTGATTAATTCAAAAGTCTCAAGGTAGTATATTATAATAACAATTGTTTACTATCATTTGTTTGCATGAATATGAAAACATATATTATCATTCTTGGAGAGATGTTGCTTTTTCAAATGTGAGGTTTATCCACATACTACTGATATAGGTAGAAGATAGCCCAAAATTTCCTTCATAGGAAAAAGTTAGTGCAGAAAAGAGACATAGAATTTACTATAAACACCACAACTGCTAAGATAGTACCTTGATATAGTGTAGTCCTTACATCACAAAATGCTATAATAGAATTTTCGGCAGATAACTTTTCAAGCAGTTCATCCTCTATTTCTGATAATTCGCTTCATAATGTTAAAGTTTTTCTATCACATCTGAATTTTTTAATTAAACAAATGAGGTTAAATTCTTAAATTGACATTGCAGCTGGTGTAATAGACGAAGAAAAAGACCTTTCTTCTATTTTAATCTGCTATAATGGTTCTGTTAATATTAATCCAATGAATTCAATAGAGTAAATATTATACTAATTTTAAGATTATTGTTATGTGTGAACATAATTTAAGAAAACAAATGTGTAACTAAAAAAAATAATAAATACAATAAGTAGTAATCTCAATCAAGAAATTAACTGTTGATATGAACTTAAGCATAAGAAAAAAATAATTGAGAAGAAGGTGGAGAACAAAAAATGTACACAAGTTTTAAGTGTAGACATTATGAGAGATTAATCAAAATGTGGAAAAAAATAACTTATTTTTAAAAAAAATTCTTCAGGAACCTTTTTTAAAAATTAAGTTCAACTTACTCCTCATTTATAAGTACCATTTCTCTTCGTTTTGTGTATTTTGTGAAGAGTTTAAAACTCAAAAAAATATCAAATATATCTACAAAAAATATTAAGCATGTATGGTTAGATAAATAAGAGTAAATATTGAATTTATGGGGAATATTAGATTAGTTAATGACATCTAAAGAAATTACCCAAGATTGTTTTCTTGGTATGTAATCTTTCATCTTTGAATGAAACGAAATTGTTCGAAAAAAAAAGTATCGAAAAGGGGCTGTGGCATTCTTGAACTATAGTGGGCATTAAGAATTCAAGTTCAATCTCCTTGGTGGAGGATAGAAAATTAGGATTGACCCTATTAATGCGAGCGTTTATGATGTAGCAAATTTTGAATTGTTTTAAAGAATCTTCAAACTTTTCGATATGTTCATTGAAAAGTGTACCATTAATTTTTGTGCCCTGTAAA
Source organism: Capsicum rhomboideum (assembly GCA_031232105.1). Classification (NCBI taxonomy): domain Eukaryota; kingdom Viridiplantae; phylum Streptophyta; class Magnoliopsida; order Solanales; family Solanaceae; genus Capsicum; species Capsicum rhomboideum. The sequence continues at coordinate 14,204,663 of CP124715.1, read as the reverse complement.
AAAAAATACTTTAATGACTAAATTATATATGAAAAAATATAATGTGTACGAGGAATAAAAAAATAATATTACCTCCTCGTTAATTAATATCACCATTTTTCGAGAACCTCCTCCATTCTTAAACGCTTTCGTTGGCCCGCTTTTGATGATCAAGACTTTGATCATCCAGATACAATCGTTTCGCTTCAAGGTGTTGATTCCCAAAACTTCGGTGATAGAATCCATTGTAAGATTATCTTTAAGCAATCATTCATAAAACTTAGAATATGACAAGAACATCTAATTTCATAACAAAAGTAAACTTATAAGATGAGGAGAATTATACCTAAATATGTGAATCTTGTTGGTAGATGGATAGATGAAGGAGGCTAGTTATGAACAATAGAAATTTAAACACATTCAACTAATAAGACACATTCAAGTAATAACACAATTTACAGAAATTGTAAATAGACTAATGTACAATGCAAGCTAAGTTAAACTAAGCAATTTAGCTGGCATAGCAAGTAATATTGTCGTCAAATCAACAATGTAAAAAGGGAGAGATGCTATGATGACAAAAAGCGTGAAAATAAAATTGTGGAAGTAGTTGTTGAGAGAAAAAATGATGAATAGTAAAATCTGGACAAAAAATGATGCAGGAAATCAAAAACCACAAGTGTTTATATAGAAGTAGAGAATGCACAAATCAAGGAGACGAAAGAAGATTTGTGGCAAAAACTTAAAAAAGATTGGCAAATAAATTAAGTAGAACACAATTTTGATAAAAATCAAATAGGGAAAAAATTTGAAAAAATAAGTGTCGGCTGAATTAATTTTCAGCTTGAATCCAAATAGGACACAAATTTGGAGAAGTCAGTGTCGGCTGAATTAATTTTCAGCTTTAATTAATTTTTGTTTTGAGAAATTTAATTGGATGATAAAAGTGAAAAGACTATTTTGTATAAAACAGAGGTTTTTAATAAAGGACAAAAAGTTCAAATCACTTTTCTAAGGGTCTTCACACTTTTAATATATTATAGATTATAGATATAGATAAATATAGATATAGCTATAGATATATATTACGAGAGTACTTGGTATTTATTTTATCGGGAGAAATGACTTTTTACCACTTTATTACAAAAAAATAGTTTTATATTCTTTTTTACAAGAGATATTTATTTTTACGCCTAAAAATCTTTATTTTTACACATATCTCTCATTTCACTATTCTGTCATTTTGCAAACGTCCAAAATTGAGCACTTCTCTATTTTGTCGTAATTATAATTTTTCTCTAATGTATTTCTCTCTTATCTATTTTGATATGTTTTATTTGAATAGATGATATATAAAAAACAATCTTTCTATCTTTACCATGTAAAAGTAAGGTTGTGTATACACCACTTTCTCAAATCGATTTATAAAATTTCACTAAATATGTTATTATTCTTATTGTATGGATATGTCCAGAGGCGGATCCACATTTGATGGTGGGGGTGCACGTGCACTCGGTAACTTCGAAAAAATATATGTATATATACATGTATATACATGATTAAGGATCAAATATTTAATTGTACACCCATAAACACAAATGCTTATTTGGTTCACTGGTCCAGCGCTCAGCCTTGGGCTTCTCTGTGAGCACAATGTCCCGAGTTTGAATCCTTCTCGCTGTGTTTCTTTTTGTCATTTTTCCAAAATTAATGCTTATGCTTATTAAAAACTCAATCTAGATTCGAACTTGCAACCTCAATCCAAACTGTACACAAGGGTTAAAACCATCAAGCCACAGGTGAGCTTGTTTATTTCTTTTGGTTTAATTTATATTTATTTGGATACCTTTGGTTTTGCACTAGTTTAGCAACGTTCTAACAAAAGCATTAAGGTATGGCGCGACCAGGGGCGGACCCTGCACGTGCACCTGGTAACTTTTTAAATTATTTTTTATATATATATATGTATAGATACCTTAAGAAAGGTTAATATATTAAAGTGTGCACCCCCAATAACAAATCTTGTCTGGGTGCACTGGTCCAGAACTTGGCTGAAGTAGCATCCTCAAGTGGGGCATCGCGGGTTCAATCCTTGTTGGGTGCAATTTTTAATTTTACAATCCTTTATAATTTTTTCTTTACCTTTTGTTGTTTGCCACCTCATCTTGCCCCACCCTTAATTAAAATAAATTTTAAAATACACTTAAAAGACATATCAATTTTTCCAATTCTTAAAAGACTAAAAAATATCAAACTCCCCAAATCCCTAAAATCTATCAACTTTCCCAAAATCTCTTCAAGACTTCAAGCCAAAAAAAAAAAAAACACGCAAGTCAGGAAGAAACAAGCAGCAGCAACGGCCCACCACCGATGGCAACGAAAAACAGTTACTCCGACTCCGGCAGCGGCAACACAAGTCAGATTCTTTCTTTATCTCTATTACATATTATTTTTGTATTGCTAGTTGTTATGAAAAGAGGGGTATGATTCTCCTATTGAAAATATTGCATTTATTTTTATTGTCTAATGAAAAAAGGGGGTGTGGTTCCTCCATTAAATATCATAGTGTTTTTGTTGTTTTACGAAAGGAGGGGTGTGATTCACCTATTGAAATTGTTGTGTTTGTTTACTTATTTTTTTTGTGAGGGGTGTGATTCCCATATTGAAATTATTGCATTTACTTATTTTTTTTTTGACCCCTTTACATATCATATCGTTTTGGTTGTTTTATGAAAGGAGGGGCATGATTCCCCTATTGAAATTATTGCCTTTTTTTTTTTGTGGGGTGTGTGATTCCTCTATTATATTTATTTCTTTTGCGCTATGGAAGGAGGGGTGTGATTCCCCTATTAACAATGTTATATATGTTTACTTATATTCTTGATGAAATCTTTATTTTGTAGGTATTTGTTATTGATTCTTGTGAATTGAAATGGATAGATATTATTCTCCTCAACCAAGTTCTAGTTTTAAAGACAATTCTCCTCGTCTTATAAAAGAGTTTGATGTAAATTCACTTAAATCCGATCCTGGAGAAAGAAATCCAATTCATGAGTATGACTCTACGATACGAGATCAAGTGAAAAGACACTATATTCAACAAGGGCCTTGTCAACCGATTCTTTCTGAATTTCCTCAAACTAGAATTGGACCAAAAATGCGTCGATTTAATTCGACATGGTATAAGGGTTCATATTCTAGGTGGATGGAGTATAGTGAGAAGAAAGATGCCGTGTTTTGTTTATGTTGCTATTTGTTTAAAAATGACTATGTAAAGGGCAATGCAGGTAATTTTTTTCACGAAAACCGGTTTTAAGGCTTGGAATCATAGTTCGGAGCGATTTCTATTACATGTTGGTGAAGTAAATAGCGTCCACAGAAGATGTTTCAGTAAGATGCTAGATTTCGAGAATCAATCTCAATCAATTCAAGTTGCTTTGAACAAGCAAGCTGAGAAAACAAGGCAATCTGAGAAAACAAGAAGTGTGCACCGGATTCGTTTAGAGGCTTCAACTAATGTGGCAAGGTTCCTCTTGGAATTCGGATTGTCTTTTCGAGGTCATGATGAAAGTGAATCTTCGAAAAATAAAGGCCTTTTTCTAGGTCTTTTGGAATGGCTGGGAAAAATGCTTCCTGATTTGAATAATGTTATTTTAAAACATGCTCCAAAAAATGCTATGATGACTTCTTCAAAAATTCAAAAGGATATTGTGAGTGCTTGTGCACAAGAAATCGTGAAAGCTATAATTGATGATTTGGATGGAGATTTTTTTGGAATTTTAGTTGATGAATCTAAGGACATATCACACCATGAACAAATGGTCGTTGCTTTGAGGTATGTTAACAAAAAAGGTAAAGTGAATGAGAGAGTTATTGCTATTGTTCGTGTTGGTGATACATCAGCAAAAACATTGAAGGAAACAATATGCTCTTTGCTTATGAGACACTCTTTAAGTACATCTAAAATAAGGGGACAAGGCTATGATGGGGCTAGTAACATGCAGGGACACATGAATGGTCTTAAAACTTTGATTTTGCAGGAAACTCCATCGGCGTATTGCATTCATTGTTTTGCTCACCAATTACAATTGACACTTGTAGCTGTTGCAAAAAAACATTTGCTCGTGGATGATTTTTTTGCTATTATTATTAATGTGTTGAATGTGGTTGGAGCATCATTTAAGCGCAGAGATCAACTTCGGGACCATCAAGCAAAATTGTTGGAGCAACTACTAGAAAGTGGTGAAATTCAAAGTGGAAAAGGCTTAAATCAAGAACGAGGGCTTCAAAGGCCAGGTGACACTCGTTGGGGTTCGAATTTTAGAACATTGGATAACTTTATTGTTTTATTTTCATCTATAGCTCATGTGCTTGATGCGATTAAATATGGAGGTTCTAATCCCAATGATAGATTGCAAGCAGGAGCATTTTTGACTATGATCAATGAATTTGAATTTGTCTTCTTGCTTCACTTGATGTTGAAAATATTGGTGATGTCAAATGAGTTGAGTGCATCATTGCAGAGGAAAGAGCAAGATATCGTCAATGCCATGATATTTCTTGACATTACTAAGGAAAGATTGCAATCGTTGAGAGATGATGGGTGGGATTCTTAGGTGGATGAAGTTCGTGTATTTTGTGATAAACATGAAATCTCGGTACCTAAGATGGATGACTTTTATCTTCCCGGAAAGTCAAAGCGTAGGCCTTCTAGTGTTACTTACTCACATCACTTACGTATTGAGCTCTTTTATGCTATAATTGACTTGCAACTTCAAGAGCTTAATAATCGTTTTGATGTTGTGAGTGGTAATTTGCTTCTTGGTATGGCAAGCTTGAATCCGGTTAATGCTTTTGCTAATTTTGATAAGGAAAAAATAATGACATTGGCCAAGTATTATCCAGATGAGTTTGGTGAATCAAAGCTTCGAGAGCTTAGTTACCAACTCGATACTTTCATTATACACATGCGACGTGGTGATCCTAAATTCTCTAATTTGAAAGGAATTGGTGACTTGGCAGAAGCACTGATTAATGCAAATCTTGTGGAGACTTATTCTCTTGTGTACTTACTTATGAAGTTGACATTGATTTTACCAATCACTACTGCAACTGTAGAGAGAACTTTTTCATCCATGAAGCATATAAAGAATGAATTGCGTAGCAGTATTGGTGATGAATTTTTAAGTGATTGTTTAGTTTGTTATATTGAGAAGGATATATTTGTAAATATAAGCAACGATGCTATCATTGACCGTTTTCAGAATATGAAAACACGTCGATGTCTAGTGTGAAAGGATGGTCTACAAAACGCGTCGATGTCTAGTGTGAAAGGATGGTCTACTTTTGTTATATTAGTACTAAATTAATGACATTTGATTATTTTGAAGTTTATATTTTGCTCATAATTTTTTGTAATTTTTAAGTTTAAAAGAGTTGTATGCCAAATTTTGTAGTTGGTAATTGACATGAATATGTTAAAGATAATGGTGCACCCCCTATCTTCAAATCCTGGGTTCGCCTCTGAGCGCGACACCGCTATACTATCACACATCCACCTCTAGTAGTGCACCCGGAGTCTTTAAATCCTAGGTTCGCCTCTGGATATGTCACATACGTGTATGCACTAGAACCCCACTATCTAATTTTCTACTCTTTTTTTCTATAGACTAAATTACAAGAAATAGGGTGATAAAGGCTGACAGTTTGAGAATATTCACAAATAAATACTACTAGACACATGAAGATCACTTTAATGCAGTCTGGTTCAGGGGAATTAGTGAATTATATTAGTTTAAAATTTGAGACTAAACTTATGAAAAATTAATTTAGACAGTTCATAGTTGTCTACTCAATTACTTAAATTAAAAATAATTAGTAAATTAATAATATATGTACAATTCATTCATGTATAACGTAATATTATTTTTGTAAAGATTCCTAAATTTATATCATTCTTGATTCTTGATTGAAGTTTTAACTAATATAAGACTATTTCTGTGTGTTATTAAAAATGATAATTATTTGTTATAAGTAATACCAAAATATACTATATTTATTTCAAATATATTACCAGATCGATTTGGCACCGTTGTTGTATCCTTCAGTATTTTGGTATTGAGAGGGTACCATTTTCTTATATAGAAATAGTATGAGTGATGCAAATATATATCATTTAAACAACTAAAAGAATTCAATATAACAATTATAACATAAACGATGAAATTTCATAAGTGGATCTAGAAAAGATAATGTGTAATATGCATATGTTATCCCTATCTTAAAAAATAGAGCGGTTGTAACTAAAATAATTTAAACAGATGACTAATTTGACACAAATCTACAATAAATCGTTCAAAATATTTGCATATACTAGAAATATGTGAGGTCAAATTAACAGACTCTAGAGAGATTATCAAAATGATTACTAATGGACACGTTAATGTAGGAGGCTGATTAGGAATTGCAGAATAGAACAGCTGACCTTTTGGCGAAGGCAAAATGTACACTGAAACTAAGTTTGCTAGAAAGAACACATTTTTTGATATATATATATAAAATGTACACTGAAACTCCTCCTTCAACTTTGAAAAATAATCAAATAACTCACTCCTTTATTTTAATTAAATCTTTAAAATGCCTATTGTATCCTTTTATTATAATTTTTTTTTTTACTTCTTTAAAAATCATGACATTTTTATTTTTTTAAAATTCATGGAACAAATTTTTATAAAAACATAAATATTTTCTTTTGGGAGAAAAAAGTGAGAAATGTACTAATTAAGTATATAAATTAATGATGTTCTGTAATAAAGTAAATTAGCATAATGAGAAAATTAATTTTATTAATAATAATCAAAACTCTAATATTTATTTATACAAGGAAAAATAACATGTAATAATAACTATACAAATATATTTTGATGCAGAAAATATAAAATAATTAATTAAATTAAGGCCAAATTTTTAAAGATTGTATTTATTTAGATTTTAAACTATAATTTATGTAATAGAGAATACTACCGCCGCTTCATATTACTTGATCCTCATACTAAAAATAGTTGTTTTAATTTACTTGTCCAATTTATGAAATCAAGAGAATTTTTTAATATTTTTTTATTTCTACCCTTAGTATTAAATAACTACATAAAGTTGTAGTAGTCAAATTTAAAGTTTCAAAACATTATTAATAAGGTGAGTTTAGAAAAATAAACCTATAATTAAATTTTTTTTTAAGGGGTGTGTCATATCAAAAAGGCTCAAGTAATATGAAACGCCGGAGTAAGAGAATAGGGAAAGACAAAAACATATGCACATACATGTACATACATATACACACGCTTAATGCATATAATATTGAAATAACGCTTATAAAAATAACATTAAATTTTGTGACAAATTCATAAAAGTATTATTCTACTTATAATATTAATAAACTTAAATAAAAAGGTATAAATACCTAGGTTAAAAAAATAAATTATATATAATATAAAGAGGTATTACATAAATATATTTGATATAAAAAGGGTAAAATGGACATTGCATGGGATAAAGGGGGGGAGTTTGATTTCTAAAGCAAAGTTGGGGGGTGAAAATGATTTTCACCCATACATATATATATATATATTCGCAGATGATATAATATTGACTGATAGACACGCGGTGAAGTTAGCAATAGGTTAGAAATTTGGAGACAGACCTTGGAGTTTAAAAAGTTCAAGTTGAGCAGGACTAAGACAGAGTACTTGTAGTGTAAGTTCAGTGACGAAATTCATGAGTATATGTGGAAGTGAGAATTGACACACAAGTCATCTCCAAGAGAGAAGTTTCAAGTATCTTGGATCGATTATCCAAGAAAATAAGGGGATTGACGTTGATGTTAGACATCGTATTGAGTGGGGTGATGAGAAAGAAGCTTGCATTTGGTATCTTGTGTGATAAAAGTGTGGCAACAAGACTTAAAGGTAAATTTTATAAAAATGATTATATTGTTAGAACAACTATGGTATATGTGGTGGTGTTGGCCGGTCAAAATTCGCATATCTAGAAGATGCACGTTGCGGAGATAAGAATGTTGAGATGAATGTGTGGATATACTAAGAGAGATATGATTATGAATGAAAATATTTGGGACAAGGTGAAAGTGACCACCGTTGTGAACAAAATGTGATGAGGATAAACTCTTTTTCTTTAATTTGATTGGTTGACTTGAGTCATGAGACTCATGACCAATCAAATTGAAGCAGTGACAATGTGATATTTGATTGACTGAAAGATGCCACTTGTATACATGATATATTTTTATTATAATTTTGATATATGTGTCATTATCCTATTGATTTTTTTTCAATTGACTTGGTGTGACACCATTCTGGAGCTCTAAGATAAGAAAATATTTTGAGTTTGACAAAGTGACTCGTCATTTGAAACTCAAATCAATAGACTAATTCAATAAATTGAATCTTTGATTAAATTTATATAATATAATTTAAATAATTAATCTAATTATATTGGACCATAATATTTATCTGGACTAATATATTTTTAAATTTGATATAATTCAAATTATTTTATAAATTTAAATTCGATAAATTTTGAATGCTTATAGCTATTTTTGGAATTTCAATATTTTGACATTACTAAAGTATAATTCTCTATGGATGGAACTTAACACAAAAGATAGCTAAATCTATGGCTAAACTAATAAAACAAGATATGTACTACATAAATTATTAAATACACACGAATCACATATGTTATATATGAGCCATCATGCTAGAGCTATTAATAAAATTCATATATTAATATGTTTCATATGTTTGTTAAAGGACAATAAATGAGTACATAAACTTCAAGTGATTTCTTTCTTGTTGTTTAAGACTTGGTCGATAAAGTTAAGAATCATATCCATCCATTTAAAAATTGCTTCATTTTTCATTTTTTAATAGAAAAAAACTAGGTATTAAGTATTATTGAAATGATGCTCTGATACCAATTGATGTAAAATAAAATACTTTCTCCGTTCTATTTTATGTGTCGCTATTTGACCGGACACAGAGTTTAAGAAATAAGTGTTGACTATGTAAAATTTACAAATTTTCCCTTCTTATAAATATAGTACTCTACTATGTACTCTTATTAAATTTAAAAAAAATATATTAAAAAGAATTCAAGTCTTATCACTTTTCTCTCTCCTCAAGACCACAATAATTAGATTTGTATCTTTCCCAGAAATCACTCATTTTCTCTTTAAAAATTAACTCAATAACTCTCTTTCTCTCTCAAAGGAGGAAAATAATCCATGAAAGTCTCCACAGGTTTGTTTTAATTTGTACTATAAGCATATTTTTTTCTTCTTAATTTCAACTGTGGTTTGAAGAACAAATATCAGTCCAAAATTAATTTGTAAATTAGATTAAGAATATTGTACCACAGTTTGGATCTAGAATACAATAATTCTAGATCTAATTTGATTTTTTTTTTAATCAACAATTAAGAAAGAATTGTTATGCAAAACTAAATTTTTCTAGAAAGTGCTACCAACTTGCCGCCATAAAAAGTATCGATTGCCGCCATAAATTGCTTTTGAGATTTGATTTTAATTTCAAGTTTGTAGCGCCAAATTTTTTTCTCATTTGAATTTTTTAGCAAGTGGTGGTATAAATAGAGAGATGTTTTGTATTTTCTTGTCACTTGATTTTTCTTTTTGTTTGGATAATTTCTGAATTCTTCCTTTCATCTCCTCTCTTATAGCCAGTACTCCAAAAATGAGGTTTGTTATTCCTATAGACCCAACCACCAAAAATAAACGATTAAAATTAGAAGAACGCCAAGCAATTGCAGAGTTTCTTTTGAAAGCAAGCAAGCAAGGAAGTCTTAAACACGGATCTATAACGCAAGCTGCTATTTTATTCAAAAAATCAATAAGAACTATTCAACGCATTTGAAAACAATGTCAATCATCAGTTTATAATGGTACGTCGTTAGATGTGTCTTTAAGACTTGCAGGCAGAGTTGGAAGAAAACGGATTGAAGTCGACATTAACTAAGTCAAAGAAACTCCACTTTGTCGTCGAACAAACATTCGATCTCTGGCTTTTGCGATGTCAACTATCTTTCGGCGTGTGAAAGATGGAACTATTCGGGTACATACTAATTCCATCAAGCCTCAATTAACCGAAGAAAACAAGAAGGTACGACTTCGATTCTGCCTCTCAATAATTGATCAGAATACAATTCATATAAATCTCATGTTTATGAATATGTTTAATTATGTTCATATCGACGAAAAGTGGTTTTTTTTGTCCAAAAAAAGTGAAAGGTATTACCTGCTTCCTGGAGAACATGAGCTAGATCCGTATCGCTCTTGCAAAAGTAAAAATTTTATCCCAAAGGTTATGTTTATGGCCGCTGTAGCACGTCCTCGATTTGATGTAAATAAAATTGAGTTATTTTCTGAAAAAATAGGTATTTTTTCATTTGTAGTTAAGGAACCAGATAAGCGGAATAGCAAAAATCGAATAGCAGGAACTATAGAAACAAAACCCATTCAGTCAGTAACTAAAGATATCACTAGAGCTTGTTTGATAGAGAAAGTTCTTCCTGCTATTAGATCAAAATGGTCAGCTTCCGATTTAAATAATCCTATCTTTGTACAACAAGATAACGCAAGGCCACATATTGGTAACAATGATTTGAAATTTATTGAAGCTGCCCAACAAGATGAATTCGACATTAGACTTTGTTTTCAACCACCTAACAGTCCAGATTTAAATGTGCTGGATCTTGAATTTTTTAGAGCAATCCAATCTCTTCAGTAGCAAAAGGCACCTAAAAATGTTGATGAGTTAGTGGAAGCAATGGAAAGATCTTTTGATGAAATGAAAGCGGAACAACTCAACCATGTGTTTCTTACTTTACAATCTTGTATGATTGAGGTGATGAAAAATAATGGCGGCAATTACTACAAAGTGCCTCACTTGAACAAAAATGGATTAGAATGTCACACCCCGAATCCCATCGAGACATGATTGGCACCCGTAGCCGATAAGGCCCGAGAGAACCAACCTTTGCCTATGTTCATTCGTATGCATATCTTCGTATGAACCTTGTTAAACCTTATGCAACTATGCGGAAAAATTGAACATGGAAACATATGCTATACATATATTTATTTAGGAAACTTGGCCGTTAAGGCCATTAAGTCAGAATAGACATTCGTTTCTACATACTCGCCTCTTACATCCATATACCCACATATGTCTACAAAAGCCTCTAACAGATGCATCAACAAGACCAACTTACAGTCGGGACAAGTCCCCGCTTTATACAATTTATATAACATCACAACAAATATACACCTATGACTCAGGGGGCTCCGAACCAACTGGAGCTCACCAAATAGCTGCAAATGATCCCCAGTCTACAGAGGAAGTCTACTAATGCCTGTACCTGCAACATGTAAGGTAATTCCCCCGAGGGGGTCAGTACGAAGAATGTACTGAATATGTAAGGCTCATAAGAAATTCATCATACATAATAACAACAATAATGGAATCAATATAAGGAAACAGAAATGTGAATAAACTCTCTTTCCGTATGTGGGAAACCATGTATATTACGTTCTTTACTCCTCTTGTCTTCATCTTTTATTCATCTTTATTGTTCTACCCATGCTAGGCTATTATGTCGCCCCTGGGATGAGATTAACCCATGCTAGGTGCTTTGACCCCTGGGATGTTATGTGAACCCATGCTAGGCTTTCGTGTCGCCCCTGGGATATCCTTAACCCATGCTAGGCTTATCGCCCCTGGGATGTTATATTAACCCATGCTAGGCTTTCGTGTCGCCCCTGGGATGTACCATCGTAACCCATGCTAGGCTTTTATATCGCCCCTGGGATGTATCGGGATCGACCCATGCTAGGCTTTTCTGTCGCCCCTGGGATTCCACCCGTGTTATTGGGATCGACCCATGCTAGGTATTTTAACCCCTGGGATACCACCCATGATTACTTCTTAATTATACACCTCTTACTTCTCTTGTTATTCTTACTTCCATTCTTAAGAGTGATACAATGAGGATCATGACATAGTTGGAATCACACATATATATATTACTTCTTCACTCTTGCTTCATGAGATTGACATATTCACTTATGAGGAATAGATATATTAGCTTGCACATCACCTCTCTTGTTACTCTTATGAAATCTTATGAGATTGGTACTTCTACTTGTGAAAGATTGCTACAAAGATAATCATCATAATTGAGGACTTGGAACATGTCATGATTGGAAAATACTATTCAAGAATAAATAGGTTCTCTTATGTTATTACTCTCTTGAGATCGTTCATTTAGGAATGATAACGTTATGACATTTTGGAACTTCACTCAATGAACAAGAGACAAAAGAATCATCATGCATTTGAGAATAGGACACATATGAATAACAATATATGTCAACCTGAATTTGAGATACTTCAAACCTCTCGGAATTGAAACAAGTCCAATGTCAATGTGAACAACATGTTGCAGAGGGATATGGAAAAAGGAACCTTACATACCTTGTATTCGTACTTACGATTACACAATATTAGACGTGCATACGATAGTTCCGCTCCGTCCTTATGTTTTGTTCTACAACCTAAATACATGACGGAACCAACATTAACCACCAATTACCCTATAATGGCATACAACAACAATAAGTCACATGTTTAGCTTTAACATGTCCTTTCCCCCTTAACAAAACCATATAAAATCATTATTCCAAAAATCCTCCAATATTCCCAACATTGACCAATACATGATAATCATTACATTCCACCACAACACTTCCCCTTTACACTTTCTTATCCACACCACATCACAAACAATCCATCAATTCACCTTAATACACTTCATAGCACAAATCGGCCAACATCCCACAATTTGCACTTATAAAAAAAATAACAAATTAAATAAAAAAAAATAACACCATAGACGTTCATATTTTATCCATACCATGATCTTTCATCAAAGGCACAAGTCCAAATTCAAGTTCAAATCCCTAGGATCACAAATCTTATACAAAAGCACAAAGTGTCATGTCCAACATTTCAACCATAAACAACATGATATACATATTCTCTCATGCTTATAATATGTTAAAGTACAATAATATTCACTTACCCAAGCTTGAAAGATGATGATCTTGCTCCAAGAAGTGCCTTAGGGTTTTGAAAGCCAAAGAGATGTTCTTGGGAAATTTCTAGAAAAAGATAGAAAAAGCATGTGTGTTTCTCTTCAATAAAAATCAGCATTTTGACCCTTTATATAGGCCTTGAGTCCATCCTTAAGTCATTAATGTGGCATTCTAGAAGGTCTTGGCAAGAATGGGTCATTTGACCCATTTTGGGCCATGCTTTCATTTCATTTTTGGGCCCTTTTTGGGCCCAATTCACTTAACCCGATAAAATCAATAATTTCTCGTGTTTAAGTCGTCTCATAGGTATGACAATAATATTTCCACTCATGCTATTCATATCCGTAGCCTCCATCCAAAAACCAAGTGATTCTAGCCACGTTTGGCTTATTTTGACTATAGGGGTAAAATCGTCATTTTGGCCCCAAATTCGTTCTCGAGTAATTTTATCATACCAATGTAATATGTCATTCATTTCATGTATATACTCTTGGTTATAGAAGAAACGTAGCAAAAATTGGCTCGGTACGATCCCGGATACCCTTGGGACTTAGAAATTTCCAACTTTCGAAAAAGTGGAAAACCCAAGGTGGCACGCTCCTGGGCGCGCCAACCCACTGCCTCTGGGCTAAAAATTTTAGCCCAGAGCAGCGTGGCACGGTCCCAAACGCACCCCTCTTCAAAATTTTTGAAAATTCCATTTTTCGACTTCTCTTCGCGGGTTTGGGTTAGATACTCAAGTCCCATTCTTTAACTCACTTCTTAACCTTATTATACTTTGTTTAGAGGTCTTCTTAGCCTCATTTTGAACCCCACAAATGCGCAATGAAAATTTCAAAACACCTTCTATTCAAGTTTAACCACATAACAAGAGCAAAATTCACTTAGCTCACCAATAGCATTACCAAATGCATACTTATAGCTCTCGATACCTATGTACATAGCATTTAATGTCGTCAAGTAGGGTTGAGAATGTACGGGGTGTTACATAGAAAGAGAAGGAAATCTTCCTCTCCAACTTCGTTGTGATATTGATATCATCAATCAAGTTTCAACTCTACTTCAACAATGATATGGGTTGTTTATATGGTAAAGCTATCTATTTTTGAAATGTACTTCCTGGTAATTCTACAAGACATAGTAAATTAGTATGGTAAACCTATCTATTTTGAAGTTGGAATAATGTTTTGTCAAGTATGTTAGGACTAGTACCTTTGTGTATAGCCATAGTGATCATCATGTAATTTTTAGAATGATGTTTTGCCAAATATGTTAGGAGAATTATTGTGTATAGCCATGGTGATCATAATGTAATTTTTGTACTCATGATTATCAGTCAAGAAGGCTTTACAACAAGAACTACAATGGATATAAAAGTTGTAAGATTATTTGTAGTATTGTTACAATACTTTCTGGAAATAGCATTGTCATTATACTTTTTGGTAATGCCTTATTGCTAGAAATTGTAAGTTAAGAGCAATATTATAAAATGTCATTATCAGGTTGTTTGTTATCTTGCTCGCAATTAGAAGTTCTTGATTTTTCTAAAAACATTACATATTAAACTGATTATCAAATTAATGTAAGAATAGAATTTTCATTAAAATCATCCACTCATTAAGTGAAAGTCCCAAAATTTCAATGCAAAAAAAAAAAAAAAGGAATTAATTTGAGGATCAATTTTTTTCTCTGTGAAATATTAGGACATCCCATTAGTAAACCGGTTTGGTCCGATTTATCAGATTCTGATATTATTGACCGATTTGGGCGTATATGCAGAAATCTTTTTCTTTAGATGAAAGCATGAAAAAGAGATGGTAAGAAAAAGGTTTTATAACTAATTGGTAAAATAAAAGAGACAGAGAATGGAGTAGAGGGAAAAAGTCATCGGTAAAATAAAAGGCTAAATTTTGATAGAAGTAATTTGACTTTTACTTCAAAAAACGAAAAAGAAAAAAAGGAGTATAGTGTTTAAAATCAAGTGGGACCAACAAGGGTAAAAATGAAATTGTGTTTTTAAATAGTTATCAAATTAAAAAGATGACATTCTTTTTGAAACGGATCAAAAAAAAAATAGCGACATATGAAATGGGATGGAGGGAGTACAAGATAGAAAAATTCAAGAGATAGCTAAGAAGTTTGGAGGGAAAAATAGAAGAAAGAAAGAATAATTTCATAATTGAAGTAAATTAAAGATCAATAAATACGCCCCAATAGTTAAAAATCAAATTCATCTTCTCAACCATTCTTTAAGAAAGTCACATGGTAGACAAAGAAGAAAGAGAAAATGACTTATTAGAAAGCAATGCCCAAAAAAAAAAAGAAGAAGAGATCTAACAATATTTATGTGAAGACAATGTTAAAGGATAAATGAATAGGAATCACATACTTAAAAAAATTGAATTACATAGAGAATACAATGCTCAAAATAAATTAAAAGGGATCACTTTCGAAAAGAAATATACTATACCTAACAACCATAAATATATCTAAGCAACACACAAATATACAAACAGAAAAAAAAAAAATTGCAAATTAAATCTCCTGACAAGATCAAACTTCAAACATCATGTATTGACAGCAAATCCCAAATATTTTTGCTTGCCAAGGCCAAACTTTCGATAACCATATCTGAAGTTTGTCTTGACAAGACGAAACTTCAAACATGTATATTTGAAAATTTAGTTATACGTTTGTGATTGAAGTAAAAGTTTGAAATATCAATTTCTATTCACGTCTATATTTTTAAAACCTTTTCAATTGCACTCACTTAATTTTCATATTCGAAATTCAAAACTGATTTTTTTAAGATTAAATAATGTTGATCTAGAGCTGAAAGTTTTTAACTGCCTATAAATGCAAAATAATAAAATAAAAGGTGGTTGCGTCTTAAACGACGTTATACATATAGGCTACATGGTGAATATTTTTTCTTCATATAATGGATTTTATAATTTTGGATATGGAAATCTTCAAGTCAAAAAATTTCATAACTATAACTTTTTTTTGGTAAATTAAACTAATTTTTATTATCAATAAATAATCTAGCTAGACTAGCTCGTCCTTTATATAAACTTGGCCTTTAATCAAAGGCTAGTCATTATTCGCTCATTGGGTTGCCTAACCTTGAATATTAACCATTTTCTCATAGCATCGAGAGGACTTTCAGAGAGACTCTCCAACCTTGAAAAATAAAGAAATGATTAACACCATCTCAATAGGATGGATTGAGATGGTACAACAACAACATACTTTGTGGGATACACTGGGTATGTTAGTGTTGTATCATCTCAATTCATCCTATTTCATCAGATTTAGAATTCACAATGCAAAAAACAAAACAAAACAAAAAAAACTAAGATTACGTGTTGATCTTAATCAAGCAATAGCTCAATTATCCCGTTCTCATTATATTTTACTCTCATCTCATCTAGTAGCAACAACCCAAACAAGTTAAAAATTTAGAGTTGTCGACTTCATTTCCACATTTGCCTCAAGGGTTCCCCTCTGACATACCTCCTAGATAATTGTTTTGATCACCTGACTTGATACTCTTGCTTTTCCTTGAAATAGTCTGTAGCTTCTCTCCTTCCAAACCTGATAGACACAACTAGTCGATATCATTCTGAATATTTTATCTGTTGGACATCTTTTTCTCCAGTTAGTCATTCATGTTAATTTTTCTTTTCGTTCAAGTGGTTGTTTATCTAGACCTTACCAACTCAATAGCTTCCTCTAGAATAGGCTAACTAAGGCATGCAAAAAAGGATATTCATCATAGCATAAAAAGCAATCAATTTTAGTGATCGATAATTTTCCATCTTGCTAGTCTAATTTTTATAATCTCTACAAGGTCGTCATTCTAAAGATAAAACTCAATTTGAAAGCACTAAGATTGAAATTTTTCTTAGAAGAATAGAAGTCAATGTGCGTGTGTTGAATTAGATGGTACATTTAATTATTTATAATTATTTATTGGTACACGTTTATATAATATAGTATTTATTTTTATTTTCAATAATTAATGAATATTCATCTTTACAATATCTAATCTCTCTACGAGAATTATCCAACCTATATTAACGAGAGTCTCAAAATTTTAGCAAAATTTAGTGGAATCCTTATCATTCCTAAATTTAAGCCCAACTGATGACAAGAAGTCTAAAAATCCAATACAATCAGTTATATCCTTAAAATTTTGTCAATCCTTTAAGCATATTGACTACATTTCTAATAAAATTGATCATTTCCTAAAAGCCTCGTTCAACTAATAGGTTGGATATTACATTATATATAACTTATATAATACTTCCTCAGTTCTTTTTTAGTTGGCATGATAAGGTTGTGCACAACCCTTAAGAAAAAATTACTCAAAATTATAGTTTGACTAATATATATTAGTTCTTTAATTTTTGTCTATTTACGTGCTCCTTAATTCTAAAATAATTAATGTGAAGGGCAAAATTGAAAAAAAATAAAATTAATTCTCTTTTGACCTATTTTGAAACAAGTATTTTTAGTATATATGACAACTAAAAAAACGAAGAGAGTATAACATAAAATGTATTCGTTATAGCACATTCATCGTAATATTAAAAATGGAGTAACAATTAATGTACTATTGAGTAATGATATATTTACATACCAGTATACTATAGGGCAAGTTACAGATTTGGAATTGTATTATGTATAAATTCCTCAAAATTCAAATGATGTATCAATAAACTTCGGGCAAGCTACAGAAATGTAGGAGTTTTAGACCATAATTATAGGGCACAATATAGATTTCAAAAAATTATAGTATTTTTCATGTATCTTAGATACATCAACTGAGATTGTGTATCTGTGTATCTTCAGATACACGTTTTATACAAGGAAAACAAACTTGTATTTTCAGATACCCGTGTATCTTAGATAGTTGCTATGTTAGCCGCTGTTAGAACGTGTATTATTAGATACATGAGTATCTGAATATACGCATTATTTTGTAACTAATTTTTTTAAAGTTAGGTGTGGTTATGTAAATTAGGCACTGCACTACTGATATAGTGCTATTTGTCTAATTCTGTGGTTTTTCCCTAAACTTGTTCTATGGCAGCCCAATAAGTAAACAGGGCCTAAAGCCCAAAACCCCTTAGGTATTTCATGAAAATTCCCTATATATAATAAACTCAGAACCAATCTCACATATGAAACCCTATTTTTACTTTCTCCGCCTCGCCGCCGGGAGCACTCTTCCGTTTCTGCAGTTCTCTCTGTTGTCAAATTTTATGGTTTATTAATCTCTAATTCTCTTTGTTTGATTTGATTTTGGTATTCTACTTTGTTAACTTCCTCTTATTTTTGTGATTTTTGATTTAAAAATGCCCGATGATGAAAAATCTATGTAAATTGAGCGGCTGTGATGGTTATAGATTCATCAGTTGTCTTTGTACATCACCTGAATATCAGCGGCATCCGCTATTCTTTGTCCCCTTCCTCATCTCCCTCAGCATTGCACTTTGCCGGTGGTGTTTATGGTGATGTGTGAAAGGCTTCTAATGAGTTACTTTCATCACGATTTAAGTCGTCTGTGATTTTGAAGCTATGAGATCTGAGGGCTTTTCTCTTTGTTTTTTTTTTCCTCATTTTTCGAAACAGCAACAGAATTGAAATTTGAATTTTGTTACTGTTTAATCTTTTTTTGTTTGGTTTAATTGTAGAGAATATTGATTTCTTAATGAATCTCTCAATTAATACCACCTTTTTATCACGGTTTATAAACAATTTGGTTTGCTGGTTCGTTTTAGGTCTGTTAAATTACTAGACTCTTATCTTAGATTAGATTGTTTCCCTTCATTTAATGGATAATCAAAATAATCATAAGTATTAACCCACACAATAGGGTAAATATCATTTTGATTTGTGAATAATTGTTTAATTGTATGTTCGCGTAGACATTTACACATAAAAGACCACTTCATTTCAAAATAATAAGGAACTCGAAAGTCCAATCAGTAAATCCTAGATCATCCAATTATTTTTCTCTAATTCCAATTAAGAGGTGCATTTTTTAAATCATCCCATCACATCAACATAAATATACAAGTTGTGTTTTACTATACCCTCTCTAACAATATTTGTTCATTATTCACACATGTTAACAATTTTGATTCAAAACGTGAAAGGGTATTTCAAAATAATTTTTAGTAAGTTGAAAATATTTTTAATCTTTTTCCATAAGATTATTTAATCAAATTTCACCAAATTTATAATCATCATAGTTAATGGGATGCAAAAAATTAGGAATCACTGCAAGATTTATAATCATTATAGTTAATGGGATTATTTAATCAAATGTCACCAAATTTTCATTCTCTTGCCATTTGGTTTTGGAAGGATTGCCCAACTTCTAGTCTTGGATGTAAAACTATGAGATCAACGTTGGCTAATTTGATCTATGTTCAGTTGGTAATTGGTACTTTGCCTGATAAGATGATGCCTGACGATGTGAGCATGGAGGAACATTTTTGATTGACTACTCATCCAAAGTTCCCACTCTTTGTAATCACAGAACCTAGCCTTTCATCCCATCTTTATAATTAGTTGAAAAACAAAAAAGAAAGTTTGATGCATTAAAACTTTCAGCGTGAAATTGGGGAAATAATTAGTTTGACTAAAGCTCTTATGTGGAAGTTGGGGAAATAATTAGTTTGACTACTCCTAGTTTAGCAGTATACTAGTCTCATAGTCTAGGAAGTGAACTCGCGACCAAAATGAGCCATGATATGGCTAAAGTGACCAAAATAAGCCACTATTTTATTTTGTTACCAAAATAGGCTAGACGCCATTTTTTCCAGCGTTTTGTACCCATATTTTGACGGAACCGTTAACTCCCAAACTGTTCGAAAAGATGACGTAAAACGCCGGAAAAAGTAGCACTTTACAAAACGCTACTTTTACCGACGTTTTATCTAAAAAATAATGTAAAAACGCCGAAAAAAGTAGCACTTTACAAAACGCTACTTTTTCCGGCATTTTGTATTTTGTAAAATGCCATAATTTATGGCATTTTGTAAAATGCCATAATTTATGGCATTTTGTAATCCACTTGCTGCTTTCCATCTTTTCCAATTGACCATATCCAATGCCCAAAGTCATCTTCCCCATCCTTTTCCAATTTTCACCGATGAAAAATAATAAATAAACACACTAAACATAACTAAACATAATAAACTCACCGATGAAAAATAATAAATAAACACACTAAACATAACATCGCTTTTTCGAAATACATAATATGAAAAAATGCAATGAATAATAAAACATAACGATTATAAATAATAAATAATAAATCTTAAAAATGTGACCAAAAATATGAGGAGCATATTTTAATGTTTAAACTTAATTACTTCTAAACTAATTTTCTTTTAATATAAGTTTGTAGAATATTTATTAAAATAAATATTTACATACTTGTACAACTTTCTATAAGACGTAATTGAAATAATATTAGTGAAGGTTACTTCATAAGTAAAATTGATATGTATAATCTGATAAGCAATTCAGTTACCTGGATAAGTGGAAGAAATCCGGATAAACACATAAACACATATTATGTATTTCGAAAAAGTGGTGTTATGTTTAGTGTGTTTATTTATTATTTTTCATCAGTGAGTTTATTGTGTTTAGTGTGTTTATTTATTATTTTTCATCGGTGAAAATTGGAAAAGGATGGGGAAGATGACTTTGGGCATTGGATATGGTCAATTGGAAAAGATGGAAAGCAGCAAGTGGATTACAAAATGCCATAAATTATGGCATTTTACAAAATGCCATAATTAATGGCATTTTACAAAATGCCATAATTAATGGCATTTTACAAAATGCCATAATTAATGGCATTTTACAAAATACAAAATGCCGGAAAAAGTAGCGTTTTGTAAAGTGCTACTTTTTCCGGCGTTTTTACATTATTTTTTAGATAAAACGCCGGTAAAAGTAGCGTTTTGTAAAGTGCTACTTTTTCCGGCGTTTTTACATTATTTTTTAGATAAAACGCCGGTAAAAGTAGCGTTTTGTAAAGTGCTACTTTTTCCGGCGTTTTACGTCATCTTTTCGAACAGTTTGGGAGTTAACGGTTCCGTCAAAATATGGGTACAAAACGCTGGAAAAAATGGCGTCTAGCCTATTTTGATAACAAAATAAAATAGTGGCTTATTTTGGTCACTTTAGCTATATCATGGCTCATTTTGGTCGCGAGTTCCTAGGAAGTTAACTTTGGACAATATAACGCAGAAAAATCATGTATTAATCCTAATTATGTATCATTTAGATCTTGCCACACAATTCCTTTAAATTTTTTATATTTCAACTTCGGATGTGGAACAAAAATATGTATCTGGCCAGACTGCTATATAATGTCATCTTGTTATAACGATATTTCACTATAATAATCTATTTTTTTTCTGAATTAGATTTTTCATATTATATTTTACTTCTTTATAACGACATTCTATTTATAACAACAATGACGTTTATTTTAGCGGTGCACTCTTTGTAAAATTACCTTTCTATAACAACATATTCAAATATTATGTAATAATATTTTGTAATAAATATATTATGTATAAAATAAAATACCAAAATATTTATGGTAATCATGATGCACATTGTAAAATGCTACTAATATTTGTCTTTTTTTATATACACGCTCTTTCTAATTTTGCATATTTTTGCTTATAACAGCTAAATAAGATCTTAATGTCAAATGCTAGTATACATAGCTAGCAATATCTCTCTACAGCAGTCATGAAATTTTCGGACAAACACTGCCACTACAAATAGATTTGACTGTATTAGCAACGAAATTATGCAAATATTAAACTAGGAGTAAAAGACAAAATACAGAGTCTCATATAGTATTCGCTTAATTATTAATCCATGTATAACAATTTCTTCATTATTAATTATTTTATAATAATTTTTAATTACTAATCTCGGCAGAGCAGAAATAATTTGTGCAAGACTCCTCCAATTCCTTACTCCTTTAGGTTTGTTGAAGTGGGGCTGAATTAGCAGCAAAGGAATACAAAAACAAGTTTGTATAATTATTGAAGTTCAAGCACACGCCGAGCAGAAGTAATGTTGGAGTTGAAGGCAAAGTGTTTGAAGAAAGCAGTGGTTCCTTCCACTCTTATACAACATCCATCTCCTGGCAATCTCCAGTCTACTCGTCTTGCTCTTCATGTACCTTATTCGCTTTTCCCCTCTAAATTCAATTTTTCTGATTACTCAATTACATTGATCTGTTTTTATTTTTCTGAGAGCAGATGAATGATGATAATGATTCGTCTTGTTCCGTCTACATTGCTTCTGCTAGCCGCATTTACAAAGTTGTTGTAAGTACTTCTCAAAATGACTTGTACATGTATTATTCATCCTACATAGACATCATTTTATTTAGACATTCGAACTAAGTTCAGCTACAATTCAATACGTCAACTCCTAATAAAGTGTTTCAATTACACTTTGTTCAAATTTTGATTTTTTTTTTTTTTTTTTTTTTGTGTTCTGGTTCATCTATTAGATAGTTAAGTTAACAGTGTAAAATAAAGTATTTCATCCCTTTAATTGTACACATTCACCTCATTAACCCATAAAACCCTATCCGTTTTCTAACGGAGGTTTGATTCGTATAATTAAAGGAGATGACATAATTTATTTAATTGTTACATATTATTATTATTTTTTAAAATTTAACTGGAAGTGTCTTTCAATTTTTTTTCTTTTAGTTACTACTTTGATTTGCTTCACTTGAGTCGAGGTTTTTTTTGGAAATAACCTCTCCATCTCCAAGAGGTAGTGGTAAGGTCTGCATACACCTTATCCTCCCCAGGCCCCACTTTGTGGGATTTCACTGGGTATGTTGGTTGTTGAACTGGAAGTGTCTAATTGAAACACTTTAGTAGGAGTTGAGGTGTTCAATTGAAATGTAACTTAGTTCGAGTATCTAAATGAAATATCCGAGCAAGTTTAAGGGTTGACTATGTATTAAGCCTTGTGTATATACATATGCTACACGTGCAAGATTTAAGAAGTGTTCATATATGCATGTCAAAAATCATAACTTGGTATATAATGATGTATTATTCAGGTTGCAGTTTTTGGTTCTTCTAATGTGTATTGAGCCCCTAACTGGAACATTGTTGCGCTAGTCCTCTTGGTTTTTCTGTTGAATTCTATTAAGCTAAATTGAGTTGCAATTATTCGCTTGCCCCATTTCAGAGGGGGTTATCAAAATTCGCTTTCCAGTGATTGTAGTTTCATCACTTGCATGTCTGAGATGACCTACACACCCATTTGCATTTTTCGTTCATGAAGGTAAATTAGGAGAGTTAGCAAGACAGATGATTGAGATAATTTTTGTAGTTATCTGGGCTATAAATTTATTTCACAAACGTGTTTGAAGGTTATTAGATGGCTAAATCTTACTAAGCATGTTTGGTAAAGAAGCAGTGGTAGTTTATTTTATTTTCAATTTCACTGTACAGATTCCAATGGAAAATTCATTGCTCAACCTAGGAAAGGAGGACCTCTTAATTCCTGAACAATGTGAGGTAAACTTGTCGTTTCTTATCATGATGCAAGATAAAAATTGTGAAGTAGCTTACTAATATTGTTAATGTGAAGGTTCTAGAGGCTTCAGTGGTCAATCGCTGCCCACATCGATCAGAAATCCAAAGTATAGTGCTTGCTGAAACTGAAAGTAAGATCTGGAGACATGCTGCATATTTGATTTCCATGAGTTGCCTGGCACTATTATGTGATATTAGTTACAAATAATTTATTTTGCATATTTGAAGCAGCTACTCTTTACCTTTCAACAACTTCATGTTATGCCTAGCTCTCTACAGGCTCTGGTTGCTCAATTCTGGGAAGCGTGGATTCTTATGGTCACCTTATTGTCTCTAGATTGGATGCCAGTGACGAAGGTATCTCTCCTATTTATTTTTCATTACTTAGCTGTACGGTGATGAATTCTGTTAGAAATTAGTAGAATCTCGAGTTGATATTTTGGTTTACCTCATGTTAAACCTAAATTTTCTCCATCATTATAGGCGTAAGGCCTCTGTTAGTTAATAACTAAATTCACCAATTATGGGTCTGATGTTCTCACTTAATAGTTTGGTTTTGCTACTTATAATTTCACTAAAGAATCTTTAGTAAAGATGCTATGTTTGGAATGCTAGTACCTGGCATATAAGTGAAATAGTTTACCAACTTGATTTGAGAAATTGGTGCTTTTGCTACTTAGAGTGGATCTAAGAGAAATTGTGTAATGTTATTGATGTGGATCACCCATGACTTTTACTGAGAGAATCAGCTGAAGCGTATTCAGGATTGATCTTTCTTATCTGAGAGTCTTATCAAACCACATTTATTCTAGCATGATATTTGAATTACAGCTTGATGAATTCCTCGTATTCTAGATGTCAAGGGGCTTACATATTCTGTCTCTCCTCGTGATTGCGGTGTTGGAGAAGGTAGCTGGGCAGGCCTGTGCTTCAATCCCACTCAACGGTCCATGGTATTTGATTTCATATGTCTGCTAGGTTCGAGTCAGTAATCATTAATGCTGATGCTTCACATCTGCAGCTTCTTCCTGTTCACTTTAATTTTGTAGGAGAACCACTGTATTGTGCCTGTGGGTGCAAAATAGAGGCAATTGGGGTGGAGGGGAGGCCTTGTCCTTGTCAGCTGACTAGTTTGCAATCCATTTCTTGTTGTGTAGTTGCCATTGTGCTTCAATGTAGCTTGTGTCCTTTGACTGACATTTTTCCAGATAGACTAGTCTGCCTTTTTCAACCTTCAGCCTTGCGAGAAGTTTTACTTTGACCTACCGTTTTCTGAGAAATTTGAAATGATGGCATTGACTGGCATCAGTATCTCCTCATCTTTGAATGTGACGCTGACTTTGTTTTGCTCCATGTGACACTGGCTTACTAAGCTAAACAACTTGTTGGTCAATGTATCTGATTAAAACATTGTGGTATGCCTGATATCATATAGGCTATTCAAATGAACTCTAAAGCACCTTTTTTTTCCCTGAAACTTGTAGCAGTAACTCTAAGCAGTTTTAAGTTGATGTGAAGCTTGGACAGCAAATGAGACGGTTGCTTTTGTTCTTCTGCACATTCATTTCCTGTTTTTTTACTTTTTAACATCCTATGTGTGTGTGTGTCTTGCAAAGAGTAGGTGTTTCATTTGTGTCATATTTCTTGCCTTCTGCCTGAATTTCAGTATTTTCTGGCCTTTTGCCTCAGGCAGCTGTGGCTCACAGTTTCTCCAAAACCATTGATGTCTATGACCAAGATATTCATCTCCGCACTTTACGTCCGTAAGTACTTTTCTTTGATTCGGAGACATAGATCGTTTGCAGTATAATCCCAAACTTTTCACTCTATTTTGCTGCAATGCTTTCCAATTTTGAGAAATCGTTTATATATACAGCAGCATGTCCAATAAAACCACACATCTAGAATTCATATATCCTTTCTGATAGCCTGGACTGTATTTATTCTCTCTTGGATGCATTGCTAGACTACTACTACCATGAAAGCTTTTCTGTTATCTTGGGCCTTTTAGGAAATTTGCGAATAAAAAAGAAAAGAGAAAATAGAAAACCAGTAAACTATTGCCAGATACTGATTTTAGTACTCATGACAGAGATAAACAAATCAGACTTTACGAGGAGGGATACCATTGAAAATTTAAATTGTGGTTTCTGCAAACCTTGTTTTTGTGGACTAATTTCTGTTTCCGTAAAGACAGTTCGACTGTTCTATATTTCTGGAGCTCTTATATGGCATGACTTGAGTCCTAAGTTTGCATCCCTCTCTTTGTATGATGCAAGCACGCCCTTGTGTCTGCATATCTTTTGATCTTTGCCTATCAACCAAAAACGAAAGAAATCAAAATCAAAAGAAGAAAATGCATGGCAATAGTTCCATAATGGTTTGGGAGGTGGCTCCAGCTCCGGCCAGCCTCCTATTATGTCTTTATATCGTGCGAAGAAAAAATTCCACAAAACTATCTGACAAACAATTTTTAGAATTGCTTATACCTGGTTTTGCCAAATAGTAAAATTAACATTTATCTTGGGTGGGTGTGGGGTGGGGTCAACAATCAACTATTATTGAAATCATCTCTCTGTTGCTCTAGTGTTATTGAAAGCCACAACTTTAATGTTAGGAAGAGAACCTTCAAAAAGCTGAGGCGCACGTATATACCATGTGTACACTCTCTCAATGTTTAGACAAAAGACAAAATAGATAGACGGGAGCAAAACATTCCAGGAATCAAATTCATTCCCTCAAAACTGTTTTTATACTCATGGCCTTTACCACCGCAGTTAGAATTTTCATTAATGTCTCCCTATGAAAACTGAATATAAACATTCGTACCTAAGTTAGTGAGCATGAGTTGATTGTTTACAGGTTGCACTAAATGGAACCTTTACTATCTAAGATCTTAGATTGCATTTCTGACACACGTGGTCTTCAGATGACAAATAATTTTATTTGTGAATTATCATTTCTTGTTTGGCTTAAATATCTTTGATTAATTTATTCGAGTAAGAAAATCACATCGCAGATTGTGGTATCCATCCTCACTTATCTTCATGCAAAATTTGGCTTTAGGCGGTGGAAATTCTGTATTAGCAGTTGCAGAAGGTTGCCAGGTAATATTTCTATGTT
This sequence comes from Capsicum rhomboideum, assembly GCA_031232105.1. Taxonomy (NCBI): domain Eukaryota; kingdom Viridiplantae; phylum Streptophyta; class Magnoliopsida; order Solanales; family Solanaceae; genus Capsicum; species Capsicum rhomboideum. The sequence goes on along the minus strand of CP124715.1, from coordinate 14,177,759 downwards.
TTTTATTATCTTTTGTTGGAATCATGCAGAGAATGTCCTGTTCTTGGCTGTTTCTTTTCATTCTCTGCACTCCATACTGGCTGCAGCTGACAATATGGGACTTGCGAATGAAAGAAAAAGGTGGTTGTGTGAGTCGAATATCTGGATCTGTAGGAGATAACTTGTATGCAGTCTGTAATTCTTCAAGAGGTACTATTGCGGCAGGTGGAGCTGATCGCACTGTGACTGTCTATGATCCTCGCAGGTTATCTCCTCATAAGACCTTACTTTGCTTTTAGTGGTTGTTTTAGTGTTCATCCTTGCAGTGTGCTTGGCACTTAATCAAATTTCAGGTAACTTGGAATACACTAGGTTAAGTAATTTGATCTTGTCTATTTTCTCATATATTTCTCGTCTTGTGCATTCTTTTGAAAGGAATATTGCCAGTTCTAGCACTAGGATATGTTCACTCTTACAAATTATATTGAAATCTGTAATTTTCTCAGCTTTCCATGTTTGCTTCAGAGTCGTGATGGGAAACATAGTTCCCTGCAGGTTTTGTTGTGTGACAGGGTTGATTTTATTTCCCTGACACACTGATATAAATATACATTTCAAATGCAGGTGGTCAGCAGTGTCAAGATGGATGAACTGCTCTAAGTATGAGGTCAACCCCCTCCCTCTCTCTCTCTCTCTCTCTCACACACACACACACACTATATTACATATGCATCCTTGCTCTAGTAGGTAGGAGGACTTTGTTATGTTATCCATGCTAGTAGTCATAGTGCTAGTCTTGTTTCGTAGTGCGTTATCGTTTGTTGTATTACTTGGTACTAGTCTTGTTTATGTTATTATCTGGTGTGTTGATACCCATTGTTTCGTGTTCCTTTACTATTTCTTTTCTGGACTTTTTTTGTCTTGAGTTGGGGGTCTATCGGAAACAACCTCTTTATCTCACCTCTGAGGTAGGGGTATGAACTGCGTACACTTACCCTCCCCAGACCCCACTTTGTGGGAATATACTAGATTTGTTGTTGTTGTATGTATATATATTTATATATATATTAGTAGTTGTTTTCTGTCAATAAAGTATCAAAGGAATTTTTAAAAAGAAAGTTCGGCCAATAATCAATTGAATGAAGTTGTCTCTCTCTCTCTATATATATTAGTAGTTGTTTTTTGTCAATAAAGTATCAAAGGAATTTTTAAAAAGAAAGTCCGGCCAATAATCAATTGAATGAAGTTGTTTGGTCAAAATTTTATTTCATTTCATTTTGTTACTTCTATCTCAAGTGGGTTCTTTTTCCATATCCTTGCTGTGCACATTTTCTTTCATAATTCTTCATTATGCCTATGCTTTGTGTTATAATTACTATAATGTCTCATGCTGCTACAGATAACGGGACTTGCTTTCTCTTCGGTTGATCCTGAATATGTCTATGTACAAGGAGTTGACTATGAGGTGACTTCCACAACTAACCTTTCATGGTTTTCATAAATCTTAAATAGAGAATCTGAGTTTCATCTTTACTCCAGCATATATCCTTCCTTCCGTAAAACGTAGTAGCCATTATATCAACATTGATGTAAAATTTCAGCACAGCTACTACTACTAGACACTCCTTGGAAAAATGTATATAATCTTTTTTCATCATTCCAACTTGTAACCTCATTTCCTTAAAACATAGTGCTTCCTGTTAAAATCCAAAAGTGACAACTCCTACCCAAATTAGGAATTTTCTTTCTTTTTATCCGGGGCTCTAAAGTTGGCATAAATGTTGTAAGTCAATATCTCCCCCTACATGGTAGGTTGCATGTTCAATCTACCATGATTAAAATGTTATTACTCCTTCTTTTGTTCATAGTAAAAGCATAAAGCATAGTGTTGCATGGGGCAGAGTGTTGGCCCATCAAAACCTTGCACGTTCAGAAGATGAAAATAGCAGAAATGAGGATGTTGAGATGGATGTGTGGGCATACGAGGAGAGATGGGATTAGGAAAGAAGAAATCGGAACAAGATGGGAGTGGTCTTTGTGGTGGACAAAATGAGGGAAGCGAGACTGAGATAGTTCGGACATGTAAAGAGGAGATGCACAGATGCCCAGTGAAGAGGTGTGAGAGGTTGACTATGGTGGGTCTGAGGAGAGGTAAAGGTAGGCCAAAGAAGTAGTAGGAGAGGTGATTAGACAGGACATGTCACACTTGCAGCTTACCGAGAACATGTCCCTAGATAGAAAATTTGGAGATCGAGGATTAGAGTAGAAGGTTAGTAGTAGTCGAGTGTTGTCTAGTTTCGCTATTAGTATTATTATTATTACTCCCCATCTATCTTGTCCTTGAATTTTATTATTATCTATTGTTCCCTTTGTTTCAATTATTATAGTGCTTCTTGTTGATCTGTTCTTTTCTCTTCTTTTTTTCCGAAATGGCTTATTCGCTACTGCTTTGATATGTTTTGGCATGCTTTACTTGAGCTGAGGGTCATTCGGAAACAACCTCTTCTACCTTCACAAGGTAGGGGTAAGGTCTGTGTACACATCACTCTCCCCAGACCCCACTTGTAGGATTACACTATGTTGTTAGTAAAAGCATAACGCATAAAGCCTAAAGTAAATCTTATCCTTCTCAAAAAGTAAAAGCATAAAGCGAACTGTACATGATACCTGGTTCTTGTTATTCTAGTAGTTGTTTCTTCTGCAATTTTTTTTCCTTTTTCCCCTTAAACTGGGCTTATACTATTGCCAGTTTTGAAACATCAGTCTCAGCATAGTGACCTCCCAGTAGTCTATTACCCCGTGAGATTTTACTGTCATCTATTTTGTGTCATCTGAAGGGTAAAAAGACAAATGTTCTTTTCACGACCTAAACCCGTCGTGAGTGGCACCCATACTACTCATCCGGTGGGAGAACCAACTAACCCAAAACTAAACTAGTAATCAACACTTAGAGGAATAAATAGAACTAATCCATTAATAAGATATTCAAGTCTAAAAACACGCATAAGTACAACTTAAATGCGGAACATTGTACTCAACCAAATAATCATCTCTAGGACCCGAAAGTTGTCCGTACCAAAACTACTAAAGATTGTCAAGAAGGGGATGCAACCCCAAAAACTAAAAGGAAAAGCATGAGTCCAAAATAAAGGACTATATCATCCAAGAAGGATTCATGGTAGTCCGAAATATGTTGTTCACCCTTGAATCCGGAGTCCAATGCTAGAATCACCAGTGAGATCTTGTAGGAGCCGCTGGAATATGCGCTGCACTCAACAAAAGTAAGAGCAGGTGTGCTATCAGCACACAAGAAAACAACAGTGTACTGGTAGGGTCATTTGGCCAACCCAAGATGAGAATATGAACACTTAACCAAAACGTAGTACAACAAGTTAATCCATGCTCAATCTAACCTACACCTAGCACATCAAGTATCAAATAAGCAGTTTAGGATTATAAGCAATAAGTCAAGACATTTACAACCAAGTCTAAGACAAGTTAAGCAATTATCAAACATATAGATATATCACCGGGTTCACTCATGGGACCGACAAACTCACATGAACCTCGTACATACACGCTATGGGTATCATAACCACCCACTAGTCATGACCTGCAGGGGACAAATTTCGTCCATGTACCTAAATCCCAGACACGAGTGTCTGCCAACCTTATTCCACCAATAAGCCATGAGAATGTCCCAAATACCGAAACATTTCACATTTGACAATAAGGTAGGTCAAAATCATACAACAAGATAAAACCATTTGAACTGACCACACCAACCAACATGCACTAACAAGCCACACTACGAAGTAGTTAACATGCACATATAGTACAAATTGGATTAAATTACAATACCATCACTTACCTCAATCCAAGCTTGCACAACTCATCTAAGCCTGAGCCTTGCCTTTCCGTGCAATTTCCGCTTGATCTCGGTCTAGAAAGTACATACAAACGTATAATTAATGAAATGACCTACCACGTTGGGAATTATAACTCATACCCAACCCCCAAGGCCAAGTTCATGATCATTCCCTCCCCGTTCTAGGGCTTTTCTACCGTAGTTCACCTAAAACTACCAATTCCATGGATTAATTAGTGAATTAACGGAATGAAAGGGTAATTAACCATCATTAACCAAAACCCATTACTCCCTTGCACCAGAAAAACAACTAAAATCAGCCCTAAACCCTCCCCAAACTACGTAAACTAGCAATTTTAAGGCTAGATTATCAATTTACTAGTTACCGGGGATGAGTTCCTTACCTTAACGACGAAATATGATGAAAAATTGATGGTTTTCGCCCCAAATAGGCACTGTTGAAGCCCCAAACGTTTCTTCAAAAACTAAACCGGTTTTGGGGGGTTTTGAAATAAAACAGCGATTTATGTCGCTATAGCGACCCCTTGACCGCGTTGACTGGTCGCCATAGCGGGAATTATCCCGCTTTTGAGCATGTCGCTACCATAGCGGCGTCGACGGGACAGAAAGTCCGCTTTTCCTCAGAAATTCCCTTTTTCACAACACACCTTAAATCTGAGACATCCCAAACAATACCCTTTACGCTAAAATCAATTTCGAGAGTTCTACTTACCCAAATTTGATGCCGTAAATTTCTATGGGTTCCTTATCGTCTTAGCTAACTAGAAATCAAGTCCAACACCACCACACTTGCCTAATTCATTCCCGTATTTCCCTAGACCACATCTCGCTCAGATTTCGTCCAAAACTAGCCTAGCCTGAAATTTATAACTTCAAATCCGGGAAGAATTTAGCATGGAATTTTAAACGAGAGATTTATTCATAACGACTGAAAGGGTCGTTACAGTTCTATTACTTGAGAATTTGTGGTCATATGCCACATCTATCTAGGCTTTCATTTAAACACCATGCAGTCATGCTATACATGATTCATTTGGATTTTGTTCCTCATGATGGCCATTAATTTGAACTGCAGGTATGACCTGCAAGGATTAGATAACCTATATACTTCCTATGACTGTGTCGTTTAAAGGCAGATTTGCTATATACTTCTTCACAGGTCATCTGTGGACGATGGCGAGAAAGCAAGAAAATATTTTCGTATCGAGGAGATTCTAATTGGCTCGGATTTAGCAAGGTATGAACAAAGTTTAACTGTATTATGCAAATTATCTGACTCCGTTTGAGTAGTTCGCTGCAATAACTTCCACCAATGCAATTTCGTCAATGGAAATTGATCAGCAATGATGAGAAAATTTACTTTTGTATAAGATCTAATATTCTGCTAACTTCTTGACTAGCTGTTCAACTCCAGTGTTTTAACAGTATCATTTTTCTTGATTCTTGTTTCCCTTTTTTAACCACCCCTGTTTAACCTTTCATGACCTGCTATGTTTCTGGAGATGTCAACTGCATGCTACTTTGTTAAGAGTGTTTACTCAGTCAGTGCGAATCTAGGATTTCTAGAACATGAGTGCACCACTAAACAAAATAAGGAAAAAAATGTATAAAATGAGAATTGATCCCTAACTTCAAGGTAATTAATTCAAGTTTCAACCAAGTGCACCATTTAGCGTCCTATGAAATTTGTCCTTGTTATTCCACCTCCATTTTTTCATCTAATTGTTTTTAACATGTTATTTTGACAGTGTTCAGACAGAGATGTCTTGGGGGGTTGGTCCGACTCAGGTAGCATATTTGTGGCTGATATCCGTAATTGTGAATGAGAAGACTTGCCAAATGGCTTAGATGACCCCGTTGAAACCAGTGTTTTCAAATTCGTTTTTAGGGCTAGTCCCGCAGGGGAGCGTCCATAGGGCATACGCCCTAGAATTTGAGGCGTAAGCCCGGGCGTTAAATTTGATTTTTCTTGTTTTAGAGTAATTTGGCTATAGATCATGTTTTTTTGTTAGTGTAATGAGATTTTGTTCTTTATGCTATCATGCTTTTATGTTGTAGTGATTTTTCTTAAAATATATAAATAAAGAAAACAACTCATAAAAGATGTCACTGCCAAAAGTAGGTTTTTTAGATGATTATGCTTGAAATTGATAGGATAGAGATTCCATATAACAATATTCCTAAGGTGACTTTATTTATTATTTTTCCAAAAGGGCAGTTCCTCCATGGAAAGAGACAAATCAGTTGAAATCAAAACGAAAGGGGTGGAAGAGCAACAAAGAAAGAAAATATAATAGTCAATTAACAATTGTTGTATTATTTTAATATGCTAGTTTAGAAAATAATATCTGATCAATTAAACAACTATGCATTAACGCTAAACTAGTTGACAAAAAGAATTGCTAATCTTCTATTAAATCTAAAAGGCAATTTGTTACTATTATATGCACTGGGTATGTTGTTGTTGTAGTATATCTGCTGCTGCAAATCATTGCAACTTCATTTCATATGCACTGACATGGTACGTCTACATACATATTCATCAGTTATACTGATTTTTGAGTAGATAAAGATCATTATTAATCAAGCAGGGATCAAATTTCAATGACTAAGCAAGAATGTTATGTGATTACTTATCATATGTATTAAGTTTGATGGACAGAATTATCTGATTCATATGGTGTGAGATATAGCAAATAATGGATAAATCGGTCGACGTAGGCATACATTGCAAATTATATGCTAACATAAGATATTTGGGCAAGAAATTTGGCTTGTAGTTCCAATTTCAGAGTTCAGACACAAATTTTCAATTTCAGTCCAGCAAATTTGAATAACTCTGAGATGGTTAAACTTTTAATCATTTAAATGTGGACTATCTACATCTATCTATATCTATATCTATATCAATCAATACTATATTAAAAGTGAAAAGATCCTTAGAAAAGTGATTCGAATGTTTTGCCCTTCATTAAAACAATCTGCAATAGATAAAATACTCTTTTCACGTTTTTACTCCAATTATTATTTAATTATATTTATAATATTTGAAATTAGGCAGTCTTAAAATATATGATAAATTTTAAAAACTAAGGAATTCTAAAATATATGATAAGAAATTATTAATTAAGGACTCCTAAAATATATGGTAAGAGGAGGAGGAAAATATAATTAATACGCATGACAAAAAAATTTAAAAAGAAAACACGTAATTACCCTAATTTCTTATTAATAAAGAAAAGTCAAAATTGGAGTAGATTGAAAAAAAGAAGAACACGTAATTTTGGATGAAAATTTACTACTTGAATCTAATTTAGTTTTTAGAAAACTAGGATTTATAGTACACTTCTAAATAAATTAAAATACTACCCTATATAATTATTTACTTATTTATAAGAGGTAAGAACTCTTAATAGTTAGTACACTTCTAAATCAATTAAAATACTACCTTATATAATTATTTACTTAAACTATAATTCTATTTAAGTAACTTTTTGCGAACCTTTGTTTAACTCTCACTAACGGGATGTTTCTTTTCTTCTTCTTTGTCTTTTTATTTGGTTTTGATTCAAGTTTTTTCTTCTTTTTTTTTCATAATGTAGGATGATGGATGAGGAGAAGAAGGTTGCTTCAAGGATTCAAGCAGAGGGTCAGAAATTATGAGCGGCGAAAATTTATACCAACGTGTGGGGTTGACGAGGCGAGATGATAAACAAACTTTTTGAGGGCCTTAGAAGAGACATCAAATATCATCTTTGATTAGACTTCGTCACACATGTAACTTTTGTTGCTCGCTCTGTCTCAAATTTAGTGTGTTAAGAAATAAAAGGAGATTTTTGAATTTTGTGGTCTTAAATTAACGATGTGTGTAATCTTTTAGATCTTGTGGACTTAAACTTGTCATATACTCTTTCCGTCCCATATTGATTTTTTTTTTTCTTGTCTTTCTTTTAGTTAATAGTGGTAGAATAATTTGTTTATGTCAATTGCTATAATTGTGTACGTGCATAGGTTAAAAATCAACAATTGATAATGTGCTCTTATATTTTTTATGTTTTTTCTTTCCGATGAAATTTTTAATCAAAAAACAGAGAAGAAACATGCGATGTTGCCAATGAATGAAGTGTATTAGATGATTGTCAATTGTAATATGTCGAAAAAATCAAAGGTTATATTTCTAATAATTTGTAGGAACCATATGAGACATTTACTTGATGATATGTACGGTTGCTTTGAATCTAAAGTTCTGCTTTTTCCACGAATGATGGATAGAAGAAGAAAAAATACTATAATTTTTTTTGAAACTTACACACACCTCTTAAGAAGGAGACTTTATAATTTGGAAACTTACCTAAATATACCATATTTAGAAAATATTCATCATTGATAACTATATAATTTTAATACATGCATAATTCACTTTTAATACATAGTGTAGACTTTTTATCAAAACAAGCATGATGCATTTAAAACACTTATAATACATCTATATTGCATGCATAATTCACTTTTAGTACATAGTGTAATACATCTATATTGCATGCATAATTTATTTTTAATATATAGTGCATTTTTTTACCAAAACAAGTATAATATATTTTAATACACTTCTAATACATCTATTATTGCATACATAATTCACCGTTAGTACATAGTACAATTGATATAGATGATAAATATTTTCTAAATATGATATATCTAGGTAATAAATAAAAATCATATTTAAAAGCAATAAATATTTTATAAAAGTACTCAAATAGGTAATTTTTCCTTATAATTTAATCATAAGAATATACTTCCTCCGTTCCATTTTAGTTGGCCCTTGTTGACTTGACATACTCCTTAAGAAAACTTTAATTATGGGTATATTTTACTAAATTAACCTTATTAATGATGCTTTAGAATCCTAAATTTGACTATTATTATTTTATATAGTTATTCAATGTTAAAGTAAAATGGAAAAAGTATTACAAAATACTCTTGATTTCATAAATGGGACAACTTAAATTAAAATAAATATTTTTAACAAAAGGGCCAACTAAAACGAAACGAAGGAGTACGTCTGAACTATTAATTGTCTGGAAAAATTACATAACACCACAACTTATCTTTACTAAACTACATAAAATTCGATCCCTACCCTTTTTATTAATTACCTAAATCCCTTTTTTTTAAAAAAAAAAAAAACAGCGGGACACATCCATAAACCCATAAATTTTCGGATACATAATTTTAATTATGTATCTCCCTTTGGTCTAGTTAATGTATTATGTATCTAGGCCAAATAGTTTCAGAAATGGATGTATCTCAGTAATCAAAATTATGCATCTCAACTTCAAAATTATGTATCCGAGCAAAAATGGAGTAATTAACTGTTACATTCTTAAGTTCAAAATTATGTATCTCAACTTTAAAATTATGTATCCGGATGCTAATTATGTATCCAAAAATTATAAAATAAGGAATTATTTATAATTTAGCAAAGAGTAGGAATAACGAGTAATTAGGGGTAAACTTGTTGGAATTTATGTAAGTTTTACTTCTTAAAATATCCTACTTCAATAGCATATGCTAATTGGAACAAGGAGGGTGTTGAAAGAAATGTAATAAATGACTGTATTTTAACAAAACACCAAAACGAGTAATAATTTGGGATCAAACGAGTATTGATAGAAATGTAATAGTTTCAATTATTTTGATCAAATTTTCTGCAGATTGAGTGAGTCAAATTTAGATGAATCTTTCAAAGGACAAAGGTCAAGATATATCTAAGCATTGAGAAGACAATGTCAACTTGAAATTAAGCAATTTACTCTCTCCGTTCCAAATTACTTGGCCTACTTTCTATATTTATTTGTTCCAAATTACCTGTCCTACTTATAAAATCAAGACTATTTTAGACATTTTTTTTCCAATTTTAACCCTATTAAGTATTACACTTTTAAAATTTTTTGAAAATAGGAATGTTGAATTCCAAAGCCATTAAATATAAATGACCCCTCTTTCCCTTTTAGTACTACTTCAAAGCCATTTATGTTTAATGAATCCAATTTTCCAAACAAATTGATTTTTGGTTTCTACTCCATAATTATTACTCCCTCCATTCCAAAATAATTGAATTGTTGAGACATTTTTTATAGTTCAAAATAATTGAATTGTTCAAAGTTCAAGAGAATTTTTTAGAATTTTTTTCATATTTATCCTTCATTTACAACTTAATTTTCTTGATTAATGTTTTGGACTTAATTTTCTAGGTTTTGAGTTCCAAGAAACTTAATTTTCTTGGAACTTTCTTACATTAATGTGGTTGAATTTTCATCAACATTGTGATCTACTTCAACATTGAGGTCAGAAAGTTTATTTGTATCAAATAGAATATTTAGATCAAATTGTGTTGTAGCCATGTTAAATTAACTAAGAATCATGTTAAAGTAAACCTTTTTTATATAAAAAAAATAAGAGGGAAATTAAATTTTTAAATTTGGCTCAATCTAAATTTTTAAGTTTTTACCTCCAAAAATTTGTTCAATTAAGACGATTAGTCATTCTAAGAGCCATGTTTTGAACTTTGCACTAAGAATAAATTGATCACAGAAGTGAGTATTGGGAATAGTTTTGATGATTAATGTTTTTACTTTTCAAAAATAGTTTGATAATTAATTAAAAAGGGTAAAAATGGGGAAAAAATGACTAATTTATGTCTTACTTTTTTTTTTTCTTAATATGTCTGCATTACCTCAATAATTCAATTATTTTGGAATGGAGGGAGTACTCAGTTATTAGGGTAAAAAAGTAAAAATACATCTTCAATCTTTGATATTTTAAGGAATGTGCCAAGTGCAAAGAGGTCAAGTAATTAATTTGAAACGGAGGGAGTATTTTCTTCTCAATTATTTTTGGACCCCTGAGTTTAGAGTTCCAATAGGGCAGGGTGGGTTGAGTGGCGTGGGTCATTTTGGAGACCAACAAAGGGTCCCATCAAAAAATAAAAGTATTTGGACAATACTTAGGCCCCGTTTGGCCATGTATTTTTTTCATTTTTTTCGGAAATTTATTTCACTTTAGTGAAAAAAGTGAAATTTTGTGGTGTTTGGCCATAAAATTTATTTCACTAAAGTGAATTTTTTTTCCGGAAAACTTGTTTTCACTTCTACTTCTCTCACAAAAAGTCAAAAAAAACTCTAATTTTTTTTATGGTCAAACATAACTCCAACTCCAACTCCAAAAAATTTAATTTTCATAACCAAACGCCTACTTATTATGGACCCGCCCTTATTCAATACCTATGATATTGTATCACCTCACCACTCCAAAACCCTAGCTACCAATAAGAAGAAAAAAATTAGGAAAAAAACAAATGGATAACTTACCACGTAAGGATGTGACATTAAAGCCTCGTTTGCTATGAGACATAAGGGATAACTAATTTTAAAATTAAATTTTAGAATAAGTTTATTTTATGTTTGGTTGGGACAAAATCACGAGATAACTTATCTCGAAATTATAGTTTTATTTTTATCCTACATTAAAGATGGAATAATAATTCCGGGATAATAATCTCAGAATAACTTGTTCTCCAACCAAACGAACCCTAAAAGTTGTTAGTGAAGTGAGCTATAAATCATCAAGGTTCCAAATTTAATGGAGAAAAATATTAAGGCCATCTTTTCTTATATGTTTAAACCCTAGTGATCTCTTATGTGTTGATGCAGGGTATCAATTACCCCATAAATTTAATAAAGTTATGTATAAACTGATTCAAATATTATAATTATAGAAAGAAAAATGGATAACTTATTTAAACTATTTTGTTTCACTAATTTTAAAGATTCTAACAAATGCAAGTTGCAATCAAGGGGTTTTTCGATAGTGACAATAAATCAGCTTTGGAACAAAACTAAAATATTTGGGATTTAATGATGGAACTATATTTGCAAAATCACATGTTTCGTGCCTCTTCCTTCTTGAATTTTTGTATAAATCTTACTCCCTTTTCTATTAAAAATAAATAAACAAACTTTTAAGAGTTTAAAAATATATCAATTACTTTTTAAAAAATTATGCCTCTTTAATGAGTTTTTAAAACTATTTCTAAATTTAAAAAATTAAAAAGAAATAAAAGATAATATTGATAAATTAGCTTATAGTTAATGACATTAACTAGTTTTTTTTAAGGTATTTCCCATTGCAATAAAGGAAATATACTGCTTTCATTCATTTTTACTTATCCATTTTGGACTTTGCACATCCTTTAGAAATGATTAATATAAAATTTTTATCACAATGTTCATATCAATTAATGTATAGTTTTTTGTCTTGAAGAATAATTTAAAGAATAAGTAATTAATGCTAATGATAAAATTTAAAAAAAAAACTTTTCTTAATATATTAAAAAACAAATAAAAATAAAATTTTATTATTAAAATACTAATACTAAAGAAGTAAAAGTAGAAAGGTAATTTATTAACTCAGCTTTTATTTAACACATCGAAAAGAAAAGAAATTAATGATCCCACTTTTCAATCCCTTAAAAAGTGGTTTAAAAATAGACGCAATGTAGAACTCGTCGGTCCAATTTATATGACTCAGTTTTTTTTTTAGTCAATCCTAAAAAGAATGACATATTTCTAGTTTTATTGATATTTTAGTTTTAAAATATCTATTTTACACCTTAATGAAATGATTTATAGTTACACAAATATCTATTATTTATTTTAGACCCTTTTTAGTCAATCCTAAAAAAAATGGCACACTTCTAGCTTTATTGACATTTTAGCTTTAAAATATTCATTTTACCCTTAATAAAATGATTTATAGTTACACAAATATCTATTACTTATTTTAGACCCTTTTTAGTTAGTTCTAAAAAGACTGACACATTTCTAGCTTTAGTGACATTTTAGCTTTAAAATATCCATTTTACTCTTAATGAAATGATTTAGAGTCACACAAATATTTATTATTTATTTTAGATCACAAATTTCAAAAGTCTTTCTTTTTTTATTAAAATAAATTACCTCATATAAATTGAAACGGAGAGGGTATGAGTTTATGAAGCAAACTTAGGGTATGAGTTTATAAAGCAAACTTTTGGAAAAGGTGAAACTTAAACCACAAGTTTTGGCACATCTTTTTCTGGATGGATATTATATTCTTCGTTTCATAGTAACAATCAAACCCAATCTGCCTAATTTTTGCTAAACTTGCTTATGAATATGTGACATGAAATCTTTATTTAATTCTTATATTATAATCTTGTAATACTAACTTATTCGCCGGCAAACAACCCCTTTTAAAAAGGGATAAGAGATGCATATTCATCCTTTTATTGATCCCCTTTCGGAGTATTATTTTTTTTTTAAAAAATCTAATTATATTAATGAAATATGATTCCATTCTTCTTAGGTTTATGATATATCCCTATAATTATAATAATTCTGATATATCAAAACTATTGGGTGACTTCTTGAGAGGACCGAACACCTACAATATTGTAACATGTCTCCATCTAAGTTGTCCATTTAATTTACAATTGTTTTTGATTTATTTATTTAGGATAACAACTTGATATATAGTTCAATTATTCATAAACACTCATGACATTCTACCATATACATCTTTAGTGATGTTGATAGATTTTTCTAACATTGCAAACCATTAAAATATTTTATATATTTTTGTGGTGCACGATGAACTTAATTATTAAGAATATATCTTTGAGAAGACCCCAAACCTACTAATTATTTATATAAATTCATGATATTGATAATATAAATTTATTTTATTACAATCAATATTTTGTTTGGATGTGCTTAATAAGACGTGGATATTTTCTGTATCTTGTATATAGTAGTGAGATGTGCTGTATTCTCTTATTATATAAGAGAGAGTTGAGCAGCTGAAGCAGACAACTCTCGGTCGATATGCCTGTTTTTAGTAGCGGAGTCAGAAATTTCATGTAGGGGGTTCAAGATCGAAAGAAGTAAACACACGAACTAATCGAAGGAAGCTCAACGTCTACTATATATACGTAAAAAATAATTTTAACCATATATAATTAATATAATTTTTTGCTGAAGGGGGTTCGGAGGTGGCTCCACCACTGCCTGCTTCAGCTGCATCAACCGTGATTTTACTATATCAGCCCTAATTAATTATTATAAATCATCTAAGTATTATAAAATTAATAATATTTAATAAAAAAAGATAAAATAGACACAAAATAAGTTCATTATTTGATTGGTAGTGCAGAATAGACTCCTTACAAAAGACAGGATGCACAAAATGAATATACCCATGGATGATATTTACTATTGCTTCTATGACAAACAGACTAATGAAACAACTAGTCACTTATTTAGTCAGTGTGACTGGATCAAGAAGGTAAAAGCAGGGTTGAAAGTATAGACTGGTATCACATTGATTACAGGAGAGGTGAGAACGGTGCTACTGAATATAAAAGGAAGGAGATGCAATGGGTTTATGAAGCAGGTGTTGGCAGCAATATGGGGGGCTATGTACTATAATGTTTGGAGAGCCAGAAATTGGAAAACTTTTAGAGGATGTTGAAAAATATTATGTGCAGCGGAAGTATTTCAGAAACATACTGCTTACATGAATAATAAATAACACATAGTTTATGCTAGAACACATACAATATGCTAGATTACATAAACTCACTGAAATTTAATTCGATAAATACCTCTTGAAGCGTGAACACGTATCATCAAGCAAGTCTTTGTGAATGCATATCATCAAGCAAATTCGACTTCGATTTTGTATTCTTCTGCAGTGATCCCAAATTAACAGCCGAACTCTCTCAATACTTGGGTGGACAAGTATGGAATAGAAAACTGATCCTTTTTCTAGGTTATGAGAATCCTACTTATAGAGATACTTTCCTTGTCCAAAAAGGAGAATAAAAACCCATTTATTTTCTAACAAGAATACAAATGCCTGTTTTTTCCTTTTTCTCTAGAAAATAGGATTCTGAGTTCTAGTTAAATATGGGCACTGCAGGAACCACAGAATTAATTACTGAGGCTCCCTATTATGGAAATAATTCAAAATTCTTATTTGAATTATTCTTACCATAATAAATTACAAATCATTCCACTAGAAATTCGTAATTGCACTCCTCTATTTATATTGTGAAATTCCCTATTAAACACTTATGTAATTCCCCATGTTAAGATTACTGATACTAATCAATAAATTAAATTACTGACGAATTTAATCTAATGATTAATTTTCTTTAGAGCACTGCTTAACTTATTTCATGTGTCGGATTCATAAAATCCACTTGCAAGATTTGACACAATGAAAACTTATAAGCTTCTCAAAAAGAAATATCATCAATCTCTATATCGAGACATGGATTCTATCAACTAACTTATTATTTCACCAATATATATCATTATCATTCAATCTACCAGGCATATTGACCCATCTCAGGATCTCACCTTTTAATAAACCAAAATGATAATTAATATATAATAGTTCTATCAAGATTGAGAATATAAGTATATTTAATAGTTTAGAGAATATGTTTTTGCCAGTCAGTCTAAAACAACTATCTCTACTCGGTCCCGTTCAATACATACAAAATGCACTAGCACAAGAAGTCAAAACTACATTGTTCCCATAATCAAGATAAATTACATTTAATCTTGTGCTACAATCATACCGATGGCTTGTCCAATTTTCATCCTAGATTGTGAACAAAAATTTTATACTTATAAGAACTGATGACTTAATCCTCCGTGTATAAGCTAAAACTTTATACACTAAATCATCTACTATATAAGTAAACGGACACATAAATGAATACATGATCTATTAAATCTTATTAAAATTGTTTTAACAATTATTTTATAATAAATACTATATCTAAACACATGGTCAATAGTATATATACCATGATTAATAGTATATATCAGTGGCGGTGCCACATGTAACTGGGGTGTCGACCGACACCCCTTCGTCAGAAAATTACATTATGTAGCTAGGTAAAAATATATTTTTTTTATGTATATATATTACATATTGACACCTCTTGGCTTCTTCATGAATTTACTTTTTTATATTCTGACAATCCTTAGTGAATATTTTAGCTCCGCCACTGATATATATCCCAACAGAGTCCATGTACAGCCGCCGGCTGATGGTGTGACACAGATAAAAGAGATTTTTTGGCTAGATTAGATATGTTTAGTGCTTCAAAAAGAGCAGATAGTTGCAAAGCTTTTATATATAGGTTGAGATGTTAGTTTACTGTTTTATTGTTCATGAGGCTTAACTATCATGGCACCCTCCCTAGGAGGTGGTCTAATGGTTTAGAAGCTCTTTAGTTGGTAGCTTTGGATGTTGGTTTTCGTATTAATATTTTTCAGGTGTTACAAAAAAAAATATGAATTTTTACAACTTTAATTTCATATTTTCTCCGTCTCAATATAGTTTTGCACAATTTTTAAGCAAAAATTAATCCTTTTTAAGCAAAAATTAATTAGGATTGTGATTTGACTAGTACTCATCCATCCATGTTTACTTGTCTATTATTAACTTGGCACACACCTTAAGAAACAATAAATAATAGGGGTAATTTTATTATATCACCTTTTGAATATAATAAATTTAGGAGTCATTTGATAGGAGGTATAAGGTGGGATATCCCATGGATAAAATTGAGATATTCCATGGATAAAATTTATACCATGTTTGGTTGATGGTATAAATTTATCCGGGACTAATTTATACCATCAACCAAACATGATATAAAGTTAATACCAAATTTAGTCTTGGTATAACACATCTTATCCCATCAACCATGGGACTATTTTGTACCACCTCCCATATGATATAAAATAGTCCAGCAATTATAATTCCAGGATTATAATTCCAGGACAATTTAGTCTACGTACCAAATTACCCCTTAGTGCTTTGGGTAATGGATAGTATTTAATGGTAGGGGTAAAATAGACACAAAATGATAAATTATCCATTGAATTTTTAAACTGAACAAGCATTGTTGGACATCTATTTTTAATATAGTGGACAAGTAAAGATAGACGGAAGGAATATATCCCTTATTAATTCTTTAATCTTCATCTATTTACTTGCCTATTAATTCTAGAAAAATTATTACCAAGAGTAGAGTTGGAAAAAAAATGGTTAATTATCTCTTGATCTTCTAAACATGCCAACTATTTTGAGATAATTTTTTTTAGCAAGTATGTCAATTATTTTGAGACGGAAGAAGCATATATTAAATTATTCTCGTAATAGTCAACGGCTCTTACAACTTTGATCTTACTCGCTCCGTCCATAAATAGTTGTCCACTTTTCTATTGACACAAGAATCAAGACACAATAAATAATAAATGATAGAGATAATTTTACCAAATCACCATTTGAATATAATAAATGTTTTGCTTTGAAAAATATAATAAGAGATGAATAGTATTTAATATTAAGGGTAAAATGAGAAAAAAAAGAGGATAAATTATGTATTAATTTTTCAAACTGGATAAATATTATTGAGCATTTCAAATTAAAAATATGAACAACTAAAGATGGACGAAGGAAGTATATATCTGAAATTATTCTCGAAATAGGTAATTTGCACAAAACGAAGGACTAGGACTACAACTCAAACAACGGTTCGAAAATTTTGTATTTGTGCACTTTGCCCAAATAAATCATGCTGTTTAATGGAGGAAAAGTAGATTATATGAAATGAACCACATAGAATTTCATTTGACATTATCAAACTCAAAGAATAAGGCAAGCAATTGATGTTGTAGTTCTAGAAAAGTCAAGAGGACCCAGTCCACTCCACCTTACGCGCCAACAAAGACCCCTTTGACAACTGACAACACTATATTTTTGGAGAGTTACATTTATAGCAATTAAATACGCTACTATACTATTTTCAGTGTCAAATATTTGTCGTTAGCAAATTTATTTTATTTTACATCTATTTATATATAATAGGAGAGGCAAAAAATGCCATGTGTCAGCACCACAAAAAAGCAGTAATTTTTTTTAAAAAAAAATCTATCTAGAAAATCTGTAAAAAACTTGGTTGAAAAAAATAATTCTGGCATCTTCTAACAAAACAAATTTTGTCGATTTATTTTAAAAATTCAACAATATTTTAAATATTCTTAAGAATCAAATTAGAACTCGTATTCTTAAGAATCAAATAAGAACTTCAAATTGGATTTAAAAAAGAAATTTAATTTAATGATAAATATTTTTTAATTGGTACATAATAATAATAATAATAATAATAAAGAACACTTCTTTTGTTGCTCCTTTGTAGGAATTGTACCTATTCTTTTTCTCACTCTTTTATCTTATTTTGTTTTAAAATTGTATTTATCCAAACAATATCCTAACGAATTCAAAATTAATTATAACTGTCTTTTACGGTTTAATTATAGCAAATAAATTTCATATACAATCATGTTTTAACAATTTACATTATTCAATTTCACATCTACTCTAGATTTCGTGTATTTGCTAAACAAATACTACAAGTATAATAAACATAATTCTTCTATTGGTTATTTCAATAATTACAAGAAAAACTCAAAATTTTATACGGAAAGCAAAACAAAATGAAAATGTAATTGCGTGTTACAATTAAAACAAAGATAACAGTTGCTTATAATATTGGTAGATTTTATGATAAAACTATAATAAACAAATTCTCTGTATATTTCAATGTAAAAATATATAAAAATAAGTTAAGAACTATTATATTTATCCAAATTAACATTTTAAGCAATTATAGGGCACATATCCAACAGTTTAAAAAAGAAATTACTACATCTAATTCACGTAGCCCACTTTCCCATTTCTCCCCCATTTCGTGAAACCGTTAATTATTAATCAATTTGCATATTTTTAAAACATTTTAAACTTATCAATAAAACTAATTTTAATTTATACTTTTGAATTCAAAATTTGAATTGGAAGTAAACTATAACTTTTTTTATATAGAGATAAGGTAGTTATAACTGTCCTTATCAATCTCAACATAAATGTTGAGATGTGCCTATTTTTTTGTGTGTGAATAAATAACAAAGAACCAATGGTTTCTTAACAAATTGTCTCCTTTAGATAAATCTTCATTTTTGATTTATTTTTTTATTTTGATTTTGCAGAGATAAATTTTTTGGATTTATAGCGACGACATGGTTCATAGACTATATCATGTCTTAAAATAATGCGTAAATCGAAGTGTGTAAACAACGTTTTTGCAAATATTTGTGATCTTGCAATTCTTCCCTACTTAGATGTTTCAATATATTCAATGGTAAGTGTTAAGTATTTGATATTACGAATAATTTTTGTCCATGTTTTAAAATTACACAAATCCACATTCTTCTAAATTCTTTTCAAATAGACAAGTGGCACTTGTATTTTTTTAATATAAAGTATAATTTTTACCACGAAAAAAAATATATAGTTCTGTTTTTTTCAATTAATTATTTCTCTGTTTTATTTATATTACTTATTCTTCATATGGTATTGTTTTTTCGTGGTTCTTTATTAATATTAAACTTTATAATTATTGTATTATAGTCAATGTGAGATTATGTGTTGACATTTAGCAATAAGGCCAAATAATCTTACGTTGCTCACAAGTGTTTTGAAAAAAAATATTCTAAGGTATTGTCCTAAACAAATGAAAAGAAATATGTCATAGGAAATACAAAAATATATTTTGAAAAATGCATGGATTGCACTTTTTTGTGATAAATTTGAGTTGTTATATAGTGTAACTCAATGTATTCCACCACAAAATGTCCTTTTGATGATTTGGATAAGTGTTTTATTTTGCTGTATTAATATCAATGTGATATGTCCTTGAAAATGTAAATTAATTAGGGTGTTAAGATCTCAAATTATCATGATCATGTAAGAGAAAAGGAAAAAAAATAAAATAAAATACTTAGTAAAAACCTCTTTATTTTTTTAGGAATGATTAGTTTTTTTAAGGGGTGTGTTTAATCTAAAACAAACACTTATATAAAATAGAGGGAGTACTATTCACATATTTTTGACTTAAAAACACTTAAATAATTCAATTTCAGGCTCTAAATCTTATTGTATATAAAATAAAATGTTACAAAAATTTAAGATAGAGAAAATAATTTTAATACCTTAATGATCTTCTAATATATGCTTGGATCAAATTATTTAAATTTTATAACTAATAAAATAATAGTAATATTTTTAATATGCTCAAACAAATAAATAATATTAAGTTTTTAGGATATTTTTTTTCTAACACACTCCGCTCATCGTGCGATTACGTACACTAGTATTAGTAAAAGAAAAGGCATTTATACTTTTTTGCCCAAATTAATAATATTTTTTTTATCGTTTCAATTAATGGTTAAGGTCATTAAATGAGACATTTAACAGAAAGATAAAAGTATTCTACGCAAATAATAAAGATTAAATTATTGTAATTATTCTCAAAAAAAGTGTGAAAGAATATCTAAATATAATAATATATTTTTTTCTTTCTCAATTTATATGACAGTGCTTGAATTTTCAAAGTCAAATGAATTATTCTTCTATCGCAATTTTGTATATGTCTTTTAATTTTTTTAAATTATTAATTATTCATATTATTGTAACTTTTATAGTACTTTGTACGTAGTTTTTGATTGTAGATTTAAACATATATTTTTTAATTTTTTAAAATTATTAATTATTCGTATTATTGTAACTTTTATAGTACTTTGTACGTAGTTTTTAAATATATAAATTTTATTTTGAAAAATGAAAAAATATATGTTTAAATCTACAATCAAAATTTAAAAATTTTAATGTTAAAAAATAATTTTAAAAAAATCTCATAAATTAAAGCAGAAAGACTAATACACACCGAGTGACGATTAATTAGTAAAATATTTTACGTAAAATACAAGTTTTGCATTTATTTGATTTGATAAACATGTGACGTAATAATTTTCACTATGGTTGTATTATAGTGAATACTTGGTCTCCGGCTTGTGCATTCACGACGACCACTTCTTTCTTTTTCGTTGTCCTATGTGGGATTTATTATTAAAGGATCGGAATGGAATAAATTCTTTCTTTTTAAAGCAAAAATAAAATGTACTTTTAATTTGAATGCTACTTCTAATATTGATGTACACTTGATAACATGAGGGGGGAAAAAGGACAGTAGAGGATAATGAGAAAGAGCGTCGCATCTGGACGAGCAAAAGACGTTATGCCATGTAATGAGGAATAGATCTCGTCTTATACTCTCTCTATCCCAATTTATATGACACATTTTTTTTTTAGTCAATTTAAAAAAAAATAACACATTTTTATATTTAATAATAATTTAACTTTAAAATACTCACTTTACCCTTAATGAAATGATTTACAACCACACAAATATCTATAACTTATTTTAGACCACAAGTTTTAAAAGTTTTTCTTTCTTTTTTAAATTCTGTGTCAAGTCAAATTACATTATATAAATTAACACGGAGAGAGTATAAGATAATTAAATGCACGTTATTAAATGCACGTTGAGGTGTTGCTGAGGAAGAAACCTAGGAGACGACCTAGCTTACTATTGTCGAATGAATAAATATTAAATAATATGACTAAAGATTTTTGTTGGCCAGTTAAGGACTTTTACGTTCAAAAGATAAGAATTGTGGAAATGAAGATGATGAGATAGATATGTAGTCATATTAAGAGAAATATAATTAAAAATGAAGATATTAGGAATATGGAGAGAGTAATGTTGATAAAGGATGAAATGTGAAAAGTGAAACTGAGATAGTTTATGAATGTAAAGAGGAGATTTATAGATGCCTAGTGCGGAGGTATGAGGAACTGACTGTGATTATTTCAGGAGAGGCAGAGATAGACCGAAGAAACATTAGGGAGAGTTGACTAGACAAGACATGTCGTAGTTTCAACTTACTGATGACATGACATTAAATAGAGTAGAGGTGTTCATGATTTGGTTAAAAATTAAATCGAACCGTGAACCAAACCAAACCGATATTTGCTTAGGTTTGGTTTGATTTTAAATTTTAAAAACCAATACTTATTTGGTTTGATTTTGATTTTACTCTAAAATAATCGACAAAATAACCAAACCGAATTGATAAAAATTTATATATATATATATATATATTATAATCATTTATATATTATTCATAAATAAAATATAATATTAGTTACATTTTAAATTTTAATCATGAATTTAACTTTAGCCGTAGCACTTTCAGTCATATGTCTCCATCTAGTTGATAGTACCTTATGAGATTCTAAATGATTTTCACACTTTGAATGATAAATGATACTAATTGTGAAAATAATATCTTGTTGTATATGAGAATTTACATCTGAGTTTTATTAGACTATAGATAATCACTAGTTTTGAATAGGGGTGTGCATCGGTCAGTTCGGTTCGATTTTCGATTTATAAACATGCTAAACCGATAATCAAATCAATAAAATATTCGTTATCGGTTAATCGAATTTTGGTCTTTATCGATTTAATTTTCGGTTTAATCAATAAGAAAATACTCCACTAATTATTTTTTTTTACTTTTTGTAGGGAGGAGCCTCACTTTTGGAGTTTGCTAGGGCTTTTGGTTTGGTGGTGGCGAATTCGAGCTTCCCAAAGAAAGATGACCACCTTATTACCTTTCGTAGTTCGGTGACCAAGACTCAGATAGACTTTCTTCTCCTTAGGAAGGATGACAGAGTGCTATGTTAAGATTGTAAAGTCATACCTAGCGATAATCTCTCGACCCACCCAACATAAGCTTCTGGTGATGGACTTAGAAATCAAGAAAGGCAGAAAGGAGAGGATTATGGAGGATCGACCCAGGATTAAGTGGGGTAACTTAACTTTGGACAATGCTTTGGAGATAAGGGAGAAGCTGACGACTATGGGGGCTTGGGAAAGTGGAGGGGATGTGGATAGTATGTGGGAGACGACTGCTGGTTGCATCAGAGAGAAAGCTAGAGAGGTGTTGGGTGTCTCGAGAGGCCGATCTGGCAAGCACCGAGGGGACTGGTGGTGGAACGAAGAAGTCAAAAAGAAGGTGGAGACTAAGAAAAAGGCATATGCGAAGTTGGTGGAGAGCAAGGATGATGAGGAGAAGCGGAGGAACAGGGAGAGGTATAAGTTAGCTAGGAAAGAGGCGAAGTTGGCAGTTACAGCAGCTAAGAAGCAGCTTTCGAGAGGCTGTATGCGACGTTAGAGGAGAAAGGTGGGGAGAAGAAGTTGTATAGGCTTGCCAAGGCTAGAGAGCGTAGGGCCCGTGACCTGGATCAGGTGAAGTGCATCAAGGGTGAGGATGGCAGGGTGTTGATGGATGACACCCGTATTAGGAGGAAGTGGCAGTCTTATTTTCATAGACTTTTGAATGACGAGGAAGTCGAAGTTTTAACGTTGGGGGACTTGGAACACTCAGAGAGGTGTCGCGATTACGACTATTGTAGGCGTATTAAGGTTGAAGAGGTCAAGGGGGCTATTCGGAGGATGCGTAGGGGTAGGGCGACCGGGCCAGACGAGATCCCGGTGGATTTTTGGAAGAGCACTGGCAGGGCAGGTATGAAGTGGCTGACAAAGGTATGTAACATCATTTTTAGGACGACGAAGATGCCAGAAGCTTGGAGATAGAGCACGATGATTCCTTTATATAAGAACAAGGGGGACATTCAGAGTTGTAACAACTATAGGGGTATCAAGCTATTGAGTCATACTATGAAGGTGTGAGAAAGGGTGGTAGAGTTGAGACTGAGGAGGACCGTGACTATTTTCAAGAATCAGTTTGGTTTCATGCCATGTTGCTCGACAACCGAAGCCATTCATCTTGTGAGGAGATTAGTCGAGCAGTATAGGGAACGAAAGAAGGACTTGCATATGGTGTTCATCGATTTGGAGAAGGCGTACGACAAAGTCCCCAGAGAGGTTTTGTGAAGGTGCTTGGAAGCTAGAGGTGTTCCTGTGGCGTACATTAGGTCAATTCAGGACATGTACAACGGAGCGAAGACTCGTGTGAGGACGGTAGGAGGAGATTCAAAGCACTTTCCTGTGTTGACTGGTTTGCACCAGGGATCGACTCTTAGCCCGTTTTTATTCGCCTTGGTGATGGATGTATTGACACGACATATCCAAGGAGAGGTACCTTGGTGTATGTTATTTGCGGATGATGTAGTGCTTGTTGACGAGTACCGGAGAAGAGTTAATGATAAGTTGGAGGTTTGGAGACAAACCTTAGAGTCTAAAGGTTTTAGGCTGAGCAGGACCAAGACGGAGTACCTGGAGTGTAAGTTCAGCGCTTTGACGCAGGAGGCTGACGTGGTAGTGGAGCTAGACTCTCAGGCCATTCGGAAGAGGGATAGTTTTAAGTATCTCGGGTCTATGATTCAGGGGAATGGGGAGATTGACGAGGACGTCATGCACCGTATTGGTGCAGGGTGGTCGAAATGGAGGCTCGCTTCGGGAGTCTTATGTGATAAGAAGGTGCCTCCAAAGCTTAAAAGTAAGTTTTATAGAGTGGTGGTCCGACCAGCTATGTTGTATGGAGTTGAGTGTTGGCCAGTTAAGAACTCGCACATACAGAAGTTGAAGGTGGCGGAAATGAGAATGTTGAGATGGATGTGTGGACTTACTAGGAGGGATAGGGTTAGAAATGATGCTATTCGAGAGAAGGTGGGAGTAGCTTCGGTAGAAGATAAGTTGCGGGAAGTGAGGTTGAGATGGTTTGGGCATGTGATGAGACGGAGCACGGATGCCCCAGTACGGAGGTGTGAGAGGCTCGCTATGGATGATTTTAGATGGGGTAGAGGGAGGCCGAAGAAATACTGGAGGGAAGTGATTAGGCATGACATGGAGCAGTTGCAGCTTAGAGAAGACATGACCCTTGATAGGAAGGTGTGGAGGACGCGAATTAGGGTAGAGGGTTAGTGAGCAGGAGTGTGTTCTTACTAGTAGGGAGGAGTGCCTTGTTTGTCGATGTACCTGTAGGCATAGTGCTATGCCTATGCCTTATAGTTTCTTGTTTGTGGTGTTTTTGTGCGATGTGCTCGATTTCGGAATAGTAGTTCTTAGCATTACTTCATGGGCGTTTTGTTTCTTTTACCTCGTGGTGTGTTACCTCGCTTTTGTTGTTTGTTTTTATGTTTTCTGCTTGTTATACTGCTATCTATTCTGAGCCGGGGGTCTGACGGAAACAGCCTTGCTACTTCTTCTGAGGTAGTGGTATGGACTGCGTACACTTTACCCCCCCAGACCCCACATTGTGGGAATACACTGGGTATGCTGTTGTTGTTGTTGTTGTTGTCATTTGTTCTACACTATCTTTATTGATAAAGTCTACATAAATTATAAGCAGCAAGACAACAACTATAAAATGCAAAAGACAATAAGGTATGTATTTAAAATCTAAAGCTACTATTATATAATTACGAATAAATATATAATTTTAATATAATCTTATTGGGTTATCGGTTTAACCATTAACAAAAATCTTAAAATCAAAAACTGAACTGATAGCCCGATAAAAAAAATTAGAAAGTTGTTTAAACTGTTAACCCAATAACCCAATACCGATAAACTAATAACTTTTTTATCGGTTGAACCGGTGTTTGCACACCCCTAGTTTTGAACATTTTTTTTGGTCCCTTTGAGCAAGAAATTTACGTGTTCAACTTTTGGGGGGGTTTATCATATCATTCTCTTATATGTAGTTTCTAACTATATTTTTTTTTAGAAGCGTTCATATGGGGTTGTTTGTGGCTTTGCTTAAGTATAACACTCGTTTGACATCTTAGTTTCATAGTTTAGGCACAACACTTGGTTGACATCTTATATGTTGGATTGAATTTATTTTTTTTAAAATTTCAATTTTTATCATTAGCTAAAGTATAAACCGAAAAAATCAAACTAAACCGACAAGAACCAAACCGACATTTATTTTTTTGTTTGGTTTTGTTTGATTTTAGAAATTTAAAAACTGACTAAGTTGGTTTGGTTATGGTTTTGACCAATAACCGATCCAATTAAACCGACCCGTGAACACACCTAGATAGGAGGTTTTGAGTGACATGAATTAGAGGTAGAAGGTTAGTAGGTAGTTGAGGGTTATCTCGATTATCCTTCCATACTAGTACTCTTAGTAGTAGTTTCTTGTTCTTCAATTTACTAATTACTATTTACAATATTACTTTTTGTACATATTATTTTGTTGTACTTACTGTTACTTTAATTTTTAAAATGTTAGCATACTTTCTTTATTATTTTGTCATGACTTCTTCATTTTTGTTATTTTCTCTTTTCGAACTACTTTGAAATACTTTTCGTTGAGCCGAGGGTCTATAAGAAATAGTAATCTCTTCACCTCTTAATGTATAGCGGTGAGTTTTATATACAGACTACTCTCTCCACACTTCATTTATAGTGTGTGATCTATACTAAATATGTTATTGTTATTATATTGTATGACTTAAACCTTTATTATTTATGCAATTAAATTTTGAATAATTAACCATTCACCTTTCATCAGAAAAGAATTTTGCAAGTGATTAGGGAAAAATCTACTCATCCTAATTGATTTCCTTGCTATTACAATCATCCAAAAAATATTTTATTAGATTATCAAATCTGAGGAGGCATAACTACTTTAATTTGAAGGGAATAATGTGCCACTCTCTCTGAGATGAATATTCTTTAAGGTTCTAGATTCAATTTTGTTTATGATAAATTAAACACTCTCATTTCTTAATTGAAAAAATAATTTTGGTTTTTACCTTAATTACATGATGACTAAGATCTACGTAATACTCTGTCTCATTTGAGACGTAAGATAATCAAACATTTATTAGAATTTTTTTTCCAAGTAGATGCCAAGCGTGTCACTATTAAAATATATTTAGTTACGTAGTTTCCTAATTAATTAATGCAAGGTAAGATTGATGACGTTGAGTCGAATACCTAGAATTATCAACACCGCCAATTTTCTAGAAAGAGTATTAATTTACCCTTCTCCATATATTTTATACATTTATGTTCTTAATCATGTTTATTTAATATTCCTTTCAGTTCATTTTACTTATCATATTTTTTAGTTCATTTTGTCCGAAAGATTTATTTTACTTGTCATATTTTTATTTTACACATCCCTTAAAATACTAAATTATAATAATTTCTTTCTACTTTTATTGGAAAAGAGTAAAGGTAAACACTAATACTCCATCCTATTCAAATTACTTATCGTGTTTCTTTTTTTACACGTTTCTTAAAAAAAATATTAATTAGGAGAGACTTATAAACTGTTTTATTTTATTTGTTTTTAGATATAATTTTTTTTCATTGACCATTTACTTTATTTATGTGTCGTCTCCCCATAATTGAAGTGCTTATGATCTTAAAAAATAATTATTACAATAAAAAATAAATTATTTGAACTTCTATAATAATAAATAATTCAAAACAATTATTTTTTGGAATCACGATAAACAATTAGAAAAACAGAGTAATTAGTTAAGTCTTGTTTTTTTAAAAAAATAATAATTATTTTAAGTGAATTAATTTTAGTTAGCACTACAATTAAAATGGACAGGAGAGAATACTCAATAGTCAATACTCCCCTCGTTTTGATGGAATGACTTTTAAAGATTAAATATTTTTTTTTATACTGCGTCTTTTTTCAACACTTCAAAATATTACAATTATGAAAAGGTAAGCGTAACTAATTTCTCTTATCTTTGATCACATCATATGTTTCACAAGACCTAGTACAATGACTGTGTCAGCTAAGGTGACCAAAAACGTTCCTCCAAATAGTACATACATAATAGACATTTTCTTTAATCTCCACCCTCAAATCAAACAAATAAAAGTAAATCCAACAGATAAAAGTCAATATCATAGATTCCTCTTTATGTTACACGTTCTTCATTGGCCCATCTTAATTGAAGAGGATACGCGTCCGTTGCGTGTGATAATACGTGTTAGCGAAATTTAAACCAAAATCCTTATTTACTGCTTAATTAAGGACACTTAGCTCTAGTTTGGTCATAAATTATAAAGAAATTTGAAAATTTGAGTTTGTAAAGTCGTGTTTGAACATATATTTATTAGGAAAAATATTAAAGTTTTGTGTGAAGAAGTTTTAACAATTCAAAAGTAGGTTTGGACCAGTTTTTGAGAACTTAAAAATATTTGAAGATTATATTTTTAAAATCTGATCAAATTTCATGGCTAAAATATTTGAAAATTAACTTTGATTCTGATCCAAAATCTAGCTTAGAGGATGTTTGGCAAAGTTTATAAGTTGATCAATCGACTTATAAATACATTTTGATTTATCTACGAATTTGATAAGTACCCAAAATGCTTAGTAATAAATCGAATGCTTATAGGCTAAATCAGCTTATTTTATGACTTTTCAACTTCTAAATACTTTTGATTTTGCTAAATATTTTACTATTTTTTCTAATTCTCAAAATATCTTTTCTAAAATAAAATTCCGAACTTCCTCTTTAGCATAAGAGGTTGGCTTAAATAATCTCAAGTTTAATAACATAAGATAAAATATTCAGAATTAAACTTTGAAATTAAATGCTACTATGTTTGATTAGTAATATACTGAAACAATATACAGTAAATTAAACACAATATAAATTTAATTTCATTGTAACAAGCGACCCCTTAAGGCTTAATTGGTATTTATATTTATGAGATAAGCTAATCCAAACAGCTTCTAGTTAACAATATTCTTGATTTATTTTTCCATTAAAGTAGGTGAGGGGAGTACCTTTTGAGAATTTTCAATTGTTACAAATCATTGAATTTCTCTTTTATCTTTTTTCTTTCTTTAATTTTTCAACCAACCCATATACGCGGTCCAAATGCAGCACAATATAAGGGCGTTTTCCTCTTGTTAGGGTTCCATAACACAACACAACACAACACACATCCCCTCTTTCTTTGCCTCTGTTGACTGACTTTGTCTTCTCACATGCCCTTCTCTTTCTTATCTCCACTCAAATTCTTCATTCTCTGTTAACCAAACATCTCTTCTTATTCAAATCCATTTTCTTGGAATTTTAAAGATTTCAATAATATTTGGGAATTTGGGTGTCATTAAGCAAAGTGTTGTCCCCATTTTCTTAGAATTCTCTTTTGTCAATTCTTGATCTTGTATTTTTAGTGGGGTTGCTCTATTTTTCTTACAGTTTGAATCTTTTCAAGAAATTATTCCATTTGTATTTTTGGGTTTTTATAGTTTGGGGAAATCTTGAAGTTTTGATAATTTTTTTCACTCCCAATTCCAATTTTAAGGTTGTCTTTTTTCATCTTTGGTCTTTTGGGATTTGATCTGAATTCTGGATTTTCAATCTTTCAAGATTTTATTGAGAAAATTTGACTGTTTCATGTGAAAAAAAGGAAAAAAAGTCGAGAAATGCCAGTTACAGATTATCAAGGGGCATCAGCATCATTCACAAATTTTGGAAGGTCACTTTTGAGTATGCGCCGTGATCAGGTGCATTCAATGGAATCTGCTCATGGAGCCACTAGCCAAGAGCTAGAACTTGAAGCGTTTCAGAAGCAAGTAGCTGAGCGTTTCAATGAATTATCTTCTGTTGATTCTGATCAATTGCTTTCGGTTCCGTGGATCCGTAAGCTATTGGATGTTTTCCTCTGTTGCCAGGAGCAATTCAGGTCCATTTTGTTCAACAACACTGCTAACTTGAACAAACCTCCAATGGACCGTTACATTACTGAGTATTTCGATAGGAGTGTGAAGGGATTGGATGTTTGTAACGCGATAAGGGATGGAATTGAACAGATCAAACAGTGGCAGAAGCAGTTGGAGATTGTTTTGTGTGCATTGGAGAATCAGAGGTGTGTTGGTGAAGGTCAATTTCGTCGTGCTAAGAAGGCGTTGATTGATTTCGCTATCGGTATGCTTGATGAGAAGGAGTCTAATACATCTGTTGCACATAGAAACAGGTCATTTGGGCGAAACAATACTCAGAATGATCATAAGTCTTTGGGGCATTTTCGATCGTTGTCTTGGAGTGTTTCTAGGAATTGGTCTGCTGCTAGGCAGCTTCAAGCTATTGGTAACAACTTAGTTGCACCAAAAAATAATGAAATTATTGCTACTAATGGATTGGCTTTGGCTGTTTTCACAATGAGTTATGTGTTATACTTTGTAATGTGGGCACTTGTGGCTGCAATACCGTGCCAGGACCGTGGCCTGCAAACACATTTTTATGTGACTAGGCAATTCGTTTGGGCGGTCCCAATCCTATCCCTGCACGAAAGGATTTTGGAGGAATCAAAGAAGAGGGATCGTAGAAATGCTTGTGGATTGTTGAAGGAGATTCATGAGATGGAGAAATGTGCTCACCATATGAACGAATTGATAGATACTGTTAACTTCCCAATCACAGAGGAAAAAGATGGAGAAGTGAAGCAAAGAGTTCATGAACTTGGGCTTGTTTATGATGGTCTAAAGAATGGATTAGACCCCTTAGAGCGCCAAGTAAGAGAGGTTTTCCATAGGATTGTTCGGAGCAGGACTGAAGGCCTCGACTCTATCGGTCGAGGAAATCATGAGTGACACAACATGTTGCATTGTTTGGAAGCTATTAATTTAGAACATAAGATGATATGATATATAGATTTTCCCCTTTTGTTCTTTTCTTTTTTTGGACCTTTTTTTTAGATGAGAAGAGGAGGGAGAATGGTGGTTAATGGTGCTGCAATGTGCCAGGAAAATAAGTAGTTTAAAGAGGTAAAAATCATGTATTTTCACTTCATATATTATGTAAAGAAATTAGGAAAAAGAAATGGATCTTTGGTCCATTTTTGGTGATGTTAATCTTGTTTGGGATTGTATAATCACACCTTTGAGTTAAGTTTGCTTTTTTAACTCTTTTAACTGAGTTTCCTTTTTCAGTTTCTTGTAGTTCTTGTTGCTTGCAATCTTGTCTTGGTATATATTTGGTACATCTCTTTGTTAAAGAAGTTGCCACTGAATTAGAACATTTGATGTTAAAATCATTTATTATCACTCTGTTTCTATCTTCTTGTTTGACATTTTATTTTAAGCATGTCAATGATAATGCCAAGTTTATATTGGAATGTCATTGTTGACTGTTCAGTTTGGACATTTTCTCCAAATAGTTCTGTTCTTCTGGTTTGTGATTTTCTGTTTTATAAGGCTGTTTCTCTGATCATCAAATGACCAATTGCCTTTGGGAATGGTCATTTTATATTTAGTCTCATTTTATCCTTAATCAAAGACAACCCTTTTGCAATCCCAATACATTGATGCTATTGGAGTTGCTTTTGTTGGTCCAATTTTGTTTTTTTGTTCTGACATTAGAGCTGGATTTGTCATGGAGTGTCTATTTGATCAAGAACAGAACATTAGTTAATTTGAGTTATTATTAAAGGTTGAAGGGGAGCAATCTTGGAGACACAGTAAAGTTGTCTCCGTGTGATCTATAAGGTCATGGGTTTGAGTCGCAAAAGCAACTACTAATGTTTGCATTAGAGTAAACTATCTGCAGTCTACATCACACTCCTTCGAATGCGGCCCTTCCTCGAATCCTATTAATGCACCGATGTTTTGTGCATCAGGCTTTTTTAAAAAAAATAAATTTAAAAGGTTTGTTTGACAATAGTTTATCTGAGTTTGCAGTTGCTGTTTTCCACCACTTGAAATTTTCTTAATCTTTCAGGAAAGTCTTAAACAATTCTTCAGCATGTGATTTTGGAGAGGTGGTTGTCTCCAGATTTTGGTCAAAACTCTGGCTTTCTTGTTGACTTAGGCAATGTTTTTATTTATGGAAGCCACGTTTGTTAATTCTTATGTGAATAAATGAGTCTGGTGAGACCAACATGACTTTCTTTTTCTTGTTCTTTGTCTCAACCCATGTGCATAAGTTAACTGGACCCTTGTAGACTAATGTGTAGAGTGATTTTTCTATCTTTGCTGGAAGGGGGATTATTAATGGTGTCATTCATGTTCATTTCATGTTCATTAGTGTCAATAATCATACTTTAAAAAGGGATATTGACTATTTTAGGAGCTGTTAAAATTGGCAATTAGGAAAACCATCTTTCACAGTTGGTAAGATTAGGGATCATTCCCAAAGGCCAAAGTTATATACATTGACAATGCAGTTGGGTCCAAGCTTTTTAAGTCATGAATGCTTAACTACCTTTAATCTGGAGGTTTTAGTTTCTGAGATTGTGGTGCTTAGTCAATATATTTTTATGTTATTTACTAGTTTTTAATATAAAAATGTAGTGTAATTTGGGTCAAGAACAATGGGTGCTTGAAACAGGTTAGTATTCTATTGTCTAGATAACAATATCAGACTTGGTATGCAAAGTTATTTGTTCTTGTAAATCAACCCTTTATTATAAAAACTGCATACACTGCAATAACAAAAATATACCCAGTGTAGTCCGAGGAGGTAGAATGTACAAAGATCTTACCCCTACCTCAGAGGTAGAAAAGTTGTTTTCGATAGACCCTTAGCTTAAAGAAAAATAGTCCCAAAAGGAAGTAACAAAAGTACAAGAAACAATCAATAATAACAAAAACAACAGCTAGTAATAGAACGTAAACTACAACACAACAATACGATAATCGAGAGAGCAGGTTGTAAAAAAAATCGAATGACAAGAAATTAACGGAGTAATACTACGACTACTAACATGAAAGGACAGCACACCCTACTTCCTACTAACCTTCTATCCTAATTCGTGTCCTCCACACCCTCCTACACTATAGTGCATAAAAATGAAAGTTTTTCCAACAATTCCATGATCTGGTTAGTTTGTTGATATGATCCAAACACCAGAGTAAACAAACAAAGGGCCATTTTAAAAAACCTTAATCACATGTTTTCTTGATTTGTCAAAGCATTGAGAACATGGTAGAAAAAGAACTCAACTCCCTCCACCTTCACCCCCCCCCCAAAACCAACCCCCTACCCCACCAGCGTAAACCCCTTCTAGATTTTGATATTTTTCTGGCCAGCTAGTTGCTCATTTTGAGAACTGGATCATGGCTGGCATGTTTGTTAACATCATCAATAAGTTCAAAATCAAGATTTGACATTTTGCAATGTAGTAGCTACCAATAGGTTAATGAGAGGCCACTAAGTGATGAGAGATATTTGAGGCATCTCTTGAATGAATCTACAAGTCCCTTGTAGGTGTGCTTTAATTGCCAAAAAAATATAAATATATTAGCTGGCTGAATTTTATACTAAATGTTTATTATGGCAGGCAACAAAGAAAGTGGACCTCAACATCATTCCACAATATCTAGGAGAAGGTTTTTCTTAATGGCTTCTATCTATAGGACAAAATGAAGTAACTGCCAAATTATTGCTTTTTGACATTATTCCTTTATTTTACACTAAAGTTTTAACCATACTCATGAATATTTCAATGTCAAATTTTGTTTCTCCGGAAGCCTTGGAGTAACTGATAAAAGTGTTGTCATATGATCAGGATGTCTTCGGTTCAAGCCGTGAAAACAACCTTTTGTAGAAATGTAAGGTGATGTACAATTGACTTTTGTGATCCGACCCTTCCCCGAACCCCTTACATAGTAGAAGTTTTAGTGCACTGGGTTGTCCTTATCCTTTTCAAATTTTGTTTCTCTTTTTTAGTGTTTATAATTTCTACTATTGTTTTGAAAGGTTTTATTTGAATGCAAAATTATGCACTTTTGACAACTCTTTTCTTTTATTTCTTCTTAATTTAATAAAGGATGTGATTAGAGTACAAAAGTTAGTAGTACATGTATAAGAAAATTGGAAACCTAACCAAGCTACCTTGCACGAAATACTAACAATTAGTACATGAATCCTCATTAGGGGGGATTAATTGCTAACAACTACTTGCTATATATATATTTTTTTTCTCAAATATATGTCCTTTTTTTTTTAAAAAAAAAGGGTGATATTTCAATTTTTCTATATGTGTGTGAAGATCAACATCAGTACATCACAAACCTTATAAAGCATTAGACAATGAATATTCTTGTGAGAATTTGCTGGCATACATTTTTTTCTTGATATTTTGTTTTAGATATTCGTTATTTGATTACAAGCTTTGATAATTTTGAATTCAGGCTTATAGCCCCACTTAGGGAGTAAACCGACACCATATCAAGATACTATTCTATTTTCATTTTGGGACTCGAGCAAAGAATTTTTGATAAAGCCTAAAAAGATTTCAATTATTACACCACACATAAGTAATTTTTCGTCTCAAATTATTTGTTTTATTTTCCTTTTTTGTTTCTTTAAAAAAGAATATATATTTTTTTTTGACAATTCTTTAATTTCAACTGTCATCTTTATAAAGACCACAAGACTAAATGATATTTTTGGATATCCTACATTTATTTTGTTTAAGACCATAAAATTCATAAAGTTTCTTTACTTAAATTTCTATCAAGTCAAAACTAGATAAACAAATTAAATGGAAGGAGTAGGGAG
This sequence comes from Capsicum rhomboideum, assembly GCA_031232105.1. Lineage (NCBI taxonomy): Eukaryota > Viridiplantae > Streptophyta > Magnoliopsida > Solanales > Solanaceae > Capsicum > Capsicum rhomboideum. The sequence continues at coordinate 14,143,342 of CP124715.1, read as the reverse complement.
TTAAAGGACAATTCAATACATTAAAATTTTCGCTATGTGCAAAGTCTGAAAAATGGCAGAACCACAGGTAGTAGAGAGTTAGCTGCATGAAAATGTCATGTGGATATTTCAACTGCTACTTGCAAGTTGCACATCTTGCAATAGATTTTGAATCATATATGCCTCTCCCAATTAAGAGAGTGATCACATTATATTATTTTTCTTCACGTGACATCATTGAATCCCTTATTAAATTCCAAAAGGTCTTCAATTCGTTGGCACATCCTCGTAGAGACTCCTATTATTTAGATAGAGTATAAAATAATAATAGCTTTTGGTATTAGCCAAATTAATTAATTCTTATAAATTTGGACAAGTAGGTAAGGTTTTCTGATCTTCGAGGGTTGCCTAATTGGCAACTTAGAGACATCCTTGTGGATGGGATAAGTATGAATATTTTATGAGATTATTTTATTTGTTTTTTATATAGAATAGTAATTTCATCATTTAGTACATATTATGGGATAAAATAGTTTTGGGATTAGTTACTACCTCATACCAAATATAGGATAAAGTTAATCTCAAATTTTATCCTGAAATTATTTTCATTATCCGGTGTACCAAACGACCCTGCATTGTGGCTATGAGAGGGTTTTTTATTCTTTATTTTAAAAATTGTTTATTATTTTTTTTTAAATTTCTTTTGGGAGTTGAGGATATATTATATTTCTTTTGGGAGTTGAGGATAGATTATATTTTTCATTTTTTTTTTTGATGGTTTGACTTAGCGCCTAAGTGATACAAAATAGAAGTGTAAACATCAAAATTGTAATTTCTAATCCCAAAACTAAATTGTCTTGTCTCAGTTTATGAACAAAGTTTCTTATCCATTTCCTTTTAGAGCAAGAATTAAAGAGCCTACACATATTTGTCTCTGGATATTTCCTCTTCTAACATGAAGTGTTTTGTCATTATTATTTGAATGAAAATTTCCAATTTGAACCATTAATATTTTAGTGTTTTTGTCATTATTATTTGAATGAGCATCATACTACTAAAATATGCTAGTATAAACATATTATTTTAAATATTTTTTAGATATACCAGATGTGAAAGAAAACAAAACAATTCTAATCAGGATTACTACGATAAATTATATAGTTACACCTAAGTACAAACTCGGGCATGTAATCCAACAAAGAAGAATTCCAAATGTTTGGTTTGAATATTTTGAATTGAAAAGACACCAATTGCTCATTCATTTGTCAAATTCAACGTTCACTCTTTTACTAGGCAAATTTAACATCAAGGAAAAAGATAAAGATTTAGTTGTAAAAATTGCGTTAGTATTAACGTTATGAATTGACCAAACATAAAGAAACATTTTATTATTGTCATTATTAACTAGTGGACTTATCCGCACTTCGCGCGATCTAAGAAAACATCAATTACATTTATTTTATACATATTTAATTAAATTCTAATTTAATGAAAATATATACATGTAAAATTTAATTTGGTTTCTACATTTACATTTTTAAGATATAAAAAAATCCACCATACACCATTAGAGTGGACAATACTGTCAAGAGGAGCAAAAAGTGATACAACAATCAATAATGAATATTTTAAAAGCTTAAACATGATAGAGGAAAAAATATTGTAACGAAAAAAAAAAAGTTCTTTCACATTTTCCAAATAAATATGGCATTAATCCTTCTTCACAGGTGACCAAATCTAGTTATTTGTATACCATTTGTGCAGCTCAGTACTTGGAGAACAACTATGATTAATGTATTTGAATTTGTTGCCTTTGTAAGTATATCTCATATCCCGATCAAGGACTATTAAAAATTTATTTTGCGGTGTGATTTTATTTTTCAAAGTTATTCTTCAAAGCAACGTGACTATATTTTCTTACAAATGAAGTGTAGAATGCATAAATTATAAATAATACAATATAATTAAAAGGTAGACGAAGAACTTGACCTTCTCCAACATACTCTATAGCAAATTCTTGTCGCTTTTTATCTTTATTTACTACAATCCTAGAAGATCATTTTTCATATTAGATGTCCCGAATAGCCTATAAAAGGTATAGGTAGTGTTTAGAATACTGAAATAAATCTCGATGGGCTTGATAATGATTCAATAAAAATAGCTCTACAAATTTAATCACCATTTATATAAAGAAGACAAATAGAGACACTCTTTAACACAAAAAGAAAAAAGAAAGAATAAAAATAAATTGACAAATGAAAAAATTATCAAAATGTAGAGATCGACATGAATTAACACAAAAGAGAAAGAATAAATGGTGTCAAAGATTAGAGTAAAGGCCCAAAAAAAAAACGTACAAGAAGAAAAATACAATGTTGAAGTTGTACGTAGCAAAATTAATAAGATTCTTTTATAAATGTTATATAGAGAGTTAAATGTAGCACATTTAATATAGTAATTAAGAGATGATTTTTTTGGGTAGACTAATTAAGTGATAATTAAGAGAGTTAGATTAGGGAAGAAAATTTATTTTCTTTAAATAACAAAAAATAAAAAAATGGAACTTAAGAGTTAATATTCTGAAACGTGGGGAGAAGAACATTTTTTTGCTTTCACTAATAAATTTAATACGAATTAATGTGGGTAAATTTATTCTCTTTAAATAACAAAAAGAAAAATGGAACTTAAGAGTTAGTATTCTGAAACGTTGGAGAAGAACAGTTTTTTGCTTTCACTAATAAATTTAATTTAATGCAAATTGATGTGGACACTAATAGGCTTATTAATAAATTTAAATTTTTAGCAAATATTTTGAGGAAATGGTAAGAGAAAAAAGTAAAAAAATTGATAAAAAAGATAAATATAGATAGTGGCCTAAGAGAGGTATTACATCATCTTTTCTAAAATAATTGACATCACAATATACCGCTTTTTTCGTACTCACTTCTCCTATTCATTAGGGATGAAAAATGAAGCTCTATTTCCAGTTCCAGAATAACATATTTCCAAAGAGACAACATCAATTAAGATTCATTATTATGTACCAAAAACAACAAATCAATGAAGCACCAAAGCAGTAGAAATTAAATCAAATCGATTGAATTAGAGTAACATCCAAAGTAAGAATGTCTTTAGGTAAAAAAATATAAAAATGATAAGAATAGAAAAATTAATCCAAAGAAACACAACGAACTGTTTGAAGAGGATGTGGAGAGAGCCAGTTTTTACAAATTAAATTGATGATCATGTTCTTAAACATGATGTGTGTTTTGCGATATCCATCAACTCCATAAGTGGATTGTTATTTGTAGATTGGTAGGCCATAAGAATTAGATAGAAAGAGGTTGATGAGACATGTTATTTAAGTAGAGAATACAAATAGATGGAGGTTTTTTATAACTTGTGATGTATAATTAGATGTAATAAAGCTGATAAGTTTTTTAAATTATTATACAAATTGATTAATTAATTAATAAAAAGAATGAAAGAAAAAATTCAAAAAAGGCAAAAAAAGATAAATAAGAATGTAGGCCATAGAGAGATGCCTACCTAATCAAATAAAAACTTTAAAGATTAGTTAATTATATGAGTTAAAGAGAAAATAAGAACTTTGTTATCAACATAACATAATTAAATTCTCTCTAAACTACAAAGAGAATCAAAGAAAAAAAACAATCAAATTCTCTAAAAACTACAAAGAGAAGCAAAGAGAAAAAGTCAAATCATTTTTCAAGAATATGAGTTAAAGAGGAAAGAAGAACCTTGTTGTCAATATAACATAATCAAATTCTCTCAACAAAGAGAATAAAAAAAATCAAGGTCTCTAAAAATTACAAAGAGAAGCAAAGAGAAAAAATCAAATCATTTTTTAAGAAATCATATCATCAAGAATCCAAACAAATAATATTAAATGTATAATGCAACAAAGAAAGAGTTGTAATTATATTAGGCATATCAATTCATTTTACCTCGTAAAATTGAACCATGCAAGAACGTCTAACAATTTTCATTATAATATCTCTTTGTAATCTGCAAAATCAAATAAAACAAATCAAAAAATTAACCAACCAAAGAAACAAAAGATGAAGAATATGGAGACATGAAAATAGAGTAACCACTATGTATAGCTCAAAATAGATTTTTATTAGTGTGATCTTAATGTGTCATAAACTTGTATATTAAATAATTGAAGGTTATGAATATGAAAGGATTGAGAGTTATGAATAATATTAATATCAATTAAGGAGATGATTTTGTAAAATTAAATAATTGAAAGAAAAAGGAGAAAAAAGAAAAATGCAAATAGAGGCCATTGGGAGGTGCCACATCACCTCTTCTACATTCTACTTTATTATTATACTAGTAAACTTATTCGCGCTTCGCGCGATCGTAAAATAATTTATTAAATTTTTAAAAGGCCTTTTTGTGATTAAATCAACAAAAGATATCTTTTATATATATATGTACAAATTTTAATTCTATAAACTGAATGAATAACTAATATAAATATGTTTTATCTACTTTAACACCATATCTCTTAATGCTCAACACATCCTTTTTGCTTAATGGTCGAAAAATCAGACTGTTAATCACTGTTTACTTTTACTAAAAAGTTTTATCTTTGCTTCAAATCAAAAAAGGACAGAGAACAATGAATTTTTACCTTTCTTGCATTTTAATTATATACAAAAGGATTCTAGTCTTCAAATTCAAATTAAGATTAAACATAAAAAAAAAAAAGACATTTGATTATATTTCTTCATAATCAATTATAGGTTCCTTGTCATAATTTTACTTTTGGTGTCATGATGAGCTTCCTTCGTGGGTAGTTTCAATTATGTTAGCCATTCAGCATAAACAAATTAACTAAATCCATTATAGAATTTATATCCATATTAAAATTTACAAATTGAACGTAAAGTAGAAGTAGAACACCATTTATTAAGGACAATATTGAGATCCGTCTAGATATGCAAATCCCAAAGTAAATTCAAAATAAAAAACACAATTTTAATTTCAAGATCCTACAAAAGCAAATAAATAATCAATACGAAGGTGGATTAAACAGTTCAAATATATGTATCAAAAGAAAAACTAAATAAATTGCATACAATAAATTTGTAAGGTACTTTTTATTTTTAAAGACAAACTACTCCCGTAAAATTGTTAGTTTTTCAAGTAGTAGTACTAACAAAAAGAAGTTAAAACTACAATTCAAATGCTAATTAATTCAAAAACATAACCAATTTTTTTTTAGCGTTAACATTTTTTTTGTGTAGTCGATTCTCATCATCTTTAAAATTGTTTTTTTTGGGAGGGGGGAGGGGGTGGGTTGGGGGGGGGGAGACATGTCTTGAACAACAAATTTTGATCCTAGCGTTGAGATCAGAGAATAATCTTACTAATCCCCAAAAATTTCAACAAAATTATAAATTCAGAGAGAGAACTCTCACATTTTGAAGTTGTTATGGATTAGAAAATATTCTCTAATCTTAACCATATGAGATAATGATGCATCCACTCAACATGACCAATCTTGAACTTATCCTAAACATCACATTAATAGAAGTAGAAAAATATACATTGTGATAATTCTCAATAGGATATAAGGTTGATAAGAAAAATATTATTATTCTATATATTGATGTAAAAATACTCGAGAAGAAATTTAGCTCAGCGATTGATAAATCAGAATTTTCGAAAACAGTCTCTCTACTTCATCCTTTCTACTTCATCTGAGTTAGTGGTATGGACTGCGTACACTTTACCCTCCCCGGATCCCACTTTGTGGGAATACACTGGGTATGTTGTTGTTGTTGATGATTGATAAATTAGAATTTAACTTAAAAATGACAGTAGAAGAGAAATAAATACAAAAACGAAGCAATACGATAGCATGACAAAATAAAACTAAAATAACTTGATCCACATGATTCAAGAATTCATAAAATAGCACAACAAAAATGACAGTAGAAGAGTAATAAATACAAAAAATGAGGCAATATGATAGCATGACAAAATAAAACTATACTAACTTGTTCCACATGATTCAAGAATTCATAAAATAGCAAAGCAATTGGAAAAATAGTCATCTAAAATGATAGTGATGGAATTATGATACAAAATGTCATTATTAGGATCCTATAAAATACTAAGTTTACAAAACAAAAACAAATTAAAAAAAACGTACAAGAAAACTATCTAAACAAAGAAAATTAGTAAACAAAAACTACTTCTTTATGACACAAAAAGCCAAAGTTTTATAGGAAATACACAGGGAAGCAGTGGCTTCTCCTTCACAATTGCTTTTGGGATAGAAAAAGGTTGAATGCCATAAAAGAGTATAAATAATTAGAGGAGAAGATGAAAAGTTGAATAGTTGAATAAGGAGATTAATAGGAATTACGGGTTATCTTAGACGTGGGGAGTTAATGGTTATCTTAGACGTGGGGAGAGGGAAGGTTGATTGCTTTTATTAATAAATTTAATAAAATTAATCACACTAATTGTAGAGAAAGAATAAAGGATTAACTAAACTATTTAGAAATTAAAAATTCAAAAAAAGGAGAAAAAAGATAAATAGGTTTCTTGGCCATAGAGAGGTGCCACATCACCTTGCCTACATTTTGCTTTATTATTATATATAGATATAGATGTTAGAGGCTTATAATGGTGACAAGACATTTAGTAAAGTTGAGATTAGTAATGCTAGATTAACTATGTTAATATTAATTTTACCGACTGTTTGATTTGTTGTATTAAATGAATAGGACGTATATATTAGAATAGCAATAGCACCCCATATTGCTAATTCATGGCTTACAAAATAGTACTAAATAAAATGTATATATGACTAATACACATACATAGATTGAAAACACTATTAAATTAAAATTAAATAATACTAAAACTAATATATATATTACTTTCTCTAATACCTCTAATCAAACGATCCCTCGGGGCAATGATATGATAATTCACTCAAATGAGATAAGATATATAGAACTATATACCAAATTACAATAAATGTGAATTGTCATTTTCTAAACCTACCAAAAGTATATGAGAGGCCAAAATGAGAAAAGGTCCCTCCCTCCCTTCCAGTCTGCAACCAGTTTTAATTATGCTTTAATTACCAAAAGTTGGTTTCTCTCTCTTTTACCACTATGATGCTGACAGTCTCTTTCTCTTAGATTCTTTTATTTTTTAAATTATATTATTCACGATTTCCAAAATCTTCGAATATGAAAAATTCACAAGTGATAAAACACACAAGAGTGGTGTATTGAGTGTCTGTTGATTTTTCAAAAAAAAAAATGTTGGATAACAAATAGGTTAGTTTTAAACTTTAATTAGTTGATCGAAACTAATCCTCGAAATTCTTTTACATACACAAGAACTTAGAACAAGTGAGTGATCACAATCAACACCATAATTCAAATAGCAAAGCAAGAAGAGAATGCCAACTCAGTTTTACTCCCCCGGTTCCTTTTTAGTTATCGTATTTCATTTCGAGTCAATTTGAACAAAAATACAATTTAGATATTTATAAAGTATACAAAAAGTACTACTCGTATGGGGAGTACAAAATAAGCATTTTTGACTTCTCAAAAGCTTGGCCAAATAGACTATACTTTGAGTAGAACATCTCAGACTGCATACCCCAATTGAATTCCATCAGAAAATTGATTGATGGCCCAAGAGCATACAAGACTCTGTTAAATCCAACACTAGCACACCACATGGATTTGGAAGCCAATGTCTAAGTCTGAGCAAACCTAATGGATCACAACTGACCTCTATAGTCTTATCATTGATTGATCTTCATATAACTTCTAAGTTGAGGGCCTATCAATTCATTCTTGCATCCACAAGTTTAGAAAATATCAATAGTAGTATTCAACAATTGGTATTAAAGAAAGTATGAACCTGGCATTGCATGCCCAATTAAGGATAAATGTACAAGCTAAGTCCAAGAGCATGGCCACACTGTCTTGGATATCTTGATGAGAAATTGGCATGCATATTCCGGTCGGATAAAAGATTGGCACAAAGTAGGTCACTTTTTTTTTTTTTTTTTTGGGGGGGGGGGGGGGGGGAGGAGGTTTGCATATTGTATCCCAATTTGTCTTAAAATTGACATCCTATAATCAGTAGTCACCCTCAATCAGCCTCATCATTTATTGAAAATATTGTTTTTGAAGTTTGATTTGAAAATTTTCGATTTACGTAATTGTGATTTGTTTCGATTGACTGATACCGAATTTTGTTTGAAAGATCTTAAGGAGTTTGAATATTAATTTTGAAATTGTTTGGAGACGATTTGAGAAGGATTTGAGCTAATTTTCAAATTGAAAACTCGAGGTTGTAGACAATTTCATCCGTGTATGGATATTCTCATATTCCCCTACATATATGTTTGATTCATCTCATGTTTTTCCATGTATATCCGTGAAACTCTATGTGTGATATATATTGATATACATACTATTCAATGTGATATACATATGTTGTAGAGACGCTTTCATCTTTCTCGATATGAATTTTGACTCTAAACCAGTCCAAATCACTTCCTAAGCTCTTAAGATTTTGTATATAGCTATATCTAAGTGTTTCCAACAAATCCTAACAGCGTCCACAAAAAAAAAAAGTTGCTTACAAAATCATATATGAGTTTAGTTGCGATTTCAAGATTAGAGTTTTGATGCGATTTTGCTAATAATGAATTGAGATTTTTGTGACAGTAATGGAGAATTTCGGTGATTTCAAAGGTAATGGATGATGGAGGATCAAAGGAAACAGTCGAATGGGTAGTGGGTGCATAAGTCACACAAAGTTAATTAAGAATAATGGGATTTAATTTGGCTATCCACTACATACCCCTTTTTTGTGGATACATTTGCTAAGCTTAATATTTATTTTAAAAAATAAAAAAAAAAAAATATATATATATATATATATGTATGTCAACAACTGTTGGATGTTGTATATGTGTGTCCATTTCTTATTATTCCTTCCTTATCTTTCATCTTTGTGTTCCAAGCCCTTCTATATACTTGTAAACAAGAAAATAGATAATATAAAAACGGAAATATATATTTGTCGATTATATAATACGGAGTATGTTGATAATAATTAATCACATAGACACGTTTATCTTTGTCAATTATCATCTACTTAACACAAATGTGTCTCGTGGATACCCTGATCAAACTGCTCATGTTCGCGATGCATAGCGTGCAGCTTCTCCTGCACTAGCTATTGCAAAGGCCTGTCGAGCTCACAATCAGTGGCGGACCCAGGATTTAGGAGTTGTGGGTGCTCGAAAGGTTCGAACACACATATTGACGTCCAATGCTTTAAGGTTTCGCCTGGAAACTAAAGCACTCAGATATCTTCTTGGCTTACTGGGTGCTTTTCTAAATTTTATACCAGATTTTATACATTTTTATATAATTATACCTAGTCTGGGTCGAATTTAACGGGTGCCGGAGCACCAAAAGTTTGGCTATAGGTCCGGCCCTGCTCACAATGGTTCTACAACTGCTGCCCTAAATTTTCAAAGCTCCCTTTTTCAGCTCCAAGCCCCAAATTTTGTTCTCTACAATTAATATTGGAACACTATACTGTGTAGTAGGTATGGGACTCCTATTAAAGGCTCTCGGAATTCACGGTCAACGCTTCAAGCGCTTGTAGCTTCCTTGCTCGGCTCCTATAGTTAATAGCCTAATTATTAGGCCTAGGCATGGTTATTGTATCAGTGTTAAATCCAACACAAGCACATCACATGGATGTGGAAGCCAATGTCCAAGTTTGAGCTACCTAGTAGCTACACCATTACTGATTCTAAAGTCCTATCAATGACTGACCTTGATATAAGTTCGAAGTTGGAGTGGGAGGCGCAAGCAGGCCAGTTCATTCTTGGGAAATATCAATAGTAGTATTCAAATGTTGGCATTGAAGAAAGAACACACAGCGCATTGCTTTGCATGCCTAATTGAGGATAACTATGCTAGGGCCGAGAGTTCGATTGATTAGATTTGCATTAGAAAATTTCATTTTGAGGGTAACACGCTTCCTACCAAAGATAACCTAATTCCTAAAATTTGAAACTGAAACCTTTAGTTACAGATAAAGAGTACTACATCATCACTTTGTTAATAGGTCAAGAGCTTAGCTTGCCACTAAAAAACTGTTTGGTTATAGTGCTTCAATATCTTTCAGTCTTTGTGATCATTGTTTACCATCGATTTTGGAACAGTTAGATTTGTTGGTGAGTCAAGAGAGAACGCGTTACGATCTTAGCTTCTTGATAGTAGCGTAAGTTTGCAAGATAGTGAATAAACAAAGTAAACGAGTTAAACGTTAAGCAAAAGCAGAGATCGAGAACAAATCTAAATGATTGTGTAGCTCGTAACACTTTAGCTACAAACAAGTAGTGGCTCCGAATGCTTAGTGAGCGAACGTAATAGTAAGAAAACTTAAGAACAAAGCTAGAGAATATTATTGCTTTGGGATAGAGAGGAGCGAAATCGAATCCCTTTACAATGGGGGAGGGGTGGCCTGTTTATAGCGTACAAAAACTGCCCTCAACCAATAGGAGAGTGCCACTTTAAACCTACGTACATCAACCAATAGACAATCGCCACTTGGTGTTGAGCCGTTGGAGGATGCCAGCCCAATATCGCGTGGCTGACGCGATTCAGCCGAGGCTGGCCTGTGCACCTGAGAGCCCCGACACATTGTCCTTTTGTCTATCCTTTCTTGTGAGGTCTCAATCGTTGTTAGCCTCGGGCTATCTCATTCCTGTACGAGAGGACGTCCCGTCATCTTTGTCCCCGGGACAACTCCTATTATGGGCCAGTTCCAATCCTACCCGACCCGCGTCGGCCCAATCTCTATCGAGGCCATTTTACCCCATACAATCATAAACTTATAATCTTGGATCCACCTCTGTTGGGCAGGATGCCAAACAAAAATAGAATAATATTGTTGGAAAATATTTATAAAATATAGGTTAAGATCAATTCATATGTAATGGAGCCTTTTTATGCTATTTGTATCACTCGGCCTAGTAAAAATCTTTGAGAGTTTGAGCTGCGAGCAGAATCTAGAATCATTCGTATATATGCACCTATATAGAGTATATACTATACGAAACTTAAGTGTTACATTGTAGAGTACATATGAAGTCCTTGGAAAGGCAATGTGTACCTAATATGAACTCATAGAAGCCAAATTCTATAATATCAGTGCCTTTTCCTTTTTGCTTGCCTATCCCACAAGATATTAATTTCCTTCAATCTTTACTTCATCAATAATTTCACGTGTTAAGTTCATAATTCCTCACGGATTAGGAATCAAATTTGACAAAACTTCGAAAACAAATTACATCTATCAAAAGCTATAGCCCTCCAATCAAAGTATAATGTGTTATGAAGCAAAGCATATGTTCTTTTTCTCTCATGTTTATGTTAGCATATGCATTTGCATTGTTTTGGACTTAAAAAAAACTTTATTTCAAATTGCAAAATCAAAGTTCTTGTAGCAAAATCCGTGCAAAAATGGAAATGGAAATGGGACTCAAACTAACAAGAGCTGCTGATGAATTCTCCTCTACTGAATTCCAATTTGCAAAAGACAGAGCTGGCCATATTTTCCAGTCCACAGAAACAGACACAAGGTTCATCCTTACTGTCCATTTGAAAGGTCAATTTCTCTTCATCTAACACAGGTTGATTTCTCGGATGGTCACTCAACTAATTGATATTATCTCAGGAAGTCATCTTTCTTCGTGATTCCAATTTTTTCAATAAAGAAGTAACTTTCTGAGATAATAACAGCGTATTAGTTGAACGACCATATAAGATATCAACTCATGTAACACATTAATTCTTTTCATTCTTATGTTCTTTTGTACTTACTTCTAATATGGGAAAACTCTTTATAGGTTATATACAAAAAAACATAAAGATTGATATTAATGAGGAAGGGAGCATAATCGCGATAAGGGGTGAAAAACCGATTCAAGAAACTGTGATGGTGGGGTGGAAATTGATCAAGAAAGATGTAGAAATTAGAAAATTTAGTAAGGCTTTCAAGATACCAGATGGGGTTATCTTGGATAAAATTAAGGCTAGATTTGATGAGGAAAAATCCATATTGATAGTTAAAATGCCAAAGAAAGTGAAAGGGATTCTTGGAATTGAATTTGTTGAAGTGAAGGAACATGAAGATTTGCCAAGAAGAGCTGTCACGTTTAAAGAAGATATGGATAAGCCAACATCCTCAATTGATCCAGGTCGTGATAAACCTGAATCTTCGAGTTCGAGAAATGAACCTAAAAATGATCAACCTAGTGAAACATCAAGGAAAAAGGAAGATGACAATGTGCCTAAGAGGAGTTCAAAAATTTATGTGCCTATTGTTGCTCGCTCAGCTTTAATATTGTCTCTTGTTGTGTTTGTCATTCATTTCATCAGAACTAAAAATCAATCTGGGAAAAGAAACGGTTAAAAAGCTAACAACATAGATTGAATTTATTTATTTTTACTTCTTTCATTTGATGTAAAAAAGAGAGTTTGATGGTTACTAGGTTCAATTTGTTGTGTTGTTATGAGTTTCTAATTGAGCCTAAAAAAGCCTATGATTGTTATTATCACTTTATATTAAATTAAAGTTACGTAAATCCCAACCATTTTAGAGCTAATTACTCCCTATTCCAACTTTTTTCAAAATTACTAAAAATCCCTAATTTAGTCCACACGAATATATCACATTCTTTTGGATACATCACTTAATATTACACGGATACATAACATTCTTATGTGATATATCTGAGCTTTTAATTAAAATTAGGAATTTATGTAATTATTTAAAAGGGTTGGAATTTTAAGTAGTTATGGTAAGTTAAGTTGTGATATAACGTAATTTTTCCTTAAATTTTCATAAGGTGTGTCCCTTCAATTTTTGGGCAACTTTCATAAACCCCAACCCTTTAGTAGCTAATTACTTCCTATCCCCACTCTTTTCTAAATTACATAAAATTCCTGATTATGAAGCAGCCGGATACATCCCATTGCGTCGGATTCATCACTTTTCGATACATAATCAATCAATCAAATTCTTATGTATCAGTAACACAGATCTCATTCTCTTATGTATCAGTAACACAAAAAAGCATTCTAATACATAATTTTTGTCATATTTTCAACCAAATACATCATTTTTATGTATTTGTACACAAAAATCAGTACGATACATAGCATTTGTACTTTTTTTAGTCGGTCCCGTGATGTATCTTCATGTCCTTCACCATCCCGCCATTTATCAGATACATTAGTCTACATATCAACAATATGAAAATTCGTCAGATACATAGATTTCTTAGAATTCTCCGAACGAAGGAAATAAAAGTTTTTTATCAGATCTGCCCAGATCTCCACTTATATCGTTGAAATTCTCAGACATTCGTCGAAAAAGATGAAGCTTTCTGAGGTTTTAGTATTGGTGGTGGTTCACCGTCATTGGGTTGTTCAGAGTAGTGCGTTGATGGTGGTTGTTTGATCGGAGATGGTGGAGAAAATGGTGTTAGGGTCTGATTGGCCGGATAAGAGAGGAAGAAGGAGGGAGTGGGGGAGATCGGAGCTCGGTGATTTTTCGATGGGTGAGCGGCTTGAAACAGAGAAGACGACGGAGGGACTGGTTTTGTGGGAGCTCCTGGTTGTGAAGGAAAAAAATGAACTGGATTTGAAACTTGGGGGTAGATGTAATGTATCTGATTATTTAGAGAGAGAAATTAAAAAAAGGAATTTATGTAATTTTTTTTAAAGGGTTGGGATTTTAAGTAATAATGGCAAGTTAAAGTGTGATATTATGTAATTTGTCCTTAATTTTTGCAAATTGCAATCCTGTTTAACTCCCAAATATTTCCTTAGCTCACTACAATGTACTTAAAAGAACAGATGTCATTAGAGGTGGCAAAATCAAACCCAACCCGATCCAACCCGTTTAAGTTTGGGTTGGTTATTGACCCACCCATTTATTACCTCAACCCATGTCAACCCAACCAATTTCAACCCGTTAAAATTTGGGTTAATATGTAACCCGAATTGATTTTTGAAAAATCTTGTTAAAATATTTTAATTTTTTTTTTTTTATTTGATATGTTATATATAGTCATAATAAAGAAAAAATTAATTTTATTAGGTAATAAAAATTTATAAAAGAACAAATAAAGCAATTAAAACTTAATAAGAATTGGACGTGTTGAGTTATAACCCGTTACCTAATCCGTTTTGACCCAACCCTTTTTAATCCAAACAAATTTAGGTCGATGGTTGGGTCTTGATCCATTTATTATCTTGACCCATTTTAACCTACCCAAATTTGACCCAACCCGCCTAATTGTCACCCCTAGATGCCATGGACTTTTAAGCTTGGTGATTTGGGCTTTATTCATTAAATCCTGAAGAGTTGAACATTTGGGCTTTTATTCTCCAACCTCCTGAACATTATATCATATTTGTAGTCTTTAAGAACAATTAGTACTAAGAGTAAAATAAAAAAAATAATTATTTATCTTGAACTTCTAAAATAACAAATATTTAATTATTTTTAGAAATCATGACAAATAATTTGAGACGAAGAAATAGTATTTGATAACAAAAACAAAAAGGAGTAAAATGATATGGTGCCAAAACTAAAACTTAAAAGTCTAAAACTAAAAGAAGAAAAGCTAATAAATGATACCAAAGTAGGGTCAAAGGATGGCAATATTACACATGATATGTTACTACTCTATTGCTACTATATTAATCATGATGATAATCACCCCCTTTTAATGCTACTTTAGATTCAAAAATCAAACTACATCCCAAGAGTGGAATCTCTCTTTTTACATGTACTCATCTGCAACTTCTCCTTCTTTCCTTTCAAATTGTCTAATTCAGCATTAGGAAAATTGCAAAGCACACAGCTCTTTCAATTGCTGAAAACCCCACCACCTGCATTTCAAAATTGCAAATCCCAAATCAAAAAACAATTAAATTAATTAAGTACTTAAAAACATCAATGAGGAATATAATTAGAATTAATAATGAATCTAATCAACACCACCATCATCAGCCTCCATACTGCACTTTGTTAGGGAAAAAGTATCACTTCTCACTTTCCTTGCTATATTAATAATCAATCTCTAAATGATCCTTCTCTTTTTCTGTTTGATAAAATGATTAATATATTTCTCCAAAAATGATCTTTTCTCCTTTGTTTTCCGAAATGGTTTAATTTTTGTCCCATTGAGATATTTTATAGGATTAATATACAACAATAATATATTTAAGGTATTCTCACAAGCATAGTCTAAGGATAGAGCACAGGCGACCTTACCTCTGTCTTGTAGAGATATAGAGATTGTTTTCACCAGTGGCGGAGCCACCTTTAGGCCAGGGGGTTCATCCGAACCTCCTTCGGCGGAAAATTATACTATTTATACATGATTAAAATAGTTTTTTATGTATATATAGTAGATGTTGACCCCCCTTCGGCTAGTTTGTATGTTTACTTTTTTCGATTTTGAACCCCCTTAATGAAAATTCTAACTCCGCCACTGATTTTCACATGGACATGATATTTTATAGTATACATATTAATAACAATCTTTTTGGATAAGACAAAACACCAAACTCTAACTCATATTCTTGAGTACATAGGATTTAAGATCACTGATTCCTACCGTGACTATATTTTCGATAGTTGAATATAGGTCAATAATCAGGAATCAGAGAAGTACTAATAATAGTGAAAAGTACATACATTGTCCATCAAGGGTAAAGTAATTATCTAAATTTGTCCATATATCTTTTAATCGCTAGACTAGAATATTCACATACAAATTTTTCACTCAAAGTCATCTTGTATTTACAAACTGCGATGTGCTCCTTTCTTCTTTCTTTTTTTTCCCCTTCCATTTATAAAGGGAAAAAAAAAGAAAAAGGAAAGGAGCACATTGCACATTGCACATTGCACATTGCAGCATGTAAAAATAAGGTGGCATAAGGGTAAAATTTTTGTACCGTATAGCTATTGTAGCAATTAATAGGTATGTAGATAAATTAGATAATTATGTGTCTTTAAAGAACAATTTGTATACTTTTCCCATAATATTATCACCAGCCCAGTAACACTTACCAAGAATAATCCAAAAATAATTAGCAGCCAACTAGTAATTTATGGAATATTTATTTCTTCAGCAAAATACTGGAACTAGCATGTACAAGGTTTATTTTTTCCTATTTAAGCAAAACTATTATTTATACTACTTTGAGCTCTACAAGTGAAAATTCTATAAACGTTTAAGATCCACTGAAGAAGATGCCATTAATATTGATCAATTAGCTATTAAGGAGAGGGAAAACGCAAAAATCATGGAGCAGCTTTTAGTAATATAGTCCATAATAAATGTCTCCAACATCAGGAATATCAAGTACTCCAAATTTTTTTCTAAAAATAAAAATAAAATAGGAAATAAAGAAAATAAAAGACTGAAGAAGGTCCAAAATTTAGTCTTTAAAAGCATATATCTGGACCGCAAAAATCAAATAAAGTAGGCACTTTCTTTCCAAAAAAATCTTAATTAACTTTACCACTCTTCCTTTTGCTTTCTTTCACCTTTTACTTTTTTGATGTGATAACTCAATACTTATTTATACACCTTGACCAAATTCTTGATCTCTTAATACCAAGAATTATAAAAGTCATTAAACTATTTAGCATCCTTTTAAATTACTTCACTTGTCCCAATTTATTTAACATCTTTTTCTTTTTTATCTATTTCAAAAAGATATCACATTTCTGTAATAAAAAATATTTTAACTTAATTTTTTTAAATTTTAATAAAATAATTTACAACTGTAAAAATATCTAAAATTTATTTTAGACCACACATTTAAAAAAAAAAAATTAAAAATTGTTTTACGCCAAAAAGTGTCATATAAATTTGATGAAAAGAAGTACTGAACAATACTTTTAGTCAAACAATCTCACTTAAATTTGACGGAAAAGCGTATTAAATAGTAGTTTTAGTCAAACACTGTCACATAAATTTAACAAAGAGTATTGAACAACTATATTGCTTGAACTCTTCAGAAATGTCGATGCGAGCGTTTAGGATTCTCCAAAAATAGTGTATTTTTGTATAATCAGACACGGTGCATCATCATTTTTGAGAGTCTGAGCAACATAGTTGAACAACATTTATAGTCAAACAACATCAACGAGCAGAGTATTTATGTGATAAATTTGATGAATTACCTGCATAATTGCATGGTGATGAGCACCAGAAGTTGGCAATGGGCGGATAGTAGCCGAGTCCACTTCACCCGTAGGCAATGGAACAGCCGG
Source organism: Capsicum rhomboideum (assembly GCA_031232105.1). Classification (NCBI taxonomy): domain Eukaryota; kingdom Viridiplantae; phylum Streptophyta; class Magnoliopsida; order Solanales; family Solanaceae; genus Capsicum; species Capsicum rhomboideum. The sequence continues at coordinate 14,125,960 of CP124715.1, read as the reverse complement.
ATTACTATTAATAAACGGAATATCACCTCCTTTTCCCTGCACCATTGGTCCATTTGCAGGCAACAATGCACTTGGTGCAGGGCTAGGTGAAGTACTTTCTCGTGGCTGAAATGGCCATGGGTATGCTGGAGAAGATGACACTACGCCACCCGATATCACCGGTGGAAGTCCCACCGGTGGTTGATACGGTGAAGTGGCAGGAGTTGGTGCCGGAGTTGAAAATGATACCTTGATTGCTAGCTTTTGGTTCTGTAAACATGCTGCATTGGTTCCATTGTTGAATGAGAAGAAAAAAGTACCTGGCCTTGATGGGTGCCACTGCAAATTTTATACAAGTAAATTCATCAGAAAAAATTTGAAAAGAAGTAATCTTTTTGTAGATTTTTGAACACCCTTTTGAATCTTGAAAATTTTGAAGAAACTGAAGGCATATAACAAGAAATTTGGGACTTAAATTCAAACTTGAATCTTGAAATTAGGTAGAAATTGAAAGAACCCCGTAACACCTATTTCAATTTCAAATTTGAAGTTTGATATCTTGAAGAAGTTAGTGGCATTTTCAAAAAAAAAATTGAGACTCTCACACATGAAGCTTGGCCATGGATTTTGACAGTAATTTTTGAAAATTTATTTCGGGATATCTGTTTGGCCATTAAATTTATTTGTTTGGAACTTTCACGCACCCACAAACTTTCAAATCATTTTCAAGTAAAATGCATGTCTAAATAAAACTTCAAAAACTCAAATTTTCAAATATCAAGTTCAAAATTAATGGCCAAACGGGAGCCAACAGAAATTGAAAGAAGAACTTACAGTATAGGACTTGGAATCAGATTTAGTAAGAAGTGTAGCTTGAGTGAAATTGCAGACATTGAAGGCATTCTGGTTCTGGAAAATGTACAGATTGTACTCATACTTGTGCTGGAAAACTGGGGAAAAAAAATACTCCAAAGGTAAATGCAAGTAAGACTTTTGGTCAAGTCAAAAGCAAACAAGAAGACTACTTACTAATGGAATCACCAATTTGGACTGTTGGATTTTTCCACTCAGAAACTCCATCAACTACTACTGTTGCACTTTGAGAAAGCTGAAAGATTACACTTCCAAGAATGAAGATAAACACCCAAAACATAGAGATAAATCCCATACTGAAATTGGTGCCAAATTCAAAGTGCTGGAGAGAAAAGAAGTAGTAAGAATTCAGTGTAAGCTTTAATAAGTTTTTGAGGCAATTTAATGGAGGAAAAAGAGAGTGATACAGAAAAGTGTAGTACACAAAGAAAGAGGAGAAAATAGAGAGGTGTTAAAGAGAGTTGTCAGTGTGTTGGGCTTTTCACGGGAATTGTTTTGAATGGTGTTCAGATGTGTGCTCTGGTGAATGAGCTATTTATTACAGTTATCCGCTCCAAAATAAGTGTTATTTTAACTCATTTCACAAACGAAAAAAAAAAAATTAATGTAAAATATTTTCTTTATTCCAAAATATTTTTCATAATTTTCTTTTGGAGAGTCAAACAATATAAACTTTGACCAATAACTTTTAGATGTATTTTCTCATCATACTGATATGGGAAAAATTGTAATATATGATATTTTTCGTATAAATTTTGAATATCTAAATTTTAATTTTAATATATTAGATTAATCTAATCTAATCTAGCTTTGAAAATTAGTCAAATTGACTCTCTAGAAGGAAAAACGTGAAAACTATTTTGGAATGTGACGGAGTATAGTTTACTCCCTATTTTTCATATTAGTTGTCCACTTTTCTTTGCACGTCCCTTAAGAAATACTTCCTATGTCTCAAATTGCTTGACATTTTTGCTATAAAAAAAATTGTCTCAAAATAGTTGGCATATTTAAGAATTCAAGAGATAATTAACCACTTTTTTCCAACTATACCCACATTAATTGAAGAAGATTTATCTAATCAAGATTAAATAAGGTCATATTAGTCAATTTGCACCCCTTATCAATTTCTCCTTAAGAGTTGTGTAAAAAACAAAAATGTCAAGTAATTTGAGATGGAGAGAATAAAAAATACGAAGGATAATTTCAGTAAATACTCCTTAAGAAATTTTTTTGAAACTTTACAAACTTGTTTACACTTTCAAAAAAAAATTAACTATAAGGGTAAAATGGAGAATTTTTAATTAATTCTATTTTGTTTTCGTAAATTGTCAAGTAATTTGAGACAATTATTTTTAGTAACGCGGACAACAATATGAGATAGAGGAAAAATTGAGCATTGTTAGGAAAACTAGCTCTTTAATACTTACAGTTGGAAACAATTACTCTCTACCACTTTACTTTTCGTCGTTACTAGAGTAGATGATCCAAAATGGAGTAATTGTCATCTTACACGATCAAGATAGAAATGAGTATATTTTCTCATTTTTGTACCTCAACAATGATTATTGTTAAAAGTAAGTTACTAAAATGAAGAAAGTCATGGCAAATGAATATATATAGACAGTCTGCAAAATCATCTTAAACATTAGTCATAATCGAAGTGTTAAAGAAATCATGGATAATGACCAAACACAAAGGACAAGCAACTATATATCAGCGTAACACTATGACTAATAGTACGACTACTTGTATAGACGAATAAACGAGACAATGCTCAACAATAACACTAGACTCCTACCCTAATTCGTGTCCTTTATAACCTCTTATTTAATGTCATTTCATCAGTAAGTTGAAGTTATGTCATGTCTTTTCTAATCACTTCGCGCCAATACTTCTTCGGTCAACCTCTACCTCTCTTGAAATCATCCATAGACAACCTCACACCTCCACATTAGGGAATCCATTCTTCTCCTCTACACATGCCTGAACCCCTCGCCTCGTTTCTCGCATTTTTTTCTCTATCGAAGCCGCTCTTACCTTGTTTCGAATATCTTTATTCCTAATCTTATCTCTCATAGTATGTCGACACATCTATCTCAGCATCCTTATCTCCGCGACTTTCATCTTTTAAACGTGGGAGTTCTTGACTGGCCAACACTCCGCTCCATACAACATAGCTGATCTAACCAACTTGACTTTAAGTTTTAGTGACACCTTCTTATTACATAGTACTTCGGATACGAGCCTTCATTTCATCCACCCTGCATCTATACGATATGTGACATCATCAATCTCTCCATTTATTTAGATAATAGATCCAAGATACTTGAAACTTCCTCTCTTCGAAATGACTTGTGTATCAAGCCTCAGTTCCACATCAGTCTCAGACGTTATGTCACTAAAGTTACACTCCAAGTATTCTCTCTTAGTTCTACTCAACTTGAACCCTTTAAACTCCAAGGTCTACCTCCAACCTCTAAATTAGCATTAACTCCATCTCTAGTATCTTCAATCAGGCCTGTGTCATCTGCAAATAACATACACCATGACATTTCTTGTATATGCCGCCTCAATTCATCAATCACCAAGGCAAATAAAATGGTTTGAGAGTTTATCCCTGATGCAACCCCATCATAACTGGTAAATGCTTTGAGTTACCACCTATTGTCCTTATCCAGGTCTCGGTTCCATCATTTATGTCCTTGATTACCGTATTAATGTACGACACAGGTACACCTTTGGCCTCCAAGCATCTCTATAGAACCTCCCTTGAGACTTTATGGTAAGCCTTTTCTAAGTCGATGAACACCATGTGTAGATCCTTTTTTCTCTCTCTGTACTGCTCCATCAGTCTCTTTACAAAGTGAATCACTTTTGTAGTCGAGTGACCCGACATGAATAGGTAAAATGATAAATTATCTCCCGATGTTCTAAATTGAAGAAGTAAAAATAAACATTGTTTTTTGTATAGTAAACAAATAAAAATAAATGAAAAAATAATACTAATACTAGTACTATTAATATAATAATAATTTATTTTTTCTTTTTAAGTTTTCACTGTAAAAGTTGTAATGATTTTGTCTGCGGGAAAAAATAATTTAACAAACGGAAAGATGCTTTATTTTAAGGAAAAGAGGAACATGGAATTATGATGGTTTTGGGTATATGGTGATGAGTTATGAGTGATGATGGGGATTATTATTTCAAAATGATTAGTTTTTTGTGATCATGAATTTATTACTCTATTATTGTTATTATAGAGGTCTTGGGGAACCCAATTTACATTTGTTTAAAACTTCGAGTACATCCTTCAGAAATTATGATAAATGTTGAGTCTTTGCTTGTGGAGTTCTAGGTTTATTTTACTTTTTACTAGGTTGTGGGTTGTCACATGTTAATCCATGCTTTGAAACAATACTCCTCCTGTTTTAATTTATTTTTTTGATTTTGAGTTGACATAAAATTTTCAAAAATAAAAAAGATTTTTGATTCTTACGATCTTAAACTAAAGATATATAAAATGTATTAAAAGATATTCAATCTTTTTGTCTTAAATATATTATGTAGAAAATTAAAATTAAAAAATTATCCAAAAAAAGATATTTTTTTTTGTAATACAAATAAATTAAAATGGAGCAAATAGTGTATTAGTAATAATAATATTATCCGGCAGAAGCATTTACAATGTTGAGGTCCATATATCAGAAAATATTGTGGTATGAAGAACGAAATATTGTCAATCAGTCGGGCCTTTAACAATACTTGGTTGAAACAGGAAATTACATGTCATGTTCTCCATAGTGGGTGACTTTGTATTTTTATCCCCCATAAAAAAAGTTTTTAAAGACTAGTATTCCTTCCTTTTTTATGTAGAGAACAAATATATTTTTGTCCCTCTACACCTCAAATGTTTTTACTTTTTCCATGCTCATTTGTCTCTCAACTTTTTTTCTTCTTTATTTTTTCTCTTTTTTTTTTACTGTTACTTGATTTTATTTTATTTTTCTTGTTTTAATTCATTTGTCTCAACCTTTATTTTTTTTTAATTTCTCAAACATTATTTGTTTTTCATTTCTCTTTTTTTAATTCATTTGTCTCAACCTTTGTTTTAAATTTTATTTTTCTTTTCTCATTTTTTTTTTATTTTTCTCAAACTTTATTTTTATTTTATTTTATTTTTTCTTCTCATTTTTTTTCAACTTTTATTTTTTAATTTTTTAATTCTTCTCTTTTTTTTTTTTCTATTTTCTTAACCTTTATTTTATTCTTCTCTTTTTTTCTTTTTTCTCAATCTTTATTTTTTTATTCTCTTTTTTTTCTTTTTTCTCAGCTTCTATTATATTTTGTTAATAAACAGAAAATTGGATAATCCGCAAAAAGGATCTTCTTTCTTCGACATCAAAGTAAACTTAAGGGCGTGACTTGCCATTTGAAAATCCGTTGGAATAAGTCTTGCCTCCAAGGCAAGAGTTATAGAATATCTCATAAATTAAGACACAATGCGGTAGTGTCAAGTCTTGCTCGTAGGGCATAACTTGTTGTTTGGAAATCCTTGAACCAAGTCTTGCCTCTGGGGCAAGAGTTATAGAGTATCTCATAAATTAAAACATAATGAAGTAGTGTTTAACTCTTGCCCATGGGGAGTAACTTTTTTTGGGGGGAGGTTCTTGAGCTAAGTCTAGTTTTAGAGGCAAGACTTATAGAGCATCTCATAAACTAAGACACAATGTGGTAGTGTCAACTCTTGCTCATGGGGTCATATAACTTGTTTTTTGAAAGTCCTTGGGCTAAGCCTTGCCTCTAAGGGAAGAGTTATAGAACACCTCATAAATAAAGACACAATGTGGTAATTTCAACTCTTGCCCATAGGGCATAAATTGTTGTTTGAAAGTCCTTGGGCTAAGTCTTGCATCTAAGGCTAGAGTTATAGAACATCTCATAAATCAAGACACAATGTGATAGTGTCAACTCTTGCCCATGGGGCATAACTTGATGTTTGAAAGTCTTTGGGTTAAGTCTTGCCTCTATGGCACGAGTTATAGAGCATCTCATAAATTAAAACAGAATGTGGTAGTGCCAACTATTGCCCATGGGGTCGTATAACTTGTTTTTGAAAGTCCTTAAGCTAAGTCTTGCCTCTAAGGCAAGAGTTATAGAGCATCTCATAAATTAAGACATAACGTGGTAGTGTCAACTCTTGCCCATGGGGCATAACTTGTTGTTTGAAAGCTCTTGGGCTAAGTCTTACCTCTTAGGCAAAGTTATAAAGCATCTCATAAATTAAGACTTAATGTGGTAGTGTCAACTCTTGCCCATGGGGTGCAACTTGTTGTTTGAAAGTCCTTGGGCTAAGTCTTGCCTCTAAGGCAAGAGTTATAGAACATCTCATAAAAAAAATACAATATGGTAGTGTCAACTCTTGCCCTTGGGACGTAACTTATTGGTTGAAAGCCCTTGGTTTAAGTCTTGCCTCTGAGACAAGAGTTATAGAGCATCTCATAAATCCAGACACAATGTGGTAGTGTCAACTCTTGCCCATGAGGCATAACTTGTTGTTTGAAAGTCATTGGGTTAAGTCTTGCCTCTAAGGCAAGAGTTATAGAGCATCTCATAAGTCAAAACTGGTAGTGTCAACTCTTGCCCATTGGACGTAACTTGTTGTTTGAAAGTCCTTGGGTTAAGTTTTGCCTCTAAGGCAAAAGTAATAGAATATCTCATAAATCAAGACATAAAGTGATAGTATCAACTCTTGCTCATAGGGCATGACTTATTGTTTGGAAGGAATCGAAGAAAAGAAAAGAAAAAAAGAAAAAAAATTAAAGGTTACGAAAAAAGAAAAAATAAATAAATAAAGGTTGATAAAATAACTAAAAAAGTCAAACAAAATAAAAAAGAGAAAAAGAAAAAAAATAGAAGTTGAGAGAAGAAAAGAAAAAAACAGGTCGAGAAAAAATAAAAAATAAAAAGATAAAATAAAAAAAAAGGTTTAGAAAAAAAAATGATAAAAAATAAGAAAAAAGAAAAAATAAAAACCAAAGAAAAAAAAAATAGAAGTTGAAAGGAGAAAAGGAAAAAAGTAAAGGTTGAGAAAAATAAAAAATAAAAAGAGAAAAGAAAAATAAAAAATCAAAGTAAAATAAAAAAGAAAAAAAATAGAAGTTAAAAGATAAATGAGCATGGAGAGTTGTTTGAAAATATTTGATACATAGAGGGGCAAATATGTATTTGTTTCATAGCTAAAAAAGAAGGAAGACTAGTTTTGTAGTACTTTTGTTATGGGGGACAAAAAAACAAAGTCACCCACCATGGGGGCCATTTATGTAGTTTAACCATGTGGTAGTGCTAACTTTTGCCCATGGGGGCATATAACTTGTTTATTGAAAGTCTTTGGGCTAAGTCTTACCTCTAAGGGAAGAGTTATAGAACATCTCATAAATCAAGACACAATGTGGTGGTTTCAAATCTTGCCCATGGGACGTAACTTGTTGTTTGAAAGTCTTTGGGCTACGTCTTGCCCCTAAGGCTAGAGTTATAGAACATCTCATAAATCAAGACACAATATGATAGTGTCAACTCTTGCCCATGGGGCATAACTTGTTATTTGAAAGTCCTTGAGTTAAGTCTTGCCTCTAAGGCAAGAGTTATAGAGCATCTCATAAATCAAGACAATATGTAGTAGTGTCAACTCTTGTCCGTGGGGCGTAACTTGCTGTTTGAAAATCCTTGGGCTAAGTCTTACCTCTAAGACAAGAGTTATAGAGCATCTCATAAATCAAGACACAACATGGTAGTGTCAACTCTTGCCCATGGGGCATAACTTGTTGTTTGAAAGTCCTTGGGCTAAGTCTTGCCTCTAAGGCAAAGTTATAGAGCATCTCATAAATCAAGACTCAATATGGTAGTGTCAACTCTTGCCCATGGACATAATTTGTTGTTTGAAAGTCCTTCGGCTAAGTCTTGCCTCTAAGGAAAGAGTTATAGAAGATCTCATAAATAAAAACACAATATGGTAGTGTCAGCTCTTGCCCATGGGGCGTAACTTCTTGTTTGAAAGCCCTTAGTATAAGTCTTGCCTCTAAGGCAAGAATTATAGAGTATCTCATAAATCAAGACACAATGCAGTAGTGCCAACTCTAGCTTATGGGGCATAACTTGTTGTTTAAAAGTCATTGGGTTAAGTCTTGCCTCTAAGGCAAGAGTTATAGAGCATTTCATAAGTCAAAACATAATGTGGTAGTGACAACTCTTGTCCATGAGGCGTAACTTGCTGTTTGAAAGTCTTTGGGCTAATTCTTGCCTCTAAGGCAAGAGATATAGAGCATTTCATAAATCAAGATACAACGTGGTAGTGTCAAACCTTGCCCATGGGGCATAACTTGTTGTTTGAAAGTCCTTACGTTAAGTCTTGCCTCATAAATCAATACTCAATGTGGTAGTGTCAACTCTTGCCCATGGGGCATAACTTGTTGTTTGAAAGTCCTTGGGCTAAGTCTTGCCTCTAAGGCAAGAGTTATAGAACATTTCATAAATAAAAACACAATATGGTAGTGTTAACTCTAGCTTATGGGGCATAACTTGTTGTTTGAAAATCCTTGGTCTAAGTCTTGCCTCTAAGGCAAGAGTTATAAAGCATCTCATAAATCCAGACACAATGTGGTAGTGTCAACTCTTGCCCATGGGGCATAACTTGTTGTTTGAAAGTCATTGGGCTAAGTCTTCCCTCTAAGACAAAAGTTATAGGGCATTTCATAAATCAAAACATAATGCGGTAGTGTCAACTCTTACCCATGGAACTTAACTTGTTGTTTAAATGTCCTTAGGTTAAGTCTTGTCTCTAAGACAAGAGTAATAGAACATCTCATAAATCAAGACACAATGTGGTAGTGTCAACTTTTGTCTTTGGGGCGTGACTTGTTGTTTGGAAGAAATTGAAGAAAAAAAATAAAGGTTACGAAAAAATAAAAAAAATAAAGAAAAAATAAAAAACAAAAGAAAAATAATGATTGATAAAAAAAATCAAAGAAAATAAAAAAGAGAAAAAGAAAAAAAAATAGAAGTTGAGAGAAGAAAAGAAAAAAAAAAAAAAGAAAGGTTGAGAAAAAAATAAAAATATAAAGAAAAAAAGTCAAAAGAAAAAATAAAAGAAAAATAAATGTTGAGAAAAAAAATGAGAAAAAGGGAGAAAAGAAAAAATAAAAACCAAAGAAAAATAAAAAAGAGAAAGAAAAAAAAATAGAAGTTGAATGGAGAAAAGGAAAAAAGTAAAGGTCAAGAATTTTTTTTTAAAAAAAGAGAAAATAAAAAATCAAACAGAGAAAATAAAATTAAAGTTGAAAGATAAATGAGTATGAAGAGTTGTTTGAAAAATATTTGATATATAGAGGGGTAAATATGTATTTGTTCAATACATAAAAAAGAAGGAAGACTACTTTTGTAAGACTTTTATTATGGGGGACAAAAAAGCAAAGTCACTCACTATGGAGCTATTTATGTAGTTTATCCTGGTTGAAATATAATTAAATAAATATTTGAAGTCGGAAAAAAACAACAGAAGTGTTTGATTTCAATTAATATTTAGTACACATGTATTTAACTTATAAAGAAATTGAAGATTAGTGAAAATTATTGTTTTATTTGAAATGCTCTGATAACAAAATATTCAATATTTCATATGTATATAATTTTATATATATATGCCAAAATGGACGAAAAATCTTCCAGAGTAACTATACAGGCAAAACGAACATGTCGGTTGTTCCCTAGTAAAAACAACCATTTAAATATGTAGGAAAAAAACATCCCTAAGGTATGAAAATTGACTTACAAATACCCTTCATTCATCTATTTGTTTAAAAAATATCCTAATCTATTCTTTTGGCTGAAGAATACCCTCAAAATAACACCATAAACTTGAAAGTTTTTTCCAATTTAAAAAAAGCCATGTAACTTATTTTGATTGACCATATATACTTTTTAATTAAAAAATTAAACTCATCCACTTTTAAAATCAGATTCGCTGACCCATTTTAACTTGAACGGTACATTCATTTTGATATTCCTATAATCATATTTAGCTATAGTAAATTGGAATATAAGCCAGGGTCTATCGGAAACAACATTTTTATCTCACCTTTGAGATAATGATATGGATGTACTAAGTATACTTACCTTCTCCAGAACCCATTTTGTGGGAATATACTGAGTTTTTTGTTGTTGTTGGTTGTTGTTGTTGTAAATTGGAATATGATATGACTACCTGCAGCAATTTCATTTCGTCCATTACATATTTTGTAGCTTCAACCTTCTTTTAATAGGATTTGCTTGTGTTTCTGATTTAGATCGAACCTTAGCAAACGTTGGTCGATCTAAATCTTAAGTCTGTTGGAAGAATGTGATTAGGTATAAAATTGAATTTTAAGGTAAAAGAAAATAAATAGGAAAAATTACATAGCATAGATAAAAAGTGTTCTTAATTATCTATCATGATTAATATTTAAAATAATTATCGACATAGTCAAAAGTTAGTTAAAGAACTATTATTTAAGTGGGCCCTCATACACAAATATAATCAAATATAATAGCTTGTATATTCCGCAATTAATCTCTCTCATCTAATTTACTTAAATTTTGTTTGACTTAATTGAGCACTTAATTTTATTTTTTGATTTAATTTTAAAAATTGGCCACCTTATTTGATTTTCCTCTCTTCTTAAGTTTTCCATTTATTTTATTTTTCTCTCTTCTCAAATTTTCCACCATCTTCTTCAATCTTTTTTCTCGAAAAAGTAGAAACTATTGGTATGTTTTGTTATATTGACTCTTAAATAGCATATTTTTGTGATTTGCCCAAAGATTTATTACATCAAAAAAATGTTTCTTCAACTTTTTTCTTTCAATTCATGCGAAAAAAGGTTTCAATACGTATATATATATATATATATATATATATATATATATATATATATATATATATATATATATATACACCTTCTTTTTCTGTTAGTTACATATAAGTTTGTGTACCGTGTCAATTTTTTTATGTATATATATGTGCACAAATAACCGTCATATACAATTAAACAGTTGGCATATACGTATATATATACACATATAAAATATACATATAAATTGTGTATTCAGTTTTTGATTTGTATAAAATATGTTGGTTTATATTTTATACATTACATATAGGTATACAACTATCATGTGTTTGTATATAACTAAATTGTGTATTTTGTAAGTTGATTTGTATAAACTACGTTTGTTCTTCTATTAGACAGTAGGTATATCTCATTTTGTATAATCTGTTATTGATATTTTGTATAAACTAAAGGAAAAGGAAAAAAGTTTCAAGGATTCTCACTCCAAAGAGGGCAGCTACGACGTTGTGAATGGCTGGAAGGTATTTTGTATATACCCGAATGTATATTCATATGAATGTATATACAATAGAAATACGTATGTCTATATATCTTTTTTTTCCTTAGTTACAGACAAGTATGCATACCATGTCAATTTTTTAAGGTATATATGTATACAAATAACCGTCATACAATTAGACAGTTGTCATGTGTTGGTATATACATATAAGTTGTATAATCAGTTTTTGATTTGTATAAAATATGTTGGTTCATATTTTATACATTACATATAGGTATATAACTATCTTGTGTTTGTAGATAACTCAAAGGTATTTTGTATAAATTATATTTAGTCATAAAGTAAATTTGTTTGTATATTTCTATCAGTGCGTTTGTATTTTTGTATTTATTTTGTTATATTTCTTTCACATACATTTTGAATTTGTATACATTTATACATTTGAATTTGTATATTTATACATATAATCTGAATTTATATCCATTTTATACTTTTGCATTTGTATCAATTCGTATTTTTCTTGAAGATATGAGTTGTAAGCATTTGTATTTGTATTTGAATGTGAAATTCAGAGCTAATTTTCATTTGTATCAATTCTACATTTGTATTTTTCTATTCATAGCTAATTTTCATGTATAAATACATTGAAATCATATTTTAAATTCTGAAGTCATACAAAGAAATCAGAGGAATTTAAGTTTGAATTCTATTTTTGCATTTCGAAAATTAAAAGGTAAACTATAACAGTCTGTATGGAAAAGGAAGAAACAAAAGATTTGAAAAAGATATGTTGGAGAGAATAAAGGAAGTGAATCACTCCCCTTTCCTTTTTTAATTTATCTATAAACATAAATAAAATAGTAATGAAATTTGTTAGTTAATATTTGTATATTAAAGTTCTAAATACATATAATCATTAACTAAAATCTATAAAATGTAATTAGTAAAACTTAGACTAAGAAGTTAGTTAAGAGGGATCTAAGTTGACTATATGTGAAATTTTGCCAAATAAATAAGAGGTTATACAGATTATACAAAATGCATTAACAAAAAGGCTATGCAAATTTAAATCGGAAACTAAAGCAAATCCAATTAAAAGAAGGTTGAAGCTACTCCCTCCCTTCCATTTTTCTTGACATTATTTCTAAATGTGTTTGTTTTAAATTAGTTATCCATTTTCGCAAATTAAGAGTGTTTTATTACTTCTTTCCCATATTATCCTCAGTATTAAATAACTAAAGAAAATAATAATAGTTAGATTTAGAGTTTCAAAACATAATTAATAGGTTTAATTTTATAAAATATACTTCTAATTAATATTTTCTTAATGGGTGCGCCAAGTCAAAATAGGTCAAGTATTTTGGAACGAAGGAAGTACAACCTATGCAATATAGACTGAATGAATTTTGTTGAGTGGTCAAATTTCAAATTTTTATCACTGAATATGATTATAGGAATCCCAATCTTTTTGTATCGATATTTAAATTCCTTTTTAAGTGAAAACGAATTACGGGCTTGTGTTAAAAGTGGGAGGATTTATATTTGAGCTAAATGATATTTGTGACTAATCATAATAACTAATAAGTCACATGATGATTTTTTAAAATTGAAAAAACCCATCAAATTTAGGGTGTAAATAGATTGAGGATATTTTTAGACCAATATAAGGATGAAGGATATCCGTGAATCATTTTTCATAATGTCAATGGTATTTTTGACACTCACTATGACTAAAAAACATAACTAACGCGAGCATTACTAATACATCCTATTCATTACTATTCTTTTAGAAATTATACAATACATGTTATTCTTAATACACCAAATCAAACATATTATATATGCATAACAAATAATCTCAACATAACTAACACCAACTTTATTAATAATTCAACACTATTCTTAACACCCACCCTACCAAACGAACCATAAGTAAAAAAAAAAACAGTAGGCTATAAATTATGCAAAAATATTTCAAAGTAGTAGGTCAAGAAATAGGTCAAATGTAAATCTAGAGCAAAGTGAAAAAAAGTAGTATAACCATGGTTGGACTAGAAGGTCCAGAAAAGAAATCCAAGGCTCTATCTGCCACACGCATGAGACACTAGCACTACTTCTAAAACATCATCCACATCTGACCAACTTCAGCTTCTAGTAATTATAATTAATTAATGTCCACTAATCATATATTTATTTATAACTATGCTTATTAGTAATAGTATATATGAGCACTAAATATAAAAAGTAAAAAACATTAAAAGAATAAAAAGTCAATTAAGTATATACCAAGACAAATAACTACAAGACAAAAACAGGTACTGCTCCCAGGACCTCTTGAACTCTCCAATTTCTTTTTCTTTTTTTTTTTTTGGCAGGAACAGAAGCAGAAATATACGTACTTTAATTTGTATGCTTGATGGAGGAAGATAAGTGACAGAGAATATGGGCTTCTTTTGTTAATAAATTAATTCATGTTTATACTCCACTATAATTTACAGAAACATAGACTTTAGGTTCAATACATCGATAATCTATTAAATTTGACAATAAATTTTATTTAGATATTTAAATTATGATGTATTTTAAATGATCACCTAAACATGTAGTAAAGTGACACCTTGACTCAAAATTTTGGAAAAGCTTTTGCGCATGTTCTCAAGCGTCTATTACGTTAATAAGTTAATCACTTAAAATATGTCATCTTCTTTAGTTATATGTGTTTTCAATGATAAGCTGTGAAACTTCAGACATATTTCAACTGACTTTGATGTGTATAATTAAAGAATGAACATATGTTATGCGATGAATTTATCTATAGAATGGACATTTGAGAATATCACAGAAACTTTTTTAAAATATGATGAGCCGGAAATTAAATATCTAATACAAATACTTTATCATGTGTTTATATTTCGTGTATATACTCTTTCATGAATCTTATCTTTTGAGAGAAAAATCAGATAAATATAGGGAACAAAGACAGGAATATAATGGGGAAGTAGGAGATTACGCATGCAATTTAAGATTTAGTACACTGCACACATGGTTTGTCCACTATTCTTTGGTTGGTGTATTTGTTGCTCTTCGTTTTGTCTTTTTGGTTATTAAAGCCCTTTGTGTAGAGACTGTGAGGCATTGAATTTGGCATGACTACCCTTATTAATTGCTATTACTATTTTATCATACTATCCTTATTAATTGTTGTTTAGAGTATTATGTCTTGAAAATAGTTTGGAGAATAAATAATTAATGCTAGGGGTATAATAGGAAATTTTTTTATCTTTTTTTGATATGTGAAAAGTGACAAGTAAAAATGAAAATCTATTTTAGAAATAAGTGACAAGTAAAAGCGAATGGAGGGAGTACAAGATAGTTTTTTTGTTTTTTTTTTTGGTTAGAATATGTTAATTTCTCACACTAATTGAAAAAATAGATTGGTGGTCTAATTATATGAACTAAGGTAATGATCTAGTTTTTGGGGTTAAGTTAAGTTCAATAGTCATTTTTTTTACATGGTATTAGAGGCGGTCTTTCTCTGTTTAGGCCCCGGTGTTATATTATTTGCAGTCTGGTTGGATCTGGATGTGAAAGGGGTGTTACAACAGATTGGAGTCCATGTTTGTTGGAGAATAGATTGGTGATTTGCTTATATAGACTTGCACAATCCTTCTCTTACGAAATACTTTAGGGGATGAGTTAGATATTTATATATACATTTATCGCTTAATAATCATGGTTAATTAAGTAATATGCATTCTTACTTTATTTTTTATTAGCTAAGTATAAATTATTTGATTTGATGTAAATACTAAAGTCCAGCAAGTTTTTACTCAAACCACTATATATATATATATATATATCTCAATATTTGCAAATACTTAAGCTCGATACGAATAATTAGCTCAGTACGTAGTTAAAAATGCTAAATTAAACTTGAATATTTGCGAATTTTAGCTTGACCAGCTTCCACAAACTATATATTTTTCCAACTTCAAATGCTCTTCTTTTTTTTTTTTCAACTTCACGAACTAGTTAATTGTTACAATTTGCAATTCTTTTTGGGTGTGTTAGCCATATATTCTATAGTAGCTTTGGAGACACAAACAACAATGACGTTCAAATTTGTGTAGCTTTTGTGTTACTGTTTACTAGATCAAACAATCAAACAGTGCATACATTCAAACATATGCGTTCGATCGTGTGAAAATGATGTATGAAAATAAGAGTGTATTTTTAGTGAATGTGTGTGAGTTTATTTCTTTAATGGTTGTGTTAGAGTAGTAAGTACTCCTCATTCTTATTTAGAAATCTCGAATTTGAACTCTGACGAATACTAAACACTACGATGACACATATCATGCACATGCATACTATATTTATGATTTTATTCTGCTTATAAATATTGAAATTTGTAAATTAAAAAAATGAACATTTGACTACTCTTTAACCATAGAAATATTTTAAAAATTTGAATTAAATTATTCAAAACTCATATTAATAATACAATTTTTTTATAACAAGATCCAAGTCAATATATTGCAAACACATGACAAACATCGTATTATTTTGAATTGAACCTTGCCACTATAAATAATAATATTAGTATAAGATATTTGTTGTGAACTTAAGGGGTCGTTTGGTTGAGTGTATAAGAATAGTACTGAATAGAGTGTATTAGTAATGCTGGGATTAGTAGTGTTGAGCTTATTTTTTCTCCAGTATTTGGTTTGATGTATAAAAAATGCATTGCATTTCCATATTTCTCAAAAGATATTGTTTGTTTACAAAATACCCTCTACATTCTATTGCTTTGTATATTTTCTTTGCAAAACTTTATTATTCATTCTTAAAGTAAATTTTTTTTTTTAGTATTTTCACTTAAATTATTTGAGGATAAATTATCATCTTGATAAATTGGAATGATGTCATTCATACTATATAAATATAAAACGTGAAAATTAAGAAAATAAAAAAAGCGAACAATGAAATCTTAAACAATATTCCTCGATCATTCTGCAACTTGTGGTTATCAAAATCTTGAGGAACATGTCAAAGAGTGAAACTTGAGTTTTGTTAGTAAATCTAGCATTTAAGTTTGTTGCCTCTCTATTGTACAAGATTGCATCTTTTCATTTAGATACAGTAATAAGAAAAAAAATTCTATGGTTTTATTTATGCAACCGGAGAAGCAAAATAGAAATTTAGCTCCCTTGCTAATGGCAAAGTACTCCGGATAGAAACTATTTTAATTTCCAGCTTCTTGATTTCAACTTGAGAAGCAAAATCAACTTGACAAATTGGGAAGGATAATTTTGAGGATAAATTATAAAAAAAAAAGTCTAAAAGGATTTGAGGGCAATTTTGTTTTTAGTATATTTATCTCATGGTATTAAAATCTATGTATTACTAATATCATAGGTTCCAAGGTATTAGTTATACATAGGCTCCAAATTCCTACCAAACAATGGATTAATTAATACCACATTTAATACATGTATTATTTATTTTAATACACTCTACCAAATAACCCCTAAAAGTGCTATAGTACGCGTCTAACTTTAGACCTCCACGTTTTATTAACGAGTTTAAGAATTATTTAAAATTTGGTTAATATTTTCTAGATTTTTAGTTTTATTTTTATTTTAGTACTAAATTAGAAAATCTAAAAATATTCTCGTTCAAATTTATTTTAAATTGAGTCAATTCAGTGTTTTTATACTATTATCTATCTTATTTTTAGGAAAATAGAGAGGAAAAATTTTGGTCAAAATTCAAATTTTAATGCCCAAATATGAGCCCAATAACACCCAAATCAATTTGGGAAAAGGACACCGCCCATATCCATTAGGACAAAGAACTTCCACTAAATGGTCATTTTTCAAAGTAATGTCATGGGGTAGCCACTCTCCTATTTTAATTTCATCAACTGACCATTTTCAAAAACTGTATAGAATGTGCATAGAAACAGTATAGAATGTGTATAGAAATTATATAGAATACGTATATATAAGATATACATATATATAGAATATATATATAATGTGTATAAAAACTAAATACAATTGTATAGAAAATATATAATTATTGTATAGAATATGTATATATATAAGATATATGTATAGAATAATGAATATGGTATAGGGACTGTATCAATATGTTATAGGGGTTATATCAATAAGGGATAAGGATTGAATCAATATGGTATAGAGATTGTATCAATATGGTATAGGAGCTATATATGCATAGATTTTTCAGTATAAACTATATGAATGTGGTATTGGAACTGTATCATTATGGAATAGGAACTGTCTATACCAAAAT
Organism: Capsicum rhomboideum; assembly: GCA_031232105.1. NCBI lineage: Eukaryota > Viridiplantae > Streptophyta > Magnoliopsida > Solanales > Solanaceae > Capsicum > Capsicum rhomboideum. Next base: position 14,108,407 of record CP124715.1, on the reverse strand, counting down.
GATACAAAATGTATGCAACAAACAAATGTTAATTTCAATTATCTGACTAATAATTGAAGCTAAAGATTGTATAATTTGGTATAAAATGTGTATATAAACTGTATAATTATTGTATGAAATATATATATATATATATATATATATATATATATAGAGAGAGAGAGAGAGAGAGAATGTGTGTGTGTATATATATCATTATTGTATAAAATATGTTATTTTTATATAACAAATAAAAATACACTCATTTTGTATTTGATTGATAAAAAAAGTAGGAGCTACAATATTACAAATTTGTATTTGGTTGTTAAAAAAATATAAAATTTCATGTGATTGGTTATTGGTAGAATTAAAAAAAATTGGAGAATAATTTTTTAAAAAAGAAACACACACACACACACACACACACAAAAAAAAAAAAAAAAAAAAAAAAAAAAAAAGGACAACAACACAACCGCTGGAAGAAAAAAAAAGGTAACAAAAAGAGAGCTAGACGCCTTATAATGGCTAAAACTAGGAATTATAAATTCCTTGGCCATTTTGTGAGTATTGTTTGGCCCCAAAGGGCTTTTTCTGTCCTTTTCCCAATCAATTTTTACTAGCCCAAGCCTTTCAAAACCTATTTTTGAGCCTTAAACCCAACCCACCATCATTCTAAATCTGAGCAAGATATCTCAATTGAATCCAATAGTCCACGATCAAACCTAGCCTCGTATATAAACAATGTTATAACAAATCCTAATCAGCCTCGTAAAGATACCAATTATTGTCATTAAAAGATTTCAATTTTAGTGATACTTGATTAGCGGCAATAACAATGACCACTAAAATCACCCAGAATTTACATCTTATATTATCATTAATGACACACCTTATTGACACTAAAATTGTCCACAAATTGAAAAATGTTACTATTAAGAAATATTGTTCTTCATATCCAAAAAACAATTACATAGAGATTGTCGAGGGTAAAATAGACAAGAAATCTATTGGCTACCTTCCTCCACAGGTACCTTAATAACCAGTGAATGCAAATTGATAGCCTGCTTAAAAGGGATGTAAATTAGTAGTTGCTTATGTGCAATGCTCTCCAGGTTTAAGCCCTCGAGTTCTTTGTAACCCTAACTTATATATTCAAAACAAAGTCATATTGTGGAGCTAACAAAATCCAAAGATCAATGATATTTAAGCATGAAAGATTATTCAAGCTAAATAGATCTTTTTATATAAAAAAATAAAATAGATATAAATAGATCTAGATTCTATAGTTCTTTGAATCGTATAAAACTCATGTTAGTTTGATGATCGTATATTTGTTTATGTACCAAAAAATTTTGTAAATCAAACCAAATTAGCCCAAAATGGATACAACTGGCTGAATTTACGCCCTAATTTGATGTCCATCACAAAGTTTATACTAAGTGTCACCGCAACCTTCAAATCGTAAATCCGACGTTGGATGTGACGGCATATATTTCCTGTATTTCAGGTTGAGTGAGATGAATGTCAAACTGTTAGGATTTTGTTTGTTATCTGGAGGAGAGGAGTCATTAGTCATTACCACCATAATTAGCAATCCATTCTACAAAAACAGACCCATCAAACACATCTGTCACTGTACATGGTCTAAGAGACCATCACCTAGTGGACAAGCACGGGAATGGGAGATATTCCAATCAGTTAAACGTGGATAAAGACACCCTTCCCTCCCTTAAAAGTGTGTGAAGATCCGTTGTTCTCGAACTTTACAGTAGCATCCTGAGAGAAATCGTATCCTAACAATTTTCAAAATAACATGCATGCCATTGCCAACCCAACCAGTGACCATAAAAATCATGAGATTCACAAAAAACAGAGTACAAAAACGCTAACGTAAAAATGTTCAGAATAACATACATTTTATTCTGCCCAAATAGTATTACATAGAAGTTAAAAACGAGAGCCAGCTATAACATGGTCGAAACGTCACAAATGGGGGTCGGGTCGGGTCCAATGCATCTTATTGCCCAAACAGTATTACATAGATAATTGTTCTGACTTCGAATGGGTGGGAAAGGAACGAGTGGAGTAATAAAATAAACTATTTTAAAATTGTTGACTTAAGTCTTATTGCCCTTTGTCGTCATTCCTACCCTCAGTCCAAATTATGAGTAATTGATTACTCTAGTAAAATTAAAGGAAAAAATATTTAAAACCCCGCAACTCTAAAAATCTTTTTTTTTTTTTTTCATGTTCAGACCACTTCATTTTCAATTTGTCTATAAAGAGTTTAGGTAGCCTCATTAGGACTCTCAAAAAAGTAACCTGGCCTGATATCTATTCACTCGCCTAGCCCACTCGTATCCATCATATATAATATGCTCGACTATCGAGGAAAATCCACCTCTTAGATAAAGTCTTCGATCGCCTGAAGATGGCACAGAAAGACAAAAAGAGCGTGGAAAATCGGTAGGTATGAATATGTTAGATACATGTGACTCGATTGGTGAAATAGTAGCTCTCCCCCCAAAAGCTTGTTTTTTTTTACAAGTCGTTACTACTAGCAATGACTTCCTCTTTCATTACTTCATTCTTTTCATATCCCTCTCCTTTGTTCTCAGCTACTCATCAAATGGCACTCACTCGCCCTACTTCTAAAGATAGATAGAAAAGGTTAGGGAGTCCCAGCTGCTGAGGTGGCGTAGTGAGAGGTGAGAGCAATAGCAACAAAAGCAGCGAAAAATCCTGCAGTAGGATATTCGATTGTTTTATTTGTGGCGGAATAGATTCAAGCGTCCAGACCAGTAGATCCATAACAAATAGGCGTTTAAGTCTCGATAAGTATAGCAATACTCGATCTCCATCTTTGAAGTCTTGATTTAGAATATATTTGTCATGAACAATTTTCATACACTCTTTAAACTATGCGAACTTCATATGCTCGAAGCTTAATTGATATTATACATAGTAACCTCTTATAAGTATTTATTACTAAAAGTTTGTTTCAAAGCGAACCTCTTACAAGTATTTAAAAGTTTCCTGTGGTCCATTGATTTATTAAAAGTAAAAGCATCTTATCAGCAAAAAAAGTGAACTTTTCTTGGAAAATAAGAAGGCATTTTATCCCTATGAGCAGGGGAGTTCATGGTTTGTTTTTTAACCAAATCAAATCGCAAATCAAACCAAACCGACAAAAAAAACGATATTTGATTTGGTTTAGTTTTAAATTTTTAAAAAACGAAAACAATTGGTTTGGTTATGTTCTACTAAAAAAAAATCGAAAAAATAACCAAACCGAACCGATTAATTATATATATAAATTTTATAATTATTTGAATATATAATATTAGTTTTCATAAATAATTATAAATATCTTACACCTTTTAATCATTAATTTGGTTTCAGTCTACAGTTATACAACTTAAACATACTACAACTTCAAAATAGTGTTGAAAAATAATAGAAGATTCATATACATTCATCTTGTGATAGTAGAGAGAAATTTATTGATTCCTAATGTACATCTGAAATAGTTGTCTCATGTCCCGTTGTTTTACTATTATCAATTTATCATTAACTAATCATAAACCAAAAAATCAAACCAAACCGATGGTTCTTATTTTATTTGGTTTGGTTTAGTTTTAAAATTTTAAAAACCGACTTAATTGGTTTGATTATGGTTTTAATCAAAAACCGACCTAAACCGAACCATGAACACCCCTACCTATGAGATATAGGGTAAATTTCAATTTTGACCTGGGTAACACCAGTTGGTTGTCGCAGCCCTTCTAATCCTTCATGTATAAATATCATTTCCTAGTATTGTGAGATTTAGGTAAAAGGAAGGGCTAGAAATGCTAGTATATGTATCGAGTGTTGAGACATGAGCCAAAATTGGGTTTTCCTTGTACTGAATGAGCCAAAACTGTATTTTTCTTCTATATTTTTAGTTTCGTTTTAAAATTGTTATTTATAGCTGTAGGTGCAATTACATCTCATGATAGTGAGGCAAGACAACAAGGGTGTGGTGGGATAGATAAGATCTCTCCATCCTTAACAAAGTCTCAGATTTGAGCCCTGAATATGAAAAAGTTTTGTTAGGAAGTGCTTCCCCCATAATGGACTTGCACAGCCTGAATCCAAATTTAACGGCACCCCAATATAGATACTAAACACTGAATGAGAACCCAAAAAGATGACAGCGAGGCAAGACAAGTGACAGATTGAGGGGTCTAAAGTAACTACTTTTCCTTTAATCTGGGACATCCTGAGGTCTGAAGGGCTCAATCATGAGTGCAGTCTCAAGTACCAGGGACTACAAAACATCTTTCTCCTGTTTTTTTTCCTTAATTTACTTTTCCTCCTTTTCCTTTGTTGGATTTTGCTCCAAAATTTGACAAACACAAATCACTAATATCCTTGTCCTCCTGGAAATTGTTAGCCCCAACTTACATGACACCATGTTTACGATCATCAAATCACATAATAACTGAAATACTTGTTGCAATACGAGGTATTTCGTCAGTGATTATCAACTAAGAACTCCATTAGAAAGCGCAAAAAATACTTGGCATACCATAAGCAGTGTCAACCCATGAAGTTTCCTCTATTCTCCCACCTAATTGACCCAGCAAAAGATGAGCCACCAAATATTATACAGCCCCTATTCCCAAATTGCAATAGATTCACGAAAAGAGCCCAACATTGGCATAAGAATGCATACGATGGTTTCATCGTGTATGTCAAACACAGGAGAAAAGCATGAGACGATATCACTTATCAGCCTAGTGAGCAAATGCTATAACGAGCCATTGACAAAAAAAAGTACAAAATATTAGTAACTCATTCCCATGCTTACTTGTATCCAATCTAACAAGTGAGGCATTTGCATTCTAAACCCCCCTATAACTACAACCAACTAATAATTGTTCTAACTTCGCTGAACTCCCTCCCCAGTACATAAATATTAGATCCAGTTATAGATTTTCCAGGCCACGATACTATACGATACTGCTCTTTACAAAGGAAGCACTACCATTCAGAAGAATCACCATCTGCTAAATTATCCAACCTGATGTTATATCACTTAGCCCAGCATGGTTAGGCTCCTTTATTTTTTATCTATATCAGAAGGCATTAATTTTGAACTATGCCTTGTTGCATAATGATAGATTACCACTTCATGGAGCAAACTCTTCGCAGGACACGAGGCGGTTTTCGCTTCTCCACAACTGGAATCACTTTCTCTATTAACTGCAGAAAAAAAGTCAAAAAATGTTAAATGTGCTACCACTACACTGCTAGTAGTTCCAGAGCACAGAAAATTTGCCTTTTTGTTGGCCACGTTGCTAATGTATTTTTTTATGTAAGTATATTGCTAGTGTTATTCTCCCAAGCACTAATAAGCTTAATGACAATGTCAAAAATTAGCTGCTTAAACAAGCCATAAATTCTCATGCATACTGAAACAGGGAAGCAGTGACAGAATGGATCTATTGCTAAAGAAAAATAACCACCACCATAAAAGAGGTAACACTTGCTCTATCATTCCATGCAGTTGCTTTCCTCCCCATTGCAACCCAATATATAACTGGGGTTGAAATATATGAGGACCAAAGCACACAGTACAACCGCCTTATGACGCGAAAACTAGAAGAAAGCCAAGATTCGCTTCCACTATGGAACTATCCCTCTGTTCGTCATACATCTAGCATGACCATTCACTAGCCAGTCTCTAGTTCTTCTCGTTCTATTCTTTGTTGTATTTGAAATAATTAGCAAACATCGGAATTTAGACTTCTAATTCCAAAAAATGACAAGGAAAGAACTTATGGCTCGTGGCTATATATATTCCGTCAAGTGGAATGGAAGATGGAATAATGTTGTTCAAAACGGCTTCAAACTGATTGAATTCTGCGAATAACATGCATTATAACTAATTTTTTACTACCGGGCTTCGAAAACTAGGAGAAAGTAAGGCAGCCATAACTATATTGCACACCTAAAAAGTGGAAAGAGTCTATCATCACAATTCACAAGTCACTGAACATGTTTTCATAACGAAACTATTACTTTCCTCGTTAAGAAAAATAACTACAGATTTTGGTAAAATGTAAAACAATCCAAAAAGAGCTTGTGAATTTCAGAAAAATGTAATATATAGGATTCTTTGGGAAACAAATTATCAGAACATCTTCGGCCTATAAGCGCCTTTCCTGACACTTCAAATGATTTTTCAGAAAAGCAAACGACACCATTGTCAACCGATAATTTTTTCAGTTAAAAGGTTGAATGAGCAAGCAGGAAGAGAAGGTGGATCATACACTCTTGAATTCTTGGATAACCATAATCCTATAATGGCTAGTCAGTATATCAAAGTCATACCAGATCCAGTTGGATCGAAATGTAGGTACATGAAAAAGATCTTGATGTGAGTGCATTAACAGTTGAAACAGTACCATTATAATTGAGAAATCTGGCAATGACCTTTCTGTTTCCTTTTTTCTTTCAGGCTGGTTACTGAGAATTTTAACTGGCATTCATTACTTATTATTCCTATACTAAATTCTTTTTTATTCTCTTACATGATTGGAGCTATATATTAACTTAAAAATACACTTGGAAGTCCATTTCGTCATAGGATATTGTAAGGAAATGCAAGATGAATGCCCACCACTAGGGGTGGGCATAAATACCGAAAAACCCAGACCCAACCGAACCAATTCGGTTCTTTGGTTCAGCTTCAGTTCTATTTTTTCTAAAACTTCGGTATTCGGTTCGGTTCTCGGTTATAGAGTACCGGTTCTTCTGAACTGAACTTTTAGTTGTTGGAGCATTAAATAGGATCTTAATGATCTTCCACGTACATCGTGAACACAATAAATATGGGATCTTAATTTACAGATCCAACAACTCTCTCGAGAATAATTGATCATTTAATTAGAAAGTGATATATAATTTCAGATTAGTTCAAAAGTAACATACCAAGAGTACATCTTCTTGCTGCTTGACCACCACATCAAAAAGCACAATTTTATTTCTAACAAATAACTATACAAATTACAATTCCTCAGATTCTCCATGATTTGAGAGAAAGGATGAGAAGGTTGGATAATAATTGATTAAGATAAGAATACTTGAGTTAATTAGTTTGATTGATTAGATGAATATAGACATTTTAAGAGTTAATACAACATTAAGTATTGGAAGATGAAAGCAATTCCAAAACATCAAATAGACATTACTAAAGGAAATGAGAACTTAGCCATCTCGACTTCTCCATACGACGAAATTAAACCTGAGAAGCCGTCATCCATTTAAAAATATCTTAATAATGGGGTTGAGATGGGGTTGCTCCAAGGATTAGTTTTTAGCCCGTTCCTACCTTAATGAGGAGACTGGGAACACTTCCCAGTTGAGATGGGGTTGCACCAAGGATCAGTTCTAAGCCCGTTCCTACTTGTCTAGCTGATGGATGAGTTGACGTGGTATATTCAGGATGAGGTGGCATGGTGTATTTTATTTGCGGATGACATAGTACTGATTGATGAGACACGCAATGGAGTTAATGCTAGGTTGGAGGTGTGGAGACAAACTATGGCGTCTAAAGGGTTCATGTTAAACAGGACCAAAACAGAATATTTGGAGTGCATATTCAGTGGTAGATGCATGAGGCAGCCGTGGAAGTGAGGCTTGACACACATACTATCCCAAGAGATAGAGTTTCAAGTATCTTGTGTCTGTAATCCAGGGAAGTGGGGGCATCGACGATGATGCCACGCATCGCATTAGTGCGACATGAATGTAGTGGAGGCTTGCCTGCAGAGTCTGGTGTGATAAAAAGGTACCACCTAAACTTAAAGGTAAGTCCTACATAGTAATGGATCGACCATCCTTGATGTATAGGGTGGAGTGTTGGTCAGTTAAGAACTCTTATGCTCAGAAGATGCAAGTTGCGGAACTGAGGATCTAAGATGGATGTGCGGGCATACTAGGAGCAATAAGATTAGGAATGAAGATATCCGGAACAAGGTGGGAGTGGCATCCATGGCGGTCAAGATGAAGGAAGCGAGACTGAGATGGTTTGGGCATATGAAAAGAAGTGCAAACGCCCCAAAGTGGAGGCGCAAGCAGTGTTCAAGGAAGCGTGATGCGGAAAAAAGCGACAAGGCTTCGCATCAAGCATTACGTGAAGCGATGCGAGCGCATCATTGAAGTGAAGCGCAATGTAAAAGAAAAAAAGACTAAATAGAGTATCCAAACAGTAAGACAGAACTGAAAAGACCACAACAACTATATGTAATCAACAATAAAGACAATATATTATAAGCAGAAGTTTAAATTAAACACCAAAATCACAGGTTTAATCATTAAAACACCTGCTGTGAAATAGACCAGCAAAACAACACAGGCCATAATAGCAAAACAATTGAACAAAATAGCAAAACAAACCAGAAAAAAGAAGGAAAAAGCGATTCTTTTTTTAATTTAAAATTGAAGCGACTCTTTTTTTAATAAAATCAACATGAAGCGACTCTTTTTTTAATTTAAAATTGACCCTAAAAATAAAATCAACATGATGCGCTCGCATCAGCTCGCATAATCCTGTGATGCGCCCGCTTTTGTAAGGTTGGCTCGCATCAGCCACATGCAGCGAGAGGGGCTCGCATCGCTTTGCATCATCGCATTATGCGACGATGCGAGCGCATTCCTGAACACTGGGTGCAAGAGGTTGGATGTAGGAGGCACGAGGAGAGGTAGAGGTAGGCCAAAAAGTATTGGGGAGAGGAGATTAGACAGGACATGCCGCAGGTTTATATTACCGGGGATATGACTTTAGATAAGAAGGTGTGGAGGTCGTATATTAGGGTAGAAGGTTAGTAGGTAGCAGTGTTTTAAAAGGCAGCCCGAGGCGATCCCCGGGGCGAGGCGTAGCCAAAAACTTACCGAGGCGTTATGGAGAGGCGAAAATATCGAAAGGAGAGCGCCTCAAAATTTGAGGCGTTTGCCTAAGCATTGGGGCGTGAGGTGCAAATTAGGCGCAAGCCCAGAAAACTTTACAAAGTAAAATGATTTTTCCCTATTGAATCTCTATAATAAACTTATACTAAAATATATGATTGGTAAATACTTATATACTCAAATCAAAAGTAAAAGAAAACTTAAAAGTCACACTTTCAAACGTATTTGCCGGTGGGTGTCGACGGCGCCGCTACTCAAGATGGTACTGGGTACACACTTTCTATTTCCTAGTTCCTTTCTTTTCTTTTAGTTTTTTGCAAGTCCCATAGTGACTAGTTTTTAAGTTATTTACTTTTTTTTGCTCTTTTTTAAAATACAATATATGGTAAATGGGTGGATAAATATACTGATAGAGTAAAGGGAAGGTGGGGGTTGATTAATTATGTAATATTTTTTTATACAAACTTGTATTTTTTAGGACATATAATAGTTTATTATATGAAAAGTTGACATTATATATTAGTTGTATTACGTGGCTTTGGTTATTTTTTGTTGAAGCAGTTTTAGATACACCTTCTACTTATTTTTTATAATTATGATGTAATTTTACTTTTTTGGGTGATTTATCTCTTTTAAAAAATATTTATTTCTAATTATATTAATTTATAAAATATTAAAAATTAAAGGATCCGTGAGGCTTACGCCCCATCACCTCGGGGCTTACACTTCGCCCCGTACCAGGTAAAATGCCTCGCCTTACGCCTCCGCATTTAAAAACACTGGTAGGTAGTGGAGTATTGTCTTGCTTTTAGAAGGTTTAGGCTTCTTGTTGTCTGTCGTAATACTAGTCGTATTCTTGTGGTACTGCTTTCCTTATATTATGCTATGCTTTCTTCACTATTTTTTCTTCTTTTACTTGGATTTGTTGCACTTGAGCGGAGGGTCTTTCGAAATCAGCTTCTCTACCTCCACGAGGTAGTGGTAAGGTTTGCATACACTCTACCCTCCCTAGACCCCACTTATGAGATTTCATTGGATATGTTGTTGTTTAAGCCTTCATCCGTTTCTCATAATTTGATTTATTGTGCAATTTTTATTATCTCTTTTGTATTTATTAGAATGTCTATGAGAAGATTAGGAAACACATGAAGTACAGTGAGTAGTTTGTTTAGTTTATGGTACGAGAAGATTATAATATAAAATATATTTATCTCACTTGGTGATGGAAGTTCACCCAAGTTGTGGTGCCACAACCTTCGAACTAGGCGTGCCTTCTCCAATTTGTAGTAGATGATAGTAAAATAATGCATAAATTGATGAATTTGTAGGAGGGACATAATCTTTAGCTACAGTGTATTCATTGCAGCTTTTGGATCAGTCGCACCTTTCAGTGAAACTTGCCAGTACCAGCTATTTTTGCATTAATTAATAGCGCATTAATCAAGCCCATACAGAAGAACCGAATTAGAAAAAAATGAACTTTGGTTCAGTATTCGATACGGACTAAAAAATAACCGAAGAACTGAACGTCAACCCCAATCCACCACTATGTCTTGTTTCATCTACCACATACGCATAGTGAAGTACTCTGTACTCCTCTTTCCATTGAGCTTGACTCCACATTATTTCAAGTATCAACCCAGCCGTTCTATAACCATTCAGATACTTTGGCTGGCATTTTTCAGTTTGATGTGAATTACGCGATATATGGCTAGAAACAAAGGGGTCGTTAGAAAAGGTAGATGAATCTTTGCAAAAATGCTCTAATCAAAGTGCTTGACATAAGAAAAAACGGTGAACCATTCAACCGCAACATATAGGGAATAGAATAGCAACAGAAATTACCTGCTTGTAGTGTGCTCTGGTTCGCTCTTCCTGAAAATTACAGCGAAGTAATTGTGTTACTCAAAGAATCAAATCAACAAAACAATTACATATAGAAATGCAGAAGAACATATATTGGAACTATTAAGTGCTTACAGAATGATGCATCACTGCTCAACTTGATTATCAAATGTTACAGGCAACCTTTTCTAGCTAAAGATAAGTTCCTACCTCATCACCTAGCACATCCCCCCCCCCCCAAAACCCCCCCAACCCCAACCACTTTTTACTACTAATCAAAATGCCTAGTCAAGGACCAAGAAGAAGCAATTCTTACTTAATGCATCAGTAATGTTCGTAAGCGGTGTCACATTTTAAAATGAAAACAAATAAATAAAATAATGTAACATCATATTAAAAAGGAACAAATATAAATAAAAAACGAACTCACATATATTTCTACCAACTCTTCTCGATGAGTATTCGTTATTTTTTAAATGTATGCTTAATTAAATAACCTCATTAAAAATAACACTAAACACTTTTATATAGGGCACCAAACAATAACTAAATAACTCATTATTCACTCAATTCCGCAAATCGTTCTTAATCAATATCATTGGCGAGAACGAAGATGAAAGGAAAGAAGAAAAGAGAAAAAACATAGGACAACAACTAATCAGGGAAGAAATAACATCCTCCTCAATACGTCAAATACGTTAAAGTTTCTTGATGCGACTCTAGAGTAATTGGTCCAACGTTTTGTTAACTACCAAGAGGTCAAAGGTTCGAACCTGGACGTGTATCGCTTTGTAGATTGAAGCGCAAAAACTTTAAAACACTAAATGAGGCCACCGAGATTAGAACTCGTGATACCTTTGTTGAAAACTAAGGCGCTTGACCAAATGAGCTGCGTAGCTCTTTGCGTCAAGCCATGTCATTTTACTCAATTTATCCTCTATTTTTGTTTTGGATTTTAATTTTTTTTTGAGAAGGGTTTTGGCTGTTTATTATATGTACATATTTAGAAGAAAAAAAAATCCGACGAAGCGGTGTCACGTGACACTGCTTGACCGAAGGTAAACCCGCCCCTGTTTACAAGGAAATCGCCCATTACTTCTATCTAGTCAAACAATGATTTTAAAAAATCCAAAGAAAGCAACTTTAATTTTCATGAGACAGCTCACCATATGACACAAACAGTATGAGATTATGTGCTCTCAGCTATTAACAACAGAATAGGAGGTATTGATGCTCCTACCATTTTACAGAAGGCTAGCTATCCCAAAAAAATAATAGCAAATAGTTTTTTAGGCAGTCAAAGAAGAAAATAAGAGCCGCATTGAACTTCCACTTCAAGATCACCAATACAGCAATATTTCCCCCAAAGTATTTTTACAGTCAAAACTACTATTCCGTTTGCATATACTGGTCCTTTCCTATATCATTGGAAACGCTCGTAATCAAGTAAGGGGTTTTTCAGTGGCTGCAAAAGGAAAAATAATTTCCATATAGAATTAAATATGATTTATAGTACAATATTTCATTTGCAACATAAAAGTTTGCATTACTAAGGTAATCTCTGAATAACTAAGCTTGTCTGGATGGTTGTTGCCTGTTGTATTGTATTGTGTTGTTAGCTGAAATACAAAGCTTGTTTTGATTGTTACTTAAATTTTATTCTATCGTATCGTTAAATTCATCGTTAGCTAACGATGAAGAGTCTCATTTTGTGTAACGGCTGATTTGGTGTGATCACGTCGTTACCTTTTTTTCATTTTGTCTTTACTTATTATTTAATAATCCTACTTTATCATTTACCCTACCTTTTAATAGTAGCTCTACCCCATCCCCTACTTCTCTTGTAGGTTCATCCTTCAAATTGTTGATGTGTGACGTTATCTAACGACGGAAAACGATAAAATCTATCCAAACGTTGTATTCATTAAAACAATACAGTACGATACAATAGAACATAATGCAATACAATATGATACATTATGAAACAAATATGTAACAACCATCCAAACAAAGTATAGTATAATACAATATTTGATTTATGGTAAACCCTGTATAGCCTAAATTGGTTTCCAGCATTAAATATTGTATTATTAATATTGCCATAACTTATATAAGTGAATAGAAGGTAGAACAAGAGTTTGTATTACCAACCTCTGGATAAGAAGTATCTAAAGACAAAAATGTCTTAAATTAGACAATCCCAGTACAATTGTATTATTACTCAATGTAGGAAAATCCCTGCATTATTCACCTGATAACAATCTCTACCTATTGATTGTCGCATTACAATCCTTGTAATGTAGTCCCAACATAACTAGTTTGTGAACGACCCTCGATAGTAACTATGACATTTCCTTTGCCACTATTTCATATGACTTACAAGTTTATTTTGAAGATCCTAACATAAAAGCGTGTTTTTACTATGACATACAGCCATCGTGAACACAAGACAAAGATTTATTTTTTTTAATTTTTTTTTTTTTTGCAAATAATAATACTCAATTCCCTTGGAGGACTGGATTCAACAATTTGACACGACAAGTACTTGTAAATGATTAATAAGCACAACATCAAGATGTTAGGATATACTCCATCAGCAAGTTAATACATTGAATTAAAATCTTCGGAATAAATGAAACAAAATATCACTACAATCTGCCTCTTAGAAGTAGCATCCTACGCCTGCAGCACTACTGGAGAATCTGACTCTCAATTTTCTTCTACTCAGGAATGTGTTCATAATAAAGTGCTCATCCTTTTTTACCAAAAGTCATGAAGATTGATTTTCATCAAGTTCACATAACGAAGACTTTCCCCTCTTCAACTATTCTCCTTGTTCCCCTATTTCATTGTTAAGGCACATTTATTAGATCTAAAAAAGTCATTCAGTGAGCTTATAGAGACGATGCATAAAAATTTGGAAGTTAATAGAAAAAATTGGAACTTGCAGCTGCAGAGAATTAGCCTATTGGTGTGTTGTTTTTAAAATGGTAACAGATGTGTCGGTAGACAAAAGACACTCTCTTATTTGCTATGCTAAGAAGCTGATATATGATAATTAGCATTGAACCTTCACTATCTGAATCAATTCAAAGTCCCAGTACAAGCAATACAAACAGGTATTTTGCCATATACCTTTTATACAAATAATTCAATTGTTATCTTAATTTAAAGCATATGTATAACTACCCGAAAATATTAAACTACGTTACCTTCTCTTTCAACAGCTGTTCATTCTCTTCCTCTAATCTAACTGCTATTGACTCAAGTTCCACTTGATAAGCCTATACCCATAAACAAAAATATAACTTCAGCTCACACAATCAAAAAGCTAAAATAATCGAAAAGACTAATAGTGATCACTACAAGCAACACACAATACATTTACCTGTTTCCGCTCTCTAGACCGCGCAGCTGACTCTCTATTCTTAATCATCCTCCGCTGCCTCTGCAAAGCCGCCTTATCTAAAGGTTCCAAAATCGCTTTCCTCTTCCCTCTCCCGCCTCCAATCACCTCCATTCCATTTCCAAATCCTTGCACGCTCTGCTGCGGCGTCGCCATGTATGGAGCATCATATGCAAAAATTCCACCACTCAACCTCTCAGTTCCTAGTTCAACCTTCACCTCACCTTGCACTGGCCCCTGCACAGCCACTGCCTCCTCCTCAACCGCTCCCGCTTTCACTAAAAAATCCTCCAGCGTCATGATTTCATCTACTGCCTCTTCCTTACAACCCGCAATTACCGCCCTTCGTTGTTCCCTCTTCCCTTCCACAATCTCCCTCCACACATCATCCACTGTCCTCCTAACCGGAGCCGTCACCGCCGCTGTCTCGGAATCACTAATCGGCGTTATAGCTCCGGCAGCATCGAGTGACGTAATCCCCTGACTCTCTACATACACATTAGGGAAAATTCCATCAACCGTCATCGAAGTCGCCTCCAAATTACTACTATTATTACTTCCGTTATACGAATACTGCTGAATTTGCATATCATTCGGTATCGTCGACGACGAAGATGACGACGCAGCAGACGATTTCCTTCGATCGGAATTCCGCGACGCCGATGATGACATCAGCTTCATTGACGCCATTTCTCCGGCGGGGGCAAAACCGTAAAATTCTTCTGCTTGGATCAAAACCTCAAATGATGATTGTGTTGTGTAATGCGAATGCCTAGGGTTTCGGGTAATTTGGTGTTTGTTAAAAGGGTTTTTTTGGGAATTGGGGGAGAAAAAGGGGTGCAATTCCAGAATTGGCAAGGGGATATAGAGAGGAGAAGAAAAGGGTTATGGGTTCCCTTGACTAAATTGGAACGAGGAGGCAAGCTAGTTTTTTTATTTTCTAAATGCCGTTTTGAATGTACATTCATGTCGTTTTGTTATCCCCATAACACAAAATAATTCTGTACTAAACTTCACATTAATTATGTGACTTGTTTGATTGATCGCATAATTTTAATGGGTTAGAAATAGGGGTGTACAGATTAAACCATCAAATCAAATTGAATTGACGAATTAAATCAAATCTAGAAAAAAAACTACTTGTAGTTTGATTTGGTTGGTTTGGCGTTAAAAAAAAAATTCAATCATTCTTAGTTTGGTTTGGTGTTAATCAAAAAAAATCAAATCGAACCCAAACCAAACCGATATAATACATTTATAATTTTAATTTTTTATACATAAAAAATATTAATTATAATTTACTTTCTAAATACTTTTTAAATTAGTTTTATTAATTTCAGTATTTAGAAAGTAGATGTAGATATATTTTCAGATTTGGGCCTTTGAATTGTAATATTTGTCTATTAATTGATAACTATATGATTCAAAACCCAATATAAACTTAAAATCTAAAACTTTTCACTCTTCGATCACTCTTCATCTAACTTTTTAGTTTTCAGAGAGCTCTCCACTCCTTGTTTTTCATAATTGTGGTTTTTCACTAGCACATGAGTAAAAACATATTTTATCTCGCCTACAATCACAATATAATTGTAAAAACTAAACAACAACAACATATCTAGTGTATTCCCACAAAGTGGGGTCTGGAAAGGGTAAAGTGTACGCAGTCCATACCACTACCTCAGATGAAGTAGAGAGGTTGTTTCCGATAGACCCTCGGCTCAGGACAAATAACAGTATAACAAGCAGAAAACATAAAAACAAACAACAAAATGGGGTAACTCACCATTAGATAAAAGAAACAAAATACCCACGGAGTAATGCTATGAACTATCTATCCGAAATCACACACAACACCAAAACACAGCAAACAAGAAACTACAAAGCACATGCATAACACTATGACTACAGGTACATCGACAAACAAAACACTCCTCCCTATAAGTAAGGACGCACTCCTACTCACTAACCCTCTACCCTAATCCGCGTCCTCTATACCTTCCTATCAAGGGTCATGTCCTCTGTAAGCTGTAACTGCTCCATGTCATGCATAATCACTTTCCTCCAATATTTCTTCGGCCTACCTCTACCCCGTCTGAAACCATCCATAGCGAGCCTCTCACACCTTCGTACTGGGGCATCTGTGCACCGTCTCATCACATGCCCAAACCATCTCAACCTCACTTTCCTCATCTTATTTTCCACCGAGGCTACTTTCACCTTCTCTTGAATAAACTCATTTCTAACTCTATCCCTCATATTAAGTCCGCACATCTATCTCAACATCCTCATCTCCGCCAAGTTCAACTTTTGGATGTGGGAGTTCTTAACTGGCCAACACTCAGCTCCGTACAATATAGCCGGTCGGACTGCCACTCTGTAAAACTTACCTTTAAGCTTATGAGACACCTTCTTATCACACAAGACTCCCGAAGCAAGCCTTTATTTCAACCACCCTGCACCAATATAGTGCATGACATCCTCGTCAATCTCTCCATTCCCCTGAATCATAGACCCAAGATACTTGAAACTATCCCTCTTTCGAATGGCCTGAGAATCCAGTTCCACTACCACATCAGCCTCATGCATCAAATCACTGAACTTACACTACAAGTACTCCGTCTTGGTCCTGCTCAGCCTAAACCCTTTAGACTCTAAGGTCTGTCTCCAAACCTCCAACTTATCATTAACTCCTCCCCGGGACTCGTCAATAAGCACTACATCATCCGCAAATAACATACACTAAGGTACCTCTCCTTGAATATACCGTGTCAATACATCCATCACCAAGGCGAATAAAAATGAACTAAGAGTTGATCCCTGGTGCAACCCAATCAAGCCAGGAAAGTGCTCTGAATCTCCTCCTACTGTCCTCACACGAGTCTTCGCTCTGTCGTACATGTCCTGAATTGACTTAGTGTACGCCACAGGCACATCTCTAAAAATCGAAAGAACCGACTAAAACCTAAATCGAAAAAATCGATTTTATGCTGGTTTGATTTGGTTTACAGATTTAATAAACCGACATGATTGGCTTGGTTATTTTTAATTAAAAAATCAAACCAACCCGACCTACGTACACCCCTAGTTAAAAGTATTTGATCTCAGTTAGGACTTAGGAGTGGGCATAAATATAAAAAAAAAATAAAAAAATGAAAGATTGAATGGCATTAAACTGATTTAGTTTTTTGGTATCGTTTATTTGATTCGATTTTGATTCTATTTTTCTAAAACTTAGGCTCTTTAGTTCTCGATTTTAGGATCATGGTACTTTGGTACCGGTGCACCGAATAACTGATTCTTTTTACATACAAAAAAAAATATTTTCTCAAATTATATATTAAAAGAAGTTTTTTCTTATAGAGTTAGCAATTGTTTTTCACTAGTTTTGTTTTTCTTTTATGTGTATTTATTTTTCTTGTTCGACAACATTCACCAATTCAATCACGTTCTAATTATTTAATTGAGTCCTACTCTTATCTTCCAACACCCTCTCATGGAATAAGAGAGAAGGAAAAGAATGATTTAAACTTAAAAGCGAGGTGTATTTGATCCTAGTTAGGACTGGGCATAAATATTAAAAAAATGGCTGGTTGAGTTAGTCTCATCCTCCAACGCCCTCTTGGATAATAAGAGAGAAGGGAAAGAAAAAAATGATTAAAACGTAAAGGCCAAATTTGTCAAAAAAAATAAATAAGAAAAATCAATCGTTGAGAATGCTAAGACCAATTCGAGATGGATGTACAGACGGAGTTGTCAAAACACTCATTAATTAGTTTAATAGAAAGTTAATAATGTAGTACAGACAAATGATAACACGGAGGTTGGGAATCCAAAAACTAGAGTATTAACTTAAAAGAATAAGAAAGCAAAACTACGAAACTATTGAAAAAGACAAAGCAAAAATTAAACGATACGGATTTGAATCCAAGTAACAACAAATTGGTATTGAAGAAATCAAATGCTTTTACTTGAGAAACTAATCAAGTTTGAAAATGGATCTTGACCGCTTCGTGAGTAACGTTAGACAACAATTCGTATGAGTACTAATCGCCTTCTAAGAATACCAAGAAGAAACCAAAGATATCAAAGAAAGAAATTATCTTACTACCTTAAACTATGAACTAATTAGGTTGAAAGATAAATCCCAAGGTAATCAACCTCAAAGGTTCAAAAAACTCTCAATATATTAATCTTCAAAATCTGATTTACAATAAAATAAAACACCCCTTTATATATTAGTAAGGAAGGGGTTGGTCAAAATAAACATTAAATGAAATAATACTTCCTAGTGCCTAGAAGACTACCACACATTATCCTATAAAGTGTATAGAAGAAAACAACTATTAAATGGCATAGAAAGCTGCCACACACAAAGACCTAGGAAGTCAACATAGAATTCTATAAATTAATTAAAAAATGTTGCAGTCTTTTTTCTCCATTTTGGGGCAGATTTGAGCCCAATTCCATCTCATCTTGGACTTTAATTTGGGCCACCAAATATATGTAAGACTTGGAGAAAATACCTTTATTGGGCTTGAGATCTTCTTCCATTATAAGAGACCTTTTAATTACCAATTCCAGCCCATTTAGCTTGTCTTCAAATTTCCTTATTTGGGATCTTGTCATGGATCTTCCAAAGCTTCCTTAGTTGATGTTGAACTTCGATGGATGCTATCAACAAAGTTGTCAAAACACTCATTAATTAGTTTAATAGAAAGTTAATAATGTGGTTTCTTATCTAATTAAATCAAACAAGCCTACATCAGTTGTCTTTTCGTTGGGACGGTCGTGAACAACGAAAATTTAATTAATTTAAATCGATAAGAAATTTGAATTATATTAAGTTTAAGATGGGTTGAGCACCATAAGGTCTCGGGTTCAATTCCCAACAAAGACAAACACTAGGTGATTTCTTCTTATTTGTCGTATCCTTGGTGGACAGAGTTACCTGGTACCTGTTGTTGGTGGGAGGTGACAGGTATCTTGTAGATTTAATCGAGGTGCGTGTAAGCTGGCCGGGACACCACAATTATCAAAAAAAAGAATTCAAAAAAATATTGTAGATTAATATAATTGAATTGATTATTTAACCCAATAAATATGAATTTAATTAAAGTTCAATTTCATTGGGACAGTCTATTGATTCGGGCTACAAATGATGAGCTCACTTTACCAAGCCCAAAATGTCATTTTATCATAGAGGTCAGTTAGTGTCATGTGTCAAGTGACGTGACATGCCAAATTGAACAAATGAGTTAATAGGATCATGTCACATGTCAAAATGAAATAGCATGTGTATTAATCAAATGACTCAAATCAAAGGCCAATGAAAATGTGTCTTGTGTATGAGTGACATATTTCGATCAATCAAATATAGCCACGTCACTTAAAATGGAGTGGCCGAGGATAGTCTGTCCTTATCACAACTCTTCCATTCTACAACGATACATCGGGGTTTTCATAATTCAGAAAAGACACAAAGATTCTAACAAGAAACCTGAGAGAGCTCGTTGATCAAACGCCACATTTTTCTCTAAAATCTACAAATTCAAGCACCAAAGTTTAAATATGATTCAAGATCAAACTCAAAAGTCCTTGAATTCAAATACAAGCCAAAATCAAGTTCATCAAGATTCAAGATCAAGCTCAAAAGTGCTTGAATTTATATTCGAAAAGAAGAATCAGATAATTTATAAAAATTGAAACATCCATTATAATTGAAATCAAATACAACAATTGCTCCAATATTTTTCTGCCTTGATTGTTAGTTTCTCGTCGTGAATCTTATTGTCTACAACGACTATTGACATCCTTCTTTTAGCTCATCCGCGAGTCTTATTTATTGCTTCTTATTGTTGACATTCTTTATAAATTATCGAAGAATCAAATTTAAAAAATCGAAATAAACTGAATCGAAGTAGTTCAGTCGATATTCGATGCACACGATTGAAAAACCAAAATCGAAGAATCTGAATCAAAATTTGAAAGAACTGACGCATACCCCAATCCTCAGTTATTGATGAATTTGTTTTTAGTCCATATAATACTTAATTAAGCATATTAAATCTTCGATTGATTGAATTTGTGCACTTTTAGTCCCTTTGAATATTCGTAAATTTATTGTAATCATTAACTGTTTCACCATGTATTATTCATGTGTTGTGTTAAATTTATACTGTCACACTACTTTTGATGCCAATAAAACTATACAAATAGTCACATATAACATATTTTATATATAAGGACCAAAAAAATGCATTACAATTATTTAAAGGTCAAATATGTTAAGTCATATATTATAATAATTAAAAATAAAATTTAGTAATAATTGAAGAATCAAAAGCATTGCTATCCCTAATTTTAATAATAGAAATTGCTAATGCAGTATTTGATTCGAAATATAAAACTCATTTGGTGGAATGTATAAGAATAGTGTAATATATAATGTATTAGCAATGCTTGCGTTAGTTATGCTTGAATTTGTTATGATGAGATTTTTCTTATGCAGTGTTTGATTTAGTGTATTAAAAATAACACGAATTAAATCAATCAATATATATATATATATATATATATATATATATATATATATAAAGGAAGGTTAGAAATTTGCTTATGTGGCATACTTCTAAGGCCACCATTTTTTATTATTTTTTTTGGCAATTTTTTCTACATTTCTATTTATTTATTGTTGTACAAAAATAAATATATTAATTAGTACTCTCTCCATTTATTTCTATTATTTATTGTAAAAACTTAAATGTTTTAAAATTTATTACTCCACTCCTATTCCTTATTAAGAAATTTGAATGGGTGCAAGTCTTTTATTTTTTAATTTAATTGTACATTGGTTATGCAATAAAGAAGAACAATAATAAAAGAATAACAAGAGATTCAATTATCTTTTTTCTCAATATTTTAGTATTATACTATTTTTTTTATGTGTTATTAAAAAATCATCTTCTTTTATAATGATTTTATTTATTTATTTTCTTTATTTGTACTAATTTGTATATATATCTATTTATATATCAAAATTAGGCAAAGGAAGAGTATCACCTCTGTTTGTTTAAATTTTTTTTTTTTTGGTTATCTTCTAACAATGAAATGACAAGATCTCTAATATTTTAAGTTTTCTATTTTTTTTTATTTAATACATTTACAAGGAATAGCTATTCATAACTTACATAATTTTCATGTCCATAACCCCATAATTTAATTTGTAAGTTTGTAATGTCTTATGGTATTCCTCTATTTTACCTATATAAACTCATATTTTATTTCATGAAAGCTCTCATTCAAAGTCATCCTTTCTCTTCTTCATTACTTTGATTTGTGAAGGCAAGAAATATTTGTTCTCAAGTATTTCTTTTCATATTTATGTACTTTATCATGCTTTCTTATTTTTTAGCATTTCTTTTACACATATTATCATCCTCCAAACAAGTATGATTGAGAAAATCTTGCGAATTAACATGTAACTGGAAAGGAGTTTATGAAGGCAGGAAGTATTTCGCTCTCAAGTCGTCTTTTTTTTTTCTTTTATGTATGTATTGCACTTTTTTAAGTTTAGCATTTTTAATGTATTATCGATCTCGAAGTCTGATAAAAAAAATCATCATGAAAATCAATCACTATATAATATAAAGTCCGGTATTAGAGAAGTGATGTGGCACCTCTCTTTGGCCAAAGATCCTATTTATTTATTTTTGGCAATTACCCTTACATTTTTATTTATTTATTATTGTAAGAAAATAAACATGTCAATTACTAATCCATCCATTCATTTTTAGTTTATTGTAAAAACTAAAATTCTCAAAAAATTTACTACTCCAATTATTCCTATTCTTTAAAAGCCTAAGTATTGATCACAATCAATCAAAAATTCAAATGAGGAGGTAAACAAATATCAACATTCCTATAAAGTTAGTTGCTCAGACTTATTATTTTTTTATTGAGATTTCGTGTTCGTCTTTGTATTCTTATTTCTGTATGTTACATGATTTTATTCAAATCGGGCTAAAATAAGAACAGTTGTTAGTGTTTGCAATTTATATTGTTAAATAATTTATTGTCAAAATGCATAAGACGAGTTTCTATGAATTTTGAAGTTATTCTTCTTTACCTTTGTTCCTTTTTTCATTTTGGTGTTTAGGAGGAAGGTTGTTTAAAAACTTACAAGGAATAAACAGGAATTAGGACTTAACCCAAGTAATTTTGATACTTTTATGAGTTTTGGTGTTGGTTATAATACTAGATCGCTTGGTGGTATATATTAGAATGTGAGTTTTCTATGCGCATATAAATTTACTCATTGATTTATTTGTTGCTACCCTTTGCATAATGAATGTGTTGTAACTATTTACGTGTGTTTTATAGTACGATTATACTATCTTCATGTGTATTTCTAATGAATGATGAATTAATTAGGCTATGAGTTGTTTTGATTTGTTTAGACTTTTAATTTATCTTTTTAAAATTTTGAGTTTTGTAAAATACACAGAATTTATAAATATTTAATTCATCTTGTGAAAGAAGAATTAAAGAAAACTTTAGATCTTAAAAATATTTTTTGTGATTATTTACATATTCGGATATCAAAAAGGTTAAATCGTAAAATTAATGAAGTTTTTGATGATCGCGCAAAGCACGGCCAAATTTACTAGTAATTTCTAAAAAAAATATTTACAAAAATACCCTTCGCAGATATGGTGGAAAGGATGTGGAAAATATTTCGAAGGACAATTATGTCTTTAACCATGCTAATGCATGCATTAGAATCTATTGCATTACTAATACCATAGATTTTCACGTACTCCCTCTGTTCCAAAATACTTGGCCTTCTTTCTAAATTTATTTGTTTCAAATTACTTGTCCATTTTCGCAAATCAAGAGTGTTTTATTACTTCTTCCCCATATTACCCTCAATATTAATTAGCTAAATAAAATAGTAATGGTTAGATTTAGTGTTTCAAAACATCATTAATAGGGTTAATTTTGTACAATACACTTCTAATTAATGTTTTCTTAATGGGTGTGCCAACTCAAAATAGGCTAAGTAAAATGAAACGGAGGAAGTATAAGTTATACACACCTTAATACTAATAGAGTGTATAACAATACAAACATTAGTCATAAGTTGAAAAAGTGTACCAAACAAAGTAATATTTTATTAATAATACACAAAAACTAATACGTGCAGTATTATTTCTACTGCATTAGTTCATGTATAGTTAATACAACATTTAATTTTGGTCTCCAAAATTAGAGCGGAAATTCACGAAAATTTTGGTCTCCAAAAAAATACTCCGCTCTAAAAGAAAGTAAGATGAATATAGAAAATATTAACCAAAATTTTCGTGATTTTCCGCTCTAACTTAATGATTACAATAAATTAGAGACCAAAGTTTTCGTGATTTAGTAGTAGAAAGTAAGATGAATATAGAAAATATTAATCAAGTAAAAGTTTATTTTTGAAATAATGGATAAATAAAAATAAATGGAGGTATGTTTCTACTAAATAGTTGAATTATTGAACCAATATTCTTTTTCATTTCCTACTTACTTCCAGAAATAAAAAAGAAAAGAAACAAGCAGGATTCCACTAATTAATATTATCCAAGTCAAACAGTACTAGAGTGAGTAATTGGAATCCAATTTTTGCTTTGACCGCAGCGTATTTTTATCCTTAGCATGGAGGCTAGTAATTATCCATCTCTGTAGAAGTCAAAAACATTTCCATCCACTTTTGTCTTTCAAGTGTTGCTTTTCCAAGTTGTTACTATCATTTATGTTTCAATATATTCCTAGTTAATTAATCAGTAACTCTTGTTTGGTAGCGTGTATAAGAACAATGTAAAATATGATATATTGATAATGCTTATACTGTCTATGCTTGTGTTATTTATACTTGCATTAGTTATGTTTATATTTTTCTTATGCATCGTTTGATTTGATATATTAAAAATAATACGAATTGCATAATTTCTAAAAAAAAAATTTGTCTACAAAAATTACCCTTCATAAATATGGTGGAAAGGATGTAAAAAATTTTTAGAGGGATAATTGTGTCTTTAATAATGTTAATGCATGCATTAGAATCCATTGCATTACTAATACCATTGATTTTGATGTATTATCAATATACATCTCAATATACAGTAGAGTGTAGCATTAGTTATACATGGGCTAAAAAATTGTATCAAACAAGGTACTCATAATACACATGACTAATACATACATTATTCTTTTTAATACACTCTACCGAACGACCCCAAATTTATGTTTTACCATGTTTTTGCTGCAGGATCGTAGTGTAATACCATGGGACAAAGTTCATTGATTAATTTGTTTGGTAAGAAAATATAAAAGAAGTGAAATTGAAATAGAAGAATTGAATACCATTATGCATCACCTTTTTAACTTTTAAGTCACTTAAAAAAAGTTCATCCAAATATCTCCTTATTGACACGAAAAACAGGTGCTTTTTTCGCAAACTTAATTCAATAATAAAAATTGATCTAATGATAATGATAAGCTCCTAACAAAATTGAAATTGCGAGAGCTTATTTATAAGAACATATACTTCATATTCATATTCATAGAGTAGATGTAAAAGAAGTACCACCATATTCAAATTGAAATAACTAGTCCTAACTCCTAATGATGAACAAGATAGGTTTCCATGAAAAGTAATAAAGGCCACAAATTAATAAAATATGTACACTTGCATATTGAAGTGGCTTCCATGTTATCCCTCTTCCCCTATAGGCTATATCTACAAATTAAAGCAACTATGGGTCCGTTTGACCATGAATTTTTTTTACTTTTTTTTAAAATTTTATTTCACTTTAGTGAAAAAAGTGAATTTTGATGGTGTTTGGCCATGAATTTTTTTTTCACTAAAGTGAAATAAAATTCCGAAAATGTGAAAACAACTTTTTCTTTTATTCACTTTTTTCACTTCTACTTCTCTCACAAAAAGTCAAATTTATTTTCATGGCCAAACATAACTCCAAATTTCAACTCCAACTCTAACTCCAAAAAATTTAATTTTCATGGCCAAACGCGTACTATATATCTCCTACTAGCTAGTCCACATAAAGAAGAGCAATGCATCTAGTCATGATAACACATCGATTAACTTCAGTATTCACCTAATGCATCGCATGGCTGGAGTCCAAATTAAATACAATATTCTAGCCCTAGCCAATTGACCATATATGATTGTAGTAATTATTACTACTATTGTCCACATCGCTAAGTCTTCAAACTTCTTTTTTCTCAGAGTCAGTAAATTGATGTCATGTGGCTTAGCTCAGAGCATTGCATGTGTCCATGGCTGGTGACAAAGTTACATAACGCCAATTATAGCCTCAAAGAACAATTGGGCGTACTGTGTCATTTGTTATGTTTAATTTCCTTTTAGCTTTCTCCCAATTCATTGTGTCTTCACAGACTGCAAAGGTGTATAAATACTACCAGAAGTTAAACTATATACACATAATATATATTCCTGGTCAAAATTGTCGATCAGTTATAATCTTTCGAAAATAATCAATTTGTATAAATTCTTTGTTTGAAATAAATAAATAAATAAATTTTAATGGCATAAAAGATTCTTAAGAAATTTATCATGTGTAGCATCAAATGTACAGATCACAATATAATCCGATAATTAGTTTGGTGCATTCTCCCGCATAGTGAGTCCCAGAGTGTGATCTAATGGATAACGAAACTAAAATAAAGACCATATGAGAGCAAGTTTCAATCCTAGAAGAGGAAAAAAAAAATAAAGATATTTTTTCATCTACCTAAATTTTAATGAAAACAATAATTTGGTACTTGTATTTCGTTAATACATGTATTCATTTAGCAATGAATATTCTTAGCTTTTTTATATGCTTACTTTTTTATATCTTGAATGTCTAAAAGTTTGGAACAGTTGAAGCCTGGAAAGTAGTGTCCAGCCAACTCAAATATGTCGAAGGGAAACTAACATAAAAGAAAACGAGGAGGAA
Source organism: Capsicum rhomboideum (assembly GCA_031232105.1). Classification (NCBI taxonomy): domain Eukaryota; kingdom Viridiplantae; phylum Streptophyta; class Magnoliopsida; order Solanales; family Solanaceae; genus Capsicum; species Capsicum rhomboideum. Next base: position 14,082,196 of record CP124715.1, on the reverse strand, counting down.
GAAAAAAGAAGCACAAACATTGTACTTCATCTGAAAAATAGTTTGTCTTCCTACCCAACTGGATCTCAATTGTCAACTTAATCAGTCGAAGTATACTCTCCCTCCGCTCATAATAAGTGGTGTTTTTATTTTTTTATTTTAATTCATCACATCATCAAAAAGTTATTAATTGTTCTCTTTATGTCTTAGTAGAGTCTTTCAATGACACGTTTTGATACTCTTCCCCATTAGTCATTACTTAAAAAAGGTGATCGAGTCATTGGTTCAGGTACAAGATAGTATTATTACCGTTAACAAATTTACCCCCAATTTTTTTAAAATAGTAGTGTCTAAACTAGTTTACGCACACTTCGATTAATTTCACGTGAAAACTGTCGCCTTCCACCAGTAATAGGTACCAGGTAACTTTGCTCATCAAATCTAGAACAGATGAGAAGAAATCACTTAAGTTTTTGTGTTTCTACTGAGATTTGAACCTAAGACCTCATTATTCTTAACCGCTTCATTAATCACTTGACCATATCCTTGGGTGCAATTTATCCCTATTTAAATGAATGTATTTTTATACAACCACGAAATTAGATTTGTTGAGGGGCCTGGTGTGATCAAACTTAAAACACTCACTTAATATGAAAGAAGAGGGAGGTAGAAAAGAAATGCTTGAAAAGGCTTGGACCACAATTAAAAGTCAAAATGCAACAATTATGTTTAGGAAATAAATGGTACTTACCACTTGCGGGTCTAGGTAGTAGGGATTAATTATCTAACAGTATTTTGCTTGAAATCCATTGGCAACAACTGTGTTTTTTGGTCTACGTGCGTCTTGATGAAGGTCCACTTCTCTTGTCCTTTGTATTTTGGCTTTATCATAAACAGCATAGGGAGTAACAGCTATTTTAGACCATATATGCTATATTTAGAATCTTTATTTGTTCATTTTTTTTAATTTTTTTTTTTGGCTGCTTCTGTAGAAAAAGATGAACAAAAAGAGAACATACCATGATGTTCTTCTAGGTAATCCTCACGTAGGCGCTTTGACGATGGGCTAATGTTGTTGTTATTCTCTACGTTCTGCTATTTCGAGTCAAAAGAACGTTAATAAAAGAAAAGAAAATAATATATACTACTCCAACCGTTTCGATTTATGCGATATTCTTTGAATTTCGAAAACCAAACGAGTTTGAAATAATTTCTGAATATTTTAAATTAATAATAATTATGAGTTTAATTTTCAAATATGAAAAAAAAAATTAAGAAAAACTTAAAGATTTCATTCGTTGTCAACGTTAAAAATCATATTTAGAAACTTTATTGTGACTTTTTGAAATGATTTCTGAATAATTGTGACTCTCAAAATTTGAATCATACCACATAAATCTATAGAAGGAATAATATAATAAAATTACAAATACCTTATGACCGCAATAAGATGATGAACCATTAGAAATATTCGATCTATCTTGAAAGTTGTTCAAGTGGGGTTGAAAAGGAGAGTTTGCATCACCTGCCCAATTTTATCATTTGGTTTAAAATTTAATTCAATATCAAAATTTAAATAAAATTTAATGATTGTTCAAAATCAATACGACAATTTGATGCACTAAGCTTTTGTTAATGTGCGAAATCATGTAAGAAATAAATAATAACATCACCAACTGATACAGGAGATGGAGAACCAACATTGGATAAATAGAAAATTAAAATGTTGTCAAATTCTGATATCATGATTAAAAAAAAATAAAATTTGAACTTAACTTAATCTAAAAAATTAGCTCCAAAGTAAGAATTTGTATAAAATCATATATAAAAAGATAATTAATTTCATCGCCATCCAATTTGAAAGACTCAATAAAGCTGTACCTGTTTCTTCCACTGGTGTAGTTGATCTCACCCATTCATCAACAATATCTTTCCATCTCCTGTAAAATTACTCACAAATGGTTCAATATTTCATTTCTATTAAATATATATATTACACATAGAACTAGCTAATTATATAAAAAGATGTCAATCCAGTGCACTAAAGTTTCGTGTATAAGCAAAATACAAAAAAAAATCGAATCACAAGAATCTATTGAACGCAGCCTTACCAGCTACTAACTAATTATACAGAATTAAAAAAAAGTGTTAAGAAGAAGGAAGGAAACCTTATGAGCAGTTTAACAAGTCTTCTTACTTCATTTGATGAATGCTTTCTCAGTCTATTTACATGCCTTCCAATATCTGTTTTCTTCAAAAAAATAAAAAAAAATCATAGTAAATTCTTAGATAATTCTAAAGGAAAAAAATAGACTTATTAATTATATTAGCATTCTTGAATACCTCAAGAACCTTGAAACTAATGTCCATTTCAGCAAGACATTGAAGTAGATCAACCAAGCAATTTTCAGACTGAAATTCCAAAAGGACTTCAATTTTAGCCAAAAGTAAATGAAATCCAAAAACAAAAATGAACAACTTTCCCTGAAAAAAAGTTAACCTAAATACTGTTCACCCCACTGCTTAAACTAAAAATAACCGACAAATATATAATCTATAATAATCCATGTACAAATATGCATATAACTCTGTATAATCAGTGTATAATTTATATAGACTGTTAGAAAAAGTAAACAGTGAATCCGATCGACAAAAAATCAGACAAAAGAAAACCTGATTTGGGATTTCAAAATGATTCTTGATTCTGAGGATTTTGCTCTCTAAATCTTCTTCTTCTTCTTCTTCATAGTCTACACTTTTTTCCTCTTCTTTGAACTTATGATCATCATCAATATTGCTTTCAATGCTTCTGTTACACATCAAGCTTTTTGTGATTTCATAATTTCCATCAGAATTACAATTGTTACATAACAAGGGAGTGTAGAGTTTCTCAACAATGGCGTCTCTTCGGCTACGAAGCTCATTTCCATGATCAATAATGGCTACAGAAATGGCTGTGTCTATTAAACTCCACAAATCCACACTTGAATTCTTCAACATTGAACGTAATTCATCCAATTCCATGTTTTAAATTATGTGGATTTTTGGGATTTTAAATTATAAGAAAGAAGATATGTTACAGGACAGAAGGAAAGAGAGAAGGCAGAGTTTGAGACAAAGTGAAATGGGGACATATTAATGTCATAGTGTGGACAAGTTTAAAAGGGTTTTTGTAGCTTTGGAACACATTGTATGTTTTTGTTTTGTCATTAATCATTACTCCCTCTCTCTCCTGTAATACTTATTTACTATACTAAAAAAAAAAAAATATTCAACAATACTTATTCAGTTTAAAAAATCAATAGATAATTTAATTTTTTCTACCCATTTTACTTCTATTATTAAATACTATTCATCACTCAATGCACTTTTCAAGACATCAAATTTATTATATTCAAAAAGTGATATAGTAAAATTACTCCTATTATTTATTATTTCTTAACATGTGTTCTTTTCTACGTTGGAAAATGACGTTGTTAAACGCCACTTATATAGTTTGAGGTTTTCTTTGCTTAGGGCCCGTTTGACTATGTGAGATCAAATCATGATATACAATCATAATTTGAAATCATGAGATGAATTTAAAGTTTTATTTGGACATGCAGTTTGGACTTTTTATGTTGTATGTTTTTTCATAAACATAAAAATCTCATAAGTTGTGAAAACTAATAAAATTGCCTCAATTCTTTATACAATCTTACCAAATAAGCAAAAGTTTATAACAAAAGTATAATACACTATCACAAAACTATTTAAAAAAATATGACATTTATTGATCAAACTTTAGTTCAGTAAAAAAGTAATTGAACATGTGTTGTAGTGTACTACTCTTTAATATAATCCTCCTACATAATACAGACAATCTCCTCATGTTGAGCTTGCATTTCTCAATCAAATGACCGACAATACGAACCAACATTGTTACTTGAATTGGGTCAAAAATAATGAATTTAGTGAATAATAAATGGTAAAGTAGGAGTTGGTTTGAACTAATAATAAATTTTATGTTGGTGAGAGTAATGGTTATATGAGATATAAATGGTTTAAAGAGTAATAATATAAACTATAAATTTTATTTACATATGAGATAAATGATTGGTAGATATAAATAGTGGGATCTTTTTTTTACAAAATATAAACTTGTGAGTCAATTTTTGTATTTGAAAATCCCAAATCATGATATGAAATATCAAATCAAGCTTTTTGAAGAATTTGAGATTTCGTCTCATGAATTGAAATTGGCTTTAAATCGCATAACGCTGATTTCATCTCATAATTTCAAATCATGAGATGAAATCGCATGTCGAAACGCCTACTTAGTTTCTACATTAATAGGTTACTTCCTCCATCTCAAAACAAGTGTTATTTTAATGGTCTATTAAGAAATTAATAAATATAATGAGTACCTTACTACTTCCGCTGTTCATTTTTACTTGTTACTTATTTCTAAAATGTATTTTCATTTTACTTGTCACTTTTGACATATCAAGAAAAAATAATTATTTTTTTCATGTTTTATCCTTAACATTAATTACTTATTCTCCAAATCATTTTTTCAATAATTGATATAAGATAGTGTGGTAAAATAATCATGTCAATTATTGCTTTCTAAATGAGCATGTCAAGTCAAAATGTAACAAGTAAAAATGAACGAAGAGAGTAATAATTTAAGGGCAAAATTAAATCTCAAAAGAAAAAGATAAAAGCAAAGAAGCTAGGCCTTACCTTATTATTTCTAATGAGGTTAACTTATATGTGTTATAAGTCGCCCGTGTAAAAGAATTTATTTTATAAATAATTAAAATTTATCCACATCTATGTTTACATCAAGTTAATATAGTGCACGACATGTGTTCTCACATATGTAATTTTTTAAAACATAATGTTAGTTAAATAACGTGCATTTTCACCATATTAAATTATTTAATTATGATTAATTTAACATGATTTGATGTAAGTTTCCTGGAAATGTTACGACATGAGAGCAGGGTGGGATATCACAACTACACTAAGGTGGTGTTGAGATTTACCTTCCTTCTATTTTATGATCTTTATTAATGGTAGAATAATTTTATTTTCTTCTTTTTTAGTCTAAGAATATTTTATATTATTTACTTCCTTTCAAGTTTAGGGTTTATTAATTGCAGAATATTTAGTCTAGTAATTATAAGGAAAATATCATATTCTCCTTATTTATTCTATTTAGTTGCTTATAAATAAAAATGTACTCTTCTATTTGAATCAATGAAAGAATCAATACCAAGAGTTATCATTTAGTCTCTCTTTAATTTTCCTTCTTGTCTCTTCCATTCCATAACAGTGGTATCAAGAGCCTTCAGCGATCCTCATGGATCTGTGAATTTATTGAAGAAAAACTTTCAACCAACTTTTTAATCAATACCTATTTTCAACCTACTTTTAATCCTTACTTTTATTTTTAACGTAGGACTATTTTTAACCCTTACTTTTATTTTTAACGTAGGGCTATTTTTAACCGATTTTTAACCCATACTATTTTAAGTCTTGTTTTTCAAACCATGACAAGCAATACTCTCTCTTTCAATGCCCCACAAACCTTCACTGGTGAAAACTATCAAATTTGGTCAGTTAAGATGAAATCTTATCTTGAAGCTTATGATTTGTGGGAAGTTGTACAGGAAGATAAACCTATACAACCACTCCCTGCAAATCCTTCTGCTGCCGAAATCAAACTTCACTCAGAAGAAAAATCCAAAAAAATATAAAGCAAAAATTGTAATTCAAAATTCAGTTGCTGATTCAATCTTCTCTAAAATCATTGCATGCGAAACAGCAAAAGAAGCTTGGGAAAAGCTTGAAAAGGAGTACCAAGGAAGTGAACGAGGCAGACAAAATCAAATTCTGAATTTGAAAAGAGATTTTGAATCTCTTAGGATGCAAGAAGGTGAGACAATCACTAAGTATTCTGACAGAATTTCTTTGAATGTCAATAGAATCAGGTTGCTTGGCGAAGATTTTAAAGACAATAGAATAGTTGAAAAAATTCTGGTGACTATTTCTGAGAGATTTGAGTCCAAAATCTCCGCTTTGGAAGAGTCTAAAGATCTCTCTGCCATCTCTCTTGCAGAATTGATAAGTGCTCTTCAAGCACAAGAACAAAGAAGAGCTTACAGGAAAGAAAAAGTTGTCGAAGATATTTTTTATGTTAACCACCAAAAAGGAAAAATTGATTATCCTCCTTGCAAATATTGCAAAAAGAAAACTCATTTAGAAAAATTTTGTTGGTGGAGATCTGATGCAATATGTGGAAGTTGCAAACAAAAGGGTCATGTTAAAAAAGTGTGCAAGTTCAAAGACACTCAAGATAATTCAAAAGCACTACTTGTGGAGGAAGATTATGAAGAAGATCAACTTTTTTAGATTGCTGCAACAAAATCAAGGAAAAGTGTGTTTTTCAAGAATAATTAAGTGTTCAAACTCAATTTGGATGCACCAACTTGAGTTTGAGGGGGAATGTTGAGATTTACCTTCCTTCTATTTTATGATCTTTATTAATGGTAGAATAATTTTATTTTCTTCTTTTTTAGTCTAAGACTATTTTATATTATTTACTTCCTTTCAAGTTTAGGGTTTATTAATTGCAGAATATTTAGTCTAGTAACTATAAGAAAAATATCATATTCTCCTTATTTATTCTATTTAGTTGCTTATAAATAAAGATGTACTCTTCTATTTGAATCAATGAAAGAATCAATACCAAGAGTTATCATTTAGTCTCTCTTTAATTTTCCTTCTTGTCTCTTCCATTCGATAACAGGTGGTTGCTGGATCCTGCTACCTCCATTCAATTTGATCGCTCTGGATACTGGGTCAGTACTCAGGTACCAACTTCATAGTGGCACCAGTTGATTTATCACCACTGGTGAAAGGACATAGTTACATAGAGTTTAGGTGTATCTGAGCACATAGTACCTTATGGTAAAATCTCTAAAAGGGGAGAATGGCCATAAGGGTAGCATAAGGATAAACCTCAATTTTTCTTAAGAGTTACCTATAGATATCTTTAAATGACCTGCTAATATAAAATGCATGTATATTGGTATACATTATTTTAAAAAACTAAATTTAGCCACAGACAAATTCTATAGCTAAATAGAAAATTCATCGCTAGTCCAAAAATTGTGTTAGCTACGAGTAGTTTAGTGACAAATTAGGGACAAAATTCGTAGCTAATTTCAAATTTTTTTTGTAGTGTGTCAATAGTTTTCTTCAGAATTATTTGAATGGGTTAACCCTCCCTTCCCATTTGTTTTAGCAATATTTCCTAAGGTCTCCTCGCCAAGAGCTCTTCGGTGACGACAAAGAAGAAACTCATCTGTTGTGATAGGATAACTTTTTCTTTCATAATAAGATCATGTAGATAATTATTCTCACCTTTGATAACTTATGAGTTTACGTCAATCCCTGATCAGATTCAGTTTCCTACAGATTTCTCCTTGTAGCCATTACTCTACGAGTTAATTTGTTGAGGTGGGTAAAGGATTGTTTTTGAACTTAAATTTGCAACACAACATACATAAGATTCATACATTGAGTCATCAAATGAGCCACGTTAAGAAAAATCATGATCAATTATATGTATGTATTGGATCATAGAGTGCCCCAATACGGTCCAAAATCATCTGAGAAGCAAAAGATTCATTAGTTTAAGCTGAAAATACATGAATAGATAGTGATGTAATGCCAAAATCGATGACAGACGTTTAGGACAGAGTCATATGCGGCAGAAATATCACGTAAAGTTCTCTGAGAGCTACCTAGTAGAGCTTCGACCAAGCACCACTAGTTAATTACACTTTAAGGACTCCCCTAGCCAATGACGGAGCCAAATATATTCAAGGGGTGTCAATTAACACCACTTTGTTGAAAATTTACATGGTATAACAAGGTAAAAATTCTTTTTTTATATATATACTATATATTGATTCCCTTTGAATTCTTCGTAAGTTTACTACTTATATATATTTGACACCTTTTATTGAAAATATTCGCTCTATCACGTCTCTAACTCCACTATTATTAGTATGATGTTTGAGAAAAAAAATCAAGACATATATTAGTTGCCTATCACCTTCCTCTATGGGTTCAGTCTAGCATTTGCATCAAATGAAGCAGTATAAAACAATTATATCCTTGAAAATCTTTACACAAACAGGTGGGACAAATATATTCAACAAGCTAACATTGGGTCAAATTGGAGAATAAGTTTAGAGCAAAGAAAGAAGAATTAGCTCAATGTACTAAGAAATGGTGGGGATACTTGATAAACTAAGGTTTGCTTGATTAAGGAACTTATAAAATTAGGTCTTGGGCCTAACTCACACCCCAAAAGCTAGCTCAAAGGTAAGAGGATTGTCCAAGCCTTATAAAGAGATTACCAATCTCATTAACCACAATGTGGGACTTTTTCTCATTTTTTAACACCCCACCTCACGCCAGGACTGGACATCTGGTGCGTGGGCCATTTTTATTTTTGGGGTCCAACATTGGGTGAGATGGATCCTGCTCTGATACCACACAAAATTAGATCTTGGGCCTAACTCACACCCCAAAAGCTAGCTCAAAGGGAGAAGGTTTGGTCAAACCTTATAAAGAGACCACCCATCTCATTAAATACCAATGTGAGACTTTTTCTCATTCTTTAACATAGTTACACAAGAATTGTAATTTATCGATTGTTACGTATGAGTTATATAGTATTTTCTTATACGTAGATGAAAAACGCATTACCAAATATTGTGTTAATAATCTAGAATTTTTTCATGTCAAAAATCAAATAGTAAATTAGTTTTTTTTTTCTCATTCGACGAGAGAAAATGAATTGATTTGTCAGATGATTACTCAATTAATAGTTATTATCTCATAAAATCTCATTATTTTATAGTAGTATAAATAAAGTTAAGCTAAGACAAAAATGATTTAAATCACACGAGCGGAAAGAACTAAATCAAGATAGGACTCAAGAATTGAGTCAACTAAAACTAAGACCTCATTTATTTGCACTTAATGGAGGTCAAGCCATTAAGTGTATTTCTTTATATTAAAATTTAAGCATTTATTTAGTCTAAATAGATCTTAATCATTTAGATTTTGAATGAAATCTTAATATCATTAAAAAATAATTATGTATGGATAATTTTCATCACCACCACCACCAAAATGTTGTCATCGCAACCTCCACAATCATTGTCAATGACTATTACCATCACTAGCCACCACCACCACCACCACCAACCACCCTACCATCACCACCACTATTGCCATCAACCATTAATAGCAATTGCTACCACATTTACCATCTTGATTCCATTCTTCAAAATAAAAAATTGACCTTTGGAGATAATAACTATTAGTTAAGTGATTACATCAGAAATCAACTCTAAATGATATTATGTGGTAGGTTTATGTTTGAAATGAATTTAGGGTTTGTCTATGATATAAGGTGTTTATATGCGAAGAGAATAATTGGGTTGAGTATCGAAATGGGTCAGCTGGTGAGTGTGTGGGCTCGGCCAAAATTGGGTTCAATCTTGGCTGAAAATGGCCTTAAGTTTGGAGTGTCTTTATAGGGAAAATTAGAAAACTTACATAAATCTCAACCCTTTAGTAGCTAATTACCCCTTATGCCCACTCTTTTCTAAATTACATAAAATTCTTGATTTTGAAGCAGCCAGATACATCTCGAATACATCACTTTTCGATACATAACTAATCAATCAGTTACCAGGAGTGATAGAGTTAGAAATGAGATTATTCAAGAGAAGCTGGGAGTGGCTTCGGTGGAAGATAAGATGCGGGAAGTGAGGTTGCGATGGTTCGGACATGTGATGAGGAGGTGCACGGATGCCCCGGTACGGAGGTACGAGAGACTGACAGGGGATGGTTTTAGGCTGGGTAAAGGTAGGCCGAAGAAATATTGGAGGGAGGTGATTAGGCATGACATGGAGCATTTACAACTTACAGAGGACATGACCCTTGATAGGAAGATGTGGAGGACGCGGATTAGGGTAGAAGGGTAGTGGGTAGGAAGGTGTCCGTATTAGCAGGGAAGAGTGTTTGCTTGTATCTGTGCCTGTTGTTTCTTAGGCAGATTTCTTGTTCGCATTGTTTTGGTGATATTTGTGATTTTGAATAACTAGTTTATAGTGTTAATCTGTGAGTCTCTTGCTTCTTCGATTATCTAGCAATGTGTTATCTCTTTTTTCTGTTGGTTTTTATGATTTTTGTTTGTTATGGTTATCTGTTCTGAGCCGGGGGTCTATCGGAAACAGCCTCTCTACTTCATCTGAGGTAGTGGTATGGACTGCGTACACTTTATCCCCCCACCCCTCCAGACCCCACCTGGTGGGAATACACTGGGTATGATGATGAACTAATCAATCAGTTGAATTTAAAAAGGAAAATAACGGAAATCTAATCAATTGTCGCACAATTCACGCGATCACGTTTTTATGATGGCTGTTGTATCAACGCGTAACAAATTTAAAAATTCAAATTTCAATCACCAGATCAAGCTAGTTCAAGCAGATTCTTCCCAATTCTTTCATCTCTATTTGTCAATTTCGAAATTGAAATTCGATACATGTAGAAGGTAATTCATCACCAATGGTGATTCATAAGATACATCACTTCACGCGTAATGTATCAAAAAATGTAATTTTTGTGTGTATTAGTAACACAGAACTCATACCGATATATAATTCTTATATATCACTCACCATTTACAATCATCATCACTAACCATCATTACCACAACAATCGCAAATCAGGGCCGGCTCTACCCTTATAAAAAATAGGTGACCGTAGGGGCCTCATTTTTTTAGCAATAATAGATTATAGATTTTTATTTTTTTTAAAAAAATTAAGTATTATTTGTAGAAAAAATAAATTTTTTATATAAAAGAAAAGAATTACTAGAAGAAGTTTGATATATCTAGAGTAGTCTCAAGAAAGATTAAATTATTTGATTATATTCTTAATTAAGAATGAATTATAAGAAAAAAAATCAATTTTATAATATTAAAAATAGACTTTATTAAAAAAAATGTTATTTTTTTCTTAGAAACTTAAGGCCTCCGTTTGATTTTGGCCTTAGGCTACTAATGTGCTTGAGCCGCCCTGTCACAAATCACCACCTTCAGTTACCACTTTATATATCAACAACCATCATTATTCACCACAACCATAAGCTATCACCCTCTGTCACAACTATCAACTACTATTACCATCAACCTCTACTTTAAATCACCATCACCACTAGCTACTACACATACCCCACCATTAGCCAACATTATCCCCAATCGACATCCACAATCACCACGACTAGCCATCATCACCATCATAGAATTTTTAAAAAATATTTTATTAATATATAATATTAGATTAATTTAGTACTTTATATTGAATTTCATATTTATCAATTTAAAACGAAAGATAAATTTTACACCTCAAATATGTTAGAGAAACAGGTTTTAAATATTTAATAAATTCAGATTTTAATACAACATCTTAACAATTTTGATGCTTATTCATATTTAAATATCTAAATCTTACTTTTCACATCTTAATATTTAGATGTATATTCAAATTTAGACGTCTTAATCTTAATAAAAACACATGAGGCCTAAATCTTCAAAAGGAAATTGAAAATTTGTTTCACTAAACATGATATTAATTTAGTAGTATGTCATTTTCCATCCTGGCGTTACAGATTATTGAAATTGCTTTTGGTTTCTTTTTAGGAATTCATCTAATGGATCAATCAACAAATGTATGTACAAGAAAATCCCCATCTAGGTGGGGTAGGATGCTGACATGGATGCCATGTAGGCGAAAAGAGGAATATCTAAGCAGAAATCCGAATAAAAGAAATATGACGTGTGAAAAAAGGCTGAAAAAATATGCATTCAGATAAACACTAACAACCACATCAGCATTCAGCAGTGATCATCAAATTGAACCCTCCACACAACTCCCACAAGTAATTACTAGTTTTTTTTTTAATTTGAAAAAACATGTAGAATTATTGTCTTGTCTTTATATGAGCAAGCCACGTTTATTATATATTTTTAGCGTAGATGAAGAGACATATATACTGCTCTCTTCGATTTAATTTGTTTGATATACTTTTCTTTTTAGTTTGCTTCAAATAACCGTCCCTAATCTTTTTTGGCAACTCTTAGATTTCAACTTTCCACATGACATGCTTAAGATCACAAGATTAAAAGACATTTTGGTAGATTTTACATATCTTTAATTTAAAATCAAGAAATTCAAGAATCTTCTTTATTTTCTAAAATTTCGTATCAAGTCAAAACAGGACAATCAAATTGAAACGGAGGAAGTAGATAGATATGCATGGAATGTAAAGTAGCTAGTGGAGTTGCTTAACCAAAGTTACATTAGGGGAGTATCCTTGAAGCTACGAAACTGTTTTGCTAACCATAACAATATTTCCTAAAATTTCTCTAACCTAATGTCATATGTTTCATGGTTATGTTGGTTTGGTGCAACTTTCTTTATTTATACTTGCCTAGATGCATTTAATGTGTTATGTGTACACCTTTTTTAAAGAAAGAGTTTAAGTTATATGCATCGTTAATATATATATATATATATATATAAAAGAAATTGTATACTATTATATAAACTTTTATTTGTAGTAGCAGGTAATTTGTTACTTGTCTTACCTCCAAAATCACATAGACTTACCTATAGTTTGTAAATAGATATTCTTTCTATACTTGATAATATAAAAAACTATTTATACCGATTATGTATATGTAACTTATTTTTTTTCTTAAAAATCATATATTAGAATAATTAGCAAAAAGAGTAGGTCATAATACCATAGATGAACTACGAGCCAACAGTGACTAGTATTGAAGTGAAGTAAGAAATGTATTAATTTTTTTCGACATGAATTTTGAGATTAAGAGTCGAATAATAAATAATAAACATAAACATAAGTTGCTTAATAAACTCAATTTTGTAGATAATAACTAATAAACATAAACGTAGATAATAACTCCAAATAATAAATAATAAACATAAACGTAGATAATAACTCCAAATAATAAAAGAGTCGAATAAAAAATAATTACGCGGGGAGGGGAGGAGGGAATCGGCAGGAAATGCAACTTAAACATAAACATAGGACTTGTCATTATCACAATTTCATAATCTCCAATCCTCAAATACAAACAAAAATTCAACGGCAATTTGTTCCTGAAATTATATACAGTACTATATACAGTACTATATACACGACTGTGTGATTTTGTACAACCTAGGCACATGAAAAAGGTATCGACAAGACATAAATTAAGAAAAAAACAGACGATCGACACATAGGGGAGATAAGACATGAAGAATGTAGGGCACAATAAAAGAATATAAGTAGTCATTTCACTGACGATGGATATTAGTTAATCTCAAAGAACATATATGCACATGTATGTATGTAGTAGTGTAGGTAGGTGTATACATAATTAGAATTGTTCCAATACAAATCATAAGTTGCTTAATAAACTCAATTTTGTTATGCATGTATCAAATATACAGTTTTAAAGTTGTCCTATAGTTGTTTCTCACATGGATATTTCTTTTTATATGTAAAGAATAAAACATACTTTTAATTTGTTACATAAATCATGCCAATAAATTAAATTAGAAAAGGTCAAAAAGCCGTTGTTTATAACAACCACCATATGGATCTTATCATATCATCATCTAAGAAAATTAAAGGTGTTTCAAAGAAGTCATGTACGTCCATTATATAGTTAGCCTTAAAGCTAGTAAACATATTGCACAAGCTTCTTCTTTCATTCAGATGAACATTGCATGTCATAAAAGGGGATAACGTAAGATATATATCATCCTTAAAACTGTCTTAATTTATTGCAAGTGGCCTTTAAAAAGGGCAGTTACTGCTCCAGCAAGAATTAAGACAACCTCGGACTTGGCTTCTTTGCTTATATATAGGGTTTAATTAGTTCTCACAATTTCTTGATGTTTCATCATTTCCATGCATATATGGAAGCAACTTTCTAGAGTTGGTCTTTTTTGTTCATAGTCTGAAAGAATATTACATATCGAACTTCGATTCGGTTTATTCTCTAGCTTGAAGGATTATATTGAAGACGATGGTAGACGATACAAATTGTAAAACGATCAAAGGTTAGTTTGGTTTATGTTGCATGAATGATGTTTTAATTTCTTCGTGGAAATTGTTTTAGTACTAATTTTCTTAATTTAAAGTACTGATGAGTTTTTCGGATCGAAATTCTCCTTTGACAAATTATTGAGAATATGAGATATATGCTTTACAATTGTGACTAATTGAGATGAGCTTTTAAAATATTCATCTTTTATAATTGCCTTCAGGATTTTTAGAGCTTTTTAAATTTTTATATATACCTTCTCTTCTTTGTAATAGTGAATTTTTCGAATTTAATTTCATGAGTTTTATTTGCATAAAAGTCACGCAAGGCCCTAGCAAATTATGCTTACCTAGCATGTGTTTCTTCTTCATTAGCAATCAGGTCTAACTTCAATATTGATAGTATATTCGAATGATATAATATCCAATTATTTTAATGATAATATTGTGCACAATAAGAGAAACAAATTACATACAAAAATAAAGCAAACAGCCTTTTACAATACGTTAAATTATGTCAATCGAATATTGTTTACCAAACAATATATGCATCTATTTGAAAAATTACGAAGTGTTTTCTATTTACTTAAAATTTCTCTTGTTAAATCTTGATCTTCAATAAAATTGAGCTATTTTTTTGTTGCAGATAAGAAGAAAATGACGAAAGACACACAAAGAAGCCTAAATGTAAACGAAGAGTACCTTGGTGCATTAAGAACAAAATCTTATGGTGACTTCTTTACAAAAGCTCAATTACTTGTAAATGAACCATCATCTCCTAATTCTCATGAATTATGTCACAATACTTTCTCAGAAATCCTTCTTGATCCAGGCCAAGACAAAATTACATCAATTCTTGAATCAACTATTTTTCCAGCCAAAAAATATGATCTCAAATCCCTTCTTACAAATTACTTCAACATAAGTGCGGAAGCATCAAAATTCTGCAGCCACATCCTTAAAAGCATTAGCCAAGTCCAATCTCACTATGGTTTTGTCGAACAAGTCCTTGACTCGATCGATAATTGTTCCAATTTTGACCAATTTGGTTACCTAGTACTCGAGCTACGATCTTTTATTATACACAACAACCCCTTTTCCGACCTTAAAAAACAAGATTTCACGCGAATTAATGATGAGTATTCATTTGTGTTGCAAAGTTTGAAGTACAAGAAGAAAAGGGTTGCTAGGAAAATCAAATTGATCAAATGTGTCAATAAGACTTCTGGGGTATGTGTGACAGCGGCTTGTGGACTAGTTGCTGTGGCAGCATTGGTACTAGCAGCACATACATTTGCTGCAATTGTCATGGGACCGGCGATTTTAAGCCTACCCTTAAAGCCATTAAAGAAAAAATTTATGAGTTTTCGATTCTTGAAATGTGGATTTTTAAGGAAAGTTGGAGATCAACTTGACGTTGCAACAAAAGGTACTTATATTTTGAACAGGGATTTTGACACGATTTCTAGGCTTGTGGCTCGACTACATGATGAAATTGATCATAATAAGACAATGGTTCAATTGTGTTTGGATAAAAGGGAGGATAGGTTTTCATTGGAAGTGTTGAAGGAGTTGAAGAAGAGTAATATTGGGTTCAAGAAACAAGTGGAGGAGCTTGAAGAACATGTTTATTTATGTCTTTTAACAATTAATCGTGCTAGAACTTTGGTCATTAAGGAAATTGCAAAATCATGTGGGAATAAAAGTCAAGGTAGTACGTAGCTAAGAAAAAGGTTTTTAAAGGTTTGTGTATAAGATAGTTTAATTCTTTGATTTGATTTGTAAATATGAGTTATTCATGTAAATGCTTCTTGAATATTGAAAAATTGAGACCTTTCTAAATTCTTTCCTTTCCTTTTTTTTTTTCTTTATTTCTAATTTGTTTCTAGTTTAGGCTTTCAGCTATATTTTTTGTTGGGCTTACCGATTCTTAATAGGGAAAAGGACACCACGTGACCCATCAAAAAACAAATGGCTCATGTTTGGGCTATTGGACATGGAGAGGCCAGTCGGCCCAAACTAATTCCAAAAAATGGCCAGTCGGCCCAAACTAATTTCAAAAATGGTCAGTCGAAAACTGTATCAATATGGTATATAAGTTGTATCAATATGGTATATATGGTACAGAAACTGTATCAATAGGGTATCAAAATTGTATCAATATGGTATATGAACTATATATGCATATGTTTTTCTGTATAAACTATATGAATGTGGCATGAGGACCGTATCATTATGGTATATGAGCTGAAAAAAAAGAAAAAAAAAGAAGGCACTAGCAGAGACAAAAAGGACTAAAATGGCTACCTTTTGGAATTGCAAAATCAATGGCTATTTCATGGAAATAGTTTTGGACGAAGTGACATTTATGTCCTTTCTCCTTCTTAATCGTTGTATGGGCTTCCGGTCCACTAGAACCAGGGTCATTTACATAAGGGTATTTACATAAGGGTATTTACATAAATAGTATAAATATGTAGTCTTATTTATCAATTATAGTACATGAATTGAAAGCATAACTTTTTTTTACCAAAAATAGCAAAATACATATATAATACATTTTTAAACACAATTTTAAATAGTAACACATAAACTAACTTGAATAGCATTTAAATATTTCAAATTTAATTATAATACGTTTTAAACATCATTAATAAGAGAAAAAAGTAAACAACAAATTTAATACATTTTGAATTCAATATATTATACATATTAAAGACGTTTTCAATATGCGTGGTAAATATATATAACTAAAATATTTTTAATACAAATGTATTATAAGTATTATACGTGAATTTCAAACATTCAGAATTCATAAAATGTATAATATTGAATTCGAATTGTATTACAATGATCCTTTACGTTTAATACCATTTGAATTCAATATATTGTATGTATTAAAGACGTATTTCAATATGCGTGGTGAATATATATATAACTAAAACACTTTAAATACAGATGTATTCAAACATTCCGAATTCATAAAAATGTATAATATTGAATTCGAATTGTATTACAACGATCCTTTACGTTAATACATTTTGAATTCAATATATTATAAGTATTAAAGACGTATTTCAATAAACGAGGTGAATATATATAACTAAAATATTTTTAATACAAATATATTAAAGTATTATGTTCAAACATTCCGTTACAATTTAAATTAGTTTACGTTGTTAGAAATGTATTATATTTGTTATGAAATAACAATTATCAAAATTTATAATAAAACAAAGTAAAAAACATTACATGCAGATAGAGAAGAGAATGGAGAATGTACCTGAGGTTGAGAAGCAAAAGAGGAAAGTGAAGTGAAGAAGAAAGGAATAAACAAAGAAAATGTAATATTAAAGAGAAAGTCGTTATTAAAGTCAAAGTTAAACTAAAAGTCGTATTTAAAAGGCAAAGTTAAGCTAAGAGTCGTAATTAAGTAAAAGTTTTACTATTAATGGTAATATAAAGCCTTAAAAGTTATTAATTATGTAAAAAACGGTTTACGTAAATGGTACTACTCCCTCCGTTTAAAAAAGAATGACCTAGTTTGACTTGACACGAAGTTTAAGAAAATAAAAAAGACTTTTGAATCTTGTGGCCCTAAATTAAAGTTATGTGAAATGTACCAAAATGTCCTTTAATCTTGTGGTCTTAAACATGCTACGTGAAAAATTGAAATTAAAGTGTTGCCAAAAAAGGAAAGAGGTCATTCTTTTTTAAACAGATTAAAAAGGAAAGTAGGTCATTCTTTTTGAAACTGAGGGAGTAATATATAACCTTATTTATCAATTCTACTACATTTTTATTCTTACAGCTGATACCCTAACCTTTTTTTTTTACCAGAAATAATTAAATACATATATAATGCATTTTTAAACACAGTTTTAACATCATTAATAAGAGAAAAAATAAACAACAATTTTAATACATTTTGAATTCAATATATTATACGTATTATAGACGTATTTCACTATACGTAGTGAATATATATAACTAAAATATTTTTAATACAAATATAATATAAGTATTATATGTGAATTTCAAACATTTCATTATAATTTAAATTAGTTTACGTTGATAGAAGTTTCGAATTTTGAGTTTTACATTTGTTACTCATGGTTATAAAAAATTAAGAACTAAGAGATAATCCAAAATTGATTAGTAAGGCCGTTCAGGATATGAAAAATAGGCTCTTTAATCTCGTGGAGAATTCTTGTAAAGGAGATATATCTGATAAAACATTGCAACGTTTCATGGCTCTACGCAAAGGTTGCATCCTTGAGCAGGTATGTTTTCTGGTTCCCTCTCTTTGTGTTATAGTTAAATATTGAATATCTATGCCACGATCCCAAACGAAATAACATAGCAACATTAATTTTACCTGCATAGGAACCACAATAGCTCAATGATTTCTTTTCCATTTGAGTAAATTTTGCCAAGAAAAAGACCTTGGAAGTTTTTGTCAATATCTCACGGTATCACTTTGATAACCAAGGCAGAAGCTCCAGACAGGTCTGGTCATATTTCTAATTTCTTTAATTTGTACTCCATATACGGCTAAGAACTTCATTAGTTGTAGCTCTTGACGACTCCCTTTCTTTTGCTCGCAAAATTGATTGTCGTTATGATTTTTGAATTAACATATACAATCTACGTTGATTTGCTTGTAAAGTTAGCTACTGATAGTTTGTTATTTTGCTCTATTTTTACTCCTTTCTGATTGTAGCTTGTGTACGTTAGCTCTTTGTTCTTGTAGATGTATAATGCATATATTAAAAAAATTATTTAATATGTATAAATATTATTGAGAATCCAATAAGTAAAAACGTGTATTCATAACTCATAAACTAAAATTTTGGCCTGCTTTCTCTTTTATAGTTAATAATGGGCTTTATAATAACCACAAAATATGCATCTTTATAAAATGTCATATTATAAGCTGTTATTGTCCAAATCTCACTACATTTATTTGTCAAAGTTGCCTTAAAAGGCAAGGTAAAAATTGAAATAGAACTGAATTACTATTGTGAACTTTTACTAAAAAATGTATCATCTTCTTTGTAGAAGACGATGATATCTGTAAGTCTTGTCACCTTTCCTCAGTATATTCTAAAACATTTAGTGATTTTTGACGTAAATTGTATGTTGTTATTCTATATTGAGTTACACAAAATAGCGTACTGGTAATTTGTGTCCTCTTGCAATTCATATTCATACTCACAAATAACTATTACTGTTTTTTATAGCTTAATGTATCCTCTTCGGCCTTCGATTTTAATCTTACATTGTTTATTTTATGCAACAGATCTCACTCTTATGCTTACAGAATTCAACCTGAGGATGCATCAAATTTTGTTATCTATGTAAATAAAATGTACAGGGCCATCTAATAAAACTTGACTCCTTAAGTAATTAATATATTTTGTTATATATATGTATATATACTTATACCTTTATTTTAAAAAAAAAAAAAAAGTATATATACTTATATACTTACTCAACACATTCTTTCAGCTGGATCAGTGCTAACACGGCTCATACTCCTCTAGTGTTTCTTAGGCAGATTACATGTGGCTTTGGTGGCCGAAACAATTGTTGCTGGCACTATTTTTTCCAATGAAATTGACCACATGTAAGTTTACTATTAAAATATTAATTAAAGAATTTTTCTAAGATCTTACCCCTTTATAAATTGAAATCCAAAATAAAAAATTAGAGGTTGAAATTGTCCCACTTTTACCAAAAAAATCGAATCCAACGACGGCCTTGCTTTTGTCCTCTATATAATTGTCTTTCTCGTTTATAAACTATATGGTTGAGAAAGCTTTTGAATTATGGGATTGTATGTGTGTGTTGGGCTTCTGATAACTGCTGAATTTTTTTTTGCTATAAATGTGCAGCTCTATAAGCTGTCATGGATATGAGAAAGAAGGAAGAGGAATTTAAAAAAATTAAAAATAAAATAAAAAACAATTAAAATTGGTGTTACAACACTTGTATGGGGTAAAATGGTTTTAGATTGGACCAATTCAGGCTGGGTAGAATTGGAACCTGTCCACGATGGCGTTGTCTCAGGAGCAAAATCGAAATGGAAAAATGTCCTCTCGGTCAAGAAAGAAGTAGCACGAGACTAGTAGCGATGGTGACCGCGCACGAAAGGACAGACAGAAGGAAAGTGTGTCAGGACTCCCAGGTGCATTGGTGATCCTCGGTGGAACCTCAGGCACGCGATATTGCCCTGATATCCTCCAATGGGTCAACGGCAAGTGGCTCTTGGCCATTGGTTGTTGTACTAAAGGGTTCAAATGACACTCTCATATTGCTCTAAAACAGTCCTTGTACCCTATAAATAGACGTCCCCTCTCCATTGCAACATCATCTGATTTTACTTTTATTTCCTCAAGCATAAAAATCTTGGGCTTTGCTCTTAAGCTTTCTCTATGGTATTAGCTACCTTTGCTTGTCTTTGCTTATTACGCTTGCTATCTAAATAACTTAACAACTACGATTAAGATCGACTTGTGGCTAAAGAACTGTGGACTGCGTTGCCATTCCAGATTTATTTCTGATTTCTACTTTGTTTATAGATTATATTATTTACGTTGTTTGTTCCTTATCTTGCAAACTATCGTCACTAACAAAAAGCTAAGTCGTAACACGTGCTTTTAACCTACTTACAAATCTAACTATCCCAAATCAATGGTAAACAACACTGATATACATAAATATGAGATTGTGTTGGAAAGAGTGTATAGGGAGGTCAAGAACATTGTTATAGCGCAAAGTTATCAAGTTACACACATTTTGAGTATATACACTTTATGTAGTCATTTAATGACAGGGATAGAATGGGAAGAACATAATAAAATTCTCTTGATTTCATAAATGAGACAATTAAATTGTAATAAATATTTTTAGCAAAAAGATCAACTAAAATGAAATGGAGGGAATAGTACTTTTGTTATTAAAACAACTTATATATTTTCCATTTTTTCTTTGTCCTTTTTCTTTACTCTTCTTTTAGTTTATTTTTTCAACACCATTAATGCTAAAGGCTGAGTTCTTCTACGGCGATTATTTTTTCTTTACCGCTCTCTCTCACCACCATATGGATAGCATCACCATCATCTTACCAGACATTATATCGACACCCAAAAGATCTTATTCTACAATTTTTCACCTAAAATAGAAGTCATAATGTGACTTTTTCTGACGTACTTCTTCCATTTGGTTTTTACTAATCTTCTTCTTTTTTCTCTCACAAATAATACTCTTTAACAAAACCTTATCTCATATGTATATCACACACACAAATTTAATTTGACGTCACAAATAGAAAGTTTAAACTTTTCTGCCGCTCCAATAACAAGGAAAAATAAAAGAAGAAAAGTGAAAGCGGATAGAACGAAAAATGATATTTGTAAATCATAAATATTTCTTATGTGTAATTGATAATTTCACTATAGACTATCGTTCAAACATATTTTTATGTATTTTCCAAGTAAATACCACACCAAACCGAATTCCCTTGCGTACCTCATAATCACATGCACTTCATACTTAGCTCCACCAATCACGTTAAAGCAAAATGAAAAGACACCAAATATGCATTAAAGTCCACATTAACAGTCCATCCACAGCTCATAATGGCTAACGTTTGCTTCCCAAAAATTGCTCTCTACTTTGCACATTCTATTGTCCATTTGTCTCCTCCTTTTTAGCAAACACAACAAAAAAGTTTTAAAAAGTCTCTTCTTGGCATATTACTGGCTCACTAATCCACAGCAGAAAATGTATTAAGTACAAATATAAAATTCTTTTCCAAAATAAAAAGCAAACAAACTGAAAATCCAACAGAGCTAGAAACTTTGAATATTCTATTACCAGCTAATCATACTCCTTTTTATTGGATTTGGCTCCCATCCATTACTCCTTCCCTCCATTTCGTCAAGTACACGTCTAGATGATAGACATGTGTCCTATTTAATCTTTAAAGGTCAAGATTATATTACATTAACAAGTATCATAACCATAGTTAAGTCAATAAATTTGGTAAGAAAAAGATATTCCCCATAACTTTTGGTATTCATTAATATCATTAATTTCATCTTATATTTTTATATTCAAATATTCAAATTTTAGAACATAAATCTAACAACATTTTTATTTAGCCTGACATAGTCTTCAAAAATATTTTGGCTTTAGAACAATGTTTTCTTTTATTTCCCCCCCAAAAAAAAGGGATAAAATAATGTTTTTAATAAATATATTTTATTTTCCCCATTCAAAAACGTAGCTTCTTCTTAACTTTTGGAATTTGGATATTTAATATTTGTAATTATATATGATAACCTCTCTCTTTTTTTTGTATTTCCTGTTCTTTTATTTTTTGTTTTTTATCGACATTGATAATTCTTCACCTACTTTTTTTTTTCAACATAATATTTCAAGAATAAAGTTAATATCTATTTAAATATTAAAATACAAGATGAAGTTAATGATATTAATGAGAATCAGATTTGTGGGGAATATCTTTTTCTTACCAAATTTATTGACTTAACTATGGTTATGATACTTGTTAATGTAATATAATCTTGATCTTTAAAGATTAAATAAGACACATGTCTATCATCTAGACGTGTACTTGACGAAATGGAGGAAAGGAGTAATGGATGGGAGCCAAATCCCTTTTTATTATATTCCCATTTTCTCAATCCCTATGGCATTTCAAGATTCTGACAAGTGCCAGCTAGCTACCGATTGAACAAAATGTAAATGTGAATATAATTAATTAAATTCCCTTAAATCGCTGTCAAACATACGTGCTATAATTGGTTTACTACTACTGTAAAAACTACTATTTCTTTTCCCATTTTTTTTTTGGATAGGAAAGATAGATTCCTTTTCCCACTTTATTTCCCTGTTGACAGTACAATTCATTCTTTGATCAAATTCAAACAATATAAAAAATCAAAGAATTTTGTTTCACCAGCTAACAGTTTTTTCATTTTGTTAACCCTCTTCGTCCATTTTTACGCCTGCCCCATGCTAATAATGGATAAGTCCTCTTTCGCTTGTTCAATTTAAAAAATAAAGGAAAAATTTATTATTCGATCTTTAATTTATTACTAGTCTACTATTCATTTTTTAATATATTTATAAAATATTAAATTTATTAACTTTAAAAGTAGATATTATAATATATTTATTATTATATTAACTACACACGGACTCTTTAAAAATGTCAACATGCTCACATTGAATTCTTCAAAAATAATAGTCCCTCTGTCCCATTTTACATGACCTAATTTGACTGGGCATGAAGTTTAAGAAATAAAATTTGATTTGATAATATTTATCATATTATTCTTTATAATTAAAAATATACTTGTATTGATTTTATTTTAAAAATAAAAATAAAAGAATAATTATATTTTTAAAAAGTTATAAAATAAAAAAATGTGATATTTTTTTAGGATGGATTAAAAAAAAATAAAATTACATAAAATGAGATAAATATATTTTTGAGCATTTAATACTGACATTAAAAATGAAGAGTCCGCACCTTCGGGTGAAACACGAACAAGTAAAATTGAACGTAGTAATAAAAACATTTCCTTTTCCAACTTTATTTCCTTACAATGGAATTAACAAAGTCGTGGATTGGACAGAAAACAATACTATAGTAAAATTCAAGACTTTTTTCATGAGCATTCAAGAACCATGGCCAATTTCTTTGAAATTCTAACGTAGGATGATGATTGATGCTTAATCAATGAGTGTTCCTCCACAACCCAACAAAAAAGTGAAACTTCTTTTTTTCAACAGCCCATACGCCATGCTTTTAAGCTTCCCTCCAAAACGTTTTCAACAATAATTGCTGGTAATTTTTGAACCATAGTTGTTAATTTCCAACTTCTAATTAGTTTTTTCAATTATATTGAAGTTGAAACAAGTTCTTTTCTTGGTAATTTTTATATTTGACGCCTAGAAATTGAGTAGTATTTTTTTTAATAACGTGGTGTTCGGATCAGCTTTCGTGCCCGACTAAATTCATAGAAACCTGCCACCTTCCAGCAGCGACAGATATGGGTAGCTCTTGATTGCCAAAAGGATTAGCCAGATTCCATCTTTTTGGCAAAAAAGTATCTTTTGTTTTGTGGGGTTTTTCTTTTTTCACGTTTTAACTTATTTGTTGTTTGAACTTGTTCTTCTGTTGATAAACTAGGGCGTGTATTATGTGTGTTTCCTGTAGTTATTATTATTATCATAATTACTTATCTTTTTTGAATTTTGAACTGATTTTAAACTTTGTACAACAATTGTTCTAGTTGTACTGTTAACTGTTTGGTTGTGCTTTTTTTTTTTTTCTGATTGGTCTTTGCAGGGGAAAATTTCAGCCTTAGAACTTTGGAGAATTTTTCAGTTTCTAGCATCAAGATTTGGTTTTTCATTGTGAGGTTGCTGAATTTTGGCTGTATCTTGGCTGATTTTGGTGTATGAAAGTGTTCTGCATTTTGGGGTTGCTGGAATTTTACCATTTCTGAGCAGATTTTGGTGCACAAAATTGTTTATGAATTCTGGGGTTGCTGAGTTTTGCCATTTCTGAGCAGATTTTAATGCACAGAATTGTTTATGAAGTCTGGGGTTACTGAATTTTGCAAGTTGTCAGAAGATTTTTATGTTTGTTGCTGAATCTGAAGTTCAGTTGAATTTAGTTTCCTTGTTTTGGATTAAAATTGTTTGTAAAGCTTGAAACTTTGGAACCCTAGGTGAGTGAGTCTGGTGAATTTTCAGTGGTTCTGGAGTTCATCAGATGAAATGGATAGTAATGGGACTAATGGCACTACTAAAACTTGCAAAGTTTTAGAAGATGGTGTTGAAACTACTGGCCAGTTGGGGAAGAGTTTGGACTGGACAAGTGATGTTGGTTCATCAGTTCAGTCGGATAGAAAGTCTCTTGATAAACAGTTGACTGGGGCATTGAATCAGAGCACAAGTCCTTTAGAAGTACCTAATAATGCTGATGAACAGTTTGATGCTGCTTTTTCTGATGAATTAGAGGGCTGGAGGACAAGTTCTTCATCACTCGCGGACATTAGGTCTTCGGATGAGCATTCTGATGAGTGTTTGACTCCGGAAATGAAGTATCAGAAAACACATCCACTCCAGCCTTCTTTAGATTTGGAGAGTCCTGAGTCAAATGATCAGAGTTTTAGTGTTCCACCTCGAGCTCGGAGAGGTTAGTGCTTTCAGCTTCCTAAGATTTTTCTCTGTTGATAAATTAATGAGCTTGGAGAAACCTGCAATATATTCTTCCTTGTGCATTTAGTTTAGTCATCTTTTAGACTAATAAATTTAGAATAAGTTTGGTCCTTGGCAAATGTCATTGACAAGTATGTAAATGAAAGTTAGAGAGGAAAAGTATGAGCAATGCCAAGTGACTGGGATATTAGGACTTCAGAATGATCCGGTGGACTTTTTTCTTTACTTTTTTGCCTTTTTGTTTCATAATGCTGTTTGTTAAGGGTGTAATTTGGTTTCCTTTATGTCCCTCAAGTAGTTTCTGTTTTCTGGAGGACTACAACAACATAACTAGCACTCCCACAAGTGGGGTTTGACTGTTTCCTATAGACCGTTGGCTCAAGAAATCATTTTTCAGGAAAAACTGTTTGAAAGAAATGCAATGGTAAACGCTATAATAAAATATTTGAAGAAAGAAAAGTACTCACAATACAAATGATTAAAGATAACCAAAGTAAAAGAAACAACAGTAGTAATAGAATCAAAGCATAAGATAAATTCTAGTATAAATAGTAGTAATACAGGTAGGAGAGTTTTCTTGAGGACTGTATTCTGTATTTGTAATAGTGACGACCTTTCCATAATTATCTTCATGAGTCATGACCATCAAGGAGCATTAGAATTGTGTTTGGTGCTCTAGCCCACTTTTATCAGATAGAGAAGGTTGCGATCTTCTTGAACATGTCTTTTGTTGCAAAAGAGTCTAGTGAATGAGAGAACTGTTTGTCTTTTTTGAGACCCTATACTGATTCTTACTCACGTTACTTTAGGGGATCCTTGATGTGGATGTGATGACAAGGGGCTCTATACTGATCCTTACTTTAGGAGCATTAGAATTGTGTTTGGTGCTCTAGCCCACTTTTATCGGATAGAGAAGGTTGCCATCTTCTTGAACACATCTTTAGTTGCAAAAGAGTCTAGTTAATGAGAGAACTGTTGTGTCTTTTTTTTTTTAGACCCAAGGTTAGGGGATCCTTGGATGTTGATGTGAGGACAAGGGGCTCTACAAGACATCCTTGCGACTTCTCATCATATGTTCTCCACCAGGCCAGATAACAATGATCGTTGTTGATCTCAAAATTTAATTTGCAATATCAAAGTAGATGGAATAATTGTCTCCATTCTTATCACTAACTAAAAAAGTTTCATTAGAGATGAAATTCTGAAAAAAAACCTCGATCTACAAAAGCGTTATCCTTCCCCGCACCTCCCTCACTTCGTTGAACCTTTCTTTAAAGGTTGGAAAGCATTCCCTTGTCTGAACTTGGTTGGCTTTCTTTCCGCTCTTAATAAAAAAGGGGGATGGTTGGTTTAAGCATAGGAGCGTTCCAAAAAAGGTAGTCTTTCGTGTCAGCACAACAATGAGTTGACACGTATATTCAAATTACCTATCTAAGATAAGATGGAATGCCGATAGAAGTTCTGCCTCATCTCTATATTAATATATGGGCAGATAAACCACCAACTTGGCTGGACTATGATTAAATATTGTACCATCTTAATCTTCCACTCTACAGAGTTAGTGCTTACTGCGAGTTGAGGTTCTCCAGAAATGGAATTTCCAGTCACATTTTTTTTTTTTTTTTTTTTTTGTGATAAAGGTAATAATGTTCATATAGAATTTCCAGTCACATTTTCTGCTAAAATGTGTCCTTGTTTCATCTTATCCTTATTTTTCATTCATTTTCATCCAATCTTTCAGAAGGTATTTAATAGAACTGTGCCTCATCTTGCCACACTCTTCTAAAAGGAGGGTTCATTGACCTTTTTCATCTCAAGGTCAAAATTTATGCCCTTTGTCATCTTTATCTGTCTCAGGAAATCCTGGAGCTATACATCTGTGTACAGCTGTCGAAAGTCTTGCTTCCTTATAATCTACCATCTGTGTGTTGATAGTAGTTCAAGTTACTTTAAGGGTCATATATTCTATGAAGAGGCTGAACTCCTTTTGCAGCTGCAGTATCGCTCGAGTTTCATGAGCTAAATTATATTCACCTGCTTCTTTGGTCCAAATGTCAAGAATTCTGCCCAGTGCTCTCTATTGGCAAGTTCCACCCCTGCCATAAAAAATTTAACTTCCAAAAATACAAAAATAGAACTTCCTATCAAATGGAAATGAGCAGTGGGACAAAGAAATAACAACGCGTTAATCGGTCAAGAAATTAATGACAAACAAAACAAACATCGTTTTTGGAGGACAGGTTTTGACAGACAAAGATGTCAAACCAAGCTACTAAAAGATGGAATCACGATTTAATACCAATTTTCAGAAAACAATTGTAAACATGAAAAATATAAAATATCCAGAAGTCTCCAGAGTACTAAATCTAACATTCTAACTTCTCCTTCTCCATGCAACAACAACAACAACATACCCAGTGTAATCCCACTGGTCTTCTGTGCTTCCCTCAAAGCCAAGGTACATTATAGACTTTCTAACATGTTGCTTCTCACATAATCTCCACTCCCCCCCCTCCAAACCAAAAGCTATATCCTGAATCATATTTAGGATATTCTGCCGGAATGCTCTAGCACCGACAATGATTTCATGTCTAGAATGGCAAAATACTCATGAATGAAACTTGAGAATCTCTGAGCATTGGTTTTTGAATATTTGGTAATAAGCAACTGTTGATTGGGTCTTCTATAAGCAACTGAAGCAAATCATTGAGCTAGTTGCAAATAATTCTGGTGTTTTTTATTTTCCATACTGGCTTCAGGAGGGCTTAGATATTTATATCTCATTATCCCTATTGATAGGGATAAAGCTGACCATGGTTTACTGATTTAGATGTTTTTCTTTCTCATACAAGACATTTGCATTTTTTTTTGTTCCACTTGTAGGTTTGGAGCACTGCATTACTGCACCTGTGACTACTCACAGAAGTCTTTTCCTTGAAGGCCAGGATATGGCATTTTCAAGATCTTTGACTGAGAGGAGGGATAGTCCAAGACATAATCTAATATTGGATAGACTTTCTGAACGTGAAAAGGTAAATGTTGGACAAGTTATCAATGTTTCCAGTTTTGAAGTGCCTATTATCTGATAACCAATTTTGTAGTGCTTCCTTGTGTTCTATAACAGTCACATGGCGTAAGAGTTGATAGAATTTCTATTCTTGATTATGATATGCATGTCAATTTGTTAGAAGTTGTTGCAACTTGTTATCAGAGTTTAAATCTTTTGTCCTTTACACTTTTTCTTTTTTAACTAAAATTGTCTTTTACACTTTTTTTAAACCAAAATTGTCCTTTACACTAGTGTTGGCTTGACTTCGTTTTAAATTTTTTTCATATTTCCTTCTGTTCATAATGTCACCAGCAAAAGCTCATTGTGGAGATGGTAAGGATTCAAAGGGATGGAACAGTGGAGGTTGACCTTACTAAGAGTACGCCTGTTGCTTCTGAATTGTTGGAGCTACGATCTGTTGAAGAACCCGTTTCTACGGTAGACAGGATTATCACGGATTTTAATAAGTCAGTTCCAAAGTTGAAAATTGCAGTGCTTGTTGTTGGAACTAGGGGAGATGTTCAACCATTTTTGGCTATGGCCAAGAGACTTCAGGCATGTTGAGAATTCTAAATCACCATGTTAATAACTGTACTGATCATATATATTCTATGTCTTTTGCTTCTTGACCATCTATACTTGCCTATATGATTATATCACTGCATTGTATGTTTTTCAGCATCCTTTCCAGAAAATAACCTAGGGATCCTGCAGTGCCTCAATTTTGGCTTTGAGTGACCCTTTGTTGGAGAGTCTGTTACATGGACTTCTAAGTCATAGTTTACTAGACTCTAGTTTATCCACTTTTCCAGTCTTTTTAGTCACCTATTTTTAAGATTGATTAAGGTTGAGATGCTGTTATGTAAAAGGATTAAGATTGGCTTGCCTTGGACCTGGGCAAACCAATTGAGATTTCATTTGATTATATGTTGATGGAATAGTTTATAGAGTTGAACTTGGACCTACATGGTTGAAGCAAGTATTAAAAACAAAGGTCACTTTGGCCTTGTAATTAATATGCATAAGGAAAATTTTGTCTTCTTGAGAGTTGACAACTTTTGCCGTTTGATTCTAAATATGCTCTTTCCAGTGTTGTTGATACCATCAGATTCAATTTCTTTTCCTGTGTAAGGTTGGATTAGCTTTATTTCTTGGTGTTGGCCTCGTCTGGTGCACAATGATTTATTTGTTTATTATTTAATATTCTTGTCATTTTTGTGGTTTATATTGGACTTTCTTGCGAAATAATTGATTATATTCCAACTATGGATTTTGGGTTCCCATCTTTCTAGGAGTAGTTTATGTACGTTTGCTTTTTTTTTTTTTTTTTTTTTGGTTTCACTCACTGGCCGCAAAATTTTGTTGTTGTTTTCTCACCTTTATATCCTCGTATTTTGGTTGAGAAATTGATCATTGTTGTGTTAATAATTGTTCAGTTTCTAATCACTTTTATGCATTGACAGGCATTTGGTCATCGTGTCAGGCTGGCAACTCATTCTAACTTCCACGATTTTGTCAAATCAGCTGGCATAGACTTCTACCCATTGGGTGGTGATCCTCGCATATTGGCAGGATGTAAGAGGTCTTTGGCATGCTTCTTTATTTTTCACTTTTTTGTTTTTGCCTATGTTATGTGTACTCTGCTGTGTGTATGTATTAGGCCTGGTGGGTAAGTGTCCGGTATGGGTAAACATAGTTTTCTGCAATTTTTTGGTGTGTTTCTAAGAATCTGCATAAAGTTCCCACACTTGTTTCACACACGTCTTGACGCAAGTACGTACGTTAAGGTAAATGAAGGATTCACGTAGCATAGATTTGGCTACCTATGCCTGTGGTAATAATATTTCTGTGAAGAATGGATCTTGGGCCCAACTCAACCCCAAAAACTAGCTCATGAGGGGAGGATTGCCCAAGTCCATATAAGGAGACCAATTACTCATCCCTTTTCCGATGTGGGACACTTAACACTCCCCCGCACGCCCAGACCTTGTTAACTGGAGCGTGGACAATATAATATGGGGGCCCAACATCGGTGAACAAAGTTGGGATGGGCCTGGCTCTGGTACCACTTGTTGAGTTCGAAATAGGTTGTGACGTCATGCGAAAGCTAATAGTTGCAAACCATCGAGACGATAAATAAGATGACAAATAAAACTATACTAAAACATAATATTATTGATATGGTTTTGGTCAACTGACCTACATATTGAAAACTAATATTGGAAAAGCATTAAACTTATTGGGAAAATAATTTTCCCCTAAACAAAACTCTTTAAATGACTACATTGTGAATGCTACTTTCTCATCTTTGATTTGCGTAGCATCATGCACTCTCCGGACTACTACTCATATTTAATTTGCGTAGTACCGTGCATCTTTTCTAACTACTTTCTCATTTCTGAGTTGCATAGCACCGTGCGTCTTTCCGGTGACTCCTTGATTTGGGTAGTTCCGTGCGTCTTTTCGGTGACTCCTCAGATCTGATTTGCGTAAGGTCGTTCCATCATTCGGATCCTACCCATATAATTTCTCTTTTTCAGTAGGGTCGTGCCTTCATTCCGACCCTACCCATATAATTTTTCTTTTTCAGTAGGCTCGTGCCATCATTCCAACCCTACCCATGTAATTTCTCTTTTTCAGTAGGGTTGCGCCATCATTCCGACCCTACCCATATAATTTTCTCAGCTTTTGACAACTTTTCAGCAGTCAAATCTAATAATTCGGCGGTTTCAGTACTGTTCTGACTATTCCAGGCTTGATCCAACCAGTTTTTCGAGCAATTCTTTTTTTGTAGGTTCGCCCAGTCCTTGCAAGCCTTTTCATTAGCTTTGTTTTGGATTTAGAACACCGGAACCCTAATTCGACGACCTTTGTCAGTTTTCGGCAAGATCTTTCAGACCCCTTTTGATTTTTCCGGCGGTTCAGTGCAATTTCTGCAAACATGCATCACTGATTTCGGTGAAGTCCTATGATTAGGTCTAAACCCTTAATGAGATCAGAAAATCAAACATCATTGTGTCATGAGATGGGCAAAGAGTCCAAATCACTGATTGCCCAAGTTCATCATGAGAGGACTAAGCACATTGAAATTGATTATCACATTGTTAGAGAAAAGATACTCTCAGGAGATATTGTTACACAATTTGTGAAGTCGAGTGATCAACTTGCAAATATCTTTATCAAGTCCCTCATCGGTCCTCGTATTAATTATATATGTAACAAGCTTAGTACAAATGACTTGTATGCACCCGCATGAGGGGGAGTGTTAAAATATGAGTAGGAGAAGGAATAATATATAGAATCCTACTTGAAAAAGGATTGGAACGTAGTGTCTATAAATAGGGGCTCAGTGTAATAATGTTGCTACAACAATTCAATAATATTTTTCTCTTATATTTCTCACAAGTTCGATGTGCTTGGCCTAGAGAAGAAAAATATCTCGTAAAGAAAATAATCTCCGCATGTGAGGGTGAGGATTATAGGCCTAAACTTGATAAATAAAGTGTCTCATCACTAACATGCGGTGGTCCTTATTATTTCATGACAACTAGGATGGTGGTAAATTGATTTTGTGAGCTTTCTCCTTAATAGGGATATTAAGCCTTAAGGGGTCGTTTGGCATGCGGACAACCATACATAGTCTTGGGATAAAAATTTGTACTGTCTTATCCCTTATTTGGTTACTAATTCTGGATAAGTTATACTAGGATTAGTAATTAGTACCATGATAAGGTATCGCTCCCAGAGGGTGGAATAATATTACCGGGATATCCAAAATGACAATGCCTTGCAGTCCCTCAAACCCTTTTTCTATTAAATAAGGTGGAGGGTATTTTATAAACAAACAACAACTTACAAATTATTCTTCATAAAAAAACTTTTTAGAAATTAGCAATGCATGTTATTTTTAAATACAACAAACCAAACATTCAATAAGAAGTAATACCAGGATAACTAATCCCAACATAACTTGTCTTCAAGCCAAACAACCCCTAAGAGTGCCCCTTATCCTTGCTATCCTGTTAAGAAGATGGAATTTGGGTGTAAATCAACCTCAAAAACTAGCTTATGACTTTAGAATTGCCCAAGATCATATTGGGAGAGCACATCCTATACTTCCAACCAGTGTAGGACACTCTAACCCCCCTCCTTCTCCCCTTCATTGAACGCCCAAGACTAAATGAAGCATGTATATCATAATGTAGGGCCCTACATTAGGTAACACAACAATGATGATGGGTCTGGCTCTAATACCAAGTTAAGAAAATGGACTCAGGCCTAACTCAAACTCAAAAGGTAGCTTGTGCGGTGAAGGGTTGCCCTAGTCATATGGAAATTATAGCCACACTCCCAAACAACGTTGAACACTAACATATCCTATGAGCAACGGTGGTTATATCAAGCTTCTCCTTTTCTTTTAGTTATTACTTAATGCACAGTTTGGAAATTTCTCCTAAATTTCGGTAACTTTTCAACATTTGTAAATACAAACTTGTATGAAATAAGTGGCTCATTCACATACTTGTACAAGTTGAAGAGAAGTTTGTGACATGGTAATATGGAATTCCTGTTTGCTGATAAAATCGATTAATATGGACTAAGTTTCTATGTTCTGTGGAATTGCAGATATGGCCAGGAACAAAGGTCTCATTCCTTCTGGGCCAGGAGAGATATCTGTACAACGAAAGCAGATAAAGGCTATAATTGAATCTCTTCTTCCAGCTTGCACTGAGCCAGATACTGAAACTAGCGAACCTTTCAGAGCACAAGCCATTATTGCAAATCCTCCTGCATATGGTGAGTTCTGAAAGGATCTGTGCACGCACCACTCATTTCACCCTTTGATATCTGGAGATATAATTCACGTCCGGTCCGTGATTTATATCACATGGAGTTGTAATATCATTGCATGTTCTTTGAAAGATTTCTGTCTTTTCTTGGGTGTGTGTGTGGGGTGGGGGGTGGGGGGGTGTTCATTTTTCATTCAGATCAAAATTTGCCATCATAGGCAACATATGTTTGACTAAATTAGAAAGATGTATTAACCAGTAACTACTTTTTTTTATCCCTCCCTAGGAGCTCCCACCCTTTTTTGCTCCCTTGGTGACTCGAACTCAAAACCGTAGGGTTGGAAGTGAGGAGTGCTTACCATCCAAGCAACTCTCTCTTGTCTATAAACCAGTAACTATGATACATTTCTCCCAGTAGAATAATCTAAGTGGGGGAGTGAATGCAATTTGACTGTAAGGAGAGGAGCTACTATATTGTGGGATGAAGTCTCTTAGTCGTTTGTGGAATTTATCTTAGAAGGGATTAACATGAAGTCAACAAATATGAAATTAAATAAACATATTAGTGTGTATAAAGAGAGGGATGGGTCACTGTAAGCTCCAGAAACGAAAGTCTCAAAGATAACTTTGACTCATACTCAGGATAGAATTGCTTGAAATGTCTTTGCCCAAATAACTCTGTTTACTTTCTACGAGTTTAATCTCATATGACACTTCTAATGCGGTAACTAGAAGCTATCTGTATTTGACTTTGAAGGAGCTGAAAAGCTACTCCACTGCCTTAGCTAGTCTGATTGTTCAGATGTCTCATATTTAATTGCACTGCCTTAACAGTGCTTTTCTGCTTTTTTCCAATCAGAGTAGTGCGTGCTCTTGTCTGTAGATTGACCTGTTGTCGTTTCTAGATATAGACCTACATCAAGGAGTTGGGTTATTGGCCTATAAAGAAATCCACCTGGTTATATTTTCTGTATCAAATTTACTAGCTGTGTTAAACTGCTTCTAACAAGTAAAAGTCCTTCCAAACTTGAAAAAACTTAATCGATCTCCTTTGAGTGATCCCAAAATGTTTTCATACCATGCATCTTTATTTTGGGTAAAGTCATTAGCTAAATCTCAGAGGTGTGTATTGTGCACAACTTTGGCAAGTTGCATTATTGCATATTGGTTTGGGGAGGCGTTTATTTGTTTCTTGTTATTATTATTATTATTATTTAGTAATTACAGCACAAGGAGTTTACAGTTCCCATTCTTTTGGAAATCATTGAAAACAAAGAGCTTTATATAGTTTTCCTCAATGGTCCACAAAACATTATTCATTTTTATGCTTTCCTGGACTGTATAGACTCCTTGTGTGGTAGATAGTCTTAGTCCATCATTGTACAGACTTCAGCAATCTCTTGTTGCTATTTTTGTTAATAACATTTACTTAACAAAATTAGTCAACAGGATGGTATTTAGTCCAAGTCAACTTATATTCATTGTTATTATTTTTCTGGAACACCCTTTGTGACAGGACATGCTCATGTTGCTGAAGCTCTTGGGGTACCCCTCCACATCTTCTTCACAATGCCCTGGACGTAAGCTCTGATTGACACTTTCTTTATTGTTTTGGAAATTTCATATTGACGATTAGACTAGTGGATGCACCTGCAATTGCCGTCTAGGTCAATTTATCAAGCTTGTAAAGTCCATTCCTCTTATAAATCATTGATGATACAAAATATCGCTATCTGATTTCTATTTTTTTAAGTTTCCTCTTTGAAAAAGGCCAATATGTAGCAGATAGATGTTCTGCACTATGTGATGTTTTTTAGATATGATGTTGAATAGACCATTCTAAGGTCGCATTTGATACCTTACTTGGCCTTTTGGCTAAGATCAAGTGTAGTACTTGTTCTTAGCATCTTAATATCTGATACATGGACCACTGGCCACATGACGTTTGGTTCAAAAAATTGGAAACAATTTTTGTGAAATTCTTCAAGTTACAAGAACTACACCAAAGAAAAGTATGAGTTTTGCCACTTTTAATTGGTGAAGTTTGTGTTGGAACGCAATTTTTTGGAAAGACTCAAATATTTCTTTGGTGGAGCTGTGTTGAACACATTTTTTGCTGAAACTTGAAAAAGTTTTTGCAAAAACTGCTTTTCAATATTTTGAACCAAACGCCTAAGTTGTGACATGCAAAGATAAGATGCAAGTGCCCAATTTCTGGAAGTAGTTGGTTCTTCGGAATTAGGAAATTTTATAGATCAGCTGGAAGAACTATTATGTACATAGAATACAATGTTAGTTAGTTGTTGAGTTCAATGTCATTCTTCATCAAATTCTCCCATTTAATATTTTCGACAAGATACGTTCTCACACACTTTGTTAATAGACAGGCCAACTTATGAATTTCCTCACCCGTTGGCCCGTGTACCTCAAGCTGCTGCATATTGGGTATGTTATCACTTTCTTCTTCTGAAAAATATTTTGCCATTAATGCTTCTGATTCTTGTTAAAACGCTATATGCTTTTCTGCACAATCCAGCTTTCCTACATAGTTGTGGATTTACTTATCTGGTGGGGCATAAGAAGTTACATCAACGAGTTTAGGAAAAAGAAGCTAAACCTTCCTCCTATCGCCTACTTCAGTAAGTACCACGGATCAATTTCTCACTTCCCAACTGGCTACATCTGGAGTCCACATGTTGTGCCAAAGCCTAAAGGTATATATCAGCTCTTCAATGGTATCTGGATGCTGGTTTTCGTCGTATTGGTCATTTCCACTTTTCTTGTTGAAGCAAAACTAATGACTTAAAAATGTCAGAATGAATGGTTTTCAATTTCTTGTGGAGTAGAGGTCCATTTTAAAATAAGAGTATGTCTATGCTAGTCTCTCTTCCTTCACTCCCATTAATCCCCTCCCCCTGTCCCTGAATTCATGAAAGCTCATTTCTGCCTTTTCTAGCTCTGCTTCACCCATTGGTTTAGCAATAATGTGTGCTCATACTATCAATCTACTTGATTTATGATAAAAAATATTTGATGAATTTTGTTAATTTGCAGATTGGGGCCCTTTGGTTGATGTTGTTGGCTATTGTTTCTTAAACGGAGGGAGTAACTACCAACCTCCTGAAGAATTTATCAAGTGGATCCAAAATGGGTCTAAACCTGTATATATTGGGTTTGGGAGCATGGTAAGGTTTTCTAGTATAAAGTTGCAGACGTCTTAGAAGTATCAGACAATCCTTTATCCCATCATCCATTCTTGCAACATATCTTGAGTCTGATTCCTTGTATAATTTGGAAGCAACTTATTTCTAGGCTTACTTACTACAATAGGTGGATTTCTTAGTTTCTACTGGCAGTCGACTGAAAATATCAGTTTCTGAATTATCCAATTCGTACTTGATAAACTTGCACCAATAGTGGATGTGGACCAGCTTCTATCAATCTAACTAATATTTTCTTTTCACCCAACCTTAATTGTTAAATCGGAAAAGGGCCAGAAATACCCTTCAAGTATTGAAATTGGTTCAAAAATACCCTCCATTTTACTTATTGGGCCAAAAATATCCCTCCATCCACCTTTATGGCTCAAATATACCCTTACAACTAATGGTCCATTTTTAAACGATAATTAAAATTTTTATTTATTACGTGTCAGCTTTCTATTGGTTGCAAATTAAATTAATTTAAATCTTATTATCTTATAACCAAACCTGCACCCAACTAAAATTACCCGACCCAATCTATTGCAAAAACATCCACACTTGCTGCAGACGAGAAGGTGTGCAATTCTTACATGCTTTTGTTTCCTCTTTTCGCTTTTTTTTTTTTGGTTACTTACTATAGACAGGAATTTTTTTATTAAGTCGTGGATAGATCTTGTATTTTCCGCGGTCCTTTCAAGATACCTACAGCTCCAAATATGCTATTGAATGAGTACAATGAATGCCATAGGTACACAAGCTTGTGGAAATGGGCTTTCCTGAAGCTCAGGTCAGGAGTACTTTGGATGCAACTGGTTGGGATGAAAACATGGCTCTTGAAAAGCTGTTGTCCAGCTAGAACCCTTTTACTGCAACTCATATTTTGATACATCAGATTATATCCCTCCATCAGAAGCTGATGACCAGAAAAAGTCGCTCTTCTGTTGCTTTAATAGATTGGATCGGGAAGTTTTAGTTGGGTCCGGATTTGGTTATAAGATAATAAGATGTAAATTAATTTAATGTGCAACCAATAGAAAGTTGACACGTAATAAATAAATTTTTTAATTATGGCTTAAAAATGGACCGTTAGTTGTAAGGTATATTTGAGCCATAAAGGTGGACAGAAGGGTATTTTTGGCCCAATAGGTAAACGGAGGGTATTTTTGAACCAATTTCAATACTTGAGGGGTATTTCTGGCCCTTTTCCGTTGTTAAATAGATCTGTAAGGTGGCTGTGCTTTTGTCAATTAAGATCTAAGCAATGTGATCTATTATTATCACTTTGGTCTCCTACTTCACTTTTGTTTTTTAAGACGTACAACTAGTTGATTCCTTTTGTCTGTTTGTAGCCTCTTGAAGATTCCAAGAAAACTACAGATATAATTTTGGAGGCATTGAAGAATACCGGACAGAGGGGAATTCTTAATCAAGGTTGGGGAGA
Organism: Capsicum rhomboideum; assembly: GCA_031232105.1. Classification (NCBI taxonomy): domain Eukaryota; kingdom Viridiplantae; phylum Streptophyta; class Magnoliopsida; order Solanales; family Solanaceae; genus Capsicum; species Capsicum rhomboideum. Next base: position 14,044,272 of record CP124715.1, on the reverse strand, counting down.
TCTTGGTACTTGTAAGTTCTCTCATCCTTTGCATTTTTTGTTACTCTTATTACATTCTACATGTTTCTGACTGACCATAAAATTCATCATATGTAGGTTGCAAATAAAGCTAAATGTTTTGAAGACTGAATAAGATATAGGCATCAACTCTCCTAATTTATCGCGTATGTCATTTTGAAGCTCCAGCGCTCTACTATGCGTTCACTGGAAGGGTTAAGACCTGGATGAACCTCAAAAATACCATTAGAATAACCTTGGAGGGGATGATCTATTTAATAAAATTCTCTATAAGTTATTTAGCTGGCTTAATAAGTCTCCCTTATTATAAGCTTCCCCATATCACCTAAAAACCAATTCCAAGGCCAATTACTTCCTCGAGAAGCAGAGAGAAATATGAGGGTCTAGGATGGTGGTATGGAGTTGGGGTTGGGGTCAAAACAACATAAACATTAAGTGGATAGATCAAGAGAACAGTTTATTTGTCATTATATTACTGTATGGACGCCACATACATAAGTGCACTTTTGTAGTATTTGTAAATAATGTTGATTATTCCATTCATTTGTAATTGGATTGCATGTGGGAATGTTCTAACACCAAGAAACATCTTCTCTTGTTTTTTTTCCTCCTCTTATTCTGTTCCAGTTCAAGAGATTCCTGAAAATGTTTTCCTTCTTGCGGAGTGCCCTCATGATTGGCTTTTTCCTCAATGCTCAGCTGTGGTGAGTACCATTGCTTTGCAATATACTCCTACCTACTCATGTTATATATCTTTTGAATGCTTTTCTGGATAGCAAACTGGGGAGATGGGATCAGCTATGATAAACTGCTGGATGGTCGATGCTTGGTTATTAGGGATTTTACACACACTAGTACAACTGACCTTCTAAGCTGCACTCATCTCGATGTCTGGATATTGAAAAATATTATCTTCTGATGTGCTCGTTGGAAATACCTGCTTGTAGGTTCATCACGGTGGTGCTGGAACCACAGCTGCAGGACTACGTGCTGGGGTAATGTTCCTTCTCGATCTCATATATGTGGTATTATTCTAAATGGCTAGGCATAGATGTCAATCAGATTTTGCTGGATCTTTTGCTCTTTGAGTTATATTGAAAGCTCAGATGGTCTTATGTAACGTCTGTAATCTTTTCAATTCAGTGTCCAACTACTATAGTACCATTCTTCGGTGATCAATTCTTTTGGGGCGATAGAATTCATCAAAAGGGACTAGGACCTGCTCCAATTCCTATTTCACAGCTTAGTGTGGAAGGACTCTCTGATGCTATAACATTTATGCTCCAGCCTGATGTAAGTGTCTATGCATCTCCCTACCTAATGACATACTCCAAATTACCAATCTCTGTCCCTGCAGAACACAAGCGTGTTTTTGGAAATGCTCGTTACAGCCTTTGCTGGCTATGGTTTTTTTTATTTTCTATGTGGAATCTGATGGAAAATTGCTTATACAGGTGAAATCCCGAGTAATGGAACTGGCTGTATTATTAGAACACGAAGACGGTGTTGCAGGTGCAGTTGATGCTTTCCATCGGCATTTGCCTTCAGAAATACCATTGCCCACCCCTCCTCCTGAGGAAAACGATGGTCCAAATCCGTTACAGTGGCTTTTTACAAGGATTGGAAGAATCTGTTGCCTGCCTTGTGGTTCTTAGTCCAGAGACTGATTTATAGAATAGTATAGTTTATGTTATTATTTCACATTTTATTTATTAATTGGTTGTATGGGTTCAGCATATCATTCATCTTTTTTTCAGGGGTCCTCCTTTCTTGGCTTGTAAAGAAATAAATCAAGTTACATGGTAGAGCTTTATACATAGTTATTAGCATTTTCACAGTGATACTTGTAATAACACCATGCACTTGATTTCAGGGGGAGATGTTCTCGTTTTCTTCTCCCCCTTCCCCCTCTTTTTTTCCTTTCCATCTATATTTTTGTATAGATATACAAGTATAGTTTTTTTTTCTTTTTCTTTTATTACATGTGTCATTTGCTAATTTGGTCACGAGTGTCCACGAGGCACACTTCTGTCCAGTAGAAGGAGAGTCTATTTTGTCACTAGTTAACTTGGAGTGTGTAACTTGCAAAACATGCCGAGTACAATGGGCTCCCTGTCTTGTTAAATGTTTGATCATCCAGCAGTAATCTAGTTTCTTTTACTCGACATTTTGAAGCTTTTTAAAGTGACACTTAATTTATTAAGTAATTTTCTCATCCTGTTGTCAAACATACTTTAGTATCTGATCACTTCAGAAGTTTAAGTTTAAGTGCTGATTTGAGGTTATTAAACAGCCCATATTTCTCTTATTCAAGTGAATCTCCTTCATCATGGTCCCATAATAAGTTGACGCTATACACTTTAGCACTTTTTGTTACTTGTGAATCATCATTTAGTTGTAAAATTTTTTATGCTTTTTTTTAATCTTGATTCCATGTATTTTCTTGTACCAGCAGGAACAGCATAAACCCCACGCTTGAAATACAATTCTCCAAGCACTTGATCATTCCATCAATTTATGTATCCTGATTAAAAATATGATCATTCCATCAATTTATGTATCCTGATTAAAAATATGATCATTCCATCAATTTATGCGTCCTCATTAAGAATATGAGGGTCAAACTTACCATTATTTGTATGAATTTGGATATAAAGTTCAATTTTTATTTTTATTTTGTAATATTTTGACTTTTAGAAATTATATAAAAAGTGTTGTAAGTCACAATAGTTAACTAATCAAAATATGTAAAAAAATTGTAGTTTAAAAATACATTCTTTGATACTTCTCTGGATCTTTTATTTCATCCTAAGTTTTATCAAACTATATAGCTTTATTCAACTCAATAATTGTGAGGTTAGCTCAAAAAAAATATCATACATCGTTCCTCGATATCTTTTTGATCATCCATCGAGGAAAAGTTCTATAGACCTCAATTTTTTTAAAAAAATTCTCCGACAAGATTCAAAAACAAATTCAAACATCTAGTAATACATTAGCTTTTGTCATGTCTCGCTCACGATTTTTTTTTTCCACACGAAGATCATCTACTCATTCATTACGGACATAATATGTCCAAAGGAGCGTAAAACATCATTTACAATACAGCTTGGGAAAACTCTTTCCCAAGACAACCCATACAAAACAGAGATTGAAAACTTAGCTACGTTATGAGCTACTACAATATTAAAACTTCTAAGAATATGTACAAACTTGACATGCTCTAAATGTGCAGACATATTCCAAATATCTTCACAAGCTATCTCTATATTACAAGTAGTCTTCACATTTTTCGTCAATATATCTACTACACCTTTCGCATCAGAGAAGACATAGAGTGTCCTCCATCCATTTTGTATCGCTTTTTCCACAACTTTTCTTATTGCAAACACTTCAGTAATCATAGACTTCCCAACAAATTGAATCGGGGAGCCATGGGCATGAAGCAAAACACCCTTGCTATCCATAGCAACCAAACCAATACCTGCTTTCTTTGCCTCCTTGTAGCTCTGCATCAACAAATAAACAAATTTCATCTTCGGGCACTCTTAGTTGACATGCATAATTCTCTTGGAAATTACCATATGAGGAAGTAGGAAGCACTATATCAACAAATTCATTGTACTCTAACAAAGTTTTTGCTACTATATTTGGAGGGTCGGTTAACTCATTATTAAAACTCCAAGCATTCCTAGACTTCCAAATATTCTACATTATCATTACCGAAAAATTCAGAATACTAGCAGAATTAAAACATGTTTTAGCCATACGAATCTTATCATTCCACCACAAAGAAAAGTCGATAATATTTTCAAGATCATTCCAATTGATAGGGCTCAATTTCCAAATTATTTGAGGATCATGAAAATGGAAAAGCATGTGTTCCGCCGTCTCATTTTCTAAGCCACATCTCCTACACACTCAATTAACATGATTTATTTGTTTCCTAATTATATTATTTACTGGTAAGGTATTTAGAACACATCTTCTTAGAAATATTTATGCTTATTTTTTAGGATAAATTACACAAATCTCCAACATCTGGGTCAAAACTGTAGCGTTTTTCAAGTGGAATATCATATGGTTTCTGGAGTTCAAAGTTTTCTTCTGTTAATGCAATTTCTGTAAACCCCTCTGTTGGTTGATCAGCAAAACTGAACAAAAATAAGCTGGAAATAGTACTACTCAATATTATGAAAAAGTAGTTCATTTTTCTCACCTGCCCCCTCCATGATCATACAGCTATTTATAGTAAGCTTAATTAATGGAATGATTTTTTTAGAAGAATAAAAGTGCGTGTTTATTTAACTGTATGAGATTCTTAATTAACTTCAGAGATTAGAAACCTACAATATAATTATGATTAGGTATAATAACTTTGGAAATATTGTACTTGGATTCATGCGCATTTTACTTTACCAAATCATTTCTTTAGCATACATAATCTCTTTTTGTAATTAGTTGTCGAAATAAATTAATTACCACGTAACCAGATTATGTTGTCTCTTATACAATTGATGAGAAAAAAGATACTCCCTCCGTTTAAAAAAGAATGACCTAGTTTGACTTAGCACGAAGTTTAAGAAAATAAAGAAGACTTTGGAATCTTGTGGTCCTAAATTAAAGTTATGACAAATGTACCAAAATGTCCTTTAATCTTGTGGTCTTAAACATGTCATGTGGAAAGTTGGAATTAAAGTGTTGCCAAAAAAGGAAAGGATCATTCTTTTTGAAACAGACTAAAAAAGAAAGTAGGTCATTCTTTTTGAAACGAAGGGAGTAAATTTTTTTTTAATTGGAAAGAATTAATCTTCTCTTAAGAGTGTCATCAGTGGTAGCGATAGAATTTTTGTCGAAGGGATTCAAAAAACTAAAGAAACAAGCACGCAAAGAGGTAAAGATATTATATAAACTATGGCTAGCAGGAAGTGATCATGTGCGTCGTCTAACTGAATTTGAACCTCTTTTATCGCTGAGTTGATCTTTTGATTTGTGTCAAGAAAATTCAACATCTAATATATTTAAATAAAACAAAAATTTAACCCAAAGGGATTCGAATAGTCCCCCTTCGATCCACCTAGATACGCCCCTGGTCTTAGTTTTTTTTCTGTCTTTTTAACTCAAACAATTTCGTCACTTTGGGAGTAAAATGTTTAGGATAATTACAATAACCAAAAATGGTTCGTTTCAAATTAGAAGTTGGCCTTGGCTCTAAAAATCTAATTGCATGCTACGTTATCGGAAGAAATATATAATTTTGAGAGTACTTTATATTATAATCTGCAGTCTTATAAGTAATATAACTACATTTAAAATCGTTTATTAGTGTTCGCAAGCTAGCATGTTAAAATAATAGGGTTAATTACCATCGTGATTATTCAACGATAAATTTGGAAATATTGCATTTGGATTTATACACACTTTATTTTACCTAATCCAATGATTTATTATCCTATGAATTCATCGTGTTTGTTGTTCAAGGTAGAGTTTTTCACCCGTGACCAAATTAAAAAAGAGTAACCAACTCGTTCTCTAGAAGTAATGGAAAAAATTGTTGTGCCAAGGATCTTTCTATGCCTACTTAAGATTTGTGTACATCTCATTCTTTCCACTTAAGTTGTCCTTTATCCCTTTAAGTTTTTGTATATCCTCTCCACGCAAATTCTCAGTTCACAACTCCGAAATACTATAGTATGAGGGGATGCATGAATGCAAAATTAATCGTGTTAAAAAAAAAGAATTAAAAAAAATTCTAATAGCTTAATTAGTTGGCTATTTAAATTTTCACTTTTCATATTCATTAGAATATTTATCACAATCTTGTGTCTTCGGTGAGATGGTCAAATATATACTTCATCAATTGTGACCAAAAAAAAACTACTATACATTTATATGACATTGAAATTTTGGTACTAATTGTGCTCATGAATCATGATCAATTTACTTCACCAAATCAGATGATTTAGCATATGGTTGTGACTGTATGGTATCTTTTCTTGTTTTTTTATTTTTTTTTATTTTTTTAATTCCACTTGTTTGTAGTCCTTTAGTAAATATCAAATTTATCATTTATTTTTAACTTGTTAAAAATGATTAGATGACCGAAGGAAATGAGATATAGAAATTACATAAGTAAGTTTGAACGTTTGATGTTTAGCAAAATTGAAGGGAAATATTTTACTATTTGTCAACATAATCATTGACCGTGACTAGTGTTGCAGCCGACAACAAAAGTTATTTGATCCTCTATTCGTAAAATAACTCATATAATATTTTCAGAAAAGTATAAAAACTATTTAAATCTCAAAATTTTGGCCTTGTTTTAATCTCTTCTCTATTTACGGTGTGTAAAATAACTTTTAAAAGCTTGAATTTCTGATACTTAATACTTTAGTTATTGATTTTTGTTCTCATGAGTCATGATATTAGCTAAAATATATTTCGATCTTCAGCTAATGCAAGTTTAAACTTTTCATCCCTTCACGACATCTAGTAAATTACATGATTCATTATTTACTCCATTCGTCCATTTTTACTTAATAAATCTTTTAAAAGCAATAAATGTAAGTAACGTAGAAGCTAAGTGATTATCTTTTGATTTATTTGTTTTATCGAAATTCATTAGTGGTGGAATCAAGAGCACATATCAAATGTGTTTTACTCCCTTTAGTTCAATATAAATAAATTATTGGGCTATGACGACATACTTTTTTAAAAAAAATATTTAAAGACATTAATCAAAGAATAGTTTGTTAATATTTTTTTTAAAATTTTTTTTTTTTCCAAATTCTTCTTAAAAATAGATATAGTCATTATTTGGAATTTAAAAATAGTTGAAAACTCCATTAAGAAAAAGTAATTCTAAATAATATAATTAATGTATTTTTGAACCTTAAGCAATTCATTTATTTTTTACCATAAAACGATACCAATAATTTATTTATATTAGACTAGAGGAATACTGAGGTGTTTGACCAACAATTTTTTTTTTCTTTCTAAAAGTGCTAATTTGTAAAAAATGGTGTATTTGACCAAACTTTTTAGAGAAAATAAGTGTTTTTGGAGAGTAATCAAAAGTTAAAAGAAATAGTTTTTCTCTAGAAGTACTTTTAGAAAGTTTGATCAAACACTAACGTTGTACTGCTCAAAAATATTTTTTAAAATTTATTGGTAAAACACAAACTATTTCTTATCAAAAAATATTTTACAGAAAAAATAATTTTCAAAATAAATTAATTTTTAGAAGATTGACCAAACAAACTATTACTATTCTATACACATAAAATTACTTCCTATTTTGGTATTCAAATAAATATCCTTCTTCTTTTTTTTCCAACAGAAGAAAATACTATTTGATTGGAGTACAAGATTATATTAGTACCAATAAAATATGAGTATATCAAAAAAGGAAATACAGTAAATTCGAGTACTTCACTAACGGAACCAAAAAAATGAATCGTTCGCCGGCGATCTTGAAAAACCGGCGGGGAGGTGGTGGTGGTTTAGGATTTGCTGCCATAGCTTACATCGGAGTTGACTATCTCCGGTTTATTTCTCCGGTTTGGCATGACCGTTTACAACCGGCACTATGGACCGTATTAGCCATCGCTGCTATTATTCGAGTCCCATTTTACAAACATTGGTCATCGGAGCTCCGTTCAGCTTTACCCTTTATATTTGCTATGCTGTTTTTGCTTTCTGCTCTTCTTTTTGAAGCCATTTCTGTTCGCTCAGTTACCGCTGTTCTTGGTCTTGATTGGAACAAGTATGTATAATTACTTAAAGTAGTGTCTTTTTTTTGTTTTTACTTATAATTTTTTGGATTTGTTTAAAATTGTGTGTTTTGGGTAAGTGGGTTTTGGATTTGGATGGTAAACTGGTAAAGTTGTTTGTCATGTGATCAGGAGTTCACGGTTCAAGCCGTGGAAACAGCCTATGCAGAAATGCAAGGTAATGTTGTGTATAATAAATCTCGGACCCTATGTATAGCGGGAGCTTTAGTGCACCCGGCTTCTTTTTTTTTTTTTTTTTTTAAATTTGGATGGGAAAACTGAGTTGGGGTTGAGTGCTTTTTTGACCTTGTGAAGAGTTGCTTTTTTTGTTAAAAGAATGGAAAGTTTGAGTTTGTATTGTAGAAAATGGAAATGGTTATTTCTTGTTTGTATTCTAAAATGTGATCTGATTTGGGTTTTTGTCAATTGTTCTATAGATTAGCTTTTGAAAATTTTGAGTGAAGATTGCTAATATCCATAAATGTGGGGAAAAAAAGGTTGGGATTAAGCTTATAGTGTCAATATTCATCATACTTTTCTATTAACGTTGGTTTACTGAAGTTATGTTGCTCCGACTCTCGAAAATGTTGTTGCACCAGTGTCTGATCCTCGAGCAATGCACTACTTTTGGAGGATCCGACACGCATCTCATTAGCATTTTTGAAGAGTTCGAGCAACATTGATATGTTGGCATGGTAGTTCTTTTATCTTAAGATTTCAAAAGTAATGAAAATCTTAAGTGGATTGTTTTGTGCTCTTGTTAAGTATTGTGCCTGTGAATAACTAAATCATGTACGTGATCATCATTAACTAAATCCCCACATTCTACTGCCAGGTGATCCAAATAACACTGGAATCATCATACTATTACTTTTTAGATAAATATTTTGGAAATGACAAAGCATATGTTGTTTGAGTTTGTACCATATGATCAGATTGTTAGAATTTGGGAATGGCGAGTTCTTTTGATCTTTGAATTGGGGACTTCTCTGACTGAATTCAAGAAGAGTAGAAGGAGCTTGGAAACTAAGAGAGGAAATGGAGGAAAACCGGGCAAATATAAGGCTTAGGAAATTGAGGATGGGAACTCTGAAAAAATTGAAGAAGAGGAGAGGAAGCTTGGAAACTTAGGAAGCGAAGAGGGTGAAGCATGAAGATGCATAGGAAAAAGGGATTCACAAAGAAAAATTAGGAGTAGGAGGAGGGAGAAGCACAGAGGATCTAGAGTACTGAGAATAGAGAGCCAAATTATATGTACACGTTCCGTAAATTATCAAAAAAAAAAAAAAAGTCATATGTAAGCATTCACAGGGCTATTCTGGTCGGATGAACAACCAGTTTATAAGTTTGACATTGACGGGGAGTGCTTTTTGTATTTAAGTGTGTTTCATACCTATAAAGCCCTAGCTTGATGCATTTTAAGAATACAATTTCTTAGTTACTTATACTTAAGTGGGCCCAAATAGAGCTAAATTGTTATGAAGTCATAGGAGTCATACAATTGAGCCAACTCCAACTAGTTTTAATTGTGAGATAGTTGATTGATCAACTTGTTAAAAAATTTTGAGCTTTTTCCAAAGCTTTTATACTGAGACAGTATCATGCAAAATAAAAACAGATAGCTAGTAATGTCATAGTAAAAAAAGAGAACTAATTATGCTGTATTATAAGTCATAACTGAACCTGTGTTGCATATCTTGGTTAACTTGGATTGGTTAGGGGTGATATTTCTTTGGATTCTAGATATGCTAATGCCATCTAGTTGTGTAAGGATACATGGTCTAGATTATAGAGAGATACAACAATGTTTCTTAATAGCAGAACTTCACAAAGATGCTGAATTGGTAGTTCTAGAACGATGTCTAAGGCGAGTAACATAAAGGAAATTCTGGCTTGCATAATCACAATTAATAAACTTTGCCTCCAGTATCACCACTTTATTAGAACAGTTTGAGATTGATTTCCTTATCTATTTTTGTTTTGAAAAATATGTCTATCATCGAGGCACAATCTGATGTAATTAATGTACTTTTTCAACAAGTATTACGAATATCTGTAGACACGATCAGAATGCTCTGAAGTGGTTATATAAGAACCTTTTCCTCAAGCTATTAATCATGGCATGCAATCTTGTTTTGCCTTCTAGAAGATTGGAAGTTATAGAAGAGAGGATGCATACTTGGTCTCAATTTACAATGTTTGGCTTGTGTCCAGAAAACAAAAATAACAACTGTATCTTTTTCCTTTTGACAAGCAAAAATAGCAGTTATAACTTTGCTCCATTGTCTTTGATCTCTCTTTTCTAAATGACCATATATAGCCTTTACAAGCTCTCTTCTTTGCAAATTTTTGACAGTGATGCATCACCTCTTCCTGATGTTGGTCAGTGGTTGCTGCTGTCATTGAATGAGAAACTACCTCAAACAGTGGTTAATATATTGAGAGCTCGTATAATTGGATTACATCATTTTCTTATGCTGTTTATCATGCTTGCTTTCTCTGTACTCTTTGAATCGGTTGAAGCTCCTGGTCTTGGGCTTGGTGCAAGATACATGTTTACAATGGGAATCGGAAGGCTCCTTCGGGCCATAACTTTTATCTCCACAATTCTACCATCTGCTCGACCATGGTGTGCGTCTGCTAGATTCCTTGTTCCTGAGCACCCTCATCCTTGGGCTCAGAAATATTATGTACCATATGCCACAGATTCAAATGCGATACGGAACATCATTAACTGGGACACAGCATATGGTATTTCTCCCTTCTGTCCCGAGATTCATACTTGGTTCTTCTTTACTAACTACCAGTCAGATTGGTCCAAAGTTGAAAAGCTTTATACATCCATTCAACAAGAAATGTTCCCAGCAATCACGAAAGCTCTTAAAGTTATCTTCTTTTAGCTCTTTGATGCTGTTGGTTGAATTCTTCTACATAGTCAGTTGTTGATCTTTCATTCTATATTCACTTTTTCTTTCAGCTGATCCTGGGGAATATGATGCTGAGTTTCGACCAGATTGGGGTTCAATGAGCTTTTTGATTGATTTCCTTCGGCCTACAGCTCCTGAGGGATCATCTGCTTGGTATCATCTGCTAAAGAAAGCGTCAGGGGGTTGCAATGACCTTATATATAGCGGCCACATGCTTGTTGCTGTGCTGACGGCAATGGCGTGGACGGTATATCTGCCTTCCTTAAACAAATATTGAAGTCTAAATTCCTGCTACCAACCAATCTCATCTGGCTTAAAACTTGATAAACAAATGCAGGAAGCCTATGGTGGCTATAGCTCAGCACTCATCTGGATTTTTGTGATTCATAGTGCTCAAAGAGAAATACGAGAACGCCATCATTACAGTGTAGACGTTGTTGTGGCCATCTATGTGGGCATAATGCTCTGGAAGGTGACAGGTCTTTTCTGGCCAATGAAGGATCGGTCAAACGATACGAAGCTTCGTAGGCTCGAGAAGATTCAGGGTAGGCTAATGCGAGCAGCAAAGGACGATGATATAGAGTCAATAAGAGAACTCCTTAAGGAGGTGGAAGTGACCAACCAAGTTAGGGAAAATTCCAGTAGCAAAGCAATGTGGCTCTTTTCAGGTGGAACCATTATTTTTACTCTTAGTGTGGTTCTTCTTGCCTTCACATTGACCAGCGACGGGTGAGATAGCCAACTTTCAACTCCCGCGAAATGTTTTACCACTGGTAAGAAAATGTTCTACCATGGATAAGATGATTACAAGATGCGGAGTTTGTAACATTAGGCTAGGCCAGAATAGGCATTCCGCTGAAGTTTTTGTTGTTTGTTTGTAATGCTTTAGCTTTAAATTACTTTTTTGTTTTCAATTTTTCCTCTCCTGGTGGGGTGGTATAAGGTGAGATAGTATCTGCTCATTTACTGCTAGATATGAAGAGAAATTGACTTTTTTTATTGGATGCCTCTTGTTTAGTTTATTCTGCAAGTGAATTGAGACGATCAACTGTTGTAAAATTGTTTACTTGAGGGCCGTTTATGCTTTTGAAACCCCGTGATACAGTAAAAAACTTCTCTTTTTTAGTCTAATTTTGATGGACTCACTTTACCCCTTTTGGGTTACTGCAGAGTGCCGGGGTGGTGAGGGAGAGAGTCTAAGAGAGAAATTAAGGGGTTGTCTAGTTATTGCATAGACAAAACTAGTCCCTGCATAAAATTTTCAATAAGTAAAATGTAACAATATGTGAGATATGACAACTAATTGTGTTAGGGAGGTAGCTAGAGAGAAGTTGGGGTCTCTATATTGATAATGGAAGGGAGCGGTTCAAGGGTAAGTAGAAACCATGAAGACTGCTTAGATGGAGTTGGTGAAGAACGACTAGAAGGAAAAGAGGGCAATTAGGAAGATGTATAAGGTGGTGAATAAGAAAGTGAAGTTAGTGGTTACAACGGCTAACAAAACATTGATAAGAAGTTGTATAGATTAGCTAAGGCGAGAGAGAGGAGGGTCTGGACCAAGTGACATCAAAGATGAGGAAAAAGTATTGGAAGAGGCACACATTTGACGAAAATGGTAGACATACTCTTGAACGAAGAGGGGGACAAGATTATTGTATTGGGTGGTTTTGAGCACTCCAATAGTTGTCGAGATTTTGGATATTGTAGGAGTATAAAGTTTGAGGAGGTTAATCAGGTTATTTGTAAAATGAGAAGGGGGAGGGCGATGCAGCCAGACGAAATCCCAATGAAACTTTGGAAGAGAGTAGACTGGCTAATTGGGTTGTTTAACACCATTTTGAGGATAATAAAAATGTCCGAAGAATGAAGGTGGAGTATGACAATTCAGTTGTACAAGAACAAGAGTGATATTCAGAATTGCAATAACTACAGGGGCATCAAACTGCTAAAGCCAGGGGCAGATCTATTAAGGCCCGTGAGGGTGGTTCGAATCCCGCTGGCAACTAAATTTTGTTAAGTTTAATTAATTCAGTTATGTTCCTTCTTTTGACCTTTCTTTTATTTCTTATTAATTAGTATTTATTTAATATAAAATTAAAAAAAAAAAAGTTTTATTCTCTTTCTCTCTCATCAACTTAAAAAAAATAAAAAAATATGTCCACTCTTCTTAGGAGTCATTTGGTAGAGTGTATTAGGAGAAATAATTCATGTATTATGTATGGTATTATTTAGTACTATGTTTGGTAAGAATTTTGGGCCTATGCATAACTAATTACCTTCTATTTGGTGGTATTAGTAATACATAGGATTTAATATCATGAGATTAATATATGTAAAGACAAAAATATCCCTCAAATCCTTATCATTTTTTTTATTTTCTTGGATTTATGTTTTATTTTGTACTAGTAAATTTATTTAAATAAATTAGCTTACAAATTTTATTATTTAGAGAGAGTTGTCCGTTGCTAAATAAAATTCAAGACCAATCAATACAAAGCGGCCTCCTAAAACTTAAGTTGATGTTCCGGATCAATAAATTTTTTAAGGGTAAATAATTGTCTCACTTAAAAAAAATAAAAATTGATAGCAATACCAATCAATTTTCATTTAAAATTGATATCAATACCCTGATGCGGTATTGGCCAACTGATGCAATTATTAATGGACTACATAAAGCTTAAATTTTTTTGAGGGTAAATAATTGTTCCCAATCAATTTTCACTTTAAAAAAATTGATATTGAGAGTAAATAATTGTCATCTTAATACCCGTTATCAATTTTCATTTAATACCCTCCAATAATTTAAGTGAGAATATCAAAAATAAAAAAAAATCATTTTTAAGAATGAATGATAAAGCTTTGCAAAGAAAATACACAAAGTTATAGAATGTTGAGGGTATTTTTGTAAACAAATAATGCTTTTAAAAAAATACAGCAATGCATATTATTTTTAATACATCAAACAAAACACTGGATAAGAAATAAGCCCAACACTAATAATCCCATCATTACTAATCTCAACATTACTAATATACCCTATTCAGTACTATTCTTATACACTCTACCAAACGACCCCTTAGTTCTTCCTAAATCGGCTCTCCAACCCTATCGCACTTTCTTCTTCTCTAGTTCTTCGCTCTGTGGAATTTCTTTGTTAGTCACATCGTAGCCTCATCACTCCGCTACTTTCTCAATGTCCACAACCCTTTGTGAAAGATTTTTTTGGTTTCTCTTTTAGAATAAGTAAAAAGTTGAAGCAGCCAAAATCTAAGGGGGGTTCAAAATCGAAAGAAGTAAACACACAGATTAATTGAAGGGAGTTCAATATATACTGTATAAACATAAAAGTAATTTTAATCATCCATAAATAGTATAGTTTTTCGCCGAAGGAGGTTCGAATGAACCGCTTGGCCATAAGCTGGCTCGCATCCAGGATTTGGAGTCTCCGGTTAATTTAATCGATGAGTCTACTTGGCACTAGGAGAATCCGAATCGTGAATCCGCCTCTGGCTAAAGCCAAATTATGAACGTTTGAAAGAAAGTGATGGAGAGTAGGGTGAGAAGGGTGTGTCTTTTACAGAGAATCAATTTGAAGTCATGTCGGGACGTTCCACTACAGAAGTTATTGATATTCTACACGCCCTAGTGTTTTAGTGAATTTCAGATAATTATTTTTTTTTGGATGAAACAGGTTGTGCAACATGTTCCACAAACGTGATGAAAGCAGTAAAATAAGAACATAATATTTTACGTGGAAAATATCCGGCTCAAAATAGGTATAAAAAACCATGACCTATACTTCTACAGTATTTAACCCAAATTCACTAAATTAATGAGCCACTCAAATTCACTGCAATATGGACATGTTCCTTCTAGGAGTTTTTCACGCAGCACCTCAAGAATCAACTCTGATTTTGCCTTTGTTATAGTATGAGTGTGCAAACGACCTTGTGGAAGCTCTTGGGTATTTATAGACGTAGATACTTGTTTCCTTTAGGTTGGATTGCTTTTCCTTCTAGGAATCTCATTCCTTTTTGGAGACCTTCTTTTGAGGAATTCCGTTCCTCTTTGGAGACCCTTTGCCGCATTCCTTTTGCTCTTTACCGCCTTTCTTAATTCCCATCCTTACATGAATTTTTCTATTTTTGGTATCCATTCGTAAGAAAAAAATTATGTCTTGATTCAACATCATTACTTTCCTTCTAACTTGTGTTACTTGTGTCCAAAGTCAATCAATCATTGGCGTCTCTACTGCAGGCTGAATTTGTACCTATGGATCAGGTGAATCTACCTGTTTCTTGTATCTGTTTCACTGCTTTGTCAATCTTCAAAACCATCACATTCCAACAGTGATTCATCTCATACGGAGATTGGTGGGGTAGAGAGAGAAATAAGGACTTAGTGCTTATTGATCTAGAAAAAGCATACGACAAAGTTGCCGGGGGATTCTATGGAGATGTTATGAGGCTAGAGATGTATATGTAGCTTATACATTATGAAGATTAAGGACATGTATGTTGGAGTCAAGATTCGAGTGAGGACATAGGGAGAAGAGAGGGTAAGCCAGCATTTCCTTTGTATAACTTCTATTTATCTAATTGGTGAAAATATTGTGAAGGGAATGTTTTGTCGAAGTCGGAGATGAACCTACTAGAGCTCCTAATTTAGAAATTTTGGGTCACATCAAATAATAAAATTTCGTAATTCCTAGTATTCATAACTATAATACACTGATCATTATTAGATTATTCTATGCAATAATCCCGGACATGCTTTATTAACTTGTCTACCAAATGATCATTTGGATTTAACAAAATTAGTGGAGATAAGTTCAAATGACTATTCAATGATAAACAATTTAAATGTGTTTAATGGATTTTAAGAAATGTTTAAAAAAAAAAAAAAAACTTGAGCGAGGATCTTTCGAAAACAATCTCTACGCCACAAAAATAAAGATAAAGTTTGCGTACAAAGATAAAAGTAAAATTTGCTTACACTCCACGCTTTCATCCTCAAATCCCACTTGTGTGAGATCACATGGGCTATATTGTTATTATAGCTACATATGAGCTTTTGCACTTAACCTAACAAATCACATCTTCGTATACCATATTAGAAGATCAAGTTTGCACGTCAATAGAAAGCACCATAACAAATGAAAATCCAGTGCACATCAATAGCTTTTTCCTTAAAAGAAAATAGCCTTTTTCATTTATTTATAATTTCCTTTTTCCCCCTCTCTTTGTCTTTTTCATATTAATTGGGTGGTTTTCTCCTTAAAATATGACGCACCAAACACGTTTAAATTTAAACTGATTAATTATTTCTTCATTTATAAATCAATTCATTTGGCCCATCTCATTCAGCTTACATAAAAGTTAGGTTGATGTATAGTTCAAATTTATTTATGAAAATTTTTCTAATAGATTTTTTTCATTTGATATATCATATATAGCCACAAAAAATAGTTTTATTAGGTAATTAAATAAATTATAAGAAAATAAACTAATAAATTAAAAGTTGGTATGAGTTGGGTGGATTAGATTATGATTCATTATTTAGCTATTATGGTCCAATTCATTCCAGTTCAAGTAATCCATTCTAACCTATCGATTTGATTTATTTACTGAGTGCTCGTTTTAACCTGTTCAAAATCAGCTTAACACGCCCATTTGACATTCCTCGCTTTCGAGTCCATCATTCTACCGTACGACCATTGAGGCATTGAGTGTAACAACCATAGTTGTGATTCTTTCCTTTTTATGTGTTTTAACCGTTTTGTCCTTCTCCGTAGTTGTTACATGCTATTTGTGAGTTGTGAGGATGGTTGACACGGTCTCCGATGCATTCGGGAGTGACTCTTAGAGGCTTTAAAAGCTATGAATTTGACTTCGGTTAATATTTTATGTTTCGAGCGCCGGATGACGATTTGGACAGTTTCATTAGATCTGAAATATCGATTTTGTGTTAGGAGCATAGTTAGTTCTGGTCCTGAACCTTTATTTTGCATTTCGACTCTTCTTTCGAAAACTAGTTAAAATAAGCTTTTAAGGATCCCGAGAGCTAATTTATTGTAAATGACCTCTTCATAAAAATCCAACGGTGCCATTGAGTTTGGAATGTCGAAAATAGTCTAGTATCATATCTGGTTTATGTCTGTGGGATCCCGAACGAATCCCGAGGGTCCGTTCGAAAACTTTGAAGATAAAGTTTCAGCTGGTGCAACAGCTGATATCTGGTGCACCATTCCTTCTTCGCGAATGTTGGCCCTTGGCCGTGAATGTGGAGAAGGAAAATCTTTTTCATGGCGATCGCGAAGGGTAATCGAGGATTGAGTTGGGTTCTTGCTTCATCGCGAACGCGATCGGACCTTCGCGAACGCGATGGTTCCAGGTCATCAGCCTTCACGAACGCGAGAGGCTGACCGTGAATGCGAAGGCCATTTAATTGGCCTGGTTTCCGTTGACCCTCGCGAATGTGAAGGGTTGACCCCATTCGCGAGGTACTGTTCACAGAACAATATAAATACTCCATTTTCGTGATTTTTACCATTTTTGGATTTGGGATCTTTGGGAAAGAGCGATTTCTAGGGTTTTCTTCATCATCCGTACTTGGATAAGCTCTAAACTCTTATTTCCATTAATTCCTATTCATTACATCTTAGAAAAACACCTTTTAATCTTGTTTTAAAACTAGAATTTAAGGGTTTTTTCGATAAACTCTTAAAATGGTTCTTTGTCGATTTAAGCATCGATTTCAACTCATTTTTGCATGGACTTTCAGCTGTAGACTCATATATACACATGAAGAACATGTTTCCAAATAAAATTTTGATTTACCCCTTTCTATTTGGAACCTATGTTTCGAATGCGTTTTGGATTCGTTTTAAATATAGTCGATATGGGCATCGTTAACAAATATGTTTTTGATAGAGTTAACTCTTTTCAAGACCTTTCGAGAGGGAAAGGCTCCGCATTGAAGGGTCTAGGCTTAGATTTGGGCACTTCGAGGTAGGTTATGACTTAACTTTCTTCAGACTGGGTTGGATAGTTAATTATTCTTTTAAAGCATGCTATGGGTTGGAAAAATTAGATGGGAAATTGTAGTTCGAGATTATTATTGTCATCATGTTGTCCATGTGAGGGATTATTTGCATATTGTTGTTGACTTGAGAGTTACATTGGTGGTAACGCTCGAGTGGGGTTTTTATTTGACATCATAGGCCTTATTTGTGCTTTACATGCCATTATTATTGTTTTGATTCCCGTGAGGGGGCTTGAGTAGATATTATAGGCCTTACTGGAGCATTATTTGCATCTATCATGATAGTGATACCCGAGTGAGAGATTTGAGTTTATTTTGAGCTCATTTATACCTGTATTGACTTGATGTTTGTGAGCATTACATCCTCATTTCATCCATATTAGATTTATGAGATATTAATACTGCCGAGAAACACTGATTTTGAAAGAAAATGAAATACTTTTGAAAAAATCCTTGATCGAGGTCATTTACCGGCAAGGTTGATTATGATATTTTAGAAACGCTTGGCCGAGGTCATTTGATGGCAAGGTTGAGTTGATATTTGAGAAAGTATATAGGTTGTGCACCTCCCATGGGTCCTGTCCTAAAGCGCTGAGACCTCCCATGGGTCCTGTCCTGAAGCGCTGAGGCTTGAAAGGTGTATACGAAAGCCCACCATCATTGCATTGCATTGTATTTGCATCTTTTGTATATTTCTCTATGTGTTTTTTGTCATCTACTTAGTTTTCTTTTATACGTTTCATGTGTAGTCGTTCCTTTTTTACTATATTGTAGAACTGTTAGTGGAGACGGTGTGAGATACCATTTATGAACTTTTTTGTATGCAGGTGACGTGCTCATAGTGTCTTTTACTTGTTTTATTTTCTACTTTGCTCAGTCGGCCTATGATACCTACTGAGTACAAGTGGACCGTACTTACTCCTACTTTTGCGCTCTTTGGTGCAGATCCCAATTCGAGTGTGACCCACAGTGGCTGATCTCGTCCATGGTAGCTGGATTCTCGAGGTACTGGTGCGCTCCAGAGTTTGGAGTTGATTCTAGACCTTCTCTTATTTTTAGCATGTCTTTGCTTATATTCAGAGACAGTCTATTGTATTTCAGATTTCAGACTATGTATTAGATGTTTTTTCCACTTATGACAGTAGTATTTTAGGATTTATTGTATTCCATTTGAAGTTTATGTTATTTACATATTTGGCTTGACTCCATTCTAGGAGTCTCGCATTGAAGGGTTTTCTTTCATATTTGGCTTACCTACTAAGGCTAGTCCGAAGTGGGTGCCATCATGATTCGATTTTTAGGTTGTGACAAATTGGTATCATAGATCCAGGCTCTCCAGTCTCATAAGTGAAAGAGCATGATATATAATAGAGTCTCGTGGATCGATACGTTGAAGTCCATATCTATCTTCGAGAGGCTATAGGATATCATTAGGAAAAACTTCTCTAATTTGATTCTTTATCGTGCGGGTTGTTTATGCCCAATATTCTAAACTTGTATTCCACTCTTTTCTGCACAGATAGTGAGGACTAGATCCAGATATGTTGAGGACACTGAGCCAGACCCCGCTGTTAGGACCCTACTCAGGGGACGAGGTAGGGGTCGTGGCTGACCCAGAGGTAGAGGATGGACACGAGGAGCTGCCCCAATTAGAAAACATGCTAGGGAGGCCTCTCCCGAGCTCGAGATTGACTATGCCGAGGATGATTATCAAACAGAGAATGGATGGCCAGCTCAGGTCCCACAGGGTTCAGTTGATACCCCGGTGTTACAAGATTTATTAATTCATCTGCTGAGTCGTCTGGATGGTGCTCCCTAGACTGGTGTTTCTTTGAGCCTGTCGGGTACTCCTCAGACTTCAGAAGGTATTCAGCTGCCAGGGCATGCTCCTACTTATTGTTTTCTGACTTCAGGGGTATAACTATCTTCTGTGGTACCCCCCACGTGTTGATTCACTGCCTACTAGATTTGATGTTCCTCCTATTACTTCAGGTTTGATTCACTTCCTACTAGATTTGATGTTTCTCCTATTACTTCAGGTCCTATGATGTCTTCTGATAATCAGAAGATATTTGAAAGGTTCATTCACTTGGTTCCTCCCAAGTTTAGTGGTGCCATTGGAGAGGACGCCTATGAGTTTTTGCTTGACTGTTAGGAGAGGTTCTATAACCTTGGATCCCTTAAGACCCATGGTTTTGCTTATATGACTTATCAGTTGACTGACGTGGCTAGATAGTGGTGGAGGTCTCTTTCTAGTTGTAGACCATTGGGTTCGCCTGCTATGACTTGAAACCAGTTTTTTTAGGCTTTTCTGGATAGGTTCGTGCCTTAGAGTTTGAGGGATTAGATGAGAGATGATTTTGATCACCTGGAGCAGGGTTTTATGACTATTGCTGAGTATGAGGCACATTTTCATGCATTAGCTAGATATTCCGCTTCCAGTATCTCTACCGAATCTGAGAGGATTAGTTTGTCAAGGGTTTGGCAAGCTTTTATCAGTTGGCTACAGCTTAGATGGTGGTGTCAGAGGCTTCTTTACAGAGTATAGTTGAGCATACCAGGATGCTTGAGTCGATTCTTCATGGTACTCAAAGTGGTGGTGGTACTAAGAGGGTCTATCGACAGGGTGAGTTCAGTGGACATGCATCCCGAGGTAGGGATTTCTCCGATATAGGTACTCATGGTTATCATGGTAGACTAGTTCAAGTAGTCTTAGAGAGTTCGGGTAGTAGGTTTGTGGTTTCTACGACTTCAAGTAGCCAGGGATCAAGTCATGAGAGTAGAGGCTCTAATTTCAGTTTATCGGGTCAGGGCGAGCGTTCTGGCTCTTCTGGGCCCTCTCAGCGTGATGCAGGTAGCAAAAAGTATTTTGTATGTCAGGAGATTGGTCATTATGCGAGAGACTGTCCTCGTCCTGCATTTGGTATTACCCAGCAGAGTTCTCAGCTTCAGTTTTGCCCTACTCCTATTTCTGTGGTTAGAGGTGGGTCACAGAGTGGCAGAAGTAGTATTAGAGGTACTTGAAGTAGAGATCGAGCAGCATATAGTAGTGGACGCGGGGTTTCTCAGTCTAGGAGCGGGCATGGTCAGTGCCATGTTATACCTGGGAGACCTGAGGCGGAGGCCTCTGATGTTGTTATCAAATATATTATCCCGGTTTGCCATCGTTCTGCTTTCGTATTATTTGACCCTGGGTCTACATTCTCATATATGTCTACATACTTTGCTACTGGTTTTGATGCGCCATATAAGTCCCTTATTGTGTCTATTCATATTTCCACCCCATTAGGAGATTTTTCAGTGGTGGATCCGGTGTATCGATTTTGTGTGGTGACCTTTGCGGGGCATGAAACCTAGGTAGATCTGATTATCCTAGAGATGGTTGATTTTGATGTTATCTTGGGTATGGATTGGTTAGCTCCCTATCATGGGATTATGGATTGTTTTGCCAAGATTGTGACTTTAGCTACTCCGGGTGTGCAAAGGTTAGCATGGAAGGGTGCGCCTAGTTCGGGTTTGAAGGGAGTTATACTTTTCTAAGTGTTTGTCGCATGATAGGGAAGGGGTGTTTGTCTTATTTGGCCAGCGATACCAATATTGCTTCAGCGCCTCTCTTGGATTTTGATTGGGTTGTTAGCGAGTTCAAGAATGTGTTTTCTACGAATTTGCATGGTATGCCTCCGGACCATGATATTCATTTTGCTATTGATGTTGAGTCAGGAACCAAGCCCATTTCCATTCCCTCCTATAAGATGGACCGATCGAGTTGAAGGAATTGAAGAAGCAGCTGTAAGATATGTTGGGTAAGGGGTTCATTAGACCTAGTGTGTCTCTTTAGGGTGCCCCGATCTTGTTTGTGAAGAAGAAGGATGGATCTATGCTTGTGTGTTTTGACTATCGGTAATTGAACAAGGTGAAAGTCAAGACTAAGTACCCTCTTTCTCGTATTAATTATTTATTTGACCAGCTTTAGGGTGCTTCAGTGTTTTCCAAGATTGACGTAAGATTCGGTTATCATTAGTTAAGGATTAGAGCTTCGGATGTTCTGAAGATGGCTTTTCGGACTCGATATGGTCATTATGAGTTTTTGGTCATGTCTTTTGGGTTGACCAATGCCTCAGCAGCATTCACGGAGTTGATAAATTGAGTATTTCGATCGTATCACGATTCCTTTATGATTGTATTCATAGATGACATCTTGGTTTTTTCCAAGAATGAGGCTGACCATGTGAGACACTCGAGGAATGTACTTAAGAGGTTGCGAGATGAGAAGTTATATGCCAACTTCACCAAGTGTGAGTTTTGGTTGGACTCTATCTCTTTCTTGGGTCATAAAGTGACCAAGGATGACATTATTGTTGATCCGAATTCGGAGTTTCATTGGATTAACGGGTTCTTATTGGCGCTTTGTGGAGGGTTTCTCTCTTATTGTGGCTTTTTTGACAAAGTTGACTCAAAAGAAGATTATATTTCGGTGGTCGGATGCTTGTGAGAAGAGCTTTCAAAAGCTCAAGGAGTTGTTAACTTTAGCCCCTATCTTGACCTTACCTAAGGAGGGCGTAGGTTTAACCGTGTTTTGTGATGCCTCCGGGGTTGGTTTGGATGGTGTTTTGATGTAGGAGGGTAAGGTGATTGCCTATGCTTCTCGACATTTGAAGCCTCATGAGAAGAATTACCTTACCCATGACTTATAGTTAACCACGATTGTCTTTGTATTGAAGTTGTCGCGACATTACTTATATGGGATCCATTGTGAGATTTTCTCCGATCATCGTAGCTTTCAGTACTTTTTCACTCAGTGAGATCTTAATATGAGACAACAACATTGGCTTGATTTGCTCAAGGACTATGATCTCACTATCCTCTATCATTCGGACAAGGCCAGTGTTGTAGCGGATGCTTTGAGCCAGAAGGCGGTGAGTATGGGGAGTTTAGCTCATTTTTTGACCCAGAAGTGACCTTTGGCCTTGGAGGTTCGGTCTTTAGCTAAATAGTGTTAGGCTTGATATTTAGGCACCCGAACATGTGTTAGCCTTTGTTGAGGCTAGATCTTCTTCGATGGAGCAGATTCAAGCTCATCAGTTTGATGATGATAGATTAAGGGTGATTTGTGATAGGTTGTTGAGTGGCGAGGCAAAAGCGGCATCTCTTGATTCCGATGGTGTTTTGAGGATTAGTGGCCGAGTCTGTGTGCTGAGAGTTGGTGGATGGGTTAAATTGATCTTGGAGGAAGCTCATTATTCGAGATATTTCATTCACCCAGGGGCGGCTAAGATGTATCATGACCTAAAACAACATTATTGGTGGGGTGGTATGATGAAGGATATTGTAGATTTCGTGGCTAAGTGTTTAAATTGTCAGCTGGTGAAGCATGAGCATCAGAAATCAGGTGGTACAATTCAGAAAATGCTCATTCCCAAGTGGAAGTGGGAGCAAATCACCATGGATTTTATTGTTGGTCTACCCCCAAACTTGGGGAAGTTTGACTCTATTTGGGTGATTGTGGATAGATTGACCAAATCAGCGCATTTTGTACCTGTGAAAGCGAATTATAATACAGAGAGGTTGGTCAAGATCTACTTTTATCAATATTAGTAAGTACCATGTGCTTTTGCTTGGTTGATGTCCCAAAGGTACTTCTAGAAAAAATCACTACTATTTTTTTAATTTTGAAAAACAACTTCAACTACTATTGAAAAACACTTATTTTTCTATAAAAACTTAGATAAACACCTAAATTTTCAAAAATAAGTATTTTTTTTTAAAAAAAATTAACTTCTCAAAATTTAACCAAACAAGCTATAAACAGAACATAATTAAATTTTAAATAACCAATCTCTATATAATTACATTCTATATAACTCTAGCTAGCAACCGAACGATCCTTTTAAGACCAAATTTATTTAACGACCCTTTTAAGAAAAAATTTATTTAAGGAAAAAATGTTTGAAATATACCCAAATTTTGGAGAAATTTGTTGTAACAAGCCTGAATTTTGCGGGGGTCCTATGACCCCCATGCACTATTTATTAGTGTATTTTAGTGACATTTATTTACGCAGCTGGACCTAAGTGTGAATACACGTGCACTGAGCGTGTGACTGAATTAGTGGTCCAGCTAAGCAAATAAACGTCACAAAAATACACTAATAAATAGTACGGGGGGGTCATAAGATGTAATGACCTTCCCGGTCATTTTCCTCGTTTTCGTGTGTTGTCAGCGTTTAGAGCTTTTCTATAACTGCCCCAAGTTATTTATGACTTGCTGGGACTGACAGTTCGGTTCCCGGGCAGTTCGTCTGAGAATATTATTTAGACCGAGCACGTTGTAAAATATTAAATTAAATTTGAATTTGGTAAAATGACATAGGTAATTACCTTTCGAAATATTTTTGAAATTTATACAATTCTTTAGATATGATATATCTATGCTATTTTATAATAGTTTTATAACCTATTAATAATTTAAGCGGAGATAGTGAATTTAAATATGTTGAAATAATATTATTATTTTATAGAGGTTTTGTTAGAAATAATTTTCTATTAATTATGGTATATTCAAAAAGTTATATTTATTTTACCTCAAACCTACGCAATACCCGAATATATACAAAACGGATAGATGAATTTGTTATGGACACCTCACTCCACGTGGACAGTGGAGGGGTGCCCATCAACATGGCATTACATTAAGGAGTCGTAGTCATGTGTCACCATTTCACAATTATGCTAAATGATTCACCATCATTTCCACTGTGTTGTACACAGATATATATATGTGCATTCGGTGGACAAAATGTAATATTTTTACATTTTCTCCACTTTTTCCAATTACCTCTCACCATTATTGATTATTTAAGCTCAATATTGAGTCAATTTATTGAGGTTTGAGCTTAGGGGTTTATATATTTGAATCCGTGGACTCGCCCTCGTCATTTCTAAGGTATGTTTTCTTATTTTTACGATAATATTCATTTACACGGTGATACTATTGGGATTGGTGTTGATGTTTGAGCTATATTTTGAGCTCAAATTGAGGAGTGTTAGTTGTGACTATTGGTCACGGAGTGATTTGGAACGCTGTGACGGTTTCAGTTTTGCGATTCCGCAAGCGGGCCCCACGTGAAATTTTCGGGCATTTCCTGAACTAATGCAATATGGGTATCAATAGTCATATTTTGATATGTAGTTTATTATTTTGGTAGCTTGGCAACAGTTGGAGGCCTCTCAAAAGGGAAAGGCTCCTATTTAGCTGGCTTTAGCAAGTGTTCGGCGGCGTCCAGGTAGGCTAGGTTTACCTTTCTTTGCACTTAAATTGGGCTTATGTGTGATATATGTATGCTATTGTGCTAGTGTTGTGGGCTGGTGTTATAAACTTGGTGGTGGTGTTTTGCTGTGATTTAGGCCTTCTAGGTCGGATAGGGCTATTCTGATATATTTCAGGCGCGTTATCCTCGAGGTACACCACAGATGACCTATTTGGGGTCGGATAGTATTGTTGTGTTGATTTCTGGTTGGGGAACGCTATTGTTGGAACTTAGTCCAGGCTTAGACAGACTTAGCCCAGACTTAGACAGGTATAACTAGACTTGGTTTTCGGGACCCGTTACTGGGCCCCGTTACCCTTTTGGTCGACTTGTCAGAACTTTGACATCTTTGGGTTTAGTTAAGCCTCTATGACCTGTTAGGGTTCTGACGGGATTGAGTTACCCCGATTATATTCGGTTGGCCTGTTTAGCCTTATTAGTCCCTGATAACACCGTATTTGACCGGGATCGACTGGTTTGATTTAGAATACAGACCTACCTTTCCATGACTTATAATGTATACCCAGACTTGTATATACATATTGCTTATAGTAGATATTTGACCTAGAAGGACCCCGAGATTGACTTGTAGCATGTTGTGGGGTTAGCTTCTGTACCTATAAACTAGTATTGACTTGGAACTAGGGCGTTCCCCGTTTATCTGATATGATATGACATTTGAATCTGTTCTGGTTAATGGCTATGATAAGTTTCGGTTTGAGTCCGGCTACTGATTCAGGTTTGATGATTTTGGTTATTGACTATTGGGTGTTTCGGTTCGAGTCCGGCCCCGGATTGTGATACACTATGAGTTTCGGTTCGAGTTCGGCCACTGATTATTATGAGTTTCGATTCAAGTCCGGCATCTGGTTATGATATGATTGGAGAGTTTTGGTACTGGGTACCGTGATTATGATACTGGAGTATTATGAGTTTCGGTTCGAGTCCGGCAGATATGATATATATATATATGTGGCCTCTTGTTATTACCCACTGCTTCTGGTTCGACTCCGGCGTCTGGCTTCTTGTTATTACCCATTGGTGTCGGTTCAAGCCCGGTGCACTCCTGTTGGTTATTGTGGTTGCTGGATACTGACACAGCTTCGAGACACTGGTGAGTATGCATTTATTATTCTTGTGTGTCCCGCCGGTTTATGGGGGCCAGGCCGGGTTATTGTTTTCTTCCGTATGCCTATCGGGTTTATGGGGGCCCAGATATGTTATGTTTGACTTGTGTGTTACTTATGCATTTATTTACTCGTTATTCAGTATCGCATTTATTTTTCTCTTGAGCGTATCTGTACGCCTCAGCAGTTATTTATGTATTTATTACTTATAACCCAGACTTAGCATGCACCCTCGCATTTTAGCTTGTTTGTATTACATTGAGCTCAGTCGGCCGATGATGCCTACTGAGTACCCGTTGCCCCGGTACTCATACTGCACTTCTGCATCATTTTCCCCGATGCAGATCCTGGCACTAGCCGACAGTTTTGACGTTACACTCTTCTCAGCACTGCTTCCGGAGCAGGGTGGGCTTACTGACGTCCGAGGCAGATCCTACTCCATCTTCTATTGGATAGTCTTTTGCTCTCGAGACTGTTGTATTTGTTATACATATTTGGTTTCTGTCTTGTATTTTGGGAATGTTTAGTAGTGGCTCCTGTACTGACCTCATCAGGTCTTGGGAAGGGTTCTTGGCTTTATATACTGTTCTCTTCCTTCTCAGTCTTGGTATATATACATATTCTGATTCTGTCTTACTTCTCTGTTTTATGAGATTCTGCCCGTTAGCCCGTTGTTTGTCGCTCCGGGCTAGGGTTTGGCTTGCCTATTGGTAGGTTACGGTAGGCGCCATCATGACTCAAAAAATCGAATCGTGACATAAGACCCCCGCAAAGTTTGAACGTGTTACAATAAATTTCCTCAAAGTTTGAATATATCGGACTCTTTTCCCTTTATTTAACGACCCTTCAAGACAAAATTTGTTTTACTTAACCAAGAAAATCACAAGAACAATAATTGTATCCAAAGGAGTATTTTAATGGGAATGACTAATTAATGGTTGTGTGTAACAAAAGGAAAGAAGGCGTGCAAGAGATACTTTTGCAAGAAGAAGTCATAAAACAAAAGCTTGAAAGACACGATAAAACCCAAGATCTACCAATCAACGTCTCTCATTTTGTTGACTTTACTCATCTATACTCTATAACCCACCGCACCTAACCCACATACAAAGTAATTCCTCCCTTTTAAAATAATTAATCCTTATTGACTTGATATTTTTCTTAAGAAAATATTTATTAAGAATTTATTTATTAAATTAGCCTTATTAATTATATTTTAAAAATATAAATTTGAGCTCATATATATTTTATGTAGTCATTTAATGATAAATGTAGTATTGAAAGAATATAGTAAAATTCTCTTAATTTCACAAATAAGACAAATAAATTGAAACAATTTTTTTAATAAAAGGGTCAATTAAAACAAAACAAAGGAAGTACCTTACTGTTACAATAAGGTAGTAAGAACACTCTATAACAACTCGTTGTTATAACAATATTTCATTATAGAGGCTTGATTTTCTTTGGAATCGATTTTTCATGTTATATTTTACTTTTCTATAACAACAATATCGTTTATTATAATGATACACTCTTTGTAAAATTACCACTCTATAACATCATATTCAAATATTATGTAATATTAATATTTTATTAAAAAATATATTATGTATTGTATAAAATGAAAATATTAAATTATTTATGATAATCATCATTAAACTAAGCAAATTGTAAGCTTTTTTAAGTTCTTCAACCGTTGTATTTTAGGACAACATGACTTTAATGTCTAAAGTTTTCTTAATCTCATGAGAAATCACTTAGGGGTAAAGATTCACATAATCACAAGGTAAAAAGAAAAAAAAAACTTTAAGGAAAATCTTTGGAAGCTCCTTGTTCCACTATTATTTTGGTTAAATTGATTAATAATTTTTCATATTTTTATTTATAACAACTAAATGAAATTTAAATATCATGTTACTATATATGTATAACAATATCTCTCTATAGTAGGTATAAATTTTTTGGACAAACGCTGTCACTATACAGAGGTTTGACCGTACTCCCTTCCTTCCAAAGTAGTCGTCATGTTTTACTTATCGAGAGTCAATTTGACTAATTTTTAAAATTAAATTAGATTAATATTTTAAAATTAAAATCTGATATTCAAAATTATATGAAAATTACTATAACATTGCAACTTTTTTCATAGTAATATAATGAAAAATACATCTTAAAATATTTATCAAAATTCAAATCGTTTGAATCCCAAAAATAAAATCGTGACACGTAAGAAAAAACAAAGTAAGTACTCTCCAGATTTTATATTAGTTATCTACGTTACTATCTATAATTATTCTAAATTATTAGTCAATTTTATAAATCTAAAGAGGACCAATTAATTTTTTTCTATTCCATCCCTATATAATTATTTCTTTAAAGTGTAACCAGATTTATAAAGTTTTTTTAAAAAATATTCTTTAATGGGTAAGTTGATAAGACTACTTTCTTATTTATAATTTTGGCATAATACATAAATATGATTTTTAATTTGACATTAAATTATAATTATGAGCTTTAACTTTAGCAGTGCATAATTAGGCTATTTAACTATACAAAAGCTGAATAAAAAAATACTCTAATCCTTCAACTCATATGCGTGAAACTCAATCGCTCCTATGTGAATTAGGAATCCACTCAGATACTGCCAACTAATTAAAACTCAGATCCACTCATTGCGTCAAATTATAACTATGATATTTAATTTTGTCCGTGTATAAATAGGCCCTTTAACTATATAAAAGCTGAACAAAAAAAAAATACTCCATTGTGAGCGTATTCATGTATTTTGCCATATAGTATTAGAGTATTTTTTATTCAATTTTTGTATAGTTAAAAGATCTATTTGTGTACTGACAAATAAAGTTCATAATTATTATTTGACGTATTATGCCTATAATTTTTGAAGAGGGAATACATATCTCATTTCTTCAATCTATCTGTATCTTCTTCACACCTTCTCCAAAGGCATAACCTTCCAACTTTCTCGCATTTTCTCCCTTCAAATAAAAAAAATGGCGATTTCTATAGCTGCTGCCGGCGCCACAACCGGAGCCGGAGCTTTGGCTTCTTCTTCGTCGGCGGCGAATAGCTCTTCTTCTACGAAGCTTTCCTACTTGTCTTCCTTGCAATTTCCCAGAGAGCTTCGCCGTGTTCGAATTGGAAACTATGGGTTGAAATCCAAGAATGGGCCGCCTTCACGTATTTTCCCTCTGGTATTTCCATTTCTTTTGTACCAAATTCCAAAAGGGTGTTTTCTTTTTTTCTTCTTAAATTATTTTTGTTTGATATTGTATGTTAATTTTCTTGTTATAAATGGAAAGGGATAGGTCGGTAGTAGAGTTTAATTTCTTAGAATTTTGAGTATTTAGATGGATTTACTTTGTGTTGTGGAAAAATTGAATTTTTTTTTTTAATCTTGGGGGTTTTATATGCTACATTTCTGTTTTCAATGGCTTAGGAAATGTTAAATGTATAATTTTAAGTGTAAGTGTAATTGTCAGTTTGTATCTGTGGTTTGATTTTTTGCAGTTTCATTTATCTGTTTCTCTTGGTTGACTCTTCCTTATCTTTGGGTGGGGGTGGGGGTTGAAGAGTTATAAACTGGTGAAGAACAGAAGAGGGTGAAATTAATACTTACTTAGTTTTACTAAAGATGTGACCTGTTGTTTATTCTTCTCTTTGAGTTCTTATTTGCAGTCCTATTTGTAGTCTAAAGCTTTTGTAGTTTCTTGTCCTTCAATTTCTGTTACTATCTGTTGTTTCTTGTACTTCGACTGTCGTATTATTTTGTTGTAGTACTGTTCTTTTACTATCTGTTTATTTTTAAGCCGAGGGGCTATCGGAAATAGCCTCTCTACCTTCGAGATAGGGGTATGTTCTAAGTAAACTCGATCCTCCCCAGACCCCACTTTGTGTGATTACACTGGTATGTTGTTTTTGTTGTATGGAGTGTTAAAGCACTTAATATTGATCAATTAGATTAAAAAAATCAAGATTATGTTTTACTTGAATTTGGGTACAAGCTATGAGGAGATCCCTGCAGCAAGAGCAAATAAGGGCAGATGTTGCGGACATGCTTCCTTTGTCTATTTTGTTATTCAGCTCAGGCCAGTGATTTTTCTTTTATTTTAGAGTAACAGATAGACTAAAACTGGCATAAGCTCAAAAAATTCTCTCATTTGAAGTTCTGTATATGCTGAATGACATGAAAACCAAGTCATCTTCTGTATCATCAAATATTGCAGCTCACGGAAGCTGTCTCTATTAAATTCTTATGGATCCTGATATCTGTGAAGAGTCTGTTTATTTGAGCCATAATCCCCCGCGCGCTTCACGGGCATAGAAGGGTGCTTTCTGTAGCGTCTCCGTGTAACGTGATATGCAACGGGCTTTACACTGGCTTGGAAACACTGAAATGAGCATAACTGTCACTTCTGCTTCTTGACATATCCTCAAAAGATTATTGTCATGCTAAGTTTAAACAAGTAACGACTAATTGATAAAAGTGTAAATGGGAAAATATTAGTTACGCCATTGTCTAAGGGTGAATTTTTCTTGGATGAAATTTGAATTTTCGAAAGAAATGAGAGTGGTATCAGATTCACTGTTATATGTAAAAGTGGGTCAGATATTTAGGATGCCCCAAAATAGATGTTGTATAAATCAGGAAAGGGTGAAATGAACAATATTCTTTTTTGTTGGATACACATTAGTAGTGTACTTGTTAGTGTGGATAGTGAGAGAAGTGAGCCATTCTTTTGTTTCATATAAAAGTTAAGAGAGAATACTATCTGACCAAGTAAATAACAAATTACAGTAGATGTGAACTGTCTGAGAATAAGATATAGTAACTTTTTACTCACTTGCTATGTTCTGATGCAACGTCATTGTTCTTCATTAGGAATATGCTCTTGGAGGACTTCATATTTCAAAAAAAGACAAAAAGAAGCTCTTGGAGGACTTTTGGACTTCTGTTTTTCTATTTATTCGTTGCCTTCTTGTTGAATGCTTCATTTTCTCTGTTACAACTGGACATTTACTTTGTCTAGCAATGTAATCAGCCTGAGCTGCTGAATTGCATTATCTTGATTAAATCAATTTTCTAATTTTATCCCTCACTGACATCATAATTTCGAAACTGCTGACCTTTGCCCTTTATGTAATCTTTGGAAATATTGCATTGTAAGATTTTTGCTTTTAAAAGGTTGCTGGTATTGCTTAAGATTGATTGAATTGTATCTGTTGACGGTTAATTAGGTTGAAGCAAAGAAGCAAACGTTTTCTTCCTTTGAAGAATTGTTGGAGAACTCTGAGAAACCATTATTGGTTGACTTCTATGCTACCTGGTATGCCGATCTCTTTTGTTTTAGTTTTATTCTCCTTGGCAGTCTTCAACCTTTCTTTACATCAAAAGGAGAAGAACATGAATGCTTACATATTGCTAAGTGGATATAGCTATTTTTCTCAATCTTAAGTTCTTTGAAGTCGCATGTGTAGTCAAAAGCTTGGCTATAGTTTCTATTGACATAATAATGAGAGGATTTTCCAAATAATTTGCATTTCTCAGTAATATGATGTACATCCCAATCATTTAAGAATTAATCTAAAATCTGGATTGCAGGTGTGGTCCTTGCCAATTCATGGTTCCTATTCTAAGTGAAGTTGGTGAATCGATGAAAGATAAAATTCAAGTGGTGAAAATTGATACAGAGAAGTACCCAGCCATCGCAGATAAGTACAAAATACAGGCACTGCCAACCTTCATATTGTTCAAGGATGGAGACGTCTGTGATCGCTTTGTAAGTGGAATAGACCTTGTTATTTTACTTGTTTTCATGTTGGTTTTTCGATAGTATTCATGTCAAAGCTACGAGGGCATCTTTTTTAATGACTTTGGTAGTAACTACTAGGGAAAAGCTTTTAAATTTACCAAGTAGATAGATTAGGTTTTTATTACTTGTGAGCATATTATGCCTCTTCCCCTCATCACACTCTTACACCCAAAGCCCCAAAAAAGTAGAATAGGGAAATGATGTAGTAGTTGATTGAAAACAATCAAGAAACAGAAAACTGCACCAGGCCTTCGAAGGTGCATATAGCTACAAGATTTTATTGAGCGAGAAAAATGCTAGTCAGGCACATCAGGGTTTGGTGTGTATTCTTTTTCTTGCAAATTTTCTAGTTGATTTTCGGTATTTAGCTCAAGTCTATCTTGTGTATGTAACTGCTTTAATGTCTTGTTTCAGGAGGGCGCACTCAATGCTCCTCAATTGATGGAACGCATAGAATCTGCACTCGAAGTTAAGCATTAGTCTTGGCGTTCTGCCTTTCTAATGCTTGGATCCTCCTTTCGAAGTCGTTCGTGTTTAAATTTCAACTATCATATGCTGTAGAACATCTGTGTATTTGCAAAGAAAATTGATTCGATACATGTGTAGAATGGCTAATCCATTTGGCCTAACTGCTGCATTTTTTTCTCCCTTTAAATATGATTCGACTTGAATTTTTCACGGAACAGCAAACTTTGATCAACTCATGTTCAATGTATTAATCATTCACGGAACAGCAAACTTTGACATCTACGCTCTTCAATTTTGGTTGTGCATAAGTAAATATTTAAACTTTCATAAAGTTGAATAAGTATACACTCATTTTACGTAGCATCCTATGTTGCAATTTGCGTGAGACGCTAAGTAGAATGTCATACAATACGTGTGTCTCTATTTGTTTAATTTTATATAAATTTAAGTGTCTATTTATATACGTTAAAAAAATATATTTATGTATTATGCCAAAACAAAAATACTTTAATTTTTCCCCTTAATTTTCCTTCCCTTCCCATTCTATTCACAGAAGTCTAAAAATGGAGATGAGAGCAAAAGAAGACATCTCAATAAGCCAAGACCTGACTCCTCCAATCCCATCGCTTGCTCTCTCCCTCCATGACTCGACACTCCTCACTCATTGTTCTTGTTGCTTTTCTCCTCTCCCTCCTTCTCCTTTCTCCCCTATAAAAAATCCCAACACAAATCACTTCCTTCGCTACTGTTCCCTTCAATGCTCTTCTCTCGACTCCCCTCTTCACTTCTCCTCTTCAGAATTCCACTTCTTTCATCTCTTCCCTCAACCCCTTTACACCTCTTTCCCTAACTCCTCCGACCTTCGCCTCTCCCTCCGTCTCCTCCACCGCCTCCTCCAAGAATCAAATGGGTCGTTATTAAATTTGGAAAGAATTGGTGGGTTGGTCACGAATTTCAAGAAATTAATGTTCGTGGAACAACACTGTAAACACGATGATGATGAAGTTTCTGGAAGGATTCGTGATGGGGCAAAGGCTATGGCAGCTGCAAGAAGAATGTGTGTTGGTTTGGAGAGTAACGAGGAGTATAATGTGGAAGCTGCAGTGCTTTGTTTAGTGCTGAGTAATGCAGTGGAAGTGTGTGATAAGGACGGGAGAAGTTTAGGGGTGGGTGTTTATGATGTAGAGTTTTCGTGGGTTAATCATAGTTGTTCTCCTAATGCTTCTTATAGGTTTTGTACAGAATCAGATTATGGGGGGATGTTGGAGTGTAGGATATCTCCAGCAGCTGCAGATACTGGTGCTGATGGCATTGAAAGTGAATCAATTAGTAGTAATATTGGTAATGTTCTACTCCATTTTCTTTTCCTAAGTTATGATCTTTTTGATAAACTATCATACGTAAACGTGCCTTGCCCTTTGACTTGGGCTTAGCTGACATCTATGTCCTCCGATTTTGGATGTGCATTATTAGGCGCTTAAACTATCATAAAATTGAACAAGTAGACACATAGGTTCTACATGGCACTTCTCACGCGATTTGACATGTAGCACGCGTGCATCTCATGAGATTTGGCACGTAAGACGTGTGTGTCTACTTGTTTAACTTTATGATTGTTTAAGTGCCTACTTGTGCACACCCAAAGTTGGAGGGCACAATGCCAGCT
This sequence comes from Capsicum rhomboideum, assembly GCA_031232105.1. Lineage (NCBI taxonomy): Eukaryota > Viridiplantae > Streptophyta > Magnoliopsida > Solanales > Solanaceae > Capsicum > Capsicum rhomboideum. Next base: position 14,010,113 of record CP124715.1, on the reverse strand, counting down.
GAGGCCAAATTAAAGGGCATGTTTTTGTAGTATGCCTATTGATTATCTTGATAGAAAGCAAATGTGATTTAGTTTCTGCTTTTCGATTCGTGGTTTGGCGATAGGTGGAAGTGAAGCATGTGGTCCGAAGATAATCCTTAGAAGTATAAAGGGCATCCATAAAAGTGAAGAGGTGTTGATTACGTACACTGACTTGTTACAGCCTAAGGTACACTTGTTCTCAACTATTTGAAGGATATATAAATTATAGGAAGGATATCACATCAATATCATAGAAAGTTTATGTTTATTTTGATTCTCATAAATGGAAAACTTTGTATGTACACAATGTTAGTCATATTCTGGAATGTCCTAGCTACGTGATTTGATCAGATTAAGTTGGGTGTGGAATGTGGATGAATATTTGCCTTCTGGTTCGTAGTTAGAAAAGGAAGTTTGCATCTTGTTATAAAAAGAATATTTTTTGTTACTCCGGTTTATCACGGTGAAGGTCTTCCCACAGTAATCCAAAAATTCATTCTCTATGAACAACAAAAATCAATTGTTGAGAACTTTTATGTGGTCATGCGACTCCTTTTTTATTTTAATGTTTGTGTCTTTTGTTGGTAAAAGTGCTAAACCTTTGGACTCCATGAATGTTAAATGTTCTCACAGTGCACATATTTAGATATTTTACCAAATTCATGGTTGAAAAATACTAGAATAATCCCTTTACAAAAAAAGAAAAATACTATAATGATGGAGAACAGATGACCATAATCTCCTAAGTCGGGTGCACCCAACCGTCTTGCTATCTACATTTGATGAGCAGAGTTACCCATATCTGTGTTGTTGGGAGGTAGGAGGTAGCAGGTATCGATGAAATAGGTGAGGTGCGCACAAGTTGGCCTGAACAATACAATTATCAACAAAATGACTTGGACCCAGAAGCATTCACAATATCTATCTCAAATGGTCAGAAATAGTTGAACAAATGGGGAGAAGGTGGGCTTGTCAGAAGAGGATGTGTGAAAGCCATAATGACACTTACTTGAACATATCCCCATAAATTTGCTTGAGTGATTGTCAACTTTGTTATTTATTTCTTCTGGTAGTCTTCTGGCAGTTATATACATAACACATACCATATGAACTTAAACTTTGAAGATAATTTTAGCCAAATGTTTTAGGTTGCATCTGTGCTTGGCATGTACCTTGGAGTTCTTTGTTCGTGGGGTTTGGGTGCTTTTGGTTAGATCTTGTATAGTACTACTCTGTGGGTGTCTTGTTTCTGTTTTCTTTGTGTGTGTGTTCTTTCATCTTATTTTATGTTTTACTACGTCTTTATATACTGTTTTCCTGTCCTGAGCCGGGGGTCTATCGGAAATAGCCTCTCTACTTCTTTGGAGGTAGTGGTATGGACTGCGTACACTTGTGGGTATACACTGGGTATGTTGTTGTTGTTGTTGTTGTTTTAAGCTGCATCTGAGAGCTCCTCTTTAGTTTCAGTCTGTTCAATATCACCTCCTAACTTCTTCCATCTCCTTTCTATACTTGGCCCCATTATATCTTTTTATTTTCTGTTTGACTGTTGATTCAGTGATTCGGTTTCTGATATGGAGATTTGTTCATTTTGTTTGGTGCAGGACTTAGTGTAGCTATTTAGGTCTTTCTGTCCTTGGAAATTCTACATAAGGGTATTGTTGACTCTTCTCACTTTATCCATCTTGTGGTCAGTCTCCCTAAAGATTCGTGAGTTGAGAACAATTTCAAAACCAGTCCGCTATTTTGATAAGAAACATTCCACTAAGTTGCTGGGGCTCTCCAAAAATGTTGCTGCACCCGTGTCGGATCCTTCAAAAATGCAGTACTTTTGAAGGATCCGAAACACACCTGATGACATTTTTGAAGAGTCCGAACAACATTCCATTCCAGAAGGTCTCAAGGTATTCCTTGACCCACTAAAAACCATAGACAAGTATTTCTTGCCACTTCCTTATAGTGTCCGATGGTGAGATATTTATATTCTTAGTAATTATTATTATTATTATTATTTATTTATTTTTACTATTCTTAGTAATTATTTTTAATACAAATTAATGAGCAGTATCAACCTTTGAGCATTTCTCCTTCTGACGGGAGAGTTGATGTTATTTATTAAACAATAAAAAAGGACAGCTAGGTGCACAATTCATCCCGTGTTCATGCAGGGTCCGGGGAAGGGGACGCATCCCTAAGGGGTGTGATGTAGACAACCTACTCTAATACAAGAATTAATGACTGCTTCCACGGCTCGAACCCGTGACCTATAGGTCACACGGAGACAACTTTAGCGTTGCTCCAAGGCTCCCCTTATTACTTATTAAACAATATAAAGTATTATTTAAAGCCATCATTTTGTTGCTTGCGATGAAGCTAGAAAAACCGAGAGATTACGTTTCATGGATGAAGCCATGCGCTTTAGAGAAGTTTGCGCTTCAAACAGTGGTGCACAATGTAATTCCACCGTGAATTGTTTGCTTCTTTGAATCTCAATTTTGTGGAGCTGGATTAATATCACAACTATTGTATATTGGATGCTGAAACGAGTCATTTTGATTGCAATTTAGTTTAAATTCATAGACATTAGATATGCACTTCTTTTTTATTTAAATTCATTTTGAAACAAGTTATCTTTAAAATGAAGAGCACACATTAGAGAGAAAAAATATTAATCATCTATCAATTTAAATTCATAGACGCTTGATATTTTTTCTCCGTAAATTGTGCTTCATTTTAAAGAAGCGTGTGCTTTTTTATCGCTTTTCTCCCATTGGCCTTGTCGCTTTAAAAATGCTGCAATCATGGAGTTTCTTTTATCAGCTTTTAGATTGTCAAGATTAATGTTTTCATGAAGCTCTTAAACCAGAGCTTTACTTCATAGCTGCTCCTGCTTTCTGGTACAGGTTTTTGCTATATCATATAGAAACTGTTCTATTTACATTTGGTTCTACTTGCCCACGTTTTCATTTCTTAGGATTTTATATTGTTCCAAGTAACTATTTTCTTCTTAGGTGATGTTTTGATAAGCAGTACATTCACAATGGGGAGACAACGACTATCCTATTGGCATGACAAAATATAGTGGAACGACCTAGCTAGAACCCTCAAAGTTGCTTTATTCAGACATTGTGTCCAACAAAATTGATTACTCTTATTTCTATCCACATGATAATGCACATATGCAATTATGTTGTTTACTAACAATAATCATTAACTTGTTGGATTTTAAACTTTGACTTCTTCTTCAGCAACACTTGTGTCATTTATTAAATGATGTCACATCAATAACTGAAGAACCAATAATGAAATTTCATTGCTCCTTGAAAACCACCTTTTTAAGGACAGTTTCTGTGAGGACATCAGCCCCTCCTTAGACGGCTTAAGTCTTGTAAAGTAGAGTTAACAAGTATTTTACAATTTTTCGAGGTTGAGGATGCCGAAAGAAAGAACTCCAGGAAGACACATCTCTACGGGTGCTCCTGTTGGTTCTCTTCTTTTCTTACCTAACCTTTGAGTACCTAAAGGAGGGTTAGAACCGAAGGCAGTACACTTTTCTGACAGTAGGAATATTTGTATCAACATTCTTGTCATGCTCAACATAGCGTTCTGTCAGGACAATGATGATCACTGCATATGCTCAAGAATCAAGATACTTCTCTGATGATAATTCATTAAACTTTTATCACCTACCTCCTGGTATCATTGTCACCATGTTAACAAATGTCAGGAAATGAAGAACTTCAGTTACTGTGAATATATTAGAGAACTTGTCACTTGTGTTAGCTGAATATAATAAGCTCAAGGCCTGGTTTCTCTTTTCTAATAGATTCAAGAGTATCAACTATTTACATACACATATCAAACCCCATAACAGTAATAGAGAGGATATTTTGGAGAATTTTAATTAAATGTCTTATATTTTTGGGTCCCTGACATCTTGATTGGTAGGTACTTCTCTATCCCTAGAAGATTGTTCAACTTCAGATGATGTTCACGTACCTAAACTAGACATCTATTGCACCATTATCCAGTATATTCTGAACATTGTACTCTCCAAAAGAGATAAAAACCAATCACTTTTTATCCATATAAAACCTAAAAGTTGTCAGGTAGTCCACTGTAGATGTACTTTTGTGCCCAGTTTTCTTTTAGAATACATTATAGCTTTGTACGTTTTTGATCAAGTAAAATATATTTTTAGTAATAAAGGGAAAGCTCCTGTTTACAAGAATAAGTTTTAGCTTATAAAAAAATAGAATACATTATACGTCAATTTCAGTGTTACTCTCTGCCGGTTAAGATATTCAAATCAATTGGTTAGATGAAGTAACTGATTAATGCTTTGCTGTTTCTTAATGGAGAATCTTCTGAACTCACGTGTGAACTATGAATCAAGTGAAAGTTTTGTTCTGTTATTTCTATACTTGCCAGTTTAGATACTTTTTCTATGACAGAACAAAATACTGGTTTCAGTGCTTGTTATAATATCACTGTAACATTATCAATTAGATTTATTTATATTGTTGCTTAGACTGTTTACCAGAATTGTTCTTAATTTTCAAATCCAGTATATAGTGATGATGACAGCTAAGTCCTGCAAGTTATTTTTAATGATGTCCTATGTTAAACGTGTTAACTTTCAAAAGAAAAAAACAATTTTAATTCAATCAGTTCAAGTTCGTGTGAAATCTAATTCTTTTCTCATTCGACTTTACTTGTCTTCCAGGTGATGAGGCAATCAGAGTTGTGGTTGAAGTACAGGTTCAGTTGCTGCTGTAAACGATGTAGAGCAATGCCTATGACTTATATAGATCATTGTCTGCAGGTAAGAGCATATGGGTTGAGAACATTGGTTAGAAGGGTATAAATAAATGATGTACAGTCGAATTGTAAAACTGTCATTTTCGTCTAACTGTAAGCTCCCTACTTAAAATGATTCCAATTTTTCCCCTTTGCTTTTCCATACCTTATAAATTTATGTTTAGTAACTGCAGCATATTCCTGTTAATTTGAGTTGTAGTGGGTAATCTAGTAATTGGAGGCGTGGGTTAAATTTTTATTCCTGATTAAGGCCTTTCTTGAAGTCTTATTAAGGAGTATTTTTCTTTTATTATGATCTATTTTTGGCAATTGACAACTAAATAGTTGTAATTGGAGGTTTCCTTCATTCATTACTTTGACTTTGTTGTCATTGTTGTTTCAGTATACTTGTCTCTTAATCTCCTTAAATTTGGTCTGAATGCAGTTAGAGTGTTAAGACTATGAAAGGATTAGCCCGCAGTTGCTAGACACGTATGAGAGTTTGATGATCATACTGATGAGAGGTGACTAAAAATGTTGTTCCAAAGAAATCTATGTTGCTCAAAGTTACTAGATTAAAAAAAAAAAAAGAAATCTATGTTGCTCAGACTATCCAAAAATGTTGCCGAACCCATGTCGGATCCTTCAAAAATTGGATCCTTCAAAAATGCACTACTTTTTGAGGATCCAACACCAGCCCAAGACAATTTTGAAGAATCCGTGCAACATAGAAAGAAACTAAGGTGTTAAAACTTTGGTAAATAAAGACTTAAAAGAATAAAAGTTGAAATAACCTTGCAAAAACAGCAATTTACAGACTTCGGCTCTAAAATTGGGTAAGGTTTTTAATTTTCCCAATATATGCTGAGACATGAACATACATCTAAGATTGGACCTAGAACCTGTCAAGGTTTTTATCATCAATAGCAATAAGAAAATAAAAAATTGCCCAAAAACCTTCCGGGCTGGTGTTTAACAATCTGCCAAGAAGTCTAGTTTATATGCTCTCTTGTAATTTTCCATCATGTTGTTCATTTCTTCTTTTTATTTTTTGGGAGTTTTTGGTTCTTTTTTTTTTTAGAACTGGTAACATGGGAGTTTTGGTTCTTTTATGCCGAGTACTGCATTGAACTAATCAAGCTGAGTTGAAGATCGTTGTTCCTCTTGTTTTTTCACCTAAGAATTGTGGTGTATCTCAGCCTTTAGATCATTAACATCTATGATGAATTTTCTTGTGTAGGAAATCTTAATTTTAGATCTCGATTCTTCAAATATGGCTTCTGGTGACAATTTTTACGGGGACCATGTAATGGAGAAGCTGATGGATTGCTTGAATGACGCTATAGATGACTTCCTGTCATTTAATAACCCCAAATCTTGTTCTGAAAAACTCGAGATCCTGCTTACTCAAGATCATGTTAACACACTTCTAAAGCCTAATGGAGAAAAATTACATCAACTCCTCAGATTACATCCTCTTCACCATGTGTCTTTGCATGCCTACATGACTCTGGCCTCTGCATATAAAGTTTCCGTAAGTGAACTGCTGGCCCTAGATACCGAAGGTGATGAACATCAAACCGAAGCTTTTAATATGAGCAGAAAGAGTGCAGCATATTCCTTGTTGCTTGCAGGTGCAACCCAGCATTTATTAGAATCTGAGCCTTCTCTCATTGTGCCTGTGTCAAATTTTTGGACAACTGCTGGTGAGAACTTACTAAGTCTTGTCAGAAACTCCGCGTGGAACTTATTTTCAAGGGGAATACATGCTGGAGAATTTTCGTTTTGGTCATGTCAAATGTGTCGCAAATGCACACTGCTTGATAGGTTTAGAGATAAATTTACAGACTGTCCTGCTGATAATGCAGAATTTGCTGAGGTAACTAGCCAATTTTTGAATTGTGTTAACGATATAACACCAAAAATCTGGGATTTTCTTGTGGGGAATGGCGGTTACTTGAAAGTAGTTGAGGATCCCGTTAACTTTGGATGGCTCAGAAGTAGGATGTCATCTTTTACTCACTTTGCAACTCATGCTACAAGTCCTAATGCATCAGAGGAAATAGGTTCTAGATTGGAAGAAGAAGAATATCACAACGAGATACGGGTAAATTTGTTCCTGCTTGGTATTCACTGCTTAATCTATGCAGCATTTTTGTCAACTGTATGTTTAAGTCGTCTTTCGCCACTGATGTCTAAAGTTGAAAGTCTTCTAAGTGTCGAAGGTATTCTGAATGGTTAAGCCATTGATTGCATACAAATTCCAATTGTGTGTCAAATGGTCTTTTAAGTTGGCTGCATGAAAAATGATATCTTAACTCATTTGCTGGGTAGTTCATGCTACTTAGCTTTGCATAGTAGTACCATTTTGACATTTTGACTGAATATAAATGCAATGACACAATTCATTTTTGGCCGCTGATTCAGATCCTTGGTGTTCATTGTGTCATTCAAAAGGTGAAAGGAGTATTGTTTTCCAAACCGAAAAGGTTAAGGAGATAAGTAGAATTTAATCTTTAATTAAATGAGATCAGGCTCTGGAAGACAACTGATGAGTGTGATCACAAAATTTAATACTCCTTTATTTTAAGTGCTCCCTCTGTTCGTTTGACGAGAGTCAATTTGACTAATCTTTGGAGTTAAATTGAATTAGATTAGTTCAATAATTTCAATTTAAGATTTAGATGTTTGAAAACTATATGAAAAATACTGTAACTTGCAAATCTTCACATATTAATATCTCAAAAAAAGAAATGTGATAAGTAAAAGTGAATAGATGGAGTAGTAGTTTAATGAAGAAGCAAATATCCGATTGCTTAAGCATGAATTAAGTGGAGAGTCAATAATTCACATCTTTGTGCCGACCACGTCTATTTGGGGATCTTTGTTGGAAAAATGTGATGACTGATGACTAGTTATGATTTTGATTAAAGGAGACCTGCTTGTCATAATCTTGACAAACCACCCCCTATTATCTTAACCATGATGTGACGCTATTTATCACAGTTTGTAATAACAATAATATATACGTATAATTCAATAGAGAAGGATAGAGTGTGACGTCTTTTATCACAGTTTGTCTTCCTTATAGTTGAACATTTGAGGTGAAAATTAATACTTTATTAGTTAGAGTTTCAATTTATTATACACCTTTTATGTACAAGTTTAAATTTTTATCAGAACTTTTTCTTTACGCCCTTAACCGACACCCACCCCTCCTTCTCCCCTAATTTAACGATTGGGAGACAACTAATCAATTATGTACAATGTTCAAAAGTTTGTCTATCACTGTTCCTGTTATACAGATAGGGAAAATAATAGAAAGGTGGCAAGTGAGAATATATCAAATCTTACTTAAAACTAAAATATTGATCAATTAGGTTGATTCCTCATTGTTCTATCTGGAAATTTGGCGGAAAAGGTGGAAATATATTAGTGTTTATTCCCACATGTTAATAAAAAGGTATATACTAAACTAGTTAGAGAAAACGCATCTTCATTATTTATTTTTCTCTTGTCATATATGTTGGTCTTTAAAACATGCACTTCTTTTTTGTTCTTGCTAAAATGAACCACTCCTTCATGAGTGAAAAATTTCATATTTTTTGGGCGATTTACAATTTTCTCCTAAAATAACTTATTTCACCACATTTAAGCTCATATTATCTTCAGTATTTTCCAAAGTATGCCCTTCATTTTTGTTCCCAAGATGAGTTGGAAAAAGAAATATGAAAAAACGAGGTCCACACTATAGGCGATATTTAGATTTAAGGGCCAAAACCATATCATCAAAGAATAGGGTGTAATCTCTCAAATACCCATACATTAGGGATATAAAACACAAGAAATCTATTTTTCTCCATATTTATTATTTTTATAAAAGGTGATAATGATTGGAGGATGAGTAAAACGATTTGTGTAAATAATTTCATTTTTTCTTACCCATATTCTTTTTTTGTTTTCATTCTGCTGACTATGCGTGTTTGACCATGTCAAAGAAAAGGCAAATCATTGATTACTTCAAGGGGATACACGTATCAAGTTTATCCAAATCCAATCTTTACGCTTAAATCGATCAATTTAACCTTAACAATTTAAAAATTTAGTGAGAAATACTTATATAGTTAAGTAGTAAAATGTGTGTGAAAAATATTTATCTTGCACTTATAATTTAGTGTAAAGATCTGCTAAACCCCTCCCCAATTCAGCGGCGGAGCCAGCTTATGGTCGGTCAGGGATTCGTCGAACCCTCTTCACCAAAAAATATATTATTTATACATGATTAAATTTATTTTTATGGATAATTTGTGTGCTTTCTTCTTTCGATTTTAAACACTTTTATTGAAAATTCTAGCTCTATCACTGCTCTCCATACACAATATATAGACTATAATATGGCATATAATTTCAGGATGATGAGGGGCATGCTACTATGATATATTATGATCATTTGGCTGAACACGCGTTAGTCTGTTCTAATTTAAGGAGATAATAATATACCATGAATATTTTAGTTTTCAAGGAAAATTAAAACTCCTCCTTTTTGTTTTCTGTACACATGTACATATATTAACGATTAACTAAAAGGATGAATGAGAAAAATTAGATAATTTTGTGAATGACTAGCCAAAAACTAAAAGTATTTTCACGAAGAAAACAAACAATAAATAGGGACATAGTGGATATTATATAAGGTTGAATGCGATGTTGATGAATACTTTTGCCACCTGCTCAAACGATAGGCATAGGTTCAATTCTCACAATCCCCTTCCCCACATAAATAGTACTAATCCCTCTTTTTCAATTGACGTGACATATATTTTTTTTTGTTGATAAATTTAAAGAAAAATCTTATATTTCAATATTTAAATATGTGGAGATATATTTTAATATTATACAAATCTTAATATTAAGGTGTGATTTTTTCAAAATTTGTTTTGTGGCTCATGAAGACTAGAAATTGATCATAATGTCTTTGAAATCACTAACCTGCAGAGTTTAGAAAGTGATCGTAATTTCATTAATCTACTCAATCATGATCAGCTCTATTAATTGTCCACTAAATTATCCACTAGTCAGATACCAAATCATGATCTGCTCCAGTAATAAACATGTTTTAGTAAGTCTTCATGATCGTAATTTCCTTAAACATGTTTATTACTAGAGCAGATCATGATTTGTTAAGTCTTCATTTTTAAACAAAATAGCCAGATACCATTTTATTTACTCCATAGAAGAAATCGTACACTTACATAAATAGAAACCTTTCTTCCTAGTGGTGGTGTATGAAAAATATGTAGCTTGCAGGTCAAAGTGATTAGATTGGTGTTGTTAAAAATGAACTGTGAAACAAAAAAATTTGTTAAGTCTTCAATTTACTTACTACAAAGAGGGTATTCTTTTGTTTAAGGAAAGTATTCTTAGCGATGGAGGCTTTAAACTCAATAACCAATTCAGACCTCACTTGTGGAATTACATTGGGTTGTTGTATTGTTGTTGTAATAAATTCAGTGCAATTTCACAAGTCGATTCTAATAATAAAATGTATGACGTAGCTGTACCCCTACTTTTGATTGACCCGTAACAACCGTTCTTCTTAATCTGAGCTTGAGACTAACCATATGAATGAGCTCACACCGGCGGAGTTTTCATGTTTTATGTTTTTCGGACTAATAGGTAATTAAACGAAAGGAAATTTATAATTTTCGCCAAATTTTCATAGCTCCGTGTTTTAACTGACATTTTCCTTTGACAATTATTGCACTTATTTGATTGGGTGCTAAAATCTTAGAAGCTTCTTTATTAAGGAATTAATCCCTCTGTCTAACAATAGTTGTCCACTATTAACTTGACACACAGACACATGTTAAGAAACAATAAATAATAGGGGTAATTTTACTATATTACCCTTTGAAAATTTCTTGAAAAATGCATTAAATGATGAATAGTATTTAATAGCAATGGTAAAATGGATAAAAAAGGGTAAATTATCCATTGATTTTTTCAAACTGGACAAATATTGTTGGACATCTATTTTTAATATAGTGGACAAGTATTGTTTGACAGAGGAATAATTATAAACATTTCAGCATAATAGCATCCACCAGTCATAACCTCATTTAGTTGTAAATAAATTAGAAATAGTTAATATCGGAATTCCTAATGTTCACACAATCAATTAATAGTAAATACCTCCAGAAGATATCAAGCTTAATTTTCTCTAAGAAAATGATACATCATACATAAAAATATCATAAGAATTGAATTGATCAAGGTTCCACCTAATACGCGTATACTAATATAGAAACCCCTTTCACAACATTTTCTCATCTCACTCATGCCATATTTTTGGACATTGTCTATACAATTGATCAGCTATAAATAATGCCCTAGGAAAACGTTCACAAATCAAAATATCAACCACTTGTATATTGACATTTTTAAAATACATAATTTTCACAAACAGCAATATGGCTGAAGAGAAACACCATCACCATTTGTTCCGCCACAAGAATAAGGAGGAAGAGGGTCCAGTTGATTATGCAAAAGAAGTGAAACACCATAGTCATCTTGAGAAGATTGGTCAACTTGGTGCTGTTGCTGCTGGTGCTTATGCCTTGGTATGTATACGTAGATTCTTTCTATTTATAAACTAACATATTATATATGTCATCGTCGATATACGAAACCTTGCATATGTACATTTTGTTTACATGTTACTCCCTCCGTCCCATAGTAGTTGGTCATTTTCCTTCACACGCATGTTAAGAAATTATAAATAAGAAGGTCATTTTACTAATTCACCCCTTAAAAAACTTCTTAGGAACTTTACAAATAAGTGTGAACACTTTCAAAAAGAATTAATTATAAGGATAATATGAGAAAAATTTAATTAACGCTTTCTTGATTTAATAAGGTGGACAAGTAATATGAGATAACTATTTTTAGTAAGATGACCAACTAATATGGAACGAAGGATGTACAAATCTTCTTTAATTTCTTAAATTATGTTCCCATTTATTTAAAATGGGACGGAGGGAGTTATGGAGTTAATCATGTTGGACTAATTAAGGTTCAAAGACATAAGATTTTGCTCCAGTCTAAAGTGATCATATCATGACTTTCCTAATGGCATATATACTCTCTCGTCTCAATATAAGTGTAACTTTTTTTCTTTTTCAGAGTTAATTTAACTAATTTTCAAAAATAATTAGAACAAATTGACTCAATGTTATGAAATTTAAATTTGGATATTCAAAAACTATACGAAACGTACTATAAGTTACAAATTTTCTCATGTCAATATGAAGAAAAAATCCATTTATAATATGTTGGTATCAAAATTCACATAGCTTCAACCACAAGAAGTGAAAAACACAGATAATTTGAGACGGAGAAAGTATTCCAATAGGTTTTGTAACTTTTCACTTTAGTTTTTACAAGGAGTGCTTTTTTATTTCCCATTTTGTTCCCTACACGTGGATATATTTTAGCAAAAATGTATGTCGGGTACCTTAGATGACATTGCACTCTGCTTGATAAATGAAAATAAGTTTATATATCTCTTTATATATATCTTGATTGAGCTTTATTTTTCTTCAATTTCTTACTCTTGATTTAAAAAATATTTACAGCATGAGAAGCACAAGGTAAAGAAAGACCCAGAGAATGCACACAAGCACAAGATACAAGAGGGAATAGCAGCAGCAGCAGCAGTTGGTGCTGGTGGATTTGCATTCCATGAGCATCATGAGAAAAAAGATGCCAAGAAAAAGCTAAAGCAAGCTAAGGGAGGACACCATCACCACCACCACCACTAATATTTTACTATATATGTGGACTGCCTAAAATAAATAAAAGATATACTAGGTGTTTTAATTTCTGTCCAGTGAGAATTGATTTTCTGTATTAATCTTGCCATGTAAGACTTTGTCTATGAATTAATTTTGTACTACTACTATTTTTGAGTGTTAATTCATTCCTTTTTCGTCCTTGTGTTCAGATAATGATAATGGCATCTTAATCTTCTGTTTTTTTTTTTTTTAATTAACGCCTTAATTTGTTTGACTTTTGAATTAGCTAGATAATGGGTTTTAAAATTTATGTTCGACATGCACGTCGTCAAGTGATATAATTTGCAATTAGTCTAACGTAAATTTTAACTTGTTTAACGGATAATTAGTCATGTCAACTTCTCATTTATGCATGTTTGCATTTTGTGAATTGTTTTAGCCCCTATATGTTGACTATTAAATACTCCCTCACTTTTACTTGTCAAGTTTTGCTTCATTAGAGTCAATTTGACTAATATTTGGAGTTAAATTGAATTAGATTAATTTAATATTTTAAAATTTTAATTTAAAAATGTGTAGATGTAATTTAATATAACAAAAATCTTAATATTAAGGGGTGACATTTTTTTGGTGGCTAAAGACTTGAAATTGATCATAATGTCTTTGAAATAACTAACCATGGTTTAGAAAGTGATCATAATTTCATTAATCTACTCACTCATGATCTGCTCTATTAATTGTCCATTAAATTATCCACTAACTTACTAAAACAAGTTTATTACCCAATAGCTAAATACCATTGTATTTACTCCATAGAAGAAATCGTACACTTATAAATAGAAACCTTTCTTCCCTAGTGTTGGTGTATGAAAAATATGTAGCGTACGTGCAAGGAAAAAGTGAGATTGGTGTTGTTAAAAATGAATTGTGAAAGAAAGAAAGAAAAATTCTAAGTTAGAGAGTATAATTTTGTTTAAGACAAATATTTTTAGTGGTGCAGTTTTAGACTCAACAACTAGTTTAGAGTTTGTTGAAGCCAGTTATTAGGTTGTTATATTAGGACGAAACAAATCGAGATTGTTATTATTGGATTGATGGAGAATCTACCGTAATAGACTTTAATTTCCTTAAAAAAGAAAAAGTACAAGTCCATGACTCCATGCCTCAGCTAAAGAATTTTTATCATGCCTTCGATATGCAATTTCATATCATAATTTGAAATTTAGATTTTAAATCAACATTTGGATATCCGAAGTTTCAACATATCCCAAATTCTCCAAAAAATATGATTTGGAATTCCAAATCATGATTTCAATTTTTTTAAAATGTGAAACGTGACCATAAGTTCATATTTTGTAAAAAAAACCCATTATTTTAAATTTTACAAAAAAAACACTCATCTCGACGTGAAGAAATTGTTCATGCCATGTGAAAGAATTATATCAAAGAATAACTAGTTAATACTATTGTTGACTAGTGGATCTCTATAAAGTTATTTTTATCTGAAAGATTGTAATAGCAAACATTTGTTTATAAAAGGAACATGGAGATATGTGATTTATCAACGCTGTGTCTTCGGATATTTCGATATCTTATTTATGAGTAATGATCTACTCATGTGGTAAGATTGTAAAAGAATTGGGAAAATTTTGATAGTTGTTTCACAGCTTGTGGAATTTTCATGTTTGTGAGAAAAAATAGAACTTAAGAAAATCCAAATTACATATCCAAACAAAATTTCAACTTTATATCAATTTGATTTCACATCGCATGGCCAAATGGGCGCTTAATTTTTCTTCACTTATTTTTTAACTATTTTTCTTCACTTATTTTTTAACTATACTTGTAATTTCACTGATCGTAAATAATCTTACTTTCAAATTCTTATTTTACTTTTAATAAGATGATTTATAACGATAAAAATATGACTTTTCTTTAAAGAGTTTAGGCCACGGAAGTTCCAAAAAATCTTTTTCCTTTCTTAGATTTCATGTCCAACAAATCAATGCCCATGTAGTATAGCCAGGAAGATGGATGGGGTGATAAAGATATTCTTTAAAAGAAATAATGTAGATGAACAATTCTGCCCCTACACACACACGGAAAAAACATACATGAGGTTTGAAAGGGAAATGTCGAACCACATAACAACAACAATAACAACCCCACCCATAAGTGGAATTTCGAAAAGGTAAAATGTAAATGCATGCAGTTACCTTTTGTAATTTTTTTTTCTTTATTTGATCTTGAAATTGACAATATGAGCGAGCTCAGCTGTTTTTGATTTTCTGACTTATAGGTAAATGAAAGGAAATTTTCATAGCTCCGCGTTTCCTCTAACATTTTCCTTTGACAATTATTGCACTAATTTGATTGGGTGCAAAAATCTCAGAAACTTCTTCATTAAGGTAATTATAAGCATTTCACATTAATAACATCCACTAGTCAAAAACCTAACTTAGTTCTAAATAAATTAGAAATACTTAATATTGAAATTCCTAACGTTCACACAACTAATTAATTAATAATAATATACTTCCAGAAGAAATCAAACTTAATTTTCTCTAAGAAAATGATATATAAAAATATCATAAGAATTGAATTGATCAAAGGTCCAACCTAATACACGTACCAATATAGAAATCCCTTTCACAACATTTTCTCACCACTCACGCGGCCAGCTAATATTTTTGGACATTGTCTATACAATTTGTCAGCTATAAATAATGCCCTAGGAAAACGTTCACAAATCAAAATATCAACCACTTGTATATTGACATCTTGGAAATAATTTTCACAAATCAAAATATCAACAAACAGCAATATGGCTGAAGAGAAACACCATCACCATTTGTTCCACCACAAGAACAAGGAGGAAGAGGGTCCAGTTGATTATGCAAAAGAAGTGAAACACCATAGTCATCTTGAGAAGATTGGTCAACTTGGTGCTGTTGCTGCTGGTGCTTATGCCTTGGTATGTATACGTAAATTCTTTCTATTTATAAACTAACATATTATATATTTCATCGTCGATATATGATACCTTGCATATATACATTTCGTCTAAGTTGCTCGGACTCTCCAAAAATATTGTCGCACCGGGGCGTCTGATTCTCCAAAAATGCACTTTTGAAGCATCCGACACCCACTCGGTGACATTTTTGAAGAGTCCGAGCAACATATATAGCATTTTGTTACATGTTACAAGTCTTCTTTAATTTCTTAAATTATGTGACTAGCTAGTTATTATTTGAAACGGGACGAAGGGAGTACTAGTATGGAGTTAATTAGTTGGACTAATTAAGGTTCAACGATGCAAGATTTTGCTCCAATCTAAAGCGATCATGTGACTTTCCTAACGTCATATATACTCCTCCGGTCCCAAATAAATGTTTTTTTTTACGAGTTAATTTGACTAATTTTTAAAACTAATTGGAATAGATTAATTCAATAAATTTAAAATTAAATTTAGATATTCAAAAACTATACGAAACATACAGTAAATTACAATTTTTCTCATGTCAATATAATTTTAAAAATACATTATAGAAAGTTAGTATCAAAATTCACAAAGCTTGAATCACGTGAAGTGAAAATCGATGAATAATTTGAGATGGAGAAAATATTAAAATAGGTTTTGTAACTTTTCACTTTAAGGTTTTACAAGGAGTAATTTTTTTTTTCCATTTTTTTCCCTAGACGTGGTCCACGTGGATATATATTAGTAAAAATGCATGTACAGTACCTTGGATGACATTGCACTATGCTTGATAAATGAAATAAGTTTATACATCTTGATTGAGTTTTATTTTTCTTCATTTTCTTACTCTTTTTTTGTTGTTTTGATTTAAAAAATATTTACAGCATGAGAAGCACAAGGCAAAGAAAGACCCAGAGAATGCACACAAGCATAAGATACAAGAAGAAATAGCAGCTACTGCTGCTGTTGGTGCTGGTGGATTTGCGTTCCATGAGCATCATGAGAAGAAAGATGCCAAGAAAGAGCAAAAGCATGCTGAGGGAGGACACCATCACCACCACCATCACTAATATTTTACTATATTGCTGAGACGAAGGACAACACTTCTGTGCGTGGTCATATGTATATATGTACTTGCCTAAATAAATAAAAGATACTACTAGCTAGTATGTGACTTAATTTCTGTCCAGTGTGGATTGATTTTGTGTTTTTGTATTTATCTTGCCATGTAAGACTTTGCCTGTGGATTATAATTTTTGGTACTATTTTTGAGTGAATTCATTCCTTTCTCTTCCTTGTGCGATAAATGATAATGACACATCTGTAATCTTCTTTTCTTTTTTAACTCCTTAATTTGTTTGACTTTTGAATTAGATAATGGGTTATTTTAAAATCTATGTTCGGTACGTGGTTAAGTGATCTAATTTACAATTGTCCAATAGCAAGAAATTCCAACTAACAACTATCTAATTTATTTAATGGATAATATAATTAGTCACACAAATGGCCACTTCGCATTTTGTGAATTGTTTTAGCCCCTTTATGTTGACTATTAAATAGTTACTCCATTTTATATTAGTTGATCACTTTCATTTTGCACACTACATAAGAAATCATCAATAAGAAGGATAATTTTACTAACTTATCCCTTAAAATACTTTTTAAGAAAATCAATAAATTGGGGGTAGGGGAATGGGAATGGGGGAGGGGATTACAATGTGGAGAATCGAACCCTCACCAACAAGGTAGGATTTAAGGTAACTGTTTAACTAAGCTACTAAGATTCCCCACCCTTAAGATCCTTGAAACTTTACAAACTTGTTTTACACTTTCAAAATGTTTTTAATTATACGGGTAAAATGAATTTTTTTAATTAATGTTATCTTGATTTAGTAAGTGGACAAGTAATTTGGGATTATTACGGGATGAGGGGAGTACTCGCTTTGTTTAGCTATATATTTGTTCAGTATTGACTTGGCACACCTCTTACGGAGCAATAAAATTCAATGCTTTGAAAAATACATTCAAAAAGGACTATAATTAATAACAATGGTAAAGTGGACAAGGAAAAATAGACATCTATTTTTAAATGCCCGTTTGGCCAAGGATTTTTCACTTTTTTCCGGAAATAAATTTCACTTTAGTAAAAAAGTGAAATGTAGTGGTGTTTGGCCATGAAATGCATTTCACTAAAGTGAAATTTATTTCCGGAAAAGTGAAAACAACTTTTTCTTGTTTTCACTTTTTTTACTTTTACTTCTCTCACAAAAAGTCAAAAAGAATACTATTTATTTTCATGGTCAAACACAACTCCAACTCCAACTCCAACTCCAAAATATTTTATTTTC
Organism: Capsicum rhomboideum; assembly: GCA_031232105.1. Lineage (NCBI taxonomy): Eukaryota > Viridiplantae > Streptophyta > Magnoliopsida > Solanales > Solanaceae > Capsicum > Capsicum rhomboideum. The sequence continues at coordinate 13,992,171 of CP124715.1, read as the reverse complement.
ATGGCCAAATGCCTACTAGTATGGGTGAAAATCATTTACATCCCATAACTTTGCTTTTAAAATCAATACCCCCCTTAACTTTGAAAAATAATCATTTTTTCCCATTTATCCTATGCAATCACTATTTTACTCTTCACATTTCTAATCTTTCATTTATGTAATATTTTTTTATATTATTATTATTATTATTATATTTTTTCCTTCACCTAGGTAGTTATCATTTTTATTTAAATTCATTAATATTATAAGTTGAATAATTATTTTATAAATTTATCACACAATCTAATGCTTTTATTTATGATTGATATTATGATATTATATGTATTAAGTATGCATGTGTGTGTGTTCTCTACTGTCTATATAGATAAACGATTTTTGATTATCAATATTATAGCTTAAAACTTATTTACAATAATATTTTTTTTTTTGGGAACTAATTGATTTATTAATCACCAAAAGTGCAAACATTACAAAACAATAGTTGGCTATACACAGTCAACTATATCTCAGAGTTTAAAACTAACAAGAGCAACAGAAGTCACATTTAGTAAACTAGATTTTGAATGATAGGTTGCAATCTTGGAGGGACTCGAACACATGACATATACTATCTCTTTTGCTAGTCTCTCCTATGTATGACTATGCTTCTCAAAGATCCTCAAGTTTCTTTCAATCCATAAGCCATAAAGAACTTCTGTATAGACCATTTTAAGTATCAAAGCTTACTGTGATTTTCTTTTTGCTTCCATTAGCATCCACTGCTGGTGTTGAGTCCATGTTGTAGGAGCATAGTGATGTCTGTGTAACCAGCTTAACACTCTATTCCATACCTTCCTTGTAAATTCACATTGAACACAAATAGATGTTCCCTTGATTCCTCCTGACTGTTACACATACAATACTTAGTATCTACCTCTATTTTTCATTTGTGAAGTCTGTCTGCAGTAGGTAGCCTACCTTGTAGATTCAGCCAAAGGCTAAAGATTGTTTTAGGCCTTGCAGCATTTTGATACATGTAATTTTTCCAAGGCATTGCAGGTCTGGAGTTTAGCAGATGAAAGTAGATTTTCCTGATCAAGCTCTTACTTAAATTCTATAAAATCATTGCAGAAATAACTGGCCTAGCTTCAAACATCTTTTTACATCTTTTTAATCATCCAACTGGCTTGTTTAGGTACTGGAATAGTCTCCACAGGTTGGTGTTTTATATAGTAAGTGTGGATCTATCTGATCTACATCTTGTCTTGCTTATGTTCAATATCCCACCATAGTTTTTCCACAATTACTCTATTCCACATGTATATTGTTAAGATTAATGCCACCTACACTCTTTGCTGTACATATTTTTTCCTAGGCTGCGAAAGCTTTTTTAGTGATGTTGCCACTACCTGACCATAAATAACTCCTGCAATGTGCCTCTATTGAATGACTTTAATTGGAATAATAAACAACGGTGCCCAGAAAGCCTGCATACCAAAGAGGACTGACTGAATTAGCTAGGCTCTTTCTATATATGAGAGCTTTTTGGCTATCCAAGAGGAGATTTTTGTTGTAATATTAATGATAAGGGGTTGTCATTGAATAAGTGAGATCTTTTGTGTAGTTAGTGAAACTCTAAGATACTTAAAATACATTTCTCCAACTGTGAATCCCAAGTGATCTAGGATTCTGGTTCTCACTCTTTGATCAACCCTACCAAAATACACACAACTTTTGCTCAAGTTTGTCTGTAATCCTAATACCTCAGAAAAAGTCTTAAAGGAGTTGTACAACCTTGTAATAGACTGTAAGTATCCTCTTGCGAATAGGAGCAAATCATCAGCAAAGCATGAAAGGTTGATTCCAAGTTTACCACACCTGGGATGATATTTAAATAGTTGATATTCTTTGAGTTGTTGCAATAACCTTCTTAGATACTCCACACCAATAGCAAATAAGAAAAGGGAGATGGGATCCCCTTGTCTTACCCCTTTTGCAGCAGGAAAAGGCCTAGTAGGCTTCCCATTAATCAGAATACTATAGCGAACACTTTTGACACACTCCATGATCCAATACAAATAGGTCTCAGGGAAATCAAGTTCACACATCACCTGCTCCAAGTAACTCCATTCCAAAGAATCATATGCCTTTTGCAAGTCAATTTTTATCATGCATCCAGGTGATATATGTTTTCTATTATAGCCTTTAACTAACTCCTGTGCAAGAACAATATTATCACCGAATCTTTTCCCAGGAATAAAATCAGATTGTGCATCAGAGATTATTGTGGCAATCACTTTTTGCATCCTACTAGCCAAGATTTTAGAGATAAGCTTATAAATAACAGTACAATATGCAATGGGCCTATACTCCTTGATTGAGGCAGAATTAGCATTCTTAGGTACTAAAGTAATGGAAGTGCAGTTCATTGGCTTGAATAGTTTGCCTGTATTAAAGAATTCAATTGCACTGCCTCAATAATGTCCTGCTCAACTATCCCCCAAGATTTCTTGAAAAAAACTGCATTATACACATCTACACCAGGGGTTTTGTCATCACCAATTTCCTTTAACCTGGATTCAACCTCAGAAGCAGTAGCAGGTGCATTCAGTAAAAGTTTTTGTTGATGTGTTAGTATTGGCCCTATCTACATAACAACTTTGTTCACTACTGGTAATCTTGATGTTGCAGTGCCCATTATCCCTTTGTAAAAGTTTACCATTTCCTCAATAATATCATCTTTCTCTATTAGCAGCTGCCCATCTAATTCTGTGAGAGCAGTGATGCATTTTCTTTGTGTTCTCTCTTTTAAGACTGCAACAAAATATTTAAAATTTGAGTCACCCAACTTAATCCACTTGGCTCTTGCTTTTTGCTGAAGTGCACTTTCTCCTAAGAGTGATCATTTTTCAATTATTTGAATAGTAGTTTTCTCCTGCTCCTGTAAAGAATTAGTACATTGTACCCTCATCTACATTTGAATTTCAGCCAGCTCAGTCCTAGCTTTCTCTACTTTCTGCACCATATTTTTGAACTCATCATTGTTTAAATTTTTAAGCCTATTCTTAAAAGTCTTTAATTTGATCCAAACATCCTTCATAGCCCCAACAACATGTCTGTATTTCTATTCATTAGAAACTAGCCTTAGAAAATCACTGTCTCAGCCCAGCTATTAAAGAACCTAAAAGGAACCTTAATGTTCTTTTCCATGTTTGACAATGTCAAGATCATTGGAGAATGCTCTGAGACATTAGCAAGTTCATATTCTACTACCCCTTGCAGTTAGGGGTGGGCATTATTTGGATTAAACTGAAAAACCAAATCAAATCAAACCGAATTTTAATTTGGATTGGTTTTTTGGTTTGGTTTCGGATTAAGAATTTACTTTTTTTGGTTTTTTGGTTTGGTTTCGGTTTTAGAAGAATAAAAATCGAAAAACCAAAAAAATCGAATTATTTTTTTATATATTATATGTATATTATATTACATATATAATATTTAAGTTTAGATATTAGGGTTTGAGTTTATAATTTCAGCCCATTTAATTATTACCTTTGCTCGTAACTTACATTAGAAAGTATATTTATCAATATTATTACTTCGCGTTGCACTTGCATTTTTTGTCCCCATTTTATTCTCACTGCTTTGCATATTTATTGACGTCTTTTCTGCGAGGCATAATCGTCCTGCAGGTTAACGTTGTCTATGTGCTTCCTCGACTCGAATGAAGGTTGGTTAGAGGATAAAGGGAGTGAGGGACCGATGGGTTGCCAATTACGAGTAGTAACTATGCTATAGATAGCAGTGACAATGACACTAGCAAATTGGAGCAAGTAACAACTAGTGTTGCTACTATATCTAGTGTCATAGTTAATATTGATGAGAACTTTTCATTGACTGGCATGAGCACTTCAGTAACTTTGACTTCTTTGTTAAAAGATTTAGCTATAAATCCATCAATATGGATGAATATAATCAAGATAGAACAACAGAAATCTGCTGATACTTGTAGAACTATAACACAAACTTCAAGTTCTAACTCTATTCTTGGAGCAGTTCCATCAATTTTAGCATGCAAATATAACTTTGATTATGCTATTAACTATTGACATAACCGAATACCGAACCAAAAAAACCAAACCGAAAAGAAAAAAATTGAGCCGAATCAAATTTATTATGGTTCGGATTGAGTTGCACATTTTCAAAATCGAAAATCAAAAAACTGAAACCGAATAATACAAAACCAAACCAAAATACCGAATGCCCACCCCTACTCGCAGTGTTCTGAAATACGAGCGTATCATCGCATTATGCGGTGATGCAATACGATGCGAGACTTTCCCGCTGCGAGTAACTGATGCGAGGTTATTTTACAAATGCCGGTGCATAACCCTGTGATGCGAGATGTACTGTGATGCGAGATGCGAGTTGATGCGAGATGCAAGTCGATGCACTCGCATCGTGTTTATTTTATTTGTAGGGATATCTTTATATTAAAAATAAAAGAGTCGGGTCAATTTTAAAGGTAAAAAAAGAGTCGGGTCACTATTGCCTTCACTTCTGAGAATTTTTAGGGTTATCTCTGAAGAGAGTCGCGACTTCACTGATGCTTCTCTTCATTGTTGCGACCTCTCTTCTTCTTCACTTAGATTTTAAGATAATTTTTCTTCCTTCTTCTTCTTTCTTCTTTCTTCTTCTTTCTTCTTTCTTCTTTCTTTTTTCTTTTTGTTTTGCTGCTCTTCACAGCTGCAGCTTCACTGTTTCTTTTCTTCTTCTTCTTTTTCTTCTTTTCTTTTTCACTTATGTTGTTCACTGCTGCAATCAGTTACTGTTTTGCTCTATTTTTCTTTTTTTTTTTTTCTATTTTTTTCACTTTTGCTCCTCACTCCTTTTTTTTTTTCTCTGGTTTCGGTGATCAAACCAGTGATTTTAGTATTTTATTTAAACTTTTGCTTATATATATTGTTTTTATTGCTGATTATATAGTTGTGTGATCTTTTCAGTTATGACTTACTGTTTGGATGTTATTTGGTCTTTTTTCTTTTAAATTGTGCTTCACTTCAATGATGCAGTCACATCGCTACACACATCGCGTAATGCGTGATGTGGAGCCTTGTTGCTTTTTTTTGCATCACGCTTCCCTAAACACTGACCCCTTGTCCCCAATCCATCATTGAATCATAATTCCCTAGGGCTCTATCAATCCTACTATACACTCTAGCATCTCCAAGTTGCTTATTGGTCCAAGTATTGGTCCAGGTATAGTAGTCTCTCTTCCAATTCATTTCACTCAAGTGCAAGTCTTGTACACACTCTGCAAACTTCTTGGTCACAGTAAATTGCACTGGTGCCCACTCAGTCTATCTTTGGCATCTAATAAGGCATTGAAATTTCCATAAATCAGCCAAGGACCAGCTATAGTAGTTGCTAATTATTTTAGATACACCTATAAGGACCTTATAATAATGTTATCGTATTATAGAGACTTTTGTCCCATACCACCCAAATCCGACCATTACTTGCAGCATTATAATTATCTATAAAGTCTCACCCTGGAACTTTTGGGTCATAATACTAGTAGATTTCTGTTGCTTCACTCTTATTTCTATCAAACCAGCTAATTTAATATGTTTATTTCCTATAAGCTTCTTGACCTCCTTTTGAGTATATCTCTTATTTACACCTCAAACATTCCAAAATAACCAACTCATGCAGAATGAAATTTCCCTTTATCAGGGGGCAAACCAGTTCTTTTGTCTCCAGTTCTCTGCATAACACCATTACCCTTCTCTGTAACTTTGACTGCACTTAACCAAGAAAAATTGATCATATTCGATCCAGTGGCATCAGTGTTGCACATTATATTCTCATCCCCTCTATATTGACCAGTATCACCCTTTAGTGTGCTACTTTGAGCTAGCTGAATCTTTCCAAGATGTATGGCATTACTATCATCTGCACAGGGTACCTAGTTACAATCAGGCTCACCCTCCTTCTGTAAACTTGTTACAATCTTTGGTTCTTGCTGCTGCACCTCCTCATCTTGATTACCTTCATTAAGTGTAGGTGGTGGCAGGGCCCCTTGTAAATCCAGGACTTCACTAGCTTAGGTCCACCATATCCCCCTCTCCTCCTAGGCTTAGGTTGAACATTAGGTGCTGGTGCAGGGGAACATTTGTGACCAATCATCTGACATTGCTTACAAAATATTGGTCTCCATTTATATTGTATTGGTTGTTTAAACACTTTACCAATAGGATCAACTACTGTAATTTCATTAGGCAAACCTTTAGTCACATCCACGTCAATGATCATGCGAGCAAAATACACTCTAGTTTGCTTTGTTGTGCACTTATCAACAAAAATAGGCTTCCCAATAGAGCTAGCAATCCTGCTAAGAGAATTAACCCCCCAACAATTCATAGGAAGCTTCGGTAGTTTAATCCAAAGAGGGATTTCAGTAGGAAACGCCTCACTAAAATCGAAATTCGTTGTCCATAGTTTCAGGATCAAAGGTCTGTAGTTCAGTGTATAAGGACCAACATATAAAATCTCTTGTAAATCCTCAAGTGATTTGAATTTAAAAATAAAATATCCATCCTCATGTAAATATACCTCTGGTTCAGCCACAGTGTTTCAAGTTTGAGCAACAAACCTGATCATCGTGTTATATACAGGGCATTCCCCTATTGAGTACACAATCATTGCACATTTCCATTTCTTTGTCTCACGATCTACCTCATCCTTATCCAGTTAAACCACTGTCATTCCATCCATAATTTGGGGAGCTATATGTTGAAGCGATAATTCATTTTCCACAGCTCTATTACGCTGAAATAGGTTCACTAAGGCTCTCTTAACCTGTTGATTCTGCACTTGGGTAGGAATTGGCTTTAGATTCTCAGATCTGACAAGTTTAGATGCTTCGTGGACACTCGATATGGGGCTATCCACCAGAGTGTCAAAACCAACACTACTCAGCTGTAATTTTCGGTTGAACCCTTGGTTACTCACCCTAGCTCATGAGTTGCTTTCTGAATTTCTGCAATTGACGTTAGTTTCTGTGCTTCTCACTTTTCTTTTCTTATTTTCGTATAAAATATAATATTTGTTTTTTCATAGAAAATATGTTATATAGATAATTTAAAAATAAAAATCATGATTATAGAGAAGTTTTTTTAAAAAAAAGATATAAAAGTTGATAATACAGGGGTAAAATAGGCATTTAAAAGGTCAAATAGGATAAAGGGACTGGGGGAGAATGATTATTGTTCAAAGTTGAGAAGGGAGTTTAATTTTTAAAGCAAAGTTTGGGGATGTAAATGATTTCACCCATTTTAATATAGTGGACAAGCAAAAGTGGATGGAGAGACGTAATTCCCAAAGCTAGGCTTAGTGTGAGTTTGGTTAAAGAAAAATATTTTTCTGAAAAATAAATAATTTTTTTTTTTTTTTTTTTTTTTTTTTTTTTTTTGATATATAGGCAGAAAATATTATTCCAAATTATTTGTACATAATTTATGCAAACATTATGGAAGGTGATGGAGAAATCATAGGCGTAGGGGTGTGGGTCATAGGGGCTACGAGGATGGAGTGAGGATATGGTGTATTGGGTGGAGGGTTGGCCAGGGGAGGGGGTGGGGCGGGGAATAATATGGAATGTCTATACAAAGAATATAAATAAAATTACACTATCATTGTTCTTTTAACATCTTATAACAGGTTATTACCGGAATTATCAATCTCGCTTATTATGAATAATTATTTGTAGTTATTTTAAAGTGATAATGGTATAAAAATCATTTTTACACGATTAAGATACACAAATTATAGTTGATCAGCTGTATGACTGGCATAGTGCCACCTCATCCCAGAATATTTAAGTAATTGGACTAAGATCACTATTAATGAAATGAATCAGTTATAAATAGAGCACTAGGATACACACAGGTCATAATAGAATCAAACATCACACACTTTATCTCAATCGAGTGCACATTTTGTTTCACATATAGTCATAATAATCAGTATGGCTGAGGAGGAGAAACACCACCACCACCTGTTCCACCACAAAGACAAGGCAGAGGAGGAGGGCCCTGTCGATTATGAAAAGGAAATCAAACACCATAAACATCTTGAGCAAATCGGTAAACTTGGCACTGCTGCTGCCGGTGCCTACGCCTTGGTATGTAAAATTATTTTCTTCTATTCAAATTATAGTCATATAACCGATCATAAAAGATCTGATTCCTCTATAAAGTTTTCTATCGTATGTGAACCTATTTAGATAGGTCACAATCGTGTGGTTATGATATAAAAAAACAAGAATTGTATGTCAATAAAACAAAATTTTGCTTACCACTGGATGTTTGAATTCACTTTACACCGGTTTTGTGATATGATTAATTTGGATTTGTGTCCAGAAAGTTACTTTGATAGCTAAATTGCTCCTTAACTTTATTCTTCAGATTTGACACATTTAATTACGAATAAAGTAATATTTATTACCTTACCCCTACTTACCATGATCTAGCATACGTTTGTTGCTTTAATTTCCAAATGATCTTGTCTAATTAAGTTGTTGGATTGCCGGAACAGAAGGGTTTTCACTTGGCAACTATTTATTTAATTTAGTGCAAAAGGAAAAAAGGGAAAAGAAAAAAAAAGAGGAGGAGGAAATCAAGTTTCTTAGCATTTTTTAAAAAGACATATATAGTCATATTATATGCTGAAATTACTTTTAGCAGCTGTTCAAGATCAGCATCAACTTTCAACTTCCACCGCTGACTATAAATCATCTCATTAAGAGTAAAATAAAATTTTTAAAATTAGTACGAAATATAAAAATATGTCATTATTTTTTCGCTTGACTAAAAACGAAGAATACTGCCACATAATTAATCTTTGAAAATTGTCCCTACATCAATACTTATTAATTATCTTTCACTATCTTTTTTCTTGTCATATAGCATGAGAAACATGATGCAAAGAAAGATCCAGAGCATGCACACAAACACAAGATAGAGGAAGAGATTGCTGCAGCAGCTGCTGTTGGTGCTGGTGGATTTGCATTCCATGAGCACCATGACAAGAAGGATGCCAAGAAAGAAGAAAAGAAAGCTGAGGGGGGACACCACCACCTCCACTTATAAATTGCTATTTAATAAGATTTTTAATATTTGTTGAATTTCCCTTTTATGTATGTCCAGCGTTGTCGTGTTTTCCTACTGTAATACTCTAGTAGATGCATATGTGACGTTTCCTAAATTATTATGTATGTGTTTTTTTACCTTGTATATATAGTTGTTGCTTTTTAAGTGGTATAATAAATGACAGTTTGTGTGCACTTGTTTATTGTTTAACGAGTTAGTATAAGGATTCATAAATATGAAACTGTCATACTGTCGATATAATTATTGTTGTAGACCGTTTTATTTTTCAGTTCAGGTGACTAGTTCAGTTATTAATTTTTAACTAATTTCACTTATTAAGACAAAACACTTATAATTATTTCATAATTGATTTAATAGTGTAATTTCGTTTTACTCGTCAATAACGAATTAAAATTGGGCCACTTGGTTGGGAAAAAGTTATCAGGAGATTACGATGACGTGACTATATTATGAGGATTAAATAATATTGAAATTATGTTATGAATATACTTTTAACTGCGATGCTTTGGGGATAATTAAGTTATCCTTTTCTTTGTTAAAAATAAATGGGACAAAAACTTTTGAGAAAAGCAAATGTGTCCTTTTGTCGTTTTTATCTGGAGATTAGTAAATATCGAATTGTTATGTCACACAGAATTAAGTATAAAAATAATATCACAATTATAATATAAATAATTATAAACAAAAAATTATATCAAAAATAGAGTAAGATTATATAAGAATTGGGGAGGTTTTGATAATTTTCACAAATTGTGGGATTTCATATTTATGAGGAAAAAATAACTTAAGAAATCCAAATTACATGCCCAAACAAAATTTCAACTTCAAATCAACTTGATATGTTCAACCCGACCCTTATTTCATAAAAAGACATTTTCTAAAATATTTGATCAACCAAACATGAAAAATTTTAAAAACATATTCTGGAAAATATTTTCCTTTATACCAAACGACTGACACTTAGTTTCGTCTTGTGCAATTCTTTTAGATAACAAAATTCACTATTTACTCTAAATCAATATAAACATATAAAATATTGGTTATTTTCATATTTATTACTACTACTAAGAATCGTATATTCTTGTAAATAAAGTAACCTGGTGGTACAAGCACCTGTAAATTATTGATCCACGTAGTTACGCCCAATGTATATTGATGAATAAGCGCCATTTGTTGCAAGGTATCTTTACACTAAATTAAATGCATTTTCAAATTGAAAAAAAAGAAGATTTTTTTTGAAAACTGAAATGTGAAAAAACAAAACATATGAGTTGAGTGAGAGATTGAGAGTTACTTGACATTAGGGTGCGCATCGGTCGGTTCGATTATGTTTTATGTATTATTAATTTGATTTATTGATCTGTAAACATGCTAAGTCGTTAACAAAACTAATAAGATATTTGTTATCGATTTACGGTTTATCAATTTTTGGTCCTTAACGATTCGATTTTCAGTTTACCGATAAGAAAATGCTTCTCTAATTTATTTATTTATTGCGTTCTTTTTGTATTTTCATCTATTCATATATACACTACCTTCATGCATAAAAGCCTACATATATGAGTTACAAGTAGAAACAAATTTAAATGCATTATTACTAAAACAAACTTGTTTTCTTTTTGGTTAACTAGCAAATTCAAATGCATTAATACGAAAACAAACTTGTTTTCTTTTTGGTTAAATAACAAACTTGAATGTAGTAGCAACAATAGCTATCTCTCAAAAAAAAAAAAAAAAAATACAATGTCGGTTTATAGTTTACACTGATGAACCTCACTACGCCAACGGCTTTAGAAAGAAAACAACAACGTAACTATATAAAATGCATGGGGGTGCAGCGCAAGAGTATTATACGAGATACTTAAATGATTACTTCAATTTGCAATATACTTTAGAAAATTCGTTGTATTAAAAATTTTAAGTCATTATTATATAACTTGGGATAAAAATATAATTTTAATATATTTTATTGGGCTATCGATTTAACCGTTAACTAAAACCTTAAAACCAAAATTGAACCGATTGCCCAATAAAAAAAATTAGAAAACCGTTTTAAAATCGTTAGCTCAATAGACCGATATCGATAAACCAATAACAATTTTTTCTGTTCGGTTTATCGGTTAAATCGATTTTTTCACACCCCTGCTTGACATTTTCATCTTGTAATAAGTAGGGACTTAGTGTTTGTTTTTCTTCTTTGCCACATGTGCTCTCTTAGCCTTAATAGCTATTAATCCTATATTTTGTTGGATGATTCAAAACCTTGGCCATCTAATTATGCAGGTCCTCCCACTTAAAGAGGAAATAGGTGATGGTGATTACTTGGGATGAAAATCATTTTTCTAAAATAACTCCAAAATTAATTTGTTGATGAGTATATATAGATTATGTGTGTGTATAGCGGATCAGTCAGAAATTTATGAAGGATTTATGAAGAAATATGTTAATTTGTGACATATTTGAGATAGATTTATGATGATTATATTCTCTGTGACAAATTTACGATGCTCAAATTTAAAAAGAAATGATGACCTATCTTCAATTCAAAACTAATTTTTTAAGTGTTCACTGCTATTTGAAGGGGGGGGGGGGGGGGGGGGGGTTAAATAAGGAGGAATTTTACGAGATAAGAAACATTGGGTTGGAGAACAACCACAACCCAAAGGCCAAAGTCACAACTAATTATCAATGGGTCTTGTTGAATGATAAGAACCTCAATTCATATTAGGGTTCTTGCTCAAATCTCGTATTGTATTATATTTAATTTATTTTTACGTAATTGAACATATAAATGCAAATATAATGTTTGATATCAAAAAACTTAGAAGTATTATTGAAGACCATTGCTGGTTGTGGGGTTGTAAGTACATACCCTTTATTCTTAATCACATGATTTAGATTAAGCTTTGATAATTGAGAGGTCTTTAATAGAGAGTGTTTTACACCTCTAAAATGGTACTTCTCAATCAAAACCTAATTGATCGACCTAGAAAACAGATATTTTACACATTAACATATACAAATGATAGTTGATTCAATTGTATGACTAGCAAAGTGCCATTTCATCCCACAATTATTTATAAATAGAGGACTAGGATATACAACATTCACAGATCATAATTGAATAAAACATCACACACTTTATCTCAGTCATAACAATAATAAGATGGAGGAGGAGAAACACCACCACCACCACCACCTGTTCCACCACAAGGACAAGGAAGAGGAGGAGGGCCCTGTCGATTATGAAAAAGAAATCAAACACCATAAACATCTTGAGCAAATCGGTGAACTTGGCACTGTTGCTGCCGGTGCCTACGCCTTGGTATGCAAAATCATTTTCTTCTATTCAAATTATAGCCAGAATCGATTGTTTCAATTCAAACCATAACCGATCGATCATAAAAGATCTCATTTCCTCTAAAGTTTTTCTATCGTGAACCTATTTAGATAGGTCACCATCATTGACTTAATTACGATCTAAAGACCATTAATTACATGTCGTTAATATCTATTATATTTTATTTTTTTATTAGGTATTCAAGATTCATTTTATACTTGGTTTTTGGTCCAATTAATCAGGATTCGTATCGAAAAGTGCTCCTATTCATTTAAAGGATAAATCTCTCCTTACGAAAATGGCTTATTCCCAGGATTATCGAACCCGATGTTGGGTTATGGGTCTTTTTCCCTTCCTATGTGGATAAATAAAAGCCCAAATTTGGATCAACCCACTTTGCCCATAGGCCCAATTCTATGGGGCATATATATAGACCTTTTTAGGTCTTATTTTCTAATCACAAAAGAGTGTTTTCAGCAGCCACATAGAGAGAAAATAGAGCAGATTTTCGCCCAATATTTCAGCACTAAATTGCCAACTTCAAATTGCGATTCCCGCTTCGTTTCTTATCCGATTGAGCTGATTTTTGGACAGCTTGTTCCTCTCATCTCAATCTTTGATTAGGAACTGACAGAGTTGGATTTGGTGCCCCGCAGCTCCAGTTTTGCATCCGTGAACAGTAGCTGCGTTTTCGGGTTTTTGCTTCTTTAATTCTCTAGTTTTTGGTGTTGTGCTTTATGTAGTGTTGCTCATTGTTTGGCATTTATTTGGTGGCCATTTTGGAGAACATTATTGTAACTCTTGGTGATTATAGTGGAGGTTTTTGGTCCCGTGGTTTTTTACTCTTCACACTGAAGGGTTTTCCACGTAAATCTGGTGTCTCGTGTGATTGATTTATTTTATCCTTGCTTATCTGTTTTGGTTGATATATTTGCTGCCTTATTATCATTGTGCTTGGGTTTGTTTGTCTTCTCTTGGTTCAAGTTGAAAGGGAAAGTTTAGACTTGGGTATTCTTCCGCTGCTACCCTGTCGTGCACTATTGTTAGTGCCCTTGCCTTTCCCAACAAAGTGGTATCAGAGCGTAGGTTGTTGTTAATTGTCGATTTGAATGATGGAGGCAAATATGAGCAAAATGGTGTGTTTGAATGGTAGTAATTATCATACTTGGAAAGGCAAGATGAAAGATCTCCTATTTGTCAAGAAAATGCATTTGCCTGTCTTTGCTTCTAATAAACCTCAGTCCATGACAGATGAGGATTGGGAATTTGAGCACTTGCAGGTTTGTGGCTATATTAGACAATGGGTTGAAGATAATGTTAGAAATCATATTGTAAATGAGACACATGCCAGAAGTTTATGGGACAAGCTCGAGACACTGTATGCTTCGAAGACTGGTAATAACAAGTTGTTCCTGTTGAAACAGTTGATGAATATCAGGTACAAAGAGGGCAGTCCTATTTCTGATCATATTAATGATTTTCAGGGTGTCCTTGACTAGCTGTCCGGAATGGGTGTAAAGTTCGATGAAGAAATTCAGGGACTTTGGCTTCTTAATACTCTGCCAGACTCTTGGGAAACTCTTCGAGTTTCTTTGACTAATTCTGCTCCCAGTGGTGTTGTAACTATGGAATATGCTAAGAGTGGTGTCTTAAATGAAGAGATGAGAAGAAAATCTCAGGCCTCATCTTCTTCAGCTTCACACTCCGATGTTTTGGTTACTGAAGATAGGGGGAGAAGCAAGTCCAGAGGTCCGAATGACAGAGGTACAAGTAGAAGCAAATCCAAGTCCAAATACAAGAATATCACATGTGACTATTACCACAAGAATGGGCATATCATGAAATATTGTTACAAGCATAAAAGAGATATGAGACGACAAAAGAAAGAAGGCGATAATGAGAACCGTGTTGCTGTTGTTACTAATGATGATCTTCTTGTTGCTTGTGGTGAAAATGCCATTAATCTTGTTCGTGATGAGTCTAGTTGGTTTGTGGATTCTGGTGCTACTTCTCATATCACGCCCAAGAAGGAATTATTTTCTTCTTATACTCCTGGTAATTTTGGGATGTTGAAAATGGGCAATAATGATGAGGTTGAAGTACTTGGCATTGGCACAGTTTGTTTGGAAAGTAATAATGGTTCCAAACTTGTTCTCAATAATGTCAAGCATGCCCCAGATGTTCGCCTGAATTTGATTTCTGTAGGGAACCTTGATGATGAGGGTTATATTAACACCCTTGGTGCTGGCCAGTGGAAGCTTACTAGAGGTTCAATGGTTGTGGCTCGTGGTGACAAGTTGTCTAACTTGTATGTATTTCAGGGCTCCACTTCTAGAGGCTCAGTAAACTTGGTGGAGAATGATACTTCATCAGAGTTATGGCATAGAAGGCTGAGTCATATGAGTGAGAGGGGGATTGACAGTTTGGCTAAGAAAAATTTGCTTTCTGGAGTGAAACAAGCAAAGTTGAAGAGATGTGTTCATTGCTTAGCCGGTAAACAAAAAAGAGTTTCTTTTCAGAGTCATCCGCCTTCAAGAAAGCTTGATTTGCTGGAGTTGGTACATTCTGATTTGTGTGGTCCTTTTAAGGTAAGGTCTCATGGTTGTGCACTTTACTTTGTGACTTTTATTGATGATCATTCTCGCAAGCTCTGGGTATTTCCTTTGAAGTCCAAGGATCAAGTACTTGATGTGTTCAAGGGTTTTCAGGCCTTGGTTGAGAGACAGACAGGGAAGAAATTGAAATGCATCCGCTCAGATAATGGTGGTGAATATATTGGTCCTTTTGATAGATATTGCAGAGAGCAAGGTATTCGGCATCAGAAAACTCCTCCAAAGACTCCTCAGTTAAATGGTTTAGCAGAGAGGATGAATAGAACTCTAGTTGAGAGAGTTAGATGTATGCTTTCAGATGCTAAGCTGCCAGATTCTTTTTGGGCAGAAGCACTTAATACTGCTGCTTATGTTATCAATTTATCTCCTACCGTTGCTTTGAATGGTGATGTCCCTGACAGAGTTTGGTCCGATAAGAATGTTTCTTATGATCATCTTAGAGTCTTTGGGTGTAAAGCCTTTGTGCATGTTCCTAAGGATGAAAGGTCAAAGTTGGATGTTAAAACTAGGCAGTGTATCTTCATTGGTTATGGTCAGGATGAATTTGGCTATCGTTTCTATGATCCAGTTGAGAAGAAACTTGTTAGAAGCCGTGATGTTGTGTTCTTTGAAGACCAAATAATTGAAGATTTTGACAAAGCTGAGAAAGTTGTTTCTCAGAGTAGTGAGAGCCTAGTTGATGTTGATCCAGTTCCTTTGACTATTGCACATGAAGAAAATCTTCATAATGATGAAAATCAAGTTAATAATGAAGATGGTGATCATGTTCAGAATGATGATGTTGATGCTCCAGTACAAGTTGATGTGGTTGCTCAGCAACCAAATGTTATTGATACTCCAGAGAGTTCTCTCAGACGATCTACTAGAGAGAGAATACCTCCATCTCGTTATTCTCCCAATGAGTATGTACTCTTGACTGACGGGGGAGAACCTGAGAGTCTTGATGAGGCCATGGAAAGTGAAGAGAAAGAAAGGTGGTTTGATGCTATGGAAGATGAAATTAAATCTTTGCATGATAATCATACTTTTGATTTGGTTAAGCTACCTAAAGACAGAAAAGCTTTGAAAAATAGGTGGGTTTTTCGGGTGAAACATGAAGATGGTAATCCAGTTCCACGGTACAAAGCTAGATTAGTTGTGAAGGGTTTTAACCAGAAAAAGGGAGTTGATTTTGATGAGATATTCTCTCCAGTTGTGAAGATGTCATCCATTCGTGTGGTTTTAGGCTTGGCTGCAAGTCTAGATTTAAAGGTTGAGCAAATGGATGTTAAAACTGCTTTTCTCCATGGTGACTTAGATGAAGAAATTTATATGGAGCAGCCGGAAGGTTTTGAAGTCAAGGGAAAAGAGAATTATGTTTGCAAATTGAAGAAGAGCTTGTATGGTTTGAAACAAGCTCCTAGGCAGTGGTACAGGAAGTTTGGTTCTTTTATGAGTCAGCAAGGCTTCAAAAAGACTTCTTCAGACCATTGTGTTTTTGTGCAAAAATTCTCTCATGGTGACTTTATTATTGTGTTGCTTTATGTTGATGACATGCTTGTTGTTGGTCATAATGCTTGCAGGATTCAGAAGTTGAAGCAAGAGTTGAGTAAGTCTTTTTCTATGAAAGACTTAGGACCAACAAGGCAGATTCTTGGCATGCAGATTGTCCGTGATAGAAAGGCCAAGAAGTTGTGGTTATCACAAGAGAAGTACATTCAGAAAGTACTTCGCAGGTTCAACATGGACAAGGCTAAGGTTGTCAGTACACCTTTAGCTATGCACTTCAAATTGAGCACGAAGCAGTGTCCTTCTAGTGATGATGAGAAGGAAGACATGAAGAAAGTTCCTTATGCTTCAGCCGTTGGTAGTTTGATGTATGCAATGGTTTGTACAAGACCAGATATTGCTCATGCTGTTGGTATTGTTAGCCGTTTTCTTTCTAATCCGGAAAGAGAGCATTGGAATGTTGTGAAGTGGATTATGAGATATCTTTGTGGCACTTCTAGTCTGAGTTTGTGTTTTGGTACAGGAAAGCCTATTCTTTGTGGTTATACTGATTCAGACATGGCTGGTGATGTTGATACTCGCAAGTCTACTTCAGGGTATTTGGTTACTTTTGCAGGGGGAGCTGTGTCTTGGCAATCTAGGTTGCAAAAATGTGTTGCTCTATCTACTACAGAAGCTGAGCTTATTGCTGCCGTTGAAGCTTGTAAAGAGTTGCTCTGGATGAAGAGGTTCTTGGGGGAACTTGGTTGTGCTCAAGAGAGGTATGTGCTTTATTGCGACAGTCAAAGTGCTATACATCTTGGCAAGAATTCTACATTTCATGGTCGGTCTAAACACATTGATGTGAGATATCATTGGATTCGGGATGTGTTGGATTCTAAGTTGCTTGAACTTGAGAAGATTCATACAGATGATAATGGTTCCGACATGATGAATAAAGCTTTGCCAAGAGGGAAGTTTGAAGATTGTTGCATGATCGCCGGGATGGCGGTTTCCTCCACATAGTTGTGAGGGGGAGAATTGTTGGGTTATGGGTCTTTTTCCCTTCCTATGTGGATAAATAAAAGCCCAAATTTGGATCAACCCACTTTGCCCATAGGCCCAATTCTATGGGGCATATATATAGACCTTTTTAGGTCTTATTTTCTAATCACAAAAGAGTGTTTTCAGCAGCCACATAGAGAGAAAATAGAGCAGATTTTCGCCCAATATTTCAGCACTAAATTGCCAACTTCAAATTGCGATTCCTGCTTCGTTTCTTATCCGATTGAGCTGATTTTTGGACAGCTTGTTCCTCTCATCTCAATCTTTGATTAGGAACTGACAGAGTTGGATTTGGTGCCCCGCAGCTCCAGTTTTGCATCCGTGAACAGTAGCTGCGTTTTCGGGTTTTTGCTTCTTTAATTCTCTAGTTTTTGGTGTTGTGCTTTATGTAGTGTTGCTCATTGTTTGGCATTTATTTGGTGGCCATTTTGGAGAACATTATTGTAACTCTTGGTGATTATAGTGGAGGTTTTTGGTCCCGTGGTTTTTTACTCTTCACACTGAAGGGTTTTCCACGTAAATCTGGTGTCTCGTGTGATTGGTTTATTTTATCCTTGCTTATCTGTTTTGGTTGATATATTTGCTGCCTTATTATCATTGTGCTTGGGTTTGTTTGTCTTCTCTTGGTTCAAGTTGAAAGGAAAAGTTTAGACTTGGGTATTCTTCCGCTGCTACCCTGTCGTGCACTATTGTTAGTGCCCTTGCCTTTCCCAACACCCGAGACCTCTAATATATTAATGACTTTAACATACGTTTGTTGCTTGTATTCCCAAATGATCTTGTCAAGTTGTTGGATTGCCAGAACGTACAGAAGAGTTTTCACCAGCCAATTATTTGTTTACTCTAGTGCAAAAGAAAGAAAGTCACAAGTAAAATATAATTTCCTTTTTTTTTTTTTCAATTTCTGTTTAATTTCTTGATATATGTAAGAGAGGACTTATACACTAATTTCACATTTAGTTCACCTACAATAAGTAGCTCTCTCTATATATCAGGCCTGATACACTAACCTGTATGAAAAATAGCACAATAATTTACTATAATTAGTTAAATCACACAAATTGTGTAAAAAAAATTCTAAAACTTCAAATCTTACTTTAAAAAAAAAAAGTTTCAAAGGAAATCAAAGTTTATTAGCATTTAAAAAAAGACATATATATAGATGCTGACATTACTTAGTAGTTGTTTAAGGTTATCATTAACTTCCACCGTTGACTATAAATCATCTTATTGAGAGTAAAACAAGTTTTAGTCAAATTGTTACTAAATATAAAAATATATCATTATTTGTTGGATTGACTAACATGAAAGAATGTCACATAAATGGGAACAGATGTAGTAATTAATCTTTGGAAACTATCTCTACATCAATACTTATTTATTGTCTTTCACTATCTTTTCTTGTCATATAGTATGAGAAACATGATGCAAAGAAGGATCCAGAGAATGCACACAGACACAAGATAGAGGAAGAAATAGCAGCAGCAGCAGCTGTTGGTGCTGGTGGATTTGCATTCCATGAGCACCATGAGAAAAAAGATGCCAAGAAAGAAGAAGAAGAAGTTGAGGGGGGACACCACCACCACCACCATCACTCCTAAATTCCTTTTCTGAATTGGAGTGTTGTCGTCTTTTTCTACTGTATTGCTCTCTAAGTCTTGTGTGATATGATCATAAGTGGAGTTTGAAAATGATACGATGTATGCAGATTTTATCCTATCTGGTGTGAGATAGAGAGATGTTTTCCGCTGTTGTAAATGTGTGATAGATGTCCTAAATAATAATAATGATATGTGGTTTGTTTATTGTTTAAGTACGAGTTAATACAAGGATTTATAACGTATGTAAGTATGAAATTGTCATACTATCTCGATATAATTTCTTATTATATATTCTCTCCGTTCGCTTTTACTTGTCACTAATTTGCTAATTAGATTTCTACTTTTACTTGTCATTTTTGACATATCAAGAGAAGACAACTTCTTTTTTCCTATTTTACCCTTAACATTAATTATTTTTTCTCCAAATTAATTTCAAGACACAATGTAAACATCATTTAATAGGGGTATTATGATAAAATAGTCATCTTATTAATTGTTTTTTTTAATGGGTGTGTCATCTCAATTTGTGACGAGTAAAACCGAACGGAGGGAGTATATAGTTTGATTGTCTTATCTTTTAGGTAACTAGAATTTTTTATTTTTTTTTAAATTTTAACTAGTTTCACTTATTACGACAGATACTTATAATTATTTCATAAATTAATAATTTGATAGTGTAATTTCGTTTTACTCATTAGTAAATTAAAGAATTAGTTAAATTGGGCCACTTGGTGGGGAAGGAGTTATTTCGAGATTAAGATGACCGGATTACAATACGAAATACGAGGTTTAAATAATGATGGAATTATATAACAAATATATTTTTAAAAGTTGTTAATAGCTTATTTCTCAAACGCAGGATGATATATGGACCTCTTTGTATATATATACCTAAGATTTTACGAGATATTGAAGATGTTTGAGTTAGTATTTAAGATAAAGTAACTTTCAAAGAATCATAATGGAGTTGATTTGACTCGTCTTGTAGAGTCCTATTCTAAATCCGATAAAATTTCGATGTTTACGGTTGGAAACAAAATGGGATGTAGGGAGGGAGTAATGTGTGTCCAAATGTGCTCAACTCCTAAGCTCATTGATAGGATACTTTAAATTCGGAAATGTCTCAACCAAACTAAGAAGATTAAGAAAAGATTCACATTATCACAACTAATTAACTTAGAACTTCTAATTAAGACATTTGGGACACATGGAACTGAGACATACCTACTATAATTTTAATTCAGCTACGAATAATTAATTACTTATTCAAAAGGATCATCCAACACCTGATTAATTTTCATTTTTATTTTTAGAAAAGAAAAAAAAAGCCGTCTTATGTGTTTTTGGATAAAAAGGGTCGAAATCAAAGTAGTAATTGGTAGAAGGGAAGCTTTAAAATTGATTATGGATTTGAGAACTTGTCTACAAATAATCTTGAGATCCAGATCCCTAAACAGTAAAATAAAGAGAGAAAAGGATATTCAATAATAATGAAAAAATCATTTACGACAACTTAAAAACAAAACTTTGTAGCCTTAATTGACATGTCGTAACAGTTAAGGCTCAGACACCCGACAAACATTTTTTAGAAAATATTTTCTTTTATACCAAACAAAGTAGCACATCCTTAGTTCCATCTTGTGCATTTCTTTTTATCAGATAACAAAATTCACTATTTATTACTTCATTCATCTCATTTTATATGATCTACTTTTCTTTTTAATTTGTTCTAAAAAGAATGTTATATTTTTTTATTTGATAACTTTTTAAAAGCACAATTATTTTTTTACCCTTATTGATTCCACTTAATTAAAAAAAAGTAGTAGTACATGTTTAATAAAGGATAATTGATAAATATTACCAAATCTTTCCTTATATTTTAAACTCTTTGTCTGGTCAAAATAGGTTATATAAAATGGGACGGCGGAAGTAGCATACTTATAAAATATTGGTAATTTTGATGTTTATTAGTAAGAATCGTACATCGTACATAGTAAATCATTTAACCTGGTGGTACAAAAGTCTGTACATTATTGGTGCACGTAATTCCTGCCCTATGTATATTGATGACTAAGCGCCATATCAATTAAATGCATTTTTAAATTAAAAAAAAATTAATATGAATTTTTTGAAAACTGAAATATGCAAAAACAAAACATAAGGACCCGTTTGATCTTAGATATTGCAAGTAGTTTTTAGAAAAAGAATTTGGCAAAATTTGTTTGGCCATAAAATTTGTCAAATTTTAGCAAAAATCTCAAGATCCCAAAATCTAGAAAAATGAAGTTTTGGCCAAATTCTAGTTTTGGATTCTTTTTAAAATTCTAAAATTTACCCCAAACTTTTGTATTTTATAAAAAAAATCATCAAGTATAACTCCAACTATAAATTTATCTATCCAGCATCTTATAAAACGAATTCTTATTAAAGAGATTGTTCGTAGAAACTGGAAGATTATATTAAAGAATAGTTAGTCACTACTATTGTTATTATTTATTTCTTTTTTTGCATCAATGGATCTTCGTAACTAATTATAATAATTTGTAATTATATTATTAGTAATTTTATTAAAATATCGTGTTATAATTTTTTAGACAATATATTATTTTGTGTTAAGCTTATGGATGTAAATTATATTTTTCATGCTTTTTAAAAAAGAGTAAAATCTGCTTTTCAAAAACTATAATGCTCAAATACATGTTGAAACTTCAATCTAAACTTCACTCAAATCTAATTTCCTAAAAATATTTTGTAATATATGACCAAACTCCACTAAAATTGAGTTGAATGATAGTTACATGACATTTTCATCTTGTAGTACGTAGGGACATGGTGTTTGTTTTTCTCCTTTGCCACATGTGCTCTCTTAGCCTTAATAGCTAAGTAATCCCTTATTTTGGCACAATTTTTACTATCTAATTATACAGGTCCTCCTACTTAAAGTGGAAAAAGGTGATGGTGATTGGTAGTTGGGGAAGAAAATCATTTTTCTAAAATAACGACATATATGCGTGATTGATCAATCACAAATTTATGACGATTTTATGATGAAATATATTAATACGTGACATATTTGTGTAAATTTAGACTATTTTATTCATTCGTTTCAAAATTTCACGATGCTTATATTTGTAACGAAATCATGAAATATCTTCGGTTCAAACTAATTTTTATAATGTTTAAAGTGATATTATAAACATTGAATTGGAGAACAACCACAACCAAAAAGAGCCTTTGTTGCATGATAGGAATAGGGTAGCAAGTAGTCCTATCAAGTATCAACTAGGCTGGGTCGGCCAATTGTGGAAAACTATGTTTAATCCTTTTGATTTACATTTTCTCCAAATTAATATGGAATTTTAATCTTTCAATCTAAAATTTTAATGCAGAACTTTAGATTTCAATATTAAAATGTTTTTCAGTGATTTAAGTCGATGTTAATTTCAGTAATTTGTAAATAAAAAAAGAATTTAATAAATCACCACCTAGCTAACCTTGTTATATTTTCTTAATGGATTGAGGCTGAGCCAGCTTCTCCTCGGAGCCCTTCTCCTCCCTAACCCAACCCATTAAAGTATGACTCGACCAAGCCTGATCCCATTGACACTTTTAGTAGCTAAAATCTTTTAATTCCTTAACCTAAGATTTTGTGTTCGAGCCCTTATAATAGAATGATCTTTATAATGGGGAATGCTTTAATTACCCCTCCAAAGTGGGATTTTTTTTTCCGCGTAAATTCGAATTGATAGGACCCAAAAGTAAATACCAAGTAAAAAGCGGGAAAATTAAAAAGCAATCTAAAGATGATTAAGCAATTAAAATCTATTGAGTCTTGTGGTCTTTAATTAGTTTAAAACCGCAAGATTTAAAAATCTTCTTTATTTTTTTAAAAATTCGTGTCAAATTAAAATCAAACAAACGAACTGAAATGAAGGAAATAATAAATTATTAATTAAACTATCTATACAATCTGTATAATAGAGGGATCAGTATACAATAACTCTTATAACAGGTCATTACCTGATTTACTAACCTCACTTGTTATGAATAGTTATCCGTAATTATCTTCTTAAGTGGTAATAGTATAAAAATCATTTCACACGCGATTAAGATACAAATTATAGTTGATCAGTAGTTTTATGACTAGCAAAGTGCCACCTCATCCCACAATTATTTAAGTAATTGGACTAAGTTCACTATTAATGAATATATTCATCTTATAAATAGAGCACTAGGATATACAACATTCACAGATCATAATTGAATCAAACATCACACACTTTATCCATCTTTTTTCATAGTCATAATAGTAAGATGGAAGAGGAGAAACACCACCACCACCTGTTCCACCACAAAGACAAGGCAGAGGAGGAGGGCCCTGTCGATTACGAAAAAGAAATCAAACACCATAAACATCTAGAACAAATCGGTAAACTTGGCACTGCTGCTGCTGGTGCCTACGCCTTGGTATGTAAAAATTATTTTCTTCTATTTAAATGATGGTCAGAATCATTTGTTTCAGTTTAAACAATAACCCATCGATCATAAAAGATCTCACTTCCTCTAAAGTTTTTCTATCGTGAACCTATTTAGATAGGTCACTATCATGTGCTTAATTACGATCTAAAGACCAATAATTATATACATCGCTAATATTTATTTATTTATTTTATTTTCTTATTTGGTGTCGGACATTCATTTAATACCTATGTTGGGGTCCGATTAATCAGGATTCGCATCGGAAAGTGGGATAATCGCTCCCTACGAAAATGATTTTATTCTCAAGATTCGAATCGGATACCTCTAAAAAGGATGGAGGAGTACGTAGTTACAGTATATATACTCCAGCTCAACTTTCGGTGATCTAACATACTTTTGTTGCTTTTATTCCCAAATGATCTTGTCAAGTTGTCGGATTGCCGGAAAAGAAGGCTTTCACTTGCCAATTACCTATTTATTTACTCTAGTGCAAACAAAAGAAAGTCACAAGCAAAATATAAATTCGTTTTTTTTTCCAATTTCGGTTTAATTTCTTGATATATGTAAGAGGGAGGTGTGAGAAAAGAAGATAAACTGAGAAGGGGTGCTTTTATTTATGAGCGAAAGATTTTATTTCTGTCCAACACACTTACACACTAGTAACACGTCGTTTGGTTGGGAAGAACTTATCCCGGGATAAATTATTCCGGGATAAGTTATCCCGGGATAAGTTATCCCACCATGTAGGTGGGATAACTTATCCCATCACTAAGGAACAAAAGGTGGGATAAATAATCCCAAGGCAACTTAATACCCCCAACCAAACATGGGATAAAATTATCAAGAATTTTATCCCGGGATTATTTATCCTAATACCTCACACCAAACGAGCAAAAACCTACAATAATAGTAGCTCTCTATAATCTATATATATCAGGCTTGATACGGTAACCTGTATGAAAAATAGCATAATAACTTACTATGATCATTGATCAGTACTTAAATCACTCAAATTATGTTTTTGAAAAAAAAATAAAAAAAAATCTACAACTTCAACTCTTCATAAAAAATAATTTTTCTTCTAAGGAAATAAGAGTTTTTATATTAGCATTTTTAAAAAAGACATATATATATATATATATATAGATGTTGAAATTACTTGGTAGTTGTTTAAGATCAGCATCAACTTCAACCGCTCGCTATAAATCATCTAATTAAGATTAAATAAGAACTTAAGTTAAATTGTTACTAAATATAGATATGTGTCATTATTTTCTGGACCGACTAAAAAGAAAAAAGTGTGACATAAACTGAAATAGCTAAAGTAATAATCTTTGGAAATCGTCTCCACATCAATGCTGATTAATTATCTTTTCTTGTCATATAGCATGAGAAACATGAGGCAAAGAAGGATCCAGAGCATGCACACAGACACAAGATAGAGGAAGAGATTGCAGCAGCTGCTGCAGTAGGAGCAGGTGGATTTGCATTCCATGAGCATCATGAGAAAAAAGATGCCAAGAAAGAAGAAAAGAAAGCAGAGGGGGGACACCACCACCTCCACCTCTAAATTGCTATTTTAATAAGATTTTTAATATTTGTTGAATTTTCCTTTTCTGTATGGAGTGTTGTCGTGTTTTCCTACTATAATGCTCTAGTAGATGTGGACAATATCAAGCTCAGTGTGATATTAATAGTGCATTTGAAAAGGGTGGAGTGTATGAAGATCTTATCCTATCTTGTATGAGTAGAGAGATTATTCTCGCTCGAGTAGATGTGTGATTTCCCAAATAATCATGTGTGTTTTTGACTTTCCTTGTAATTTTATGTTGAACTACCTTGTATAGTGTTTTGCCTTTTAAGTGGCGTAATAAATGACTTGCCTTGTGAATGGGTTTGATTTGTATACACTTGTTTATTGTTGAACGAGTTGATACAAGGATTTATAACTTACATAAGTTTGAAATTGTCATACTATATCAATATAATTTAATTTATTATAGTAGGTTGACTGTCTTATTTTTCAGATCAGTAGTTTAATTATTATTTTTAAGTAGTTTAACATACTATGATACATACTTATAATTATTTCATAAATGATTTGATAGTATAATTTCGTTTTACTCATCAGAAGATATATATTGGGCCACTTGGTTGGGAAAAAGTTATCTTGAGCTTATGATGATGGAATTATATTATGAGGATTAAATAATGACAAAATTATGTAACATGTATACTTTTAAAAGTTAGTAACGTATTTTCCTAACATAGGATGATATGAACCTTCTTGTGATATATTTGATTGTAAGAACGCCTAACAATATTTCGCTTTGAGAAAAACAATATTTGATGTCTTGACATTTTTATGAATATCTAAGATTCTACAAGATATCCAAGATGTATTTTCAGGGAATATGTGTGTGGTTATATAGACATGAGCTAGAGTTTAGCGTAAAATAGCCTCCAAGAAACTCTAACGGACCTTAGAGTTTGAAGATGAAATGGACTCGTCTTGTAAATCCTATTTTAAATCCGTTAAAATTTCGATGTCTACATTATAGTTGGAAAGAAAAGCCAATTTTAGTTTTGAATTCCTAAAATTAAAAATAATTTTGGACAAAATGAGTTAAAGCAACAATTAAAATAGGATAGAGGGAAAGAGTAATATGTATCCAAATATCCTCAATTCCTAAGCCCATAGATAGGATACTTGAAATGCTCAGAAATATTAATAGCTCAGCTGATTGGCTACCTGAAAGTTCACCTTGTTGGTGAAAGTTTCATTCCCCCACCTTATAATCCCTGTAAAGTTTAGAGAAAACGAGTGAATGAAACAATGAATTGGGAGAATTTCAGAGAGGATAATCATTCTCTCAAAATGCAAAATTACTGATATGATTTAACTAACTCATTACAAGCTACAACCACCTATTTATAGTTACATCACTAAAATATCTTGCTAATCCTATCAGTTAACTTAACAAACTTAACCTATTAGATGACAGTTGTATCACATCATACAGTTAGGGTACAACTGTGCATTTAACTAACTGCTTAACATCCTCCCTCAAACTAGGAGTATGAAAAACATTATTTAATCCTAGCTTGGGAACAAGATAAGAGTGCAGGTTGTTCTGTTGTACTCAAGTACACTGGTAACACCATTCTAAGTTGTATCTTTTCTATGATAAAATGATAGACTATATCGATATGTTTGGTACGTTCATAAAAAATAGGGTTAGAAGCAATTTGTATGGCACTTTTATTGTCATAGTATATACTTTATAGGAATAGGTAACTTCAAAGTGATCCCCAGCTCCTTGAAAATCCCAATAACTAAACAACTTCAGCTATTATTGATGTTAGGCTCCTATACTCAACTTCTATGGAGCTTCATGAAATGTTGCTCTAATTCTTTGATTTCCAGGAAATTAAAGAGTTCTCAAAGGTCAGTAGATATCCAGTAATGGACTTTCTAGTGTTGGAACACGACCCCCAATCAGCATCACAATAGCAACCAACTGCTAGGTGCTAGAAGATGACATAAGAACTCCCAAACCTGGTGAATGCTTGTTATACTTGACTACCCTGATTGTAGCTTCCATATGTGACATCTTAGGCTCATGCATAAATTGGCTAAGATTTTGCACAGCAAAAGCTATCTCAGGTCTGGTTATTGTTAAGTAGAGTCGTCATCCCACTAGTTTTTGATAAACAGTAGGATCCTTCATCAACTTGTCAATCTTGGATGATGAAGGAAAATGCAAATCAAACTCAGCACTAGTGAGCTTTTGATTCAGCTCAATAGGTGAGCCAACAGGTTTTGTACCAGACAGTCCCATATCTGAGATCAACTCAAGGCAGTAATTCCTTTCATGCATCAGAATTCTAGCTTCATTCCTGGCAAATTCAATACCCAAAAAGTATCTCAGACTGCCCATCCTTGATCTTAAAGTTGTTCTTAATGATCTTCTTTGTTTCCAAAATCATTTTGTGATCATTTCCTGTAATAAGAAGGTCATCAACATAGACTAGACCAGCACTACTACCAAACTGGAGCGTTGATGCTAGGTGAATAAATAATAATCAAAGTGACTTTGATTAAATCCAAAAGCAACTAAGGTTGTGGTCATTTTTATATTCCACCGTCTACAGGCTTAGTTAATCTGCAAACCTGTCCCTTTCCACTTTGATGAATAAAACCCAAAGGAAATTCCATAGATACTTCGTCATTCAAATTACCATGAAGAAAAGCATTAAAAACATTCACTCCCAATCTTGTGCAACAGCCAAAGAGATGATAATTCTAAATGTCACTATTTTCACCACAGGTGAGAAAGTTTTTTGCTAGTCCAAACCCTCTCTCTGGTTGTATCCCTTGGCAACCAGTCGAGCTTTGAACCTAACTATATCACTGTTTTTATTGTACTTTATTTTGTATACCTATTTACATCCTATAGCTTTCTTGACCATAGGTAATTGTGTAATCTCCCATGTCTGATTCTCCTCCAATGCTTTGATTTCATTCTGTATAGCCTCAATTCATCTGCTATCTTTCACTGCCTCATAATAAGATGTTGGCTCTTATTCTTGTGAAATCTTTATGATAAAACTTTTATAGGAAGAAGAGATGTTGTCATAGGCTACAACATCACCAATAGAATGCAAACAATTACTTATTGTCTTCTCCCAGGCAAAATATAGTTGCATGTCATATGGGAGGCTTAATAAACTTGCTTGGTCTTCTTGATCCTACAAATTCTGTTATATGTGTGATATCACAATGTGGAGCATTCAGCAGGTGCAACTTCTACCACTTCTGCAGGTGCATTATTATGTGCAACAGTCCCAGTAGGAACAAGTTTTACTCCTCCACCAGGTGTAACATCTTGTGTACATAATGGAGAAACACAATCAATGTATGATGCCCCCATTAACTGAAGTAGGACAGGAGCAATCTCCGATGAAGAGATGGCAATAGGGATATTGGAATCTTCTGCAGCACTGGGTACAAGGAAGTGTAAGTTATCTTCATAATTTATATCAAGAGACAAAAATGGGAAGACATCTTCATGGAACTTAACATCTCTACTGACAAATAAGGTCTTAAACTCCATGTCATATAACCTATACTCTTTTTGATTCACAGCATATCCAAGCATGAATGTTTTCTTTTCTCTAGGTGCAAACTTGTCTACTTTCAACATAATAGTAGCAAAGCAAAGATATCCAATCACTCTAATATGTGATAAGGAAGATTGTTTGTTATAGAGCATCTCATATGGAGACTTGTTGTGCAGAACAGAAAAGGGAATTCTATTGATGATATATGATGTAGCCTCCACACATTCCCTCAAAAACTTGCTAGAGAGATTACTCTAAAATTTAAGTGCTCTAGTTGTCTCTAAAATGTGTCTGTATGTTCTTTCCACAATTCCATTTTGTTGTGGAGTTTATGGACAAGGACTTTGATGGATTATACCATTTGATGTAAACAGTTCATGACAATTTGCATTAAAGAATTCTCCTCCATTGTTAGATCTGAACACTTTAACAAGTTTTTCAAACTGAGCTTTTATCATCGAAAGAAACTGTTTGAGTACTACAATTACATCTGTTTTTCAATGAATGACACCAAATCTTTAATGCATAAAGGTATCTTATGGGTGCACCAAAAAGAAATAAGAGATAAGAACCTACTCAATTGTACAAAATCTACAGTATGATGAATTACACATAGCATTGACAACAATATTACAACATAATAGAATTATAAATGCAACACTAAGGGCATGTTTGGAAAGCCACCCTGGGAATTGAATTTGGTGTAATTGAGTGTAATTACACAGTTTGGCATGTTTGGTAGGCCAGGTAATTACTTGATCAGCAGATAATTGGATATAATTGATAGGGGGTAATTACACTCTCCAATTTACAGGGAGGAGTTGTGAATTGCTGGTAATTACATGGTATAATTATAAGCTAGTTACTTTTAAATTTCTTTCTTTTATTTCTATTTTTATTTTTTTTTCGTTTTAATTTATTTTTTATTTCTATAAGTTTAAATTCTTTTTTATTTTTATACTTCTAATATTTTTTTAAAAAATATTTTTAAAAGTTAATTATCAAATTGAATTGTAGAAACTAGGAATTTGAGCATAACAAAAGAGATGAAAAGGCCAACAAAAAGAAATTGAAATTAACTAGAAGGAAAAAAACATTCATAACGTTTATTGCAAAAGAGATGATTATAAAGTACAAGTATCTGAAACTAATCCTCTATCACAGAATTATATACCAGCTTACCAGATATTTAACTGGCATACTGTATATCTAACTTATTACACTACACATTGAAACAAACCATCAAGCTTTTCTTACAATTTACACAGGGAATACTTTTGAACTTCTTTCGCTTACAATATACACAGGGAATACTTTTGAACTTCTCTCGCTCTAAACCTTTAAGCGGAAATGTCATACATACTTGGTGAATAACAAGGAGCTGGACACAAATTGAGCTCCTTGTCCAGTTGAATCTAAGATCAGTAAACACTACATAGCAAAATTGACCGTAGGAGTACACGACATCACATATGGTACTTCTCATTCTTTTTGCTAGTTCTACACGCCCAAATATCAAATATGATCAGCCTATAGTACTTCGCTTGATGTGTCTAGTTTTGGACTTAAGTACCTACAACTTTGACCTCAAGCTTAGAAAACAACAACCTATTCTTGCCTTACATAGACAGTCAACAATCCACAAACAAGTGAAAGGCATCAACAAATATGACCAGCCTAGGGCGACCCCGTACTATTATACACAACAACAACAACATCAACGACAGTATAAACTCATAAGTGGGGTCTAAAAAGGATAGTGTGTACGAAAACCTTACCCTTACAAGGTAGAGAGGCTGATTCTAATAGACCATTGACTTAACATGTCAAAACAACTAGGAAAGCAGATAGAAAACAAGAATATAATTACTTCAACAAAATCAAGACTTAACCTTTCATGATATGTAAGAGAAACTGAAATTCTATTATCCATATTCATCAAAAAAAACAATCCTTTATACAAAAAAAATGGGAATTCTATTCTCCATACTTATAAAAAAAAAAATCTTTTATACAAAAGGAAGGTGGAAAGAGACACAAAGTCTGCTCAGTCTACTAAGAAGATCAATTCTGATACCTAGTTTCTTCTAAACAACTAAAGGGTGGCATACATCCCCTGTGTCAAATGGAAATCTTGAACCAAGTTCTGCCAGTTACGGCTAGCAAGATTTTTTTTTACCATCAGCATGTCGTGTCAAAGTGAGTTGACGCTCATCCCCAAGTAAAAAGGTATAAGGGTTTAACTCTGTCTTTCTATTAGCAAGAAGTTGTGCCTTTTCATTCTCTATTAAAGTCCACTCAACCTTTGGTACACGCAGTACAAATTGATATGGATCAACATCTGACTTACACAACTTTTTAAGACAGATGAAACTAACAGAAGCAAGGTCCGCACCTTGAATTCCTTGGATAAACTAAAATACTTGATTAAGAAGTGGAAATAGGGATTGAAGAACACCATTAACTAATAGAGCAGGAGGGAGGGGAGCATTCTGAGGACCAAATTCAATGGGGAGCGCATTTTCTTAAACTCTAAATTCAAAATCAAAATTAAAATTATTTCCAAAGGGTTAAAGATTTCCACCCAGAATGGCATTTAATACCGCTTTCGGTCCACCATTATTGACATCATATGAAAAGGGTTCAAGATTGAGATTCATGCCAAGAGGAAGGGGTTTCGCCCAGGGGTTCAAGATTATCACCCGGAAGGGGCATTTCAAGTGGAAAAGGTTCATGATTATCCCCCAAGGGTTGAGGATTATCTCCTAGAAGGGGCATTCCAAGAGAAAAGGGTTGAAGATTATCGCCTAGAAGGGGCATTCCAAGCAGAAAGGGTTCAAGATTATCGCCTAGAAGGGGAATTCCAAGTGGAAAGGATTTCGCCCAGAAAGAGCATTCCAAGCGGAAAGAGTTCAAGATTATCACAGAAAATAGGAATACCAAGTGGAAATGGTTCAAGATTATTATTGAAAAGTGGAATGGATTTAAGATTATCGCCCAGAAGGGGCATTCCGAGTAGAAAGGATTCAAGATTATCATTGAAAAGTGGAATGGGTTCAAGATTATCGAGATTCATGTTTTTCCCCAAAAAAATTAGTACTACAATTACATCAGACTTCAAAGTAAGTAAAAAAATCTAGGTCCACCTAGAATGATTATCAACTAAAGTAAAAAAAATACTTTCTCTCACTGTAAGTAGACACCTTGTAAGCCCCCCCCCCCCCCTCCCTCCCCCCACATTCATATGAACCAAGTCAAAAACTGCATTTGCCTTAGTATTACTAATGGGGAAAGGAACTCTGGTTTGTCTAGCTTGGGGACAAACAAGACATTGTTCTAAAATAAAATCACTACATTTATTGAAAGACTTTATTCTTCTACACAACCCCAGGAGAATGTTTCCTAGTCTTTTGTACCAAAGAGCAGGATCAACAGCCTCACCAACTATAGCCATTGTCCTCATTCCAGCAATACCTCTATGCTGCAGTCCTTGCATTTTCAGCACATATAGACCATCCTCTATATCACCAATTTCCCTCATCTTCCCAGAGGAGAGGTCTTGAAATACACAACAGATGGGAAAAAACAATAACAACAATTTAAATCTTGTGTCATCTTTGAAACAAACAAGAGATTAAACCTGAATGGTGGTACACACAATACATTTCTAATCATTTCACATCCATTCAATTAAAAATTTCCAACATGAAAAACTAAAGTTGAATCACCAGTTGGTAATTGTATTTTTCCTGTATTTTTCACTTTAGTCTCATTATGTAAGTGTTTGTTATTACTTATCATATGATTTGTGGCTTTGCAATCTGCAATCCACTTTAAAAATTTAATACTAGGGTTACCTTCCATATGAGCACTGCTATGTGCATCAGTCATGTGATTCCTTATCAGCACACTTAGTATTGGCTTCACCTGTTCTGGTGTGGCTCTGTTAATCAACTGCAAGAGTTTTCCCTGTTTGAGAACTTATTCATCATAAATCTATCCTCCTAATACTACATTATCATGCTTCTTATTCTTAATATTCTCAAAAATTTGTTCATTGAACCCTTGTCCTTCATTATTGAATCTCTGTCCTCCACTAGCTGCATTGACCTTCTTCTTGCCCTTGAAATCCTCTGGATATCCAATCAACTAATAAAAGTTTTCCATAACATACCTTGTTGCATGGCAATGGTCGCATTTCATCAATTTAAAACATCCTTTTCTGCAATGGCCCTTCATGCGACAGAAATCACAATACAGGTTGTTATATCCCTTCTTCTGAAATTATTTCTGGCCAGTATTCCTTGAAGTATATAGTGTTGTAGGCTCCATCCCATCATGAACTGATCCTGCAATTCCTCATTTACTTTCATCCTGAATCACCAAGGTATAAGCTTGGTTAAGGGAAGGCAAGTTATTCATCATAAGGATATGTCTCCTCACTTGTGAATAGTTCTTATTTAAGCCCATTAAAAATTACAGCAAGCATTGGTATTGCATTTGCTCAACATGTTCCCTAGATTTGTGATAATTACATCCAGGAGGTGGCAAAATTGAGTCATATTCATCCCATAGATTCTTCAGTCTCGTATAGTAAGCAGAAACTATTGAAACTTCATCTGTTAAAGTGAAAATTCTCCTGTGTAACTGATACAGCCTAGATCTATTTACCTTATCAAATCGTTCCCTCAAGTCAATCCAAATTTGATACGCACTTGATGAATACAAAATTTCTCTAAGAAGTTCTTTGCTCACATTCCATGTAATCTAAGAAATCATAATCGCATTGCACCGATCCCAAATTTTCTGCAAATCACCATCATAATTAGTTTGACGAACTTATCCATCCACAAAATCTAACTTATTCCTTTCAGGCAGATTATTTTCATGGCTTTGCTCCATAAAGTGTAATGCTCCATCCCAATTAGTTGAATTCCAACCGATAATGCTCCAGGAACATTTGAAGAATTCAAGTAAAGTGGATGATTATGGTCCAAAATTGTGGAATTTCCTCTCAAAGACGCTCCAAATACATCTGCGTCCAGTCCATTAACTGACCCATCCTCGATCGCCATGGCAGGATCTCTCTATCTACACTCACAAAACTCCTGAGATAGACCCCTAGCTAGATCTGCAATAGTTGCTCTGATACCATGTAATTTAGAGAAAACGAGTGAATGAAATAACGAATTGGGAGAATTTCAAAGAGGATAATCCATTCTCTCAAAATGCAAAATTATTGATATGAGCTAACTAACTCATTACAAGATACAACCACTTATTCATAGTTACATCACTAAAATATCTAGTTAATCCTATCAGTTAACTTAATAAACTTAACTGACTAGATGACAATTGTATCACATCATACAGTAGTGTACAACTGTGCATTTAACTAAATGCTTAACAATCCCTTCCCCCTATCCTATTGTTTTAATTTTTAAAAAAATGAAAAGAATCACATCTAATTAATTACTAACTTTAACTTTTACTTAAGACGTTTGGGATACTAGAAACTCGGGAATGCCTACTATACTTTTAATTCAGCTACTAATAATATTTATTCAAATGAATCATCCAACACCTGATTAACTTCTTTTTTTTTAATTAAAAAAACCCTCTTTTGTGTGTTCTGGATAAAAGGGGGCGAAATCAAAGTAATTAATTACAGATTTGAAAACTTGTCTTCAAATATTGATAGCGAGACTAATTAAACTGTTTTGAATAAAGAAAGGATACTGAATAATAACGAAAAATAATAATTACGAAGACAACTTAAGAGAAAAACGTGTAGTCATGAATTGACATGTCTAAGCGATTCATATCCAGACACCAATAAGTGAAAACAAATAAGTTCTAAATAATGATCAAATATTGGGTCTTTTTTTTTTAAATTAAGGAGATCAAAATATTGGGTCATGTGAGGTCCTAAGTAAAATGAACGGTGTATAACCTTTTTTTGAGTCTAAAACTGAGGTAAAGATGAGTAAAGACATTACTAATTTAGATATTTATTCTTAGTATCAACGATTGTGATGGAGGAATACAATCAACTTATGTTTAAATAAAACTTTCGAATTTTGATCTCTTGATACATAAATTACAAAACAAGATACGAAACACTTTCCTTTTTTAAGGCTTTTGATGGGGGCAGATAAATAAAACTGAAAAGATCACAAAAGGAAACTTGATAAGTCATATTTACTTTGCAATTCCATGCATGATTTGTTTAACTTGTGTGATAAGAGGAAGAGGAAGAGGAAGTAAATTATTTGGCTTAATCCTGAGTTAATGGAAAAGTATTAACTTATTGTCCATCGAACCTTTTAGATTGGGCTAGTGAACTTTGTTGAATGGAATATTGTAACCAATAGCAGCACTTTGATATTTGTTATTAAGCTATGTTAAAACTTAACCACAAAAAAAAAACTGTGTTAATTAAGATTTTTCCTAATTTACGAATCTTTAGACGATGCTTATTCAGTCTCCACTTTATCTTTTTTTTTTTTTTTTGGTTTTACTTAATCATCACAAAGAAATCAACAATATGAGTAATTCAAAGGACCATTTAGTGGGATGCTAGAGATTGTAAAATTAGCTCATGAAGATTGAAGTTATCACCGTCTAATCCATTTTAGTTTGAACATGTGAATAATTCGTGATTTATCAACTCAGTTTATTTTAATTCGTGTAAATTCAATTTATTTATATATAGTTGTGTTGATTTGGGATTAGTATGTACAATAGTATAAATTGAACTATGAGAACATTAGTTAAAAAAACAAACAAATCACTGTTTTTATTTGTTATACATGGCTAAAATAAAGAAGATAAATATATCTTATTAGTTTCTTATGGAATTATATACATTATAAGAAAATAAATAACAAGTCTAAAATTTGATAAGCGTTGAGCAAGTTAAATTATGATTCATTATTTAATTTAATGAATCATAATGTTTAAATAGATTAGACACTATCATAGAATTTTAAATTTCACGTATAAAATTTCATAACATTATTATGTTATGAAATTATGATACTCCCTCTGTTCTAATTTATGTGGCATATTTCGCTTCTGAGATTCAAATAAGATAAGTTTGACTATGAATTTGGACATGAAATTTTCAAATTTTTTTTAATAAAATTTATATATTTGAAAACTACGTAAAAAGTATTATAAATCACAATAATTGACTATTCAAAATATTTGAAACATATATGAAAAAATATGGTTAAACATATATATATTTGAATCTCAAGAAACGAAATATGCCACATAAATTAAAACGAGAAGTAATAAGTATTTTTTAGAAACACAATCGAAAAATGACTGGTCTTTCCTTAAAAAAAAATACCTTGCCGACACGTCCTATAAATGGGGGGGCCATGATGACAAAAGGTGTAAGTAATAATTCAAAGGACCATTTGACTCTATCTGCCAAATAAGTGAATTATATATAATGAGATTCATTCACATCAACATCTCCACCCCCACTAATTGTCGACACTCATAAGTAAATATCTTCATCCAACTAGAATAGTGATTGTGCGGATTCCACACGGAATATTCTTTCCGTTTTAATTTATTTATCTGATTTTAATTTAATATGTCATTTAAAATTAAAGAAGTTTTTTGAATCTTATAATCTTAAATTAAAGATATACTCTCTTCGTTTTAAATTACTTAGATTTTTGTGACACATTCCTTAATTAAAGGTATATTTTATGAAACTAACCTTATTAATAATGTTTTGAAACTTAAATTTAACTATTATGGAGTACTATTTGATATAGATAGTATTAGAAAAAAAACAAATAAATCTCTTTTGAGTTGATACAATGGACAAGTAAACATTGAAACATCAATTTTAGCATAGAAGTCAAGAAAAATGAAACTAATAAAGTATATCAAAATGTCATCAATCTTGTGTTTTTAACATGTCATGTGAAAAGTTATTCGAACGGAGGGAGTAATATCTATTTTATGCGGATTCCACACGGGATATTCTTACACTTCTTTATCCTAGCTAATATCTACTTTGTTAACATTATAATAACCATAATCTTCTTTCTTGGATAATATTACTCATTTTATGGCCACCAAATCTTTCATTTTATTTTTTTAAAAAAATGTACGTAACACACTGAATTCGTGTTAGTAACTTACCTTATACCTATTACTTAGTTCTTTTGCTTTTTGGCATACAGTATTTTATTTTGGTATCTAGTGATTTTACTTTGTCTTGGTCATTTGTTAGACTGTGAAGTCTTAATACATCATCGATTTCACTTTTATGTAACGATAGTTGATAAAATTAAGGAAAATAAGTTTTGATACGAAAACTTTTGCATATATGTGGAGCTTCTATATGCATGTTAATTTCTATAAGAGCATGTCAGAGAATGAAAAATGAAGAACCAGAAAAGTTAACATGATTTCAAATATATTAGCCACGATTGAACCAACCCCGTGATCGGTGACCTAAATCTGCCGAGCTTATATTTCCCATCAAAGTGATGATAATTTATTTTAGATTGAAAGAATTTAAGTCCTTATAATTATACTATCTGATATATATTTGATTAATTATCAATTACTTTTTTTTTTTTGGTGATAGGATGAAGGTGCTGAATTTTTTTTCATATTAAAGCATATATAATTCCTAAGAGAAATAACGCATAGTTTGGAAACGACGAGAAGAAAAATAAATGTGATACTGACATTTTGGTTTCTAATAAATAAAAAATAAAATAGAAATCAGAAATACTATGTATCTATCACTTTCTAAATACACCACATATACATTTGTGACTCCGCAACTTGATCAAAAATGGTTTATCTTCTTAAAATTTTCATAGAAGATTTTTCAAAAATAAAAAAAAAATGAAAATCGACCTAAAAGATTTACCTTAAATGGCTCACTCATGTTTTTAAGCATCTTTACTTTTTCTTCTTCTTCTGTTTGTTGTTTTTTAATAAAAGCATGTTTCTATATTTTATGCATGATAAAAGCACTAAAATGTGTTTTATTTTGACATAAATCCCGTTTAGATTATTTTCTACACTTAAATATTTAATTCCTTGCTCCTTTAAGCTCATAAAATGACTCCATACAGCAACCGAAAAAAGAACGTAATCGTCTAGTACAAAGGACTATTAGCTAGATAGGTAGGTTCCTCTTTTGTCTAATTGGAAAATGCAATAAAGATATCACCAAATAACAAGAGACTTTAGATCGAGAGCGAGTCAAGATAGTCATTGAACTTCTTAAAAAAAGGAAATTTTTTTTAGAAATTTCGTGTTCAAACCCACAAAATATGTCTAACGGAAGAAATAAATAAATACTGAAGTGTTCAATTTTTTATATTTTAATAATTTTTTGGAAGTTGGGGGAGGGGGGAGGGAGGGGGGGATTGTGGTGAGATGTTTGTGATTCCTCCATCCTTAATCAGAGGTCTCAACTTCGACCCCTTGCTATTGAAAAAATTCTATTAAAATGAGTCTTGCAATACGTGAATCTGAATTAGTAATCGGGTTCCAAAGCAAGTACCTGACACCGGATGGACTCTGATTTTCCCTTTAGAAAGGCAGTTGGAAGGACATAGACAAAAAACCAACAAATAAAAGGGTAACATGCATGCAAAGAAACTATTACTAGTACTAGAGTAAATATACCTAAAAAGTTTGCCGACACTCCTCAAAATTCAAGAGCTAACCAATATATGGGTCCTAATCATAATGATGCCGACCCTTAATTTGATTGCTACCGACCAATACTTTACTTTCTCCGTATGGTTAAGAGAAATTAATTACTATCAATCATTTCATGTGGAGAGGGGTTGATAGTTGTGGACCCAAAATTTAGGGATCGGGTGCTCGAGAGGTTCGAACAAACATATATTGACACCCAAAGTTTTAAGGTTTTGTCTGAAAACCAAAGCATCCAATTATCTTCATGGTTTCGGAGGGGGGGGGGGTGCTTTTTTACATCCTATATCAATTTTTATACATTTCTTATATAATTATACCTAATTTAATTTGTGTCGGATTTAACGAATGTCGGAGCACCACAAATTTGCACATAGATCCGCCCCTGGGGGTTGAGGATTAATTAGGTTCAAATATTCAAGATCTCCACGAATGATTTCCAGCTTTTTCTTTTTTATCTTGTGCTTTTAGTTAATGGGATCTTAAATATTGTGATCATATTGGTGAAAGATTACAAGTAATCGTGACCATCTTGTGCATTTTTTGTTCTTATATGTCACTTTTCTTAAGTACATTATGGTGTTTTTTATTTACTCTTCAACTGTTAGAAAATTTGGCAGCAAAGAGGTTTTAAACTATTCATATTGTATAGTACTATATATATACGTAGTTAGCGACGTTAATCACGGGGGAAAAACAAAAGTAAAGTCGATTCTCATTGAACAAGCAAAATTAATAATGTGAGCCATATCTCATATCAGCTGTTTGATTATAACAATTGAGTTAAACTATTTTTGCCACTTGGATATTGAAAATCCACTTAACAAACTTCCATCATGAACATTGGATAAGAACTCGTACACGTTCATTGGACAAACTAATTAATTAGTCCCCACTTCACCTCATATAGTCCAACACTTATAAATACCACTCAATATTAACAAGAAAATACATCCCAAGTATTTTGTACAGCATTCTTTTTCTTACAAAAGTAATCTATACCATCACTCAAATTATCACCCAAAAACATCATGGCTGAAGAGAAGAAACATCACTTTGGTGGTCTCTTCCACCACCACAAGGACAAGGAGGAAGACACCCCCGTCGAAAAAACTACTTATGGAGATGATAGTGAAAAACCTAGTTATGGTGGTGATAATACATATGGCGAAAAAACTAGCTATGGTGATGATAATACGTATGGCGAAAAAACTAACACCTATGGAGACAACACATATGGAGAGAAAACTAGTAATTATGGAGACAACACATACGGTGAGAAAACCAGCACCTATGGTGAAAAAACTACCACCTACGGAGGAGATAACACGTATGGAGGTGAGAAAACTAGTTATGATGGAGGAGATACCTATGGAGATGACAACAAATATGGTGAGAAAACTAACACCTATGGTGAAAATACATATGGAGAGAAAACTAAAACCTATGGTGAGGATACTTATGGAGAGAAAACTAGTTATGGTGGTACTGAGGAAGGTGGCTATGGTGGAGGAGCAGCCTATTCATCTGAGACTACTAATTATGAAGAGACCACTGAAACCAAAACTGCTGAGGATTATAAGGAAGAGAAAAAACATCACAAGCATCTTGAACACGTCGGAGAACTTGGGGCTGTTGCCGCTGGCGCCTTTGCTTTGGTAAATAATTCGCATACTAATTAATACCCCAATAATATTATTCACTGTGTGGACGAAAATTTGCACTATATATTGATCATGCATCTAAAAGGTCACTATGCGCGTGTAATTATCTATGATAAGTGGAGTTAATAATTCAATACAATACGTAACGTAACTGTTCACATCTTTTAATTACTTTAATAATGGGCTAACGGTTCCTTTTGATGATCATGTAATTTCTTTCATTAATTTATTTTGGTATGAATGAATGTTTCAGCATGAGAAGCACAAGATAGAGGAGGACCCAGAGAATGCACACAGGCATAAGATAGGGGAAGGAATAGCAGCAGCTGCTGCAGTTGGGGCAGGTGGATTTGCATTCCATGAGCATCATGAGAAGAAGGAAGCAAAGGAAGAACAAGAAGAAGCTGAGGGAAAGAAGAAACACCATTTCTTCTAATCAATTCTCTCATTATAGTATTTGTTTCCTTCTAAAATATACTATGAAGTTATGAGCTTCGTGTGCTTGCTTTGTCTTTTGTTATTGAGCACCTAAATAACTTGTATGTGGGTTACAGTCTTGTGTTTGATGTAAGTGTTACTTGATAAATTTGGCGTTCTACATTATTATTGGTTTTTATACGCAGTCAATTATTTGACTCTTAGTGTTATAAAAAATACTAGTAATAAAAAAGACTCGAAGTGTCTCAGTCAACAGGAAATAAATTATAATACCAAGCAAAGAGGGAAATAGTTTAAGACCTCATTTGTTTTCATTAAGATTAAGACGTGCGAATCTGATAGCAAATTTGAATCATTAAGATATTTTTGGATTTGAACACTGAATAATTATGATTGTTTGTTTTTTCAATATCTGAATGTACATAATTTATTTATTTGTAAACATCATAAATATACAATTCAAATAAGCAATTAATTAAATAGCAAAAAAATATAAAATAAAATAAAATAAAATCACAATAAGATAAAAAAAATAAAACATTTGTGTTTGCTAATGATGATAGAAATGATTTGTAGTGGGTGGGCGTAAAGTTTGGTGTTGGTGGCTAAAAATGGTGATGGTGATAGTTGTGATAGTGGAGGTAGTTGGTGGTGTAATGACCGGCATGAAGGTGGCGATTGGTAGTGGTGATGGTGAAGTTGCTTGATGTTAATAGTTGGAGGTATTAATGGTGGTGGATGAAAACTATGTCGTAGTTGACGATGTCTTAGTGGTATATATAGTTGGCATCAGTGGTAGTTAAGATGATGGAGGTGGTTGGCAGTAGAGATTGACTTCAATGGTATTAACGTGGATTATAGTGGCGATAGCGGTGCCAGTAGATATAATTGTCATGTTGGAGGTGTGTATGTACATGTAGTAGTGATTGACAGTAGCGATTGACAGCAGTGGTGATTGAGAGTGATGGTTGTGATGGCAGAGGTGGTTCATGGTCGATGCTAGTGATTGGCGACGGTAATGGTGGTTGACAATAGTAGTGGTGCATGGTGGCAATGGATATAATTATAATAATAGAGATGGTAAGTGTAGTAACGACTGACAGTAGTAGTTGGCAGTGGTGGTTGATGATCGGCGACAGTAATGGTGGTGGTGGTTATGATTGCAAAGGTGGTTAGTGGTGATGACTGGTGATTGTAGATAGAGTGTGGTGGTGAAAATTATTTACACAAATTACATCCTAATGATATTAAAACTTTATTCAAGATCTTGATGATTAAGATCTATTCAGACCAAATAAATGTTTAAATCTTGATGAAAACAAATGTACTTAATTGTGTAAGGTCTGAGCTCTGAACCATTGATCAGTTTCAAATTTTCATTAAGTGCAAACAAATGAGGCCTAAGGGTCTGGCTATGGAACAAAGGATTAACTCGGACCTAGATTTAGTGTGAACGGAAAATGTTTTTTTTTTCTATGTTCGATTGATCAAAATTTTTGAAAAGTATTTCCTCTAGAAAAACAAGTTCCTTAAAATGAGGAGAACGACTTTCCTGACATAAGGAAAACAAGTTCAGTGGCATTTCAAGTTCATTGTATATTCTCCCCACCTTCCAACACACCTCATCTTCACGTCACCCAAACAGCCCTCGTCTCCACCACCCCACTCTTATTAGTTATTCCCCACCCCCATGATCTATCTCTCATAGTATTTGTCTAGATTATATATAAATATTTTTTAAATAATATTTTTATTTACATATGTACCAAACACAAAAAATAAGTAAAAAACTTACTTATTTTCTTTAAAATATTTTCCACACGCCTAACACACCCTAAAAGAAGAAAATAGTTGAACCCTGAAAGCTAGAGTTGCAAATATGAAATATCTATTGTTACTAAAAATATAATTAGTGGGTTGAATGTAAATTCAAAATAATATATCAATTGTTCCTAAAATTTGAATAGCTTAAGAAATCCTAATTGTTTGAAATGAAATGTGTGAGGTTATCTATTGAACAGACACCAAATTAAAATATCCGAGTTTAACTAACACCAAATTTGAATAGCTTAATGAAAACCTTATCGTTTGAAATGCAATATGCGAGTTTAACAGTAGGATTTCACAAAACAATCAAAATATAAGAAATTTAAAATAGGTCATAAAAATATGTTTGTTCTTCAATCTACTATTCTTCTTTTCTTTCGTCCTTCCCTTTTTTGGGCAATGGTCTTTCGTAAACAATTATCTTTGTCCCATAAATGTAGAGTTAGATTTGCATACACCATCCTCCTCAGACCGATATAGTATTGTTATTGTTTTTTTCATCCTTTACCTTTAATGGTTGGCAGATGTTCATTCTTCTCCAATGTATCTACGTAAAGCACAATCAAAGTTAGTGATAGAAGGGATAAGAACCCTTGATCTCTAACAAGGACGGTAGAGTTCGAGTTTTGAAAATAAAAAAATCCTGAGAGAAAATGCTAATCTCTTAAATGGATTTTACAGTACTGTGGGACTTCGAAGTATTAGTTGGAGCTCCAAAATGATTACTAAATGCCGAATGGAGACCAAAAAAAAAACTTTTGACTTGGACTAGAAATGCATAATATCCAAATCTTTGTGGTTGTGAATTTTCATGTCTTTCCAAATTGTGAATTTGAATGTACATGAAAACTAAGTCATATCAATCAATGTAAAGTGGAAAATTGTGTCTGCCACCAGTGATGGGGATTGAAATCCCAAGTGCCCCATACTAAAAATCTACTTTAACATTTATGGCACCCAGTGGCTACCATATCTTACTTGAAAGAAATCTTGATAATTATCTGTTGTCCATTTCTCGCAGTATATGGTTTAGGTAAAACCAATTATATGGTTCTAGTACTGTAGTAATACTATTCATAAATGATCTTAGAAGCTAACCACTAATTTATAATTACGAGTGACTTATTTAGTACTCTAGTGTAATTATTACTCCCTCAGCTGTTTGCTTTTACTCTCCTTTTATGTAAGTTAATTTGATTAATCTTGAGCTAAATCGAATTAGATTAATTCAATAATTTCAATTTAAAAGCTATATAAAAAATACTCCCTCCGTTTAAAAAAGAATGATTTAGTTTGACTTGGCGCGGAGTTTAAGAAAATAAAGAAAACTTTTGAATTTTGTGGTCTCAAATTGCAGTTATGTCAAATATACCAAAATGTCCTTTAATCTTGTAGTCTTAAACAAGTCATGTGGAAAGTTGAAATTGAAAAGTTGCTAAAAAAGGAAAGAGGTCATTCTTTTTGAAAGGGACTAAAAAGAAAAGTAGGTCATTCTTTTTAAAACGGAGGGAGTAATATAAGTTGCAATCCTTCTCATAATAATATGATAAA
The DNA here is from genome assembly GCA_031232105.1 of Capsicum rhomboideum. Taxonomy (NCBI): domain Eukaryota; kingdom Viridiplantae; phylum Streptophyta; class Magnoliopsida; order Solanales; family Solanaceae; genus Capsicum; species Capsicum rhomboideum. The sequence goes on along the minus strand of CP124715.1, from coordinate 13,948,140 downwards.
GAAATACATTTTAAAATGTTAGTCAAAATTAATACATTTTGATTATCGAAAAGTAAAATGTGACAAATAAAAGTGAACAAAGTTGTAATTAAGAGGTTCATAGGTAGTACAACTTGAACATCTTCTTGTTCTCGTTATTAGGGAGGTTTTTTTTTTTTTTTTTTGACTACTGTAGTGTTTGAATTTGAAGAGATACATCATTATAGTGTCTTGACAGTGGGACAGCCAGGCAACACTAGAGACAGCAAGGAATCCAATTTAATGGAAGAACCAAATATATTAAGATTGATTGTCGATTTGTTAAATATAAACCTCTTAAAAGCCTTATCCTTTTAATTTCCTCCCTTCTCGGTGTCAATATAATAGGCTGATATTATTACAAATATTTTACCCAGAATCAAGCATCGTATAACAAATACTCCAACATAAGTGATATTTCATTTTGTAGCTAGCTAAGTACAATTAGTTTCTTTTGTTGTACATTGATTAGTTAGTGTAGTCAGTTAAGAGTGAGTTAGTTGGTTGAGACGTTTTTCTTAGTGAGTACACGTGTATTTATACAGTGGTGTTGTCAAGTGGATGTATAACATTGACACTTTATATTGCGTGTGACGTGTGTGTGTGTGTGTGTGTGTTTCCTATTTTCTTTTTTCTATTAATTCCGTGTGTGCAAAAGTTAGAGCTGCCGACAGGCTTACGCGATAGGCAAATTCATAATACTATACGCAGTGATGGAGCCACCTTATGGCTAGGGGGTTCATCTGAATCCCCTTTAACGAAAAATTATATTATTTATACATTATTAAAATTATATTTTATGTATATATAGTTGATGTTGAACCCCCTTCGGCTAGTTCATGTGCTTACTTATTTAGATTTTAAATCCTCTTCGTGAAAATTCTGACTCCGCCACTAACTATACGTTGCTCAAATCAACATCAACTGACGGGCGGATCTAGCCTGTGCAGCGCCAACTTGATATTTTGATTTTATTGCCACAAAGAAGATGAGATATGAGTTTACGTGAATTTAAGTAATTTTTGTTCAAACTCTATATGTATATTTCAAACAAAATTAATTGTAAACTCAATTATTATAATATATTAACTTACAATAATCATAAGAACCTATAAACTTGAAATGTTGAATTCATTTCTAATAAAATCATGTGTTTGATTGTGGTTTCATATATGAGTGATTTACATTTGTCTCCAATAATTATTGAACACATATAGCTCTTTCTTCTAGTTTGAGACGGCATATAGAGATAAAAAGATTTTTAAGATGAATTATTGAACGCTTTAAACAGACTTATTGGATCGAGTATGTAAGAATGACAGTTTTGTTAGTTGTACACCTATGTACCAACGTGGAAGAGTACATAACCAATCAGGGTCGCTCAAGGATGAGGTTAGTGAAGCGTTTACTTTAGGCCTCAAAATAATTTATTTAAGATTATAAAAAAAAATATATACACAATTTAAATAAAAAAAGAAATAAAGAAGAACTATTACTTTTTATTAGAAATATTTTAGAACTTTAAATTAAGCAACTCAAATCTTCATAGTAATAAATGAAGTTCTCACAATAATATCCAAACTAATGTATTGTAAACAAATGACTAACATCTTGTTAACTAGAACTAATCTTTATTTTTATAAATAATAATATTACTATATGAAGTTAAACGCTCAATATTTTTTAAGAATAAAATAGTAAACTAAAAATAAATAATATGTAAGAATAAAAAAGACAACACTAAATTATAATAAGTATTATTATTTGTATGTTTTCTTTTTTAATTAAAAGAATGAAAATCGCTATAAAAATAAGATAATAACATATAGGGATAATATGAGGAAGAGTCCTAACAAAACAATAGCTGCAAACAAGAAGGTCTATTAAATGCTCCATGTTCGAGATATTAATTTTGACCGTATCATCGATGTACTTCAATGCATCTTCGACATTTCTCAGCAACTTCAAAATCAATTGTTGTGTCATTAGAAGCCTTAGCCTAGCCATCGTTAGGGTACCTTTGGATGTTGTAATTGCACCTTTGCATGCAACTAGGGCACCTTTAAAAGCAGCCAAGGCCCTTTGCTACCTGCTACAATACCATCCTTAGAAGTACCAGTGTTGTCCTCCTCATTAGAGATAACAACAAGAGACATCGCACGACCATTACGTGCACCAATAATACACAACCCTATAATATTAAAGCTTGAAATAGTTATTATCATAGAACAATATTAATTAAAGACTTGCAAGAAAAAAAGTTTAAACTTAATTTAAGGTATCATAAAACAATATTAATTACAGAATTTGTATGTTTGAATTTATTATTTTAAAAAATAATGAAGCCATTTTTGTCATATCTATTTATATTGTTCCTGTTAGTGTACGAAGTATAAATTGGGTGAGACGTTTAAGGAAAGAGATAATACGTGATTTTCAAATAAATACTCTTTTCTTCAATAAAAAAGTAATACTCTTAACTATGATTAAAAGCTAATTATATATATCTTTCTTAAAGAGTAAGCAAAAACTTTCAATGACATATTCATTCTCTTTGACTTGTACAATATGCATTTTGTATCCATCTTAAGAAAATTTTATTCAAGTGTTTATTTTACTAAATTACCTATATTTATATTCGGAAATCTAAATTTGATTACTTGTATTCCAATAAGATCAAGAAATAGACACTTACGCTAGGGGAAATTGGATGAAAATCATTACTATTATTCTTTTCTTAATTGATTAAAATGGACAATTAAAAGTGTCAAAAAATACTTTTAATATACTGAACAAGTAAACAAAAGAAGAGGAATCTACTGAAAATTAGTGTTTGTGAATTTGAGGAAATTTCGTGTAATGAAATACCGAAAGTCTAAATCATAATGTAATTCAAATTTTAGAAAAGCACAAGTGATGAAGAACCAAATAGTAGCTAGTCACCACGTCCAAACTTGTGTCAAAATCAAAGTCATTTTAAGTGAAAGTTCAATACTACTAAAATTAAAATGCTTATAAGCTAAAAACATGTTTCATCAAATGCAATATTGCAAAGTGGCCTATTCCAATTGGAAATCCAGTATTAATGGAACTAAGGGATCCTTCCAATATCAATTCGTAGCACTCAAATATCTTCCCATTAGATAAGCTTTTAAGAAGATGAACCACTTCACCACCTAATTTGTTTAATTTTTCTCACCTAATTCATGTACCCTTGTCAAACAAATTGAATCAGTTACACATGGCTTCATGGTAGTGGAGTACTATATTTTTCTTTTTTCTTTTCAAATTTTGTATAGTAGATAATTGGAGGAATGAAAGATCTATGTAATCAATCTTAGTCACGAAGCTATTACTTCATAGACTACTTTACGTGGGAAGATAATTTATCTATTTAGGTCCAAAACTTCTCTCTCACAGCTAAAGTAGAAAAAACTTTTCTTCAAGGGAACTATAAAAATTTAGTAAAATTTTGTTTGATTGGACCAAAAAGTACCACAAATCTTCATGGCCTCATGATTCTCAAGTTTGTGATTAGACAACTAAGCTTCGCGTTGGTCACAAATTTTGAAGTTGAAACTTGAAACATAAACAATTAAATTATTGTAGTAGTAATTTTTAAAATTCGAAGTTATGTTTCAACATGCATTTTACTTGAAAAATATTTGAAGCTTTGCGAGTGAAAGCTCCAAAAACTGATTGAAAATATCTAAATATGACATTTGCAAAATCTAATCAAATTTCATAACCAAACAAATATTTGAAGATAAATTTTTAAAATCTACTCTTAATCTTATGACCAAACGCTAGTTTAATTTCATATGGAGAAGGGAACTCTACTTCTCCTCTCTGGATCGATTTCAAACTTACTATAAAATGTGTCCTACTTGTACGAGTCACGTATTGAAGCAATTTGAAAGAAAATAATAAAATATTATTTGAAACAATTGAACCGTATTGATTATTGTTTGTTGATTGAATGATTTGTATGTAATGGTGCAAATTGTACAATAGACAAGCTCAAGAACTATCTGAATTTGTGCGTTGCACTATTTGCAGGCTGTGGACTAGGCTTTTCTGGTTGGTCCAATTAAACCATGAATTGTAATGACTGCAAAGTCCAATGAGTAGTCTTTTCTTGATCCATATAGGGTGAAGACCAATTGCATATCTAAACCACTTTTGGACCTCAAATTTTGATATTTAAAGGGATGGCTAAAGAAAATTGGCACCTTGAAACATTATATGAAAATTCTATTTAATATTCAACAGAATGTGTTTGTTTAATTGTTTATTGAAAAGAAAAAAATTGCAAGTAGGCTTCTAGCTTTCATGGTTGCATTACATATTATTACATTACCTTCCTAACGGCTAACTATAAGGTAACAAAAACTGTCAGAGATATATAATTCCAATTAAGTTCAACTTTTATACAATACTATCAAAGATAAGGCACAAGTACCCCCAAACTATACCCGAAGTTGTTTTGACACATCTAAACTTTACAGGGGTCCTATTACCCCCCTAAACTCATTTTTTCTGTATTTTTGTGCTCCTTTTGTTCTGACATGGCTGCCAAGTCAGCACAGAAGGAGCACAAAAATATTCTGCTACTTGACAGCCACGTCAGCAAAAAGGAGCACAAAAATACAGGAAAAATGAGTTTAGGAGGGTAATAGAACCCCCGTAAAGTTTAGGTGTGTCATAGCAACTAATATAGTTTAGGGAGGTACTTGTGCCTTATCTCATATTATCAAGTCATCTAAGAGATAATATTGATAATCCTACATAACAAGTGAAATTAGTAACAGAAAACACAAGGCAGGTAACCTGCTACAGACAAGTGACAAGTAAATTACACGGATAATGTAAAGAGCTCTTTACATTGTTGCTGCACATAAGTCAAATCCATCTGTGAATGGAAAATGACATGTAACTAATGGTTCGGAGATTATATAAGGAAACAATTGGAAAAGGATTTACTATTCAGATCTTAGTTATGTTGACTTAGTAATAACTCATTCAGGCTTAAATGCTGTAAGTTACAAGAAGTGCAATGGCAAAAAGATAAGTATAAAAATTAACAGGATACAATCAAGTACCTGCAGTGTAAGAAACTAATATTCAAGCTGCTGCATTCAAGCTTGGCAAATGATCCAGATAAGGGTCTATGTAGAAGAGAGTGGACAGGAATGCATGTTCATGTCAATTTTTTCCCACTTTTGGTGTCTATATCATATTATGCAGATATAGATGCAATATTTCAAGACTTCACTCCTTCTGTCACTACTGATATTTTCTAAAAAGTGATTGTTTCTCTAGTGAATTACTGTCAAATCATGGTGATCGCCAATAAAGATGAACCTGTACTATTTATCAAGAAAGATAATATCCACACAAAACACTACGCCTGCTAATGGGGCACACTCTGTCACTGATTACTGTATTTTTCCATTCATTATAGGGCACAAAGGAGAAGAGGGAGGTACAGTTTCACTTGTTTGGTAACCTCTTGCTCGGTCAAAAATAGAAAAGAATCCAAAACTTGCAAGAATGTTTGGGGCGTTTGGGGGGGACGTACTCATACGGCTCATAGAAGGATATAAGTACTTAAGAGGAACATACTAACCAGAAAAGTCCGTAAACATAGAGAAACAGCTAAGACACTGATCCAAGCAGCCACGAATTTATAGTTGTAAGTTATAACAGCTCGAAGATTGCCTGATGATTTAGATTACAATTCAAACACTCAAATCAAAAATCACAAACGCTAAACTTAGCTGCTTCAAATTCACACCTCATTGAAAGCCCCGTTCTTATGTACAAAGTACAAACCACATCGCTCAAGAGAAGGCTTGTCCACCTCTTGCGAGATGGATAGCACGAAAATTGTACAAATCCTCCAAACCAAACCTGTAATCTGATTCAGTCTTATTTACTTGATAAGTAATTTAACAGGAAATTAAAGCACCTCAAATTTGATAAATTTCATCTCAGTGCTATCGCATGATCATAAATACATGCCAAACTTTCCTCTCAGAAGAAATATTCACGGGGATTATATATCACTCGGGGCGAGGAGTACCCGATACTGAGGAAGACGGTTGCAAGGAGCGGATTTTGATATCGTATTTTCTATGGGTGGTTATTTCACTGCCAGAGGCTGTATCTGATGCATCAGCTACAAGTGGGTAAGAAGAAGCACCATCATCATAAGCAATTCCAATATCATTACCACATTTTCTGCACTGAAGTTTTGTTCGCCGCTGGAACAAGCCCCAGGAACGTTTGGAGAAAAAGAACGGCACACACTTGAATTCATCAACCTGGGTAAATCTGCTCTCATCAATGGACAAGAAGGAGATCATCCCTTTCTTAATGGATTTTCCGTACTTGGAACCAATAGATGCAGTATTGCGACTAGATGAGTTAAGGTTTAACTCATATCCACAACTGCCACAGCTGCATAAACAAACAACTCGGATTGATGATTGTGTGGCTAAAGAAGCAGTTAGACATAATAAATAAAGACAATATCTACTAAAGGTATTAAAAAAAATGGCACAATCTACTGTAGAACTAACAGAAAATTAACTGTATTAATTGATTGTTTTTCACTTTTTCGCTCACATACCTTTTCTTTTTGTTTGGGACGGTTAGCATATACACACCTCATATACGTACAAAGCATACAACATTAGAATAGCCCTTGTCTATTCATTCTGATTCACACGCAGACATCATTCTCTTTAATAAAACTAAGGAAGCAAGAGGAATGCTATGTATGCCAACCTACCCCTACCTGCACACACTAACCGGGGAGCACTTCGTGATGGGTTAACCCTTTTTAAGAAGACGGAGTTAGTAAAAAATCAAAAAAGCATCCGCATTCCTAAGAAATGTAGACTAACAATTGTATCTCTTTTTCTCTATATGACTTGGATGCTTAAAGGTTCCTAGTGGCTAGTTCTGCAATGTGAAGCTTACCTCAGAATAACTTTACCTTATATAATAAGTAGTTATGCTACTAATCAACCTTAGATGATGCTCAACCACATTTAAACCCTCTGTAATGATGTTGAGTTATTGCAATTTGTTTGTTCTCATGGATAATGAGGACTAGGAGTTCTTGTTCTAGGAACAACAGATACAGCTTAAGTTCTCAGACATTCTAGCGTAAAGCATACGTAGGTATAAATATAGTCTCTGCTAAGTTTCACATAGGACCATAAATAGGGAGATGAATCTTTGTTTGCATGGAATCAACTTTTACTAAGCCATGACTGATGTCCATTTCTTTTTTTCTTTTTTGCTACTTGGAGCAAATTCAATTTTTCTTTTACTTTTTTGGAGTTCAAAAAGAAACATGAAAAGGACAAGCTCCAAAAATGATGGTTTTTTGCAGATCCAATTGACAAAAAAGGTAATGACAGTTACTTATCTGAAAATCCAAAAGAATACTAGCAATAAATGATGTTTTTTCCTCTAAAACCCACGCTTGAAATGTGCTTTGCGCTTAAAACTCCAAACGGCTCTAGTGCTTTTTTGCACTTTTCGCTTTTGACTAGGTAAAAAATTATTAGCTCACTGAAGGAAATTATATCAAATATTGTTGCCCTCTCTACCAAGAACATAAAATAAAGAAAAAGAACCCCTAACCTGTTCTACCAATGACAAAATCTACAGCAGATACTTTGGTCCAAAATACACTGTTGGTTGAGTTATTAGATTTACCAGAAAATACTGCCAGTATATGGCTAAATCCTAAGCAACACCATAGAATCTTGAAAGTCGATGTGGGGCTATTTCTTTGCACTATAGGATACTGAGACTAAAATCCAACATGTAGAATCACACCCATGAGACCTAAAGTTAAGATCTTCAATGATTCAGTGAAAGCCAAACTTTTCATCCTTGGACATTGACAAATGAGAATAGCTTCATCCTTCAAGACAATAGAGCACTTCAACTTCTTTAACACATTCGGAGCATTAAATGAGACTGTGAAAGACTAAGGTCAATTCATCTATTCACTCCTTTCAAAACTACCTTATATTACTGATAGCCTGCTATTAGTAGCACAATATATGGAACTATCTAGAGATATATTGGCATACTTATCGATAATCAAAACCTAAACAAAGAACCTCATGATTCAATGAGAAAAAAATTAGTCAATTTATTGATCTATCGCGACAATAGCCCCTCGATAAACAGTTCATATAACATCATTCTAATGGAAAACCATAGCCTCATCTTCAATGGTGAAATCTAAACAAGTGGCTATAATATCTCCAACTAAGATGAATCTTAAAGCTACCAACTTTCATCCATGAAACAAATGTTTCAAGTCGATCAAACTCAATTAGATATCAACTGAATGAACAATACAGGCATTAAACCCCTTGACCAACATCCCAAAGGAAAAGGAAGAAACGAAAACCATGCTAGGAAGTAAAGAAGGAGAAATTATAAGGCAGGGGAAGATAAAGAAGAGAAAACTTAATTCATTGGTAATATTTCTTTTAAGAGATAATTCCTTTGCAATCTTCCTTACCCTACCTATCCAGTTTCATATGTGAAGATCAAACTGCAATTTTCATCCAGTATCTACTTCTGTTCGTGTGAAAGTTAGTTTGAATTTGAGAAATTATCTATCCAGTATCTACTTAAAGTGGTCGTTTACTTTACCTCACCCCCCACCCACTTTAAATTTTAGTTGTGATCTTCATAAGACCAAGAAAATGACTTGAATGTGAAACAAACTACAACTTTAGGGTGATTGTCAAGGATTGAGAATGTAACGTCGGAGGAAGTCTCAAGCATTGCAAATGCAAATGGGATCACTTTGGATGAGGAAGCGCCTTTTGTTTTGGGACAATGGGTGCACGGAGAATCGTCAAATCTGAATTATTTGACGTCCATTTTATCTGATTTGAGAACAATGAAAGAAAAAAGTCAATGGTTTGAAAGTAAGACCGACGTGTGGTCAAAGAAATTTTTTGTCCCGTCTCCGATGGAGCAATTCCACATGAATCCCGCACTAGTGGACTTCTCTTTAGGACTCTCTTTGTGTTGGCTGCTTTTGGTCTTACTTCTCCTTTTTTTTATTACTAAAGGTAAAAGGCCCAGGTAGTTGACCACCTTACCCGTCATTGAAACACAAGCTGGAGACGTATCGGCCTATATTCCCACCAATGTGATCCCCTTTACAATATGAAGAAAGAAATAAGGGTCGAAGTTTAGACCGCTCACAATAGTTTTACCTATAGAAACGATCATCAGAGAGGAGACAACCCATTTAGACCAGTAAAAGGAAGGATCAAGAATGTTATATATTTCAGGAGCTAGATTAGTTGGCGATGAACAAGTAAGAATAGCCTCAACTAAAATTGATGGAATTGGCCTAAAAAAGCCATTCTGGTTCGTTATCGATTAGGTATCAATCAGTGGAAACATAAAGATAAAAGAATTAACTAAGTATCAAATCGACCAAATTGAACAAATGATAGGTCAAGATCATGTTGTTCATTGGGAATTGAAGAGGGGAGAACGAGCAGACATCGAACGATTAATTTCGATTTCTTGTTATCGTGGAATTCGTCATCAAGATGGATCGCCCTTAAGCGGTCAACGAACTCATACTAATGCTAGGACTTGTCGCAAGCTAATTCGGAAATGAAAGAAGTCGTGAAGATTAGCCAAGCTTCCTCCAACAATCCTGTCAAGGCAGTTGTATCAAAGGTAGCTTCCCAGTTTGAGCATGACAATTACAAGCAGATACTCAAGGTTCGAAGAAGGAAGGGTGAAATTTTTGCCTTAATGGGGCAATCTGGCAGTGGGAAAACAACCTTGTCAAAGATATTGGGAGGAAGATTGCCAGAAAATGTCAAGAGGAACTGTCACATACAATGACATCCCATATAATACAGCTATCAATAGGAGATATATTACCTATCCATCAATAATTCTTTTTTCCTTCTCTCTTTCTATTGACCTTAAACCAAGAATATAAAAAAGTCTTTCTTTCAATGTACATGATTTTGTATTAACTTCCATACCGAACTGAGCAATGTTGTGCTAGGTGGGTTTCGTGACATAAGATGATGTGCTTTTTCCATAATTGACTGTAGAGGAAACCTTCGTTTTTGCTGCATTCTTAAGACTTCCAAGCAAGATGAGTCGACGTCAGAAGTATGAAAGAGCTAAAGTGATTATTAAAGAATTAGGCCTGGAACTCGAACTTTAAACTTAAGAAATTATCTATCCAATATCTACCAATGGTGTTTATAGACCAGGACAAGCATATGACAGATCATCACAAGAAGTCTTTTGGTGGGTTTGGAGAAGAAATGAATTAATATTAAACATATAAATGTCCTAAAGGACATGTATGAAGGAGCTAACACTAGTGTAAGAATAGTGGTAAGAAAAATAATGAGTTTTCTAATTGGGTTCTATACCAGAGATTGGCATTGACTTTGTACTTGTTTAGTTGTTTATTCTAATTATAGATGAATTAACCAAAAATATAATAAACGAAGTCACATGGTAGTATGCTTTTTATAAACGATATTGTATTAATTGACGAAACTAGCATAGACATCAACTAAAAGCTCGAACCATGGAGAAATACTCTATAGGTGCAAAAACCACAGTGATTGAAGGTGTTAAAAGGGAAGAGATAGAACAAAAAATCAAAGTATCAAAATACCTACAATCTCTGTGAGCCCATGAAACTAAAAAAAAGAAAAGAAATCATATATGAGATACAATTAGTAGGATAAAAAAAATTCATTTAAAACTAAAAGTTGGATAAAGTTTAATCATGTCGATAAATTTAATTTAGGTCCACACTTAGCTAGGATTTTTTTAGCCATGTTGGCCTTGTATATCAATAGAAAATGTAAGAATTTACTAGTGCTAAAGAAACTAAGTTATAACATATTAGATCGAGATAGGTTTAAATGGGGAGACATGAACAATAAGGATACATATAACCAGCCACCAACTAGTTAGGATTGAGACGTAGTTGTTGCCTAAATGCTACATCTAAATTTTCGTTTTAATGGATTAAAGGAACAAGATGGGTCTTTCCCTTATCTCTTTCCTCTTTTTTTATGAAGTAAAAAGGAATGATGCAATGAGATCTCTAACTTGGAAGTATAATGAAAAGATTCTAGGAAATTTTGTAACTTGAAATAAGTAGAAGATCAAAGGTAGCACCGCATAAAATGCAAACAAGTAGCTGAAATCCTTCGATAGAAATGGTGAGACTACAACATTGGGACAGGTACAGTTTGTTTCATTACATCAAACAAAAAGAACTTCAATCTTTTGAATTCCTAGAAAAGATGTAATCTTTACCTAATAATTCAGTTTAATTTCTTATAATATAATCTATTTCTGTTACGATAAGAAAGAGGATAATATAATCTAGTCTTATTAGCTAAAGGAACTTAACTCCTTAACTATGTAAGAAGAAGTAACAAATTCTTTGTCCCACATGTTCAAACTCTCTCTTTTCCATAGCCGAGCAGCAATGCCAACAGAAAGGAGGTAGTTTAGAAATGCAGGTACATTTAACTTTACTCACTTCTTACCATAGAATCCTATTTGAAGAAAGAAAAATAGAAAAATAATAACCTAATAGAACACTGATTCTTTTCTCCACAACAACAACAAAAGTGCAGGTATTAACACTCTATAAATAAATATCTAAATTATACAGCATGTGTTTTCACTAATCTGTGGAAAGACCAATATGGAAATTAAACTTAAAAAAGAAGGAACTCAATTTACTGTTGTCATAGTTTCACGAATCTTCTGATCGAATTAATTACTATTCCGAACGACACAAGTCATAATGAGATTCAAAACCGATGCTTCCTTGGCCGTGTGGAACATGAGATTAGCATTATGCATTCCTACAAGTGATAACCCACCCAGGATGCTATGTATGGACTTAGAGATCAAAAATAATATCTCTCTTTCCATTCCTCATGAGCCACTTATTACTCCAAAACAAAACAAGAGATTGAAGTCTTCCCCTTTCTCCGAAGAAGTTGACGGCATTACACCATTGGATACTTCGAATAAACTTGAGCCCGGTTTGACCTAAATAATTGCAGCTCAAGATGAGCATATAACTTTCCCCCTAAAATTGATATGAATAAAAACCAGATAGAGTTCCAACAGCACAATCCAACCAACCACACAGCAAATGATTCCAAAAAAATTAGTTAGTGCACCTACCAAAACATGCCCATAACTCAACAGTTATCAGTTATCACCCACAAATCCTAATTCCCAAAGACAATTTTTTACCCTTTTGATATTAAAGTAAAATTCTTTACTTAAGAATTTAAAAATTGAACCATACAACAACAACACACCCAATGTAATCCCACAAAGTAGGGTCTGGGGAGGGTAGAGTGTACACAGACCGTACCACTACCTTAAAGATAGAGAAGCTAATTCCGATAGACCCTCGGCTCAAGCAAAAAAACAGTCCAAAGTAGTATAGAGAAAGAATTAACGGAAATGAAGACAATCATGGCAAGTCAGCATCATGAGATTCATCTTAAATTAATATAGTTAGAACCCAAAAAACAATAATTCCTCAATAATTCGTGCACCTAACAGCACACTTAGACCATTTCCAACCACACTCTATTTTCCCCTCTATTTTACACTCTAAATATAGAGATTCTCCATATTTGGAGAACACCAACTCCAACCCACAACTCTATTTTACACTCCAAAAAAGAAAAACATTAGAAAATAATTACAAATATTAGGGACTTAATTAATTATCGAATATAATTTGTAATATGTTAAATTATAAATGTGATATAATATAAATATTAATATTATAATCAAAAAGTAATATAGAGGGGATGAATAGTAACTCTCCGTTGCACCCTCTATTTTTCCCCTCGTATAGAGGAGAAAATAGAGGAGGGTTGAAGATGCTCTTAAACTCAAAACCAAGTTCTATTAAACTGGAAACTCTAATTCGAATCACTTTTCTTAATCAGATATTAAAGTAAGATTCTTTACTTAAAATAAAAATGGAACCAAGAGAAAATACCCAAAAAATAAAAAAAATTCTATGAATGAAAAGTTCATGTCAGGATCATCAGTTTCATGTCGAATTATAATTAAAAATTTAAAAAAAATAATTAAAAAGGGTGGAGAAGTAAGCGAACCTGTAAGAGACATCTCTTCTAGAAGAACCAAAAGAGGAATTTTGATGATGATAATTCAGATATCCACTTGAAGTTTCCATTAATGCAACCCAACAAAAATATTTTTAAATAAGCAGTTAGCAATGGCGGAGAAACTAAGGTGGTGGTGTTTGGTGTTGATTGATTACTTAACGGGTTAAGTGTTTTTAGTTAATTAAATAAATTAAAGTTGGATGTGACGCCGGAGTTTGTGACGGTGGCCGGAAGTTTAGCCGGAGAAAATGGAGGGTAAAAGGGGAAGAAAATGATGGGGAAAAATAGGAAGAGAGAAGGGTTTGAACGTTGGATGAGTATAATTTGTTTATTTGTTTGAATCGGGACATCATGTTGTTAAACATGGGTCGGAGCTTAAGGGGGGTGGGGTGGGGGAGGGTCCCACAAATTAATTACTCCCTCCGTTCATTTTTACTTATCACGTTCCGAGAGTCAATTTGATTAATTTTCGAAGCTAAGTTACAATTTGACGAAAATAAGTTACAATCATATTAATATGATGAAAAAATATATCTTAAAGTGTTGGTCAAAGTTCATTTTGATTCTCTAGAAGCGAAATGTGATAAGTAAAAATAAATGGAGAGAGTATTTATTCTATGTTGAACTAATTACCGGTAAATTAAAAGAAACTTTGGGGAAAATTTTCTTGTGATTTCTTGCTTTTATGGTATATGGTTATTTAATATCATAAATTTACCTACTCAATTAATAAGATTTGTATCTCATAAAATTGGGATCGAACTCGTAATAGTATGGAACATTTTTATTGAAAGTTTCTTTATTTCTAAAGCTCGAATTCATAAATTGATACGTTTGATTAAAAATAGAGAGATTTCATTTGTCATTTCACTCGTGCTAGTTAATAATTTCAAATATAAAGGAGAAATATGCAAGATATTTTTTTCACACAAAACAAGATTTATAAATGTAGAAGATGAAAAAAAAAAGTTTTTTATTGGAGGTTGAGATGGGGGAAAAACGTGAATACTTGTTCATGTCTACACCAAATCAATTTAAATTATCATAATTAAGACACTAAATAATTTATAAATTAAAAATATATATTAATTAATTATAATTGAATAATAATTCTATATGTTGAAATATGTATCATAAATCTATTATAAATATCATATGCCGATAAGTTTTTTATGAAAAGAAACTTAGCATGAATAAAAGGAGAATAATAGTTAATGGTAACTTGGTCAGAAGTCAGAACTCATTCTCATAATTTTACTTTATACGTATGTTTGGTGTTAGTTGTCAATTTGATTTGGTATAGTATGTGTTGCATCAGTTATAGAAAACAAATACTCCCTCCGTCCCATTTGATTTGAATTAATTTGATTGGGCACGAAGTTTAAGAAATAAGATTTTACTTGATAATATTTATTATTTTATCCTTTGTAATTAAAAATTTATTTCAATTAATTTTATTTTAAAAAATAAAAGGTAATGTATTTACTTTTTAATTAAGTGGACCAATAAGGGTAAAAGAGTAATTGTATCTTTAAAAAGTTGTCAAATAAAGAAATGTGACATTCGTTTTGAGACATCCCAAAAAGAAAAGTAGATCACATAAAATGAGACGGAAGGAGTAAAAGTAATCATTTATTGAATTATTTCTTTAGTTTGTATAAGCAAATATAAAAGAATAGTCTGATACGTCATACGTCAATGTCAACGTATATAATACGGTCAGTTCAGAAAGCGAAAAAAAAAAAAAAAAAACGTTCAGTGATTTTTCTGCTGTTACAACTTTTCCTATTCATATTTCTACTTGGCAGTTTAATTTTACAGTGAACTTTCATTAGATGTTATAATCCAGGGAACCTAAGTGATATTTAGGCAGGGGCGGAGCCACCTTTTGTCCAGGAGTTCATCCGAACCCCCTTCAACGAAAAATTATATTATTAATATATAATTAAAATTATTTTTTATCTATAATAAGTAGATTTTGAACCCCCTTCAACTAGTTCGTATGTTTATTTTTGAACCCTCTTAGTGAAAATTCTGGCTCCGCTATTATTTAGTTGCGATCGATTATAATAAATACGTATATGCATCGCGTGTTTATACTCCATTAATATAAGAGATGTAACTTTTACATATAAATTTATCACTATCATGACTTATCGTGACTAAATAATAATCTTACCTTAAATTTTAGTTAACCAAGATGACATACTATTACTCTATTAGTTTTGTATAACAGATAATAAGTATTTACATCAGTACTTTTCGTTGTATATTGTTATTTTTCATCTAGTTAATTTGTAATATTCTCTTAACTAATTCGATGCCGCATCTTAAAATTTTCATTTTGAAGGATAAAAAGTTTTATAAATGACTTCATTCTCAAAGCTCAAATTGAAAATAATCAATTGTTCATTACGCAATGCCTTTAAAGATGTCTTGAAACTTGAAAGGGCAATACAAGGCTAATCAACCAATATTTGTGTGATTATTATATACTTCCTCCATTCCAAAATAAATGAATTGTTGAGGTAATACACACCTATTAAGAAAAATAGTTAAGGACATAAATTTAAGACTACTTTCCATTATTACCCTTTTGATTATTCAACCTATTCTCCTAGAAAAATGTAAAGTAGTTAAGAACATCATTAAAACAAAGGGTAAATATGGAAAAAAGTCCAAACAATTCTCTTGGACTTTGAACAATTCAATTATTTTGAACTATAAAAAAAGTCGCAACAATTTATTTATTTTGGAATGGAGGGAGTATGTGCCAACTGAAGACCCCCTCCGTATGCGAAACCAATCGTACAAAATTAAACGCCATTAATATAGGATACTTTATTAATCCACCACAATCTTATGATAAATATATGGCGAAATGGTATTCTCAGGGGCGGATTTATTAAGGCCCATGAGGGTGCCCGCCACCCGCAAGCTTCGACGGAAACTCCAATATGTATAGGTAAATATATACAACATGTGGATAAATAATAAATGTGTCACCCTTAGTATCAAAGTACTCCTTAGTGCCGGTGGTAAAGGATAAAGTTTGCTAGAATATTCTTGTAGATATATCTAGAAGAATTTCTAGAACCATCCATAGACTAGTATAAATAGGGGATGACATTAGGCATTTGTAACCAACCAAAATCAATCTAATTCAAGTGTTTTCTTCCATAACAAAGTTCTTATTTCTAGCTTCCTTTTCTTTAGTTGAATCTTCCGATCTTAGTTAAAGATCTTGGGCTAGCAGAAGGTTCCCTGATATTACCTTTTTTCTGCTATTTCTCTACATGGTATCAGAGCCATAACCAAACGTGGGCTTCTAGGTTTTATTTCAAGATCGGGTTGGTGATAGATTCAACTGGTTTCTCTATATGGATTTCAGCAGTCGTGGTAATGGACTGGGAATGGAGTTGTTAAATCAGTCCAATTACAAGGTATGGAAGACATGTATGGAATCATTTACAAGGTATGGAAGACATGTATGGAATCATACCTTGTGGGCGAGTATTTGTGGGATGTTGTTAATGGGAGTAACACAAGTCCTCCTGATGACGGACCGGAGAATAGTAGTGCACACAAGAAGTAGAAGCAGACTAATGCAAAGGCGGAGTTCATACTGAAGAGGACCATCTCCTCTAGTTTATTTGACCATATCATAAGGTGCAAATCAGCCCATGAAATATGGAGGACCCTCGATCAGTTATTCAACAAGAAGAATGAAGCTCGGCTACAGATATTGGAGAATGAATTGGCTAACGCCACCCAAGGTAATCTTTCTATTGCCGAGTATTTCTTAAAGATTAAGAACTTATGTTCTGAGATCTCTTTATTAAATCCGGATGAGGCTATCTCTGAAGCACAAATAAGAAGAAATATTATTCGTGGTTTGAAACCAGAATATATTCCCTTTGTTACATCAATTCAGGGATGGGCTCAACAACCGTCTTTGGAGGAATTTGAGAATTTGTTATCGTCACAGGAGCAATTAGCTAAACAGTTGGCTGGTGTATTTGTCAAAGAAGGGGAAGGAAATGCTCTTGTAGCCGACAAGAGGAACTTTAAAGGAAAAACAAGAGATATGCCTCACTCTCGATTCACAGGTGGTCGTTCAAGCTCGCCAGGAAAGAAGGAAGAGTTTTTTGACAATCATGGTAAGAAGCCTTTTAGATGTTATCGGTGTGGTAAAGTAGGACACATAAAAAGATATTGTCGAGCCACGGAGAGCAACATGGCTTAAACTAAAAAGGTACGTTGTGGAATAAGAAGAAGACCCCCTCCGTATGCGAAACCAACCGTACAAAATTAAACGCCATTAATATAGGATACTTTATTAATCCACCACAATCTTATGATAAATATATGGCGAAATGGTATTCTCAGGGGCGGATTTATTAAGGCCCATGAGGGTGTCACGCCACCCGCAAGCTTCGACGGAAACTCCAATATGTATAGGTAAATATATACAACATGTGGATAAATAATAAATGTGTCACCCTTAGTATCAAAGTACTCCTTAGTGCCGGTGGCAAAGGGTCCTTTTTTTTTCCAGAAGGGCGTGGTTCGAATCCTGCTGGCCACTTTTATTTTGTAAGTTTATTGATTCAATCAATTGCATCTAGCTATCCTCCATTATAAGTATATTCCTTTTATTTGTTTTTAATTATTGTTGACTCATATTAATTAACAATTATTTTTGATTAATTTAATTTATTATAGTCTTTGACTTTTCTTTTATTTCTTATTAATTAGTATTTGTTCAATATAAAATTAAAAGATGAATAAGTTTTGTCTCTTTCTTTATATCATCAATTTTTTTAAAAAAACTTGTCCCTTCTTCTCCCTAAACCGACTCTGTCAACCTCATCGTACTTCTTGCTTCTTCTCCAACTCTTGGCTTCGTCGGGTTTCTTTGTCAGTCATCCATTGCAGCCCCATAATTATGAGGCGTTACGCAATTGTCTAAGTGGCCTAATGAACCAGACGCCCCTGAATTTAGTTTTCAATATGTCACTAAACTTGTTGCTTTATTTTTATTTTTTTAAGAAAACTAACTCTATTTCTATTTTAATGCTCTGACTTTATTTCAAAATCTAAATTGTAAATTTTCACTGTATAATAATTTTTAATTCTTGATAATTATAAAAATAATTGTACACAAAATTAAGGTCAAATAATGTTAAAAGGAACGATCTTTAAGGAAAATAAATAAGCAAGAAGTTGAAGCATTCCTTCTTATAACTACATCCTATCATGTTGAGATAGAAGTGGGGCGAAATCAAAATTTTTACCAAGGGGGTTTAAAATCGAAAGAAGTAAACACACAAACTAGTAAGGAAAATCAACTTCTACTATATATACTTAAAAATAATTTTAACTATGTATAAATAGTATAATTTTCCGACGAAGTCGGTTCGAATGAACCACTAGCCATAAGTTGGCTCCTCCCCTGAAAGCAGATTCGGAATTTGGAGTCTCCGATTGATTTAACTATAAGCCAACTTGGCATCCGGAGACTCCAAATCCTGAATCCGCCTCTGGGTATTCTGGACCCTTGTACTTGTCCGAGTTTGTAAAGTGGACACTTGTACTTACACATTTATCATCTGAACCCTTCAACCCATCAGATCACAACATTTTAAACTCTTTTTTTGACATGGCATCCTATGTGGCATAAACCATATAGGAGCGTGTAATACAAACCAAAACGGCGCATCAGACCTTGTAAAAAGGGCCCCCAACAAGTCAAATTAGGGTTTTTATTAAACTCCTTCTTCTTCATTTGTTTTCAACACCATTGTTTGACAAATTTGAGACTTTTTTCCCCTTCTTCTAGATTATCTCTCTCCAAATTTCTTGTCTATTATTTTTTTTTCTGTAGTTGTACTGCTCTCTTTTCAGTGCATTTTCAGTTCAATTTTACTCTGATTTTTTGTCATAATGGATGTCCCTAATGATTTTTTTCAGTTCAATTTTACTCTTTTTTTTTGTGTAATGGACGTGATTTTAATGGTGGGTATTGAAAAATTCAAAAACGCCATTAATAAGCTTGAGAAAGCTTGAATAATAACAAATGGGTCTTGTGAATTTGTGAAAACTAATTCAAAATTGTTATTGAGATTCACTGTAATTTGTGTTTATGAACATGTAGTTGAAATTTCAAGTAAAATGAGAAAGATTTCACCTATTTGACATGAATTTGGTGTTCAATTTATGAACAATATATGGAAAAATGATTATTGAAAAAGCAGAAAATGATCTATTTATTTTTATTTATTTATTTAACATTTAATTTCTTAGGTGTCAATAAAAAATGATGTGAAAATTTCATGTGTTACCGATTGTATTACACACACTGACCAGATAAGAAAAGGGTTTAAAATATTGTGTTTTATTGAGTTTAAGGATTCAGTTGATATGGAGGTGATTTAGAGGGTCTAAAATACAAAGAGGGTCTGAGTTTTTAAGTTCATTACACGTTTCCTACGTGTTAATTAATTTTTATAATTTTAATGACGTGTCAGCGTTTGTGCTACACGCTCAACTTATTCGACTAAAAAAGAGTTTAAAAAGTTGTGTTCTGATGGATTAAAGGGTTCAGATGACAAAAAACTAAGTAGAAGTGTCCACTTTTCAAACTAAGACAAGTAAAGGTCCAGAAGACCATTTCGCCTAAATATATTTGTTGTATCACTTATAACATTAGTTAATTAAGTCCTCACAGGTTAAAATTGACGTATGATTATGATTTGAAAACAGCCCTCATTGCCTAAATACATTCCTTTTTCTCCTTTTGCCCTTTATATAGCCCCACCATAAAATGATCATAACCTTCTCTTGTGTATCATCATGCAAAATTATAATGAAGAATATTCGAAAAGAAAAAAGGTGATACGAGACAAATTAAAGATCATTGGAATCCAATAAAAGCTGTTCATCATATATTATAACCAAATTTATCACATTCCAAAATTATTATTATTAAAACAAAGAGTACTTTTCCCCATAAAACTCAAAATCCTAATCCCCCTTTTTTGCATGCATGCAAAATCATCTTAAACATGAAAATCCACAGCAGATTCAGGTGAAGGTGTGCCACAATAACCACGTAGAATATCAACCTCCTCAGCAGTAAAACCCACAGAACTTAGCATAGAAGGCCAGCAATTATAAGTTATAGTCCTTATAGCTTTGCAACAATCTTTCCCTAAATAAGATTCACCATTGAAGAAGAAGAGTATTATCTCATTCGTGCACGATTTCAACTCGAATAAAGCGTTCCAACACACTGGCATGCTAGCTTGATCTCCTCCATTTTCTCCTTCGAGTACTTGAAGTCTAGCAGCAATATTTTGTCCTGGTTTAATTTTGGACATGCTTGTTGCTATGGCAGTAGTTGTTAGAAGCCATGAGACTAGTATTATCAGTGGAAGTTTGAAAGGTGCCATATTCGATTTTTCTTTTTTCTTAAAGAAATCTTGAAATGGGAAGTATGAAAATATAATGCGTGGTATATAATAGGGAGAAAGGAGAATGGTGAAGTGAAACTTTGCACATGGTGATTTATAGTTGCGCATAGAGTAGCCATAGAGACTAACGTAACGGATGTAGAGTTGAAGAGGTAGAATATTAATCAAGAAATTGGTAATTACCTTTAATGATAGTAATTAGTTTAAATTTATGATTTCAGTTAATAATATACGTCTATGGAATGTGAAAAGTTTGAAACCTAATAAAAATAGATTATTTGGTAGAAATATTAATTAATCAAGGATGGATTAGTTTGAAAAGGAATCCGCTTAATCATACAACTATCACGAAAAAGATTTATGGATTTTTCATCACCTATAAAATCTACCAAATCGATACCTAACTTACTTATTTTAAACTGAATATTCCGCCTAAACTAGATCTTTTCTACCCAATATATCTTAATTATACCTCTGACTATAATTAGATTAGAAAAGGTCCGAATTTGATAGTAGTACATGATAACACTTAAAAGTTATACTCTCCCTATCTCAAATTATCTATCGTGCTTTAAAAATAATTTTCTCAAATTATTACGTTTTTCAAAAATAAGACTTGCCATCACCATATAAGCATTGCCCATATTATATTATGGATCCAGCTTGACGATG
Source organism: Capsicum rhomboideum (assembly GCA_031232105.1). Classification (NCBI taxonomy): domain Eukaryota; kingdom Viridiplantae; phylum Streptophyta; class Magnoliopsida; order Solanales; family Solanaceae; genus Capsicum; species Capsicum rhomboideum. Next base: position 13,926,752 of record CP124715.1, on the reverse strand, counting down.
TCTTACCATTCCACAATTATAAATAGAGGGGGGCATGCATATATAGACCGTACCTCCAAAAAACAGCCAAGGATTGCAACTTAAAATCAGAAACAAGCAAGGAAGAATTGTTACTTCTTTCACTCAAATTATACAAAGACTATACAGTTAACTAACCAAAAATAAATAAAATTGGACATATTCAATATCCTCATAATACCAGTGGCGGAGCCAGAAATTTGGTGAAGGGTGTGCAAATTTTATTCTCAGTTATATTAAGAGTGTGCAAAATTAAATATGCATTTATAATGACTAATATTTAACCTCTATTCACCATATAATTTTTCGGCGAAGGGTGTGCATCTGACCACCCTTCGCCAAAGGTGGCTCCGCCCCTGCATAATACTAGGAAGTTGACCCTTGTCTAGTTTAAAAAATCTCTTCATTTTTCATATTATTTGTTATTTTAGAAATTCAACACAAAAATCATTATTTTTTTCATTTTACCTTAGAAGTAATTGTTCTCGAAGAATAAAAGCACTTTAATTATAGGGTGATCATGACATATAAATAAAATAAATATTTAATTAAAAGACATTATATCTTAGAAAAAAATGATGATAAAATAGTCGAAAATTTTTCTGATTAATATTTTCTTAAGGGGTTTATAAAAGAAAACACGGAAGTTATTTGAGATGGGGGGAATAGTCTTTAATTTTCACTGTTTTCCTTCTTTTCTTTTGAATTGAGCAAAAGATAAATTAAAATCTAGACATCAAATATCTAAAAGGAATTAAGTCCACGGCAGTCATGTATCTAAATTCTAGCTATAGTATTCACTGAATTATACAATTCTCACATATCAGGTTAAATTATCTAATTTATTATTTTAAATGCCGAATTTAAATAAATATTAAAACAATTTGCTTCATTAAGGGTCTGTTTGGAAAGTCATCTGGTTGTTGGAATTGGTTTAATTAATTACTAGGGTAGTAATTACCAGCCTAGTAATTACGATGACCTGTTTGTTTGCCACAATGTAATTACAGTGTAATTACAAGTGTACTGTTTGGTTGCGCAAGTGTAATTACATGGTTAGATTAAATTTTTAAAATAAAAGTTAATTATCAAAAACTAAAAATTTATATTAGACAAATAAGGGACTTTATAAATGATGTTAAATATATATATATATATATATATATATATATATATATATATATATATATATATATATTGTCTTTCGAAATATATTGATTAATAAACATATGTTCTTATAAAAAATAATTGATTTATATTTTTCAAAGTAGTTTATTTTAATTAAATTAATCATAAAAACTTAAAGTACATGATTTTTAAGAACATCAAGAAATACATATTTGACAAAAAGATCAATATTATAAATATAATGTTATAAAATTATTAAAACATTTGACAAAAAGATAAGCTATCAATTCTAACTAAAAAATGAATGGCTTCGAATGTGAAATATCAAGTCAATACAAGTAAAACAAATAAATTGGAATTTAAAATATAATGTTATCGTTGAATTTTTTTTATTAAAATACAGATTTACACCTTTCTCCTTCTTCCTCTAAAAATCAGAAATCAAATTTTGAGCGAAACCCAATATTATCCAAAAAATTTTATCACAATCGTCAATTTTTTTTTTATTAAAATATAGATTTACATATTTTGATTGCAACATCGGAAAAAATATTATCAAGATCTTTGATGTTTATTTCAATACCATTTTCATCCACTAAAAACATTAATAAGTATGCATCATTCTTGTATATCATTTACATACCAATTTCATAGATCAAACATCCAAAAATCAAAAATTATTTTGTATATGAAATTGGTATATAACATGGTTTAAACTTGGTTGGAAAAACTAAATGAAATATAATACACATAAAGAGTTTGTGATGGGTATAAACCTAGTTTTTAAATAAATTCACATAAAAATCATAACATTTTTTACTGTAGTTTTAATACGAATTACATACATTGAGACCTCGATAGACACCATTTATTAAATGAGATGGATATATAAACTGATTTCTTATATAATTTTTTATATCATTCCTCATTTCAATACCATTTTCATACACAATTCATATAATAAAATATGTACAAAATTCTTACATACTAACATATAAAAAAAAGTAAAAAAAATCACATACGTGAGTTTTTATACAAACTTCAAACCCCAAAAAATAAAAGCACACCAAACTAGTTAGATAGCATATTTCATACACAATCAATACACTAATCTTGTTTGTTTTTAAACTGATATTGAAAAACATTAAGTAAAATAATTTATATATACCCATTTCATACATATAAAAAATAAAAAACATATTTTTAATAAATTCAAATACAAATGTATATTACTTGGTAAAGTAAATAATTGTAACTTTTTCTGAAAAGGTAGGAAAAGTGTATTTAAATAATGATAATTGTAAATCCCTAAATTAAGCCTACAAATCAGAACTTAAATTTTTTGGATAAATATAACACGGTTATTGAGGAGAGAGGAAAAAGATACACACAAAAAATTAGGAGGGATTTTAATTAATATATATGTATTAAACAATTTTTTTTTTTTTTAAAAAAAGAAAATTCCATAAATTTTTAAAAATCTGCTACAACTTGCAATTAATTCCATAGTTCAATAATTATACAAAAGTATAGTTACAACTTGCAATAAACAATCTAAAAAGTACATTTAAGATAATTTCTCATCAATAATCAAGGATATGTCTTGAATAGGCTCAATGTGTAGTTTGGATTTTAATCTGTAGATTTCAGCCCAAAAGAGTTAGCATCATTAAGGCCCAATAAAGCGTCAGGACCAATGCCACAATGCCAATGAAATGAAACTAACAAATTCTGTAAACAGTGGTCTGCTTACCTTGGCCATCTATGATCAAGACTTCGAGGTTTGAATTTTTATTTTTATTTTTAAAAAAAGTAACTAAAAGGGAGTTACGTTTTATTTAGGTGACTTTTGTTGATAAAGTAAGTGAAATAAAGGTGTCTCTGCACATTTTTTATTTCTTGACATCCATGTAGACCTAGCAATAATAGAGCACAACAGAAAGGGTAAGAAAAAGAACTATAATGATAATATAAATTACTCGTTCAGAATAAGTTTTAATCATGTTAGTATGTTAAATTTAGGTACAACGTGTATTTAGAAGTCTTTGGTCATAGTAAAATATGTAGAGAATTTCTAGTGGTAGAGAAACCAATTTTTATGATATTAGAGGGAGACAAGCTTAAGTGGAGCAGAGCCAATAAAGATTCATCAAGTAACGAGCTTGAACGGAGCGGCATGAAACAGTGAGCCGATGAGGACCGAGCACTGTATTTGTGGACCCAAAGACGAGCCTAAAACCCAACCCATAGTACAAAATTTCCTTCAATAGTCTGAGGAACCTGGCCTACACCTATATGGCTAAATCTGGTCCTATAGAACTCACCAACCTAATGTACCATTAGTACCAGAATGGAGCATGGGGACCTATAACTTAATTCCATTTCTAAAGATTAGTGGGCTTAAATGCCCTACATGGTTCCTACTTCACAACCTAGCCCAACCATCCTATGAAATTGAATATACCATTTGTCTGCCCAACCAAACGACCCATTAATTAAGGTGCATTTTTTCTTAATAATATATTAAAGATAGATAAGGAGGTGAATTATATCTGGAATGGATCTCGAAATATTAATCCCTAAATAGTCTTTGTAGAATTGAAATAAAGCTTAAGAGAGGTGAATTCAAAAACACAATATTTTCTTCATCTAAGCGATGAGAAACCCATTTTTTTCATAGCTTGCAAAGATAGTCAGTGATCACTTTTGTTTGTCTCCTTGTAAATGTGACGTTCTTAGGCTTGATTTATGACCTCAAGAAGTAAACCTGGATTCATTCAGCATGTGTGAATGAAATGCATTTTGTATAGTAAGAATATATTAATCTACTACGATCATCTCTGTAACTTTATATATTAGAGTAAAGAACGCAACAAAATCGAGCAAATTGCACATATTCTTGTTGGCCATATATAGAGACAAATATGTAAATTTAAGTATTGCCTACAATTTCATCACGGAACAAAAGACTTATTTTGAGTCGAGATCACCAACTAATATGTCATAATAGTTCAGTACACAAGAAATACTACTTATTAAAAGTACTTTTTTCTTTTTTCTTTTACATTGTGATCCTAACAGATACCAGAAATGGATGTGATTTGAGACTCAAGTTGAAAGCTATGGTTGAGTAGGTCATATTGAGAAGTTTTACACACCTTCTCGTTCTTGGTATCAAGCTAATTGAATAAATCTCTCCACAGGAAATTACACCCAATGCCTTGAAGTTTTGACCCGCCTTGCCTCATGGGCAAGCCTTCAAGGTCAAAGGACAAAACACGCTAAACTTGCATGAGATTTTGCGTATAGAACAAACGAGGTTAAGAATTTAAAATGGTCCACCACCAAAGTCATTTTTGTAAATCACCTATAGTCGCTCTTATGCTAGTAATCAAGATTTATTTAATTTAGAGTGCGTGTATGATAACTATTAACTAGCTTGTTTTTTAAAGGCAAAACTTCACATATAGCCAACTTATACCCCTCTTAACTAACTTCTTAGTCTAAGTTTAGTAATTATATTTTATAGATTTTAGTTAGTGATTAGATGTATTTAGGACTCTTGTATACAAATATTAACTAATAAATTTTATTACTATTTCATTTATATTTAGAGATAAAAAAGGAAAGGGGAGTGGTTCACTTCCTTTATTCTCTCCAACATATCTTTTTCAAATAATTTGTTTATTCATTTTCCATATGGACTGTTTTAGCTTACCTTTTCATTTTTGAAATACAAAAATAGAATTCAAACTAAAATTCGTTTGATTTCTTTGTACGACTTCAGAATTTAAAATATAATTTCAATATATTTATACATTCAATGTATTTATCCATAAAAATTAGCTATGACTAGAAATACAAATGTAGAATTGATACAAATGAAAATTAGCTCTGAATTTAACATTCAAATACAAATACAAACCCTTACCACTCATATTTTCAAGATAAATACGAATTGATACAAATTCAAAAGTATAAAATGGATATAAATTCAGATTATATGTATAAATATATATAAATTTAAATGTATACAAATTCGAAATTTATGTGAAAGAAACATAACAAAATAAATACAAAAATACAAATACATTGATAGAAATATACAAACAAATTCACTTTATGACTAAATATAATTTATACAAAATACCTTTGAGTTATATACAAACATATGATAGTTGTATACCTATAGGTAATGTATAAAATATGAATCAACGTATTTTATACAAATCAAAAACTGATTATACAACTTATATGTATATTTTATATATGTATATATATATGCATATATCAACACATGACAACTGTCTAATTGTATATGTCGGTTATTTATATACACATATACATTAAAAAATTGACTTGGTATACATACTTGTGTGTAACTAACAGAAAAAAAAAGATATATAGACATACATATATCTATTGTATATACATTCATACAAATATACATTTGGGTATATACAAAATAACTTCGAGTCATTCACAACGTCGTTACCCCCCCCCCCCCTTGGAGTGAGAATCCTTGAAACTTTTTTCCTTTTCCTTTAGTTTATACAAAATACCAATAATAAATTATACAAACTAAGATATACCTAATGTCTAATAGAAGAACAAACATAGTTTATACAAACCAACTTCAAAAATATACAATTTAGTTATATACAAATACATGATAGTTGTATACCTATATTTAATGTATAAAATATGAACCAACATATTTTATACAAATCAAAAACTGATTATACAACTTATATGTATATTTTATATGTGTGTGTGTGTATATATATGTATATATATATATAAAAAAAAAAATTTGATACGGTATACATACTTGTATGTAACTAACAGAAAAAGAATATATATATATATATATATATATATATGTATTGTACACGTATTGAAACTTTTTTTGGCATGAATTGAAAAAAAAAAAATTGAAGAAACTTTTTTTGATGTAATAAATCTTTGAAAAAATTACAAAAATATATTATTTAAGAGTCAATATAATAAAACCTACCAATAGTTTCTACTTTTCAAGGAAAAAAATTGAAAAAGATGGTGGAAAATTTAAGAAGAGAGACAAAAATCAAATAAATGAAAAATTTAAGAAGAGAGAGAAAAATCAGATAAAATGACCAATTTTCAAAATTAAATCATAAATAAAATTAAGTGCTTAATTAAGTTAGCCAAAATTTAAGCTAATTAAATGAGATAGATTAATTACATGATATACAAGCTATTATATTTATATATAAGGCCCCACTTAAATAATAGTTTTTTAACTAACTTTTGACTATGTCAAGTAATTATTTTAAACATTAACCATAATAGATAATTAAGGATCCTTTTTATCTATGCTATGTAATTTTTCCTTTTTTAAAAGGGACAAGTTGATTTATGGATCAATTTAAGCCCAAAATTTGTGTTAAGAAGTTAAAGAGGCCCATTAAGCACCTCAAATCCAATGTTTTCTAGAGAAACGTTTTCTTTTGAGAGAAAAGTGATTACCACTCAGTAATCCTAGACCAGCTCTCCCACTAATTAGGGGTACTAAAAGAAATGAAAATAATACTAGTAGTAGTAGTGTAGTTCCACTTGTCCAAGTAGGATAGATATTTGTATGGATGAGTATATTTGTGTTGAGTTGGAGGAAAACAAAGATTGATGGGTGTACAAAATAACATGGCATGTGATGTGAAGGACAACAAAGAGTTGCTGGCATAAGAAGACACAACAAGATGTTCAAGTCTTGCAGAGTTTGCTTACTGAACCATTCTCTTGAAATTCGAGACATTGGTGAAGCCCCTAATTATCAAGTGCCCCCAACATCCCCACAAGCATATCCTCAACAAACAAACAAAAAATGTAAGGTGAGGTCGGTAGGGAGGAAAATAGTTTTTAATTTTTTCATGCTCGGTTGATTTTGAAAAATGAATTTTTTTAAAATGAGAAAAATAATTTTTTTAGTGAAAATAGGATAAACAAGTTTTATAAATGACATTTGATATTGTTTGTATTTTCTCTACGCTCCAACACACCTTATTTTCACCTGCTTCTGTAGCCTCTATTCCCACCATACCCCACACTCATATTTTTCATCCCTACCTCACTTAGTATTATCTAGGTTATATACAATAATTTTAAAATTATAACTTTTTACATATATATCAAACATAAAAAGTAGATTAAAAAATTTATTTATTTTTTAAAAAGTATTTTCCTTCGTATCAAACACATCCCTCAAGAATAAAGAGTTAGGAGTAATGTGTTAGATATAACGGAAGTTAATTTTTTGTCATTTGATCACAAAAAGGGAAAACGACCCTCACTTATGGACTTTATTTGTAATTTTATTCTTCAAAATCCTCATCAAAACACACTTTACTTTGCAAATGTTATTACTTCCTCCGTTTCAAAAAGAATGAGCTACTTTCCTTTTTAGTCCATTTCAAAAAGAATGACTCTTTCCTTTTTTGGCAACACTTTAATTCCAACTTTCCACATGGTATGTTTAAGACCACAAGATTCAAGGGCACTTTGGTACATTTGTCATAACTTTAATTTAGGACCACAAGATTCAAAAGTCTTCTTTATTTTCTTAAACTCTGTGCCCAGTCAAACTAGGTCATTCTTTTTTAAATGGAGAGAGTATTAATTTTTTCAAAAAGTAATTTTTACCCACCAACCAAACCTTGGAAAACACTCTTCTTGAATAATATTTATTCGCATGTATTTTTCAAAAAAAAAAAACAACTGAAAATGATTATCGCCATACCAAATTATACCCATATTCTCCAGTCACATTGATCAGCTTTTTCAGTAAAACTTTTTTGGTTTATCTGCTTTGGTTCTATTAGTGGAATATATGGAGACTAAAAACGAGAATTTTGGCAGTGGAATATTAACTATAACATATGGTCACTTGGTCAGCCGTCTATGTATAATATATCAGTTACATTTATACCTTCTTATAATTGTTTAGTATTTTGTTAAAATAAAGAGAGCATAGTGCCATTAAAATGTGTTCTTTCCCTTGATATCTTTCTGCTTTTCTCTTTTTATTATTTTAAAAAAAAAAAAAGGGGGGGGGGGGGGGGAGGGGGGGGATCTTTTTCAAGTTGAAGCAACAAAAAATAATCATTGGAACATACGTATCATTTACCAAGAAACTTAGGACCAAATTACCTTGATTTCTACAAATTTTACCAGAATATATACTCATCATCATCACTAGTGTAGTTACATTGATTTCAACAAAGCTTTAAAAAGGCTATACCAAATGTGATACTCCTAGCCCTAGGAGTATTTTATTGGCCTCAGTCATTTTGTTGTTTAGGCTGATCTAAATCCAATACAATACCAGTTTTTGATGATTGCCACATACATTTTTTTAATTTGCATTGGAACTTGTTGATATTCATTAGTGGAAGGTGCATCTCATGTGAACCACACTACACATGGTGGTATGTTTGAATGTTTAAATAATTTTATGGTGATAATGAAATATCATCCGACCTTAGCTCAGTTGGTAGAGCGGAGGACTGTAGTGGGAAATTCCCTCAGATAATCCTTAGGTCACTGGTTCGAATCCGGTAGGTCGGATTTTTCTCTTTTGTTTTACCGCCTTTTACTCAAGTATGTGAAATTACTTAGCAAAGTCACTGAACTTAATTATGTGTTAATAAGATCACTAACCACATAATAAGATCACTAACTTCTAGTTTTCTATCAATAAAGTCGCTCAACTTGTGACCTTTTTCTTACAAAATCACTCTACAAGATTTGTCATAAAAAGCTTTAATCTGACAAAATAAATTATTTTTTTATGTCATATAAATATAAACCTCATAATTAATAAAATATCAAAATACCCAATATCAAAGCCTCGATCTACCCGTAAATCTTTCAGATCAAAACATCAATTTAAATTCTCATAATAATACATATTCCCATAAATCAATTATGCATTAGATTTTAGACAAATATTTCGACAAAATTATCATTTTTTATTACTACTTGAATATGCTATAATAAACAAAATTGTGCACCATATATTTCTCAGAAATAAAGCTTGTGTTTTTTATTTTAAAAAATAATAATTTGAGTACCATAACTCAAAATATTAGATTAATAAAATAATGTCAATATATTTTAATTTCAAATGACATGCGATAAATTTTTGCATAAATTTTTTGCTCAAAATTATTTTGGACATTAAGTGTTTCTTATTTGAATTACGTAAAAACTTCTAATATTTAGTAATTTAAAATTTTAGTAAGATTTTATTTGAATTAATCACACATCCTTAATATTCAAAACTTAGAAATGAATTGAAAGTTATTTGAAAAAAAAAAAAATGAGTTTGAAAAGTAACCTCTTTGGCGAATAAGTTATTCAAATGAAAAATAAAATTTATATTTTATATAAACATATTTCGTATAACCATGATTTGAGATAGTTATTTCTTTTTCTTTTTAATTATTTTGTGAAGCAATGATAATAGGCAGTTGCACCAGTATCATAGATAAAACAACTCCTACAAAAAAAATTACAGTTAAAGAAATTTTATAATTTTCAGATTAACTAAGATTAAATATCACTAATACAAAAACTAATTTATTTTGAGATTAGAATTTTTCATATTGAGTCTTTTAATATTAATTGTGAGATTTATGTCTACATGATGAAAACATTTATTTATTTTTGCCAAGTTGACACTCCATTAGTGTGATTTCGTAAGAAGAAAGATTTTGATATTTTGCAAATTTTGATAATTTGATCTGTTAGACTTGTGGGTGGATTTAATTTTCTATATTGGGTCTTTTAAAATTTTATTATTCATGGGGTTCATGTTTAAATTACATAAAATATTAATTAATTTTTTAAAATTAGAATTTTTTATGATAAATCTTGTAGAGTGATTTTACAAGAGAAAAGTCACAAGTAGAATGACTTTATTGATATAAGATTAGAAGTTGAGAGACTTTATTGATTCACAACTAAGTTTGTGACTTTGTTAACTAATTTCACATACTTGAGTGATCTTTTAAGATATTTACTCTCCTTTTACACTTCTTAAAATATTCTCTTTGTGGACTAGAATTTGGCTGCAAATCGTAACAAATCATCCAAAATTTAGATGGATAGTTAAGTGATTTCATAAGATGAGAATGTAGGTTTTTGGGGATTAGAATTTCACCACAAATTGTAACAAATCACCGAAAGTTTAGATAGATAGTTAAGTGATTTTATAAGATGAGAGCGTACGTCTTTGTGGATTAGAATTTGGCTGCAAATCATAACAAAACACCGAAAGTTTAGATGGATAATTAAGTGATTTAATAAGATGAGAATGTATTTTAATTAATCATAATCAGCTATTAAAAATTTATACGTATACTTAGTGTAAATATCAGTCAATTGTGGGGCTACTAGCATTTTTTGTATGGCCAACCAAATATCATACATTGACTTTAGATTTTGTTTTTAATGTAAACTATACTAATTCAATCAAACAAAGGAACTTTGATTTGTAATCTCATGACAGATGGAAATCAAGAAATTGGAAAGTTATAAAGCTTGATGAGAAAAGTAATAAATGAGCTGGTGTTTACAACTACTGTAGTACCCCTTTGGCTTGAAGGTGACCCCATGCCAACTGTCGGTGGCACATAATATAATAGACTTTACGTGACCCATATTTTACTAAATTAATCGTATTAATAATGCGTTGAACTCTAAAATTGAGTGCTAAGTGTAATCGTATTAATAATGCGTTGAACTCTAAAATTGAGTGCTAAGTGTAGAAAGAAAAAATGGATATAATAAAATTTTCTTGATTTCATGAATTCAACGTATAAATTATTTTAGTAAAGAGATAAAGTAATATAAAACGGAGAATACGTACGTGGTAGAAAAAGATTTAATTATAATCTATTATGTATAGAAAATGTACATATATTTTGTCAACATGTGACTCACGTTGAGTGTCGGCAGATTCCTACTAATAATTAGTAGTATATATTTTCATTTCTGCAAAGAAAGATTCACAATATTGTTTTTCATATTTTTCATTTCTAATCTTAGAAACTTTCATCAAATGAGACAAGTTGTTCTAACTTTTGAATGAGATGCTCTAAATTTCTCTCCACACTCAATATTATAGTACAAAAATAAGAGGCCAAGAACAGAAAATAAAAGCCTTTGTGGCAAAAAGGGGGGAAAAGGATAAGAAAATGACCTGGAATCAAATGTCTTGTAACTTTCATTTATGGTCAACTTGATGAGAAATAATTTTGTCTGCATTTTATTTTGGTTTTAACTATTCAGTATTCAGAATCCACGGGCTCAGTTGATTAGAATTTGCACCGGACAAATTTGTTAAAGAAATAACCATTTCTTATCAAGAAATCCTTCATTTGTTGGGCTTGAAACAAAGATCTATAGCTAAAGTTAAAAGGATCTCAATTATTCCGCTACAATTCACCCGATAATAGTGTCTGCATCAATTTGGTACATGCACTGAATGCATAATATATGTCATATTCTTGATTTTTTGGTCATTATACCATTGTTATTGTTTATTATGCAAAAGAACTTGCTCACTTATTGTTAAGCAATGAATATGTAGTGCCAACATGTACAGTTACTAAAAATGTGAAATATAACAATTTTCATATATTAGAACAAAACACTTCAAAAATCATGGGAAAGGTATATGAACAAAGAAAATGAAAACAAACTTATATTATTACTCCTAAATTAGGTGTAAATACAAGTTATTAGTGAATGTTTTCCCTACTCATTATTGCCTACTAGTATAAAAAAATATGATTATTTATCTGAAAACATCTCACTTTGATATAAGTTTTTGTTTTATTAAAGTTGTCTAGTCCCCTCTTCAGCATTTTGCTCTTTTATTATTTACGGGCTCCTAAATAAATGCACCAATTGATGGTGTAACAAACTTCTTACTAAATAAATTGGAGTAAGAATTAAATTGATTATGTCATCTACATTTTTTTGGAATTAATTAATATAATCGCAATATCATTGATTTGTTATTTGTACCTTTCACGAAAAGATGGAGTAGTTGTGAAGGGAGTGGCCAAAATAAATTGATCATGCTAATTAAATTTAAAAAATAAATAATATAGTGAACCTGGCCCTCACAAAGATTTATCATTTATGTTAAGATCGTCTAATTCTTGGACTATGCATTTAGTGGAATTCGATTTGATACCATTGAGAAATATAATTTTGTTTGCAATTACTGAAACTAGAAAGCAACATTTTATCAGTTTTTAGTAATTTTTAATATTCTTTGGTCGTTTGTTTAATTTGTTTATTAATTGTTCTGGTTGATGAAGGACATTATAGTAACTCCCGGCCAACTAAATTGATCTTCTCTCTTGAATGCGTTTGTACCATGCACTTGTTTTTTCTTTTAAAAAATTGATATGTGTAATTGTTACTTCCTCCGTTCGTTTTTACTTGTCACATTTTGACTTGACACACCTTTTAAGAAAAACAATTATTGACATGGTTATTTTACCATAGTACCCCTATTAAATGATGTTTACTATTGTGTATTGAAATTAATTTGGAGAAAAAATAATTCATGCTAAGGGTAAAATAGAAAAACAAATTTTTTTTTTTTTTGATATGTCAAAAATGACAAGTAAAAATAGAAATCCAATTAGAAAATTATTTACAAGTAAAAGCGAAAGGAGGAAGTAGTTGTTAGTTGTTACATATGAAAATTACGTCTATCGATGAGATCCATCTTAAACTAAAAATTTATATTTTGCAATCAAAACTTTATGCTCATATATATATATATATATATATCTTTCTATAATTATGGATTATAAGAATTATATCAAATTATGTTGAACATTCTTCTTTTGAAGGGGTTACTTAATTTGGAATTTTAATTTTTGAAAAGCTTGGAGAATATATTTCTTAGACATCTAGTGGAGTATTGATTATTGGATAGTGAGTAATTTTCATGAAATTGGAATAACTAAAGTAGCACTTCAGATTTTTATTTCTCTCAAAGAGAATCTCTTAAAGTAGAACTCGAGTTTTTTTTTTTTTTTTTTTTTTTTTTTTTTTTTTTAAGTAGAACTCGAGTTATTTCAATAAACAATCTTTCAGTAACCATTTAATAACATTTTCAATAGTTTTTTCATTTCTTTTTTTAAAAATTGAATCTTCTATGTTAGTGTTTGGTTCAAAATTGTTTCGATTTTTCTTTTTAGCTAAGAAATTGCAAAAGGCCAAAAAATGCTTATTCAAGTTTTTGAAACAAACACCTTAGCTACAATTTTCATTGAAGAAGATAATTATAATAAGCAAACATAGAAAAATAAAATAACAATACTATGCAAATTTAAAATTATTATTTTGGTGTGGTGATATATCATTTGCCGAAGAATTTTAGTTCTAGGCGGAAAGGCATCTTATATACACTATCAAACTAAATTCATCTACAGACTACAATATAATATGTACATGTTAACAACAAACTTGAGAGGGTAAGTTTTAATATTCTAACTGCACTAATAATACAATTTTTTTTGACACATTAATATAATTTACTCACTTAAAATTATTTGGATACCCAACAAGAGTTGTGATAGAGTGATAAGTACTCCTTCATACTAAATCAGAGGTCTCGCTTTCGAATCCCCTTGGATAAGGAGTCACCTTTGTTACTTGTTAGGGAGCGCTTTAGGACTTCCTAGTATGAATCTGGATTTAATCGGGCTCTAATGCGAGCATCGGACACTGGGTAGAAAAAAAAATAAAAATCATTTGGATAAAACTGAAGAAAAACGAAAGGCATAATTCATAAATGTACCGTTTAACTTGACTTCAAATTGCATCTATGCCCTCCAACTTTGAGTGTGCACAAGTAGACACTTAAACTTGTATAAAATTGAATAAATAGACACATATGTCCTATGTGGCGTCCTACGTGGCCAATTCATGTCCTACATGACGTTCTACGTGTATTATGGCACATAGAATGCGTGTGTCTACTTGTTCACTTATACAAGTTTAAGTCAGTGGCGGAGCCAGGAATTTGATGAAAAGTGTGCAAATTTTCTTCTCATTTGCGTCAAGGTTGTGTAAAATTAAATGCACACTCATAATAGCTAACACTTAGCCTATATACATAACATAATTTTTCAACAAAGGGTGTGCACCTGACCACCCTTTGATATAGGTGGCTCCACCCATAGTTTAAATGTCTATTTATGCACATCTAAAATTGGAGGACATAGATATAATCTGAGACCAAGTTAAAAGACATATTTATGTATTATGCCAAAACGAAATAAGGAACGAGGGTGAAGAGTCTTTTTACATCTTCTCCACTTTCCAAATTTCTCAAAAATTGAACCCGCCAATATTTTCCCGCCATTCATTTAGTAAGTACTACTCGAACCTTTCTTTGACATCGTCATTCTCACGCTCTCTGTCTTTCATCAACTATGTTCAAAATTGTAAAAGCAACCAAATAATAATGTAAATTCCTATAATAGTACTACACATAAGTACATCCAAAAAAGGCAAAGAAAAATCGGAAACCTGTATTATAAAACCCAAAATTTCAAACTTTATGACGTCACAATACAAATATTGGGCCCATAAAAACACAATTTAGTAAGTAATACTCCTAGCTGTTTTTGCTTGACAGCTAATGAAAGCGACACACCAACGTCACTCAAAAAGGTTTTCACTAAGCTATTCACTCGGTTCATAAAATCGAGCTAAATCAATAAAATTATTGTCATGTGAATAGAAAATTATAAGTTTGAATTTTGGAAATAATCTTTTGTAACAATGAGATAAGGTCGTATACAATAGACTTTTGCGATCAATTTCATTTGAATGTCGCACATAGCAGCAGGAGTTTTAATACACTAGACGTCTCGATTTGTGGACCCACCTGAAAAGACACGTGGAGCTCAATAACCCGTTGGATCATTCTGTCGGCGATGTGGAGTGAATGTACTGGATTCCACGTTCATGGGCGGCCACTTGTGGGACCCACACCATGACCAAATTTTTATTTTTTATTTTTTATTTTTTTATTTTTTTATTTTTTTATTTTTTGCCATCCACCGACAACACAGTACACGTAGGATTATACCAGCTGTTCGAAAGTTCTTGTGGGACCTACTTTGAAAACCCCCTCGTGTTGACATTCGAGAAATTGCTTACACGTGGTTAGATATGATTGGTTGTTTAAGATGGTTGTCCCAATCTAGTGTCTTAATCATTCCCTAAAGTGTCTTACTTTTGCTTAATTAATTACTCTAATCATGATTAGTTTTTTGCTTTTAGTCTTTGAACAGAGCTTGGGTTTTCACTTTACTCACTCTTTTATCCAATTTTTTTCTTTTTTATTTGTCTTTTTCGAAATTATCAGAATCTACTTTGATAAACTTCCAATTATGAATTTTAATTTTGTTGGATCAATAATGGGAATAAAGTAAGCATAAAACTTGGAGACTATTTTATCTCACCCTCCATATGGGATAGAAATATTACCTTTTTAGTACAAATAATAGGATAAAATAGTCCTGAATTAGTTATCCTTATCCCGAAATTATTTTCCTAATTTTGGTGTACCAAACGACCCCTTAGTGGGCTACCCGTCTATGTGGCAGCCACAGTTTGAGGTATGGGTGGCGTGCAAATGAACGGATTGAAATACGTTGAGTGAATAATAAGTGGATTATTGACCCGTTCAAAAGTCACTTAGGCTGAAATAGACTAAAAATTGAGCCCTGATTCAACCCATCCAATCTTTACTAAGCTATAATTTCTTGGTTTGTCCTTTTACATTTTTAATACATAATATTTTTTTTTTTTATGAGCAGTCAATGACTAGCCTTAATTAGAATGAGCTGAAGGGGTTATATTTATGCGCTAATTTTGTCATCTTAGCTTATAGTTTCAGGATCGAGAGAAAATGCATTCAAACTAATTTTGATTACGAAACATACGAATTAATGTAGTCTATGGATTAATAATTAATTGTAGCCGTATCATGGTATTAATCTAACAATATATCACATGATTATTTTTGAATACATGTGGACAATAACGTTTTACAGCTAAGATATCATTTTGCACGATGTAAATTACAAAAAGAAGTTCATGAAAATATGCGTAACATGGCCCTATTTAGAGTAACTGACGGCGACTATAAGTTTGGTGGCCCTACTACAAAATGAATTTTAGTTTTATATTTTTTTTATATAAAAAATTGTCTCCGTTTGATTATCTTACTTTGCTTTGGTTCGTAAAATGCATCTTTTTTTTATATTTATAATTCTTTAATTTTAACTTTGACATGTTTTAGATCACAAGATTAAAGTGTGTTATGAAATATTTTATATATCTTTAGACTTTAGTTTAAGACCAAAAGATCTAAAGAACTTTTTTATTTTCTTATATTCCATGTCAATTCAAAATTGAATAAACAAATTGTAACAAAGAGACATACCTTTTTTAAAAGATAAAATATCTAAAAATAATACATAAAATATATTTATGTGATTTTTTAAATCTAAATTGCAATTAAGAGGTTAAATTGACCCCTTTTTTGGTAACATGTTATAGAGAAAAAAATACATTTAACTTGTCTACACTATAAGTATCAGGAGTTGATTTCTATTGAAGAAAAGTGATTGAAAAACAATTTATGCTAGATTAAATAATCAAAAGATGATTTTTTTTTCTCTTCTTATTTTCTGGTCCTTTTACTTCGATCTTTAAAAGGCAAAATTTGCTTCATATTCAGTCTAAGAAACACCATTTTTGAGTACTTTACATGTCTTTTTTTTTTTTTTTGGTGATAAGTACTTCTACGACTCTGTACAACACTACACCTGCTTTAGGTAAAAATGTTGGAATATTTTTTATTAACTATAACATATGGTCACTTGGTCAGCCGTCTATGTATAATATATCAGTTACATTTATGCCTTCTTATAATTGTTTAGTATTTTGTTAAAATAAAGAGAGCATAGTGCCATTAAAATGTGTTCTTTCCCTTGATATCTTTCTGCTTTTCTCTTTTTATTATTTAAAAAAAAAAAAAGAGGAAGAGGGGGGGGGGGGGGGGGAGACTGGAGAGGAATCTTTCTCAAGTTGAAGCAACAAAAAATAATCATTGGAACATACGTATCATTTACCAAGAAACTAAATTACCTTGATTTCTACAAATGAGGGTTCAACGACCAACTCAAAAAATATACTATTATAGTAAGTAATTATTTTTTCACACTCAAAAATAATTGCTACAACAATTTTAACTTCAATATTTCTTTATTTTTAACTAGAGATTTTAAATTCAAAATTTGAAAATATAGTATTTCCTATAAAGAGCCGGTCCTTAAATGGGTGCGATTCAAATATGAATAAGTTAGGCAAATAGATTTTGTATACCCGATGACTAAGTTAAAAAAAAATAACTAAGACTTTAATTATCAACATTCACATATATTCTTTAGAAAAATTCATGATTACTTGGCTACACGTAACACATTAGCAAACTTTGATTAGGTTAGACGTATTATTTTGAATGATTCCTCTAACTAATTATGATATTTTCATAGTGTTGATCATTAAGCCTAAGTGGACAGTTTTCCTGAGAAATTACGTTGATCCAAGGGGTAAAGACAAATGTAAGACAATGAATGGGGAGCTAGTAATTATAATTAACCACATTCTAATTAGGTAATGATTATTGTCAACAACCATAGAGAAAATTGGAGCATCCAATGTAGAAATGAAAAAGGGAATTATTTATAGGTATGGAGTTTCTAATTTCCTATTTCAAAGCCTATATGAGTTTTAGGAGTTGGCAACATATTCTCATGCTTTTCCTCGCCATTTTCTCAACTCAAACGAAATACTCATATTTGAACCTCCGATTCCAAACCCAACACTTAAAGTTGTCACCAAAACTACAGTTATAGGTTGTAGCAACAATACTTCGATTTAACTGCATTGCTCGCTTATTTGATCATATTATCTTTCTTTATACGTTCACCAAACAATGTATTTATTAACTTAATCTATATTTTAAGTCTAATCAATTTGTGTGTCTTTAATTTTATGACAAATTCAACTATATCATTTTTCGAGTAAACACACTAGCTAGTGATGCTTTTTATAGTTTATGTTCTTGCCAGAATTTACCCTTTCAATGTATACATTTGACTTAGGTGTCACATGTTATTATTTAATGATGTTTTGAAACTTATATTCTTCTGTTAAGCTCAATTATCTTCTATACTAACTACGATGCTAAGTAAAATAATGTACTATTTTCATCAAATCACTAATCGACGGTACGTACCAACTGATTAATAGATGAATAAGTTGCACCATTTGTCGCATGGGGCTTGCAAGGAGTACTGTTTTCTCTCAATTACCTTCTGCTACGGATTTATCTTTTCAGTATGATTTACGTGTTGAATGTCAACACATACATATATAGAGCCAAACCGTAGCGGAAAAATAAATAAGAACGTATCTTCCATGATTATTCAAGTGTAGGAATCCTCTTTAGTGTATCACCAACTTCTTGTTGGGTTCTAATGAAATGTGAATGAAAAATGGAGGAAAGAAAAATTGAGGGAAAGTGAACTATGTATCCACTTTATGAAAAGAGTGTTCTCCCACATTGGTGGGAGAAGGAAACATTCTTATGCTTAAATATAGAAGCATTACTCCATGTGGATAGTGAGGCAAAAAGAAGACAAGTCTTGCTCCGTTGTCATCACCGCTTGCTCAACTTTGGCTTCGGATAATGATTGATCGAGAGACTATCTTTACCTTTTTGAATAAAATTAATTTAAAACTTGAGAGTTAATGATCCAAAAAAATCTAATCCAAAATTTCTTCAGTTTCAGACGTCTGCATGTCACAACGCACCTCGAAGGGAGATGCGAGCTCATATGGGCATCTGCAGATGCGGATGCAGAAAGTGGGACATGCGGTTGTATGTGGCCATGTGCGGATGCACATGCGTCCGCATGTGGGCCCGACATTTCAAAAAAGTGCAACTCTTGATGAACCATTGGTTCTTTTCTGAAGCAACGCCTTTTGGCTATAAATACCTGATTTTTTTTCCAGGTATTGGAACGATTTTTTGTGAAGTAAAAATACTCTTCTTCTTGAAAAACATAAGTGTGATTTGCTACCGTTGAGTGCGTTCGTAGTTCGACAGAATTTGTGGTACCGCTATTCTGTTAAAGTGATTCATTTTATCATGGGAGTATATATTCCATAACCTTGGGTACTTGAGCGGAATAATCTCATGATGAAGATAATGTTCAGGAAATAAGAATAAGGCTTATAGTTTGAAGATTTTTAATGGCTTCTAAGTTTGGCAGGTATGACCAAATAGTTTATCTATAGGATTAAACATTTAGGAATCACCTATATGAGGGTGAAATGGACGCCGCTTCAAGAAAAATGATAGTAAATGTCTATTCTCCAAGCTCTCATAAAATCAGATAGTGTTCATGGCTGAAATGAACAAAACCTTGAGAACCATAAACAACAAAAGACTATTTGTGTGACTTGTGTTGTCTAGGTGTACACCAAAGTTCGATGGTTCAAAGATATCGCATCTACCGATTGACCGAGTGCATCCGATATAAGTTCACTATGAAAAGTTCAAAAGGAAACCTGCTTATCCAGATGCAATTAGTGTTTGCTTGTAAATTATATACAGTTGTCCCTATATTTTTTGAAGAAATGACCATTCTCCATTTATTTTGGGGATCGTTGGGTTCTAATGAAATGTGAATGGAAAAATGGAGGAAAGAAAAAAATGAAGGGAAAGTGAAATGTGTATTCACTTTATGAAAAGAGTGTTCTCCCACAGTGGTGGGAGAAGAAAATTTTTTATGCTTAAATATATAGAAGCATTAATCCATATGGATAGTGAGGCAAGAAGAAGACAAGCCTCACGCTCTCGTCGCGCTAGGCTGGATTTCGGCTTTGGATTTGAATTTGGATTTGTCAAATGATCAATCGAGAAACTATTTTTTGGACAAAATTCATTTTAAATTTGAGAGTTAATGATCCAAAAATCTAATCTGAAATTTCTCCATTTGCTGACGAACACGAGCATGTACGGACGCACTTCGAAGGGATGCGATCTTTCGATTCACTGTTTGAATGACGAAAAGGAAAGATGTGAGTGCAAATGGGCATCTGCGAGTGAACATGGGCATCTGCGCATGCAGATACCACCGCACATGACCATAAACTTTCTGTTTTGAAGAAAGTGGGACATGCGGCAGCATGTGGCCATGTGAGGTCGCACATGGGTTCACATGTGGGCCCGATGTTTTGAAAAAGTGTAATTCTTGATGAACCATTGCATTTTTTCTGAAGCAACACCTTTTGTGTATAAATACCTGATTTTTTCTCTGGTATTGAAGCGATTTTTTTTGAAATAAAAACACTTTTTTTCTTGAAAAACTCAAGTGTGATTTGCTACCATTGAGTGCATTCGTAGTTTGACAGAATTTGAGGTACCGCTATTCTGTTGAAGTGAATCATTTTATCCTTGGGAGGATAAATTCCATAACCTCGGGTACTTGAGGGAAATACTTTCTTTAAGAACACACCGTGAATTTGGTGGACTTGAATCTTCTAATCTTTATCTATTTCTAAACGTTTAGTTTTGCTATTTTCTAGAAAATAGTTTGAACTTCATTTTTGTTGTTCATTGGTTGAGTTAAACTTATTGTTGAAGTTCAAAGTTGTGAATACAGAGTTGAACTTCATTTGGTAGTTCATACTTTAGTTTGAACACATTGTTGAAGTTCATATGAAAAATACAGATTTAATACCCCGAAAACAACACTTGTAACTCGAAAGAGAGAAGAATAATCCTAAAGTTTTCTAGCCCAAGGCCGTCCACATGGTAAAGGAAGGGCTTTAGGCACCCAAATTTTGGGGTCCCCAATTTATCTATTGAATTTTTTTGATTAACTCGATTTTGAAACACGTAAGACCGATTAAAGAGGAAAATGTTTCCTAAGTTTTTTTTAAAAAATTTTGAGACTCGAACCCAAGATCTCTAGTAAAGAAAGGATGAGGCTCAATTTTTACATATAATAGATTTATAGGTTAATTTTGTTTTAAAAAATATTGATTAGCAAAGCTTTAGGCTACCAATCTTATTGAGCTGCCCCTGTTTTAGCCTATGCCTATCGACAGGGGCGGAACCACCTTTATGCAAGTGGGTTCATCATATACATGGTTAAAATTATTTTTATGTGTATATAGTAGATGTTGAACCCTTTTCGGCTAGTTCGTATGTTTATTTCTGAACCCCCTTAGTGAAAATCCTGGCTCCGCAATTGCCTATCGAAGTGTATGTATAGAGTCACATGCGTATTTATAGGTAGGCTAGGGACTCTCAGGAAAAAAATTTAATCATATGGACTTCTCAAAATAATTTCTTGCTATCAAGTAAATGCCATATATGCATAATTTAGAAGAAAATTAATTGACTGATTTATTAAACTTTACTTGAGATATAAGGTAAATATTTTTGGGGAAACTACATGCATGCCCTATATAAGCAAACTATTTACAACTAAATATCCTTTTACATAAAATGTCCTCCTAACTAATTATAGAAAATGTCTACTTCCCTTGTAGCTTTAGTTATTTATCTCCTTTTAAATTATTTTTCTTTTTATTTATCTATTCCTTTTTTTTCTTTTTATGCTTCTTTGTTCATTTATTTTTTTCTCAAATTATTTTATTTTTTATTTTATTTTTACACCATAATTTTATTCATACTCAATTTTTATTTTATATACTCTTTTTCTTCTTTTTTTTTTTTTTTGCTTTCTTTCCTTTTTTTTTTTTTAATTTATTTCTCTATTTTTTTTTCTTTTTTACTGCTTTTATTTTTATCTTTTTTTCTCCTTTGTTGGTTCCTTTTTTTAATTTATTTTTTATTTTCTCTTTATTTTTCAATTTTCTTATTTTTTTTTTCTCTCCTTTTCTTTTCTTTTTTGGTTTATTTCTTTTTTTTTTTAAATTTTTTTTTCTCCTTTCTATTTTTTTTTATTAAATCATAATATTCTTTATTTTTCACCACAATTTAATTTCATATTTTTTATTATTTTTTAATTTTATTTATTTCTTTTTTTTTTCCTAATTTTGTTTGATTCCCTTTTTTTTATTTTATTTCTATTTTTTTTTCATTTGCTTCAGTCCGTAATGATATCATCACAGTATATCTAAATATTGTCATGGTATCATAAATGTCTGCTTCAATCCTTTAGTGAGACCTCCATGATACTATCACAATATATCTATATATTGTTATGGTATCATTGGGGTTTTCTTCAGTCCGTAATGATATCAATAATATATTCGTTATCGGTTTTTGGTTAATTGGTTTTTGGTCTTTATTGGTTCGATTTTCGATTTAACCGATAAGAAAATACTCCCCTAATTTTTTTTACTTTCGTTTATTTTCATTTGTTCTACATTATCTTCATGCATAAAGTCTACACAAATTATAAGCACTAAGACAACAACTATAAAATTCAAAAGACAAAAAGGTATGTATTTAAATCTAAAGCCACTATTATATATATTATTATGAATAAAAATATAATTTTAATATAATCTTATTGGGTTATCGGTTTAACCATTAACTAAAAACTTAAAATCCGAAACTGAACCGATAGCCCAATAACAAAATTACTAAACTGTTTAAAAATTGTTAACCCAATAACCCGATACCGATAAACCAATAACATTTTTATCGGTTGAACCGATTTTTACACACCCCTAATCTATATACTGTCATGGTATGATTGATGTTTGCTTCAATCCTTCAGTCAAACCTCCATGATACCATCACAGTATATATATACTGACATGGTATCATAAGGTTTACTTCAATCTGTTATGATACCATCACAGTATATCTATATACTGTCATGGTATCATTGATGTCTGCTTCAATTCTTCAGTGAGACCTTCATGATACCATCATAGTATATATATACTGACATGGTATCATTGGGATTTGCTTCAGTTTGTAATGATACCATCTCAATATATCAATATACCGTCATGATATCATTATTGCCCTCTTCTATCCTTCAGTGAGACCTTCATGATACCATCAGAGTATATATATATATATACTGATATAGTATCATTAGGGTTTGCTTCAGCCCATAATGATACCATCACAATATATTTATATACTGTCATGGTATCATTGATGTCTGCTTCAAAACATCAGTGAGACCTCCATGATACCATCATAGTGCATCTATATACTGTCATGATATCATTGATGTCTGCTTCAATATAATCCTTTAGTCAGACCTCCATGATATTATCACAGTATATATATACTGACATGCTATCATTAGGGTTTGCTTCAGTCTGTAATGATACCATCACAGTATATATATACTGACATGGTATCATTAGAGTGTGCTTCAGTTCGTAATAATAACACCATAATATATCTATATACTATCATGGTATCATTGATGTCTGCTTCAATTTTTCAGTGAGACCTCCATGATACCATCATAGTATATATATACTGGCATGGTATCATTAGGATTTGCTTCAGTCCATAGTGATACCATCACAATATATATTTATACATATATACTGTGATGATATCATTAGGGTTTTGCGTCTGTCCGTAATGATACCATGACCGTATATATATCTATCTACTGTCATGGTATCATCATCGTTTGTTTATTAATTTTCTTATATGTTTATTCATCTAAAAATAGTTAGTTAGTATCTTTATCTTTATATTTTATTTTATCCTTAAAAGAAATAGAAAAAAAGGAAGATAATCTAATAAAAATCAAAAGATAAAAACAAAACGAAACCAAAAAAAGCCAAGAGAAAATAAAAAATAAATAAGCTAGTAGATTTTAGTATTTGCTTCTTTATTTCTTATTGTAGTCTAGTTATTTAATTATAAAAATATATTTTTTATTAATTTAAACCTTAATAAATAAGCTAATGACTTTATAAAAATAATTAGCTCTTATTTTTGCCTTTTAAAAGAAAAAGAAAAAGAAAAAGATAAAATAAGTAAGAAGACAAAAATGAATGGAAAAGAACAAGCATTGCCCACACCACGTGCAGTAACATATAAAAGAGACAAAATATGAAAGAAAAATTAATCAAAAAAGGAAAGAAATTAAGAAACAAAATGATAAAAAAAAATGGAGCATCAAATGCTCCTAGGATTTTAGTCTCAAAATGATGAAAGAGACTATTGGGGCACTGGGACTAAAGTCTACGGTCAATGGGATATTGAGTGTAATTAGTAAGTAAATTATGATAATTAGTTTGTTTTTAAGGGTATTTTATGTACTTTTCCCAATATTTTTTTTACCAAATATGTTGGCCAAATTTATGTCTCTTAAAGAGACATAATATTCGCAATATTCTTACATGGGAAAAGGCTCAAATATGCCATCGAACTATTGGAAATGGCTCATTTATGCCATCCGTTAAAAGTTTGGCTCATTTATGCCATCGCCGTTACAAAAAAGGCTCATTCATGCCATTTTTTTTAACGGTGGTTTTTTAAAAAGGGAAAAGGCTCAAATATGCCATCGAACTATTGGAAATGGCTCATTTATGCCATCCGTTAAAAGTTTGGCTCATTTATGCCATCTCCGTTACAAAAAAGGCTCATTCATGCTATTTTTTTAACAGTCCGGTTTGATGATTTTTTGTAAAACCATTTTGTACACGTGACCAACAATAATTCGTCCACATCATTAATTAAAGGAAAAAGACTCAAATATGTCATCGAACTTTGAAAAAAGGCTCATCTATGTCATCCGTTAAAAGTTTGGCTCATTCATGCCATTTTTTTTAACAGTCCAATTTGGGGGTTTTTTGCAAAACCATTTTGTACACGTGGCCAACAATAATTCTTCCACATCATTAATTAAATCAACCAAAGAAATTTTAAAATTCCTAATAAGAAAATATCAATTTCTCCGGCCAAAATATTTCTATGCATTTTGTAACTCCTTTATAGGCACTGTAAAGAGTTCATCCATTTTCAATTTCTTCGGAATCACCGAACACAATTCTGCAAATCTCAAGACCAATTCAAGCCCGAAACAGACATCAACTATTTCAAACAACGAATCAATTAGTTACCGAAACACAATTTTTTAAATTCTTAAAAAATTGTACTTGAAGTAAAAATCAGAAAAATTCTATAATCGGTGAATTTTTGGCAACGACGATGGCATAAATGAGCCAAACTTTTAACGGATGGCATAAATGAGCCATTTTCAATAGTTCGATGGCATATTTGAGCCTTTTCCCTTTTTAAAAAATCACCGTTAAAAAAAATGGCATGAATGAGCCTTTTTTGTAACGGCGATAGCATAAATGAGCCAAACTTTTAACGAATGGCATAAATGAGCCATTTTCAATAGTTCGATGGCATATTTGAGCCTTTTCCCTTCTTACATTATGGACTATTATATTTAAACGGGATTTGCCATATGTGCACTCGAAGGATATTTAGTGACTGCAAATTTACTTGTTACAAAGAGTTTATTTATCATTAACTTGTTAAAAATTCCAACTTATATGTTATCACATGTTATTATCCTTTTAATTTATTAAACACAAAAGCAAAATATGGAAACGATGAATTCCAGCAGGCAGGCTGTCCATGTTCATTAATTACCATCTGTTGTTTTTCCTTCATGTGCCATAGCAAAATAGTGTTTAATTAATTACTTCACCGTTCATCCTTACTTGTCTACTATTGACTTAGCACATCCTTAAAAAACAATAAATAATAGGATAATTTTATTATATCATCCTTTGAATATAATAAATTTAATAATTTGAGAAATGTACTGGATAATAAATAGTATTTAATAGTAAGAGTAAAATAGACACAAAATAATAAATTATTTATTGATTTTCTAAACTGAACAAATATTGTTGGACATCTATTTTTAGTACAGTGGACAAATAAAAATGAACGGAGGGGTTAAGAACTTCATAGCATGCAAATATGGTCCCCACAATTCTATACTATTTACTTCACTAATTAATTAATTGAAATAATTATATGTATATATACTGTGATGATATCATTAAGGTGTTGCGTCTGTCCGTAATGATACCATGACCATATATATATATATATATATATATATATATATATATATATATATATATATATATATATATATATATATATACTGTCATGGTATCATCATCGTTTATTTATTAATTTTCTTATATGTTTATTCATCTAAAAATAGTTAGTTAGTATCTTTATCTGTATATTTTATTTTATCCTTAAAAGAAATAGAAAAAGGAAGATAATCTAATAAAAAACCAAAAGATAAAAACAAAACGAAACCAAAAAAAAAAGACAAGAGAAAATGAAAAATAAATAAGCTAGTAGATTTTAGTATTTTCTTCTTTATTTCTTATTGTAGTCTAGTTATTTAATTATAAAAATATTTTTTTTTATTAATTTAAATCTTAATAAATAAGCTAATGACTTTATAAAAATAATTAGCTCTTATTTTTGCCTTTTAAAAGAAAAAGAAAAAGATAAATAAGTAAAAAGACAAATGAATGGAAAAGAACAAGCATTGCCCACACCACGTGCAGTAACATATAAAAGAGACAAAATATGAAAGAAAAATTAATCAAAAAAGGAAAGAAATTAAGAAACAAAATGATAAAAATAAAATGGAGCACCAAATGCTCTTAGGATTTTAGTCTCAAAATGATGAAAGAGACTATTGGGGCACTCGGACAAAAAATTACGGTCAATGAGATATTGAGTGTAATTAATAAAGGAGGGGGTAAATTATGATAATTAGTTTGTTTTTAAGGGTATTTTATGTACTTTTCCCAATATTTTTTTTACCAAATATGTTGGCCAAATTTATGTCTCTTAAAGAGACATAATATTCACAATATTCTTACATTATGGACTATTATATTTAAACGGGATTTGCCATATGTGCACTCGAAGGATATTTAGCGACTGCAAATTTACTTGTTACAAAGAGTTTATTTATCGTTAACTTGTTAAAAATTCCAACTTATATGTTATCACATGTTATTATCCCTTTAATTTACTAAACACAAAAGCAAAATATGGAAACGATGAATTCCTGCAGGCAGGCTGTCCATGTTCATTAATTACCATCAGTTGTTTTTCCTTCATGTGCCATAACAAAATAGTGTTTAATTAATTACTTTCCCGTTTATCCTTACTTATCCACTATTGACTTAGCACACCCTTAAGAAATAATAAATAATAGGGTAATTTTACTATATCATTCTTTGAATATAATAAATTTAATGATTTGAGAAATGTACTGGGTAATAAATAATAGTAAGAGTAAGAGTAAAATAGACGCAAAATAATAAATTATCCATTGATTTTTCAAACTAAACAAGTATTATTGAATATCTATTTTTAGTACAGTGGATAAATAAAAATGGACGGAGGGGTTAAGAACTTCATAGCATGCAAATATGGTCCCCACAATTCTATACTATTTACTTCACTAATTAATTAATTGAAATAATTACTTGTTCAAGGCTGACCAAAAAGTTAATTAGTTATATTTTGGTTTCCTAATTAATATACTTATGTCAAGTTGGTTTTATTTACAGTTGCATGCAAATGCACTAATTGATAATTTCCTATTTAACAATGTGTACGTAGTGGTTAGAACGTGCTTTCGATGACACGTTCAAGGTCATTTGGCCTTTTTACCTTTTTATTTTTTTGGATGTTTGATGTTACCTTAGAATTTCGACAATAATTAAATTTCACAAATATTGTGAAATTTGTTATTATTGGACTTATTTTATGATTAGGATATCCGAATCAACTTATGTGTATCTCGATTAAATTCACGAGATACATGTATCTTTCATCATAACAAGGATCAGATTACTCCGTTCATCAAAGTTAGGTCAAATAGAGGAAAAAATCACATAATATTTTTTATCTCCGTTGAAATTTGAATCCAAGACCATCATGTGATGTGATCCTTTTATTTTCAACACTAAACTTTTCGTGAGATGACATATTGCTTTTTTAAACCTCGAATTTGGTTTTAAAAAACTAAGAAAAACGCCATTTTCTTTCTTGCTTGATTGCTATGTTTATTTTTATTTATTTTCCAGAAAAATACATAATATAAACTATTCATACTTTCATAGTAAGTCAATGAACCATACTGTTTCCAATTTGCCAATAGATCTACTAAAAGATTTTTGTATCAATTGAATAATAAATTTATACTAGTTTCTTTTTAACATGAAAAGATAGACTTAGTGGGTTGTTTGGTGGAAGAAAGAAGAAATTGGATGCAAGTGACATGTGAGAGAATAATTTTCCGTTGGGAAAGAGCAAACAAAACCATTTGTTCTGCTTGATTTACTTTCTTTAAGTTCTTTTCTAATTTCTTTTGTAGAAGTGAAAAAATTATTTAATAGGGTTTCCTCTTTCCCATTGTTTACGCTTTTCTTTAACAAATAAACGATACCAAGTGTCTCTACTCTCTACTACTTTTTTATCTTTTTGGAGTCAATTAGAAATAAACATCTTTGACCTCCTACTATCTATCCCACATTGCCTTTTATTTTTTTTTCCCACATTGCCATTTTCAATTATCTATGTTAAGGTTATAGCATTATATATATTCCTAATTATTTGAGTTTTTCTAGAGCACCTAAATCCTACATTCGTTGTAACGTATAGGATGATTAAAAAGTAGGGCCATTTTACTATGATCTATTTCACCCAAGTCAATTAGAGTGTAACTTAATTTATTTTACTAAGTAAAAATTAAGACGCTCCATTTTCATGTATGACAAATCAAAATTTTATTATTAATCAGATATTACCTCGCAAAAATGGTTGTATTGCACTACGTAATTGTCTAGTAATCATAAAATCACATATAATGGTTATTTAAACGTCGTGAATTTTAAAATATATATATACATATTATATATGATATGATATGGCAAAATCGCAAAACTCTTTCAACATCCGCAATTGTGCAAGTGTAAGCAGTAAGTTCTTATAGGCGCCGGCCGTAGAGTATTGAACAATCAAAATCATGGGGGCATAGTTACTTTGCTAATTACGGGTTCGATAATATTCAATAATTTTGGTTTAACTCTTAGTCTTATAAATGTGTTAAAAAGTTCATTTATTAATTCCTTTATCGACAAGAGGGTTTGCTCATGTGAAAAAAAAATATCCTACACTTTCAACTCTAAGATTGTGGCTTCGAGTTATCCAATGGGAAAAATATGAATACAGGTGTACTAAATTTACTGTCATTTTCCAAATAACTGATCATAGGAAGAATATATGACTTCCCTTTGTTCTTTCTTTGCTTCCAAAGCAAACAATATATTGAACTTTTTGGGCTCACTCCCTTTTCCCACTCTCACATAATTACTCTGAATCCTCCAACAAGAAGCAAACTAGGGATGGATACTGTCATTGTGTCAGAATTCAAAACATTTTCACGAGATTCATACACAATTCATATTATACAATTTTTATCCTCAAGATTTCATGACATTCACAACAGAGTTACATACTCATTTCTGTGTACTCATTTTTAAATGTATAAACAATAGCTTAATATGTGGAACCAATCAATTACCACTACACATTTGAGTTTTAAAGACTTCAATTTATAATTTTGTATTCAATTCGTCAAAGATTTTAAGATGCGAAAAAAGTGGCACGTCTAGTGGAGAATGGGACCAATAAAAGGGGAAATTCTGCACATATTTGACATATATATATAGGTAACCAATAAAGATTGTGATGAAATGAATAATATCTTTTCATTCTTAAGTGTTTCTCCCTTAAATTTAATCTTACACAACACTGCAAATTCTAATTAGTCTGGACTCAAATAAGGACAGTGGACATAGATTTAAAAAAAAAAACGAAAGACTTAAATGTAGGTCACAGTGGTCAGATAGGACAGAGAACATTAAATAGGGTGTAATGTAAAGTTTTAAAAATGGAGTAAAACCCTGTCGAAGAAGCATCCAAAATGGTCCACTTTTCCAGAATTTGATTTTATGAGTTTTTGAGTAAATGAAAGCAAACTGAAAATAGTTGTTCCACATGCTTGCTCTTCCAATATCTTTTCCTTACCCCCCTTTGAGATTCTCATATTCTTGTTCTCTACTGATATTCCATCACTCAATTGACCATATTTTTTTTGTGTGTATTAATTAACCATATTCAGGATGGTCAAGTGGTCACTCTACTAGCTAGCTAGTTTTTTTAAAAAATAATCATAGGCTTCTTTAACATGAAGATTATTTAATTTAACCTTAGTTTGGTTTAGAAGTTGTTAATTCTACCGAGTTTTGAGGGCTAGAAGTCAACGTACATAGACACTCTTAAGGAGACAAATACTACATGAAGAAAAGAACAATCACCAAGAGGTGTGGATGAACAATGGTAATTAATGTTCCTCCTTGCACGTTGGGTTCTACATCACAAAGCTAGGTTAATCGATTTTTTTACGTAAAATTTTATCCAATGATCTTAAAAATAGATGATCTTGAACTTTTGACATTCATATGCCCTATGAATACACTAAGATCAAAAGTTGTTAAATTTGAAATTTTGTTCACAAGCAAGCGAGATCAAAAGATCAAGATCACCATCTGCAAGAATTATGTACCTATACAGACGATTAACTGAAAAAGAACAAAATTAATGTGAGAAGTATTAGATAATTAACATGATAATAAGACACAAATAAATAAAAATTAATAGGAGCGAATGGGGTACATGTTTGAGCTATGCCGGACTATAAGCAAATTAGATTTTCTACTTTATTACCCTTTCTCAAGATGTCGACAAATACTTACTGCATGCTTATCTGTCACTCTTAAGATAATTACTGCATAAGTGAAAACAAAAGTGTGTTTTATATATGTCTAGAAAGGGTACCTAACAACGAATAATGATATCACAATTGCCCCTCCCCGTATTGGTCTAATTTGGTTAAACCTACACTATCACGTACTTCACTAGACTCGCGAAATGCATAAAGTGCACAGTAAAATATTCAAAAGATAATCACCCCTATAACTATATAAGACTCTATATTACCAAACTAACTCTAGGTCAAAAGTAACAATTCATCTCATAAAATACACCTCACAATGATACTTCTAAAATAAATGAATTAGTTTACAACTCAAACAATCTGCTTTCAAGAACTAGACAAATTAAAGAATTGTAACCAACTTCAATTCCTCCAATTTTGATTTTTCAATTTATGATCTCTCTATTACTCAGTCACTGCATTATTTTTGGCTTTGTGCTCTCACAAAACTTTCAATCTCAATGCCTAAACCTTCTAAGAAGATAATTTCAAACAATATATAGGTACAAAATTAGTAGCATATTAGGGATAAACACAGAGGGAAAATAAATTCAGTTAAACCTAGAAAATAAAGGAAGTATGAAAGAATTCACATGCTTTTCATAAATTGATTTCCAATTATGACTCTGCTTTCCTTATAAACTTAACTTTCACGTTAACTATCAAGATTCATCTAGAATTTATATTATTTGAGCAACTGCTAGGTCACTTAACATGCAAGAACGAAATATCTCGCATGAAAATGTTTTACGTATTCGCGATAATTAGGTGTCAGTCACTCTAAAGAATCACTACTCCCTTCGTCCCATTTTAGTTGGGCACATTTCATTTTACACGGTGATTAAGAAAACATAAATGAAATGATGAATTTTACTATTTTACCCTTTACCCATAGTAATGATATTATATTCATTGGGCATAGGAATGAACATTGGAATTGTAATTAATTGTAGGGGTAAAATAGAAAAAAAATAATTAATTCTATCTTGATTTAGTAAGTGATCAACTAATATGAGACACTTATTTTTAGTAAGATGTCCAACTAAAATGGGACGGAGGGGGTATTAATTTTGGTAGAACCCGGTGTTTCAGTCAATTACAATAATCGCAATCTGCCACATTTATTAATCATCAAAATCACAACTCAAACGTATGTATAATGAATATTGTAATCTCTCTTTTGTAACAATTGTGGACATAAACTATATAAAATCTCTCGACCATTCTTTTTCTCTATTTACTTTTTCTTCTTCTTCATTTTAGCTAATTTCAATTTCAATTACTTGTGCTGCTAGTTCTTCCTCTGCAGAGAAATAATGTCATAGATGAATAATTGCAATATAGACAAAAACTTCCACATTATTTAGTCTTTTGCACCAACTAAATCACTATTTATAAAATAAGCATATTAATGAAATTAGCTGTCGGTGATGCATGATATCAGACAATGTAGGGACTTCTACAAGAAAAAAGAATGATATATCTATCAAATAAAAATAGTTGAATCTTTTGCTTTCTTCAATTATTGAAGTCACTTGTTCACTGCACTATTTGTTGCTCTTCCTTTTTTTTAGCTAAAATAACTTTAATATCATATACCAGTCTTCGTTCTTAATTTATAATTAGGAGACAAGTTTTATATTTGATTCGTTCGGTTAAAAATATTTATATTTATTAGTGAATATATAAGATAAATATTTATATCATGTGAATATGATATATTTATTGGTTATTTCTTTGATTGGGAGATACTTATGTTATGCCAATTTTCCTTTATGTATTACATTATATCTATTCAATACAAGTCGATGATAATAATTCCAACTACATTTTTGCTTATCAACATGAAAAATTAATTCTAACGCTTTTTAATCTCACTTCAATCTAACAAGCCTCTTTTGCTAGATCAAATTAATAAGATTTTATACAGTCTGGTAACAGTAGCGACAATAATAACATATTAGTATGATTTTACGAGTGAGGTCTTAAAGAGTGGGTGTCGCAAACCTTACATCTATTTTTATGAGACGAAGATAACTAATAACAATAATTATTGTGTCAATAGTATCCAAAAAAATATATCTTCCACTTTTTTCTTTTTTGCTCTTTTAATGGGTCGAAGTGCTTTTTGGTCTAAAGAATAATGTACTACATAATTTTATTGTTGTTTAACTGGTTTTTATTATCTATATATATATTGGGCAAGGACCATAGAATAGAATATGCAACAATAAACCCAAAAAAAAAAAAAAAAAGTCAGTAACTTTCCAATCATGTGAGCATACATAAAACTTTTTCTATTCTTTTATGTGTCGGCAAATTGATGTGATATTAATCAAAGGATATGGAAGAAATTGTGAAATGCCAGATATTTATTATGCAAACCCTGTATAGCCACCAACTTCTTTTGCTGGCTCTTATTGTTGGAAAAATGAACTTTATAACAATAATAGTAGTAACAAAAATAAAGTTATAAATAACTTCCATCTAATATAATTGTCAATTTACTATTTTATCCCTATGAAATCCTAGAAAAGATAGATATTCTTGAACAAGATAATACTGATGTCCTTTAAAAATGGGGTTGGAGACAAAAGAATCATAGAATTTCAAATGGCAACAATATATTCAGTATAATTTCACGAGTGAAGTCGGAGAAAAAAAAATCATATATAGTATTGAAATCTAGACTCGAAAATATTCACTTTTTTTAAAAAAGTGATCTTTTCCTTTCTTTTTTCACTTTTAGTTTCACCCATTTATTCACAATTTCGACTCTCTAATAAAGTTCTAATTACTAGATTTTCTTTTGCCCAAGCCATTGTGTTAAAAAAAATAGCTAGCGGCATGTAGAAAGACCGAAATAACCTTGTTAATTTGGTCAATGTTTTTTGCTAACACGTTATTAATTAAAATATCAGTTTAATTAAGAAGGAAGTTAATGACCAAGTAGAGTCAATTTTTAACAAATTTGTTTTTAATTAATTAAATTGCTTAGTCATGACAAGCTATATGCTAACTAACCATATTAGCATGCAACAAGATAACGAAAGTTTAACCTTGTGAAAATATTATTATCTGTTGATATTTGGTACAACAACTAAGAAAAACGATTTGAAAATTCAACATCGAATCCATGTTGCTATGTATTGAATTTAAACGATTTATCATATGAGGTTTGGATGGTTGAATCATCACCCCCAAAAAACAAAAGTTAGCGACGAACAAATTATGTAGACAAACAGCAAAATTCATTGTTGATCATATTCAACAATGAATTATTAAAAAAAAAAAATTACGTTAGCTACGAGCTATTTAACAACAAAATTGATTGTGAATTCAATTATTTTTTTTGGTAGTGAGCAGTTGGTATCTCCATGATTATTTCAGTTGGCCATAAATCATAGTTTCTGACTTTTAATTAATAACCATTATCATATTATAAAACATATTTCTAGGAAAAATAACCAAGAAATTTGTTTCGGAGGACAGTTTTTATTGTTTTTTGAGAAATATATTGCATTTCAAGTTACATGCTTCAATAGACAAAAAAAAACACAAAGATATGTTGTTATTAACTTGAAAAGGTGTTCCATCCAATATAAATGGACAAATTAACTTGAATTCTTTATATGATATGTTGATGTATTACATATGGTATTCCTTATATGGAAATTTTCAAGTATAAAAGGGATATTTCAATGCAAAAATCTTTTGCACTGATTATACCAAATAAAAACAGAAGCTACATACATCAGCTCTCATCACAAGAAAGGCATCAGAATGTATATCTTTCGGAAAACAACTAGTTTTATGAAAAATATTTATATTCCAACATATATATGTTGTCTAGAGTTTACTTGGAGAACAAAAAATATTCCGAAATATGTTTATTAAAATTTAGCAATTTGGGTAATTTTTTGACAAAATTCTCAGTATTGCAAATTGATAATACTATTTAAATGCTCGATCAGGGGCGTCTCAACCATATTGGAGGTCTAAGACGAAACTTTAATGAGAGGTCTTATCTTAAAATTTTTAATATATTATTTATTTATTTAAAATTTATTTTTCTAGCTTTTTGAGATGTAAAATCACTAATAATCTTTTTATAGTCAATACTTTCTAATAATTCTTTTTCAATTGACAATATAGTTAATTCATTCAATCTCTCTTGAGAAATTGTTGATCATAGGTAAGACTTTATCAATTTTAATTTTGAAAAACTCCTTTCAACTGAGGCAACTGTAACAGGAACTGTCAACATTATTCTATTAGTAATATAGGATTAGGAAGGGAGTCAAGTCGTTTTATCTGATTGAATATATCAATCACATTAAAATAATTTAGCCAAATTTTCTATTACATTGTTAGACAAGTTAGTTTGGGTTTCCTGTTTTCCTAGTTGGATTATCAAAGATGCTTCTGCATCTTTTAACTTCCTAAATTCGTTTTTGCATTAATAAAGTTAACGTTGTTGGTTGAAAAAAAAAATTAAAAAAAAATTTAAAAGGGTGAACATAAAGTAAAGAATAAATGTAGTAGCTATATTTTTGGTATATGATCCACAAAAAGTTGCAGCTTCCACTTTTTCTCGATTAATTCTTCTATTTCCCATGCCCAGGTATGATTACATCATAGTATTATTTTTTTCGACTAATAAAATATTTCAATAATTTTTTTATATAGTATATATAATTGTTTTTACATGAAAAATATAGGGCCTCCATAATTATGGAGCCCTAGACAATTGCCTAAGTGGCCTAATAGACGAGACACCCCTGTGCTCGATGGATTGAATAGTGATATAAAATTAAAATTTAATATTGTTATGGATGAAAATAACTCTCTCCTGAAGTGAAGGAAGTTAATTTTTCTCATTTGATGGAAAATGTTCTTCTTGAAAGACATTTTCTAGCTATTAAACACACAACAAAAAACCTTATTAGAAGAAAAAAAAAACATTTTTGTCTTCAAACAATTGAGTAATAGTTGTAAAAAAAATAAGACTGGATATATTATCGAATGAAAGTTGTACGGATTAGTCATTAAAAAATATATACAAAGGTTGAATTAGACTTGGTTAGTACTTAGTATGGTGAGACTATTAAATGCCAATTAAAACCCCAATTTAGGTCATGAGAAATATGGATTATTTTTATTTTTTTTCCAGTTAACTTGTGTGCATTACATTAGATATCTATATATTTCTAACGAGTCATAAAGAAACCTGATTAATTCACTTGTATATAGTAAAGAAAACCTTGTCACTTGATGAAATTGTTGTGTTTACGAGGTTATGATTTACCTTTTTTGTTTTACGTCTTTAAAATTTCTAAAATAGTATACATTAACAAAGTTTTAGCTTTACGTAAATTGCACTTTGTACGTTAGAATATAAATTAATCAAAACCTTGGATCAATCCTCACAAGAGGAACACGTGACTCAACCATTTCTTCACTTTCCTTTTTACTACTCGTCACTTCAAAAATACTTGTCATAATTTTTTTTTTAAGAGTTAATGTAATATAAATTTTGATCAATATTTTCAAATATTGAATTAATTTAATTTACTTTTAAAAATTAGTCAAACTGACAATTAAGAAG
The DNA here is from genome assembly GCA_031232105.1 of Capsicum rhomboideum. NCBI lineage: Eukaryota > Viridiplantae > Streptophyta > Magnoliopsida > Solanales > Solanaceae > Capsicum > Capsicum rhomboideum. The sequence goes on along the minus strand of CP124715.1, from coordinate 13,889,978 downwards.
CTAAACGTGATAGCTATTTTGGAGCAGAGGGAGTATTAGTTTTACTTTTTAACTATTCAAAAATAGTTTTTCACTTTTAACACATCACAAAAAAATAATTATTTTTTTATATTTTACTCTTAATATTAATTACTTATTTTCTAAATTATTTTTCAAAATCTAATATTAAATATCAATCAATATGAATACTATAGTAAAACATTCATATCATTCATTATTTTTCTTAAGGAGCGTTTAAAGTTTAATGTGAACGGAAGGAGTTGTAGTACTAATATATGTACTTACATTTTATTAATGCATTTCAAATATATATAATACTTATAATAATATTACTAAGCCCATCATTTTTCTCTCTCTCATTTGACTCTTTTAACCCCATCTACCCTATGTACAACTGTAATAGACAGCCATAAAAAGAAAAAAAAGTACTTCACCAATCATAATAACAATAACATATTCATTGAAATTTTATAAATAAGATCCGAAAAGATTAGAGTGTATGCGATCTTATTATTATCTTGTAAAGGTAGAGAAGTTGCTTGCAATCCTATGCTCAAATGCATCAAATTTCAAGTACGAAAAAGAAGAAAACAATGGAGAAAATATAACAAATAAGAGAAAGAAAAAGAAACTACTTGAGCATTGTTAGTAATAGTATCACTCTCACTTACTTCACATTATCATCAATTATTACTAACAACTAATGACCCTTAAAACACCATTTCATTACCAATATACCCTCCACCCCACCACCAAGAACCACCGTGTGACCCCACCCCTCCTTGGTGGGGCCACTTTCACCCACCCCCATATTGGACCCCTTAGTTCCCACATCCCATTTCTTTGAATCATCATCAACACAGAGATCTGTTGTCCCTTGTGCATCACGCGTTGTACTTTCCACTTGGTGGATCCCTCCTTCATTGACTCACTGATCCACAGCTCATCATATTAAAATTAGAGTTAATAGTAAAAAAACATATTTAAAATATTTCAATTTTTTCAGCTTAATATGAACTATTAAAGTATTTGTGTTTTCTATTTTAATTACTATCAACTATTTATTAAAACATGATTAAACTATTAGTTATTCACTTTTTCTATGTGAAAATTCATCCTTCAAAAAATTGGAATACTTTATACTATCCGTTTGACCGTGAAAATCAAAAACATATTCACTTTATTTGATATTTTTGAAGTTGAAAATAGAGTTGACATTGTTTTTTACCATAATATTTTAGAAATGGAGTATTTTTGAAGTTAAAAAATATAAAAAGTGAAAATAAATTTAATTTTTTTTAGAGTTATATGAAAATTGGGTTATTTTATGAAAATATTTTTTTAATTTTTTTTAAAAAAGTGAATCCAAAAATAGCGAAAACACCTCTTAAAGAGTTTTTCAAAAATTCAAATATTGTGAAAATTATTTCAGAATATTTATGGCCAAACAAGTATTTCGAAATAAGGTAAAAATGTATTTCAAAATATTGTGAATAATATTAATTGCCAAACACCTATTTTTCACCCTTGGCTCTAAAAATTACCAAAGAAAAAACAGTGAAACCAAATTATTAGATTTTTTGTATACTTGGTGTTTATCTCAAATTTCAAGGAAAGAATCCCAAAAACCCAAAAGAGTCTTTTTACTCACATTACCAATTTTTTTTAATTATTTAAAGAAAGAACTTTTCCATTTTCCAGTTGTATAATATTATTCCCCCACCCCCACCTCCCACCACCACACAACACAAAATTTTATACACCTAATTCATTACTATAATACTGATGTTTATATGTGTATGTTTATACATCATTTTCACTCATTCATTATTAAGTATTATTTTTCTCTAAATAGAGGAAAGAGGTGGTTGTTGTTTACTTGTAATGGGGTGTTTAAAAGCAGTGTGATAATAAAGAGAGGTGTAGAAGAAGAAGGAGAAGTAGGAGAGTAAAGGGTAGTAGTGCTTTTCTTGGATGTGTAATGTTAGTGGTCTCTAATGTGTTCAAACTGAAAAGGGTATTTTGTTCTCCTCCATTCTTGATTGTGCTGAAAAATGGATACTCAAGGGAGGCTTATTGCTGGTTCACATAATAGAAATGAGTTTGTTCTTATCAATGCTGATGAAGTTGGAAGAGTATGTCCTTTCAATATCTTGATCTTTTTTCTGTTTTTTGAGTAATTGTGAGTGATTTCAAGAACATTTCAGGCTTTCTGAGTTGTTCTTTTTTTGTCGGTGGTGTTCTTTTTTGACCATATTTTGCTGTTTCTTGAAGTTACCATTTGCTCATTCCCAGTTTCTGTGCTAAAAAAGTGCCATTTTTGAGGATAAAGTTTCTAACTTTTTCTTCCGTTTTGCTAGATTCTTGGATTTGTGGGGTGGGGTGGGGTGGGGGTGGGGAGTAGGGGGTTTCTTGTAATTCTTCACTTCAGCTGTCTACTGGAGTAAATCTGCAATATCAAGATTTAAACTTGTCAAAATTGAATCTTTATGTCCACCACTTTTTAATCTAAATTGATTTCTTATCTGTAGCATTCTTTTTTAGGTAAGTCTGTTATATGTCCAAGTGTGTTTATTTGTATAAATTTCTTAATTAGTGTTGTGGATTCCAATTCTTGATCTAAGGAGTTTTAATCTTTTTTGCTAATTGTTTGTTGATTACAGGTAACTTCTGTGAAAGAATTGAGTGGACAGATTTGCCAGATTTGTGGAGATGAGATTGAAGTTACAGTAGATGGGGAGCCATTTGTTGCTTGCAATGAATGTGCATTTCCTGTTTGTAGACCTTGCTATGAGTATGAAAGGAGAGAAGGAAATCAAGCTTGCCCTCAATGTAAAACTAGGTACAAACGCATTAAAGGGAGCCCCAGAGTTGATGGAGATGATGAAGAGGATGAATTTGATGACTTAGATCATGAATTTGATTATGATGGTACCCCTAGACACCTTTCTGAGGCTGCACTCGCTGCTCGCCTTGGCCGCGCTAACAATTATAATGCTTCTGGTCTTAATACCCCGGCAGAAGTAGATCCTGCTGCCCTTAACTCTGAGATCCCTCTTCTTACTTATGGTCAAGAGGTAAATGCCTAAAGATTGTCATGTTTTTTGTTCTCACTCTGTTGAATTTTAGCTAAAAAGTTGTAATTTTTGCATAGGATGATACAATTTCAGCTGATAAACATGCACTTATCATACCGCCTTTTATGGGTCGTGGGAAGAAAGTTCATCCTGTGCCTTACTCTGATTCATCCATGTCTTGTAAGTTAATCTGGTTAAAGCAAATTTTCATTCTTTGACCAATTTTCCAGTGTTAGAGGGCTTAATGTGGTTGATATTCTTGGTCTTTGCAGTGCCGCCTCGCCCTATGGATCCTAAGAAAGATTTGGCAGTTTATGGATATGGTACTGTTGCATGGAAGGAAAGAATGGAGGACTGGAAGAAAAAGCAGAATGATAAACTACAGGTGGTTAAGCATGGAGGAGGCAAAGGTGGTGATAATGATGGAGACGAGCTGGATGATCCCGATCTCCCAAAGTAGGTGTATGCATTCATTTTTTCTTCTTCTAAATTAACCTCATGAGTTATCTGTAATATGATTTGCACTTGATTTTACTTACGGGATGGTGACTAGTAACTGTTGTTGCAAGCTGTATATATAATTGATCGTGAACTTTGTGCTGATGAAAATACTAAGTACTATGGTTTTCTTTCTTTAGTATGAGGCTTGAAAAGTTGGTCATGTCACATGTGTTTTCAATTTTTGCAAGGTCGTTTTAGTTGAGACTGCCTTCAGAAGTTTGATGATACCAGACGACAGCTTAGTCTAGTGCAGGTTACTGTATCTTTCGAAAACTAATATCAGTGATCACTCTGTTTCAATAAGCATGTGAAAGGGAAATCTTCATACTGGGAATGATAGCCACACTTAGCCGTTAGTCAAAAGGGATGCATTTTAAAATTTAACCATGGATAGAAATCCATGCCCCATTTTGCTGCAGCAGCTGCATTGACGTAGTTTTGGGGCCTGAGATAGATTTGCTTGTGACTTGGATGTACTTTCTTAGCGCTCAAACTCGAGTATCTGCACTGTCTAATGGGCTTCACAATTATTCTCTTTCTGAAAGAATCTTAACAATAAAAAACCTCTTCAATGAGATAAATTACCGATGTTTCTTGATAAAGAATAAAGCTAATATTAGTTGTACTTGCATAAAAAAGAAACAAAAACAAAGGGGAGAAATGTTGCAGATTAGTCACTTGTACCGAGACTTTTTTTTTTTTTTGCAGCACATCCATCTCTTTGTTCCAATTATGGTCCAGGAATCTCTTGTTCAACTCTATCCACTACTCAGATTACCCAAATAAATAAAGAAGAAATAGAAAACTATTATATTAGTATAATACCGATTCTACAACCTACTGTACATGCAAAACTTATTATTCTTTTCTCTTTTCTGTTGAAGTTCCTCTTTGGCCAGCTCAGATGTGGGATGGGGGGAAATTTGCAACAGGAAAGGTGAAAAGAGTCAAAGATTGATTTTACTCTTCTGGACTCTGTCAATATATATTGAGTGAGGAGTTAGTATTCCGAAGGCCACATTTCTTGATCTCGTTGGCATGGTTAATAAGAAATATAATGAAGTATGGGAGACCCTAAGTGGATGTGAAATCACTCCTAGTGAGATATGATGTAGAATTCACATTTGAGAGTATAGATTCACTACATTCTCCATTTAAAAAAAATTAATTAAATGCACTACATTTTAGAGCAATTTGAAATGTGCAAATGTCATTCTTTATGAGCTCGATTTCTGCTTTTCTCTTTGTTGATGTGGATATAACATGTTGCATGTTGGCTTGTTCCATAGAGGACCTTCCTGAACGGCATCACTGCTTTATTTGAACATTCTCTGGATCAGTAAGACTTATCGTTCTTATATATCTCTGTTTGCAGGATGGATGAAGGGAGACAACCACTTTCGAGAAAGCTGCCTATTTCCTCTAGCAGGCTTAGCCCATACAGATTATCCATTTTAGTTCGTCTTGCTGTTCTTGGGCTCTTTTTCCACTATCGAATAACGCATCCTGTCAATGATGCATATGTATTATGGCTGCTTTCTATTATATGTGAAATATGGTTTGCTGTGTCATGGATATTTGATCAGTTCCCTAAATGGTGTCCAATTCGTCGAGAGACATACTTGGATCGGCTATCTCTGAGGTATGCATAAATAGTGCATTTGTATATAATAATGTGTGTGTATACTTGCCTCTCTGGTCATGTCCTTACCCTTTTGTTATATGTTTTTCTCAGGTATGAGAAAGAAGGGAAGCCTTCTGGGTTAGCCCCTGTAGACATATTTGTTAGTACGGTGGATCCCATGAAAGAACCTCCACTTATTACTGCAAATACTGTTCTCTCCATTCTCGCTGTGGATTATCCAGTGGACAAGGTTTCGTGCTATGTCTCTGATGATGGTGCCGCCATGCTTACTTTTGAGGCTCTCTCTGAAACATCTGAGTTCGCAAGAAAATGGGTCCCATTCTGCAAAAAGTTCAACATAGAGCCTCGGGCCCCGGAGTGGTATTTCTCTCAGAAGGTTGACTATCTGAAAAATAAAGTACATCCATCATTTGTGAGGGAACGCCGTGCTATAAAGGTGTGCAAATTATCAAATTTATGTTCTTCATCGACATTTTCCTTAGATGGTATGACTATAAAGACCTGTTGCTAAGACAACTTGGTGCCCTTCTTTTTTTGCAGAGGGACTATGAAGAATTCAAGGTTCGGATAAATGGGCTGGTTGCCACGGCACAAAAGGTTCCTGAAGATGGCTGGACCATGCAAGATGGAACGCCTTGGCCAGGAAATCTTGTCAGGGATCATCCTGGAATGATTCAGGTATGGTATAAATCTGATCTCTTTTATAGCCTAACTATAATGTTTATATTTTAAGATTTTACTGTTGTGAACTAACCAATTTTTCGTTCTTGTAATTGAAAAGGTTTTCCTGGGTAATGATGGTGTCCGTGATCTGGAAGGGAATGTATTGCCTCGCCTTATCTATGTTTCTCGTGAAAAGCGTCCAGGATTTGACCATCATAAGAAGGCTGGTGCCATGAATGCTTTGGTAAGTTGTCTTCTATTTCTCCTTCTTCTTCAACAACCCCCCCCCCCCCCCCCCCTCCATTTTAAAAAATATAGCACTGGATAGGCTTTTGACCCTTTTGAAAATGTGATTCTAGATGCGCGTATCAGCAGTCATATCAAATGCTCCTTACATGCTCAATGTGGATTGTGATCACTATATAAATAACAGTAAGGCACTGAGAGAAGCTATGTGCTTTATGATGGACCCCACTTCAGGAAAGAAAATATGCTACGTACAATTTCCTCAAAGATTTGATGGTATTGACAGGCACGACAGATACTCCAACCGCAATGTGGTCTTCTTTGATGTACGTAAAATTGCCTTCTTCTGGGGTTTTTGCTATGGAATTTTGCACCTATGCACTGCTAATTTTTTATGTTTGTGCATAAATATGTGATATGCACCATAAACTGCCTGACAGAAAGCTAATTATATTCCATTTGCGTTAACAGATCAATATGAAAGGACTTGATGGCATCCAAGGTCCAATTTATGTGGGTACTGGGTGTGTCTTCAGGAGGCAATCCCTTTATGGTTATGATGCTCCAAAGAAGACAAAACCTCCTGGAAAAACATGCAACTGCTGGCCGAAATGGTGTTGCTGCTGTTTCGGTACTCGAAAGAAGCATAAAAAAGGGAAAACAACCAAGGATAACAAAAAGAAGACAAAGAGCAAAGAGGCTTCACCACAAATTCATGCCCTTGAAAATATCGAGGAAGGAATTGAAGGTAAGGAAAAAAAACTGAGGAGCCACCCCTTTTCTTTTATTTTTTAATTTTGTCATCCCTAAAACTTTTTTTATATCAGATGTACAATCTCTAGAGCATGTTCTTCCCTTATTCGTGGTGAAACTTCAGATTCTTGTATGCGTATTTGTGGTTAACTTGCTTTCTGCTGCAGGAATTGATAGTGAAAAAGCATCACTCATGCCTCAGATAAAACTTGAGAAGAAATTTGGTCAATCACCAGTATTCGTTGCTTCAACACTTCTAGAAGATGGTGGCATTCCTCCAGGAGCAACATCAGCATCTCTCTTGAAAGAAGCAATACATGTTATTAGTTGTGGTTATGAAGACAAAACAGAATGGGGTAAAGAGGTAATAAAACATGCTGAAATTCTATATTGTTTATGAATTTTCTGGAATGCATTCTGCATTTGGTCTGACTTGTCATATGCACCAGATTGGATGGATTTATGGATCTGTTACTGAGGATATCCTTACTGGATTTAAGATGCATTGTCATGGTTGGAGATCCGTCTACTGCATGCCGAATAGGCCTGCATTTAAGGGGTCTGCTCCTATCAATCTTTCAGATCGTCTTCACCAAGTTCTGCGTTGGGCTTTGGGATCTGTTGAAATTTTCTTCAGTAGACATTGTCCAATTTGGTATGGATATGGGTGTGGTCTGAAGCCTCTGGAGCGGTTTTCGTACATAAACTCAGTGGTCTACCCATTGACTTCTATTCCTTTGATCATATATTGTGCATTGCCGGCTGTCTGTTTGCTTACAGGGAAATTTATTGTTCCAGAGGTAGGTCTCCCCATTCAGCATTTCTTGCTATTTTTTTTATTTTAATCAACTGCTCATATTACATGGACTCTGTATCTTCAAGGTCTACCAATAATGCATCACAGCTTTCAACTAATCACATCATATTTTGGTGTGTGCAGATTAGCAATTATGCTAGCATTCTTTTCATGGCACTTTTCATAATGATTGCTGTGACGAGTGCTATTGAGATGCAATGGGGAGGTGTTACTATTGATGATTGGTGGAGAAACGAGCAGTTCTGGGTGATTGGTGGTGCCTCGTCTCATCTATTTGCTCTTTTCCAAGGTCTTCTTAAAGTTTTGGCTGGTGTTAACACTAGCTTCACTGTTACTTCCAAAGCAGCGGACGATGGGGAGTTTTCTGAGCTTTATCTATTCAAGTGGACATCTTTGTTGATTCCTCCTATGACTTTGTTGATTCTTAACATCATTGGAGTTATAGTTGGCGTTTCAGATGCAATCAACAATGGTTATGATTCTTGGGGTCCTCTATTTGGTAGGCTTTTCTTCGCCTTATGGGTCATTGTTCATCTGTATCCTTTCCTAAAAGGTGTGATGGGTAGACAAAATAACGTTCCAACCATCATTATTGTCTGGTCTATCCTTCTGGCATCTATCTGCTCCTTATTGTGGGTCCGACTCAACCCATTCACCGCCAGAGGTGGACTCAGTTTAGAGGTATGTGGGTTGGACTGCGACTAAGCACGAGTAGCACAAAGTGTTACGTTGTAGAAATGTTGTACGAAGGTTGAAATAGAGCTCAAACTCAGGGAGAAGGAACAAAGGGTATCTTTTTATCTCCTGACAATTTGGTGTCATCGTCGAAGAAGTTTGAGTTGAGAATGAGCTCTGATGATTTTGTATAAAGGGCAGAATAGCAGATACATTGATATTTGTTTTGCAAAGTTTTTTTTTCTTGATTCTTTTGATACATTTTGGGATTTGTGGCTTGGAGTGCAGTGGAGTTCCCAATATTTGTAATACCAACCGAACATAAAATTCCCCTTCTTAATAAGGGACTTCACACGGATAAATGTTGTCAAAAATTTCATCAGTAATTATGAAGTTTATTCCACTATTGTAATTTCAAGAAAGTGAATACTCCAAGACTTTTCCCTGTCTTAGACTTTTATTTTGTTTTTCGATGCTGGTATTCTTTGCAGCAAATTAGTTTTCATAAGTTATATGTTGAAAATTTCATCATTCATCAGTAATTAAGAAGTTTATTCCATGGTTGCCATTTCAGGAAAGTGATATTGAATTCTGGAAGAATATTTTGTTGTATTATTATTGTAGATGCTATTATTTGCATTGTAGTACATACTGCTTCAATGCTAAAAATCTGCAGAACAATTTAATTTTGGCAGGATCAGCTTGTTGGACATTTCTTTTTAATGCAAAGCTTTAAACCTAAGAAGCTCATTGTTATAGGCTTATGCAGTTGAAACTTGAAATATAGTCAATCAGGTCTATTCTCAACTGTCAACCTTTGTCAATTCCACTTGTGCATTTTTCCTAAATTTCGTGAAGTCTGTCTGCATATTTGTTCAAACCAGACAATTTCAACTTTCCAGATTGCAAGGGTGTCTATTAGAAATCTCATTGTTTGTGTGTTGAAATGAATTCATTGAACATACCCCCTGTCTCAAATTATTTTTCGTGTTTCTTTTTTTGCCCCTTAACAAAATATTAATTGGGAGGAATTTCTTTTACTATAATTATCTCTCGTTCCATCTTTAAGCTGGGAAAACTGGAAAATTATCTGTGAGATTCAGTAGTAAAATCCTTACAATTAGAGACTCGCTCTTGTCAAACAATCTTGAATAGTTACTACGTCAAATCCTTGGAATAACATAAACATGACATAAATACATAATCAGATTGTTCTCATGAAACAGAAAAAAAATAAAAAAAATAAAAAAAATGCATGAGATATGCAGCCAGCAAACCAGGACAACCAAAACAGAAAAATTCAAAAGAAATACATAAATGTTTCTTCTATTTCCATGGGAGGTTTTTCAAAGCAAGTCGCTTCTCAGGTCTTAACGCTGTTAAAGTGCCAATATCTCCCTTAACACTAGGAGCATTTTCTTTCATGTCAGCTATCTGAGTTAGTTTGTTGGGGGTTCCATGTATCAGAATGCTTCTGGCATTGTTGGGGGTTCCATGTATCAGAATGCTTCTGGCATTCTTCTTTTTCACAGTGGAGTTCATGTGCTTGGCAAAAGAAGATTTACCTACACCAGCTGGAGTTAAAGGTACTTTCTTTTTAGCCAACTCATTTTTTTTCTCAGCCATCAAAGTATCTTCATCAGCAAAGCCTAAATGACATAACAAATCCATGATTAGTATAGTCAAAGCTAAAAGTTTGAAATATATCAGACAAATCCGGTGGATCAGGCTTGATTACCTGTTGCACTGGACTTCACTAGATCACTTTCACTCCAAGGCTCTTCAGGTAATGCTGAATGGTCCATTTGTGTGGTGAGACCTGAATCGTGAACATTCATAGACGTGCTCTCATTTGATTCAAAAATAACAAGTCTGTCGCTCTCAGCAGCAAGATCATCATCCTTGGAAACATGTTGACATTCATTTGTGGAAGCAGTAAACTCCTCAGTGCTCGGAACATTTTCTATCACATGATGTTCTGGAAAGTGGAACTGCTCATCAGCAGGCAAAACTGTTGAAATTTCTTTTGCATATTCATCATGATTGGAAATAGAATGTGAGAAAGCATTACAGGTACTTCTAACTTCTAGTTTTTGTACTTCATCTTCCTTAATCTCTTCTACTGTGATGATAATCGTTTCCTGACTTCTTAATGCAGTGGATTCAGCATCAAATTCAAGAATTCCACTTTCTGAAATTCATTACTAAGTAAGCAGTTTAAAATTTTGCTTAAAAAAAATATAAATAAAACAAAATAATTCAAGATAATTGAAAGTTAAGAATCACAAAATCTTCATAAAGTTGCCTCTTTGGTTAAGAAATGGGTAACCTCTACGTACAAATTTCAAGCACAAAGAAAAGCTTTTTTTCTTTCTTTCTCTTTTGCTCATACAGACTTAATGAACTCACCAGCACTAGCAGAACTGCCATCGGTCTTCCTTATGCTCTCCTGAGTTATGGTCTCCATTTCGATGTCAGTTAAAAGAATGTTAGGTTGTTGGCAAACTGCATCACTAACAGCACCATCTTTTGCTGCTTCATCGGTGTTAATTAATCTGTTCTCTAGAGATTCCTGATACGCTGCTAGATGATCGTCTTCCTTGCCCTCAGCGATACCACCATCTACTGTGACTTCCCCTTTCTCATGCAAGGGCTCGAATGGATTGGCAGGATCATTTTCTGCAGCATTAGCAGTCCAACTTTCAGGCATATGCATCTATTTAGGGACTTTACAAAGTAGAAAATGAAAAAAAGTGTACGAGTAAAAACAATATTCCCTCTATACTGTTTAGAATTAATTGCCAATCATTCGACAGAACTACCAGACAAGATCCAGTACTTCATTTGGTAACAATAATCACGATGGCACTGCCACATTTCTTAATCATCAAAACCATAATTCAATGGATAAAGAGTGTATTTGGATTAACTTATAAGTCGGACATATTGGTTTGTAAGCATTTTTTGGCTTATCTACATGTTTGGCAAACACCAAAGTATTTATAAGCCAAAAGTAATAGGCTGGTCATCCCTAATTTAATATTTTTCAGCTTACAAGTACTTTTAATTTGACCAACATAAGCTGATAACTTGCAACAAATCGTATACACAACATGAATCTTCAAGTATATTTTATCTTTCTGCGAATCTACAGTTATTGACAAATAATATTGGAAAGGAGTAAAAATATTACCTTTCTGCGTCTCCAGTCCTGTCTGTCTGGGTGCACTGCCACCGTTTGATTTAAACCAATGAAGTGTAGCTTCACCAATATCATCTGTCATTTCATTTAGAAGTTGATTTTCACGCTGTGCAAAATTTTGTTCGTGAGAGTTAAGGAACTTGTCACCATCCAGGTCCTTGAAGATATCTTCCAAACAACCAGGACTTTCCTCCAACTGAAGTGGAGTAGTGCCTTTTGATGGTGTAGGAAACAGACGCCCTCGTTCAAATTGTTCAAGCTCCTTGGAGAAACAAGATCTTTCTGTGCTATTGGAACCTCCACTAATAATATCTACAGTAAGTGGTTCTCCAGAAAATTCAAACCCTTGGTCAGGCTGCTTACCAACCATTTCAGAAGCCATTGCAATCATTGCTGTCTTCAATTGACTACTAGAAGCTTCACCCAATCTGGACGGACTTGTTCCTTTGATTGGGGTAGCAAACAGCAGTTTCAAGTGATCTTCAGCATCAGATGTTTTAACGTTCTCGAGACTGCTCTTATTGATCTCCGGCATCGTTTTCTGTTCAGAAAATCCAATATCATCATTGCATGTAGGGTCTGAAGTAACAGAAGTGCTTTCGTTTGCTATTCCTACATAAATATCTTCTTCCAGATCTCTAGAGGTATCCCTTAGCAACAAATCCCTGTCAACCACTGTTTCCTCAATTTTATGTTCCTCTCTGTCAACAATTTCCTGAACACAGCATTCACTTCTTGTATTCATCTCTGCGTGTCTAAACATTTCTCCTGACTTTGCAACATCCGCTCTCTTAGGTTCTTGAGAAAAATCCTCATCATTCCGCAATGGAGTCATGTTTTTAGCTGACGTTGCAGACAGCATATTACCCTGACCATCATTGTTCTCTTCTTCAAGAGCACTGGATTCTTTCATGCACTCAGCAGTATCTTTGATTGTAGGTTCCTGAGAAGAAAACTCAACACTCCACAATGGAGTCAAGCTTTTAGCTGATGTTGCAGACAGCATATTACCCTGACCTTCATAGTTCTCTTCTTCAAGAGCGCAGGATTCTTTCATGTACTCAGCAGTTTCTTTGATAGTAGGTTCTTGAGAAGAAAACTCATCACTCCACACTGGAGCCATGCTTTTAGCTGATGTTGCAGACAGCATATTACCCTGACCTTCATTGTTCTCTTTTCCAAGAGCTCTGGATTTTTTCATGCACTCAGCAGTTTCAGAATATTTCAAATCTATTCTCTCAGGTTCTTCCAGATCCATAGAACTCGGATGTGAAACTGGAAAAACTTTGTTATGAGAGAGCCCTTGAACATTGCCAGACAAAAGTTGTTTCCTGTCAGCAGTCTTTCTTGATGTTCCATCCATTTGGTCCAGAGACTGGGTAATGATGGGTGAATCAAACATCATTTTTGATTGATATTCTGCTTATCAGGAATTAAAGCTATTAATACACAATAAAGCAGCAAATAGAACTGATATGGGAGAGTCATATTTACTTTATACAGTCTGAGAGGTGGCTCAAAACTAACCTTGTTTTTCATCACCATAGTTGAAAGGAGTGATCTGTGAAGTCTCAGGAGCTACAAGAATAAGGCTTTGATGTTAGTACAAGAGGCTTAAACAAAAACAAACTAATTTCACGTTTGAAAATTCAGCGCGCGTAAATCCATTATGGACAAAAGGGATTAAGTTACCACCTTGGTCGACTCCAACAGACCCAGCTTCAGATTCACCAAGATTTCTTTCCACTCCACTGCAAATATAAGTTTCCATTTCATGATTCTTGCTATACTTTCCTTTGGTAGAAGTGATCTGTTGGTTTGTGCGTTTCACAGAAGTTGGTGTCCTTACGTGTTCCACTGTTACAATAGACATCCCTAAGCAAATATTAGAAATCAAAAAAGGAGAAGGTGAAGAACAACTGAAAATCCAGAGGGAAAGCAGAAACTGGCTTTGATGACCACTGTTTCAGCACCGACCTTGCGTATCCTGAATCAAACCACTGACAGATTCACTTAAGTTTTCTTTTCCACTGGAGCCAAATCCTTCTCTCGTGGTCATTGCTTCTCCACTCAACTGACTTTTAAAAAGGTAGTGTTGGCCTCCAACAGATTGTGAAACAGCAGAGGGCGTAGCAAACAAACCTTTTAGCTCTTCCCCAGCTGCATCAAGTTGAAGAGTTAGACATGCTTAATGAAGTTCCACAAAACCATTACCAGCAGATGATGCAGCTGCATGTCTACTTACAAAGTGATGAGTGAAAATGGTCAAAGTAAGAGAAGGTTGATGGTTTAATAAGAATAGGGGCAACAGACATTTACTGGTGTGTTAATCAATAACCTAAAACTTTGAAATCCTACAGTTTCAACTAAGATTGTAAACCAAGCAATAAAATGGCTTGGAAATCATAATTAAGGAAAAAGACTTAACTGTTCTCATCTTCATGGAAGCTGTGTTTGTAATAACTGTTTGTCTCATTAACCCCCACACATGTTCCTAGTTCTACCTTGCTGCTTCTACTACCGAATGGCGTGGCAAACAAACTTTTCAAATACTCTCCTGTAACATATAGCACAATCGAGCTGTAAGTAACATATACTCTAATAAATTACAAAAAGTAAAAATGTAAAAGGAAGCACTTTGAAGCTAACCTTGCCCCTCTTTGTTGAGACCCTCATCCCTTGAATCACCATCCAAAGAAGCTTTCTTTTCTTCTTTAGAACGTGAAACATAACAAGGAGTAGCAAACAAAATTTTAAGTTCTTTACCTGTTGAATTAAAAGGTAGAGAAATGAGCAAATAGCAAAGAACAGGGGGCGAGAAAACCTCACAACTACCTTGCTTCTCTTCATCACCGTCCTCCAAAGGAGTTTCATGTAATGTGATGCCATCACCAAGAATCCCAGTTTCTGCAACTAAAAGAGATGGTCAATGTATTATGAAATTCCTAGAATCAGTAAGTAATGAAAAAATGCTGCTTACCTTCAACATCTGGAACTGCTTTTATGGGACTTGAAACAGTTTTCACGGAAGCAGCTGCCTCCAAGTTTGCATATTCTTCTGAATGTATTTCACCTTGACTTGTGAAGGTAGGTGCATCTAGATCATATTTAGCTTCCACAGGATCAGATTCAGCTTCTGCTTGTTCCATAGGATCAGATTCAGCCTCTGCTTGTTCCACAGGACCAGATTCGGCTTCTGCTTGTTCCATAGGACCAGATTTAGAATTTTTAACTTCCATCTCATTGCTCTGATGGAAAGCACCAACATTGTCCAACGAGACATTACTAGGCAACCCCGCATCAAACTCTTTTGCATAGTCCATTATAGTTTGCTCTTGTTCACCATTATTTACTCCAACAGAAACAATACATTGAGTCTCAGATTGTTCTTTAGAATCAAAATCAAGCTTCTCTTCCATATTATCAGTCTGGTTTTCTGAAAAGTTATCAAAAACTTCATTAGCTGATCCAGTGTCAAATTCTTCTGTAGTATCTGCTACAATTGCACCATGCTCTGGTTTGTCAGGAGTTATGTCATTTGGAAGTGCCTCATCAGCCAAAGCAGAAATAGAACAGTGGTCTTTGATTGCGGGCTCCTGGTCAGCATAAGTTATTCCTTCATTAACAACATATCCAGTCTCCAATTGTTCTTTAAAGCCAGAATCAAGGTTCTCTTCCATATTATCCCTCTGGCTTAGTGAACAATTATCAAGAACTTCATCAGATAATCCTTCTGCATTATCTGCTGCTACTGAGCCATGCTCATGTTTGTCCGAAGTTATTTCATTTGGAACAGCATCTTCAGCAAAAACTGAACTAGGACATACATCTTTGCTTGCAGGCGGCTCGTGGTCAAACTGCAGTTCCTCAAATTGGTTCTCCTCGAGTCTAGCTGAAAATACGAAATAATGAATTAGCACTCTTCACAAAAAAAATGCATAATGTTAACTAATGACCAGATAGACTAACCGCTAGAGTTGAATGAATCACTGAATGAATTAGGCGTGGAATTATTTTTGGATGGAGAAACATTTGCATCTACAAGTGGTCCTTCCTCAATTAATTTGTCAGCTTGGGTGCTCAACTCAGCAGCTGCTTCATCCTTGATTCCTGGATCAAGGTTCTCCTCCATATTATCACTCAAGCTTAGTGAACAATTATCAAGAACTTCATTAGATAAAACTGCGTCAAATTCTTCAGCATTATCTGCTGCTATTGCTCCAGGCTCCTGTTTGTCAGAAGTTATGTCATTTAGAACAGCATCTTCAGCCAAAACAAAACTAGGACATATGCCTTTGCTTGCAGGCTCCTCGTGGTCAGACTGCAAAAGCTCCTCAACTAGGTTCTCATCGGGTCTAACTGCAAATACAAATTAATGAATTAGCACTCTACACAAGACAATGCACAAAATTAACTAAGTATCAGATACACTAACTGTTGGAGTTGAATGGATCACTGAGTGGAAGGCATTTCGATGTGGATATATTTTCAGATGGACAAGCATTTGCATCTACAAGCGGTCCTTCCACGTTCAATTTGTCAGCTAGGGTGAGCAACTCAGCAGCTGCTTCATCCTTGGTTCCAGAATCAAGGTTCTCCTCCATATTGTCACTCAGGCTTAGTGAGCAATTATCAAGAACTTCATTAGATAATACTGTGTCAAATTCTTCTGCATTATCTGCTGCAATTGCACCAGGCTCCTGTTTGTCTGAAGTTATGTCATTTGGAAGTGCATCATCAGCCAAAACAGAACTAGGACATAGGCCTTTGCTTGTAGGCTCCTCATGGCCAGACTGCAAAAGCTCCTCAACTAGGTTCTCCTCGGGTCTAGCTGCAAATGCGAAATAATGAATTAGCACTCTTCACAAGACAATGCATAATATTAACTTATTGTTATCAGATACACTAACCGTTGGTGTTGAATGGATCACTGAGTGGAAGGCACTTAGATGTGGATTTATTTTCAGATGGAGAAGCATTTGCATCTACAAGTTGTCCTTCCTTGTTCAATTTGTCAGCACCTGCTTCATCCTTGATTCCAGAATCAAGGTTCTCCACCATATTACCACTCTGGCTTACCGAACAATTTTCAAGAACTTCATTGGATAATGCTGTGCCAAATTCCTTTGCATTATCTGCTGCAATTGCACCAGGCTCCTGTTTGTCGGAAGATATGTCATTTGGAAGTGCATCATCAGCCAAAACAGAACTAGGGCATAGGCCTTTGCTTGCAGGATCCTTGTTGTCAGACTTCAAAAGTTCCTCAACTAGGTTTTCCTCAGGTTTAGCTGAAAATACGAAATAATGAATTAACACTCTCCGCAAGACAATGCATAATATTAACTTAAGACCAGATACACTAACCGTTAGACTTGAATGGAAGAGATTTTGCTGCGGAGTTACTTTCAGACGGAGAAGAATTTGCATCTGCAAGTGGTTCTTCTTCATTCAATTTGTCAGCTAGGGTGCTCGATTCAGCAGTTGTGTCATCCTTGGTTCCAGCGAGAACTATGTTGACATCATCTGGGACAGGTTCTTGCTCATTCATAGATGATCTTGAGAAGCTCATTGAACCTGCTGACCCTGAGTTATCACAATCTTTATTGTCTGGTTTGCTGACTATTTCCATGTCCTCAGGCAAGAGAACTTCTACTTCCACATTTGATCTTTTTGGTCGACCTTGCTGCTTCTTCCCTGCAGTACTTCTCTTTTTAACAACTGCTGCCTTGACACTTGCTTTTGAACCACTCGGGGACTGTTTCAAAGACTCTAAATCTTGCAGGGCGAACTTGTTGGTGGAATCTTTTTCTTGGACAACAGTGCAGTTTCTCTTTGTCAGCTTATTCTCGCTTTTTTCCTTCTTATCATCTGAAACTGCTGCAAGAGCCTGCCTAACAGCACTCCTTCCAGAACTTCTCCTGTCTTCTTTTACCACAGAAGTTTCTTCTTGCACTGATCTGTCCGGTATCTTGGTATCTCCATTTGCTTTAGCAGCATTCCTTCCATAACAGCTCTTTTCTTCTTTTACCACAGAAGTCTCTTCTTGCACCGATCTGTCCAATATCTTGGTGTCTGCATTTGCTTTCGCAGCATTCCTTCTTGAGCATCTCCTCTTTTCTAATTTATTTTCAGCAATATCACCTTTAGCAAGAACAGGATCTTCCATTTGTTTAGCAAGCCTTTTTGGCCTCTTTGACGCCTTCTGGGGTTCTTCTGTTGTACCTTTACTCCTTATCTCGTCATCAGTAGCATTTAAGTTTCTTCTCTCCTTAACGACTGCAACTTCATCACTTCGTACTTTCTCCAAAGAAGGAACAACAGATTTGCGCCTATTACTTCTGACAGGAACTTTTACCGTTTGAAGAACCACTTCATTTTCAGCAATATCATCTTTGGCCAATACTGAATCTTCCACTTGTGGAGCAAGCCTTTTTGAACGCTTCAATGCCTTCTGGGTTTCTTCCACATTTCTTTTCTCCTTCTTGTCAGCAACTTCATCACCTCTCAAATTCTCCAAAGGACAAACAGATTTGCGCCTATCACTTCTTCTAAGATGAACTTCTACCTGTTCTTCAGGTTGAAGAACCGCTTCATGTTTCCCCTCAGGTTCAACAAGTTTAGTTCCACTCTCCGATGTTGAAGCTTCTACAGTCAAGTTAGACTGATTTCTAGTCCTACCCCTAGTACCCATCTTTTCTTTAGAAATATCATCAACCAACCGGACTCCCTTTGTCTTATTAGCTACCCTTCCAGACTTCTTCAAAGCTTCATGAGGTGCCTCCATCACACTATTCTGCCGAGACCTTCTTGTGTTTACTCTAATTTCCTCCTTGACAGCTTCAACTGAAGATTCAACAAATTCAGTACGAAGCAGTTCCTCACTTGTCTCAATAGCTTCCTTACCCCTACTCCGATTCCTTTTGTTACTCAGATTATCCTCAACTGGTTTCAAGTTCCGAGCCCTTGTTACCCGAACTGGCTTCTCCACAACCTCCTCCCTTACTTCAGCATCAACCTCATTTTGCACAAGCAAGGTCTGATTATGAGCCATCGATTTCCTTCTCGTTACTCTTTTCGTCTCCTTGACGTCTGTTTCAGATTTTGTGCACTCATTCATTTGACCACCACTAACGATAGTCAATTCCTCTTGAGTATCCGCCACACTCTCTTTACCATTTTTCCGACTTCTCACTCTTCTACTCATCTTTAAACCATCATTCCCACCCTCATTTTCTTCCTTCTTTTCCTGAACAATAACTACTTCTTTGTTCCTCAAAGATCTCGTAGTCAATCCAACTTCATCCACTGAAATTACACTATCTTTCACACGCCTTTTCCCTCCCTTTTTCTCCGTAACACCTTCTTCCATATTCACTCTCCCTGACCTAGTAACCCTAACTGGACTATCCAAAATCCCTACATTCAAGTCATTCTTATACAACATTGACTTCCCCCTCCCTCTCCTTTTCACTCCCACGGACCGCGTAAACTCAATAACTTCATTATCAGGACTAAACTTCACTTTCTTAACCTTCCTATTTACAACATCAGACTCTCTGTCATTCACATTATCATCAGTTATCTTTAAACACGATCGCCCTCGAGTTAAGGGCTTTTCATCATTTACCTGTAACATAATTTCACAAATTAAACCAAAAAATTAAATTACATTAAATTAAAAAAATAAAAATTACCGATTAACTTAACAATTTCACAAATTATAAACCAAAATATTCTTAAACCCAAAAAATTAAATAAATTTTAAAAAAAATAAGGGTTGGCGATTACCTTAAGAAGTGAAGAAAGTTTGTTGACCATTTCTAAATTGGTTAAATTTGCAGGAATTCCATGTTCTTTGCATAGTGCCTGTAGTTGTTTCCTTTTCATATTTTCAAAATCCATCTCTACAATTTTTCATCAAAGCAGAAAAAATGGAAGATAAAGATACAAAATTAACAGGGAAATTATGCCTGGGATTAAGAAATTGGTGAAGAATTGAACATTGGGTGTTTGATTTTGCTTGTGAAATTTTTGAAATTTGGGAGCACTGTTTGAATATTAGTGGAGGGATAAGAAAGGATTTGAAATTTGAATTTGTGGGGCTTTCCCGCTTCTCAATGAAAAGGTACCATCACGTGCTGGAAAGCGCGTTGGGGAATTTTGAGATGTCAGTTGGAGCGTACTGAATAAGTTTTCTTTTTTTAAAAAAAGAAAAATTGTCTTTATTTTTACTAGACTAGACTAGATGACGTGGAGGAAATCTAGTCTGGTGATGGATGAGTACTCTCGCCTAGGGTGTGCAAAAATTGAACCGATCAATAAATCAAATCAGTAAAAATGTTATTGATTTATTGTTATTGAGTTATTCAGTGGAAAGAATGGTGGACTTTTTATTTTGTGAAATTTGACACTGCAAGGCGTATGTCATGTTAGCTGCTACTGTTTTTATTTTATGAGCATTTTTATTGATGTTAGTTATTATGATTACACAACATTGAAAATCATTGCGTCAAATTGATATTTGTTTTATGAGAATTTTCTTATCGGTTAAACCGAACAGTTAAAGACCAAATATCGATAAAACGAAAATCGATAAAAAATATTGATTTGGTTATTGGTTTAGCGTATTTAAAAATCAAAAATCGACAAACCGAACAGATAATACATAAAAAAAAACCAAACTGATCGATGCGCTCCCTCTGTTTCAAAATAGTTGGCCTTGTTAACTTGGCATTCCCCTTAAAAAAATACTCTTATTTATTAAGAGCTTATTTTACCAAATTAATCTTATTAATTATGCTTTAAAAATATAAATTTGAGTATATACACTTTATGTAGTCATTTAATAATAGGAATAATATTGAAAGAACATAATAAAATTATCTTAATTTGATAAATGAGACAACTAAATTAAAATAAATATTTTACTTTTTTTTTAGAGTTAAACTCAAAAAAACAAGACCATAAAATTTCGGAAACAACTGGTTTCACTTCTTTTCTTTTTCTTTTTTTTTTAGTAAAAACTTTTTCAGGAATTTGAAAAACTTCAAAAAAAAAATTCACTTTTTTCACTTTAAATAACTCACAAAATTTAAAAACAACTCCAATTAATATCTATGATCAATTTTTGCTTTGATAACGAAAACTATCTTTTTTAATACTCAAAATTTTCATGATAAGACGACCCCTATTCTAGTGAGGTAATGATATGGACTGCGTATATTATCTTCTTCAAACCTCACTTGGTGGGAATATGTTGTTGTGGTTGTTGTTGTGGTTGTTGTTGATAAAGTATAGAGACAGACTTGCAGAGTAAGATTGATTTTGTTACAAAAGTTGGTGTGCATTTAAACTTCAATAAATTCGAGGAATCATAAAGTAGAGATCCAAAGAGTTCTTTCAAGACGATCTAAA
Organism: Capsicum rhomboideum; assembly: GCA_031232105.1. Taxonomy (NCBI): domain Eukaryota; kingdom Viridiplantae; phylum Streptophyta; class Magnoliopsida; order Solanales; family Solanaceae; genus Capsicum; species Capsicum rhomboideum. The sequence goes on along the minus strand of CP124715.1, from coordinate 13,868,985 downwards.
CCTTATGTCTCATATCTAATCTCCTCCGTCAACTTTAAACTTACTCTATTAAAGAGGCTTGTGACCTTGTAATTTGAAGTTTAAATTTGAAATTAGTAAAGTTATCCGTGCTTCGCGCGGTTATAAAAAATCTGTATGACTTGTAATATTAAATACCTCACTATGTGAATAATTTAAAAGTACATTATAATTTAAAATATCTGTAATATTAGAACAAAAGTTTGTAAACATTTTTTTTTTTTTTTTACATATATAGTTCAATATATAGAAGAAAAATGAGCAAGTAGAAGAGAGAACTATATCAAGCTTGTGGTAAACATGAAATAACTAACAACTTACAAGTAATTAAAATAACAAAAGATATTACAAACTTTGGCCAATATAAAATTGTCTTGAACTCTAATTTATAAAAGTGTATTTGGATATTCGTTACCAACAATTTACAAATGCAATAAAAACAAATTTTTGCCTAAGCAAGTAGCTCAAAAGTCATTAAGAACAAAAAATCAAGTACAAATTTTTACTTAAAAAAAAAAGTAAAAGCTTTTATTCTTACTCCCAAAGTAAAATGTTGCTGAAAATCTCGATGAAATATCTAAGCATTTTGAGCCAAATTCAATAACTGATTGAAAGGGAGTTGGATAAAATTCTATTTATCAAGCTTTCAGCCTCCCCCAATTTAAAGAAAGAGGGTCGTTCTTTTACCCATTTTGTCTTTCTTGTAGTACTGTTCACTTAAGTATATGTTTTGACATGTTACAACAAATATGGTTATGAAGGGTAAATCTTTTTATATGACTATCAGAAAGAGAGTATTTTGTATGTGACCCTTAAAATTCTTTTTAATAGTTCAATAATGTATTGAAAAATTAAAGATATTAAACATGATTTAAATATGAGAAGTGGAAAGGTCATTCTCTTCTTTCAATTAAAGGTCTCCATTAATGTATTAGATGTTGCAATTTGAGTTTCACATCATAAATATTGTACATGATCATTGAGATGAGACTATCCATCTAATCCTATCCAAAACTGATAACGGTATATAGATTAGTGATTGTAATTAGAGATACATTTACATAAGTCCTTTGGTCTTATCCATTCTTTCTTAATTGATGATCATAGATAATACATTAATCATGTAACTAATAATATTTGTGGTTATTGTATTCATGAGTAAATGTAATCCATAAATAACGACTTTTGGTCTTATATAAGTCCTCATCTTCACTAATTAGAGAATTTACATAGTTAAGTCTGATCCTTTCGTTTTATTCATTCGTATTTAATAGCTAGTAAATTTATCCGTATTTCGTACAATTGTAAAAACTTATGGAATACATTTCGTAGATTAATTTGTTTTAAATATGAAGTATCACGATATTTCTTTGAAAAATAAAACGTTTCAAAGAAGATAGAATACCTCACTTCAGAATTCTTGCCATGATTGTTTATGTCTCATCAGCAAAAGAGGAAAGCGAAACCAAAATCACCACTTACCATGTAAGAATCACAGGTAGGATTAAGGGTGTGCTTGACATGAAGGAAAATACTTTCTAGGAAAAAAATTTCACGGAAAAAGTTTTCCTTGAAAATATTTATTTAATTAATTTCTCAATTAATGCTTTCCTTACTTTATGTAGGGAAGTCATTTTTCTTAAATTTGAGAAAAATAAGTCAATTTAAAAAATATTTTTAAAGCATTTAAATCAACCAACATGAGAAAATTGGAAAAAAAAAAATCCTTCATACCAAACACACCCTAAGTAGAAAATGTTTTCTATGATAAAGACACAAACCCGAATATACTAAAAATCTGCATTGCTTGAAGCTATTATACTAAAATCGTTGGAACCAAAAATCAATTAATGTCAAAAAGTCATTTTGTAGGAATAAAAAAATGAAACCACGTAAAAACATGTATATACATAATTAATCAATTGCAACTCCCTTCTCTGTCTATTGCAAGTCATCGTTCCATTCTCCACTGCCATATATACTCATTGAAAATAAAAACCATCACTCCAAAGCAGTAAGCAAACCAAGAATAGAAATTAAAACATGTTTTCATATTAGAGGTAGAGAAAAACTCGCAGAATGATATAATATCCAAAAGTGAATAACATACACAGACAAAAAATGGAAAAACAATAAATTAAAGAGAATAGCCTTAAGATGCATGTTCTTTGACTGGTCTACTAAAGAAATCAAATAAAAAAATTGCTACTAACAAAATATATGATCAAAAAGAAAACTCAAATAGCATTAAAGAGAGAATCCTTCTACGATTAATAAAAAAAAGTAGAAAATTTATGTACCTTTAGTGGTGTGGCCATATAAGCCAAAACTTTTTTTTGAGGAGAAGAATAATGAGACCAATGAATCATGAAATGCTCTATACTTGTGCACATTATAAAGTGATAGAAAGGATATCAAAAGGTCATACATGAATGCACATTAAGATATTTAATTAAGAAGATAATTATAATGAGAGATGAAAAGTTATTAATTGAATATAAACATCTTTTGGGCTATTCAAAATAAAATAAATAGATAAATAAAGAAAAAAAATTCAAAAAAATGAGAAAAAAGATAAATAGAAATAGAGATCATAGAAAGATGCCACATCACCTTGTCTTGATTCTTCTTTATTATTATATATAGATTAATGTTAGTTTATGATATTTGCACAAAACTTCAATTGCAAAACATGATTGGAAAACTCAAATTCTCCTACAATAGAATTTCAATTCCAACTTTGTGATTTCAATTTTTAAAAAATCTAAGACACGACCCATTAGCTTCTGTTTGGGGATAAATTATTGGAGTGAATTTTCAAAAAAAAAGAAAAAAGAAATAGAAAATATTGTTTGTTCATGAAATTTATTTACTTTTAAAATTGGCCCCGACCAATTTTTGGATTAAACTTCACTTCCACTCACAATCTTTAAATTTTTCTAAGGGCCTGTTTGGAAAGTCACCCTGAGAATTGGATTTGATGTAATTACACTGCTTGGCATGTTTGGTTGGTCATTTAATTATTTGATCATGTAATTGGGTGTAATTGGCAGGGGGTAATTACACTTTCTAATTCAGAGAGGGGAGCTGTGAATTGCTGATAATTACATGGCTGATTACTTTTAAATTTTTTTTCCTTTTATTTATATTTTTATTGTTTTCGTTTTAATTTATTTTTTATCTCTATTATTTTAAATTCTTTTTTATTTTTATTATTCCAATATTTTTTTATTTTTTTTATATTATTTATATTTCATTTTCCAGCCTTTACTTTATGTGATTCCATGCAATTGCTCGTATTATCTATTTATTTATGTTTATTTTTTTTATTTAGCATAATTTTGTTAGTATTCTAATTTTAAAATTAAAGTAAAATTCATTGTTGAATAAAGTTATAGACTTATGTTTTTGTGTTTTTTTTTGGATCATATTTATGTACGTTATGTTGAAATTTGACATAAAAGTATTACGTTAACTTTTTTTGTTTTGAATTTTGAACATGTGTTATATTTTCAGTTCCAATTTATTTGTTTTACTAGTATTGACTTGATATTTCACATTGCAAGTCATTCATGTTTTAGTTAGACTTGATAGATTTATCTTTTTGTCCAATGTTTTAATAATTTTATGACATTATATTTATAATATTAATTTCTTTGTCAAACATGCAATTCATGATGTTCTTAAAAATCATGTACTTTTAGTTTTTATGATTAATTTAATTAAAATATACTAATTTGGAAAATATAAATCAATTATTTTTTTATAATATTAGTTAAGAACATATGTTTATTAATTAATATTTTCAAAAGATAATATATATAATATTTAATTTAATATCATTTATAAAGGCTCTTGTTTGTCTAATATAAATTTTTAGCTTTTGATAATCAACTTTTATTTTAAAAATTTAATATAACTATGTAATTACACTTGTGCAACCAAACAGTATATTTGTAATTACATTGTGGCAAACAAACAGACCATCGTAATTACTAGACTGGTAATTACTATCATAATAATTACACCAATTTCAATTATCAGGTAATTTACCAAATAGACCCTAAGTAAAATGCATTACAAATTCAACTTCGGATTTCAAAAACTATTTTTAGACACAAATTTAAAAACTCATTTTTTTTATATGTTTCAACTAAACATATGACGAACTGCCAACGAAGTTTATATTTTACAAAAGAAAAAAAAAACTTATAATTTTAAATTTTGCCAAAAGAGAACTCGTGTTGAAGGAAAGCCTTGGGGTAACTAGTAAAATTATTGTCATGTGATCAGGAGGTCACGGGTTCAAGCCTTGAAAATAGTCTCTAGCAGAAATACAAGGTAAGACTGCATACAATAGATCCTTATGGTCCAAGCCTTTTCCCGGACCTTGCGCATCGTGGGAGCTTTAGTGTACCGGACTGTCCTTTTTTAAAAGAGAACTCATGCTCTACGTGAAGAGATTATTTGTTCCATGTGGGAAGATTATATTAAAGAATAACTAGTTACTATCATTGTTGATTGAAAATTTATACAGTTAAACCACTCTACAGTAGCAGTGCTTGTACGAAAGTTTCATAACTGCTATAGCGTTGTGTTGTTATACATGTATAGTGGCATTTGGCTTTTGGATCCCATTTAGTTGTTACAAACAAAAATATGAAAAATTATTTTTTTGCACTTTTACATATTTCAAGGTTGACGTAAGAATTTTATAATTGTAGGTTGTTAAATTTTAGTCTGTTTGTGACAATATATCACTTGAATTGACGAAATTCTTTGTCCAAACTTTCAAAGGAGTATTCAGTAACTTCCCTTAAAGGTTGCTTAAAAGATTAACGGTTACTCTTCTATCTCATCCCAAGTAACAATAGGTTGAGGCTCTTCAACAATAGTTTCTATTCATCTTTTGCCTTCATTGTGTTTTGTTTTTCAACTCCAATGACTTGTGTGCAATAATCTCTTCATCGGTTTAAGTTTCAAGTATTAGTAGTGATGTGTCAAACTCCATATAAGTGGTAGCATTCATTGCTTGATTGATGTTATGACATGTGATTTGACATGTGATTGAACAAGTACTAAATTTTCACTATTAACATCGAGGTTGCTATGTGTAGGTAGAATTTCAGTATTTCTCTAATAATGAAGAATGGTAGAGGGCTTGTCATACGTTGAATTTGTTATCATTAGATAATGGGTGGACTCTGTTGCGCTCATTTATCAATTTATACATAATATATTTCTTATAAAATATTAATATTGCATAATATTTTAGTATGAATATTATAGAGGAGTGATTTTACAAAGAATGTACTATTATAATGAATGTCATGTACTATTATAATGAATGTCATTGCTATTACAAGTAGAATGATATTATAAAGAAATAAAATATAGCATGAAAAATCAATTATGGAGAAAATCAGGCCACTATAGTGAAATGTCGTTATAACTAGGGGTTATTGTAGAGAGGTTTGACAGTAATAACATGTTAACATTTATTTATAACAAGAACACAGAAAATAGAATAATTGAAATTCATAGTTGTAATGCATTGTTGTGGATCTTGATCCAAAGGTTCTTTCTGGATCTAGCTACAAGAATGGGGCAATATGAAAAGATAAAATGTGGAACCTAATAGAAATTACTAGTTTTAGAATCTAGTTGGACCAACAAAAAAAAAATTCAAGCGATGCGATAACTTTTTCTTCTTCTCCTTTAGTCAAGATATTATGTGAATTAATATATTACTTAATCTAATGAGTTAAACTTAAATTAAAGTAAAAAGAAAATTTTTTATAAGGTAACTATTTGCTTTAAAATCGAATATGTGATTTATTAACACAACGCCTTAGATTATTTTGATACCTTATTTATGAATTACGGTTTCCTCATTTGGAAACATTGTACGAGTCGTAATGTCATGCCCCCAAGACGGAAGGGGCAGACACGAGACCATATAAACACATGCTATACAAATGACCTATGTTAAGAGGATGAGCCACTATTCATGAGACATTTAAAGAAGTGGTACCTAAGTAGCATGGGCCAACTAGTCACACTAATGCAGTGGACAGCTGAAATCATAATTACACACAATAGCTTTATATTGTCTATGAAGCCTCTAATAAAACTTATTGCTATACAATTGCAGATGGTCGGGACAAGACCCCGTCATACCCATGTTATAACTATAACATGACTAAAGAGTACTAGATATCTCTTAGCTCTGAATGGAAAAAAAAAGCTCACCGACTAATTTGCTGAATATAGGACGAGTGCCTAATATAAAAGTTTGCTAACTGATACACCTGATCCTGCATATACAAAGATACAACGCCCCCAAACATAAGGACGTCAGTACATATACAACACGTACTGGTATACAAAGCAGACAGAATAACTGATAGACATATAAGGATGCTCATGGAACCAAGTAACAAAATGAGCAACTACAAACGACTGAATATTAGAAACTCATGGATGGGACTATAACTTATGAGCATGTATGTGACAGATGCACCATATAAGGTTGTAACCTACACATTACTTGTCATATAACGTTTTATGAGTTATTCACTATTTTGAAGGGCCTAGTAATTTACCCAGGTGAGGTTCTATGCCTACTTTTACCACAAATAATCATATGATGGCCTACCGAAGGTAATCTGTGTCAAGTGTAAGGCATATGTTGCTCAAATACCCATTGCTATGATTTGCACGTGTAACTAAAATCGCGGTCTTATACAGGGTATGCCCCCCCCTCCCCATGGGCTCACTATGAGGGTCTGCCCGCAGGCCATATGTGTCGTATATCAGCTTAAGTCAGGGGAACTAGTGCATGATGTTCCAGCTGACTCCAAATACAAATGATGCCACAAGGGCGGGTACGCCATAATATTTGGGCTCACTATAATGGCCTGACCCTAATTCTGTGTACAGAATCACGTCGCGCATGTGTGTCAAGCCAAACCTATGAATACCCTTCCGTTGTTAACTTTTATCCAATAGTGCCTTATAGGCCTATGCAAGTATATTGCGACAAATATTGTTAAGCCATTCAAGTAGTACTTTTCATATGCAACTAACTTCTTTAATAATATCGAGTTATTCGAACGCTAGTTTTTCATATCATCATATGACTATATCGCTATGTGATCCTATATACTAGTGCAACTATACTATGGCCATTTATTCTAATATATAGCATGTGATACATGTACCAAATGAATTCGAAGAATTCCTAATGAACACGAATACAATCATGTATAACTCTACAGATACTTGACTCGACAAGGGTAATATGAATTCTGTGACTTCAATAAATAAACGCATGACGGGTAGAGATATGTAATTTCAAATGAAAGGTTTGTTCACATGTATCAAGTAGGCTATAACGACTTTTTAGGAGAAATCAGTGACTATGGGTCGTGCATTAACGATGAAAGAGGGTTTAGCTTTACGTACGTTTGGTGCTTTCCTAGCTAATGGTAGTACCACAAGTCTCCAATAACTCAACTCGCGGGAGTATCACCTTTACATCGCTAACCACTAACTTTCACTATTCGATAGGCAACCAAATCAACTACAAAAATAATATATACGTTCATCAATAACCCATCAATAACAACACCACAAAACTTCACTTTTATCACAGTTTAATCTTTTCCCCTTTTTATTCTTCCTAACTAACAAGATCCATTTCAAGAACTAGTGTAAAAAAATTCAATTCAATGGGTGATTACCACCTTATACTATATTCCAAATACATATTTATAATTAAATTCGAATGTACGATAAGAAACTTACCTATTTGAAAATAAACCCCAACTTGTTTTTTTTGGGGGGAATCTTCAAAATTCTTGATGAAAACAAGTGTTAATTAGAAAAAGTACAACTTTTGAAATTCAAATTGTATGTCCGAATAAAGTTTCAACTTTAAATCAACTTGATTTCAAATCATGATTTGAAATCATAGCTGGACAGCCTAAAAACGACCCACAAGATCCTTTTCCTTCCCAAAAAGGCATTATCTCGAGTCATTTTTTTGAGGATGAAGTCAGTTACAATACTTATTATTTCATCTATTTTAATTTTTCTATCTTACTTTTCTTTTGATCTGTTTCAGAAAGAATATATTTTTTCTTTTTTGGACACTAGAGTACTCCTCTAATTCATATTAAGTGATTTTTTGGGGGTTACAACCCTCAAGAAAAATATTTAAGGACATATTAAAAGTTATTTTTCATAAGGGTGAAAATCATTTACACACCTTGACTTTGACCCCCCCCCCCCCCCCGGGACCTCTCAACTTTGAGAAATAATCATTCTTCCCTTTTATCTTATACAATATCTATTTTACCTTTGACATTTGTCATCCTCCATTTATATACTATCTTTTTATTTTATTTATTATTAATTAATTTTACTGAGATATGAATATATTTTTATTTAAGTTCATTAATATTCTTCTTATGAACTTATCACAAAAGTTAATGTTAATTTTTTATGATTGTTATTTTAATATTACATGCATTATATTTGTATAATGTGCATGAATTTTTAGGTTTCACTTATTCTTATTCTCTATTATCTACATAGATAAAGGAATTGTGATTGTCATTACTGAAATATTTTCTAATTAAAAATTATTTACAATATAAATAGAGTTTTTTTTAAAAAAAATTGAATTATACCTTTATTTCGTTAATTATTTCTGTATTGCATGCATCGAAATTAATATGTTTATAAGGTTATCATATTATAGATTCCATTAATATTAATAACATTATTTTCTTTTATTTTATTCATGTGTTTCATTAAAGAATGACATTAACTTATATATACTCAACCAATATTTGTAATTATCCGTATCTTAAATTTTGAAATTTTCTGTATTTTGACCATTTTATCCTTCTCCGTAGTTGCATTTTGATATTTATGGGTTGTGGGAGTAGGTGGCATGGTTTTTGAAGTGTTTGATTGGGAATTAGCGTATTTTTGGTTTTGGAAGGTCTTTAAGTTGGAATGGTTGACTTTGGTTAATATTTGGAGATTCGAGCATCGTATCAGAATTCGATCAATTTCATCATCTCCAGAACCTCAAATTTGGGTTAGTAGCATGGTTGGTTTAGGTCCTGAGGCTTCCGGTGTGATTTTGTATATTTAGACGAGATGTTGGAAAGTTATGGCCTAGGTGGACTTTGGTCAACATCTGCCAAAAATGACGTCCGTTGAAAATTCTGATTGCACCGTTGAATCCAAAATATCAAATTTGGTCTAGTAGCATTGTTGGTTTTTTCCTGTAGGGTCTCGAATGAATTTCAGGGTTCATTCAGAGATTTTTGACTTTGACCTTTGCTGCTGATGTCTAGTGCAACAAACACTTCTTTGCGTTCGCGAGCCTCCATCGTGTTCGCAAAAAAAAGGAGTATTGTTGATCATCGCGATCGCGGAGGTGGACTCACGATCACGGAGAGTAAACCAGGTCCCGATCAAGAATGGCCTTCGCGTTCGCGTAGGTAATATCGCGTTTGCAATGGGACTGAGCCGGGTTAGTCACGATCGCGATCAGGCCCTCGCGATCGCGTATAAAGTAGTTTGTGACAGCTTTTAATAGTTCTTTTTTGAGATTAAAGCCTATTTTCCACCATTTTCGAACTTGGGAGTTTGTATTTGAACATTTTCAAAGGTGATTTTCAGGATTTTAACATTGGGTCGTGACAATATCTCATAGTTTTATTTTTTCGACGATATTAATATTTTTTATGCGAATTTTTTTATGTAGATTAAAAGTAAGAATATCATGATTTTAAAGATGTAAAAATAAATAAATAAGGTTAATGTAAGGGTAGAATAGACATTTTAAAAAATTACTTAGAAAAAAGGGGGTATAATGACTATTTTTCAAAGTTAGGGAGAGAGTTTGATTTTTAAAGTAAAGTTGGGAGTGCAAACGATTTTCACCCCTTTCCACTATTACCATTTTAATTCTTCCCAAATTATTCTCTTAGGGGTCGTTTGGTAGAGTGTGTTGACAAAAATAATGCATGCATTATTTTTGTGTCCTATTAGTACCTTGTTTGGTACAATTTTTCACCCTATGTATAGCTAATGCTTGCATTAGTTATACACTCTATTGTGTATTAAGCTATGTATTACTAATACCACCATTTTCTATGCATTAGTAATACAAACCATTTCAACACATGCATTAACTTATTAAATGACAAATTTACCCTTCAAAATATTTGCTATTCCTTTTCCCACCAAAATTGCATTTTCCGGTTCCATTTTTCCACCATCTTTGGGTGTGAAAAGCTGCCTCCCTCTTTCTCTGTACTTTCTATGGAAAAGAGGGTGATTTTCTCCACATTTTCTTCCTTCTTCTTAATTAAACATTGTTTGCTTTTCTCCACTAGGTTAGTAATCCGATCAAGCCTATATTTTAGTCATCGTTTTATTATTCTTGTTTTCGATTTCCTCCTCTTGATTCCGATCAGAATTCCATCGATTTCATTACCGGGCTTTTGGGGTCTAGAGAAAGATCCAATTGACCTTAAAAACATCAAAATTAAGGATCAAATTAAATGATAAATAATGAATGTAAAAGAAGGAGCTGACCTCTGATTTGATCGAGAAACGACGAAGCATCCGAAGGAGAAAGAAGTGGAAATTGGGTTTTCCTTTTCTCCTACGTTAGCTGCTACTTCCTTCTAGCTTGGAAAGAGAGTGTACAAAGAAGGGTATTTCGGTAAACAAACATCTTTTTATAAAAATTATGTAAATACATATTATTTTTAATACACCAAATCAAACAATGTGTAAGAAATAATGTCTGCATAACTAATACTTGCATTACTAATACTTGCATTAATAATGCAAGCATTACTAATACACCTTATTCAGCATTATTCTTATAAACTCTACTAAACGACCCCTTAGAATATAAAGTAATTAAGAATCTCATTAAAAAGAAGGGTAAATATGGAAAGAAGTCCCAACAATTCTCTTGAACTTTGAAAAATTCACTTATTTTAAACTATGAAAAAAGACTCAATAATTCACTTGATATAGACAAGAGGGAGTAGTAAATTATTTGTGTTACAACTATGCAACACAAATATTGTTCTAAAAACTTATTTGCCAATTAGGAAAAGTGAAATGTTTAGATGAAGATATTGTTCTAAAAAATGACCTACTCACAAAAAATAAGTATTTTTAAAGGCGTCTGTGGGGAAGGGCATAGACAAAAACACACTGAGACATTGTGGGAAGGCGAAAGTATCGAAAGGCGTACGCCTCACTATTTGGGTGTGTTTGCTTAAGCATTGGGGAGTTTGCCTAAGTGTGAGGCGCAAATTGGACGTAAGCCCAGAAAACTTTACAAAGTAAAATGATTTTTTCTTATTAAATCTATAATTTAAACTTAATATTAAAATATCTGATTGGTAAATACTTAAGTACTCAAATCAAAAGTAACATAAAATTTAAAAGTCACACTTTCAAACGTATTTGTTGATAGGTGTTGACGACGCCACTACTCAAGAAGGTATTGGGTACACACTTTCTTTTTCCTAGTTCCTTTCTTTTCTTTTAGTTCTTTTCAAGTCACATAGCGACTAGTTTTTAAGTTATGTACTTTTTTACTTTCTTTTAAAATATAATATATGGTAAATTGGTGCGTGACATACTGATCGAGTAATGGGAAGGTGGGGGTGGATTGATTATGTACTATTTTTTTTAGATAAACTTGTGTTTTTGAGGACATATAATAGTTTATTATATGAAAAGTTGACTTTATATTTAGTTGTATTGTGTGGCTATGGTTAATTTTTTTTTTGCTGAAGCAATTTTAGATACATCTACTATTTATTTTTAGGGAAAAGGGTCCGAAATATACCCAAACTTTAGTGAACTTTGTTGTAACACGCTTGAACTTTGTGGGGGTCCTATGACCCCCTTGTACTATTTATTAGTATATTTTAGTGACATTTATTTACACAGCTGGATTTAAACGTGAATACACGCGCACTAAGCGCGTGACTGAATTGGTGGTCTAGCTAAGCAAATAAAGGTCACAAAAATACACTACTAAATAGTCCAGGGGGGGGGGGCATAGGTCCCTCGCAAAGTTTGGGCGTGTTACAATAAATTTCGCCAAAGTTTGGATATATTTCGAACCATTTTCCCTTATTTTTATAATTTTGATGTATTTTTTACTTTTTTTGGTGATTTATCTCTTTTAAAAATATTTATTTCTAATTATATTAGTTTATAAAATATTAAAAATTAAAAGATCCGTGGGGCTTACGCCCCATCGCCTCGGGGCTTGCACCTCGCCCTATACCAGGTAAAATGTCTCGCCTCACGCTCCCGCCTTTAAAAACACTATTGTGTAGGTTCTTTTTAGTTTTATTTTTTAAAGGCTAAACACAACGCCAACCCCCTAAATTTGGCACAAACTTTCATTTGGGCCCCTTAACTAGTCATTATTCATTTTAAACACCTAAACTAGTGTCCCGCTGTGTCATTTTGACACCTTTTTAACAGTCAGCTAAAATTACAAAGAGAGTGTAATACACTCACAGATAACATGACATAATAACTAATTAAAAGAGGACACGTGGCATGAGAGTGTAAAATAGTAATTTAAAAATAAATTATAAGAAAAAAGAAATGGAAAAAATAATTTTCAGACCAAAAAAAAAAAATACATATTTTTAAAACCCCACCACAACTACCCACCCCTCTATCATTTCAAGCTTTGTTTCTCCTTCTTAAAGGAATCTTTTACAAGCTATGAATAACGATTTCTTTAAGAAAAAGTTGAATTATTTAGAAAAAATCTCTAATTTTATGTTTTAATCGTTGATTTTTTTTTTGAATTAAGTATAATTGATCGGAGGTTTTGATCGGAAGTACGAAGTATCCACTTGATGAGAATTTATTTCATTTTTTTTCTGTAATTATTTTTTATGTGCAATTTTCCAACGGGAATGGTAGAATTCTTCTCCCCTTTATCTTTTAATTTTTCAAGTTGGGTTCTTTCATGTTTTCATAAAGTTCTTCAAAATTAGTGTGTGATGATTTTTTTTTTCTCTTCCATATTTTTGTAAGTTTTTTTAAATTATTGGTGGTGGTTTGGTGGATGGTGGTGGTGGTGGAAGGTGGAGGGAGAAAGAGTGAAGAAGAAGAAGGGGAAAAAAATATTTTTTACAAAAAAAAGAGTTGCTCACGCGCTTTAAGTTGAGTGCAGCATACACAATATGCCATGTCAGCAAAAGGTGCCAAAATGACATAACGTGATATTAGTTTAAGTGCTTAAACTGAACAACGGCTAGTTAAGGTGTCAAAATGAAAGTTGGTGTCAAGTTTGGGGGTTGTCGATATGTTTAACCTTTTTAAAGGAAGAAATCACATGAATATTACTCTTACTAGCATACTGCATACATACAATTGTTGTTTTGACTAGTAAGATATTGTGGCGTAGAAAAGAACTTTTCAAGGTCTTTCTTTTTGTACAGGATCTTGCAAAGAAGGATTTCAACTGATGAGAAAGTTTTATTTAGAGATATGTAGTAGTTTTATTTTTTAGATCCAATTGTTGTAATTATCACTTATGAGCAAAAAAGAATGTGCATCACTTGTTTGGTCCAGTTTGATTGCTAAACAAGTATGGTCATACTTTTATAATGTGTGTGGCATCAAATTTGATCTTGGACCTATTAGAAACATTGTCATGAGATGGAAGGTGACTAAAACTGATAATGAAGTTCACCAAGCCCCCTTACAATGTATTCTGATATGTTGGAAAATATGGAAGAACAAATATACTTCTAAATTTGATTACATTAAAATGTCACCAACGTTCATTATTCATCAGGTATGTCATTTCATGACACATTTTACAAATTCAATTTCCTAAAGTTAAAACTTTCTTTAACCTGGAAAGAAGCATGTGAACAGATTGAAAACTTTCTCAATCAAAACCATGGCTAACTGGTGAGGTGGTCCATAGCTAAGTGTGGATGGGTGTTGCAAAGGAAATCTGAGAAGTTGGAGAAGGTGGCATTATAAAGAGTCACATGGGTCCGTTTGTATGTGCATGGTGTGTGGGATAAAATAAGCATAAGGACACGTGGCCGGATTCAGGCAACCGATTCGAGCGCTTGAGCACCCGACAAACGATATGACCACGAGAGGACGCTCTCGGAGAAGCCAAGTCGAGGATTTCTTTCCGAAGGAATAATGAAGCTTCCACTCATCACCATCAGTGACATGACATAAAATGACAAGCAGGGGGATGGACCACTACAGGGGATGAAATACAATTGGCGCTAGAGCCTAGGCTTGTAAACAATAAATATGTAAAAATATTACACCTGAGCCTAGCTCAACCCCAAAAGTTAGCTCATAAAAGAAGTATTGTCTAAGTCCATATAAACAAACCGCCAGTCTATTCCCTAATCAATCAGTGACGGAGCCACATGTAACTAAGTCGACACCCCTTCGTCGGAAAATTACATTCTGTAACTAGGTAAAAATATAATTTTTATGTATATATATATATATTATATATTGACACCCCTTAGTTTCTTCGTGAATTTACTTCTTTATATTCTGACACTTCTTAGTGAATATTCTGACTCCGCCACTGCAACCAATGTGGGATTTTCTCCCAGTTCTAACAAAATAGAGGCCCTCTCTCACTTGTAAAGGGATCTTCTCCCTCATCCTCTTAGTAGACATTTGGCTATGAAAAGCAAAAAAATTTAGAGTTGGGGTTGAAGTTGTGTTTGTCCATGAATATTAATTGGAGTTGTTTTGGAATTTTTGTGAGAGAAGTGGGTTGGAAAAAGTGAAAATTGTATTTAAAATTCTTACGGTCAAACACTCTCTTTAGAATAAAGTGAATTTTTTTTCAAAAAATTGTCAAAAATACTCATGGCCAAATGAAGCCTTAATCTCAGTACTTTTCCTAGTTTGTTCAAGTCTTGCTGGTAGAACAATTCCAGCTTTGGAAGCTCTCGTGGACGACCTTAGCTCGCTCTAACTGTTTGCTTTATTTGCTCATTATTGTTTCTTTGTTAATGGTAGTTTCTCTTAATCATTAAATACTCTAACCGCTAATAATTGGTCTCCAAGCAAGATTGAATCGTAACGCACGTTTTTGACTCACTTACAAATTTAAATGTATCAAATCCACGCTAAACACATGGTATCAAAAACTGGTTTTTCATATGTGACGGTGGAATCTGACTCCTTGTTGATAACTGATATTGTATCATTAGCCTTGTTTGGAGAGTGGTAGACAATAGACAATTATACACCCACAAAAATGTGCAGTTTCAATTTAAAATAAGGCCATGTTCGATTGGAAAATTCAAGTGTGTTCAACCGTGATTTGTACGTTTGTCTAACAATAACAATATATTAGTGTAATTTCATAGTTGAACAGATTAAAATCATTTACCAAAGGTGTTCCTATGTCTTGTATTTCTTGCGAAATCCTGTTTTTTGATGACATGTTATTCGTAGTTACGTGTTTAGTTTCTAATTCCTCTTTAAGCTTAATTTAAAGCTTCACCCAAAATCCACCATTAAAATGGAGTACTTTTCTCCCAACTCCAAACTAATTATAGCAGCAACGCATAATTTTCTTTTAATGGAATAATTAATTCCTTTCACAGTGTTCTCTCTAATTCTATTATTAACACTTGAGATCAATTAAAACATTCACAAAAAAGTAATAGTACCAAAATAGAATGTTAAAAAACACTGATATATGAAAGAAGAAGAAGAAGAAGAAAATGGTGTAAGGGGGAGTCAGAAATCTCGTGTGGAAAGTGCCGCTCACTGCAATCACCCTAAATAATAAGGCGATGCTGCGTTTGCACAAATGCTATAGATCTCATCATTCTCCCAATATTACATTCACTCAATTCCAGAAGAAAAGAAACCAAATAAATAAATCAATAAATAAAAACAAAGAAGAAAAAAGAAAAGAATTTTCATTCATTCATTCATGTATTAGCAGCTGCGGCGACAAGAAGGTAGTGAAGGGGAGGGGATTTAATAGAGGACGCTGACGGCGATGCTTGGGTACAAATATTTTGCCCTAATCATTCTCTGCTACGCATCTCCACCAAATCTAAAATGGATCTCCTCAATATACGGCTGACGAGCCGTGACACCTTGTTTATCATCTACACAAATTTAAATCTTGGATTTTAAAGCCAAAAATGTGGATGTAAAGAGTTAATACGGAAAAAGGGACAAATATACAATCAAACTATGATAACTGGTATGTATATACCTTCTGTCATACTTTAGGTATACATATGTCCCTATCGTTAGTGGGAGGGACATATATGTACCATTTCATTAACGGTAGGGGCATATGTGTACCCAAAATATGACGAAGGATATATACGTATCATTTATCATAGTTCGGGGTATATTTGTTCCTTTAACGAAGTTAATATTGAATATAAAAAGTGAGATTTTAAAAAAGTAAAGGTAAAACAAACAAATTGAAAATGATACAGTATTAATTGACTAAGGTCACTTTTTTTCGGGTGTGTATCAGTGGTGTGACGGTGTCAATATTTTTATAAAAGAGTGAAGTGTCAAAAACACACCTAACTTATCCTCTTTTTACCTCAAGTAATATGTGATAGTGTGTTTATTATACTCTTTTTTAAAAAAAAAAAAAAAATGCCACATAAATTGCCATGTGGAAAACAATTGCATTGTGGCAAAAAAATAAAAGATCAAAACTTCATTGTGTACTTTATCATTAGCAGCCTTCCCTGTAATTACTCAATGACTCTTATCATCCTACCAAACACATTTGTTTACTCAATGTTTGAGGAATAAACTTTTGAACCTTTGAGCTGTAATCATATTAGTAGAAGAACCATATTACATTCACATATTCCATTTTTCGAGAAAAAGGGGATAAAATAAAGAACAAATCAAATTAGCCTATAAAAGAAGAAAATAAAGAATAAAATGGAGAAGGGTGTCAAGAAGGAGGAGGAGGTTGAAAAAATATGCAATAGAGGCAGGGGCGGATCTATTAAGGAGGGAGGGGGTGCCACGGCACCCGGAAACCTCGATCGAAACTGTATATATATGTATATATATACATCTAAAATATGATAAATAAGTTAAGTGACACCCACTGTAACAAGGGGTCGTCTAGTGCCACTGGTTTAGTGTTGATGTTTTGTCTCATGGGTCTAGAGATCGACCCCAGCTTGTAATGTTTTTAGAGGATTTTGTCTTCTGCATTTTATAGGCGTACAGATTAGCTCTAGTATTTTCTTCTTTTCTTTCTTTTTCCTGTTTCTTTTTTTTTATTTGTTATTGACTCTTTTTTCAATATGAGTTCCAGTTGATGTTTTCTAAAAAAATTACTTATTGTTTCTTATGTTTTTAAGTTCGTAGAGTTTATTAAGATTTTACTTTGAGTATCTAAATATGTATTTATAGTGAGTTTTTTATTCTAGAAACCCATCCTCGAGTTGATAGCTCTTGAAAATAAAAATTTGTCGAGGACAATTATGAATACATAATATATTTTTATTGATACTAGTAATATTATTGAACTTCTATGCTTTTGTTTAAAATTTTCGTAATCATTAAATAACTTTGCTCAATTGGCTTGTCTATATAAACAAAAAGATGGATTATCCGAATCGAAGCTCAAAATATAGATCGAGTCGAAAAATAGTGTGGCATCCGGAATCTCAAAATCCTGGATTCGCCTCTGAATAGAGGTGAAGAAATGAAGAAAAATGGTTGAGAAATGATGAAGAAGAAGGGGAGAGTTTAGGATATTAAAAATCAATCGAAAAATATATATATAAAAAATAAAACGTGTCAGCATTGAGCTAGGTGTGTTTCTCAAACTAATGAATGATAGTTTAGGTGTATTTCTCACGCTCCCAATAGTTTAGGTATGAAACTCAAAAAATAGATAGTTTAAGTGCGTTTTCGACACTTTAACTCTTTTAGAAATAAATAAATAAAAAGAAAAAAAGCTAAAAATACTTCTAAACTATTCAAAATAGATCAACATTAACCTCCGAGCAAAGAAATAATGCGTTTGACTCAAAATATCTCAACTAGCTAAATAGTCCCAACAATATTCTTCCTGCTAATGGTTGCTCCAAAAAAGGGAAATGCGCCAATTTTGCTATGATGCTTTGTTCATTATTCAAAAGATAAATAAATACTTTGGAATTATTAAATCCTTATATATTTGATTCGTCATAGTTCATCCTGCATAATTCTGAGTTTACTATTTATATCCTAGTTTACTATTGCAACTATTGTTTCTAATCAGTCGGCTAACAACTGTACGGATTTGGCTCCCCTCTATCACATTTTTCTTCAATTTCCTCAAGTACACATCTAGATAAATGACACTTATCTAATTTAATTTTTAAAAAACAAGATTAGATCAATACAACTAGCATCTTAACTATGATTAAAGTATTAAATTTGGAAAGTATTCTTAATTTTGGTATGTAATATAATTAATTTCTCCATATATTTTAGTAATCATTAATTTCAATGTGTAATTACCGATAAACTTCCCTACCCCCTCCCATTCACGAATCCGTACAAATAAGAAAAATAATATGTGATCATAAATTTTAGGAAATTGATTTTTAAATGTCTGAAAATTGAATTAAAGAGCATATGAGGAGAGTGAAATCATAGTTCTAATTTTCAATTGACAACTGGAAAGCAAATTAGAGTGTTGAAATTATTGTGAGAATGTTATGTTTAGTTCTCTTTCATTTTATTTAGTTAAGATGCTGAACATATGAAAAAATCCGGGAAGGGTACTGTGACAAAATATTTATTTTGATGCTATTAAATATTATTAAGATTTTGAAATATATGAACAAGCTTTGGATTATCGACTTTTTCAATCTAAAATATACAAATGAATTTAATGAATACCAAAATATTATGAAGAAATTAATTATATGCATACCAAAATTAAGAGTACTTTTCAAATTTAATATTTTAATCATAGTTAAGATGCTATTTAAATTGATCTAATCTTGACCTTTAAAAATTAAATTAGATAAGTGTCATTCATCTAGATGTGTACTTGAGGAAATGGAGGGAAAGTGTAATGGAGGGGAGCCAAATCCCAAGTGTAGTGATGAGTTTGTCTTCCGAATTCCAGTCACCAGGGCGGAGCTACAGTAAGTTACGGTGGTTCAGACGAACCCAGTAGCTTTTGTGTAGCCTCTGTATTTGTATTAGAAATTTCAGTAGAAGTATAATCATTATTAACGTGCGAACCCCATCAAAGCTGGAGAGATGACTGAGTGGCAAGGAAGAAGACATTAAAGGTTTATGCATCCTAGGTTGTGGGTTTGAACCCAATTCTACCTCCTTTTGGATTTCTTTAGAAAAAAAAAACGTTATTTTTAAAAATAAAAGCATAAGGTAAACAATTAAAAAGGCAAAAAAAAAAACAAAAAAAACATAGCACTCCCTCTTTGATATAAATTTTGACCAATATTTTAAAATACAGTTTTCATCATATTGATATGAGAAAAAAAATACAATTTATAGTACTTCTCGTATAGTTTTTGAATATCTAAATTTTAATTTTTAAATATCGAATTGATATAATCTAATTTAGCTTTAACAATTAGTCAAATTGACACTCGAAAAGCAAAACATAACAACTAAAAAAAGAACGGAGAGCAAAAGAGACTTTCCGTTTCTTTTAGAACCATTAAATAAAAAAAAATATTCTATAAAAGATCTAAAAACATATTGGTCTTCTTCTTTTTTAATTCAAAACCTTGCTTTTTTAAATGTATTAAATATTTTTAAGCCAATGGTCTATCGAAACAACTGTCTATCTATCGTTCCAGACTCACTTGTGGAATTACACTGGATATGTTGCTGTTATCGATACTCGCTCACTAGTTTAACAGTAATTATATATTAATTTGAGGTCGTCCTCCCGTCTTAAATTTCAAAATCCCCAAGGTTCAAATCCTGGCTTCGCCTCTGCCAGTCACACGTCGAATCTTTTGTGACAATTGTCAGCACCACCTACATTTGAGCCAATTCAGTGTTTCATAATCAGATGAATGATGTTGCATTGATTTTCACTTTGTTCGTGAACAAGTTCAAAATAAGGATGTCAATGTTTAACACATTCATTCGGCTGATCAAGTGGCACTATATACTTACTAAACCACTTCCAAGAGCCTCTTTTGTCAAGCAATTTTTCAAGTTTGGTGTTGTTGATACCGTCAACTTGCAATGGCGTAAGAGCTACGAGTAATAATTACCTTATGTCTCTAGATACCTTAATGCTCCAAATTTTTTTTTTAATAGTTCCTAATCTTTGAGAATTTGTCCCAACTTTCTCCTCCTATTTAGGCTTTGTTTTGAAAGTTTTTTTTTTCTTTAAAAAAATATTATTATTTTTTACAACTTACAAGGTGAGAATGGAACTCTTACCAACAATGTGAAAATTTAGGCAGTCAACAACTGAAAAAGTCATTATCTTTTGCTAATACAATTGTTATATAGATTCTTTATATATCCTGCAATACGATCAATCATAACAACACAATATAGTTTAACTTTCTCAAATCAGCAGAAATTATCTCCACGTGGAGGGTAAAACACATGAAGTAATTTATATTGTCAGCAATAGCACTGTAGCACAAAGGTATGCAAAAAGATCAACATCTTAGTAGTGCTGGTTCAAGCAATTGGCCTAATGTAACAGTGGACAACAAGCCTTCTGAAGGTGAGTTTTCTTTTGATAAAGAAGCACAAACTTCCTTCATAGTTGGTCTAGCTTGAGGACTTTGACGAAGACACGCAAATGCTAGCTTTGTGATCTTGATCAATTCGTCTGCTTCGTGTTTTCGAGGAGCTTGTGGGCGTTCGTCAATCAAATCCGTTATCAGTGTTCCATATGCTCCTGATGCTGGCGAGACCGATGATATAGCTGCAATAATATCCCCTGGATGATGACCTAAAATAACTTCTAGTGATAGCACCCCAAAGCTGTAAACATCACTCTTCTCATTTACCCTCATTGTGTAAGCAAGCTCTGCGAACAAGTTAGAAATAAAGAATAGGATATTAGAAAATAGTGTTAAAGAGTTTAGGGTGTTTTCATACTTTTCTCAATATTTTAACAAGATTTTTCAAAAATCGATTCAGGTTACATATAAACCCAAATTTTAATGAGTTGAAACGGATTGAATTGACATGAGTTGAGCTAATAAATGGGCGGATCAATAACCAACCCAAACTTAAACGGGTTGGATTGAGTTGGGTTTGATTTTGCCACCTCTACCGCAAACTGTGCACTAGCCATTTGTTACCTCATGGGACAGCTATGAAATGTCTCCTTCATCAGTATGTCTACCAACCATCCTCATTTGGCACCCAAATTGCAAAAGAACATGATGAGTTTCTAGTCTAGCCTACTCAAATTCTGGTTGGGCTGGAGATCATCTTGAACAAACCTCCACTACACGTTATATTTCTTACCTTGGTCACTCTCAGATATCACGGTCCACCAAAAATTATCGGGCTATTGCAACTAATGTTTCTAAGACCAATCGGCTATAACAAGTGTACTCCATGATCTTCTCTTTCGTATTCCAGTCACTCGTCGGATCTTTTGTGACAATTGTCAGCACCACCTACATGTTGTGCCAATCCAGTGTTTCACAATCAGATGAATCATGTTGCTATTGATTTTCACTTTGTTCGTGAACAAGTTCAAAACAAGGATATCAACATTTAACACATTCATTCGGCCGATCAAGGGGCAGGTATACTTGCTAAACCACTTCCAAGAAACTCTTTTGTCAATCAATTTTTCAAGTTGGGTGTTGTTGATACCATCAGCTTGCGAGGGCGTAAGAGTTAGAGCTAATAATTACCTTATGTCTCTAGATATCTTACTGCTCCAAATTCTATCTTTTTATAGTTCCTAATCTTTAGGAATTTGTCCTAACTTTCTCCTCCTATTCTTGCTTTGATTTTGGAAGTTTTTTTTAAAAAAAATATTTTTTTATTATATAGGGGTAGAGCAGTGGCGGAGCCAGGATTTTCACTAAGGGGGTTCAAAAGTAAACATACGAACTAAACGAAGGGGGTTTAACATCTACTATATATACATAAAAAATAATTTTAACCTTGTACCTGGCCCAAGGGTAGCTCCGCCCCTGGGGTAGATGAAGGGAATTACAAGGTGAGGAATATAACTCTCACCAACAATGTGAAAATTTAGGTAGCTGACCAATTGAAAAAGTCATCATCTTTTTTCAAGTTTATCTTTTGTTGATACAATTGTTATATAGATTTTTTTTATATCCTGCAATACGATCAATACTAACAAAACAATAGAGTTTAACTTCCTCAAATCAGCAGAAATTATCTCCAAATGGAGGGTAAACACATGAAGTAATTTATATTGTCAGCAATAACAATGTAACACATTAAGTTTATAAAACAAATTCAATAATGTAAAGGTACACAAAAAGATCAACATCTTAGTAGTGCTGGTTCAAGCAATTGGCCTAATGTAATATTGGAGAACAAGCCTTCTGAAGGTGAATTTTCTTTTGATAACGATGCACAAACTTGCTTCATAGTTGGCCTAGCTTGAGGAATTTGACGAAGACACGCAAATGCTAGCTTTGTGATCTTGATCAATTCTTCTGCTTCTTGTTTTCCAGGAGCTTGTGGTCGTTTGTCAATCAAATCCTTTAACAGTGTTCCATTGGCGCTTGATGCAGCCGAAAATGATGATATAGCTGCAACAATATCACCTGGATGATGACCTAAAATAACTTCTAGTGATAGCACCCCAAAGCTGTAAACATCACTCTTCTCATTTACCCTCATTGTGTAAGCAAGCTCTGCGAACAAGTTAGAAATAAAGTAAAGGATATTAGAAAATAGTGTTAAAGAGTTAAAGATTCTGGAGTATTGAATTAAAAAAATGTTATTAGTAGTTAAAATATGTATATACCTGGAGCTACATAGCCAAAAGTTCCAGCGAACGATGTCCAATTGGAGGAGTTAGGCCTTAAGAGTTTAGCAGTGCCAAAATCAGAAACATGGGGATTGCCTTCATCATCTAAGAGAACATTGTTACTTGATATATCTCTATGAACTATAGGAGGGGAACACGCGTGATGCAAGTAACACAACGCGTTTGCTACCCCCTTGACGATATCAACCCTCTTGAGCCAATTTAAATCTCTTGCTCTACCCTCATTGCTAAGGTTCTGTGACAAGTTTCCTCCTTCCAACAACTCATAAACCAAGAAGGAATGGCGCGCATGTGAACAAAATCCATAAAGCTTCACAATATTTCGATGGCGGATGTTTACTAGAGTTTGTATCTCTTTTGAAAAGCCTTTCATGTTGTCATCAGATTCTTCATCTTCTAAAGCATGAACTTTTTTCACTGCAACAACTTGACTACATGGTAACTCAACCTTATAGACACTTCCATGTCCTCCCTTCCCGATGCAATATTTGCTATCAAAGTTCTCCGTTGCTGCAATTATGTTTTCGTATGCTATCTTTCCATCAAAGCCCCTAACTGAAAAAGAATTACTGGATGGTTCTCTAGTCTGAATACTAATATTTCTTTTCCTTTTTGTTAGAAAAAGTACACAAGTAATCACAAGTAGAAGCAGGACAACCAAGATAAGAGACAGAGTTAAGGTCAGTATAAGCTTTCTAGTACTTGTTCTCTCTTTTTTACCTAATGAAGAGCAAGGTCTCATACCAGTATGATTGCTGCATAAATCCTTGTTATCTCTTAGTTCTTCAAGCGACGCATTCTGAAATGCCACGATCTTTGGAATGGGACCGACCAATTGATTGCAAGATATATCTATTGACCTCAGACTAACGCGTTCATTGAAACTAGGGGGGATTGAACCAGACAAGTTATTATGCGAAAGATTCATTCCTTCCAAACTTCGCAAATTTCCTATGTGCCCCGGAATCTCACCACTGAGCATGTTATAACTGAGATCAAGATACACTAGGGAGTGCAAATTTCCCAAATTAGAAGGAATAGTTGTGTTTAGCATGTTCTTGCTTAAATTCAAGTTCCAAAGCTGCCTACAATCTCCTATTTCTCCTGGAATCTTGCCACTCAAATTATTGTCACCCAAGTTAAGTCTTGTAAGTTTGGACAACTTCCCCACTTCTATAGGTATTTCTCCTGAAATTTTGTTTCCATGCAAGTCAAGTACCAGCAAGAGTGTTAGCCTCTCCAAACTTTTAGGAATTTCGCCAGTCAAGTGATTTGAAGAGAGATCAAGCATTCCTAGTTTAGTTAGATTTCCTATCTCAATTGGTATGATACCAGACAAGTTGTTCTTGGAAATCTTCAAACTTGTTATATTATGAGAAAAAACCCATTGGGATGTCAACTCACCATAAAATTTATTGTGACTCAAATCCATGTAAACTAGACTTGGATAGACACCAAAATCTTCTGATATGTTGCTAGATAATCGGTTACCATCAAGCCTAACTCGAGATAGAGTAGAACAATTTTTCAAGGTTCTAGGGACACTACCAATAAATTTATTATCATATACTATGAATTTAGTAAGTGATCCACCAAGGCACACATTTTGTGGCAAGTGACCAGAAAGGTTGTTCTCTGCTACTTGAAAAGTTTGCAAATGTGTAAGATTTTCAAGCTCTATTGGAAGGGATCCATTGAGTTTATTTCTAAGCAAACACAAATGCACAAGGGATTTTAAGTTACCAAAACTTGGAGGGATAGGACCATAGAGTTCATTAACAGATAAAAATAATATCTCAAGTTTAGTCAAGTTACTAATAGATGCAGGGATAAAGCCAATAAAACGATTTTTTGACAAGTCTAAATGCTTGAGATTCTTCAATAATCCTATTTCATGTGGTATCTCTCCGGAAAAATGATTGGAACTCAAATATAGGAAACTCAATCTTGAAAGATTGAATATGTTTGTTGGAAATGTACCATTGAGTGAGTTATTGGAGAAATTAATTAATTGGAGATGAGGAAAGGAAGTGAAATTTAGATGGTGAAGATTACCTCTAATCCCATAATTTGCAAGATTTATTTTACAAACTCTTCCAACATTATCACAAGAAATGCCACCCCAATGACAAGGACTAGTACTATTGCTAGTAAAAAACCAAGAGGAAAGGAGTGTTTGGCTTGCATTTTCAAGACTTGCTTTCCATTTTAAGAGAGAAAATGCTTCATATGAACTCGAATTAATTGAGTGTCTTTCAGAAGCATTTAGATAAGATTTAGTATAAACATGTTGAAAAGAAGTTGGTAAAAAGATCAACATCACAAACAGGAACATAAAATGATTGAAAATAGTGTTGGATAATAAGGATCTCATTTTTTCTAGCAAAAAAAAAAAAATAAAGATTTTTTTTTCCTAAGGAGAATTTTATTGGTCTGTGGGAATGCTGGACATAATGATTTATGGAGTGGTATTTATAATTAAACAAGCATCATGTTTCCAAGTGGGAAACCAAGCCAAAATAACAGCTCTTGTTTAGTACGTATTATATTTGCTTTTGCTTTCGGTTAATTTAAACATACATAACTTCTCGTGTTCAATTTATGTAATAGTTTGGCGTACTCTTTGTCAAGGAGTGATTAAATGAATACTGGTATTTACACTCTTAATACATAATTATCGAGCACCAAGCAAACACTAAGACTAGCAGCAAAAACAAGAAATAAGGAACTAAAAGTGAAACAGACTGCCTACTTACCGTCAAGCTTATCAAAGACTCTTAAGACTATTATTAAAGATTGTAAATATTTGCTTAAGTCAACAAGACAAATATTATACACATATGGAGAGACACAAACAAATAGGTATATTTTCCCGAAAACAAAGGTCATAAACACAATGAAAATATATGATACTATGAAGGGGCGATGTTAGACTGTTAGTGTGTCTACAAAATTATATCACTAAGGGAGAAATAAGAATTTAAACTTAAATTATTTTTAAATATAAAAAATATATTATTTTTAAAAATAATTAAATATAAAATTGTGTCACATAAATTGTAATAAAAAGAGTTATTGATCATATGAATTGCTTTTCGTATGAGTGAACTGATGATATAATAGCCTTTCTAAAAGAGAGAATATAAAATCGGTAAAAATATCTCTCTTATCTTAACTCCGTCCATTTAATTCCCTTTCCGAACGTGACAATATAAAAATAATTACTCTCATTATAGATTTCAGAGGAGTATAATAATAATAATAATAATAATAATAATAATAATAATAATTATTATTATTATTATTATTATTATTATTATTATTATTATTATCCCTTTTTATAACCACTGATTGAGGTCCAGGTGTAAAGTGTAAACTAGGGAGCTTGATTTGATTTTTGATTTGTTCTTCAATTTAATCCTCATGGAAATTAGTAAATTATAGAGAAAAGATTCAAGTCAAATGATAAATATTTTAATTAGTGGAGTTGGAATAATGAAGTACTTTTAGGCAAATAGCATGTAAAAGGTTATATTTAAATAACGTAATAAAAAGTGGTGTTAGTTTTTCCTCTAACAGTTCAATATTTGCGCTGGATTCTTTGCCGACCTCGTGGCTTATGCAGCACCACAACTAAGACCAACATAACAAATGCTCTAATAATAATCTAAATTTTTTGGAGGAAATATTAGAGTACAAAAAATATCTTAAGTGAGATGTCGAGACAAAAAGGAATTGAATAAATATTTGAATAAGATAACAGAAAATAAAAAGAGTGAACTGAGAAGAGCTTGACCTGGACTATAATAATATAATCTTGTGCAACTTTAAAGCCTATCTCTTATCACCCCCAGATAAAAGAAATTTAATAAACTAATTTATACTTTCATTTTTAACAATAAAAATGATATATATGCTCATAACTAAATTTCCTAAAAATTATGAAGTACATGGACAAAATTGAAAAACGACGTACAGAGATGACCAAATTCAATTTTTGTGTTATATGCAGGGGCGGACCCACAGGTAAAAAATGGGTGCTCGAGCATTCATTGACCTCGTCTCGGAATAGGTATAATTATATAAGAAATTGAAGAAAACGGATATAACAAACCAGAAAACACCCATAAACATAAAGTCTGACTGGGTGCTTTGGTTTAAGAGTGGTGCTGGAAACTTTTAAGTGATAGCTTGTGCAAGTTCGAACTCCACTGGAGTCTTGCATTTTTTTTTAGTTCTTTTGTAGCCATTGTTTTGACCCAAATTCCAATGCAATTTTTGTGTTACCTTCTTCTCTTCTTTTTTTTCTTTTTTACTTACACATAATTTACCATAGCATAGAAAGAAAGAAATTCGACTTCATAAATAAAGAATTAAAGACTTCAAAGTTTGACCCCTCCTGAATTTTTTTTTTTTTTTTACCCCTCCTGAACATGAACTTAACCAAACATTTTTTTTTTAGTCGGTTGTGTTTTTCATCAAAGCTCATGATGTCCATAATACAAATATGAATAGTTTTAATCAAATTTTTTCTTTGTCATGATCAAATAATTGTGCACTTATACTATATGATTAGTAGTAACTATATGTTCAAATAGATTGAGCACCCACGAATTCAACATCCTGGGTCCGCCACTGATTATATGCTTTAATTCTTATTGATCTGCATGTCCTTGAGTACTTGCAGCTAGGGGTGGGCGTTCGGTTCTTCGGTTCGGTTTTATCAAATTTCGGTT
Organism: Capsicum rhomboideum; assembly: GCA_031232105.1. Classification (NCBI taxonomy): domain Eukaryota; kingdom Viridiplantae; phylum Streptophyta; class Magnoliopsida; order Solanales; family Solanaceae; genus Capsicum; species Capsicum rhomboideum. The sequence continues at coordinate 13,841,151 of CP124715.1, read as the reverse complement.
CGATTCTTCGGTTTTTGATTTTGGAAAAGTGTGCACCAAACACCGAACCAAACTAGTTCGGTTCGATTTTTTCAACTTCGGTTCGGTGTTTTTAAATCGATTTTTCGATGTAAAATAAAAAATAAAATGAGAATCGAATCAAAATATAAGACACTAAAAAATTTAAAACACTGTAAATAGACTATAAAGTGAGGACAACTTCAAATACATATCATTGTAGTGCTCTATTTTTCATATCACAATACGGTGGTAGTATTTGTGTAAAATTTTTTAGGAATTACCATTAGAAATTAGGAGTATATGTGTGAATTTTTTTAGAAATTACAATTAGAAATATAAGTATATTAGGAATTAAAATTAAAAATTAAAAAAATATAAAAGTAATAAGGATGGAAGGTAAATGTTGATGAGGTAATTGGGTATGGGCTTTGAGGCTTGGTCTTGAAAAGTTTTGGGTCAAACATGAGCTAAATGAAATTTTTTTTTTTAAAAAAATTTAATAAAACTTCGGTTCTTCGGTGCACCGAAGAACCGGTACCCCTAAACCGAACACCGAACCGAACTACCAAAAAAAACCCCCCGAAACCGAACCGAAGAACCGAAGAATCGAAACCGAAGAACCGAACTAATTCAGTTAGGTACGGTTTTTCAATTCTCCGATTTTTATGCCCACCCCTACTTGCAGCTTTCTGCCATAGGCTCATTCTCTATTTCAAATTTGTTTAATTTCCTTGTAAATTATTTTTTAAAAAACAAAGTTAGTATCAGTGTTTTAAAAAGCAGTGTTGGGACTCGCCCTGGGGTGGAACACTGATAAAACGCCCGGGACTTATGCGTGAGACTTAGTTCTTTGAGACTTACGCCCTAAGAGCCCGACTGTACGCCATAAACACGCCTAACGTCCAGCGCTCGGGGCTCGCCTAATAGTTCTTACACAAATTGTGTCAAATTCCTTAGTCAACACTGTTGATCCTCATAATTATTTACTAAATGAATGATGTTTAACAGTTTTAAATTAAGAGTAACTATTTTATTTACTATTTGAGAATATTTGAGGGTGAATATGACTTAACACTTCTGGTTAAAATACATATTCGAATTTTACATCTTCACTTGTCATCGGTCTTTATGTTTTTGTCCTATATTTCAAAATTATCATATTTTATTATTTTGTTATTTGCATGTATTTTATTTTAATTCATGAAAGAAAAATGCTTTAGTAATAATATTAATAGTTTATTAATTATTTCTTTTTAGGAGGTAAATTGCATAGAATGATAGTCATATATTTTAAAAAATTGTGATTCTTATATTGTTTGAAAGTTAAGATATTAGAGTTGATTTGCATCTTATAATAATTTTTATATCATTACAGTATTTCTACATAAGTTGTGTTACATGTTTTAATTCCTATTGATCCGCATGTCCTTGAGTACTTGCAGCTTTCTGCCTTAGGTTCATTCTCTAATTCAAATTTGTTTAATTTCCTTGTAAATTATTTTTAAAAAAAACAAAGTTAGTACATCATATTAGGCGAAATCAACTCATTAAAATAGAATGACCCGCCCAACCTATCCATTTATTAGCTTAGACCATTTTGATCCATTCACCGATGTTTATATGCACGATCACAATTCATATCTTTACAACCCATTACACAGCGAAAGGGGGGTCGCACACTCCAAGAAATTAATACTATAAGCTTAATAATAATTCAAGAAACATTTCAATTTCGTTAAAAGATAATTCAGATGTGCACTAAAAGAACTTGAAAGAACGAGAGGTGTATTAGTCTTGAGTTTCTGTTAGATTTTGATGAACAAAAGCATGGACACCTCGTAAATATAGCAACTGATCACTTGTCCTAATTAACACTCAGACATACGCAACCGATGATGCCCGGACAGGACCATTTGATTTAATACCCTGACCCTGACCACGACCTCTACCCCGTCCTTGTCCTTGGCCCCGGCCTGCAAGAAATCCGATCTGGTGTTAATAGATATGACAGGAGTATCATATTTAGATATGACAGGAGTATCATATTTTGCTATACATCAAAATAATAGCAGAACCAAATACCTTTTACGTGAAAGTTTAGTAGTTAGTACTATATATCTTAGGTGAAAAAAAATTTGTAGGATACCCTGGCCTTGAATGGGCATTGAACCAGCTACTCCACCATAGTTGTTACCACGTCCACGATAGCCACGGCCTCTTCCTCCAGTTCGGCCTCTACCATTATATCCACGCCCTCCTTTCCATCCGGCATCTCCACCATATCCTGGCTTTCCATCGTTGTTAAAACGCCCTGTACATAGGAAACCAAGATTGACAAAATTTTCTCCTTTGGTCTTCTTTTCCCCTTCTTTTTGATAGATTTAAGACAGATTGATGAAAAGGTATAGTGCTTCGCTAAATGTACATTTACTTAGGGTAAATGTTTTATCAATTCATAACATAATCACAAAATAAGGAGCCTCAGGCTGCATATATATATATATATATAGCAAGAGAAAAATAACCAAAATAAACATTATGCTCAAGCCTCACCTTCTATATGAGAAAATTCAAGAATTTGAAAAAATAATGCAGAAAATAAAAGTCGCTAATGAAAAACCAATATACCTCCTCCATAGTCATATTCAGTTAGTGGTCTGACTTGATCTGCTGGAATAGGTGGCTGGTACCTGCAAATTTCTACAGCTTATGAGACAAATTATGAGTCTTGAAACCAAAACCTGAAAATCTTGATGTGAAGAAAGGAGCAAAAGAAGAAATGTGAGCGCAAAGATATAGTCATATCATCTGCAACTTGATGATATCCATAGTGGCTACAGTTACTAAACAGGATGTTGAGAAATGGATTTAACTTATATACACTGACAATGTAAAGCATTTTCTTATCAGTGTATTTTAAGGTGTTTTAGAAGGTAAGTTACCTTCATGGATGATCAAATAGTGTAAAACTAGTACATGCTAGAAGTTAATTAAGAAATATAGCAGTAACATCTTATACAAATGCATCCAAATGTGGCAATGTTACTAACATGCAGTTTTCAGTTAAACATTTGAGTTCTTATCCAAAGAACGATTAGAAGTACATTAGAGGTATTGTTTTGAACTAAACCAGATACCAAATCTAATATTAATCATGATATCATCATAAGTAATTATACCAATATAGACCATAGTCTAGTTTCTACTATTATGGTATATATTGTGGCGTAGTTCATTGATTGATTGGGCATTTACTTAACAGACGTAACCAATTCAAGTAAAGGAAGAGCACCAAATACAGTTTTCAGAAATCATGATTACCCGGCTGATGAGTTATCTAAGTCCTTCTTTGAAAGGATAATTGTTATGACTGATACATGACGAGTAGTCTCGAGCCTGCATTAGGTAATAGATAAAGAAAGTTGAGCAATCTGTCAAAACAACCCAAGCCGGCAAAACCAATTTCATTGACCAAATTAAAGATGCTTCATACGGAAGAAGTCCTTCTTCTAAAGGTTCCCACGTATCAGTGATATCAGTTGAACCAATCGACGTGATCTGATGAAGGCCAGCGATCTTTCTCTGATACATAAAGATTACACTGTTACATGCTTTATTGAGTAATTGGAAACAGAAAGTAGATGCATTTTTTTTTATTGAAAGACACTTTCAAAGAGAATTCAGTAAGTGGACATAATCACATAAACATGCTACAATACCCTGCACCTTTATTAGTTCGGCTATCATTACTGTTTTGCTAATGGCTCTGCCCATAGACTTGAGCGCAATTTCTTTAGATCCTTTCTCCTGCAAAAGAAAGCAGGATATAAAATTGTCAAGAAACTAAACTCATAGAAACATGAAAGCCTAAACTAAATCCTCAGTTTCTAGCTAGTAATTCGATGGAATCGAATATAAGTGTTTACTTGCAAACTAAGGACATGGTAGAAATTTTAACCTAGTATCTTTCTTACATTTTTCATTTATCAAAAGATCCAATTTTACTATCGTGGATCTACATTCATGTGAACCTTCTATTACCAAAAGATCCAATTTTACCATCAAGGATCCACATTCATGTGAACCTACTACTAGGATCTCAAAACAAATAAACCATATATACACCATTTCACAAAACAGCCAAGAAACATAGAGAATAAAAAGGTACAAGTGGATGCATTTATAATGTACTTTACATCCCCCATTGTTTATATATTAAAGAACTTACATACATTTAAGATCCATTGATATTAATCTAATTCAAACAATTATACATAAATAAAGTACTCACTTCGTCCCAATTATGTGTATAATATCCTTTTTAATATGTCTCAAAAAGAATGTCAATATTCCTTATTCGAAACAATAAACTTCTTATTTCACTCTTAGTTAGATTAATTATTCATAGTAAAAATATTTATGACTTGTTTTAGATAGCACGTTTCAAAAGGTTTTCTTTCGTTCTTAAATTTTGTGCCTAGTCAAACACTTGTCACATAAATTGAGACAGAGTAAGTATTGAAAATCATATTTACTCATTCTATTTTTAACGACCGAGGAGATTCATCCTATATTAATTACTCCATCATATAGCACAATCGTGGCTAGGCCACTATACTAGCAAGCAACCCAATTTATTGTAGAAATTTTTGCCATTAATCATTGAACATGCAAACTACAAATGTGCACATTTACAAAAATAGCCAAAATAGTTAACATAGAATTAATGAACAAGGTAAAGCATGCACCTGAAGAAGAAGATTGGTAGCATAAGTAATGTAGTTCCTCAATCTTCCTTGTGTTGTTATTCTTATCTCATTTTCCTTTATAGGACTCTCATTTCTTGGCTTGTGCACTTTCTCATACCTATCCATCACCTTTCTATAAACACAATTTTCGTTCTATCAATTCCCAAAATATTCCAAAATCTTGAAAGAAATTAAGCAGTTCATAAAGAAAAAATTAATTAAATCTTACATTTAGTGTTAGCTCTTTTGAACACTGTTTTCTTATGAAGAATCACTTGCTCTTGAATTGCGCAGCACTGTTTCTTTTAATTTTTTTTTTCTTGATGAATGATATTAGTTCTTTTTTAACTTATTTTTCTTATGGTAAAAATTGTATTAAGAGAAAATACGGTTAATTTGTGGCCAATATGACCGGCTTAATAATCTGATCTCAGTTTATGACTATGATTCATGAAATAACCACGTGTTTAAATTTTAGAATTGTAATCCTAAAAGTTTGGTTGCATGTTTGGCCAAGCTCCTCATAAGCTAAAAATATACATTTCATAAGCACGCTAAATACTAATGAAAAAGATATTAATGTGTAAGATCTTAATACACAATTGCCAAAAAAATAAAAATTGAGCACAATTTCCTTTAATTAAGGAGTTAATATCTTAAATGGTCATTGAACTATAAAATTGATCTATCAAAGTCATCGAACTTTGTTTCATCTCAATAAAGTCACTCAACTTAAAGCTTTTATCTTCAAAAATCAATCAACTACATTTATCACCTTCGTAATGTTGGTTCTCCTGTTTACTATTGAAAAATCAAATTCAAGGGTAATAATTTGGGGGAATTTCAGCGGAAATGAGTAGTCGTATTGTAATCATGTCTTTTGTCCCATGAATAAAAATAATTTTGAAAAATCCATTATGCTTTTCATTAAAAATTCTAAATAAGTGAATATTTTTTAAATTTTCATGGTCAAACACCCACTAAATAACACATGAGACACAAAGAAAAAATTAATAATGTTCTGTAATTAGTATTTTCGTAATTAATTAATTAAAATCAGTTATAATGAAGAAGGATAAGGATAAAATTTAAAAAAATTAAGTTATATTTGAGCAAAAATTAATATTCATTAAAGTGACTTTCCTGTCATTCCGTTAACACTGCGCGAAAGCGTCACTGTATCAGATTGAAGTATGCAACGAAAATGATAAACCTTATCAAATCAGTAAATCGAAGAAAAAAAAAAGAATTGGTGATTTGATTAAAAAAATCCAATCATAATAGATTTATTTGATTTTAAATGACATAATTGATTTGATACTGAAAATGATGTTCATACCCTCTTAATAATTATTAGGAAAACAACTCTTCCTCTTAGTTTACTTATTAATTAATAGCCATCTGTGTTCCATTTTAACATGAACTTTCATGTGTGGAGTTGTAGACTTGTAATTTAAATCTAATTATACAAAGATAGAGTACTAGAACATGGAAAACAAATAATTCTTTTTTTTTTTTTTAAAAAAGATGTACTAGACCATAACCCATGCATTTCCTCGATCATCATTAATGAAGAATTTGAAGTGCTTCTTATACCTATATTGCCAGCACCCAAGGGTAAGATTTTTTTTTTTAATTAATTCACAGTTGAACCTAATCAAATCCTGATCAGATATCAGAATGAAAAGCTTTTAAGTTAAGGGTCGAAAACAACATTTCATGCAATTACACTTGTTTATTTGGTTATTTGTTTAAAGTTGTCAAAAAATATTTACTTTATTTGAATGTTTCAAAAAAGAAGCATAATGGGCCTTTTTTAAATTATGTTTATTTGTGGGTCTATGTTTACATTATATAAAAAATAATAATTTGTTTTGCCATATCAAATTTATTTTAATAAATGTTGTTGAGTGATTTTTGAAGATAAAAGCCTTAACTTGAGTGACCTTATTGATACAAAATAAAGTTCAATGACTTTGTTAGATCAATTCCAATAGTTCAATGACCTTTTAAGATATTAACTCTTAATTAAGTGATGTCCATATTCAAAATGTAAAATGTTATTGATCGACTTGATTTTCATTAATTCACATACGCCTCTTTCAGAAATTAGGGATATGAAATTAGGTCAACTCGTTAATTTAATTGGAATCAGTGGGAGCACATATAATTTACGCATTGGAATTTATCGTAAGGATTGTAACGATTTCTTTATTGTTGCCAACATCATCCATTATTCGAAAAGACTTGCATTTTAATTTCTAACAACTTGCAAGTCTTTTCGAATTTTTAATTGATTGCATCATCTTTAGATGTAAGGCTTAAAAAATAAAGCAAGTTGTTAGAAATTATTAAAGAATAGAAGAAATAATTACGTACAATATTCTTGGGTAGTGCAAGTTCAATCAAAGAGGCCCATAAATTATGACTTTGAGAAGCAATGATATACATTCATAAATCATACCATTACTTCATAAATTAAAGCTTCAAGTAGTTTACCTAGTATGACATCATTTAAATTTAGTTTGATCTTCATTGTTCTTCTCATGGCAGCCACTTGTTAGTATACATTTCTTTTTCTCTCTATATTGTAGCTTTACATTATATATTATGCTTGTCAAGTAATATATTGTAGTTATTACTTATGTGATTGTGTACGTAATTCAGGTAGCGGATATTTATCTACGCGTTTTTCTATATATACATGTGGATTGAATGTGTAATTTTTTCGTAATATGCCGGTCAAAATTTGATCTTGTAATTCTAATGATGAAATTTTTCAGTCGATGTGATGTGGTTCTCGAAGACGCAAGTTATGGCAGCAAGAAATGTCAATCCTAATCTATCAGAACTCAAAAGGAGACTACTTCCACAACTTAACGACGTATTCACATGTGGGAAATTATGTGGTCCTCATAGTCCTACGGATTCCGATTGCAGTGATTGTTGGCTTTGTTGTGATTGCAGAGAAGAACCTTGGGATATGATTTTTCGTTGTAGGTAGAGGAGAGCAATAACAGATAAGCGCTCAATTGCAAGGAAGTCTGCTAAAGATTATTATAGTGCTTTTATAATTCCCTTTAATATCAGTATTTGCTTCTTCTTTTTTTCTTGTTTCCTTGTTCGAATAAGAAAGAAATTCAAATGAATTACGTACTACTTTTTCTTATTAACTTATGAAAAATAGCATACTCTAACTCCCAATGCATATCTTGATCGAGCAAACTTTTCGAATTAATTGTTCTGATTGGCTATTAGTGTAGGACAAATCCGGTATTTGCATTAAGAGCCAATAATTAGATTACAATTAATAAGAAAAATGTACAATTAATATGGGACGGAGACAGTAGTAACATAACTGAAATGATATACTAATGAGGAAAGGGATATCTCCTTATGTATGTTGTGAGTTTTGAAAATTTGAATAAAGGAGAGGGATGAAAACCTCATCTATATATTTGAAATCAAAGTTTGCAGACATATTTCTGTCCCTCGTAAATGGGATATGAAGTACCTATATATATGAGTTAAGATCCAAATGGTCACTCAACTAGAGGCTCATCTCTCAGAAAATCAGTCAATTTTTATTTTTACTTCAAAAGTCACTCAAATAAGAGCTCTTCTCTCAAAAAGTCATTAATACGTTAAATACTAATGAAAAATATACTAATGTGTAAAATCTTAATACCTAATTGCAATAAAAAATTAAAAAAATTGAGCATAGTTTCCTTTAATTAAGTGATGTCCATATTCAAAACGTAAAATATTAGTGATCGACTTCATTTTCATTAATTAGCATATGCTCTTTCAGAAATTAGGGATATAAAATTAGGTCAACTCGTTAATTTAACTGGAATCATTGAGAGCACATAGACTTTACGCAAACTTATTATTTATCGCAACGACTTCTTTATTGTTGCCAACATCATCCAATATTGAAAAAACTTGCATTCTAATTTCTAACAACTTGCAAGTTTTTTTGAATTTTTAATTGATTGCATTATCTTTAGATGTCAGGTCAGCCTGGGCAAAGCTTAAAAAATAAAGCAAGTTGTTAGAAGTTATTAAAAAATAAAAGAAACAATTACGTACAATTTATTCGAGTAGTGCAAGTTCAATCAAAGAGGTCTATAGATTATGACTTTGAGAAGCAATGATATATACTCATAACTCATGTCATAACTTCAAAAATTAAAGTTTCAAGTATTTTACCTAGGATGGCATCATTTAAATTAGGTCTGATCTTCAGTGTTCTTCTTATGGCAGCCACTAGTGAGTATTGAGTACAATTTTTAAATCTCATATATATAATAGAGTGTGTTGGGTATGAAGGATGTTTTTCAGTTTTCTCATGTTTGGTTGGCTTAAATGTTTTGGAAAATGTTTTCCAAATGAACTTATTTTTCTCAAATTTAAGAAAAATGACTTCCCTTCAAAAAGTAAGGAAACCATTTTCCAAAACTCTCTTTCAACCTCACACCTCAACTTCCACCTTAACACAAGTCTCGGGTATCGATTCCCGACACTAATTCGAGACCCGATTCCCAACCCTGACACCCGATTTTTGACTCGGGACCCGAATCCCGACCTCGATTCGAGACCCAACTCCCAATCCTGACACCCGACTCTCAACCCTGATCCAAGACACAGGACCTTAGATCCGACCTCGACTCGAGACCCGACTCCCAAACCTAACTTGGGTTTGGATGCCTGACCTCAACTCGGGACCTAGAACTCGATTCTAGAACAACTTCTAGGGTTGTGATTGGGTTTCTAGTAGTGTGTCGGGGGTAAGGTCGGGTTTTGAGTCCAGTGTCGGGGTAAGGTTTCAAATCGAGATTTAGGGTCGGGCTCAAGTTAAGATTCGGGGTCGGGTGTTAGGGTCTGGTTCAGAGTCGGGTGTCACGGTTGGGCTCAAGTCAGGATTCGGGGTCGGATGTCAGGATTGGGAATTAGGGTCTGGTGTAAGTGTGGGGTTTTGGGTTTGGGTTCCGAGTCTTCTGGAGTCGAGGTCAAATCTCGGTCAGGAGTCGGGGTCGGGTCCTAGATCGAGTGTCAGGGTTAGTTCTCGGTTCAAGTGTCGGGGTAGAGTTTCTGGTCCGGTGTCGAGGTTCGGTTTCAAGTCAGGGTCGGGTGTCTGGGTCAGTTCTCGGTTCAAGTGTCGGGGTCGAATTTCGGGTAAGGTGTCGAGGTTAGGTTTCGAGTCGAGAGTGTCGAGGTCTGGGGTAAGATTTTTAGTCAGGTGTAGGGGTCAAGTGTTGGGGTTTGGGGTCGAATTTTGGGTCAGGAGTCGGGGTCAGGGTCGGATTCCTAGTCGAGAGTCAAGGTCGAGTCTAGGGTTGGGTCTCTAGTCGGGTATCGGGTTTGGTTCCTGGTTCAAGTGCCGAGGTCGAGTTTCGAGTCGGGTTTTAGGCCGAGAGTTAAGGTTGGGTTTCGGGTTGGGTGCAGGGTCGGGTTCCAGATCAGGTGTTAGGGTCTGGTATCGTTGGTCAGGTTCTGGGTTGATTATTGGGGTCAAGTGTCATGGTCGGGTTCTGGGTTGGTTATTGGGGTCAAGTGTCATGGTCGGGTTTTGTGTCGGGAGTCGGGAGTCGGGGTCGGGGTCAAGCTTCGAGTCCGAATTCGGGCTCGGGTTTCAGGTCGGTCGTCGGTCGGTAGTCAGGGTTGGGTCATAGATGGGGTTTCGGTGTAGAGTCTCGGGGTCTAGTGTCGAGGTTGGAAATCGAGGTCGAGTCTCGAGTCAAGGTCGGGGTCAGGTCTTGGGTTGGGTGTCGGGGTTGGGTCCCAGATCGAGAGTAGGGGTCGGGGTTGGGTCCCAATCAGAATGTCGGGGTCGGGTCGAGGTTCGATCATCGAGGTTGGTTCATGGGTCAGACTATTTTCCTAAACAGTATTTTATACTCTCTAGCCAAATACTAAAAGATATTATCTGAAAAATATTTTTCATTCACCAACCAAACACTAGAAAATATTTTTCGAAAAATATTTTCTACTCACCAACCAAACATGAGAAAATAAGGGCCCGTTTAGTCATGCGAGATGAAATCATGATTTAAAATAATAATATGAAATCACGATTTGAAATCATGAGATGAAGTTGAAGACTTGAAGTTTTGAAGTTTTGTCTTGACATGCAATTTGGACTTTTTATGTTGTATATTTTCTCATAAACATAAAAACCTCACAAGTTGTGAAAACTATCAAAATTGCTCCAATTTTTTATGCTATAATTTTACCAAATGAACAAAAAATTATAATAAAGTATAATGCACTATCACAAAGCTATTCTAAAAATATACAAAATTTGTTGATCAAACTTTAGTTCAATAAAAAAGGTAAAATTGACCATGAGTTGTAGTGTACTACTCTTTAATATAATTCTCCCACATTGCCATAGTAGTTAGAGTCTTGTCCCCTCAATTTAATGATGGAAAATTATTTTTTTATTAAGCGTTAGTTTGAATTAAGTAGTAATAAATTTAGTTGCAAAAATAATGAATTTGGTGAATAATAGATGGTAAAGTAGGAGTTGATTTGAAGTAATAATAAATTTTATGTTGGTGAGATATAAATAGTTTAAAGAGTAATAATATGAACTATAAATTTTATTTACATTATTACATATGAAATAAATTATTGGTAGATATAAATGGTGGGGTTTCTTTTACAAAATATAAACTTGTGGGTTAACTTTTGTATTTGAAAAATTCCAAATCATGATCTGAAATTTTCAAATCAAGCTTTTTGGAGAATTTGAGATTTCATCTCATGATATGACATCATGAGATGAAATCAGCGTTAAATCACATGTCCAAACGCTGATTTCATCTCATGAGTTCAAATCACGAGATGAAATCGCATGTCCAAATGCCTAATAAGTAAGAAACCAACTTGTTTTCCATGAAAACATTTTCTACGAAAATATTTTCCTTCATACCAAACACCCATAATCTTACATTATTTTGTTCATTGACGGATCCAAGATCTAAATTTTATGGGTTCAATCATTATGATTTTTAGCATTGGACCCATACATTTTTAAAGATATGAATCCATATTTAGTATTTATTGTAATTTTAATAAATATTTTATGCATAAAAATACTTGATTCAAAATAATTTGATACCGCTACATTGGATCCGCCTAAGATTATGATTGTCAACATGAATGTAGTTATTATTGATCATGTGAATATGCTATGTGAATATACATTGTATACTATTTATTAAGCTTGGTAGTTGGTTCGATCTTCACTATTCTTCTCATGGCACCCATAAGTAAGTATCTCCTGTATTTAATTTTGCTTCTATATTATTGTGCTTGTAAATATGTATGTAGGCGTTATACAAGCATGGTGACCGTGTTCATATTTCATATTTTGATTTTAATATGATTATAACTTGATTTTGATGATTATTATGGTGAATTATTTCAGTCGACGTGATGTGGTTCTCAAAGACGCAAGTGGATGCAGTACGCAATGTTGATCCTACTCTAGGAGGACTCAAAAGGAGGCTACTCCCTCAACTTAATGATATTTTTACTTGTGGGAGACCTTGTATTTCTGATGATGATTGCCGTACGGATTGTATCCTTTGCTGCAGTTGTACGTATGAGGATTGGGATCCTACTCTTTATCGGTGTCGCTGAACTACTTTTCTTTTGCTATAATATTGGCTTCCGCTAAAAATCTCTGTTATACACGAGCTATGTTGCTTCGACTCTCCAAAAATAATGTGGCAACCATGTCGGATCCTTCAAAAATGCACTACTTTTGAAAGATTTGACACATATCCGTCATCATTTTTGAAGAGTCGGAGCAACATAGTACATAAGGATTGATATGTTTGATATCAGTATTTGCTGTGTTTCTCTTAATTATGTTCTTGTGGCCTTGTTAATTTGTTTGGATAATAAAGAAGTTCAAGTGAATGAGTGTACTTCTATTCTGCTCCAAATTCTGGTTATTCGGTTTAACTTTAATTTCATGGCTTGTATAAATTATAATTAATTTAGCGCACATATATATATATTTGACATATCTAATTAATTACGGACGTACAACATGTGTGACCATTGTACCTTCTAATTTCTCAAACGTATACTTCTTCTCAAACTATCTATGAAGGAATTTATATTTCATTTTAATTTGTTTGTAAGAAATGGTTCTAGAAAAAAAAATACAAAAATACAAAAATACAAAGCATGAGTTGCGGAAGCGAATTTTTACCAAAGGGGTGCATATGAAAAGTTAGACATGTTTTTTAAGGAAGGTACAAAGTTCAAACTAGACAAATAGACGACTTGAGGAGTATTTAATATAGACATAGCCTAAGTCATCACATGATGTTAGTACTATAGTACAGATAAAACCACTTATTATATATCCATGTCACACAATCAAACACACTAAATGAGTAAATTCTAATGAGAAAAAATGAATAATGTGTAATTAAAACCTATATTGGCACCCAAATGAAACTGCGCAAATGTGGACATTTCCACTTTCTAAAAAGTGGTGTAAAATATTAGCTATGGATCAACTTCATTTTCAGTTTTCACATGCATTTTCACGAATTACAAATAAGATAGGACATTTTCAGTTTTCGCGTGCATTTCATTATGAATAACTATTCATCCCTCATTTGCAATTATATTCTCCCTCGTTCATCTTTAATTATCCACTTTTTTATTTTAAAATGTCCAACAATACTTATCTAGTTTAAAAAATTAATATATAATTTATCCTTTTTTTTTTCATTTCACCCTTGATATTAAATACTATTTATCCCTCATTGCATTTTTCAAAGCAAAAAATTTATTATATTCAAAGGGTGATATAGTAAAATCACCCCTCTATTTAGTATTTCTTAAGGTATGTGTCAAGTCAAAAGTGAACGACAAGTAAAGATCCACCTCATTTTATGTGACATACTTCTTTGTAGTCCGTCCCAAAAAGAATATCACATTAATATATTTAGTAACAGTTTAACTTTAGAATTTCATTTATACCCTTAATGAAATGATTTGCGACCATCCAAATTTGTAAGAATTATTTTGAACCACAAATTTTAATTTTTTTTTTTTTCTTAAACTTTATGTCAAGTCAAATTATGCTAATAAAATGGGACGGAGGAAGTATTTCGTTTTAGAGTAGCAAAAGAAATTGCATATGATAATGGTCCTCTGTTCCTCGGATCGAAAGCGGCCGTTTTTTTTTCTTTTTTTCTTTTTTGTTGAAAGGTTGCCGATCAAAAGTGATGGATTTTCTTTTAAAAGGTTACGGATCAAAAGGATCACCTCATCTCCGTACAATCCAAATGCCAATGAGCAGGCCAAGTCCACCAACAAAATGATGACGATAAACCGAGTCAATTTCTCGTATTGTTACTCAACTTAAGAAAATGTCTCATTAAAGTTATTTATCTTTTTTTTATTTCCTAAGTTGATGATAAATGACTTTAGTAGGACATTTTTCTAAGTTGAGTGATAATATGAGGAATTGACTCTGATAAATCTCAAAAAAGGCAAGAAAGTGCCAAAGGAAATTGGATGGAGGAGTTACCCCAAGTGTTACGGGCACATTGTACCATTGTAAAGTCAAAGCATGCACCGGGAAAAACCCTTTCTCATTAGTGTACACATCAGAAGCATTGATACCGATTGAGGTTAAGAAGACAAGTTTAAGGTTCGAATGGACCAACGACGCCAAAAATAACAAAGCCAGAAGCATGCGTACATCTTCTCTTCACATATGTCCTCTATTTCAAAGAAATTAGAGATAATAATTAGTAAAATTAGTTATCTTAATTTTTTAATTGCCAAATAAGAACTAAAAATATCAAATTAAAGAATTCCCATGTATTTTCAAATTGACTAGCAATAAAATGACCTTCCCTAAAAACATGGTCAAGGATGAAATTCCCATTCTCAACCAATTTCCAAATAAGGTCCATGATGCCCCTAATTCTCATCAGTGATCAGTAAGGAGCCAGATTAAGAAAATATATTCCAAATTTCTTCTATTTCTCACTTGTTCTCACAATTCACTTAATGATTCACGTTCTGAATATTACTTGCCTCTTCTTCTTTTTTTTTAAATTTTTTTTGTTTACTTGAGCATACAACTTAAATGACTATATCTTCTATTTATATGTGTGAAAGAATGCAATGAGTTATTTCTCAGCTACTTAATTCTAAAAAGTTCTAGATTTTTTCTTCTTCACCTTATAAAACTACACTTACTAGAATTACTTTGGAATTCTCCTCACGATTCTCTACAACGGCTTTTTGAATATTATATATTGTTCATTAAAATCTCTTAAATATATTAATTAAGTTGTGATAAATTTTTAACATAATGTGTGAAATGAGAAAATGTGTACAATATCCTTCTAATAAAGTGATAGTCCTATATATTCAAAATATAAATACTAATTACACACTAAGTTCATATTTTCACTTCTCGCATACATCTTTTGAAAACTATTGATCAGATCTGAAATCAGGCTAGGCCAACTTTTCTCACATACATCTTCATAAATTAAGTCAATAACAATGAAAATACCCAGTGTATTCTCACAAAGTGGGGTTTGGGGAGGGTAGAGTATACGCAATTCGTATCAGTGTTTTAAAAGGCAGGGGCGAGGTGAGGCGAGGCGTTTTTCGTAGCACAGGGTGAGGCGTAAGTCCGGAGACATGGGGCGTATATCTTCATTTTTATAATTTTACTGCTAAAAACGTAAGTAAAAGCAAAATTTTCAATGATTCTATAAATAATTCAAATAAATCACCAATAATATAGAAAAAAAATATTACAATTATTATTTGAGAAAAGTAAAAACAAAAATGATATAGTCGAGATAATCTCTAAAAATCAAAATCAACATTCATCTCCACATCTACTAGTCGCTCCTATTATCAATTAATATTGCACTTATTATCGTTTATATATTTCAAAGAAGGACAATGATAAAAAGCGTAAGATCATTGGCCAAAAATGAATAAAGTTACTTCAGGAACATAGTGCTATGTGTTGGGTTTGAAATCGAGAGGGCGTCATGCGGAAGCTAATACTTGCAAATTATAGAAACGATAATTCAGATGACGAAGAAAAACATACTAAATCCATAATTATTATATGGTTTGGCCAATTGGCCTACATATAAAAATTAATATAAAAATATCATAAAAACTATGAGAGAAAAATCTCCCCATAAACAAGACTCTTTAATGACTACATTGTGGATGGTATTATGTTGTGGTATGAGAAGAGGGGTCTTCTATTTATAGAGGTCCAAAACCATTCCTCCAAGAAAGAGGTTAGCCAAATATGGAAAAGTTTTATATTTTCCTTTTAGGAAAAGTAAAAGTAATTATGGTATTACTTTTATTTTCCTTCTAAGAAAAGTAAAACTTAAATTTGGTAAGAAAATCAGGGCAAAAACCCTAACACTATGGACTCTCTGTCCTATCGATTTCTTTTTGAAACTAGTAACTTGAAGAAACTCTGTTTTGTCAATTTTCAAGCAAAATTATCTAAAAAATTATTTATGATTGTGTCATTTTCTATGAAACCTGCTTTTTTTGTTTACATATTTTAGAAAAAATCACTACAATATGATAACATAAGGTATAAAGATCATTACATCAATAAAAAAAAATATGATTATAGCAAAAAATACTTTTAAAATAAAAAAAATCAAATGTAACTCCCGGGCATACGTTTTTATGCCCCAAATTCTAGGACTTATGCTCTACGGATCTACGTTTTTTATTTGCGCCCCGAAGCGTTTTTACTACGCTCTGCCCCGGAACTCGCCCCGCAAATGCCTTTGAAAACGTTGATCCGTACTTCTACCTAATAGGTGAGGTGGAGAGGTTGTTTTGATAGACTTCCGGTTCAAGACAAAAACAGTCTAGAAAAAGACGTAATAGAAGAACACGTAACAGAAACAATAAGTAGTAACAAAGCAACAGATAGTAACAAAAATAAGATTGCCACAAAATATTATTATAATCGATATACCCAAAATAACAAACATTACCAAAACTTCAACAACAAGAAACTAAAAGCATCTTCATAAATGAAGTCAACTTTATTAATTTAATTGGAATTATTGGTGAGCAACCCCTCCTCAAAATGCCATTTTCTAATGAATGCAATTTTTATATATTTTCAAGTATAGAACTAGAATAAATGAGTTTATTAGGTGGGTCAATATTTATAAACCTTTGCATTGATGAGTTTCTTGTGTAGCTCTGGTGGCATGAAGTGCGGCATGTTCATAATTTCAATAGCACAACAAAGTTCATGTTGCATAACCTAATTAATAGGATCTGGTTAATTATCAACATTAATTATCAATTTTCTAAAGGTTAATTAAGCAGCATATTTTCTATTATATTAGGGGATGATTATGCTTCACCATTATAGCGTTCTATGTTTCAAGTTTCAAGTATCGAAATGATGTGCAACAATTTTTATTTTCATTGCCCACAATATATGAAAACAAAAAATGTTGTTTGATATAAGTTTTCATTTTTTGTAGTGACATTATTTCCAAGTCATAATGTCTCATTCATTAGAATTAGAATGCAAGTTTTTTTCAACTTTTAGTAATTTGATTGCGTTATCTTAGATGCCAGGTCAACCTTGGTGGAAGGCTTAAAAAATAAAAGCAGCTTGTTAGAATTATTAAAGAAAAAAAGAAACAAATAATTAAACCAAAAAGAAAAAAAGAAACGACTAGTACAACTCATTCTTGAATACTGCATGTTCAATCAAAGAGGTCTATAAATTATGACATTGAGAAGCAATGAAATATTCATGTCATAACTTCATAAATTATAGCTTCAAATATTTTACCTATAATATGGCATCATTTAAATTTGGTCTGATCTTCACTGTTCTTCTCATGGCAGCTACTAGTTAGTACACATTTCTCTTTCTATATATTGTAGTTTTACATTATATATTATGCTTGTCAACATGTGTATATGTAGTTATAACTTACGTGATTGTGTACATACACTGGGTATGTTGTTGTATTGTGTACATATTTCAGTTAGGGGATATATATATATATATATATATATGCCTTAACATTTTTCTATCATGTGCATTGAATGTGTACTATTTTTCATACTATAGCGGTCATAATTTGATCTTGTAATTAATTATGATGATAATTTTTTTCAGTTGACGTGATGTGGTTTTCGAAGACTCAAGTTATGGCGGCAAGAAATGTCAATCCTAACCTATCAAGACTCAAAAAGAGATTACTTCCACAACTTAGCGATATAATCGCTTGTGGGACATTGTGCGGTCCTCATAGTCCTACTAATTACGATTGCAGTGATTGTTGGGCTTGTTGTGACTGCAGACAAGAATTTTGGGATCTGAATATGTTTCGTTGTAGATTTCCGGCCTGAGCAATAACAGATAAGCGCTTAATTGCAAGAAAATTTACGTTAAAAGATTTTTATTATGCATTTATATTTCCTTTATTATCAATATGTATTTGCTCTGTTTTTTCTTGTACGAATGATGAATAAATTCAAATGAATTACTACTTCTATTTTTAATTTACTTATGGAGGGTAAAAAAAACTCAACTTTAAATGCATATATTTAACAAACATTCCGAATTAATTATTTCGATTGACTATTAGCAGCATTAATATGTTGGATAAACCTTGTGTTTGTATTAAGAAGAAATCATTCGACGACGTATTTAGTTGAATTTGATAATTTTGATTCGAACATTGTATTTGTGTTAGAAAATTCATCAAATATGATACATTCCTTGAGAAAATATCTAAGGACATAAATCAAAGGTTATTTTTCATTATTATCCTTTTAATTATTTTCAAACTATTCTCGTAGAAAATGTTAAGTAGTTAAGAATCTCATTAAAAGGACGAAAAAATATGCGAAAATGTTCTAAGAATTTTCTTTAACTTTGAAAGCCTCACTTATTTTGAAGTTCCAAGAATTTTCTCCATTTCTCTTTTGTCGATCCATAATAATTGATTATTTCGTCTTCATTATTAATTTACATCAGATCTCCGAATTCCTCACAAAAAAAAAAAAAAAAAAAGAAGCAAAAGCTTACAAAGATATAGTGATGGATTACAATCCACCACAAATTCTAAATCTGCAATGAATTCGGTATATTATTATGCGACGTACTAGTGTGTAACAAATTCCGATTTTTTTTGCCCTAGTGTATGAGTAAACTCAAACTAAAGAATTCAATTGAATTGGATGGACCATTTATTTTTAAATTTAAAGGTTAAAAAAGTTGTAATGACAATTTGAATTCTAAATCATTTTGATAATATTGAAATTTCAATATATGGTCGTTATTATTAGTATTTTACATTTGTTACATAGCCAAGTCACTTGCAAGCATTATCTACATATGAAGTAGCTTATGTGCATCAGTCAAGTAATGCCATTAGAGCCTATAGTATAGCTGAGTAGCTAAGAGCTTCTGGAAATTGAAAAACGTAGGAACTACTTGTTTTGTAATAATGGAGTTTTGAGGGACGTCTTCTCTTTCCCTTATCAAGCAAGTCACACCTAATCGCCCTTGATGCAATCTTGACAACTAGACTAAATGTTTCATCATAGTCTATAACCTATTACTGCTGCATGCAAGGGAAACTCGCTCGATTTGCAGATTGGTCCAATTCGTAATTCATTTTTGACCCTGTGTTTGATAGCCCGATCATAGTGATGTTAATTGTGGTTACAAAGTAGCTTTGCCCATCTTTATTCCATTTCATCTATGTCTGAGGATTCGCATAGCCCTCGATTTATGTGTTATTTATCCATTCCTACTTTTTTATGAATATACATTTCATAAACTCGCTAAATACTAATAACAAGTATATTAATGTGTAAAATCTTAATGCCCAGTTGCAAAAAGAAATATTGGGCACAGTTTCCTTTTATTAAGTAATGGCCATATTCAAAATATAAAATGTTAATGATTTTTTTTTAACTGTCGAACTCACCTCAAGTTCTCTCCCTGAATGTGTCGGGGGTTTGGCATTAAACCCCTACCTCGTATATTAGGATCCAAAAGGTAAAGACATGGAGAAGGTGGACATAAAACCTTACCTCCTTATAGATTAGTTCAAGATTGGTGTTCACAAAAGTTAAGAGAATTGAAATCACTGGTTACTAGTGTTAGTACTACAGTTACTGGAAGCATATGTTCCATAAGATATAGTTGAGGGGAGAATTTCCTATAATATTGTACTTGTATATATATGCATTAAGTAACAAAATTTTTGGTGGTTCTTTTAGCTTTTCTGATCCTTAGAGAGGGTAGTCTAGCCTTGTCCATATTGTAAGTACCTCTAGCTTCTAGAGGCATATCAACGACATCATGATATATTTTTAAATGCCCATTTCGCTGATAGTTTGTCCCATATTTGACTAATGCATTCGCTACTTGATTAGCCTCCCTATAGCAATGGTGTATGATAATTCACTGCTGCCTAATTCCCTCCTTCATGATGTTGATTGCCCTCTCCAAGCTCGATGGTGTAGTGATCTTTCCCTGCAAAAGCAATACACAAATTCAGAATTTTTTCTAACCACAAAAATTGCTGCCATGTGACCAGGAGGTTACGGGTTCAAACCTTGGAAACAGCCTCTGGCAGAAATGCAAGGTAAGAATGTGTACAATACACCCTTGTGGTAGGGCCCTTCCCCGGACACCGCGCATAGCGGTAGCTTTAGTACACCGGGATGCCCTTTTTTTTATCTGGCAGAGCAATGAAATTTTCATATTTCCCAAATAATGAAAATAGGAGTAGAGTAAATAAGACTATTTTTAAGGGTATTTCTCATTGAATGATTTTTTCCGTTGTGCAACATGGTGACAACATTTTGGCCAGTAAGTCTAATGCCCATGGGATTAGAAAAGAAATTTCAAATTTTTGATGCCATTTGACAAGTAACAAAAACATGATCAATTGTCTCATCAACAGAAGGATTGCAACAACAATATTTGTCATCTGTAATAATTCCAAATCTTCTAATGATATCATCAATAGACACTTTTCCATTGATGATTCTCTAAAGGATAAAAATTATCTTAAAAAGGGTATCTTTTCTCCAAATGTCTTTCCAGATTGCTGAGTATCCTTTTTTTTTTTTTGTCTGAAAAAATTTAGGCACTACTACAAGAGAAGTAGCATATACCAGTCAGTTTTCATATAGGAAAATCATGTTTATTTCTATTACCAATAGGGATATTAGAGATTAACTGAACTATGTGGTTAGGAACCAAATTTGAAAGGAAATTAATATCCCACTTATCATGAATAAGGCAAAATCTTCCACAAGAAGACTATCATAGATTAGAGGTTATTATCACCTCTAAACCTCCTCCACCTCCTTCACACGTGGGGAAGCAAAGATTCGACCATGAGCTCTAGTGATAGTTATTTGTATTCTCTGTTTGTCCCCAAAAAAAGTTACAGAAATACATCTCCAATTGTTTGAGTAGTTTTTGGGAGAATAAAAGCAACCATAGTGTAAATAGTTTGTAATTGTAAAACATGGCTAAGAAGAGTTGCTTTGCCCCACTAAATAAGAGTGTACCTTGCTAACCACTATATTAATGACATTCTTTGACATCTGAGAGAAATATGCAATTTTTTTTTTTTACCTGGTTATGTTATTGATCAACTTCATTTTCATGAATTCTCCCCACACCTCTTTCAAAAATTAGGGATATAAAATTATGTCATCGCTTTAATTTAATTGGAATCATATTGACTTTCCACATTGAAATTTATTGCAATGACGCGTAAAAACTACTTTATTGTTGCCAATATTAAAAAAAAAATTGCATTCTAATTTCTAACAACTTGCAAGTTGTGAGTCTTTTCAAATTTTTAATTAATTGTATTACCATTAGATATTAGGTCAACCCAGACAACAACACTTCTAAAAAAAAAGCCAGTTGTTATAAATTATTGAAGAAAAAAAGAAACAATTATGTACAATTTATTTTTAAGTAGCATAGATTTGAGTCGTCATATTTTTATGCTTAAATATAGTCAAAGCATTCAAAATGTTAAGAAATTTAGTTGGAATCATCCAAACACAAATTAAATATGCAAATTATAAAATATGCTTAGGACTTGTTGGAATTATCAAATCATCGATACAACGATGTCTTGACCAAATGTTGACCGAGGTTAACTCCTCACTTTCAAATTTTAAAACTTTCATTCAATGACCCAAAACTCATTCGAATGTCCCTGGACTCAAACCAATAGGCCTACTTACTCAAAAATCACCTTGCGAATTATTCCGAGCTCATCTTCCTCAAATGTCGACTTTGGTCAATCATTTCAACTTTTCGACCTTCCAAAATGAAAAACTCATCAAAATTCCGTCCGATCATTTCGAAAATTGTGTTACTCACCCACCGCAGATCACAAATATCATATTTTTTTGGTCAAATGAAAATTTTTATTCAATCAAAGTGATATGTGTACAATTCGTTAGCTCCAGTAGACTCTAGGAGCCAGACCTCAAAGTAAAACAACTCCTATTATGAAAGGAAAGAAAAACAAGAAATTTCTTCTATAGTCCTAGATAGAAAAACTATTCAAGCTATTCAACATGTGTTACCACTTGTTCCGATGATTGCCTCTAACATGAAGATAGATGACAATCTCCTTTAATCTATGGGAAGGGATAAATAGGCAAAACATACAAATAAGAAAAAATTATGTAACAACTATGAGAGTTGTTACATAACTAGTTATTTTTCAATATAATTCTTTTATATTGTACGAACAATTTCTTCACGCTAAGTATGAGTTTTTTTTTGTAAAATTTAAAATAAATAATTTTTTAAAAATAAAATATGTATAAATTTATGGGTCAAATTTTAGATTTAAAATATTTTTAAATCATGATTTCATATTGCGTGTCCAAATGCAAGCTTAGAATGTTCTGCATTCACTTCATTTTCATGAGTTCGCACGTGCCTCTTTCAAAAATTACGGTGCCGAATTAGGCCAGCTTATTAATTTAATTAAAATTATCAGGAGCACATGAACCTGTCACATTGAAATTTGCCGCAAAGTTGTGCATCAATTTATTTGTTGTTCCAACCAACATTTTATATTTGGCAACAAAAAATATATTTTTAAGTTACCCAAAACAATGTATTTTTAAGCCTTTTTTTCTTTTTTTACTAAGTGATTGTTTAGGGACCTTAGCGTATTATATGAGCTGTTTCTTTCTTCATTTTGGGTCTAAGCATCCAAAAAGTCTGTCTGTACAAATTATTTAGGTCTCTCAAATATTAACTATGTGGCATAGTATTTTTTAATATATGACATATTCTTTTTCACGTCAGATGATTAATCACACCTGTTCTATTTATTGAATGAGTTTTCAGTATTCTTATGTCTGATAGGAATAAAATTATATATTGTATTGTGTTCAATTGAAACAAAACTAATTTTAAGTGTCTAAATAAAATTTTAAACAAATTAGGGCCGTATATGTATTTAGCCTTTATATATATATATATAATGTAGATATTAGGTAGATTATTTCCAAACACTCAGAAGTCTCAAATTTCAAAAGACCAATACTTTATTAGACTTATAACTTTTATTAGTTACATGCCCGCTATTTCCAAGAAATTAGAGACAATAATTAATATAAGACTATTTACCTTAATTATTTAATTACCGAATAAGAACTAAAAATATCAAATTAAAGAATTTCCTTGTATTTCAAAATCATTAGCAATAAAATTACCTTCCTGAAAAACATGATCAAAGTTGAATCCTCATTTTCTACCAATTTTCAGATAAGGTCCTTGATACCTCTAATTTGCTAGGGGGCCTGGGCTCTCTTATTGACAACACCAGTGATTAATAAGGATATCACAAGGAGCCAAACAAAAAAACTCATTGAATTTCTTTTATTTCTCACTTGCTCTCATTATTTCACTTAATGACTACTCACTTCTTGATTGTTTTTTTACTTACTTGAGCATGTTAAGATACACAGCTGGTAGAATAATACAGTGTATTAGTTATAGGCAGTAAGGGTAGTTTAGTCCTTTCACTGTTGTAACTACTACTAATTAGGAGCTGAAATTTTTGTTAAGTTAGTTATAACTAATTTCATGACTTCACTCTGTATAAATAGACATATACTCATCTCTGTACTTCACAATTTAGATCAATAAGAAAAATAATAAAGTTCCTTTCTACTTTCTTCCTCTCTCCATTCTTGATCATACTATTTCTTGTTTCTTGAAAACCTTCATGGTATCAGAGCGTGATCATTAAGATTTAGAACTGATACTCAAATTCTGAGAATTGGGGTCAGTCGTTTATGAATTGTAGCACAAATCGAGTCTCAAGACAACACACAAAGAGGTGATTGCTCGCGGATTTCCAAAGTGCAATTATAGTTGATTTCTGAGAAATTAACAGAGTAATTGTTAGTACATTTGCTACTGATTCTTCTGAATTCTCAAGTGAAAGAGTCTAGAAGGGTCATTGTTTATTGTTAGCTTCCGCAAAACAGAGTATTCTTGAAGAAGTTCTGAGTTTTCGACAAAATTAAAGATGGTGAATTAACAAGTTAATGAAGTTAATGTGCAGAATGGTCAGTTTGCTGGATCGACCTCTCACAATTGTGTGAATTCTGATTTTCCTACTCTAGCACAAGGTATCGATTACAATTACCCTCTTTTCTTTAGTCCTACTGATGTGAATGGTCTTAGCATAATTTCTTTTCAATTGCTTGGTTATGAGAATTATGCATTGTGGAATCAGTCAATTAAGCTTGCTCTTCTTGATCGTAACAAGATTAGGTTGATTGATGGTACATGCAAGAAAAAAATATTTAGAGAAGAGTTATGGGGGCAATGGGAGAGGGTTAATGCAATTGTTTTGTCTTAGCTGATAAACTTTGTGTCTAAGATCCTATTGAGTGGAATTACTTTTGCTTCGAATGCTTGTACTGTATGGGATGATTTAAAAGAGAGGTTTGGTTGAGTTGATGGGTCAAGAACTTACAGTCTGCACAAAGAGATTACTACCTTGCAACAAGGTATTGCATCTGTGTCTGCTTACTGTACTAAATTGATAAACCTTTGGGATGAATTCGAGGCTCTTATGCCTCCTCCTACATGTGATTGTGAGAAGTCAAGAGGGTTTGTAGCACACATGAATAGACAGAAGTTATACCAGTTTATCATGGAATTAAATGAGGTATATCATCAGGCTAGAAGTCATACCCTATTGATGAATCCTCTACCTAATATCAACCAAGTATATGCTACAGTGGTTGGTGATGAAGCACAGAAGTCTGTAGTTATAAACATTGGTAGTTTGGGTATGAACATCATGTCATCTAATAACTTGAAGTCTATTGGTATGTACTCCAGAGCTGGTAATCAGTATAATGCAAGTAGTTCTATTGGTCTGCAGAAGTTCAAGAAGAATGTTGGTCTTGTGTGTGACTACTGGAAGTGTAAAGGTCACAACAAAGAGTATTGCTACAAACTGGTGGGATTTCCACCTGACTTTAAGTCTAAGAAGAAAGTAGGAACTGGATCTTATGGTGGTGCTCATATGGTTACTACTGATAATATCTCTAGCATTGAACAAGAGATGTAGAAGGCTCAGGATAATTTCATGTATGGGATGAGTGTTGCTAATCCTAATGCAGGCTGGTCTAATCAAAATGTACATATTGAGGCTGAAAAACAGACACAAAAGATTTAAGCTGTCAAAGAATCTGAAAAATATGCAAAAGAATTACTGCAAGGATGCACCTTCACTAAAGATCAACATGCTTAGATACTTTTGATGTTGCCAAAAGATTCTAATAACAGAGGTGGTGATGGCAGTAGTTCATCAAATTGTGCAGGTAAAGCTTTATTTGTCTCTGAGAATAATGATGTTTGAATTATTGACATTGGAGAAACCAATCATATGGTGTCCAGATTAGATATGTTGTTAAAAGAATTTGTGGTTCAGTGTAAGAAATCAAAGAAAGTTTATCTTACTAATGGAGAGGTGTAACAAGTTACATATCTGGAATCTTGTGCTTTATCTACTAAAAGCATTATTACTAATGTGTTTCATATTTCTGACTTCAAGTACAATCTACTGTCTGTGGGCAAGATAACCAAGGAATTAGGTTGCTCAGTGACATTCTTTCCACAATTTTGTGTATTCCAAGAGCTCTATAGTGAAAAAGTAAAGGAAATTGATAAAGAGGAAGAAGTTCTCTATCTAATGTTAAAGCAACTTACATGTCATAATAATCAACAATGCTCAGATAAAGCTATGCAGTCAAAAACTAAGCAAGAGGATATGGAGCTTTGGTATAGAAGATTAGGACATACCTCAACATTAGTACTTAATAAGTCGTTTCCCATAAATAAGGAGGAGTTGTGTAAAGTGACTAAGTGCACTATATGTCCCTATGCAAAGCAAACAAGATTAGTTTTTCCTTTCAGTAGTGTTAAAAGTGTTTCCTATTTTGATTTGATTCATTTGGATGTTTAGGGTCCATATAAGATAGCTACAGTTGATGAAAAAAAATGTCTTGGTTATTCTTACTTAAGCATAAATTAGATGTGTGTGTTTATCTTTAGTTATTTTTACAGCATTTCAAAATACAGTTTGGCAAAACAGTCAAAGTGATGAGATCAGATAATGGCACTAAGTTTGTGAACTCAGTATGCTATATGTAAAAAACTAGGAATAATTCATCAAAAGTCATGCCCCTATACTACTCAGCAGAATGGAGTAGCTGAGAGAAAATACAGACATATATTAGAAGTAACTAGAGCCTTGAGGTTTCAAGCTAAAATACCTTTGAGGTTTTGGGTTTATTGTGTATTAGCTGTTGTATATCTTATCAATAGAATGCCTAGTAGTGCTATTGGCAATCAAATTCCTTATGAGAAGTTGTATGACATGAAGCCTACGTTCAGTCATCTGAGGGTGTTAGGTTGTTTGTGTTTTGCCAAGGTCTTAAATGAACATGACAAGCTAATGCCTAGATCTAAAAAAGCTATACATTTGGGATACTAAGACACTCAGAAAGGTTATGTGTTATATGATTTAGCTACCAAGTCATTATTTGTAAGTAGAGATGTGTTGTTTAGAGAGGATGTCTTTTCTTTTGCTCTAGAAGATACTACAACTAAGAAGGGTGTCTTTGTGGATCCTTTTTCAAGCTGTGATGTATTATTACAACAGAATGAGTATTGTTATCCAAGAAATCTTACAAAAGACTGTCACACAACAACTGTAACCTTGCTTGTTATAATGGATGAAAGTAATGCTAGAAATCCTGAACATGGAGATGATGTTAAGATGTTAAATGAGCAACCTGCTGCTAATATACTGCATGAACCAACAGAAATTCCTCATACAATAGGTGCAGTACCTCCAGATAATAGGAGGTCTAGCAGAGAGAGACAAGCTCCAAAGTGGACCAAAGACTTTGTGTCCTTAAACATTAGTACTGATGTCAAGTATCATATGTGTAACTACATCAGCTATGATCATTTGTCACCAGCTTATCACTCTTATGATATGGCTACATCAACACTTACAAAGCCAACTACATACTTAGAAGCTGTGAAAGACAAAAGGTGGATAGATGCAATGCAAACATAATTACAAACTCTTGAAGAAAATAAGACTTGGGAGATAACAGATCTTCCAGCTGGGAAGAAACCTATATAGTGTAGGTAGATTTACAAGATAAAGTATAAGGCCACTAGTGAGGTTGAAAGGTTTAAAGAAAGACTGGTTGCAAAAGTATATAGTCAAAAGGAGGGCGTAGACTACAAAGAAACATTTCCTCCAGTAGTTAAAATGGTGACATTAGATCTATATTGGCTATTGTTGCTTTAAAGAATTGGCATGTACATCAGATGAATATTTTCAATGCCTTTCTCCAGGGAGATTTAAATGATGAAATCTATATGACAATTCCTCAAGGATTTTCAAGCCAAGGGGAGAAGGTGTGCAGACTTATCAAATCCTTGTATGGATTGAAACAGGCTCCAAGAAATGGAATCATAAACTGACAGAAGCTCTAGTTGATCTCAAATTTCAGTAAAGTCAATATGACTGTTCTTTGTTTATCAGAAAAACTGGTGAAGGGATAACTGTGGTTCTTGTATTTGTAGATGATATGCTCATCACTAGTAGTAGTCTAAAGCTGATTCAAGACACAAAAAAAGCATTGCAACATGCCTTCAAGATAAAGGATCTAAGAGGGTTAAAGTACTTTTTTGGTGTTGAGTTTACAAGGTCTAAAGCTAGAATTCTTATACATCAGAGGAAGTATACTCTTGAATTGATATCTGAGGTTGGTTTATCAGAAGCAAAACCAACAAATACTCCCATTGACATTAATGAGAAAATAACTTCAGTGCAATATGATGAATACTTAAGGCAAAGTCAAGACATTCCTGATGATCCTCTAGTTGATCAAACAATGTACCAAAAATTAATTGGAAAACTGTTTTATCTCAACATGACAAGACCAAACATTGCATACAGTGCTCAGACTTAAGACAATTTCTTCAAAAGCCTAAAATATCTCACTGGAGGTTGTATTAAAAGTAATCAGGTACTTGAAGAAACAACCAGGACAAGGTCGATCAGGTACTTGAAGAAACAACCAGGACAAGGTCTACTTTTGTCTAGTAATTCAGATGAGAAGATTACTGCTTTTTGTGATGCTGATTGGGAACTAGGAAACTTTCTGATTTCATGGAAAGCTAAGAAACAGACTACAGTGTCAAGGAGTTCAGATAAGGCTGAATATAGATGCCTGGCTAGTACAGTTTCTAAACTGATTTGGCTGATTGGAGTTCTGAAAGAAGTTGATAACATTGTTTAGTTACCGGTTCAAGTTTACAGTGACAGTAAAGCAACAATTCAAATTGTTGCTAATCCAGTTTACCATAAGTATATTGAAATAGATTACCATTTCATTAGAGAAAAACTACAAAAAGGTTTGATCAATGTGAACTATATACCTACATAGGAGTAGATTGCAAATATATTAACTAAAGGCCTATCAAGATATAAGCATGAGTATCTCTTGTCCAAGCTTGGAGCTTTGAACATCTTCATACCCCCCATCTTGAAGGGGAGTGTTAAGAAATACAACTGATAGTATAACACAGTGTATTAGTTATAGGTAGTAAGGGTAGTTTAGTCCTTTCACAGTTGTAACTACTACTAATTAAGAGCTGGAATTCTGTTAAGTTAGTTATAACTAACTTCATGACTTCACTTTGTATAAATAGACATATACTCATCTTTGTACTTCATAATTCAAATCATTAAGAAAAATAATGAAGTTCCTTTCTACTTTCTTCCTCTCTCCATTTCTGATCATACTATTTCTTGTTTCTTGAAAACTTTTAGAGCACACAACTCAAATGACTATACCTATTTTAGGTATAAAAAATTTAGCGAGTTATTTCTCAACTACTTAATTCTAAAAGTTCTAGATTTTTCTTCTTCGGTTTATATAGAACTAACACTTCTAGAATTACTTCGGAATTCTCCTCTCGACTCTCTACAATAGTTTTTTAAATATCCTAGATTCTTCCTTATAATATCTTAAATATTAACTAAATTGATGTTGAATTTTTAACTTAATGTATGAAAATGAGAAAATGTGTACAATTTCCTTTAATAATGTGATAGTCATACATATTCAAAAACTAAAAGAACACTAATTATACACTAACTTCATATTTTCACTTCTCACATCACATACATCTTTTGAAAACTATAGATGAGATCTGAAATAAGGCTAGGCCAACTTATTTAATTCTCACATACATCTTCATAAATTAAGTGAACAACAAGAGCAATGTGTTCAGTGTTCTCCCATAAAGTGGGGTTTGGGAGGGTAAAGCATGCACAGTCCGTACCCCAACCACAAATGTGATTGTTTTCGATAGACCCCTGGCTCAAGACAAAAAATAGTCTAGAAAAAAACATAACAAAAGAACACATAACAGAAACAGTCTGTAGTAAAAAAAAAAGAAAAAGAAGAAGCAATAGATAGTAACAGAAACAAAACTACCACGAAATACTACTACAATCTACATATCCGAAATAACAAGCATCACAAAAATTTCAAGAACAAGAAACTAAAAGCATCTTCATAAATGAAGTCAACATTATTAATTTAATTGGAATGATTGGTGAGCACAATCTACTATACATTTTTCCTCCGTTTCGTTTTAATTGACCCTCCTACTAAAAATATTTGTTTTAATTTAATTGTCTCATTTATGAAATCAAGAGTATTTTGTATATATTTTTTTTCATTTTACCCTTAGCATTAAATAACTATATAAAATAATTTAGAATTCCAAAATATCATTAATAAGTTTAATTTGTAAAATATACCCCTAATTAAAATTTTCTTAAGGGGTGTGCCAAGTCAATAAGGACCAATTAAAATGAAACGGAGAGTGTACATCCCCGTCAAAATGTCATATTCTAATGAATGTAGCAATTTTTTTTAATATATTTTCAAGTGTAGAACTAGAATAAATGAATTTTTAAGAAGGTGAGTTTAAGGTCAATACTTTGCATTGATGAGTTTCTTGTGTAGCCTGGTGGCATGAAGTGCGGCATGTTCATACTTTTAAATGGTTAATTATCAGCATTAATTATTAATTTTCTAAAGGTTAATTAAGAAACATATTTTCTTTAGTCAAAATTAGGGGATGATTATTATGCGTCACCATAATAGCATTCTATGTTTCAAGTATTTTGTATAATTCAGGAGATTATCTTATTACTTCCTCCGTCGTTTTAAAATAGTTGACTCTTGTTGACTTGACACTCTCCTTAAGGAAATTTTTTATTAGGAATATATTTTATCAAATTAGTCTTATTAATTATGTTTTGAGAATATAAATTTGAGTATATACACTTTGTTTAGTCATTTAATGATAAGGATAGTATTGGAAGAACATAATAATATTCTATTGATTTCATAAAAGGGACAATTAAATTGAAACAAATATTTTTAGAAAGGAAGTCAACTATTTTGAAATAGATGGAGTATTTTATATTACGAATGATATTAACACTTATTAGTCCTAGAATTTTATTTATCATAGACAAAATGTGAATAATTTATAGAAACAACTCTCTATATAGTCGGATCAGAACTAATTTGATGATGCAATATATATAACTACCTTATTAACCAAAAAAAAAAATAATTAATTTGATGAGACTGCATGCATATATTATATATAAATAGTGAAAAAACAAATTCAATGAAAAAATAATGGACAGTTCAGGACTTATTACCAAAATATTACAATGGAATCATTTAATTTCCAAATTATTCATTACAAAAATTATATATATAAAAGATAACAATTTAAAGTTGTGCACTGATTGAGGAAAAAAATTGTTGCCTAATATATTCTCGAAAAATCCTTTTTTTTTTTTCAAAGCATCTGCAACTAGGGATGTAAATAGGGCGGGTTAGGGCGGGGCTGGGTGGGACAAGCCTTGACCCGCTCTATCCTGCCCCATTTAGCATTTTTCAAAAAAATTGGCTCAGCCCACCCCGCCTGGCTATGCCCCAGCCCTCCCCATTTATGTTATCTTTCATTTCTCCTCTTTAAGTAGGCATTTGGCCATGAAAATTAAAAATTTTGGAGTTGGAGTGGAAGTTGGAGTTGGAGTTGGAGTTGGAGTTATGTTTGGCCATGAAAAAAATTAAAGTTCTTTTTTACTTTTTGTGAGAGAAAAAAAGTGAAAACAAGAAAAACTTGTTTTCACTTTTCCGGAAATTTATTTCACTTTAGTGAAATAAATCTCATGGCCAAACACCTCTGTTTTTCACTAAAGTGAAATAAATTTCCGGAAAAAAGTAAAAAAAAACTTATGGCCAAACGGGTCCTAAGTTTCAGTTTGCAACATAATATTTTTAAGCACTGCCTCGTTCATTTCTTTTTCTCCTCATTTTTCACTATACGGTATTTCATTTATTTATTTTTAACCTTTTTTTATTTTTCATTTAAACTTTAAAGGTATACAGTTAAGTTTCTTCAACTTTGAGGAAATGTAACTAGTATGGTCTTGAAACTTCATAAAGGAACAAATCTTTAATTAATCTTTTTTACATTCATTTATCGTTGTAGCTTCAAATCTGTAGTAAATGAGTAAAATTGTTGATATCACTCTCTTCAGTTTCCTAGTGTTAAATACTCCCTCCGTTTCTAATTAGTTGGCGTTCTTACTAAAAGCAGATGTTACTTAATACTTATTTATCATTTCACAAAACCTAGGCATAATTAGTTGTTTGTTTCTACTTTTACCCTTAATAATAAATATGGAGAGATATTAATATAATTAAAAAAAGAGAAGCATTAAATGAAGATGAGTAATAAATAAGGGTAATTTAGTCAAATTATCTTCTAGTTAATGCTTTTCTTTAGGGGTGTGCAACTTAAAAAGGTGACAAGTAAATAAGAACGGAGGGAGTATACAATATGCTTCCTGGAACTCCAAATCTATTACTCCTTCCATTTCAAAATAGTTGACCGTTGTTAACTTGACACTCCCATTATAAAAATATTTATTAGGGGTTTATTTTACCAAATTAATCTTATTAATTATACTTTGAAAATATAAATTTAAGTATATACACTTTGTGTAGTTATTTAATAATAGAGATAGTACTAAAAAACATAATAAAATTCTCTTGATTTATAGACAACTAAATTAAAATAATTATTTTTAAAAAAAGGACAACTAAAATGAAACGAAAAAAGTATTTAGCTATCAATGACATATTATAAGGATTGAGAGTTTGTGTCCAGTTGAAACTCTCAGGTTCAAGTTACAAAGGATACAACATTCGGCTTCCATTTCACGTCAAATCCCTGTTACCTGCCCCGCCCAACTAATTATTTTCATAAAATTAGTTTTGCCCTGCCCCGCCCTGTCCTGCCCAGTTAAGGTTCCACCCTGCCCCGCCCCGCCCCAGTTGCCATCTCTATGACTGCAACGGATTATTCCTCGTAAATATCTAATAAAAAATATTATTAAAAACTCTGACAAATTTGTGATTGATATTCTTTTTTCACAAATTATTTTTGAAAAATAAAAGTTGTACGTTGTGACAAATTGATGAAAAACTTTCATCGAGATTAATTAATTCATGTCGAAATTGACAACAAATTAAGCTTTTAAATTTATGATGTTTGTGTTAGGTAATATTAGTAATGATAAGATTAGTTATGCTAAAATTAGTTTCATTGAGACTATTTAGATCCATTGAGACTATCTTTAACCGTACTTATTCATGTGTCAATAACCCTGACATTGCTAATATCATGGTTGTTATGTATTAATTATACACCCTATAATATTAAAGAAGATGCATTATTAGTCATACATATGTTGAAAACACCATCAAATAAGATATTAAATAATATTAAAATTAATACATATATTATTTTCTCTAATACACTCTACTAACCTCTCAAAGTATTGTTATGCGACGAATTGATCCGTAACAAATCCTGAAAAATCTTGTCGTAATATATGAGCAAACTCAAACTAAAGAATTCAACTGAATTACATGGACCATTTCTTTTCAAATTTAAAGGTTCAAAAAAATTGTAATGACAATTTAAGTTTTAAAATCATTTTGATAATACTGAAACTTCAATATATGGTTACTATTATTATTCTTACATTTGATACATAGCCTTTAGTCACCTGCGAATATTAGCTACAGATAAATAGCTTATGTGAAGTGATAATACATTTCATAAACGTAACACGCTAAATTAGATAGTAATGAAAAATTTATTAACGTGTAAAATCTTAATACCCAATTGCAGAAAGAGAAATTGAGCATTGTTTGCTTTAATTAAGTGATAGCTATATTTAAATTGTAAAATGCTATTTATCGACTTCACTTTCATTAATTTGCATAAGCCTCTTTTAAAAGTTAGGAATATGAGATTAGGTCAACTAATTAATTTAATTGGAACCACTAGGAGGAGTCTAGGCGCACATAGATTTTTCACAGTGGAGTTTATCGCAATGACGTGCAATAATTTCTTTATTATTGCCAACAATATATGACAATAAAAAATGTTGTTTGATACTCCCTGATCTGTTTCTAAATGTTTGTAATCCTTACTAAAAATAGATATTCTATGATAGTATTTGTCACTTTACAAAATCAAAATATAATTGATTACTATTCTTCCTATTTTACCCTTGCAAGATTTATGTGCATTAATGTTGATTTAGTCTTTCAATTCATTTACTTATGGTTGTTTACATACTTTAATTATAAGCACATTTATTATTTATTGAAGACATAACACACTTATTAAGGAAAAAATATAAAACTACCTACTAATTTTTTAAGGGGTCTGCTTAAAAATGTGATAAGTATTTAGGAATTGAAGGAGTATACGTCTTTATTTTTTGTAGTTACATTATTTCCAAGTCATACTGTCTCATTGTTTAATTGTTTCCGGCATCTTAGATGTAGGTCAACTCAAGCAAAAGGCTTAAAAAATAAAGCAAGTTGTTAGAAATTATTAAAGAAAAAAATAAACAATTACGTACCTTTCATTCTTGAGTACTGCAAGTTCAATCAAAGAGGTCTATAAATTATGACTTTGAGAAGCAATGAAATGTTCATACAATAACCTCATAAATCAAAGTTTCTAAGTATTTTACTAGCTAGTATGACATTATTTAAATTTGGTTTGATCTTCACTGTTCTTCTCATGGCAGCCACTAGTTAGTATACATTTCTATTTATCTCTATATTTTAGTTTTACATTATATATTATGCTTGTCAAATATGTAGTTATTATTATGTGATTGTGTACATATTTTAGTTTCCGGAAATATATCTATGAACTTTTCTATATACTAGTTTAGGGTACGTGCGTTGCACGTATGTATAACGTTAATATAAAAAATTACATACAAAAAGAATGAAGTATATAATATTATATTAAAGTTATGATATATATAATATTATAAGCAATAGAGGAACAAGAATTAGGAAGAAACGTTATTCCTACAAAATATTGAGTCAAAATAACCTAATTAGAAAGAAAAAATTGAAGTGGCTACTTATAAAACACAAATACAAAAAGTCAAATAAGATTCACTAATCAAAATATATTATAACTCATTAAAAATAAGTAAATAAAAACGATACTAAAACTTAAAGAACTCTGATTTTCGAATGATGATAAAAATAAATTAGTGAAAATATATTGAGATGTCGGCAATAACACAAATTCTTCAAAGGCTTTATATATAATGTATATATAAGATTAGCAATTATTATTAGGTTGAACAATGCAATACAAACTTTGTTTATATATAAAAGTATCTATCTATATTCTATTCCAAATTATTTTGGTTTTGAATTAATATATTTAAATATTACACTAAAAAACATGTCAATTTTTTTTGGTAAACAAATCACGCCCAAATTTAATTTCCCTTAACGTGATTTTATTTTGTTTTAGTGTTTTTATGATGCATATTTGTTTTAAATATATTTTTCTTTTACCATATATTTTACGATACTTTAATTATTAATTTAATTCCTTAGTTTGTAAATAGGTTTTCCTCTTGCCATATATTTTATGAAATTAGTGCAACTTACCTTTTTCTTAAATTTTTATATTGTTTTAAATTATTTCCAATCCTTTCATACATTTACTAATGAAAGCTAGAACTATTTTTACATTATCCTTTCTTGCTTATATTTCGTATTTTAAAATCAATTTAAAAAATTCTTATTGAATCATTCCTTATTTGACATAGGCAGCACCACTAATATTTAGGACTTCAAAATCTATTACATTTTTACTTTATATAAAGTTTATTGAATGATTTTTTTCACCTCTTTTCCAAGTAATATATTAACAAAAATACGTAGGTTATTTTGCTTAGAAGCATACCTAAAATAGGAAAGAATTTTAAACAAATAGTGCTTCTTCAATGTCAAGATTTCAAAAGGATGATATAATTACAACACATAACGTATTTGATCCGTCTTCAAAAAAATCATTGAATATACGAAAATATAATCAAAACTAAGTCATAATTAAATTAAAAAAAAGGAAAATGATAAAATTTTGATATTTTTAGCTACTTTTATTAAATTGTCTAACATGCCCCTCGTTGGATAATGATATCCACCAGAAAAATCAAATATGATATCGATCTGAGGTAAAGAATAATTCCAAGGATACTTATTTGATATCCTTAACATAAGATATATAATCCAACTCCCCTTTTCCAATTCTGTTCTTGTTTTACTCAATCTACTATCCAAATTCCATGTACCATAAAAACTTCCTTTGAGGGTAATCCTATTTGGACCTTGTAAAGTTGTGTAACTGTGAAAAATAAATAGTTGGTTTATGCACCCTTTGTTGAAACACTTAGCCTGCGTAAGTGTGGATGTTTCCATTCTTAAGCATGATCATCCAGAGTTGTCAAGGATTTGGCTCTGTCTTCAACTTGACATTTGGGTCCCAAGTAGAGTTCTTTTTGTGCTGTATAATGATCAACATCATGGATTGCCTTTTCTTCCTCTGCCACTCTATGTACCAACATGTATGGTATTGCATTGCAAAGAGAACAATTATTTTCCCCCATAAAATCATAGTCATTTAAAGCTATAAGACAACTTTGAGAAAACAACAATAACATTAACAATGCCTAAATTCAAAGCAAGTTGATTCGGCTATATGAATTCTCATTGATCATGTCGCTCCCTTTAAGCAAAGTCCTTTTGGAAGATACGTTATGTATTGTGAGAATTCATCACAACCCTCCTATTTAGTTTTATGACCGGCAATGTGAGCTCTACACTATTTACAAAATCTAACCCGGGAAAACATGTGGCTAGTCATTCGACGAAAACATGTTTGTTTCATCCAATTTTTCAACAAATAGTAACAACAATTGAAGCACAAGAGACCCAATCAAATACCATCACATAAAATAAAAGAAGGAGAAAGTAACCCTCCAGTTTAAGTATGTGGAATGGATCATAATCTGTCCATTCTCCAATTGTAAGCAAGCACCACACTTAAGAATATCCAAGGCTAGTAAAAAAAAATACACATGAGAGAAAATCTTTGAACTTTTACCATTTATTTTTCTCTTATCATCTCTTTAATTTTTAAAATATATTTTAGGATTAATCATTCTAATACATCTTACCATGTATTTTAGGATTCCTTAAAAGACTTTAAGGTGGTCCCTTACTAATATCTATGTTGCTCGAGCCAAGTTCTGGTGCATACAAGCGTTTAAGTTCTGATGCATTTTTTGTACTATAAAATCATATCTTTCAAAAAATTCTTTCAAATTTGTTTGTTTATGTTCATATCCATCAGAGAAGTGGCACATGAACTCACTATGCTGATCATCAATATATATTTCAGGAAAAAATATATCTTTCATATAAATCGGAGCCCCTTATTCTTGATCCTCACACAAACTTTGAAGTCATCTATAGCCCCTACAACCAAATTGCTCGGCCATCTCCTCCCACACAATAACTTTAAGAGAGCTATACATCGTATTATATAGTACCTCATGGAATACTTCTGATTTGCCCATTTCCCCTATTGTATCTATAGTGCTATCCATAATAATTAATTATTGACAAATTAAGCGTATGAAGAGCCCGGGGGAAAACCTCAAATACTACATTTTGCAAGGCTTTGTGGCAATCTATGATGATAGATTTTGGAGGGCGTCCTAACATACACGATAGCCATGCTCCAGTAACCAAACATATGTCTCAAAACTTTCATCAGCAAACAAACTACATGTCAACAAAAGAGTTTGCTTATGGTGGTTTAATCCAAAGAATGCTAGAAGTGGGATGTCATATTTTTTTGACAAGCATGTTATTTCGACCACAACCACATCACCAAAATAAGCATATGCCGCTCTGGATCTGGAATCAATCGAAAACACGTTTTTTAGATACCCTTCATCATTTGAATCTATAAAATCAATGCTCAAAAAGGACAAATAAAAATACTAATTTTAAGGCAAATAATGACTAAAAACATATAATTTTGACCTCACATCACATAAGCTGCACCTCAGAGAAGAAGTTGTATATGACTTGGCTGCACCCCAGAGAAGTTGTATATGACTTGGCTATCACCTTAATTCTTTGAGTTCTAAATGTGTGGAGCCTTCCATATGGATGTTGGCTGCTATTTTGCAGCCAATTGTTTTTATTTTCAGGATGGAGCTTATTTGGTCAAAATCCGATTTCAAACCATTTTTATGTATTTTTTGTATTTAATTTTGACGCGTAATATCATAATGAATTATTATTTATGAGTGTTCAATTCTCCATATTGTAATTCCCTATATAAAGAATGAATAGTTCAAAAATTATAAAGTAATTCATTATTGCTATCCCAAATTTCTAGTTCCCGAAGTCTTTTGACTATATTATACTTTAGTATTTTTAGTATCACTTAAATCTAATTATATATTTCAGATCAACCTATTACATTAGTTCATTACAAAAAGGAAAAACATGATCAGTTAAGTTCATAAACTTCTTCAGACGAATAATGAGTATATTTGCCAAAAGAATTTATGAAACTTCATAACAAAGAAAACTTTAATTCTCCTAATATTCTAGGTTTTCTTAAATATTAATTTTTCTAATATTTCTTATCATATATATTTTTCTTATCAAATATTCTAATACTCTTTAATTTTTAAAATATTTTCTTTTCTAGCAACAACACGAAAAACTTTAAGCACTATGAAAGCTGAAATTACCATTCAACGTCTTTCTTCTTATGAGATACCATACCTATGCGAAAATTACTATAAATGACAATTTTTTCATATCAATATGATGAAAAACTAATTTTTAAAATGTTGATCAAAGTGTATATTATTTGACTCTTAAAAAGAAAATTATGACAACTAAAAAATAATGGAGGAAGTATATTCAATCGAGAACGAAGGTAATCTAAAAAAACAGAAAATAAATGAAAAAGAAGATAATCTAGAAAAATCAATAAAAACAAAGATACTCTACATTACATGGAACAAACAAATCAATGACACTTAACGGAAAACATTAAGAAAGAAATTTTTTTACTCGATTTCAAATTGCTAGCATTCATGTACACCAATATTTACCTCCCTCTGTAAAGCTTCCTCAAGCTCCTAGATTTTTAGTGCACACTATTATATCTACCTCCCTCTCGTCAGGCGTAATGTATTTCTGAGCCAAGCAAAGTTAATTAGATTTGTCCGATAAAAAAATAAGAACACATAAGAACTCTACCCAAAAAATAATAAAAGAAAAACAGGAAGAAGTTTACAATAATGAAGAGAGGAATTAATACCTTTGGATCTATTTTGGATCTGCGAATAGGGGAATATAATTTAGGCTTCTATCAATATATATTAGGTTTTAAATTCTTTATTTTCCACGTTTAGGTTTAAGTATTTTTAACACCTAAATAATTCTATATATTAAATAAATAGTAAGACAATCTAT
The DNA here is from genome assembly GCA_031232105.1 of Capsicum rhomboideum. NCBI lineage: Eukaryota > Viridiplantae > Streptophyta > Magnoliopsida > Solanales > Solanaceae > Capsicum > Capsicum rhomboideum. The sequence continues at coordinate 13,801,753 of CP124715.1, read as the reverse complement.
ATCTATATCTATAATCTATCTCTATAGCTATAATCTATATCTATATCTATAATCTATATCTATATCTATAATCTATAATCTATAATCTATATCTATAGCTATAATCTATATCTATAATCTATCTATAATCTATAATATATTAAAAGTGTGAAGATCCTTAGAAAAGTGATTTGAACTTTTTGCCCTTTATTAAAACACTCCACAATAGATAAAATCGTCTTTTCACCTTTTTTTCCTCAAATTATTGTTTTAATATTAGGAGAATTAATATAGACTCCTAAAATATATAGGAAGGAGAATTTAAAAAAAAAAACTCCTAAAATATATGAAAATGAAAATTAATATTGATAAATTTTCTTTTTAACAATATAAATACGATTCATAATAAACACAAACTGTGTGTTTGCCGTTTGGGTCAAGCACCAATATTTAGTTGTCATCGATCTCCTGACATTGAAGCACTACACAATGTCACGTTCGTAAACAATGTCACTTTATATTTCTTAATAATTGTTTGTTACATGTATTTCTTGTGTTCAATTCTTTAATTGTCATTATATTTAGTATTTGATGGTGCAAAATCAATTTGAATCTGCTACAACTACAAAGGGATAAAAGTTTACTCTATTTGAGGAAATTGATTGCTCATGGGATGTCAAATTCAACCTCTAATCTATTCATGATTTTAATTCGTTTTCTTTATTTTGATATTCAATTGCTTATTTTTCTTTCTTATTTTTTAGTGAAGATGATTCTTTTTGATTAAACAATATATAGAACACGATTATTGACGAATGATGCTTTGTTTTGATGAATTTTTTTAGGTTTTTGTGATATTATAATATTTAAAACTAATTCATACTTATATCTTCTCTTCTTATTTGCAGAACTAAAATGAGATGAAGATTTTCGTCCACGAGATTATCGACTTCAAAGAAGAAAATTTTTCTAATCAAGGAGGACCAATTAGTACAACTATACAAGGTTTGTTATTTTCCTATTTTTTTACTATAAAATTATAACACTTCGAAAATTTCAGTTAGATTTGAATCGTTAAACTTTGTTATATATATTCCACACTCTACGTGAAGTATTAGTTATATCTAGGTCGTATTCTACAATGAAGTTATTTACCATTAGGATTCATAATGTTCATATGTTTATAAGACTCATGTTTAGTATCAATAATCAAAGAAACTTGTGTTATGTTATTTCTGGGATTAGCAAGAAAAAGAGGGTTGAATTTCAGGAAACAAAGAAAATAAGTTTCATGTGTTCAGAAATAGATAGCAGAGGATAATAAAAAAGGTGAGTTTCTTTTGTTTTTTCATTTAGTTTCTTTTAGAATATGTTCTTCCTAAATCTTATTGTTTAATGTATGGAGATTTGTATATGATAAGTCATTCAATGACTTAGAGAGTTATGCAATTTATGTTAGGAAGAGATGTTCAAATTCTTCACATTAGAGATATATACATTGTGCAATTCTTTTTTTGTTTTGTTTTTGTTTTTCAATTGTTGTCTGGTATCCATATTGGAGCTCATTAAATTCAGATTTGCATCGAGAAGTCTCATATTAGGAATAAAGAGCCCCAACAAAGGTCATTATGTAATTCTGAAGTTGTCAAGGTGTAGAAAGGATAATTAAATTTTTGATGTCAATATTTTTTATAAGTAATTTACATGTTGTTTTATAGTCACGTGCTTTAATTGAGCATGCATTTGGGTACTCTTTCCATTATGCACCTTATTGGAACATGTTACGGTAATAATTAATGATTTTTAGCTTTTTTACAAAAAAAAGAAGTAATATTATTGTTATATGAGTTTGTATTTTGTGCATTTCGTTTTTGATTTGTTAAATTAGTATATTTTTTATTTGTATTTCTGAATCTAACGTTCAAGCCACAAAATATTCATTGGATTTTATGATATATGTAATATTTTTCTTTATTGTTGTGACGGTATAATTGAAGCAAAAGAATTGTACTAACAATAGCCTTTGCAGTTGCACATCAGGTATGTAATTTGAATTAAATTATTCTTATTTTATTATTTAAATCTCAATTAATATTATTTTTCTTTTCATCACATTAATCTCTCTCCATCTTTATTAGAATAATGATATAGGTGAAAAAAACAATTAATTTCATTAATCGTGCTAATCCTATTTTTCTATCTGTGAAAGAGTTTGAGATTGCATTCAATTGCAATATTGTAGTTCAAGAATATGCCAATCATTTTTTATCATTAGTTTGTCTTTGACATGGACATTAGTTACTTTATTAAAGTTTTAAATACATTATTAATAATATTATATTCCAAAAGGAACTGCGGTAGCTTCTTTTTTTTTTCCACAATGTTTGTGGAAATTTCTTTTCGGAAAAATAAAACCTTATGCATATCTTAGAGTCCAAGTATAGTAAGAACTGTTTCATAACAACAATATTAACTTTCTTTTATACTTGGCAGTCCTTTTTATTTTTTTGTTTACCACGTAGGTAAAATTTATGAAGAATTAATGTTGATAAATTTATTTTTTTCTTGTGTATATAAAAAAAAAGTGTTCTTAAGCAACTGGAGGTCTGTAAGGCCTTTTTACACGGAACTCTTGAGGAGGAGGTCTATATGTCTCAGGCTCCTGGTTTTCTGGATACCGCTCATCCAGAATATGTCTGCCGACTTCACAAAGCTCTTTATGGACTGAAGCAAGCTTATTGATTATTAAGTGCGGTATTATATTTGATAGACAACATCAATGTTCTATGTCATTCAAGACTTGCATCTCAATTTGTTTTGTTGATTACTCAAACAAGGAAATCAAAGGTCTCCAATTTCGATAATAAATCTTATCATCAAGAATATACTTCTATGCTTTGGGGTATATATTAATATATGCTTTATAATTTTATATTTTTGTTTCGAGTTTTAATGTGATGTTTATATAGGTGAAATATCATATGCTGTTTTTACATATTTGTAGAATCGTTGTATGTTTTGATTTCAATTTTCATAAATATTTATCTAACAATATAGTCTATTACTGTCAGATGTGGTTATGAAATTAAAAAGATGGTCTTTAAAGTTTAAAAATATAGAAAAAAATAATTCAGTCTTTCAAGTTAACTATACTAATGGAATTTTCTAAATGCAAATCTCACTTCCAACAATAATACTTAATGATTGACATAAATTTCAAATTTTAATTCCTAGCATTCTCTTGGAAGAAATAAAATATTCTTTCAATTAATAAATGAGTAAATAATTTGAGTTAAGGCTAAGAGAATTTTATGGAGTTAGCTAAGTAGAAGTAATATGCATTATTTCTTAAACATTATTTTATTTCTGTTCTTAAAGTAATGTCCGACATTTTCGGCGATCAAATACATCACGAGGAGGTCCATATCATCCAAGCATGATAAATAAAATATTCACTTCTATTTCTTTATTTAGGTATTTTGTGATTGCATTTTATTTATTAATAAATTTTATTTCAATGTTTACATATACATATTTTATTTTATTTTAAAAAAATGTGCCAAACTTCTCATTTAAATGGTCCTTTTTCTAAGGGAATATGTTGATCTAAGAAATCAGATTCTGAACTAATTTTCTTCGGTAAAGTTGGTAATCCTTCATGATCATTTGGGAGAAACATATCCATGCTAAAAAATCACTTGTCCTCGCCTTATTTACAAGGAAACTGCAACACTTTAAAACCACCAGAATTTCTTAGTACATTTTTGTGAAAAATAAGCATAGAACACATTATTTTTTAGGGGACAAATTTCGATTGCTTTTCCATTTATTTTAAGTGTAGGGCTCTCTTTCTATTATTTTTTTTTTGCACAAATAATAATTCAAGAATTAGGGTTGGTCACTTGAGTTGTTCGGATTGAATATGAAAATTTTGATTTTAATTTTGATTTTTATTTTTTTGGAGTAAAGAAATTATAATCCAAATCCAATCAAAAGAAGCTCGGATTAAATTGGATTTTTAAAGTTCGGTTATGATATTTCAGATTTTTGAATTTGTTCTTTTTGCATACATTTATTATTAATTAACACGAAATACACGTGCAAAGCACGTACACTTAACTAGTATATTAAAAGTGTGAAGACCCTTAGAAAAGTGAATCGAACTTATTGCAAGAAAATTTACGCAAAAGATTTTTATTGTGCATTTATAATTCCTTTTATTAGCAATATGTATTTGCTCTGTTTTTTCTTGTACGAATGACAAATAAATTCAAATATACTACTACTTTTTTAAAATTTACTTATGAAGAATTAAAAACTCAACTCTAAATGCATATCTTGAGCAAACCTTCCGAATTAATTATTTCGATTGACTATTAGCAATAATATGTTGGACAAACCTTGTATTTGTATTAAGAATCATTCAACCATGTATTTAGTTGAATTTAATAATTTTGATTCAAATATTATATTTGTATCAAAATTCATCAAAAAAAAAATATAAGTAACTTATTAGTTTAAATTTTGATAACTTTAAGAAATTTAATTAGAATCTCGAACTCATGAAGTGTGTTTGGATGGTTAAACTATTGTATTGCGTGGTATTGTTAGTTTAGATAACCATGTTTATTTTTGATTATTACTTAAATTTATTATAGGGTGAAAATCATTTTCACACCCCAACTTTGCTTTAAAAATCAAACTCTCCCCTTTATCTCATGCAATATCCATTTTACCCTTGTTATATCAAATATTCATCAGCAAACAAACTACATGTTAACAAAAGAGTTTGCTTATGGTGGTTTGTAGACACGTGATTTTGACCCTTCCTGACTTAACCTATTTTTAGCACTAAATATTATTATTATTATTATTATTTTTATTTATTTATTTTAACTCTTTTTATCTAATCTTTATTTTAGTTTTTATTTCGTGTTTAGTAGGTTTTCTTTGAAAAAATTAAGAAAAAGATTTCAATAAATGAGTCACATTTTAAGATAGTTTTGCTTTTACTTGTCAAAAGAAAAGAAAATTTTCAAAAAATATATTTTTCTTTTAATTTTTAATAAATAATCTAGCGGTTTAAATATTTTCTTCATCAATATTTTAGGACTAGCTATTTAACTTTTCTATATTTTTATTAATTAGCTAATACTACTTTAGTTATTTATTTATTTTTTATAAATTTATTTATTTATTATATATATATATATATATATATATTTTAAAATCCTAAACTACCCCACCTGCCCATCCCCTACGTCCCCTCACCTCTCCCTCTCCCTCACGTAACTCCCCCACAATCCCACTCGGCGTGGTATAGAATTAGATCCTGCAAAAATAAAAGTCATTCAAGAATTACCTCCACCAAAGAACAAAACAGAGGTGATGAGCTTACTGGGAAGGTTGAATTATATCAGTAGATTCATTGCCCAACTCACAACAACGTGTGAGCCCATTTTTAAATTATTGAAGAAGAACGCTGTAGTTGAATGGACTGAAGAATGTCAAGGGGCATTCGATAGAATCAAAAGGTACTTATCGAATCCACCCGTGTTGGTCCCACCTGAGCCAGGCAGGCCCTTGATATTGTATATGTCCGTTCTGGACAACTCTTTTGGCTGTGTATTGGGTCAACATGATATCACAGGAAAAAAGGAGCAAGCCATCTACTACCTCAGCAAGAAGTTTACCGCTTATGAGGCTAAGTACACACTTCTCGAAAGAACGTGTTGTGCCCTAACTTGGGTAGCACAAAAGTTGAAGCATTATCTTTCATCCTACACCACTTACCTCATCTCCCGCATGGATCCCTTAAAGTATATTTTCCAGAAGCCTATGCCCACAGGCAGACTCGCGAAATGGCAGATATTGCTCACAGAATTTGATATCGTCTATGTGACGCGGACTGCAATGAAAACCCAAGCGCTAGCGGATCATTTGGCCGAAAACCCCATTGATGAAGGTTATGAGCCATTAAAGACTTATTTTCCTGACGAAGAAGTATCATGCGTCGACGAAGCTGTCTCTGATAATAGCCATCAAGGTTGGAAGTTGTTCTTTGATGGAGCTGCTAATGTGAAAGGAGTTGGAATAGGAGCAGTTCTTATTTCGGAATCAGAACAATATTATCCCATAACAGCCCAACTTCTATTCTATTGTACCAATAATATGGCGGAATATGAAGCCTGCATCTTGGGCCTGCGACTGGCTATCGACATGGGAATTCAAGAACTGTTGGTGTTAGGTGACTCAGACTTGTTAGTCCACCAGATCGATCCAAGGAGATTAGGAAACTCACGACTTGAAGCTTATACCATATCGAGATTGTTTGCAAGACCTTTGTCGGCGATTTATATTGGTGAAGTTTCAACACATTCCTAGAGTTCATAACGAGATTGCTGATGCCTTGGCAACCTTATCTTCGATGCTCCAACATCCCGACAAGACTCATATTGACCCCTTGCGTATACAAATTCATGATCAGCACGCTTATTGCAATGTGGTTGAAGAAGAACTCGATGGTAAACCTTGGTTCCATGATATCAAAAAATACATTCAATCTGGAGAATATCCAATACATGCCGATGGTAACCAAAAGAGGACTATTCGACGACTGGCTAGCGGATTTTTCTTAAGTGGGGGGATCTTGTACAAAAGGACTCCAGATTTAGGACTTTTAAGGTGTGTAGATGCCAGAGAAGCTTCCACTATCATGACTGAAATACATTCTGGAGTTTGGGGGCCGCATATGAATGGGTATGTGTTGACAAAGAAAATACTTCGGGCAGGTTATTATTGGCTTACCATGGAGCGAGATTCCATTCGATTCGTCCGTAAATGTCATGAATGTCAAGTGCACGGGGATTTGATACATTCTCCTCCTTCTGAGTTACATACAATGTCTGCTCCATGGCCCTTCGTGGCTTGGGGAATGGATGTGATTGGACCTATTGAACCGAAAGCATCAAATGGGCACAGGTTCATCTTGGTAGCAATTGATTATTTTACAAAGTGGGTGGAAGCAGCAACCTTCAAGTCGGTGACCGAAAAAGCTGTGGTGAATTTTGTTCACTTCAACATCATTTGTCGATTTGGTATCCCAAAGGTAATTATTACAGACAATGCTGCGAATCTCAATAGTCATCTGATGCAAGAGGTATGTCAACAATTTAAGATTACGCATCGGAATTCAACTCCATATCGCCCCAAGGCAAATGGGGCTGTAGAAGCTGCTAATAAGAACCTAAAGAAGATACTCCGAAAGATGGTGCAAGGTTCCCGACAATGGCATGAAAAGTTACCTTTCGCTTTATTGGGTTATCGTACTACAGTTCGTACTTCAATAGGTGCCACTCCCTACTCGTTAGTATATGGGACCGAAGCAGTTATACCTGCAGAAATTGAGATTCCATCTCTTCGAGTCATTGTGGAAGCTGAGATTGACGATGATCAGTGGGTCAAGACCCGATTGGAGCAATTGAGTTTGATCGATGAAAAAAGATTAACGTCAGTATGTCATGGCCAACTATACCAGAAGAGAATGGCACGGGCATACAATAGAAAAGTGCGGCCCAGACATTTTGAAGTTGGGCAGTTAGTATTAAAGCGCATCCTCCCCCATCAGGTTGAAGCTAAAGGCAAGTTTTCCCCGAACTGACAAGGTCCTTTCATGGTGAAGAAAGTGTTGCCCAATGGTGCATTATATTTGACCGATGTAGAAGGTAAAATGGTAGAAGTGGCTATCAACGCCGATGCGGTTAAAAGATATTATGTATGATCTTTATTTATCATTATTGCTATTCGCACGTTTGGTTTTGGCATATTTAAAAGATTGATATGACGAAGGCATTTTATTCTACTATCCAAATATTGTGTCATCATTTGTCTATCCCATTTGAGCTTAAGTTTTACTTTCTTTCGTATCCCTCTTTTGGAATCAAAATAGAATCAAAAAAAAAATGATAAAAGTGTCGAAAAAGAAAAATGGAGTCAGGAAAAAATCCAAAACAGAGAAGTGTCTCAAAAAAAAAAAAAAAAAAAAAAGAAGAAGAAGAAGAAGTCAAAAAAAAAAAAAAAAAAAAAATATAAATCAAAATCAAGCAAAAGAATAAATTTCATGAACTACGTTTGACCTGATTCTTGCTATGACAAGATACGTAGGCAGCCCTACTCTGGGGTTCGGTCCAACCAAGTAAAAAATTCAAGTCACCCAGTTTAAAGAAACTGGGGCAAAAGTTATTTTCTTTGTGTGTCGATTCCAAAAGTTGTAAGTCTCACCCTATGTTAAGTGTCTTTTGAGCCTCATGCCACCCTTTCTTTCTAACCCAATCCAAAAGCCACGTTACAACCAGAAAAAGACCTTCAGATCAATCTTTGAAAATGTCGAGACTAAGCATGGTATGGTGACATGATGTTCTATATTTTGGGTCGCACTTGTCCTTATCAGCATAAAGAAAATATGAGAGAAACAAAAATGAGAGAGTTTTATTAGTGAAAACCCTCACGGACACCATAAGGCGATAGTAAAATGAGAGAAAAAAAATGAGAGAGTCTTATTGGTGAAAACCCTCACGGGCACCATAAGGCGATGGTGAGATGAGAGAGGTTTGCTGGTGAAAACTCTTTGGGGCTTCACTAGCCGGATGAGGTTTGTGATATAGAGGCGACAGACTCAAAAGCAAAACTCAATTTTGAATTCAATAAGTTGGCAAAAGTTGATAAATGGTTGAGGTTGAAAGATTGGGCTGCTTGATCCCAAATGCATGTCATAATCACTAGAACCGGCTATAATATTCAGATAAGTTTTCTTTCCTTCTTTCTTTTGAAAATAGGGTCGCCTGTTATGTTTCTTTCCGTTCAATATTTTCATTTTTATTTTCTTGTCTTTGTTATCAAAATGAAAAATCACCGTCCTCATTCGTCTATTGTCTCTGAGTCAAGTCCATGGCAAAACAAGTAAGAAAGGACTTCAAAATTTGCTATCAACTCCTTCAATGGTGCAAAGCAGGGGAAAGGGCCAACACATAAAAGAAACATGATTCAAAGTGAAACAAAACACCTAAGAATGGTCATCATCTGACAGTTTCCGAATTCGTAAGAATACGAAGTTACGACAGAAGTTAAAATTCAGAGGCGCTATGAAATGAAGATATGATTTGAGTTACAGTCATCGGGTAACCAGAATTTTGGGTCAAAGTAATACAAGTTAATGATACTCATCAACGACCCGAAACAAAGCTGAACATAACAAGTGCAGGAGCAATCGAATCAAAAGTCAAATGCCACGAACCAACCACCATGTTGTTAAACTCACAATTTTTCCTTGTCTGAAACAGAGATAGGTGTTGCCTGCAAATCAAAGGCTTCGAAGCCTGGATATTAGAAGGAGGCAATTCTTCACTTCAGCGAATGCAAGAAGCAATATTGCGATATAAGCTTGCTAGATTACAGTCATAGTAAAAACTATTATCTTTTACCTTTGCGAGAGGTATTTTCGGAAATTGGGCAAATCTTGGATTCACCCTCTTCATTTTTCAAATAGTTGTGATTTTTCAAACACTCACGAAATTTTTTGTACAAACTGGGGCAAAATTTTGTTCGTGTTATTTGGAATTTTTATTTTCTGTTCAGAACCCTCCTGGAAAATGGGATCAACAGGACCCTCCTGAAAAATGGGACTTTATTTTTCTGCTCAGGACCCTCCTGAAAAATGGGATTGTACTTTTCTACTCAGGACCCTCCTGAAAAATGGGATCAACAGGACCCTCCTGGAAAATGGGACTTTATTTTGTGCTCAGGACCCTCCTGAAAAATGGGATTTTACTTTTCTGCTCAGGACCCTCCTGAAAAATGGGATCAACCTTTCTGCTCAGGACCCTCCTGGAAAATGGGATCAACAGGACCCTCCTGAAAAATGGGACTTTATTTTTCTGCTCAGGACCCTCCTAAAAAATGGGATTTTACTTTTCTACTCAGGACCCTCCTGAAAAATGGGATCAACAGGACCCTCCTGGAAAATGGGATTTTATTTTGTGCTCAGGACCTTCCTGAAAAATGGGATTTTACTTTTCTGCTCAGGACCCTCTTGGAAAATGGGATCAACCTTTCTGCTCAGGACCCTCCTGGAAAATGGGATCAACAGGACCCTCCTGGAAAATGGGACTTTATTTTTCTGCTCAGGACCCTCCTGAAAAACGGGATTTTACTTTTCTGCTCAGGACCCTCCTGGAAAATGGGATCAACAGGACCCTCCTGGAAAATGGGACTTTATTTTCTGCTCAGGACCCTCCTGAAAAATGGGATTTTACTTTTCTGCTCAGGACCCTCCTGGAAAATGGGATCAACCTTTCTGCTCAGGACCCTCCTGAAAAATGGGATTTTACTTCTCTGCTCAGGACCCTCCTGGAAAATGGGATCAACAGGACCCTCCTGAAAAATGGGACTTCACCTTTCTGCTCAGGACCCACCTGGAAAATGGGACTTCACCTTTCTGCTCAGGACTCTCCTGGAAAATGGGACTTTACCTTTCTGCTCAGGACCCTCCCGAAAAATGGGACTTTACTTTTCTGCTCAGGACCCTCTTGGAAAATGGGATCAACAGGACCCTCCTGAAAAATGGGACTTTATTTTATGTTCAGGACCCTCCTGAAAAATAGGATTTACTGCTCTAGTTCGCTATTTATCTTGAGTTCAGGAACATGTTTGGAGAACAAGGATTACTTTTAGTTTGAAGCTTAGGAGCCCGCCTGGAGAATAGGGTGGATTTTCAATTCAAGCTCAGGAGTCCGCCTGAAGAATAGGATGAACTTTCAATTCAAGCTTTGGAGCTCGCGTAAAGGACATGGCGATTTTCAAACTCAATGTCAGAAGGAGCAAGTGTTCACCTGGAGAATAGGGCCGATTTTCAAGTTCATCTCCAATAATCGAAATCGACATGAAGAAAAGTCCACTGTCGAATTCAACTCAAGAGGAGAGCAGACATATCATCACTTGAGGAAGCGTGAAGATTCAAGTCAAGACTCAACAGAAGATGAATAGATAGGATCTTGTACTTGAAAGATCATTTTTATTCTTGTCTTTCATTTTGGTGTAAAAACAGGAGCTGCGAACCGGAGACTCGACGGGACCTCACTCGACCTCTAACTCATAGTCTCACCATTCCACCTCATTGAACTACACGTGACCTGATTCCTTTATAACCCGGGATATGTAGGTTGTCCAAAACCAGGACTCGGTCGCATCTTTTCCTTCTTTTCTTTTTCATTTCAAATAACAGTAGGGTCAAAACTTATCTCGTTGTCTACTTCTTTGTCTGAAAATACTCCGTATTCCCACACAAAAAGGGGCAAATGTAGACACGTGATTTTGACCCTTCCTGACTTAACCTATTTTTAGCACTAAATATTATTATTATTATTATTATTTTTATTTATTTATTTTAACTCTTTTTATCTAATCTTTATTTTAGTTTTTATTTCGTGTTTAGTAGGTTTTCTTTGAAAAAATTAAGAAAAAGATTTCAATAAATGAGTCACATTTTAAGATAGTTTTGCTTTTACTTGTCAAAAGAAAAGAAAATTTTCAAAAAATATATTTTTCTTTTAATTTTTAATAAATAATCTAGCGGTTTAAATATTTTCTTCATCAATATTTTAGGACTAGCTATTTAACTTTTCTATATTTTTATTAATTAGCTAATACTACTTTAGTTATTTATTTATTTTTTATAAATTTATTTATTTATTATTTATTATATATATATATATATTTTAAAATCCTAAACTACCCCACCTGCCCATCCCCTACGTCCCCTCACCTCTCCCTCTCCCTCACGTAACTCCCCCACAATCCCACTCCTACACACGACACATAACACACCTCACACACATGCACACAACAAACACTATATATATGACAAAGACACGGATAGAGAAGGGGGTAGAAAAAAAAGCATAGGCAATAACATTAGAAAAAAAAAAACAGAGAAAAAGGGAGAAAAAGATAGAAAGAAACGGACACAAAGTTGAAAAAAAAAAGATAGAAACACAGAGGAAAACAACAAGGAAAACAGTAAAGAAAACGAGAAAAACAAAAACACTAGAGAAAAAAAGGATAGAAATGGAGGGATAGTCGGATAGAGAATAGTAATAAAGAAAAAAAAAGCAAGAAGGAAAACGAGAGTAAAGGGAAAAGAAAGAAGTGGCGAGTTGAGTTCGGGTTCCGTTGGAGTTTCCGGTGACGGCGTTCTTGCTTCTACTTGGTTTAGTTCGTCATACAGGTTCTTATTCGATCTTACACTACTTATTTTATTGTAAACAAAAGCATGAACAAAGTTGTTTAAATAGTTTCCTGTATTATTCGGTCGGTAAAGTTTTATTATTTAGGCGAACTTCATGCTTTATATTTTATTCGTAGGTTGTCTACTATATTGAATCAATGTTAATTAAATTAGACCGTTCTCAAATATTAAGAGGAGATAACTTTTAAGTTGATTTAGTTTGGGGGGAAAATAGAGTCCAAATTCACGTCATTTTATTGACTGTGCAATTAACCTGAATTGTGCTACCAATCACAAAAATAAAATTACATTATATTGAAGATAGGAAGGTGAGGACTATGAAAAAGTACCATAGTTAGAATTCAAACAAAGGGGAAAAAGCAAAAATATAATATAGAATGACTATCACAGATATGAAGGAAATAAAAAAAAAAAAAAACATTTTTTTCGTTGATTATATAAATAGACATTACTTATCACCGTGTACAGGAAAATACATAAATCAATATGAAAGAATAATTTGTCATGGGTGTGGAGGATCGACTTACTTGAGTTGTTATTACCTATAAAATTTTCTTTCTTGGCCAAAAAATGGAAAATCTAATAAAAGGAAGAGTACGATGTCTCCTAATCAATTACCGAGATATTGCATTACATTTATCCTTAAGTAACACTATTCTTTGTACTATATCTCGTGGTTAAATTTTATGGAAGCAACTAAAGGAAAATGAAATATTATACCATACAGAAAGAGCAAACACAATAAAATCAAAAGAAAAAAAATTATTCCTCTCCCTAATCTGTATAACAGATTCGCATCCCTTCACTTCCTGTTTGTATCTGAAAATTAAATCCCGTTTCTTTGTCAGTTTTCATTTTTACGTTTTTTGCTATTTGGAGTCTAAACTTTTTTCATAAGATGTAAATTATAATAGAAGATTTTGGGTGACCACTTAGCAGATACAAATTTTTTTTAAACATATTTGAATGGGAAAATGATAGAAACGTTTGGATCTTTGGATGGGAGTAACATAGGTTATTTACCTTAAGTTGTGTTTATATGGCAACCTAAAGGAAACGTTGTGACTGTTATAACGTTAAAAAGTCTGGGTTGCCGAAGCGGTACGTAGGTTGCCAACTTTCGTGTGCATATAGACTCTTTATTTTTGCCTAGGAAAATGCCAAAAATTGTAGGAAGAGACAAATACAATCCTTGCATTTGTGTCGCGCCACATCATTAGGGCTATGACCTTCTTTTATATATATATATATATAGATTAATTTTATTTTCGAATTAAGTTAGAATGTATAAAGTTTTATATTTAATAATGTTTATGGACGAAGTGGAATTGTAAAAGGAAATGGAAGCAAAAAGGGTAAACATATAATGTTTCAAAAGGAAGTGCTAAATAAGCAAATTATGTTTATTTTAATTTTTTGATTAACATTTTTTTTTACGTTGATATGGGGTAGTATTGTACCAATTCAGTATAGGAAAATTAGGTCGGGTAATTGTGGCCCAAGTCAGTTCGAGGCTTTTTAAATTGATTAGTATATAGAGGTTGATCATGTGTGTGGTTACGCTCCTTGATCAATTTCTGTAACTACAAGGCTTCGTGCGTGGTTACGCTCCTCAGCCAAAAACATAAGTCACAACTTTGTACGTTTTTCTTAGGTAAATTGAGCAACTAATCAAACCTAGTTCATCCAAGAATTAATTTAAGTCGAATATAAGTCAATAAAGCGACCGTGCTAGAACCACGGGACTCGAGGGATGCCTAACACCTTCCCCTCGGCCAATAGAATTCCTTACCCGAATTTTTAGTTCGCAGACCAATATAAAAGAGTCAACTTCCTTTTGATTAGGGATTCAAAAAGGTGACTTGGAACACCATAACTCAATTCCAAGTGGCGACTCTGTAAATAAAAAATAATCCCTATTCAATATCGTCACTTTAATTGGAAAAGCCCTTCGACTTCGACATCGAACGAAAAAGGGGTGTGACATGGTTTAATCCAAAGAATGCTAGAAGTGGGATGTCATATTTTTTTGACAAGCATGTTATGTCGACCACAACCACATCACCAAAATAAGCATATGCCGCTCTGGATCTGGAATCAATCGAAAACACGTTTTTTAGATACCCTTCATCATTTGAATCCATAAAATCAATGCTCAAAAAGGACAAATAAAAATACTAATTTTAAGGCAAATAATGACTAAAAACATATAATTTTGACCTCACATCACATAAGATGCACCTCAGAGAAGAAGTATATGACTATATCTATATCTATAATCTATATCTATATCTATAATCTATATCTATAATCTATAATCTATAATCTATATCTATATCTATAATCTATATCTATAATCTATATCTATAATATATTAAAAGTGTGAAGACCCTTAGAAAAGTGAATCGAACTTTTTGCCCTTCAGTAAAATACTTCACAATAGACAAAATCGTCTTTTCAATTATTTTCTCCAATTATTATTTAATTATTTATGTAATATTTAGGACTTTAAAATCAACTAAAATTAGTTATTAAAGCTTTCCTTATTAGAATTATGTTAAAAGTCCTAAAGTACAAAGAAATTGTGCGTGGAAGGAAATTATCTTACAAAACTTTATGCTTGCAAAGGAAACAACCGAGACTTTTTTGGTAGTTTTCCTTTTTTTTTTTTTTTCAATCTCTTTAATTTAGTTTTCTTTTCTTTTTTACTTAATTAAAAGAATCCTTTGTGTCCTTCAATCTTCCCACCACGTATAAACTTAAGTATGCTACACCAAAAATACTTAAGTTTTTGAGTTGGACTAAAACTTAATTATATACCAATAAGGAAAGAGATATGAGGCAAGTTGAGTCCACTTTGTAATCTAACTAAAATTAATTCGTAATTGTGTTCTTAACCAACTTTATATCCTTTTCTATACCTTTAGATTAATTAAATTTTACCTTATATATACATAGAATAATTTCTACAATTCTTCTACAAGAAATATACATTTCTTTTAGTTAGTAAATTTAAAGACTATATGAATTGTACATAATCAATAATTGACTATATATTCTCTTCTTTTAATAATTTTTTGTGTGACTATGAATTTTCTCCTTTTGATAATTTCTCGTGTTTTTCTTTCATGTGAAAATTCTAGATCAAAAGTGACTTCCTCTATTGAAGGTTGGTTTTGATTCTATGTATTTTTTTTTATAATTCGATTTGTGAATATAACTATGTAACTATTCGTTATATGTTGACAAGCTAGACTCTCGTGCTTCCTTCTTTGTTGAAAGTGGATATGGCCTGGTTAATTTGTTACATATATATAACAAATTATATCTATTAAGTGATATGGACATAACATGTATGTGATACATTGCTTTGTGTAGCTTTTTTACGTGTAGAATTTGGAAGAAATGATTATTTGTTGAAAAACGACACGTGGATAGATCAGTACGAGCAAAGCGGTTGGTTTTTGTTTATGAAGATGTAAGTTGAGTTTAATTTCTTTTTTTTTTTTATGTTTTTGGTTCTCACAGAAAATTTTGAGCGGCTTAAGAAATAAAGTGATAGAGTTCTCAAGATTTAGCAGGCATTTGGCCATATTTCATTATGAAAATAGAAGAAAGTATTCTTTGTTTTCAATGTGAAAAATGATATTGAAAATTGGAGTCGTGTTTGGCCATGAAATAAATTAGAGTTATTTTTGAAATTTTGTTGGTTTTGAGTATCAAGTTCTTTTATTTGCAATTTTATTTCTAATGTTGTTGCATGCCCATAGTATTTCTGTTTTAAGAAATTTGTGATTCCTTTTCATACATATGTATTAGATAGGAGGATATAGAGTCGTGGATTAGGATACAAGGTTAGTAGATAATTTAACTCTAACTCACTTTTCACCAGGTTTAGGTTTGATCGTAGTTTAGCCTTTACTGATTTCTAAGTTTTAACTGAAAATATTTTTTTTTATGTACTTAAAAATTGTGGCTTTCAAATTGTGCTATTGGTTTTTCCAGGTTATTGTTTTGATGTACAAGATGTTTAGCTCTATTGTTTTGATACCAGAGTGAAGTCTTATGAGGAGTTATGTTGCTAGCTACTACTACTATATTAGAAGTTCCTAATTCTTAATTATGTCAAGGGATTCAAATTCTCTCTCTATATATATTGGTTTTTCCCCCTAATTACATAGTATAATTTTTCACTGAATTAAATCACATTTCCAACAGATTGTGTTTTGAGTCATACTAGCTACCATCCTTTATAGATCAAAACACATTAAAAAAAAAAGTAAGGTCCACACATGAAGGCATATCTAGCTTAAATTGAGACACTACACTTCTGAAAAGAAAGTTATCTACAATTAATTTGTTAAGAGGAAAAGTGATGTTGGTTGGAAGGAGTTGGGCACAAATTCTAATGTACATAAAATTAAATAAATACTAATCCTGAATTAAAATGGAGAACCCTAATATTAAGTAGTCTAGAGAGAATATTCGGTTTTCAATGTGGATTTCGAACACCAAATTTCAAACATTTATAGTATTGAAGTTAATATTATTGTCATGGCACATACGTACAGCGCACGTACACTAAATTAGTTGATATAAAAAGGAAGACTCCTACTTAATTTTATCCTGCGTTTGATTGTAGGTATTAGTTAGTTCCAAGATTATTTATTCCACCATTTATATTATGATAATATAATAAGTTATTTCATATACATGATAAAATAAATAGTTCTGAAATAGCCAGTCCTTGAATTAATTATTCGGTGATAATTGTTCCCAACCAAACAACCCGTAAAGGTTCAAAAGAAAAAGACCCAAAATAGAAAAAAGGAAAAACAGTTTCGAAAATCCAAATAGTCTGTGAAGAAGCTCGAGAGAGAGCTACCCTTCTCATGGAATTACACGTATTCAGAATTTCCTCTGCATTTCCATTAACTTCCATAGCCAAACACGGCCTTATTGTCTCCAAACCCAATTTCCCCATTTCTCTCAATTTTTCTAACATTTCCAAATTTTCATTTAAAGTGGATTCTACCCAGAAGAAAAACGACGTCGTTTTTGACGCCGCCGCATACGAAGCCGAGCGTCACAGACTTGACGCCGAGGCTCGAAAAGCCATGGCTGAAATATCTGAATTGGAGACCCAAGAAAAAGATGACCCGAAAGCTTGGAAATGGGTTATTAGAAAACGGGTTTGGGATTTGATGGAAGCACAAAATATAGCTCAATTTCCAAGACCCGTTCATCATAGGATACCCAATTTTATTGGAGCTTCAATTGCTGCTAATAAGGTTCAAACATTGCATTTTAGTATGTGTTTAATACTCCCTCCGTCCCATATAAATATATATATAATATTCATTGGGCATAAAAATAGATATTAGAATTGTAATTAATTTTAAGGGTAAAATGTAAAAAAAATTAATAAATTCTATCTTAATTTAGTGATCAATTAATATGAAATATTTATTTTTAGTAAGATGACTAACTAAAATAGAATGGAGGGAGTACTCACTTTGTCTCAATTTACGTGACACAGTTTGAATTTCTCGAGTCAAACATTTTAGTTTTGACTGTAAATTTGAGCATGAAATCTTTTAAAATTTACATATTTAAAAACCACGTCAAGATATTTAAAGATATATGAAAAAATACGTCAAAAAAAATTACTTGTTTGAATCCCTGAGTAAAAATAAAATAAAATGGGTGCAATGTTTAGCTAATTTAGTAAGTATTATTTTTTGGTTATTGGCAGTTGAGTGAACTGGAGGAGTTTAAAGTGGCTAAATGTGTGAAGGTGAATCCAGATACACCACAAAAGCATGCGAGGTTTCTCACACTTGATGGTTAGTTTTCATCAACTTATTTTGTTTAAAATTTTAAGTTTGTTTTTATCCTTATTTATAATACGCTAAATTACAACGAAAGAAAAAAAATAGATCAAGACTTTCGTAGGAGTCTACTTTATTTTATTTTTTGGGGGCATAATATATTACCAGACACTCAAACTTGACCTTAATTGGCAAGTAAGCACTCCAATGAAACTTTGAGTATGCACATCTAGACACCTTTGAAATTTATGTGTGACGTCAGTGTCAGGTGTCCACGAGACACAGTGGAGATGAGTTGGATTGTTTAGTTGTCAGTTGAAACCAAGTTGAGGTTTCTAATGTGCACTCTCAAAGTTGGAGAGCTTACTTGCCAACTGAGGCCAAGGTTGTGTGTTTGTTCATGTATTATGCATTCTTTTTTCACAATGAATAATGTAGAGTTCTGAGCCCTTGATTATAATAGAAGTTTGTTAAAGTAGTGTAACTAATGTTTAAATAAATCATTTTATATCCAACTTTAAGTTGAGATTAAAAAATACTCCCTCCGTCCCATATTAGTTGATCATCTTACTAAAAATACATGTCCCAAATTACTTGTCCACTTACTAAATCAAGATAAAATTAATTAAAAAAAATTCATTTTACCCCTACAATTAATAGTGTAAAAATAAGTTTGTAAAATTTCAAGAGAGTATCTTAAGGGGTAAATTAGGAAAACTATCCTTCTTATTTATGATTTCTTAAGAAGCGTACAAAGTGAAAGTGATTAACTAATATTTTATATTAATATGGGATGGAGGGAGTAATTAAGAAGCTCTTTCTCTGAAGGTTAGGTTATCAAATTCAGTATTTTTGATCTAGTCTCCAAATTTGTAAACAATATTCTCAGGACACAAATAGATTCTTCTCTAACTTTGTCCAAGAATAGATGTAATAGAAGGTGGTAAAACTGAGTTTTTACTGTTGAAGATGATATAAAATTTCCTCTGTCTAATAATTTGAAACAGAGCGAGTATGAAATAGGAGGTCATGAAGTGAAAGTTCTTACTGTTTAAAATGATAGTATCAACGTTCCTCTTTGTCCTATAATATGATATTGATTTACTCATTTCTCAACCCTATTCTTTTGCAGGACGGAAGCAGTTATTGACACCGCAACCCCGTCTTAGGACAGGTTTTTTCTCTGTACTTGAAGCTAGTATATTATCTGCTGGTACGATTAAGGAGGCCTGCACTTCTCCTGGAGTTGCCAAATATGGAAGACCAATTGGATTGGAGGAGAAAATAAAGGTAGACTTGATCGTTATTGGCTCAGTTGCTGTTGACCCAAAGACGGGTGCTAGACTCGGCAAGGGAGAGGTAAGCATGTGTGCCAATCTTTGCCTCTCTACTTTTTCATACTACAAGAAGCTAGCTCTGGGAATTGTGTTGTGCATGATCAATAGAAATGAGTGTAAACGTCCTCCATGTAGGCATGGAACAGACACATTCAAGAAAAAGATACATCATAAGAGAACATGTATGGACTGTTCACGTCATTTTGATGCAGCTAAATTTTTTGCCCATGTCTGATCTTGACACTTCGTGCTGATGCTTCTGCTTTTATATTCTATAGTATGGTTGTATTGAATATTACTAACTTTAAGCTTCTATATTATGCACCACTATAATATAGAAGGCTCATATTACTCTTGTAAATCATCTTCAGAAAGATGCATTATCTAAGTAGTGTCACTGAACATTTTACTAGTTCTAAATTTTAGGATCTCGATATCACTGAACACTCTCACTGAATATACTGGGTATGTTGTTGTAGTTGTTGTTGATATTATCAACCTTTGCTATATTTCTTCTTTTGTGGGATCACACTGGGCATGTTGTTGTTGTTGCTGCTATATTTCTTCTCTTCTCCCCAGTAGTTATGGCTGGGAAAAAACTTATTTTGTTGATTTACGTGTTTGCTTCTATTGTCTGCTAGTATGTTTTGAGTTTTCCCTTTTAATCTGGCTGGTGATGGCTTTAAAAGTTAAAGTTCAGATAATTGTGTTAGCATTGGATTGATGAATTTTATGCATGTTCCGTCATAAAATGTGTGAAAAGTTTCCAAGGTGTCTAATAAAAGAATATATGATTATCTGGATTTCACTTGTTCCCGTTATGTTACTTTGGTATGCCTAGCACCAAGTCTTATCTGGAAATTTATCTTGAATTGCCCCAATCATTGTCTGCAGGGATTTGCTGAGCTTGAATATGGCATGCTGAGATACATGGGGGCCATTGATGACTCAACACCTGTTGTCACATCTGGTACGCCCCTCTAAAGTCATCCTTCTTCATCAAATAACCTTCACATTCTTAATATGCAAACCTTGCTTGTGGTCGATCCAGATCAAGCTTTTCATTTCCCTGTTATTGTGGCTGACAAAAGAACTAATTTTGCTACTCAAAACTAAGGATTGTTTTAACAATTCTCACATTTGCTAAATTGATCTTCATTCTCCATGGATGGCTTCCTCAGTGCATGATGAACAGCTAGTAGATGACATTCCTATTGACAAGCTATTGATCCATGATGTGCCGGTTGACATTATATGTACTCCAACTCGGGTCATATTTACACACACATCCATCCCAAAGCCTCAAGGTTAGCGCACTCCATATGTATAATTGCCATCATCAGTACCTAAAGTCTCTTCTTGTATGTGTGTGCCCTTAAACGCGTCTTCACTTGGTCAGCTGGTAACTTGAAACTAAAGAGACTAAGAGGATCCATCGTCTCAATAGTTCAATGGTGATTGCTGTTTAACTTTTCGTATGATCCCTTGCAGGGATATATTGGGAGAAGCTCTCTCCTGAAAAGCTTAGTCAAATTCGAATACTCAGACAGCTGAAAAGAAAAATTGAACAAGAGACTGGACAAAAGCTTCCAACTGGCCCTTCTGAGAAACTGCCACCAACTGCTCACCGCCGACGCTGATATATTTACCTTTCCTTCAAATATATGAATTTTGACAGGAAGTAAATTTGTTATGTAACCTTGTGTAGTTTTGTTGTACTTATTTTAGGTTGAAAGCATACAGCAAACTGTAAAGTCATCTAATAGCTAATATTGACATAAGTTTCAGTGGTGATGTAAAAGAAATTTTCTTGCAAAGACTAACTTTTACTTTTACAAGTGCCAAAGTGCCTTCTTTATTCTCTTTCTCATAGAAACCCAAACCATGACAAAGTCTTCTCATTTCAACTTAAAGAATATGTTTGATCAAAAACCATAGAAAATATTTAAGTACGTCAACAGCAAACAAAAAAAGAACAATTTCTAATTGTAGATTTCAACAGTGTCAAAGTTAAGCAATTTGATTTATAGTGCATTAGCTCATAAAAATTTAGTTACGTGTCAATTTTTATTCTTATTCTTGTAAACCTTTTGGTTATCTCCGAAATTGGAAAAAATGAAAAATTAGCGCTAGAGGAAGGGGTTGAACCTTCGACCTTGTGGTTAACAGCCACACGGTCTAACCAACTGAGATACTCCAGCTACTTGCTGCACTTGATTAGTACATTGATTCTAACTTAAATTTCTAATTTTTATTATTCCTTAATCTTGACGTAGTCAGATGATAACCAGACAAACTACATTTCTGATTGGAACATCCATAGCCCATAGGTATATTTTTGTTTATTTGATTTCTCACCAGGTGTCCAGTATTCACTCTGAAACTCGACTAAATTTGGATTCATGCATTTCTGAGGACAGACCCCAGACCCCACCTGGTGGGAATTTACTGGGTATATTGTTGTTGTTGCATTTCTGAGGACAGCATTCCCATAAGGATTTTGTCCATCCTTAAAAATTCAAACTCAAGACCTCCGATTAATAGTGTAGGGACCCAAATCATCCCACGGAAACCGTGTTGGTATAGCCAATAGGTTCTTACTTCATATAAATATCTAACAATGGAAAAACTTCACGATATTTTAAGGGAATTTCCCCTCCCTGCAAGGGGGATTTACCTTTTGCAAAGTCTCATCCTTGATCCTTGTGCAAAAAAAATATCTGACTTGTGCTGGAATATAATATTCTTGATTAAGGGGAATACAAAAAAAAAAATAAAAAAATCTCTCTAGATGAAGTATCTCTTATAATTTTTTTCAAAAAAGAAAAAAGAAAAAAGAGGAAGAATATTCTTCCATTTACCAATGATAAGAAACTACACCAATGTCCTCTTAAAAGTAAACACAAAATTGGATGACTGAATTGACCGCTTCTTTATAATACAAAAATAAGAACTCTTTTAAGTTACAAGAATATATACGGACCAAGGTGAATTGTTAATTAGAGGAAACCAACTACAGCCAAACAATGCCTCCCTATCTCCTCCTCCTAATCCTAAAGAATACACATACAACAAACTCACGAATGTCACTAATCGCTTCGGTTCAGATATGCTGAACAATCAAACAAAACATAGAAGACCACGAAAATAATATCTTATGAGACTTTCCTCAAAAGTGAAATTATGGTAGTTTAGTGCAAATCATAAGCACGGAAGATGAGGATTCTGTTTACTTTAACATTCTGTTTGGAAGGATCCGGTCGTTCTGTCTTGTGATCCTTTCTATAGGAGAAATCACCTGTGGCATTGACATTCCCACAGAAACAATGATCTCTGAAAACAAAGGAAGAAAAGCGTGTTAATGCAGGATTCTATCAAGTGCAACAAAGCAAGAAAAGAGAACTTCATGTTGTAATAAAGCACGAGCATAATGTATGCTATTATAAGAGAAAAGATAAATTCATATTTTTTTGGATTTAGCTGGATTACAACGTATGCAGCAGCAAAATGTTAAACAAGCTTGCATTCTTATATGGATTTTTTACTTCTGTTCTACTGTTATCATATCATTCATGTGGTGAATGGATTGGTTTGGAGAATCTAAACACAATATCCAATGGACCAACAACACATGGACAAAGCAACAATACAATGTAAAGAACTTCAGTCAAGGAACTCTTGCTGAAGGGCCTGTAAAGAAAAGAGACCTTTAGGCCCAACTCAATCTCAGAAGCTAGCTCATGAGGTGAGTATTGCCCAAGACTATAGTCTATACAAGGAGACAACCACATTCTCTCTACCAATGTGGAGGAACACTCAACCGAGCAGAATGTTATCCGCAAGACAAGGCATCATTGACTGGCATCCCTCGACATCTCAATAAAAACCCCTCTTTATACCCCAAACAGATAATTTTACTTTAAGGGATTGCCAGCAACACATTTCAGCAAGTAAATTGGAATGGAAAAATAAAACTAGTAACTCCCTCCGTCACAATTTATGTGATGATGTTAGACTGGACATGGAGTTAAGAAAGAACGAAAAGACTTTTTAAACTTGTGATCTGAAACAAGCCATAGCTAATTATTTGGCTATAAATCATCTCTTCAAGGGTAAATAGAAAGTTTAAAGTTAAATTGTTACTAAATATAGAAAGATGTCATTCTTTTTGGACTGACTAAAATGGGAAGTGTCAGATAAAGGGAGTGTTCCGAAACAATATTTCCAATGTCCAACAAGGTTTTACCCAAGGAGAAAAAATATAGACCAAGTTTGATCGGACGATTAGTCAATTTGATTGATGAAACACAAAAATAGAGAAAAAAAGGTAAACGCTGCTCAAAATGACTAAACATCTCAATTGACAACAAAAATAGAAACGACGATACTGAAGCCAAGTAAAGCAGAACAGCTGAACTGCAAAATGTAAATATTCATGATAACAATCCCTTAAAAGGTGAAAGATACATTAATTAATGAATTGCATGGCAGAGAAGTAGGATCAGAAACATACCTATGCCTTCTCGAACGGACAAATTTGGCCTGATGATATCATTGGAATTAACCAGAAATACATCCCCTATATACAAATGATTTGTAGGGACAAAAATGCTGCACAACTCTTCATCCCCATCATCTCTCTGCAACAAATCAATAGCTAAGAGCATCCTTTAATGATAAGAGAAACAAGAAAAGTAGGGACACTAGCAAGAAGTAAGAAGGATTACAAAAAATAGGACTAATATAGAGTATCTCCAAGATAAGTCCATATGTAGTCTCCTTTGCTTTCTTTCTCCCCCTAGAGAAATGGAATGCTGGGGATGGAGTGGGAGAGCAGAAATTGTAGTCAAAATTGTCTAAATTCAACATATATGATACATATGCATCTATAACATGTATTTTACACAGTAAGAACTACATCTGAAATCAGTATACGACATTCATATGAAGCTCTAGCTTAAAGTCCAAACTTTTGTCCCCCATGGAAATCGAAATCTTATCAATGGGATAAGCGCCTCGTCCTTATAATTCTTAAATGTAATGCACTCCACTATGTTGGTAAAAGGGGAGGAAATGCAAAGAGGAACGGAGCCTAATTGAAATACTTCCTTTCAACAGAGTTTTATCATATCACTAATGTTGTTTGGCACGTTTGGAAATGAAGTAAACGAGATAAACTTCCTTTCTTTGACTAACTTGAAGGGATTGACATATAAGCAGCCCCTCCCCCTTTCTTCTCCGTCTTTGAATTCATAAACATATGATGGAAAGACCCATACACAGTTCAAGACCCATACACAGTTCCTATCCATCGTAGCAATCCAACATAATGAGCCGTAACAGGCATTATGTTGCATGGATATCTAATCAACAGACAATTATCAAATAACTTCAAGTCGAAATGTAACAACACATCTTGTTTTCCCCTTTTTGTAGTGAAAACATTTGAATGGACAATGGTAAACAGTCAAATTCAGATGAGACTAGTGGCGTTTGAAGAACAAGAATCAATTCTTTTACTAGAGAAAAATGAAAGAATATAAAGCTAAAATATGAGTGTTGTAACGCTTAGCCAAAAGAAAGAACTAAAAGAAAATTGAAACAACAAATGAAACAATAAGAAAAGGAAGGTAAGAAGCTACACATTCAACAACACAAGTCTTCCCTGAACTCCAGACACTCTGCATTATTGAATTACCCCCCATAACGCACTCAGCTACTTTTTCCCTCCCCAGACCAAAACACAGAATGGGGAGGACCCACATTTTCCCTCCAGATTACCATCTCTACATAAAAAGTTTATGATATTACTTGTATTAACTTTATATAACAGGTACTTAATTCTGCTACTAATATTCCAAGCACCAACAGGTTTTGCACATGATCTAAGGTTCAAAAAGTGTCAGAAATGGACATGGAACCTAAAAAGGGAAATTTTTTAGCAACAGAGGACTAAAGTTGTACAAAAACAACAGGTTGAGACCATTTAAGTAAAAATAGATATATTTAGGATATGGTGATGGAAGTTATTTTGATATAGGATATTCTGATGGAACTACCTGGAGAACAACTGAAGATGTTATGAAACCAATCGCATATTCACCAATTCGGGGATGACGAATTATAGCAACTTCCTTGAAAGCATTGGTATTCTGGTCTGTATAAAAACCAGCCAAAGAAATCAAATAAGTCCTACAAACCCAGCAAGATACAGACATAAGAACTACATCAATTCAGCAGAATCTCTCATCTTCACTTATCACACATATAACTGGACATGGGTATGTTAAGAACTTAGACACCCATCAAATCAAACATCATAAATTGTTGCGAAATAAATCAGAAGTCCAAATAAAACCCATGAACAATATGTCCCTAAGAACAGGCTTTGTGATTTGGTCCTGGTGTGCTTCCACATTCTAATGCATTAAACAATAGTAATGTCCTAATGTGTTTCCATTGTTATCGCAAACATCAACATAAAAAGAAACAATGAATAGCCATGTGCTTCAAACATAATATGCTCCTATCAATACCAGTTGAAGTAGATCACTTGAACTAGTTGATTGAAACAAGATAATATCCTATCTATGTCTTGATCCTAAAAAGTAAATCATATTAAATTGCATTTCAGCTGTAACTTAATAGCCTGTTTCGCAATCACCTTATTTTGAGAAGTGTTTATTACAATAGTGCTTTTCAAAAGAGCACTTCTAGTGAGAAGCAATTGTGTTTGGCCAATAAATTTAAAAAGCACTTTTGAGCAGCAATTAGTGTTTGACCAAGCTCTTTAAAAGTGCTTTTTAAGTGTATTTTTTTCAGGAGTGCTTTTAGGAAGAAGCTACTTTTTTTACAACAACAACAACATACCCAGTGTATTCCCACAAAGTAGGGTCTGGGGAGGGTAAGATGTACGCAGTCTATACCACTACCTCGAACGAAGTAGAGAGGCTATTTCCGAAAGAAGCTACTTCTTCTCTTTTTTTTTTTTTTTTTTTTTTTTTTAAGCTTCTGAAAAACATAAGCTTCTGCTACTCCCTAGAAGCACTTATTTTCTCCCAAAGTTTGGCCAAACACATCATTTTTTTAAAAATAAGCACTCTTTAGAAAAAATAAGCACTTTTGGAAGAAGAAAAAATAAGCTTGGCCAAACAGGCTATAAGTATACTATTTGTAAAGAATCTTTTCCCCTATCATAGCTAATATCGAAAAAACAAACAATGAACAGGAAACACTACCATTCTTTCATATAAACATTTTGTCCAAGGGAAGCATTATGTCCTGGTGATTGAAAAGGGATTTCAAAGATTATTTATCAAAGCTAAATCTGCATTCGACATATCTATATCTCATTAATACCTCATCATTAGGAAATTAAAAGCTGCAACCTACAACAATGATTACCTGGTGAAATAGCAGAACTAATTTGCTTGGATGCAGAGTATAAATGCTTCACAAAGGGCATTCTCTTTATAAACCATTCTCCTATCCAGAAAACTGTTGAACCCAGCCATGATGAAGCAAAAATGCCGACAAAGAATATGAAGGTTATCGATGTGACAAATCCAAGGCCTGTAAGTACAAGGGAAGCACTTATAAATTTACCAGCTACTCAGGCTTTTATTGAAGACACAAATTATGATGCTGTTAATAATTTACCAGAAATATCACAACTAGCAACATGATCAATGCATCAAAGATTACTACAGCAAGCGAAAAGGGAAATAAAATCCTGCAATGCCAAAAGGGACGTACCAAATATGTTAATACCAAGTCTTTCATATATAGGGCTGAAGAAACCATCAACAAATTGAATAAACCACCAAGTGATGAAAAATGTAACAGCCACAGGGAAGAGGACCACACTGTGAATAGGCAATATCCACCAAAAATTAGTATGTAGAGATTCACAGAAGACAAAGGAAATAGGCACCCTATGTACTAGATAGATACTGTAGAAAGAAAGGACAGGGGACCATGCATGGTACTTCTCGATCTTGTCTCCAAGGGACAAGACACTGAGAAAGCAAAAGTAACCCACAAGCCAACAAAAGTACATTTCCTTTCTTAAGTAGTTGATAAGGCAAGATCAAAGACTAGGAATTTTGATAAGCTCCCCACCATCCAGTCATGAACTTCTTTGACACCCAACTTTGAAGAACAGCATAGCAAGCCTGATCAAATAAATGCCAGAATTAGTACTTGAGTTATTGTACAGTGAAAGAAATAGAAAGGAACAAACATGGTATTTGTTTACAAAACCTCAGATGTTAGTGAATTAATATTTACAGGTACATTTCCAGTAACAACTATTACTTTTTTTTAATAACCAGCAAGAACTATTACTTTTAGAATTCTACTCACAATTCTTCAACTATTTAACAGTTCTCTCTGTTGTGATTTTCCAGAAGATCTAAACAAAGAATATCTGAGTAATTGTGCATAGTCATCAAACCAATTAGTTCAACTCACTCTTTTTATACCTTATCGAAGGAAACAAAGGAACAATAATTACCTTTTTAATGAAAAATGATCAGTAGTTTTACGTATGAAGAGCTGGCAAGAAATTAAAACAGTAATACTTTTAGTCAAACTTTGGAGATCTATGAAATAGTTGCAGAACATAACACTAGAGATTTTGTTGAGTAAGCCACACTAACCCGTCAATTTGGGATCCAAATTCGAGATTTTTCTTGGGAGGTATCAGGAAGGATTTGGAATGGAATAAGCTCTATCTAACTAGTATCTTTTCTTGACAGGAAATTAGTTGATTAGAGTACCAAAGAACCTTTTTTTTATAAACTAACTTTTATTGATTGACCAGCAACAAAAATATAATGCTGGAGAAGTTACAACCAAAAGAGTGTGGCCTTTACAAGTTGTGTATTGAGCTACAGCAAGGCCGGCCTCAGCATGAAGAAACTGAAGCTAAGGCTTGGGGGGCCCATTTTTAGCAATTATAGGTTTATAGTTTTGTAGATTTTTTTCATTAGAAAATATTAACTTTTTAATATTTTTTGTTTCATTTTAATGTCGTTTTAACTCAAAAAATTATCACTTCAAAAATTCAAGACTAAAATTAACAATTGTTTTCAACTTTACCTTTAACATTAAACTTAAAGAAGTTACCTTTAATAAATAGAGTAACTTAGCAAATTATACCTTGTACTTATTAGTTTTTTTTGAGAAGGACCTTGTACTTATTAGTTTGCTTAATGAACGTGAAAAGAATTAAAATAACAGTAAAAGTGGGGCAGAGGGAGTAGAAACGTAAGAAATATTTCAATAAGATAAAAAGATTTTTATTATTTTTCAAATGCATATATTGTTTATAGAGTTCCTATATCAATTGCCTTGCCGAAAGAAGTTTTTATAATTAAAATTGATAAAATCTTACTTGATCAACAACATCTCAAGAGAAATTGAATGAATTAAATATATTATCAATTGAAAAGGAATTATTGGGAAAAGTTCATCATAAAACAATTTTATTCATAACTTTGCATCTCAAAAAGCTATAATAACAGACTTCAAATAAAATATCTTTTTTTTCATAAGGCCTCATTTTGAAATTTCGCTTTAGGCCACCAAGTATATTAAGCCGCCCCTGAGCTACAGAAATCAATAATGACACCACTATCATTTGATTAGAGTACCAACCATTTTGACAGTCAAAAACTTGTTATCTTTGAAATTTCCAAGCAATATCGTGCTACTATACTTTGATTTATGCCTCCTGGATTCATTTGTTTAGTAATATCATGTGGATGAACTTTCAATATCAATCATCTATGCCTCAATCCAAAATCAACCCAAGTTAGCTATATAAGTCCTCTATATCCTTTCCTCTCTAGTCAACTCATTTCGTTAGATAACTGAATTAAGAGTTCTCTAATCTCACACTTATCTTTACAGGGATAATTAGCTTAATTCCAACTAACCGGTATTGCTTAATCGATCATTTGCTTTGCATCCATTATATTCTGTTCTTAGCTAAATTGCTTAATCCAAGACTTCAAAGACATTTGGTACAACTTCCTTCAATGATTTTGGGTCTACCTTGTCCGCCAAAGATTGAACTTTTGATATTCCCCCAAACTTAGAAAATCATTCGACAGCTAAAATCGCAGAATAGCCCAAAGAATCTGTAACAAAACCAAGGGTGTGTTCAGTAAATGTTTTCCATTTTTCCCATGTTCAATTGGTCAAAAATTTTGAAAAATATTTTCTCTAGAAAACAAGTTCCTTAAAAATGAGGAAAATGACTTCCCTAGTGGAAGTAGATAAAACAAGTTCCACAAGTGGCATTCCACATTGATTGTGTTCTCTTTCCCCTCCAACACACCACAGGTTCATCCCTACTCCTGTAGCCCCCATCCCCACAACTCTACACCTCTCACAGTATTTGTTTATATTATATACAAATACTTTTCGGATAATATTTTTACTGAGGTACCGAACACAAGAAAATAAGTAAGAAACCCACTTATTTTCCTGGTTCCAAGAACATCCTCTATCCTACACCACCAGATACCCTGCTACCCATCGTTAACTAACATAAGCAGAGAACCATAACATTTCAAACTTCATTGAAATTTTATTTAGCTTAGCCAAATGAAAAAGGTAGCCAAAATTTTGAGATTCATATTTCATACTATTATATTTTAAAATTATCACATTTCACCTAGTAAATCTCATTCAGATACATTTTAAAAGTCCTTTCAAGTGGCTTCAAATGCCAATTACATATTAATAACATTAACGTTTTCACATGTATATAAATGCATAGGTTTTCTTCACTCATCACCCACAAATTTTCATGGCAACCACGCGAGATTGAGAATCAATCAACAACTTAGATTATTATCCCTTTTATTTTTCTAATCAATCTCACTAACATAATGAGATCCCAAAACAAGTTGGCCTACAATATAGTACCACCTCCGTCCCAATTTATATGACACACCTTTCTTTTAGTCATTCCTAATTCTGCCCCCGTACATTAGAGTGAACTAACTCAAATAGTACACTACAATGACTCTCACTATAGGAATATTACTTGAGAATATGCTTAGCCCTCTTACATACATAAGACTGCAACACGCACACACCATAAACTAGGAACTAAGACTCGCATCTTTGACACATGAAGATGCCCTAATTTCCCGAATCATTGTACATTTCAATTTGAATTAGGCATTCTGTGTCCAACTCTAAGTGGTCCTTACCTACATATGCATCTGATCATATATGTATTATGGCATTTCTATATTTAGTAACAATTTTCATTTTAAAATGTCCATTTCACCCTTAATAAAATGATTTATGACTAATTCTAAAACACAAGTTTCAAAAGTCTATTTTCTTCATTTAACTCCGTGTCAAATTAAACTAGATCATATAAATTGAGACAGAGGGAGTACTGTTTATAGGAAGTTCGATCTGTTAATTTAAACAATATAGTAAATTAACAAGTAATAACTGGTCAATTTATACAATTTACAGTATTTTTGGTTTGGGTTTAACGAACCTTGCGAGTAGAGGAATTGGGGGAAGAAGGAGGAGATTTAACGGGATCTTCGGGATCTTCTTCATTGCGAAGCGGAGAACTCGACGTTGACTCTTTCTCTTTCTTATCCTCCGCCATTTTCTTCACAGTAAAAGGAGAGAATGAGAGTTCTTTTTCATGAAATATTGGGGTTTATTGCAAATTTATTGCTTTTACAGGGTGGTATTGGGGGTTTACGAAAAAAGAAAATTTTAAATTATAAATATCGACCTATACATAGTAGGTCGTTTCGCCACGAAAACTAATATTTTTTTAGAGTTGGAGTTGTGTTTCGTCATGGAAATAAATTAAAGTTCTTTTTGACTTTTTATAATAGAAGTTGAAGTGAAAAAAATGAAAAAACAAGTTTCACTTTTCCAAATACAATTTCAAATTGTATTTGAAATTCTTATGGTCAAACAATACAATTTTTACTAAAGTGAAATAATTTTTTTGAAAAAAGTGAAAAATTCCCATGGCCAAACGAGCTCATAACTTATGAATTGCGGTACTGCCTGTTTGTTTGGGAAAATTATCTTATATGTACTTTCTAGATTGGTTATTGTAAGTTGTAGGAGTACTTTTTTATAATTATTAAACTAAGGTTTTAATTGCAAGTTATAACAGTCTTTTAAAATTTTTATTAAAAACATTTTTTTATTTTAGTAATACGTATATATTAATTAAAATCCCTCCTAATTATTTGTGTTTATCTTTTCATTCTCACCTAATTAACAGTGTTGTTTGTAATTAGAGGAGTAAAATATGAGAATTAAATTATCTATATTTATACACATTTCTTACCTTTTCAAAAAAAGTTACATTTATTTACTTTCCCAAGGTTTACACATTTCTCTATCTTTTCTTTATTGGTAAAAGAATTTCTTTCCATTGTTATACGCATCTTCCTTAAATAATATTTTATTATTATTCATCTTTCTTTGAATTCTCTGGTTTTATGTTTATTGTGTATCAACTTTGGATTTTCTCCACCGACATTTGCTTTTGGTGTTAGAAATTCGTCTCAATTTAGGGGTGTTTTTTATTCTTGTACATTATCGATTAGATTAAGTTTGTTTTTCACATGTGTATGAATCATGTGTATAAATCAGTTTATATACACAAAAAAGGTGTATGAAAATGGTAAATCAATTTACAAAAATGTATGAAATCAGTTTTTAATATATAAAAAATGGTGAAATCATATGGAGTCCACTAAATAGCTTAACTTAGTAGTATGAAATCAATTTGTATATACATTTCATATCCAAAGATAGTGTATGAAAATGGTAAATCAACCAATTTATATATATAACAAGTTTTCAAAGTGAAAATGGTGAATGATATGGAGTCCACTAAATCTATAAACAACACCAACCGTTTTATGGATATGGAACAACGATCCTTTGCAATCTAAATGAGTAAATATGTATTTTAATAGAAAAAAAATTCCGACGAATAATACCAACAATTTTTGAGAATTTGGGTTGCTTTTCGATCTTAATTCTGTTATGGCCGACATAGATGAAGTAAAATTCGAATGAAAAAGAAGAAGAAGAAGAATTTGCTTTAATTGTGAAAGAGTAGAATAAGGAAGTAACTGTTTTGAGAGAAATATGGGGTGATTGATATCCTATTTTTTTAAAAACGGTTTACCTTTTTTTTAGTATTTAACTGTTTTTAGTATTTAAATGTCACGATCCAAAAGTTAAGGTAATGATGGCACCTACCTCAGGCCAACCGCGGTAGGTAAGCCCAACACCAAACAAGATAAAGAAATACACAAAGGAAGTAAATAATCCAATACGGGACTTCAAAAAGGAAGTCAGGCTATATATATATAAATAGCAATAATATTCGAAAATTGAATAAAATACGACTCAAGTCCCAAAATCTAATGTCATGAGTAAAGAGCTCTAATAACATAAAGAGTGCAAAAAATACATAATTTATCTCTAATAAGTAAATAAAGACTAACTAGTAAATAAAGACTAAATAAAGATAGGATGGAATCTGGAATATGTCCCGAACACTGGAGCTCACTAGTACTCCCAGACTACCTCAACTCGGCACGAACTCAAGCTCCGTGGGTCGCACTCGTACTGGAATCTGCACCGAAAGGATATAGAAAGTACGAGTGAGTACTGTCCACTTGTACTCAGTAGGTATCATAGGCCGACTGAGTAAAGTAGAAAACAAAACAAGTAAAGAATACTATGAGCACGCTTCCACCTGCATACAGAAAAGTTCTCAACAGTGGCTCAAACCATATATCCTAACAATTCTACAAGTATAATATCAGTATAGAACTACACACGAATAAATATACATAAAAGAAGGCTAATTACACGGAAACAAACACATAAAAGGAATACAAGTGATGCAATACAGTGCAATGTAATGGCCATGTGAGAATGTCTCAATATCACTTCGTAAACACCTTCCGAGCTAAAGTTTCAAGGATAGGACACCATGGGGGGAGGGGAGGGGGGTTTCGCAACCCGTGTACTATCTCAATCTCTATCTCATATCTCATCTCAACCTTGCCGGTATGTCCTTCGGACAAGGTCTTTTTTATAAAATATCTCAGTTTCTTTCAAAATCAGTATTTCTTTGCGGTACCAAATGCATATATAAGGATGAATGAAATGAGGATTCATGCTCATAACCAAGACAATATCATGTGATGTATTCAATTCATTGATGGTATTATATGAGCTCAAATCTCCTCAATATCTCAATAAATCACGATAATAATCATAACATAACACCACAGTAATAAATAGTCATGTAAGATATCAATGATATCGTTTTTAGCCTCCATTCGGACATCATAATATTTAAATAAGGTAATTAAAGCTCAAATAAAACCAAAACCAACCCCCACTCGGGTATTATCACAATATACACTTTCAAGTCAAAATATAATGTTCACATAAGCCCCCACACGGGCAACACAATAATAAATAATGATCATATAAGCCCCACACGATCAACACGAATAAAATACTATCTCAAAATATAAATCTCATGATAAATCTCCAACCCATAGCATACTCTACATGAACGGTTAACTATCCAACCCAGTCTGATGAAAGTTAAGTCATAACCTACCTCGAAAAGCCGAAACTCTAGCCTGGACCCATCAACAAGGAGCTTTTTCCTTCCATGAGACCTCAGATAGAACCCACTCTATCGAAAATACAATCTAGAAGTCAAGAGCAGTCTAACGATACCCATATTAGCCACTTTCAAATCGGGTCCAAAAATAATTCAAAACTTGACCCAAAAGAAAAAAGGTAGAATCGAAAATTCTATGTAAGAATCATGTTTTTCATACTTGGAGGATCCTAGATATGAAAATCCATCGAAAAATAAGTTGAAATCGGAGAAAAACCATTTTTACAATTTACCGGATAAAATCCCAAAAATTCAAGTTTAAAATCAAGGTTTTGAAGATATTTTTGAGATAAAATCGATGAATAATGATTGAAATCAAATTTAGAAGCTTACTTAATTACTTTTGATGAAAAACCCTCTTTTTCCCTAGATTTTCAAGTCCAAAAGTGATGAAAAATTGTGAAAAAAGATTTTACACTGTCTAGATACACAGTGCCTCGCAATCGCAGTCCCCACCTCACGATCTCGAGGGACAACATTGACCAGAGTTAAATTAGTCATTGCGATCGCGAGAGGTGGGCTTCGCGACCGTGATGAACAACCCGACCTGGTCCATCACTTAATCCTTCGTGATCGAGGTGCCGCACCATACGATCACGATGAAGGAAATGATCAAGGCCCGCAATCACTATACGTGTCCACGCGATCGCGATGAAGGCCTTGATGTTGCACCAGATACAACAACTCAGCTAAGGAAAATAGCCTAAAATCCTCCGAACAGACCCTTGGGATTCATTCAGGACTCCACATAAATAATCTAATAATGCTACTAAGCTATTTTGACATTCCAAACTCAATGGGACCATCGAATTCATCAAAAAATATCATTTTCAACAAGTTAACACCCAGAGCCCCTTTAAGCTAAATTTAACTAGTTTCTCATTTAATAGCTCAAAACTAAATATAAGGGCTCGGAACTCGAACTAACTATGCTACTAATCCAAAATTGACGTTCCAGAACTAATGGTGATAAGATGATGATGAGATGATTCATGCATATTGCATGCATGCATTCATTACCTTTTATAGAATGTCTGTATGTGTATGCCATGGTGTACTTGGTTGTGGAAAACTTGCTTAACGAAATTGACTTATTGTTCATCTGTTTATTTGTGGAAAGAAAGAGTAGTGTTAATATGTATGGCTGTAAGTTATGAGTGATGGGGGTAATCGGGCCACTTGGTCCAATACTTTAGTATGCAAGAATAGAAAAGGTGTGTAAGATTGTCGATAGATTGTTAGAAGTGAACTCCCAGTAATTGATGAAATAGAGATAAGATAGGACTTAAAAAAAATATAAAGTAGAGACCAAATTGTCAAAGGACAAAGATACACAAAAATATTAAATGACAGGTAGGTCACAGAGATGCTACGGGTAACATGCCAACTGTTGTATGGACTAGGGACTTAGTAACTGCAACTTTACTTGATGTCATGATTTTCTTCCTATTTGCTATTATTGTTATTTGTTTCTAGCCCTGGTCAGCTGATGATACCTATCAGTATGTATGGTTGTGCTGATACTACACTTACTATACTTCTATTTGGGGGTATAGAAATGTTGCAGGTCAGTTGGAGTTTTTATAGGGACGATATGGGTCACTCTACAATAGCTCCTGTCCTTTTACTCTCACATGGATGTTGTGTCCTGGATTTTCCTGTTCCTTGCTTAGTGCTCTTGTACCAATTTAGATTAGGTTCTGGAAAATCACTGCTTATTATTTTCTGCATTTTTTTACTTATCAAATGTACTGAACAGGAGTTGATTTATGATTAAAAGAGTCTTCTTGCCTTTAAAAGAGTTGTATCTAACTTCCGCAATCTATTAATGTAGTAAGTGTGTGTTAAACAAAAGGTTTATTTAATTAATTATATTTGAGGTTGTTTAAAATATCTTTCATATTAATTGAATGATTGGGCTGTAAGGGTTCTCCTATCTTGGATAAAGTTGGGTAGATGCCCGCACGATCCGTGGTTTGGGTCGTAACAGGCAACTTATTTCTTGGAATGATTTTCCTGAAATCTGAATCACTTCATTATTTTTGAAGAACTATTTGTTTCGATATTCTTACATATTTTGCTAAGGAATTGGAAGATTGCACAAGATCATCCACATGTTCTTTCATTTTCAATTTTAAGGCCGACAGCTCCTTCGAGTTGTGTTTGAAAGATCATTCCAAACAGGGCCATGACAGGCTTTTCATACTTTCAAAATTTCTGTTAATGAATGCAAATGTCTTGGAGAAGTTCATTGTCATATCAAAGACAAAAAAAATGCAAGAGATGTTCAATGAACTGGGTATACCAATATGTATTTCAATTGGCTGAGAAATTGTTAGGTTTTCAAGATCCTCCACCAGTTCTGTGGTCATTTTCCAAAAGTGAGATTTTCATGATTAAAGAGGCAGTATTTGGACTTTAATAATGTGAGAGATTTATAGTCTTCTATTGAGTTGTTCTCATAAGCTTTTCATGCAAAACTTAACTAATATATGTAACTAACCAAAATTGTTTATTAACTTTGATAGTGTTAGTAAATGAGTTCATTAAAGTTTTGAGGTATGAGCATCTTGAGAGTTTCCTACAACCTCCAAGTACATTCAGCCAAGTTCTTTCTCTGGTTCAAAATGAAGAGAGAAAAGAAGTTGTTTCCCTGGTCCTTTCTATTCTAAACTTAGTTAAAATAGAAACACAACTCGAAGTTAGAGCTACAAAATTATAGTGAGTATATATAGGAGGATAGGTGCAATAAGATAAAATATAAATGATGAAACGCGATAGGTATATATATGAGGGTAATGCAACACTGTGAAAATAAGGAGCATATGTCAAACACAAAATTATTTCGTAAGACACATGTTATTATTGTTAGGGTCAAATCATCCACCATTAAAATAAGAGTCACAAGAAAATCTCAATGCGCATCAACAGCATCCTAAATATCATATTATAAAAACATCTTAATAATAGAAAAGTAAAGTTGGAAGTTCCCTCTATCAGAGTTCCACAGATTCTACTGAGATATTTTTTTTTAATGGTGAAAATGCTTATTGTCAGTTTTTTTTATTGAAAAATGAAGAGATCTCAGTAAAAAATGAACCCCAAAATATTCGTGGACATGCGAAAAATTATTTATTCACCTGTTAATTTTTGTTATTGTTATTATTGTATTATTTGAATGTTAATTTGTTTTTATGTTTTAGATTTGGAGAATATTTTTGGGATTCAACAAAGGATTCTGTTTTCACGCTAGGAATATCATGGTAAAGTTGGGTTTTATGTGAATAATAAAAAAAATCAAAGTATTATATAAATATAATAACTAAAAAAGAATCGTACAATGCCACAAAATCAAGTAAATCATGAAAATAGCCAAAAAGGTGAGCATGTAGCAAGTCATGCTTTCAAAAAATTTATGTTTTGAAGTAATATTGTCGAATGAAACAGAATAGCCCGACTCGATCCCCATATAGGTCCGTCTTGATTTCTAATAGGCTGGTGGTTTAGGGGTAAGGGGACGAGGGACAGGACATGACAAATAATGCATTATTTTGGTTTTCTCTTTTTAGATAGGTCTGGTCTGATTCATTTCAATCT
Organism: Capsicum rhomboideum; assembly: GCA_031232105.1. Lineage (NCBI taxonomy): Eukaryota > Viridiplantae > Streptophyta > Magnoliopsida > Solanales > Solanaceae > Capsicum > Capsicum rhomboideum. The sequence continues at coordinate 13,763,980 of CP124715.1, read as the reverse complement.
GTTAATAAAGTTTTATTTTAATTAAAAAGTAGTCATTGAGAGTCATTGCCCAATAGTAAATCCAATCCAAAAAACCAAGAGAACATAGTTGACATAATGGAAAAAATTTCTTGGATTTCAAAAACCTTATTCTATCAGCTGCTATGATTGATTTATCATCTCATTACTATTATTGTGGTTATCCCCATGATTTGCGTCATTTTAAAGACTTGTACGCTTGTCTTTGACTAATATTGACGACTTTTTGACAATATAATAAACATTCATGTTTTCTTTCTTATAAATATTTTGAATAATTCTTTGATTATTTTTATTATTTCAGTGAGTTTTTTAAGTGTGAGTCGATGGATATATCGGTCATTTTTTCCTGAGACTTCAATCAAAATTGTTAATATTTGGATGACCTCAATGTTCTTATGAAACATGGTTTTTACAAGATGAATAAAAAGTCATTTTTGAAAGATTTTACAAATTGGATGAACATTGCTAAGAATTATCTCGACAAATGTATAAAAGCATGTTTGACATTTCAAGAGTCAAGCATGTATCAGCGGCCTTGTGGTGTTATCAAATTTGGACACAACTATAAACAACATCCTAATCATAAAAAAGTAAAAGTTGGAAGTCCCCTCTATCAGAGTTCCACATATTCTACTAAGACATTTTTTGAGGGTTTTTTCTCAATGGTTAAAATGCTTATTGTCAGTTTCTTTTAATTATAAATGAAGAGATTTGTAACGATTCGTTCCATCATTACGGTATAGTCTAACGTGTCAAAATTTGGGTTAAAATTCTTCCCAAATGAAGTGTTAGAAATTTCAGGCTAGATTAGTCTTGGACGAATTCCAAGTGTGTTGTCGTCTAGTTAAATCCGGTATTAGATAGGTTGTGGATTATGTGATTTGAGACCATAGTATGATAGCTAAGAGTTTAAGGAGTTCGTAGCAACTTTTAGAAATAATTTTTGGTTAGTAGAACTCCGGATATAGCATTTGATGTAAAGGGGTGTCACACCCCGAATTCCAACGAGGCGTGATTGGCACCCGAAGCCGACAAGGCCCGAGAGAACCAAGCTTTGCTTCTATTCATTCATATGCATGTCATAGAACACACTACTATCACATAAGAACATGAACGACTAATATCGAAAATCATGGAACATATGACATATATATATACACATTTGAGAAACTTGGCCGTTAGAGCCATCAAAACAAGACTTCATGAGTCATCTTCTATACATATACCCACATGCGTCTACAAAAGCCTCTAACAGATGCATTGACCAAAACAAACTAAAAGTCGGGACAAGATCCCGCTTTACACAACATGTACATCTCCAAAACATATACACACGCTGACTCGGAGAAGCCCCGAATTAGATGGAGCTCACCAATGAACCGCTAACAACTGGCAATCTACTGAGGAGGCCTACTGGTACCTGCGCCTGCAGCAAGTAAGGTAAATTCCCCAAAAAGGGTCAGTACGAAATAAGTACTGAGTATGTAAGGCTCAAATGAAACTGTACAACTCATGAATATTTCAATAAACTCAAGATAAATGAATAATCGATGTGAATAAGTCACCATTTTGCATTTTGGAAACCATGTGTATTGCTTTCATTACTTTCTTTGCTTTCTTTACTTCAATGCTTGCTTGTCAATACATGTGTCACAATGTACCCGGGCCCCTACTGATCAGTGGGTCTTTGCATAACATATCGTCATGTTGGGATCGGCTCGAGCTAGGCTTATGCCCTAGAGATGTCACCCATAAATCAATGCATCGGGATCGACTCGAGCTAGGCTTATGCCTCTAGAGCTGCCACCCATAAATCAACATATCAGGTTCGGCTCGAGCTAGGTTTGCACCCCTAGAGCTGTCCCCTGTCAGGTTCGGCTTGAGCTAGGCTTTCGCCCCCAAAGCTGCCCCCTGATCCAATAATCTCGGGATCGTCTTGAGCTAGGCATTTCGCCCCCAAAGCTGCCACCCGTACTCAATCATTAACCACATGTGCATTACTTTGAGATTGATACAATGATGGTCATAACTTTACTTGAAGCTTTGGATCATTAACCAATGAATGAGAAACATGTGAATAAACATTATTGGAAACATAGCCTTCATGGAAATGGAACATAATCTTATTGGGCCTTTGGAACACTATTCATGAACATGAGACATGAGATTCACAATTGATCAATGAATAAGGAACATGTGAATAACAATGATTAATAACCGGAAATGGAATACCTTTGAACATTTCGGAATGGAACAAGTATAATGACAATGTGATACTATATGCTGCAGAAGGATATGGAAAGAGTAACCTTACATACCTTCACTTCCAAGTATGGATACACAAGTCTATGTATGAACACAATAGTCCAGCTTCTTCCTTACGTCTTACTCTACAATACAAGTTCATACCGGAACCTACATTAGCAACTAGTCACTATACAGGCATACAAGACGACAATGAACTATATGACTACCATATAACGTCATGTCACCCCCTTACAATACAATCCACTGCATTTCCATATCAACAACACCATAACATTACACACATTGACCAAAATATCATACATCGATAGCCTTTCACACCACACTTACCCTTTACGCTTTTCCCTTTATCATTCCGTCGTAATTATTCCTTTATAACAACATATGAACAATCATCCATACTTAAAATAGTCCAATACACCTCCATACGACACTTTAAAGTCATTAAAACGACATCACAAGTTGATGATTATATCCAAAAAGGGTATAGGGGCCTTCGGGGATCAACTAGAGATGGAAGCATACAAAACCAATTCTGGAGGTGACCTGCGCTGCCACCTGTGCATGCAGGTGGATGAGGTGCACGCACTGATTGCCTTTGGAAAATTCCAGGGCCTTCTGCATTGGCATTTGCGTCCGCAGATGCCCTCATCTGCGGGGGCGGATGCCCGTTTTGGTCCGAAATGGCTTTTTTGGGTCTTTTAATGCCATGAATGGTCCATGATCACAATCAAACATATTTGGAAATATTTTTGATCATCTTAAACACCAACATTCAGCCATGGCCTCACAACACACATAACAATACCCAAAACCGCATTTCACGGCCAATACGGCACCAAAACCATAACCATAACCAATTTCACAATAACAATTCCAAACGTTATACACAAGGATTAAATAAGGTAAGACTATAATCACATCTCTCATTTCAATATTTACTCCACCAAGTTCACTTTCTTCAAAACCACAAGTCCATAGTCAAGGTTACAAGTAAACCACCCTCCGATTTAGCAACATGTAACATTTCACTTATTGTGAACTTCCCAATAGTCCACCAACATAACCAACATAATATACACCATATATTATGCATAAAATTTATTAATCCATCATAATAAACACTTACCAAGTCTTACCAATTGATGATCTTGGCCCAAAGGATAACTTAGGGTTCTTGAGAGACAAAAGACAATTTTTGGTAAAGTCTAGAAAACATGAGAGCTTAAATGAAATAAAAATTTGATTTTCCTCTTTATATAGTCCCTCATGTCTCCCTTATCTTTTCCTTAGCATTTAATGCAATGTTGATTGGTCAAATGGACCAAATTTGGAAGAATGGGTCAAAAATCCCATGTTGGGCCATGTCTTCTTGTTATTTTGGGCTTCATTTTTGGGCCCAATATTACAAGACTTATTAAATGCCCACAATTCAATACAAAATTCATCAATTCTCTCATGTTGTCATATTTCCATAAAGGTTACGGTTGTCAGCTAAACTTAGAAACGTACGGGGTGTTACAAGGGGTTAGTTCAGAATGTCAAAATATCGAAGTGTAATGTAAAATTGGCAAAAATCAGGGACTGTTGGACTTTCTGCCTCGCCAAGGCTGTTATAGCGGGAGGTAGGCCACTACCACGGGCCCGGCTTTAGTGGGAATATTCCAGCTATAGTGGAAGTCAAAGTCGGTCAGTCCCGCCATACTTGGTAGACCCCACTATAGCGGGAATCGGGTCGCTATAGCGGGTTACACGTAGTTAAATGCAATTTTTTAGAATTAAAACGTATTTTTCATTCCACATCTGTTCAACAGCAGAAAAGGGTGATTTAGGGCAAAAATCATCAATTTCACCCAAATTCCTTCGTTGAGGTAAGTTAATCCACCTGCTTAATTAGTTTTTCGATGATTAATCCTTAGAATCACTAGGTTTTGACTACGGGGAAGGATTTAACTTGACCTAGGTTGATTTTCTGGTGTAACTTAGTGAAAGCAAGGTGAAATCCTTGGGTTTTGGTCAAGGGTGGATAATTTATTATTGAATGATTAGAATTCATTTTTACAAACATGAATGAGATCACTTGTCTTTTTACAAAATTAACATAGGACAATTGATAGGAAAAGAGTTACATTATACTTTTGCTACTTCAAATATCACCATGATTCAGATAGAAACATCTTAAAATTTGATAGATTTTGTCATGTTGTCAAACAAATAAGCGATCTTAATAGGTTTTTCCAATCCCCTGTCATATCAAAGGGATACATGTTTGCAAGAGATAGAGAAGGTGGTGGTTTGGCGTTCGTCGAACAACAATCATAGTATAGAACGTGGCTGTCCAATTTTTTGCAAAATAGATATGTGGAAATATGATCCTCGTAATGGGTTCTACTTAGATGTAGGAAAGGAGTTTAAAATAATTTTTGGGTTGGTACTTTTAGTTTGCTTTTTATTTTAAATTTATTATATTTATATTTTTCTAACTCATCTGATTTTCTTGCTTACAAGTGCAATTGGATATGAGCTTGAGTTGATTAATAGCTTAGTATTTGTCCATAGAAATTTAACTCATGGTGGTGTAATAATAGATGGCAACAACAAAATTCTTTTGCTGAATTTTAATTATAGTATGAAGACTGTGCAAGAAAATATCATTGATAGAATGGAAAAAGATCTTTTAGATTTCCAAAGTGAATAATCAAAACTTGGTCAATTAGCTACTATGCATGATTTACCATCTCATCACTATCATTGTGGTTATCTAGATTATTTGCGTCATTTTGAAATTTAAAAGATCCTTTTTAATTCTATCAATGATATTTCCTTGCATAGTGGTCATATTATAGTCAAAATTCAACAAACGAATTTTGTTATTGCCATCTATCATCACACCACCACGAGTTAAATTTCTATGGAACAATAGTTCGCTATTAATCAATTCAAGCCATATCCAATTGCACTAAAAAAACAAGAAAATCAAATGAGTCGGAATAAAATAAATAATATAATTAATTTAAAATAAAAACAAACAAAAGATACCAACACAAAAACTCTTTTGAATTCTTTGCCGACACCTAAGTAGAACCCATTATGAGGATCATATTTTCACATGTCCTTTTTGCGACGAATTGAAGTCCAGGTTCTAGATAAAGATAAACGTTCCACAAAGGCCAAAGCGTCACGTTTTCCATTTCTAGCGAACATGTACACTTTTGCTATGAAAGGAGATCTGAAAAAGCTATGGAGATCTGAAATTTATCTGACAACGTGACAAATTTTTTAAGATTGTAACTTTGATTATACTTCCTTGGTATTATAACGTTCCATTGTAAATATTCAAATCTAACCAACTATCAATTAACTATTGTCCTGGAAGTGCAAGATATTCTTCATCCATTTTCGAGCAATGAAAAAATAGAAGGGGGAAGAAGAGGAGTATAGGTGATAATGAAAGACGATAATGTATTGTAACAGAATAATAAGCCCGTTTATATAGCATTGCTCAAACTTCAATTCAAAGGGTTAAGATTGAAAACACTTCATGTGTTTCTTCAATTGGTAAAAGCAGAAAAGAAATCAAAATATATAAGAAGCAAATTTTTACTTTGTTTAGAATGATACAGAGCATATGAGAATCTCAAAGGGAAGAAAAGAAAGATATTGGACAAAGCGGACGGCCCGATTCGTCCCCTCCGCTAGTAAATTTTTATTTTATTAAAAATATTAGTCATTATTTAATAGCCATTTTGATAAAAAATAACTATTTTTGCACTACCCTACCCACCCAAAATACACACATCTTTCAAGTTTTTATTTTATGAAAAGGGTTAGATTTACCAGTTTATTTGTTTAATAAAAGAAAATTACATTTGCTCTTTATTATTTTTTAAACATATTTGAAAAAAAAAAAGGAGCTATACTTGTTCTTTATTTTTGTTAAAAAAAGATTGATGAGTGTTCTATTATGATTAATAAGCATAAATATAATTGAAATAAACAATAATATAATATATAATACCAAGTTTTTTTTTAAAAAAAATTATTACTTATATTTTAATATAAAAGAGCCTTAATTAAAAAATTCAATAGAATTGAGTCAATAAATACAACAGATGAAAAAATAACGAAAAATGAATAAGAGACAACGGAAAGATAGTAACACATTAATAAAAATAATAGAGTACTACATAAATTATTTTTCATCGACTGTTGTTGAACCAGAGAGTTAGAGACAACTGGTAATAACATTTGATTAGATATTTCAAACAAACAAAAATCTAGAAAATCAAACTTGAACTCAAATAAGAACTAATAATAATTCAAATTTAGAAAAGCAGATGGCTCCACATGAACCTTAACAACAACATAAGTTAATGGTGAAGGTAAAAAAGCAAAAGCAAAAGAAACTCTATGTTCTTTCTGGTTCTGGGTATCGGTTCCCCATAGATCCTGCAAACACAAACACATGAAAACAATGTGGTGAGATTTACAATATCAAAAAGAAAAGTTAGTAGCTCATTGATGTTGATTACGATGATATTCATTATTACAATAATTTCAATCAAATTACTCAACATGTTGACAAGCCAATGAATAGTGTATTTTGTTACTTGAAGTACAGTTCTATGGTGATTCTGGACCTAACTGATAATTCCAAAGGTCCTATATTATACCCTGCTGGATTTGATTTATTAATGCACTATCTTCCTCCAAAAGGGCCCATAGATCTTGAAGATATTTCTATGCTACAACCTGTTACAACCAACACACCTACGGTGTGGGCCGATGGGATATTTTATTGGTGCACTCATGTTCACTTACGCTTGTATGGATATGATACTAATTACTAAGGAAGAAAAACGGCTCCACTCACCAGTCTTACAAATTATTTTTTTAAAATAATTTTTTGACGACGATGCTCCTAATACCCATCTTGCTCGGCTTGGGAAATAAAAAGTTTGTGTTGGTTCTTGCTATAGAGTTAATTGGACATTCAATAATTGCCTTAATCACAGTAGAAAAAAGAGTGGATGAAAGAGAAAACTCCTTAAGTGTGTCTGTGGATTGATTTCATCATGTATACTTTGATGAGGCTGATTTTCTTCCCTTCGACGCGAAGGCATGTGAATAGTCTTTCCATTTTCTTTCCTTATTTATATATGGTTAACTCTTTGTTAGGTTTTCTAGTCGCTTTTTTTGAAAGTCCCAACATAAATTATGAAATACTTTCTCCGTCTCATTTTAGTTGAGCACATTTTATTTTACACAGTGATTAAGAAGTTATAAGTGGAGTGATTGTTTTTACTATTTTACCCTTTATCCATATTAATGATAATCATTGGGTATAAGAATGGGCATTGGAACTGTAATTAATTGTAGGGGTAAAATGAAAAAAAATTAATTAATTCTATCTTGATTTAGTAAGTGATCAACTAATATGAGACATTTATTTTTAGTAAAATGACCAACTAAAATGAGACAGAAGGAGGAGTATTGTCTTATCCCATTTTGGTACAATTTTTAATTCCGGAATTATGGTATACCATAACTAGTATGTTACTCCCTCCGTTTCAAAATAATTTTTGGGTGGGTACTTTAGTTTGCTTTTCATTTTAAATTTATTATATTTATATTTTTCTAACTCATTTAATTTTCTTGTTTACAAGTGCAATTGGATATGAGCTTGAGTTGATTAATAGCTTAGTATTTGTCCATAGGAATTTAGCTCATTGTGGTGTGATAATAGATGGCAACAACAAAATTCGTTTGCTGAATTTTAATTATAGTATGAGACTGTGCAAGAAAATATCATTGATAGAATGGAAAAAAAATCTTTTAGATTTCAGAAGTGAAGAATCAAAACTTGGTCAATTAGCTACTATGCATGATTTACCTTCTCATCACTATCATTGTGGTTATCTAGATGATTTGCGTCATTTTGAAATTTAAAAGATCCTTTTCAATTCTATCAATGATATTTCCTTGTATAGTGTTCATATTATAGTCAAAATCCAACAAACGAATTTTGTTATTGCCATTTATCATCACACCACCACGAGTTAAATTTCTATGGAACAATAGTTCACTATTAATCAATTCAAACCATATTCAATTGCACTAAAAAATAAGAAAATCAAATGAGTCGGAATAAAATAAATAATATAATAAATTTAAAATAAAAAAACAAACAAAAGATACCAACCCAAAAACTCTTTTGAATTCTTTGCCGACACCTAAGTAGAACCCATTATGAGGATCATATTTTCACATGTCCTTTTTGCGATGAATTGAAGTCCAGATTCTAAACAATGATAAACGTTCCACAAAGGCCAAAGTGCCACGTTTTCCATCTCTAGCGAGCATGTACACTTTTGCTATGAAAGGAGATCTGAAAAAGCTATGGAGATCTGTAATTTATCTAACAACGTGGCAAAAATTTTAGGATTGTAACTTCGATTGTACTTCCTTGGTTTTATAACGTTCCATTGTAAATATTCAAATTTAGCCAACTATCAATTAACTATTGTCCTGGAAGTGCAAGATATTCTTCATCCATTTTCGAGCAATGAAAAAAATAGAAGGGGGAAGAAGAGGAGTATAGGTGATAATGAAAAACGATAATGTATTGTAACACAATAATAAGCCCGTTTATATAGCATTGCTCAAACTTCATTTCAAAGGGTTAAGATTGAAAACACTTCATGCCTTTCTTCAATTGGTAAAAGCAGAAAAGAAATCAAAATATATAAGAAGCAAATTTTTACTTTGTTTAGAAAGATACAGAGCATATGAGAATCTCAAAGGGAAGTAAAGAAAGATATTGGACAAAGCGGACGACCCGATTCGTCCCCTCCGCTACTAAATTTTTATTTTATTAAAAATATTAGTCATTATTTAATAGCCATTTTGATCAAAAAATGACTATTTTTGCACTACCCTACCCCACCCAAAATAAACACATCTTTCAAGTTTTTATTTTATGAAAAGGGTTAGATTTATCAGTTTATTTGTTTAATAAAAGAAAATTATATTTGCTCTTTATTATTTTTTAAACATATTTGAAAAAAAAGAGCTATACTTGTTCTTTATTTTTTTTAAAAAAAAATTGATGAGTGTTCTATTATGATTAATAAGCATAAATATAATTGAAATAAACAATAATATAATTTATAATACCAAGTTTTTTAAAAAAAATAAATTATTACTTATATTTTAATATACATGAGGTTTTATTTAAAAAATTCAATAGAATTGAGTACGATAAATACAACAGATGAAAAAATAACAAAAAATGAATAAGAGACAACGGAAAGATAATAGCACATTAATAAAAATAATAGAGTACTAAATAAATTATTTGTCATCGGCTGTTGTTGAACCAGAGAGTTAGAGACAAGTGGTAACAACATTTGATTGCATAATTTCAAACAAACCAAAATCTAGAAAATCAAACTTGAACTCAAATAAGAACTAATAATAATTCAACTTTAGAAAAGCAGATGGCTCCACTTGAACCTTAACAACACCATAAGTTAATGGTGAAGGTAAAAAATCAAAAGCAAAAGAAACTCTATGTTGTTTCTGATTTTGGGTATCGGTCCCCCATAGATCTTGCAAACACAAACACATGGAAACAATGTGCTGAGATTTACAATATCAAAAGGAAAAGTTAGGAGCTCATTGATGTTGATAACGATGATATTCGTTATAACAATAATTTCAATCAAATTACTCAACATGTTGACAAGCCAACGAATAGTGTGTTTTGTTTCTATGGTGATTCTGGACCTAACTAATAATTCCAAAGGTCCTATATTATACCCTGCTGGATTTGATTTATTAATGCACTATCTTCCTCCAAAAGGGCTCATAGATCTTGAAGATACTTCTATGCTACAACCTGTTACAACCAACACACCTACGGTGTGGGCCGATGGGATATTTTATTGGTGCACTCATGTTCACCTACGCTTGTATGGATATGATACTAATTACTAAGGAAGAAAAACGGCTCCACTCACCAGTCTTACAAATTATTTTTTCAAAATAATTTTTCGACGACGATGCTCCTAATACCCATCTTGCTCGTCTCGGGAAATAAAAAGTTTGTGTTGGTTCTTGCTATAGAGTTAATTGGACATTCAATAATTGCCTTAATCACAGTAGAAAAAAGAATGGACGGAAGAGAAAACTCCTTAAGTGTGTCTGTGGATTGATTTCATCATGTATACTTTGATGAGGCTGATTTTCTTCCCTTCGACGCGAAGGCATGTGAATAGTCTTTCCATTTTCTTACCTTATTTATATATGGTTAACTCTTTGTTAGGTTTTCTAGTCGCTTTAGTTTGAAAGTCCCAATATAAATTATGAAATACTTCCTCCGTCCCATTTAAGTTGAGCATATTTTATTTTACACGGTGATTAAGAAATTATAAACGGAGTAATTGTTTTTACTATTTTACCCTTTATCCAGATTAATGATATTCATTGGATATAAGAATGAGCATTGGAATTGTAATTAATCGTAGGGGTAAATTGGAAAAAAATTAATTAATTCTATCTTGATTTAGTAAGTGATCAACTAATATGAGACATTTATTTTTAGTAAAATGACCAACTAAAATGAGACGGAAGGAGGAGTATTGTCTTATCCTATTTTGGTATAATTTTTAATTCCGGGATTATGGTATACCATAACTAGTATGTTACTCCCTCCGTTTCAAAATAATTTTTGGGTTGATACTTTTAGTTTGCTTTTCATTTTAAATTTATTATATTTATATTTTTCTAACTCATCTGATTTTCTTGTTTACAAGTGCAATTGGATATGAGCTTGAGTTGATTAATAGCTTAGTATTTGTCCATAGGAATTTAACTCATGGTGGTGTGATGATAGATGGCAATAACAAAATTCGTTTGTTGGATTTTGACTATAATATGAACACTATGCAAGGAAATATCATTAATAGAATGAAAAAAGATCTTTTAGATTTCAGAAGTGAAGAATCAAAACTTGGTCAATTAGCTACTATGCATGATTTACCATCTCATCACTATCATTGTGGTTATCTAGATGATTTGCGTTATTTTGAAATTTAAAAGATCCTTTTTAATTCTATCAATGATATTTCCTTGCATAGTGGTCATATTATAGTCAAAATCCAACAAACGAAGTTTGTTATTGCCATCTATCATCACACCACCACGAGTTAAATTTCTATGGAACAATAGTTCGCTATTGATCAATTCAAGCCATATCCAATTGCACTAAAAAACAAGAAAATCAAATGAGTCGGAATAAAATAAATAATATAATAAATTTAAAATAAAAATAAACAAAAGATACCAACCCAAAAACTTTTTTTAATTCTTTGCCGACACCTAAGTCGAACCCATTATGAGGATCATATTTTCACATGTCCTTTTTGCGATGAATTGAAGTCCAGATTCTAAACAATGATAAACGTTCCACAAAGGCCAAAGTGCCACGTTTTCCATCTCTAGCGAACATGTACACTTTTGCTATGAAAGGAGATCTGAAAAAGTTATGGAGATCTGTGATATTCTTCATCCATTTTCGAGCAATGAAAAAATAGAAGGGGGAAGAAGAGGAGTATAGGTGATAATGAAAGACGATAATGTATTGTAACACAATAATAAGCCCGTTTATATAGCATTGCTCAAACTTCATTTCAAAGGCAGATGGCTCCACATGAACCTTAACAACAACATAAGTTAATGGTGAAGGTAAAAAATCAAAAGCAAGAGAAACTCTATGTTGTTTCTGGTTCTGGGTATCGGTCCCCCATAGATCCTGCAAACACAAACACATGAAAACAATGTGGTGAGATTTACAATATCAAAAAGAAAAGTTAGGAGCTCATTGATTTTGATTACGATGATATTCGTTATTATGATAATTTCAATCAAATTATTCAACATATTGACAAGCCAACGAATAGTGTGTTTTGTTACTTGAAGTACAGTTCTATGGTGATTCTGGACCTAACTAATAATTCCAAAGGTCCTATATTATACCCTGCTGGATTTGATTTATTAATGCACTATCTTCCTCCAAAAGGGCTCATAGATCTTGAAGATACTTCTATGCTACAACCTGTTACAACCAACACACCTACGGTGTGAGCCGATGAGATATTTTATTGGTGCACTCGTGTTCACTTACGGTTCTATGGATATGATACTAATTACTAAGAAAGAAAAATGGCTCCATTCACTAGTCTTACAAATTATTTTTTCAAAATAATTTTTCGACGACGATGCTCCTAATACCCATCTTGCTCGGCTTGGGAAATAAAAAGTTTGTGTTGGTTCTTGCTATAAAGTTAATTGGAGATTCAATAATTGCAAAAAAGAGTGGACGAAAGAGAAAACTCCTTAAGTGTGTCTGTGGATTGATTTCATCATGTATACTTTGATAAGGCTGATTTTCTTCCCTTCGACGCGAAGGCATGTGAATAGTCTTTCTATTTTCTTTCCTTATTTATATATGGTTAACTCTTTGTTAGATTTTCTAGTCGCTTTTTGTTGAAAGTCCCAAAATAAATTATGAAATACTTCTTCCGTCCCATTTTTGCTGGGCATATTTTATTTTACACGGTGATTAAGAAACCATAAATGGAGTGATTGTTTTTACTATTTTACCCTTTACCCATATTAATGATATTCATTGGGTATAAGAATGGGCATTCGAATTGTAATTAATTGTAGGGGTAAAATGAAAAAAAAAATAATTAAATCTATCTTGATTTAGTAAGTGATCAACTAATATGAGACATTTATTTTTAGTAAAATGACCAACTAAAATGGGACGGAAGGAGGAGTATTGTCTTATCCTATTTTGATATAATTTTTAATTCCGGGATTATGGTATACAATAACTAGTATGTTACTCCCTCCGTTTCAAAATAATTTTTGGGTTGGTACTTTTATTTTGCTTTTCATTTTAAATTTATTATAGTTATATTTTTCTAACTCATTTGATTTTCTTGTTTATAAGTGCAATTGGATATGAGCTTGAGTTGATTAATAGCTTAGTATTTGTCCATAGGAATTTAACTCATGGTGGTGTGATGATAGATGGCAATAACAAAATTCGTTTGTTGGATTTTGACTATAATATAAACACTATGCAAGGAAATATCATTGATAGAATTGAAAAAGATCAATTAGCTACTATGCATAATTTACCATCTCATCACTATCATTGTGGTTATCTAGATGATTTGCGTCATTTTGAAATCTAAAAGATCTTTTTCCATTCTATCAATGATATTTTCTTACACAGTCTTCATACTATAATTAAAATTCAGCAAACGAATTTTGTTGTTGCCATCTATTATCACACCACCACGAGTTAAATTTCTATGGAACAATAGTTCGCTATTAATCAATTCAAGTCCATATCCAATTGCACTAAAAAACAAGAAAATCAAATGAGTCGGAATAAAATAAATAATATAATAAATTTAAAATAAAAAACAAACAAAAGATACCAACCCAAAAACTCTTTTGAATTCTTTGCCGACACCTAAGTAGAACCCATTATGAGGATCATATTTTCACATGTCCTTTTTGCGACGAATTGAAGTCCAGGTTCTAAACAACGATAAACGTTTCACAAAGGCCAAAGCGCCACGTTTTTCATCTCTTGTGAACATGTACACTTTTGCCATGAAAGGAGATCTGAAAAAGCCATAGAGATCTGTAATTTATCTGACAACGTGACAAATTTTTTAAGATGGTAACTTCGATTGTACTTCCTTAGTATTATAACGTTCCATTGTAAATATTCAAATATAGCCAACTATCAATTAACTATTGTCCTGGAAGTGCAAGATATTCTTCATCCATTTTCGAGCAATGAAAAAAATAGAAGGGGGAAGAAGAGGAGTATAGGTGATAATGGAAGACGATAATGTATTGTAACACAATAATAAACCCGTTTATATAGCATTGCTCAAACTTCATTTCAAAGGGTTAAGATTGAAAACACTTCATGCCTTTCTTCAATTGGTAAAAGCAAAAAAGAAATCAAAATATATAAGAAGTAAATTTTTACTTTGTTTAGAATGATACAGAGCATATGAGAATCTCAAAGGAAAGTAAAGAAAGATATTGGATAAAGCGGACGGCCCGATTCGTCCCCTTCGCTACTAAATTTTTATTTTATTAAAAATATTAGTCATTATTTAATAGCCATTTTGACCAAAAAATGACTATTTTTGCACTACCCTACCCCACCCAAAATAAACACATCTTTCAAGTTTTTATTTTACGAAAAGGTTTAGATTTACCAGTTTATTTGTTTAATAAAAGAAAATTATATTTGCTCTTTATTATTTTTTAAACATATTTGAAAAAGAAGAGCTATACTTGTTCTTTATTTTTTTAAAAAAGATTGATGAGTGTTCTATTATGATCAATAAGCATAAATATAATTGAAATAAACAATAATATAATTTATAATACCAATTTTTTTTTAAAAAAATTATTACTTATATTTTAATATACATGAGATTTTATTTAAAAAAATTAATAGAATTGAGTACGATAAATACAACAGATGAAAAAATAACGAAAAATGAATAAGAGACAACGGAAAGATAGTAACACATTAATAAAAATAATAGAGTACTAAATAAATTATTTGTCATCGACTGTTGTTGAATCAGAGAGTTAGAGACAACTGGTAACAACATTTGATTACATAATTTCAAACAAACCAAAATCTAGAAAATCAAACTTGAACTCAAATAAGAACTAATAATAATTCAAATTTAGAAAAGCAGATGACTCCACATGAACCCCAACAACAACATAAGTTAATGATGAAGGTAAAAAATCAAAAGCAAAAGAAACTCTATGTTGTTTCTGGTTCTGGGTATCGGTCTCCCGTAGATCCTGCAAACACAAACACATGAAAACAATGTGGTGAGATTTACAATATCAAAAAGAAAAGTTAGGAGCTCATTGATGCTGATTACGATGATATTCGTTATTGCAATAATTTCAATCAAATTACTCAACATGTTGACAAGCCAACGAATAGTGTGTTTTGTTACTTGAAGTACATTTCTATATTTCTATGGTGATTCTGGACCTAACTAATAATTCCAAAGGTCCTATATTATACCCTGCTGGATTTGATTTGTTAATGCACTATCTTCCTACAAAAGGTCTCATAGATCTTGAAGACATTTCTATGCTACAACCTGTTACTACCAACACACCTACCGTGTGGGTCGATGGGATATTTTATTGGTGCACTCATGTTCACTTACGCTTGTATGGATATGATACTAAGTACTAAGGTAGAAAAATGGCTCCACTCACCAGTCTTACCAATTATTTTTCTAAAATAATTTTTCGACGACAATGCTCCTAATACCCATCTTGCTCGGCTTGGGAAATAAAAAGTTTGTGTTGATTCTTGCTATAGAGTTAATTGGACATTCAATAATTGCCTTAATCACAGTAGAAAAAAGAGTGGACGAAAGAGAAAACTCCTTAAGTGTGTCCGTGGATTGATTTCATCATGTATACTTTGATGAGGCTGATTTTCTTCCCTTCGACGTGAAGGCATGTGAATAGTCTTTCCATTTTCTTTCCTTATTTATCTATGGTTAACTCTTTGTTAGGCTTTTTAGTCGCTTTTTGTTGAAAGTCCCAACATAAATTATGAAACACTTCCTCCGTCCCATTTTAGTTGGGCACATTTTATTTTACACGGTGATTAAGAAATTATAAATGGAGTGATATTTTTTCTATTTTATCCTTTACCCATATTAATGATATTCATTGGGTATAAGAATGGGCATTGAAATTGTAATTAATTGTAGGGGTAAAATAAAAAAAAAATCAATTAATTCTATCTTGATTTAGTAAGTGATCAACTAATATGAGACATTTATTTTTAGTAAGATGACCAACTAAAATGAGAAGAAAGGAGGAGTATTGTCTTATCCCATTTTGGTACAACTTTTTATTCCGGGATTGTGGTATACCATAACTAGTATGTTACTCATTCCGTTTCAAAATAGTTGACCTTTGTTGACTTGGCACTCCCTTTAAGAAAATATTAATTACGAGCTTATTTTGCCAAATTAGCCTTATTAATTATGATTTGAAAATATAAATTTGAGTATAGACACTTTATGTAGTCATTTAATGATAGAGATAGTATTGAAAAAATATAATAATTTTTTTTTTTATTTCATAAATGAGACAACTAAATTAAAACAAATATTTTTAATAAGAGGACCAACTAAATGAAACGGAGAGAATATTATTTTTCTACCATCTTCAAGGTGGGGTTACTAAACCCAAGATTAAACAACAAAGTGACAAGAATGCCCTTCTCCAAGATTCTTTTTGCCAAGTCTATTAAAAATTTAAGCTTAGAAAGAAAACTTTGTTCCAACTTATCTAGTGTAAACTCAAATGCATGTTTTTTATCATCCCATCTAATCCATTTCTAGTATGAAATATCAAACATCTATATAGTCACTAAATAATCTAAGTCGTTTTTAAATTCCCGAAATTTGTTGTCTGCCTTGTCACTTTAATGTTTGCTGTTTAATTCTACTCTCTTTTCTTGGGAGAGGGAGGTGAGGAAGAGGTTGAGAGAAGGAATTTTTTGTCTTCGGCAAAGAAGTACTGAAATTTCGTTTGACGCAACTTGTTAAATACTCCCTCCATTCGGATTTACTCGTCACTATTTTCCTAATTTGATTTCTTTTTTTACTTGTCATTTTTGACAAACCAAGAAAAGACAAAAAAAAAATTCCATGTTTTACCCTTACTATTAATTACTTATTCTTCAAATCATTTTCCAATACCTATTATACTAAACATCAATTAATTCGGGCAATATTGTAAATTCACTATACTAATCATTATTTTCTTAATAAGTGTGTCATGCCAAAAAGTAACGAATAAAAGCGAACGGTGGGAGTAATACTCTCTTAATGAATCTTTTCTCTAAAACGATGAAATTCCACCAAATACAGGCATTTGTCAAATACTATGATGATGACTTGACTTCGAGGAGCCCCAAAACTCATAAATCTGATTGTTGCATGATTATTATGTATAGAAACGAGGAAATATGAATTAGTTGCCAGTGAAATATTCTTCCACCTATTTTTATGTCCTTTCGTGTACCATTTCATAATTGATTTTTTTGGTATGAGTTTTAAAGGTTGAAGAATACCGAGTCAGGTAGCATACATTGATATGTCGAATTCGCAATGGAGACCTAATGCTGTGCAGTTGTTATATATTTATAATTTTTGTCTCTATCTATTTTGAAAATTATAGGATTATGAGGTTATATATGGACGAAATAGGAAATTAAAGTGCATCCATTTTTTTTAAAAAAATCATTATATATTAATAAAAATGATGTTTTCATTATCATGCCATTTTTAAAATTAAATGGCACTCAAGTTGAGGATTTTCTACCTGTCAGAAAATTTGAAATTTTTTGTTACACAAAATTTTTTGAATCCAGTACTTCACTGAAGGAGCTCAACCTTGAAAAATAAGGAAAACAATGATTTATATTCATATCTAATTAATGATCGTAGGTGTTGTTGATCATCATAGACATATATCGAAAGCAAAATTTTTTGGCAGACAAGCCAGTGCAGCTTAACTTTGAAAAATAAGGAAAACAATGACTTATACTCACATCTAATTAATTATAACGACATATTCCGTCATTACTAAGGGCACCTCGCTATGGGCACGGGGTACGAGTATTTTTGAAAATACGGTCTCGAACTAGTGCGGATTAACTTAGCTAAAAATTTCAATTTTGGTTGGACTGACATCATCCCGCTATAGTGGAAATTTTTCCGCTATAGCAGTGCCGTGGTAGCGGCCGACTGGCCGCTATAGCGGGATGCCAAAGGCAGAAACGAGACCCCATTTTATTAAAAATTCCTTCTCCTCTTCAGTTACAAAAAGGAAGAATGAGGCTTCTAAACCCCCTTAGGGTTGTCTCATGGCCTTGGAGCAATGGAGAGGAGGAATTACACTTGAATGGGGGTAAAACCCATGATTTTCTCACAAATTTCACATCGAAAATAACTAGCACGGAGTTAGAAGCTCGTGTTCATGCCTCCATAGCAGCTGCTTGGCATCTAGGTAGGCTAGGTTTAACTGAGTAGTTTAGACCTGAGTTAAAAAGCATAGACATGACGTAGATTGACGATAGGTTTCATGCTTAGACCTACGGATACGGTGAAGGGATATTAAAAATGGTAAAATCCAGTTATTGAATGAAAGTTTTATGCTACTTGTGTTATTGAACCTATTTTAAAGGTATTGTACCCGGAAAATGGTATAGGACCCAATAAATGCCTAATTATGGTGGTTAGTGTTTGGTGGATTCCGAGGAATCTAGGGTGGTTAGTATTGGTGAATTCTGAGGAATCTAGGGTGGTTAGTGTTGGTGGATTTCAAGGAATCCACCAACAAGAGTGAAGCTATGTTTAAAAAAACCCAAGAATTCATGGTCATGTCTCGTGTCTATTGACTATTATAATCAATCACCAACTTTAGGGGTGTGCAAAAACCGATTCAACCGATAAATCGAACCGACAAAAATGTAATTGGTTTATCAGTATCGGGTTATTGGGTTAACGTTTTTATTAACGATTTTGTAAATATTTTTATTGGGCTATCGGTTCGGTTTTCGATTCTATGGTTTTAGTTAATGGTTAAACCGATAACCCAATAAGATTATATTAAAATTATATTTTTATTCGTACTTTTATAATAGTGGCTTTAGATTTTAAATACATATCTTATTATCTTTTGTATTTTATAGTTGTTGTCTTAGTTCTTATAATTTATGTAGACTTTATGCATGAAGCTAGTGTAAAACAAATAAAAATAAGAGAAAGTAAAGAAAAATTAGGGGAGTATTTTCTTATCAGTTTAACCGAAAAAGGAACCGATGAAGACCAAAAATCGATTAACCAAAAATCGATAATGAATATCTTATTGGTTCGGTTATCGATTTAACATGTTTACAAACTGAAAAACGATAAACCAAGCCGATGATACACAAAACCGAACCGAACAGACCGATGCTCACCCTTAACCAACTATACTCAACTAGACTTCTCCTATTGCCCATCTACCAACTACTTCCACCTTAAACCATTCTGCACTCACACACATACGGAGAGAGGAAAGACCACCACACTGCCATGTCATTTCCAGCAAAGGGACCTATGTTGTTCATATACTTCAAAAATGTTGACGGGTTCGTATAGGATCCTTCAAACATAGTATATTTTTGAAGAATCCGACATGATGCAAGTAATATTTTTGGAGAGTCCCAGCAACATAGCTTGTGATGACCTCCATAGTTCTCACTAAGGGTGTTCATGGTTTGGTTAAAAACCAAATCAAACAGCGAACCAAACCAAACAGATTAAAAAAAATCAACATTTGGTTTGGTTTGGTTTTCAATTTTAAAAACTGACAATATTTGATTTGGTTTTGGTTTTACTAAAAAATAACCGAATAAATAACCAAACTGAACCGATAAATTATATACATAAATTTTGTAATTATTTGATATATGATATTAGTTTTTTATAAATAATCAAAAGTGTTTTATATCTTTTAATCATTAATTTGACTTTAGTCTACTTTTTCACATGCACTACAATATTTTTAAGTTCTATTTCTTAGAAATATGTCCAAACCCAACACTTTAAATCTAATTGTCTATATGTGGTGTGGTATATTACTGATTTTTAATTTTCATTGCTAAGACATCCATCTACTCTTCAATGCTTTGCTACTTTGATTTTTGTAACCATTCTATGTAAAGTTGTATCTTAATTTTGTGAATGTTAGACATGTGATGTGGTGTAACCTCTATAGTTATGAAACTTAAACATGCTAAAACATCGGAATAGTATTGAAAAATACTAGAAACATGTGATGTGGTGTAAACTCTATAGTTATGAAACTTAAACATGCTAAAACACCGGAATAGAATTGAAAAATACTAGAAGATTCATATACATTCATCTTGTGATAGTAAGGAGAAATTCGTTGATTCCTAATGTTCATTTGAAATAGTTATTCCATGTCTCAGTTATTTTACCATTATCAATTTATCATTAGCTAGTTAAAAATCCAAAAAATCGAACCAGACCGAACCAAACCGACAAGAACAAAATCGATGATTTTTATTTTATTTGGTTTGGTTTTAGAAATTTAAAAACCGATTAAATTGATTTGATTTTGGTTTTAATCAAAAATCGATCCAAATCAAACCATGAACACTCCTAGTTCTCACAAGCCCTATTGTAATATAGTGATCTCAAATCACCATTAATTGACCTTAATTACAATAAAAGACTCAGATGATCATCATAATAACCAATCAGTCCACCAGACTTAGCCAAACTTTGTTGTAAGCAATTGCCAGTTTCCCCAGAAAATACAGTGTGGTTGGATATTCTTAAGAAGAGGTTCATTTTGGGATTTCACTCCCTTTCTGCAAATTTAGGATGCAAAATGATAATTTTAGCACCATTTGTTTTGTATAGAAAGAAAAAATTTTTGATCAATAAACTTTTTCGTAACTCCTTTGAGCTCTATGGAATTAATGGGTTAGTGGGTTTGTTTTGCCAAGGTGGAGTGCCCTTTCCTATGTAATGGACTGATATGTGAGATTTTACTTTTTATGTGATTTGACTATTTTTTTCTTCTTTGTAGTTGCTACATGTTGATTTGAGCCGTAGGAATGATTGACACGGTTCCCAATGCCTTCGGGAGGCTTTTGAGAGAGTTTGTGGTTTTTAGAGGCTTTGAAAATTCTATAGTTGACTTCGGTCAAATTTTGATGTTCTAAGTGTCGGATGGTGATTTGGACAGTTTCATTGAATCCGGAATGTCAAATTTGAGTTAGTAGCGAGGTTGGTTCAGATTTGGGGCCTTTATATTGCATTTCGACCCTCGTCGTGGAAACTAGTTAAAATAAGCTTTAAGGGGTCCCAGGGGTTAATTTGTTGAAAACAATCTTTTTTTTGAAAATTCGATGATGCCATTGAGTCCGAAACGTCAAAAATAGCCTGGTAGCATAGTTCATTTGCGTTATTGGGATTCCAAACTAATTCCGATAGTCCGATCAGAAACTTGGCATTTTTGCCAAGTTGCTGATGCAGTCGCCTAAGCGACCTATTGGTTGCTAAAGCGGATGTCGCTTAAGTGAACAAAGGGTTGCTTTAGCGGAGGCCTCTTAAGAAAAGCCGGACTAATTGGGCTTGGTCGCTTTAGCGACGTCCTAGCCGCTTAAGAGGTGGTCGCTTTAGCGACGTCCTAGCCGCTTAAGAGGTGGTCGCTTAAGCGACCATCCCAGTATAAATACCCTTTTTTGCGATTTTTCATCATTTTTGAACCTTTGAGCTTTGGGTTTGGGCAATTTTTAAGGTTTTCATCACCATTTGAGCTTGGGTAAACTCCATAGCCTTATTTTCATTATCTTACATTGATTATATCATTGAAAATAATCTTTAATTTTGATTTCAAAATAGATTTTTGACAATTTTTATGGTAAAGCTTAAAAATTGTTTTTCTTCAATTTGGACCTCGTTTTCAACTATAGACTCCTTTAACGTTGGGGAATGTATTTCTAAAATAAAATTTCAGTTTTACCCCTTTCGTTTTCGAATCCATTTTTGGAACCCGTTTTGAGCCCGACTTAAATATAGTCAATATGGGTATCATTAGCCTCCTTTTAATGCATAAATATTGTATTTGTATATTTTAGTTGATTCCGATGTCATTCAGAAGGGGAAGGCTCCGTGTTGAAGGACTTTAGGCTTGAATTTCGACGTTGCGAGGTAGGTTATGACTTAACTTTCTTCAGACTGGGCTGAGTAGTAAATAAAGAAGTAAAGTCTGCTATGGATTGAGGAAAATAACTATGAGAATTGTTTTTGAGCTATTATATATTGTGTGATGCCCGTGTGAGGGCTTGAATTTCTTGTTATTGTTGATTGGTGATATTATATATTGCGTGTTGTCCGAGTGAGGGCTTTATTTGACATCATTGACCTTATTTGTGCATTTAAATGCCTTATTTTTAATGTGATACCGAGCGGGGGCTTGAATAGATATTATAGGCCATATTGATCCATTGTTTGCCTTTATCATAATGGAAATACCCGAATTGGGGGTTAGATATGATATTAATGATGTCCTACATGACTAATTTTCCAATGGTGCCTAATGAGATATTGAGATCTTGATATTATTGACACATTGAGTTAAATCTGATCTCACTTTAACATGTATTGAATGAATTATCATCTTCATACTGATTGGTTGTGAGCATTACATCCTCATTTCATACATACACATTCATGAGACATTGGTACCACTGAGAAACACTGATTTTGAAAGAAAATGAGATAGTTTTAGAAACGCCTAGACCGAGGGATGTGTCGGTCGAGTGGATTGAGATATGGGAAACACTTTATAGACCTTGATCCGTGAACATTAGCCGCAGAGGTGAATTGAGATTATGAGACACGTATACGGGTTGCGAACCCCCCATGGGTCCTATCTTAGAAGCGTTGAGGCTCGGTAGGTGTATACAGAAAGTCATGCGATGGCTTTCAAATCATTCACCATTATTCCATCTTCATTGCATTGCATCACATATGTATTTTGTGTTGTTTTCATATACTTGGCATGCATTTAGTTTCTGTACTTGTTTGATAGTATTTGTTTCTACTTGTTCTTCTTCTATCTATATATGTTAGAATTGTTAGTGGAGACGGTGTGAGCTACCGTTTGGAAACTCTTTTGCTTGCAGGTTACACACTCATAGCCAGTTTTACCCTTATTATTATCTACTTTGCTCAGTCGGCCCATGATACCTACTGAGTACAAGTGGACCCGTACTCATCCCTACTGTGCCCTTTCAATAAAGATCCAGGTCCGAGTATGATACGCGGCTGCTGAGTTTGTATTGATTGAGAGAGAGTTTGAGGCATCGGTTGCTCCATGCCTCCGGAGTTGATCTCGAGCCTCATCTATCCCTTGTTATGTCTTGATTTTATTTTAAAGACTATATGCATTTCAGATTCGGTTTTATACTAGATGCTCTGTATTTATGACACCAGGTTCTGGAGTTTGGTTATGTATTTCTTGGATTCTGTATTTATGATGTTCAGGACTTGACTTCATTCTAGAAGTTTCGTCATTTACTGTTATTTTGCATTACTTCGTGTTTCTTATTCGTTTTGAGATTCTGGCTTACTTATCAAGGCTGGGCCGCGATAAGTACCATCACAACCCTATTTTTGGGTTGTGACAGATGAACACCATGTGTAAGTCCTTCTTCCTCTCCCTATACTGCTCCACCAGTCTCCTCACGAGATGAATGGCCTCGGTAGTCGAGCGGCCTGGCATGAATCCAAACTGATTCTCAGAAATAGTCACTATCCTTCTCAGCCTCAACTCTACCACCCTTTCCCAAATCTTCATAGTGTGACTGAATAACTTGATACCCCTATAATTATTACAACTCTGAATGTCACCCTTATTTTTGTATAAAGGAAATATTGTACTCCATCTCCAAGCTTCAAGCATTTTCGCCTTCCTAAAAATGACGATAAACAACTCGGTCAGCCACTTCATACTCGCCCTGCCAGTGCTCTTCCAAAAATCCAAATAAATCCCGTCTGGCCCAGTCACCCTACCCCTACGCATCCTACGAATAACACCCTTAACTTTCTCAACCTTTATATGCCTACAATAACTGTAATCGCGACACCTCTCTGAGTGCTCCAAGTCCCCCAGCTCAAAGTCTTTACCCCCTCGTCATTCTAGAGTTTATGGAAATACGAATGCCACTTCCTCCTAATGAGGGCGTCCTCCACCAATACTCTGCCATCCTCCTCCTTGATGCACTTCACTTGGTCAAGGTCACGAGCCCTCCGTTCCCTAGCCTTAGCAAGCCTATACAACTTCTTATCCTTGCCTTTCTCCTCTAATGCCACATATAAGCTCTTAAAAGCTCTAGTTTTAACCACAGTAACCGCTAACTTAGCCTCTTTCCTGACTACCTTATACTCCTCCTTATTCGTCTGTTTCTCCTCTTCATCCTTGCTATCAACCAACTTTGCATAGGCTACTTTCTTGGTTTTCACTTTCATTTTCACTTCTTCCTTCCGCCATCATTCCCCCCAGTACTTACCAGATTGGCCTCTTGAGACACCCAACACCTCTCTAGCTGTCTCCCTGATACGACAAGCAGTCGTCTCCCACATACTATCCATATCCCCTCTACTCTCCCAAGCTCCCATAGTCGTCAACTTCTCCCCTATCTCCAGAGCATTATCCAAAGTCAAGATACCCCACTTAATTTTGGGTGGACCCTCCATACGCCTCTTCTTTCTGCTCTTTTTGATTTCAAAATCCATCACCGGAAGCTTATGCTGGGTCGACAGGTTCTCACTAGGAATGACCTTACAGTCTTTACAAAATGCTCTATCATATTTCCTATGGAGTAAAAAGTCTATCTGGGTCTTGGCCACCGAACTACGAAAGGTAACAAGGTGTTACTCCTTCTTCGAAAAAATTAAATTGACTATCACCAACCCAAAGGCCCTAGCAAAATCCAAAAGAGAAGCTCCTCCTTCATTCCTCTCCTTGAACCCAGAGCCTCGATGCACATCATTATAGCCTCTCGGTAATGACCCGATGTGCCCATTGAAATCACCTCCTACGAAAAGCTGCTCATTGCTCGGAACGCCTCTCACCACCTCATCCAACATCTCTCAAAACTCTTATTCTCCTCCTCGTCCAAGCCTGCTTGTGGAGAATAGACACTAATAATGTTCCACGTAGACCCTCTAATGACCAACTCAATCGACATCAACCTATCGTTGACCCTCTTAACCTCAACCACCTACCCCCTAAGCTCTTTATCTACTAAGATACCTACCCCATACCTATGCGTCATGCTACCCAAGTACCATAACTTATACCCGTCCACGTCCTTCGCCTTAGAACCTACCAATTTGGTCTCCTTAACACAAACTATATATATCCTCCTCTTCCTAAGAATTTTCACGAGCTCTATGGACTTTCCTTGAAGAGTTCCTATGTTCCAAGACCCAACTCTCAACCTAGAGGCTCTCTTATCCCCTTTTGCCCTACTACCCCTCACCCCTAACCCCAAACCTAACCCTACCCCTAACCCAACCCCTAAAGACTTCACCAAAGACTCCAAACTCGACCCCAACCCCGACCCCGACCTATGACATGACCCTATTCCACCATCAACCACCAAAGTCGGTACTCAAAAAGAGGAGAAAATAATTAAAAAGGCATACAAACAATTCTATACGCAACTATGCAGACTCCACTAGCAGATTAACAACACACTAAAAAAAGTATAAAATAGTAACTAAAGGAATTCCTAGTTCTTATCCTAGAAAATCAAAACCAAATTATCACAAAGTATATAGAAAATATAGACAAAGAAAAGACTAGTCTAAATTATTAAACACACAATATTCAGAGAATAGAGAGAACACCACCAAGAAAATTCAACGCAAAAGACAATACACAACTAGATGATACACAAAGAAACAACCAGTGGCAGAACAGTCCACGCAAGAGGCAAAATTTTGGGAGATAAAAAATACAAAATAAAGATTGAGGGATAAAAATAACCGGGTTTTGCTAGAGAGTAGAGTAGGGTCCCCTGACTTGCTTGCTTTGTTGGATTCCGGCAAATGTTGGTGCAGAAATTAGTCGCCGAAACTTCACCGGAGTCAAAGAATCTAGATCTGGCGTCCTTGCCGCCCATTTAATCTTGAAGCAAATTTCGACTTCTTGGTCATCGTCGGACCGTCTCTCCCTGACGAGAAACTGGTCGGAGTCTCGCTAGAGAAGACGAATCACCGGCGGAAAAGAGGGCAGCGAGAGAAGTAAAAAGGATAGAGATAAAGAGCCAAAGAGAGAAGAGAGAAAGAAGGAAGAAAGAAAGATAGATCTGGGAGAAGAGTAACTTACCTGCCGCCGGAGAGAGATCGTCGGTGCCAGGCTAAACTGTCGGACGACGACGGTCGAGAAGAGAGATCGTTAAAGAAAGAGAGAAAGTTTACGTTAGCCAGATAATTATAGCTATTAAGCTAATTATTGCCATAACTTCTTAGTACTCGAAGTAAATATTATTTAACTATTGCTACAAAAAATTTAATAACTTGGCACAACTTTTCTTTAATTACAATTTTTGTTTAAAATAATTTATTGTGACTAAAAGGTTACTATTGTTAAAACAATATTTATTGTGAGGCATAAACTTCTGATCAACTGTACATTTTATTATAGCGAAAAAATTGTGGCTACGTCATTTAACCATTGCAATGATTCTTTAGAATTTGAAGCAAAAATATTTATTTAGTTATAATATTTTGTTTCAAATAATTTATTAGGGCTAAAAGGTTAGTATTGCTACATCAAGTTTTGTTATGTGCGAGACATACCAAGTCATACTTATGTGAAGGTGCTATTTTATTGACAAATGGATCTAAGTAGATTCTACTTTTCAAATAATCAAAGATTCATGTCCTTAATTTTTTTCTGTCACATTCCCTGCTCCTATATCTTCTTTTTTTTTAAAATTGTTATGCCATTGGACCAGTAATTTTTTGATGAGTAACTAATCCTTATTTTATTTTTTAATTTCATAATTTGAAAAGAAAATTGAGGTAGGTGAAAATTATGAGATTACGTTGGGTATGTTATTGTAGACAAAAATTGAAAGCAATGAAAAATTGGACGGTGAAACTCAAGTTATTTGAGTAAATTTTATCGTTGATAAGTCAACTTTTTAATTTTTTTGTTACATAAAAATCATTTAACTTTTATATAATAAAAAGTATTTTATGTGATAGATTTAAAATTAAAATCACCAATAATGATCCTTTTCCAAAAATATCATAATGAACTATGATTTGCATATAATAGAATTAGATATAAAATCTCATAAAACGATATCGTTCTATTATCCTTTACAGATTAGCTCAGACAATCAAAGGTGAAATGAGACTATGTGGTGGGTCCCACATATAAAGCCATTAAATGATTCACTCACACAATTAATGACATAAAATTTTGATTTTAAAATTTAATTAGGAAATAGTAAAAGATTTATCTTTATTTTTTGAGAGAATAGGCTAGTATGGTCTTTTTACATTTATGGTCAAATTTGGGCCAATTTTTTGTGGCCATTTAGCACTTTCATTGTTTTATAGAAATAAGTAGTTTGTTAAAGTGTATTCCTAAGCCCATACGGGGACCAATGTCCAGTAATCTTATAAGCTTCTGGAATTCACCCTAATGATTGCATATTTACATCCATAAATCTGTCTTCTTAGGCACAAGTACATGATTGGATGTCCAATGATTCTCCTTTTTTCATAGAGCTACCTTAGCATAACAAGTCACTTCTCTACTTGTTTTTATTTTCTCAGCGGAAGAGCTATGAGAGACATTAACGCCCCGTTTGGCCATAAGAATTTTTTACTTTTTTTTGAAATTTTTTTCACTTTATTCCTAAAGTGATGTTTCATCATAAGAATTTTAAATACAACTTAGAGTTGTATTTGGAAAAGTGAAAACTTGTTTTCACTCCTTCTCTCACAAAAATTTAAAAACAACTCCAACTCCAATTTCAACTCTAAAAAATTATGATTTTCACTACCAAACGCCTACTAAATATGTTGGGATTTCATCCAACAAACTACTCCATCTATTTTAAAATAGTTGACCCTTGTTGACTCGACACTTTTCTTAAGAAAAAATTTATTAGGGGTTTATTTTATCAAATTAGTCTTATTAATTGTGTTTTGAAAATGAATATTTGAGTATTTGAGTATATATAAACTTTGTTTAGTCATTTAATGATAGAGGTATTAATGGAAGAACATAATAATATTCTCTTGATTTCGTAAAAGAAATAATTAAATTGAAACAAATAATTTTAAAAAGAGGGTCAATTAAAACAAAACAGAGGGAGTACTAATCAATATCAACCTACAAACCAAATATTATTTCTTTCACGGGGTTAGTTGTTCTCACTTCTCAACGGCGCCTTGCCATATAGTTTGACCTTTCAACATTTCACACCAAGGGGTAGCCTCAAAAAGAAAAGCTTGGGAACTTATCAACTTTGCATTCCAGTATACCTCAGAAAATTCCATTATGCTATCATCAAAATTGACAACATATAAGTTGCTCTTGGACAAGTTGGCTCCATGCTCTATTTATTTCTTCTTCTTCTTTTTTTTTTAAAAAAAATTAGGACTACTCTATCTATTTCTCATTGCCAAATCTACATTCATTTAAAAAGAATATGATGTAAAGAAATATTAAGATGCAAAACTTTCACAAGATAAATTCGAGGTCTAGTCTTAAATGTTAGAACACACTTCGCACTCAACAAAAAAAAATAGCACAGATAGTATCAGTACAAAATACTATGTATTGGAAAGCATCATCGGCCAGCTTAACTTAACACCATACAAATAAATAAGTTAAACATAAGCAAGAAGCAATCAAGACATAACTCATAATCAATCAACATTTCAGTACATATTCATAATTATATCAACTTACAAAACTATTGACTATCCTCTTCGTATCAATTCTTTTCAAGTTATTCATATCAATTCACTTACACTTATGCAATCCAGTCAACAACAATCAAGTAGGCAACGACATGTGTAATGCAACCAATCAATGCATGCCTAAAAATAGTATACACACATCCTAGGGACGTCGGGGATCCTTAGTCATGACCTGCAGGGAACTAGCTCAGTCCATGTATTGTAGCGGCGTAGTGCTCATTTCCGACAGCAAGGTTGTCAATATCTGTACCGACATGACACCCGATCCCAATATCATCAAAATCAGGTAAAAACCTCAACAATAATGTTCAAAGCACGATAATATCAACAATCAAGTTTATTTTTCATTCATCCACGGTTATAACCTTCAAGTTTATCATTTCAACTTAACCCTAACATCAACTCAACCAACAATCACAAGCATGCCCGAAGGCTAATCACAATCATCCAATTCAAATATAAGCATAGAGTCAAATCAAGTCTACAACTACTTTCAAATCATAACCTACCTCGTATTCTCGTCCAAATGCAATATTCAGCGGAGTTTTGCTTTTTCTCGCCAGTTCTGCTCGTTCTTGGTCTATAAACAACTAGTAAGAATGATTCAATGCTTCATTCCCCACTTTTAGGCTTTACAAATCCAAACTCACTGATTTTAACATATGAACTTAGCCTAGTTTATCATTCTAGGATTTTCTATCCTTTAATCTCTTCGAATTTCTCGTAATTCGTAATTACCCGGAAGAATTTTACACTAGAAAGTTATTTCTAGCAACCTAGAGACAATAACAAGTGAAAACAAATCATTCCCAACCAATTTCCACCAAGACATCAAACGTAGGGCTAAACCTCAATTTTCAACCATTATTATGATTCTTACAATCTTAAGAGTTAAGCGAAGTAATTACAAGTTAAAGTGGTGTAAAATCCTTACTGCAATGATGAAAAAACCCTAACAATATAAAAAAAGTCCCTTCCTTGCCTTAGGTTGAAAGCTGATAATTTTAGAATGAAAACATTAATTCTCGAATTAACCAGTATAAATCTGCCTAATCCCGTTGTAGAAAGGCTTAGGCTAAATGGACCTCAGTCGTGGCGGTACCTTTACTCGTTGCGGTGACTCCGCTGCAGCAAAAATTCTACCGATGCGGCGTTACTTAAACAAAAACTTGTGATCCGTTCCCAACTATGCCCATTTCACAACACATTTTTTTTATTTTTGATGTCGCGTACTGACCTTTTCACGGGAATCGCTATAATCAGAGTTCTACTAACCCATTTTACACGCCGAAAGTTTCTATGACTTTCTAAATTCATCAGCTAACATAAAATCAACTCAACTCCCATGACAAACACCCCAAGAATTACTAGATTTTCCTAGACAACACAACATCCAAAATTCATCCAAAATCAAGCTAGCCTGAATTTCACAATTTTAGTCTAAGGAAAGGCTAAGTCGGTAATTTTTTCATCACCTCACTGTAACGATGTTTTGAGTCATTACACTACAATGAATCTACAATAGCTAATTTATCTTTAACCATCGTCTTTTAATTTTGTCTTCTCCTATATTTTACTTTAATGTGTATAATATTTAGATTTTGAAATTGAAATCTGAAATTTGAAAATTTGAATTTGAATTTTGAAATTGCAATTTTTTAGATTTGAAGTTGTGTTTGGATATGGTGAATTTCTCCCAAAAACTGATCTGGAAATTGAAATTCTTTTGAAGACAGATTTCAAAGTTTGATTCAAAATCTATAGACAATAGATATTTGAAGATAAATTTTCAAAGTTTGATCCAAAATCAATGGTCAAACGCTAGCTAATTCATTTTTAAACATCGTCATATAATAATGGCTTATCCATATTATTACTACAATGAAATGTAAAATATCTAATTCACCTTTAAACATGGTGACAAAGTAGTAGAATTGACAATCAAGATCCAATTGACTGTCGTGAAATAAGTTGAGGTATGCAAAAATTAATCCGGATACCACAATTATCAAAAAAAAAAAAAAAAAAATCCAATTAACTGCCTTTTGCATAGCCGAAAGTTGCGCGCACGCGCGCACAAAAAATTATACTCTCACAATTAGCTGGAACACGGTTTCTTTGTTGAATACAGAATGGGTTGATTATAGGAGGAAAAGTTAGAGCAGAAAATAATTAAATTGAGCTAATAATTAGATTCGTAGACCCATCCACTAAAATCTCCTGCACTTTCATTTGTCACATCACCAATTTAAGGTCTTCAACTTTAGACTCTTATGTGAATACAAAACAAAGTCGTACGATTAGAGTGTTCTATGTCAAGGCGGCTCAACAAATATGGTGATTTAAAATAAAATTTGGCCTTAAGATTTTATTACAAAATAATAATAATATGTTATATATAATATCACTTGAAGTCTATTTTTCTTGTTTCTCTCTAGTTCAATTTATATAATATTTTTCTCTTTTTCGAGATTCAAACTTTTTGACTTTAACTGTGTACTTAAACATAAGTTCTTTAACTTTTTGAAAATCCAAACACTGCACATAAATTGAGATAAATACTCCCTCCGTCCCATTTTAGTTGTTCATCTTACTAAAATTAAATGTCTCATATTAGTTGATCACTTACTAAATCAAGATAAAATTAATTTTATTTTTTCCATTTTACCCCTACAATTAATTACAATTCCAATGCCTATTCCTATGCCCAATGAATATCATTAATGTGGATAAAGGGTAAAATAGTAAAATTCATCATTTCATTTATGATTTCTTAATCATCGTGTAAAATGAAATGTGCCCAACTAAAATGAAACGGAGTGAGTAGTGTTTTAGCCTCGTCATTTTGTTGGCATGCAGGCATATCTCATTGAATCATTCTTTTTCGCCACATCGAGTATAAGGGAAATCGAACTGCCAAAATATGTGGTGTTTTGGAGATTCAAGAAAGAATTAGAGTATTCTTACATGAAATTCTATATCATTAAAGAATTACTTTTTTTCTTCAAGGCATTTAATTAATTAGAGGTAAGTTAGTAAAAATACTTCTTATTTTTAAGAAATAATTAATTTTTAAAGGATTTGCTTAAATTAAAAACACCGCTTATTTATGAACGAAGCTATATTAGAAAATTTTGAGACCCCCAAAATCTGGGGGCTAAAGCAATGTAAGTTGCTTTAGGCTTGAGCGGGCCTTGGTTTAAGTTATAGATGTAGTAGTGTTTCAGCTATTAGTCTATTTGAACTCATAACTTTTGATATGAGAATAAATATATGTGTAAAAGTTTGCTAAAATCTCATAAATATTAGACTAAACTCATAATTTTAATATTACGATGAATACTGCTGAAAATCTTAAAAGTTAAACATAATTAAATTTAAATCTTAGATTCATCTCTGATCATCAATATAAGAAATCTTTATGCCATCAAGTCATTTTATAAGGTACTGACGAAATATATATAATTTAAGTTTTATTAATATAGGTAGTGAAACATTATTGTTTCTCTCTCTCTTTTAACACATTGATGCTCACTTAGAGGCGATTTGGCCATGCGAGATGAAATCATGATATTAAATCTTATTAAATGAAGTTGAAGTTTTGTTTGGACATGTAATTTGGGATTTTAAGTTATATTTTTTTTTCTTATAAACAAAAAATTCTATAAGTTGTGAAGACTATCAAAATTGCCCCAATTCTTTATATAATCTTACCAAATAAGCAAAAATTCATAACAAAAGTATGATACACTATCACAAAACTATTCTAAAAAAAATACAACATTTATTGATCAAATGATAAATTTGGTGAATAAAAAATGACAAAGTAGGAGTTGATTTGAAGTAATAATAAATTTTGTAGGCATTTGGCCATGAAAATAAAATAAAAATTGGAGTTGGAGTCAGGGTTGTGTTTGGTCATATCATTTTGGAAAGTTTTTTTAACTATAAAGGTGAAGTTGAAATTAGAAAAAAAGTGAAAACAAGTTGAGACTTCATTTCACTTTTCCAAATAGAACTTCAAGTTGTATTTGGAGTTTTTATGGCCAAACATCATTTTTTAACAAAATGACAAGATTTTTCAAAAAAAAAGTAAATATTTCTCATGACCAAATGGGGTTATATGTTGGTAGGAGTAATGGTTAAATGAGATATAAATGGTTTAAAGATTGGTAAAAATAATACTATGAACTATAAATTTTATTTACATATGAAATAAATGGTTGGTAAATATAAATGGTAGGGTTTTTTTTACAAAATATAAACTTGTGGATTAATTTTTGTAATTGAAAAATCTCAAATCATGATTTGAAATTTTCAAATCATGCTTTTTGGAGAATTTGGGATTTCATGTCATGAGATGAAATCGCATGACCAAACACTGATTTTATCTCATGATTTCATATAACAGACATGAAATCGCATGTCCAAACACCTACTTAACTTTGATTGGAAATGATTTAGGTGAAAGTCGATTATCTGCACGACTACACTAATTATGGCATCTTATATAAGACTCTATTTGTTTAAAAAGGAATGATCTACTTTTCTTTTTAGTCCATGTTAAAAAGAATGATCATTTTTTTTTTAACAATACTTTAATTTCAACTTTTAAATGGCATATTTAAAACCAAAAGATTAAAGGGCATTTTGGTATATTTGTCACAACTTTAATTTAAGACCATGAAATTCAAAAGTCTTCTTTATTTTCTTAAACTTCATATCAAGTCAAAATAATTCATTCTCTTTTCAATCAGGGGAGTAATAAAGATTTCATTTCACACCATTGAATTCAACGAATCAACCTAAGATTTGAAGTAAGATAAAAAGAAATAAAATTGCTTCCAATAAAAACTTATAAAGTGACACATGACTAATGGCCCGAAGATTTTTCGATGTCACCTCCTTGCTTTTGCTTTTTTCTTTTGGCCTTCTACTTAGTCCTCAATTGGAAATTGAGTGAAATTCTTACTCCCAAATTGCTGCCATTGCCACTTTATATAGGTTAATCTTCTTTTACAAAATAATAATAAAATCTAAATATTATTCCACGTGTTAGACCTGAAAAATAATATGTACGCAGATCTTATTTTTATCTTATAAGGGCAGAGAGTTTGTTACCGTAAACCTTCAAAAAATATAGTACTAATAACGCCACAAGTCTAGTTTTAAGTAATTTCACACAACTCCCTAATATAATACTCGACTAGTATATATAGAGTTAGTGACAACAACATGAATATTATTTATTAGTACAAGTTTAAAGATTTAACTCGAGGATCACCCCAATAGAAGGTTCATATAAAGGACAACTGAACTAACTCAATTTGCTCAGATAAAAACAAGGTTAGGATTGGACATTTTGTCCTACGCATAACATTAGGGAAAAAAACTACTCAGTACAAGAAGTGTTCAAAATACAAGTGGCTTTATTGATAAGTTCGAATATAGAGTATTTATCTTGTTTTACCATTATATGTTGGGTAATTTACCCAAATTCCTTAAGTTTTGGAGCTAATTATCCTCTCTCCCACAATTTTGATAAATTACATAAAGTTTCATAAAATATGAGACGGTAATACATATGAAAAGGACAGATACACTAATTTTGTGATACATTAGCAACCAACCAAAAAGATTAAATCTTTTAATATAAGACGAAAATCAAGAAATCCTTTAATATAAGACGTTAATAAAAGGAATGTATCTTTGTTTGATTAATTCCATTTTATTACTATTTAAAAATAATAAATATATTAATTTCATTAATATCACACAGAAACATGTATATCTTGGTTATGTTATTTAATTTATTTTATTTTATTACTCCTTAAAATAATCAATTCATTAATTTGATGTATCTATTATCAATTTGATGTATCCAACAAACTAAAGACTTAGATACATGTGTATCCAGTTACGCACATATACATTCATATGTATCGTAGACACGTATTAACCTTCTAAATACAATAAAAAATTGATGAATTTTGATATAGAATGAATTAAAAATAATAATAATCATATGCATCATAAATACATACTAAACTCCTAGATACATACAAATTTTTGAACTATGATACATGTGCACATAGATACTTTCGTATATATCAAGAACAATACAGTTGCACACATATACATTTATATGTATCATGAACACGTATTAATCTACTAGATACATAAAAAATTGATGAATTTTGATACATGAGCATGCCGTTGCATTCATATGTATCATGAATAAAAAAGTACATTCCTTTTGAACTATAATACATATGCACAGAGATACATTCATATGTAACATGAACAAACACTAAGCTTCATATTTCATATGAATTAGTAGACTATGATACATTGACATGCAAGTACATTCATATGTATCATGAACAAAAATGTACATTCTTTTTTATGATGATACGTGTGCACAGAGATACATTCGTATGGATCATAAACAAACAACATCACTCTCCATTAATTCTGGCCACACCGGCCAAACGCCTCCCTCAAACACCAACTGACCCATAATAGTACCGTTAACCGCTGTCTTCTCGAAATCTTCGACATTAAAACTTGGGCCAATCTTAATCTTGAAACCCAACTTTTTGTAAAAGATACAACTTTGGGGTGGAGATCAAATCTATGTCGTCAAAATCGTGAAATCAAATCATGATTTTTTCAAACTAAACTTTGGGGGAGAGATAAAATTAAATCACGTCCAATCACTATTTTTCAAACCCAACTTTGGGTGAGAGATCAACTCTACTATTTTTTTAAAAAATTTGGTGGAGATCGGTGGAAGGAAGATGCCAATTCACTGGTTGGTAGTGGCCTTCGATGTTGATGGTGGAACAGAGGAGAAGAGAGTGAAGAGGAAGATGGAAGCAGGTCTGGTGGTTCTTGTTATTTTTTAGCTAGAACAGAGGAGAAGAGGTTATGGAGATGTTTGGTAAGAAAATATTTGAAAGATAAATATGTGTTAAAAGAGCGAGTTTGATGGAGCGAAGGCTGTATAAGACTATAAGTGAGATGTGGTATGTATCAAGTTCTAAGGAGGGAGAAAACCTAAATTATGAGATTATATGTAATTATTTTAAAAATGTGAAATAATAAGTATTAATGGTAAGGATGTTTGGGGATTATGTAATTTACCCCGGTATATTTACACTCAATTTGTTTGTGAACTGCTGGAAATTAGAATTTGGTGGAAAGAAAAAACTATTAATTACTGTTAGAGATTAGGATTTAATCACGGTTCGATCTGGTCAACTTTTAATTAAACTAACGTGATCACCTTTTTAACTGTTATAGGCTTAAAATCAAGCGGAATATATACATATTTCTATGAGGGTCTTACAAAAAAAGGGATTAGCGGTCCTTTTATGGCGAATATTGGTGCGTAGACCCCTTTCTTCTATATTTTTCGAGAAAGAGAATTTATATATGACCTATTTGAAACTGTCACTCGATATGCTACTTTCTTAGATTTTTCTTCTTCTTTTCTTTCTATAGTGCAAGCAAAGCTAAACCTAGATTTACGTAGGTAAGCGAAAACAAAAAGAAAGGAGAAGAGAAACTCTTTTTACATCTGGAAAGTGGAAGAGGAGCTCAAAGATCCCCTCCCCAAAGCAATATTTTTAATGGTTCGTAGTCCGTAGCTGTTGGAGTTAATTGTGAAGCAGACAAAATTTCAAGTTTTTTTTTCGTTACACTTTAGTCCCTACTGGTTTTTAGTAACAGATTGGGTTGATTCACATAAAGCCCATTGATTATATTTTTCATTCTATCTTCTCCCTGTCAAAAACTCAAAGTAGTTACGAACTTACAATTGTGGTCAAAAAGTATGTTCCATACTGCTGCCTCACCTCTTCTTTTAGATGTACCAAAAAAATAAAAATAAAAACTCGTTACGCTAAGCTTGATCTCACATTATGCACAGAGTTTGGAGAAGAATTGAATCACAAGGTCTATTGTACCAGTGAAATGAAATTGAGATGATTATCAATGAAAATGCATTTATGAGCTAAATTTTGCCTAGCTTAGAACCTTGTTTGTTTGTTCCAACATTTCATATTTAATTTGCATCTATTTCAATCCTAATAATCTCAGGGGCGTATCTATTAAGGCCCGTGAGGTTGCCACGACACCCACAAACTTCATCGGAAACTCTCTCTCTATATAGGTATATATATACCGAATACATTCAAATAATAAAAATGGCACCCGTAATACCATAGTGTCGTCTGGTGCCAGTGGTTAAGCATCAGGTTTGTGCCCCAAAGGTTGCGTGTTCGACTTCGGTTGGCAGCATTTTTTTTTTAATTTAACTTTAGTTAATGAATCAATTGAACAGGTGGCTGCAGCGTATGTTTCATTTACTTATTTTTATATATGTTGACTTATTATGTATTTATTTTTTACTTTTCTTTTATTTCTCTAAGTATTACTCCAATAGTTATATTTACTTTTTATTCTCTCTCATCCAATTAAAAAAAACCTATCTCCAATTCCCAAATCGATTCTCCTCAAGGCTCCAACCTATCGACCTTCTTGCTGCTTTCCTGTTTTTTGTAGCCGCTGCCGCCAGATTCTTTGTAGTCGCCGGTAAAAGATCACGGTCTTACCGCTCTCCGCATCCGTTACTATCTCAACATCAACCCACAGGCCGCTGCCCTTTGTAAGTTACTTGAAAGATTTTTTTGGTTCTTTTTCTTGAACCTAGAAATTCAAATTCAAAATTATCTTGGTTTAGGATTGAGAAAGTGTTCTATTTTTGTGAATTGAGATGGAGAACTTCTTCAAGAAGGCAGATTATTCTCAATCAAGTTCTAGTAATGCCAATGCCAATCGTTCTTGTCTTATAACTGATCTTGATTTGGGTTCACTTAAAGCCGATCCAGGAGAAAGAAGACCAATTTCTGATTATAATTCTGAGATACGAGATGAAGTAAGGAAACATTATATTGAAAAAGGGCCTTATCAACCTATGTTGAAGTCATATCCTTCAACTGAAATAGGAAGTAGAATGCGTCAATTTGTTTCAAATTGGTTTAAAGGTCCACATTCTAGATGGTTGGAGTA
Source organism: Capsicum rhomboideum (assembly GCA_031232105.1). Lineage (NCBI taxonomy): Eukaryota > Viridiplantae > Streptophyta > Magnoliopsida > Solanales > Solanaceae > Capsicum > Capsicum rhomboideum. The sequence continues at coordinate 13,725,914 of CP124715.1, read as the reverse complement.
TAGTGAGGAGACAGATGTCGCATATTGCCTATGTTGTTATTTATTCAAAAATGATTTTTTTTCATGATACAAGTGACTTTTATACAAACAATGGTTTTAGGAGTTGGAATAAGGTTCTTGAAAGATTTTGTTTGCATGTCGGTAATGTTAATAGCGTCCACAACAAATGTTTCAATAAGATGCTAGACTTGTCAAATCAATGTCAATCAATTCAAGTTGTTCTTGACAAGCATTCTTAAAAGTTAAAAAGTGAATACCGAATGCGTTTGGAAACCTCAATTGATGTGGCAAGACTTTTTTTGCATCATGGATTGCCTTTTCGAGGTCATGACGAAAGTGAATCTTCAACTAATCAAGGCTACTTTCTAGGATTTTTGCGGTGGCATGGAGACAAGCATCCGGATGTGGGGAATGTGATAATCCCAAATTCTCCAACTTGCAAGGAATTCGTGATTTGGCAAAGGCATTGGTTGAGGCAAAGCTTGTGGAGACTTATTCACTTGTTTATTTACTTGTAAAGTTGACTCTGATTTTACCTGTTGCTACGGCAACTGTGGAGAGAACATTCTCATCTATGAAACATATAAAAAATGAAGTGCGGAATAGTATTGGTGATCAATATTTGAATGATTGTTTAGTATGTTACATAGAGCGTGATGTATTAGCAAATGTAAGTAATGATGTCATCATTGACCGTTTTCAGAATATGAAAACTCGCCGAGGACAATTGTAAATGAATGATGGATATTATGATATTAGTAATATTTTTAAAAGTTTAAGTTTTGTTCACTTCATGATATTAGTCGAATGTGGGATGTGAATTTATAGTATATGTAATGCATAAATTGTCATCTTATTATTGTTCATTTTTTGTTGATTGATTTGTCATATAGACTGAAAAGATGAACAATCCGGTTGATTTCGATGAGCTTACTTGGCACCCGCAGAGTTCAAATCCTGAATCCGCCTCTGAATAATATACATGGTCAAGTTATTAGCACTCTCCTTATTGTACACGTGATGGCCACGACCAAGGGCAGACGAATCGAAGAGGAATAACAAGCTTCTAGGCTGGTATATCTGAATAAGAGGCGCATGCATATGTTACACCTTATGCGAATCCATATCAAAATAAGAGAGAAATTAAAGTGAAGGATTTTATAAGATAGAACATATGTTCACGTGGTACACATGTTTTTGGGCTTGATGGTGATGTAACTTCTTATTTTACTTTCTTGTCTTTAAATTAAACTATCTATGACAATTTATAAATAATAACTAACTTGTTTGTGATATTATTCGGTAAGTTCCACGTCTAGTTATCTTAATTTCATTTAAGAAATATGCTATTCGTGAAGCATTCATCCAGTCTTCCCATTTTTTATTTTTTATTTTGGTTGAGATTAAGGGTGAGGACGTTCATACCTATACTTTTTTCTTTTTTGTGTCAAAGAACATGTACTATTTGATTTATGTGATCAATGATTGGGACTTGGGAGAGAGATTTTTATTACTCTTTTCGTTCGCTTTTACTTGTCACTTTTTGATAGGACACACTCATTAATAAAATAATTATTGATATGACTATTTTACCATACTACCCTTATTAATTGATATTTAAAGTAATATATCTTGAAAAGAGTTTGGAGAATAAACAATTAATGCTAAGGGTAAAATATGAAAAAAAAAATTGTCCTTTCTTGATATGTAAAAAGTGACAAGTTAAAATAAAAATTCAATTACAAAAATAGTGACAAGTAAAAGCGAACGGAGGGAATAGTTAGAAAAATATACACGTCAGGATTAAATATTTATTATTATGTCAAAAACTATATATAATTGATAAAGATAATTTTATTTCTTAATCAGATCAACAAGCAAGGGTCATGCTTGATCATAACTCCAACCCATACCATCATCGTACCAAAAGCTATAACTATAACTGATAGCAAAAGCGCAATCATATTCGAAGCTGACTCCAACTCAGACGGCCATCCCCGTCGCATTTACTTAGGCCTCGCTGTAGGCAAAATGTTGGCCACAATTATTGGGAGTGTTCATCATTTTCTTGGAATACTAGGTATTGAAAATTTGGAAGGGATATAATCTTCGGAATTGAAACCATATCTCCCAAGTTGATTTTGATTTGACATGAAAATGCCCTTATTTGGTATTTTAATTTCTTGTCCTTCCCTTGTGATATTTTCAAACAGAATGGTCGATCTTTGGATGTGATAAATCTTTATCCAAAATTAAAGTTATGGTATTTCCTCCTCTTTCTTATTTGTGATTTTATTATTTAGCAAAAAATAAAAATAAAAAAGATTTTATTATTTAGCTTGGTTTTTTTTTTTTTTTTTTTTTTTTTTTTTTGTCTTCACCGTATTATTACAAATGAGTGTACAATATTTATTCTCTAAACATGGTGCCATAATTTTTTCTCCTCCATACTTTACTATTACGGTATATAGTATCTAGATTTTGAAGTTTGTTTTTATTTACCCCTTCTAGGACTCCTAGAAACTCCATCTTTTTTGTTTTCTTAATGATTCGAACTCACAATTTTAAGGATAGAAATTAGGGGTACTTACCATTCGAGCAACTTCTTCTTGTCAGATTTTGAAGTTGAAGCTTGAAAATTTAAAATTTGATTTTTGAAGTTGTGTTTTCTGAAATTTGAAATTGTGTTTGGACATGCATTTTACTTGAAAAAAATTTAAACTTTTGTAAGTCAAAAGTGAAATTTCTCCCAAAAACTGGTCCAGAGCTTTATTATTTTTATTTTTTAAAAAACAGATTTTTAAAATTTGATCCAAAAATCTATAACCAAATTGATATTTGAATATAGGTTTTCAAAATCAAATTTAAAATCTATGATCAAACGCTAGCTAATTCATTTTTAAACACCGTCATAGAATTACTACAACGAAATGTAAAATATCTAATTCATCTTTAAAAATGGTCATATCATCTTTAAAAATGGTCATATCACAAAGTAGTAGAATTGACAATCAAGATCTAATTGATTGCTCTTTGCATGGCTGAAAGTTGCACAATTAAAATTGAGCTAATAATTAGATTTGTATACCCCTCCCGTAAAATCTCCTCGAGTTTCATTTGTCATATCACCAATTTAAGTTCTCATACTTAAATTGATGTCATAATCATCAGCAATGACTGATGTAGTATTTCGGCCGTTGATCCATTTGAAATCATAACTTTTGATATGAAGCATAAATATATAGTAAAATATTATTAAAATTTCAATAATTATTAGATCTGAATTTATAATTTTAAGAAAAAAAGATCAAAAATATCCCTCAACTTTCATTTATCAGCTAAGTTTATCCTTGTTATATTATCTGGCCATATTTAACTATGTTGTTAACAAACTTGTTACATGTATCCTAATTGGATGAGAACTCCCAAATCACCTGAAAATATCCGATTTTGAAAAAAAAAAAAACAAATATATTCCCTCCCACACGAATTCTCTCAAACATACTTCGATTGAAAGAGAAGAGACAGTTCCAGTCTTCAAAAGATTTTGATTTGAGCCAATTTCTACCTTTTAAATCTCATCTAGACGCGGTAAAGGTATAAATTTAACTAACCCTCCTCTAAACAAATATTTATTGTGTATTTTATATCTTTTGAAATTAATGTATGCCAAATAAAGTATTTTTAATGATTAAACCAATTTTTCATTCTTGCAAATAAATATTTTTTATAAGTATCCAAATTAGGAAGTTTGATTAGTTAGTTATTAATTCATCTTATCTTATAAATAAATTAGTTTTGCAAATCAATTTGATCAATTGTGGTTATTTTGCATAAGAAATTAGCTATTATTGAAATTCTAAAATGGTCAAAATTGAGCAAAAATATGTGGCAATCCAAGGTCTCATAAATCAGCCAATCCATGTGTGCCACGTAGACAACAAATGAATTGTGCTTCTTTAGCCTTAATCTAAACCATCCAATATGATCCAATGGTCCTAGTCTGAGAGAGAAAAAGATCGACGGATCAGATTGAAACCCGTCGTCCCTTCCCCTCAAATTTCCCCCCAAAACCTGAACTCTTCTTCCTCTTCTCTTCTCCATTACAGGGTCGGCTCAAGCACATTAGTGGCCTAAGGCCAAAATCAAAACGGAGGCCTTAAATTTTTTAAGAGAATCAATATTTTTTTTTATAGAATCTATTTTTTAAATTTCTTGAGATGCAAAGTTGCTACTAATTTTTATATAATCGATTTCTTCTAATATTTCTTTTTTCGACTAATAATATAACCAATGCATTTAATTTTTCTTGAGACAGTACTCTAAATATATCAAATTTCTTCTAATAATTATTTTCTTTTATATAAAAAGTTTATTTCTTCTACAAATGGTATTTAATATTTTTAATATATTATCTATAATTTATTATTGCTAAAAAATGAGGCCCCTCAAATTTGGGGGCCTAAGGCGGTAGCCTTTTCTTTTAGGGAAAGGATATAAACAGCCACTTGGCTGGAAAAAATGACACAAAATGACCAAGGAATTTTAAATCTCATTTCTAGCCATTTGCTATTGGCGGCTGAACCTTTTATTTTATTTCTTTGGCAGCTGCTGCCTTTTTAAAAAAAAATCGTTACATTTTTTTGGGTGGAGGCTGATGCTTAATTATTTTCCTGATTATAAAATTTCATAGGTTTTTTTTTTTTTTTTTTTTTGGGTTTTAACAATTAGATACAATTTTATAATATTGTAATTGGTACTTTTTCTTATTAATCAGATAGAAAACAATGTATTTTATTTGTTATATAAATATATATATATATTTCATACAACAATGATGCAATTTTTATACACATTTTATACATATACATATTCTATACAACAATGATACAATTTCTATACACATCGCGTATATATATATTGATACCGTCCTTATACTATATTGATACAGTATTTATACCATATTGATACAACCCATATACCATATTAATACAGTCCCTATACAACATTCATTGTTCTATACATATATTTTATATACCAACATATTTTATACAACAATCATACAGTTTCTATATATATCTTACACATATACGTATTCTATATAACAACTATACAGTTTATAGACACATTCTATACAACCTTAAACTACAATCATTGTCCAAATACATATTTTATACAACAGCTATACAAATTGTATACACATTCTATACAGTTTTTTTTTTTTTTTTTTTGATATTTTATACATATATATTTTTTAAACAACAACTATATAATTTCTATACATATCCTATCTAGTTTCTATACATATATCTTATATTGATACATATTTTATACAACAATTATATAGTTTCAATACAAATTATATTTAATTATTATTTTTAAACAAAAAAAAAAAAAGTAGACCTTTTTTTTAGTCAAAAAATTTGTAGCAAAAAAAACAAAAAAACTGAAACATTTAAAAAGAAGGACAGAATGGCTCAAATTGGAAAAACACTGAAAATGGCCGAAATGGCCCAAGAAGGAAGAGAAGGGCTGAAGTAGCCCAATAGCCATTGGATGACAATAGTTTGGGCCGACTGCCATAGAGTGTCCATAGGCCCAAACGTGGGCCAATATTTTTTTGACTGACCAGCCCATGTTCTTTTCCCTTTTTTTTACATGGTTGAGCCGACATTGTCCATTGCCCATCTTGAAGATTTTATTCAATATTTTGGACTTTAAATTTCTAATTAATTAATATTAAGAATATTACTAAATTAGGCTATGTTCATATTTGATAAATAGTTGTCGCTAATAATATCTATAGCTAATAAATGAATTTTATATTTACTTTTGTATTCAAGTTTTTTTGGTCAATACAAAAATAATACTCTAATTTACGGACAATTCAACCATAAATAATAAACGAGTAGATTTCATTGGTACTTATTTAACATTTAGTTTATCACATAAAAGTCATTCTTCTATTTCGGAGTGTCATATCATATGTTCAGTATGAAATATAAGAATAATTTTGAGAATTCATGTGATATATATATATATTACATTGGTCCCAAGTCGGGGTCATGAGTAGGGTCCTGAGTCGGCGTCAGGGTCCGGAGTTAGATCCCGAATCGGGGTCGAGACTCAGGATGTGGTCGGAATCAGGAGTTTGATTCGGGTCTCGGTTCAAAGTCGGGTCAGAAATCGAGTTTGGGGATTAGGTCTCGAGTCGGGATCGGAAGTCAAATCCCAAATCGGGATCATGACCCGAGTTGAGGTTGGGAGTTAGGATCGAGATTGGGAGTCGGAGTTGGGTTCGGGAGTTGAGTCTCAGCTCAGAGTCGGGTTAGGAATGGAGTTTGTGGTCGGGTTTCGAGTCAGGAGTTTGGTCCACGTCAGGGGTTGCGAGGGACTCGGATCGGGGTTAGGATTGGGAGTTGGGGTTGAGGTTGAGAGTTAGGTTTCGGGTTCGGAGTTGGGGGGTCAGAGTCAGGGTCTCGGGTTGGTAGTTAGGTCAGAGAGTCGACTCCGATATCATTGTATTTGCTAGATTATACCTAAATGTTTTTGAGACAATATTTTTTTCTTACTGACCAAACACTAGAAAATAAGTCAGAAAATCACCTTTTTTCTAGAAAATATTTTCAAGGAAAACATTTTCCTTCATTCCAATTTCCAAACACACCCATAATCATTATGATATTGCCAGAGGTTACACGTGCAAGGCACGTGATATAGAGACTAGTTACTAAAATGAGTGTACACTAATTCGTCTTTAATCATCGTCACATAATTATGTCTTCTCTCACATTTTACTATAATGAATGTATAATATTTAGATTTTGAAATTGGAATCTGAAACTTAAAAATTTGAGTTTTTGAAATTTGAAGTTGTATCTGAACATGCATTTTTCTTGAAAAAAAGTTGAAAGTCAAATTTCTCCAAAAACTAGTTTGAAACTTGAAATCTTTTGAAGACCGATTTTCAAATTTCATTCCAAAATATATGGTCAAATAGATATTTTAAAGATAAAATTTTAAAGTCTGATCTAAAATTTATGTTCAAACACTGGCTAATTCATTTTATAGCATCCTCATATAGTTATGTCTTCTCCATATTATTACTACAATGAAATGTGAAAAATATCTAATTCATCTTTAAAATGGTCATGTCACAAAGTAGTAGAATTGGCAATCAAGATCCAATTGACTACTCTTTGCATAGCCGAAAGTTGCACACCCCCAAATTATATTCTCACATATTGTTGGAACACGGTTTCTGTGTGGATGACATGTGAATACAGAATGTGTTGATTATATTTGTAGACCCATCCACTCAAATCTCCTGCACTTTCATTTGTCACATCACCAATTTAAGGTCTTCAACCTTATACTCTATGTGAAAACAAAACAAAATTGTACATATGGACAATGTAGTATTTCGGCTATTGATTCTTTTGAACTCGTTGCTTTTGATATGAAGTATGAATATATGTGTAAAAGTTTATTAAAATCTCAATAAATATTAGATCTGAACTCATAATTTTAATATTACAAAGAAAAATGCTGAAAATCTTAAAAGCTGTAGACGTTAAATTTAAATCCTACATTCATATCTGATCATCAATATAAGAAATCTTTAAACCATCAACATCAAGTCATCTTAGGTGCCTGCTGTAGGTAAGTTGTCTATTTTTTCAAGATTATAAATTTTATATTTTAAGAAGAATTACTTATTAACTTGATAATGCAATTTTTTATTATTATACTGGGGACATATAATTTAAGTTAGATTAATTTAGTAGTGAGAGAATAATTGCTTTCCCGTTTCTTTTTCACACATCGTGACTCACTTTGATTAGAAACGTTTTGGGTGAAGTCGATTATCTGCACGACTACAATTTTTATGGCATCTAATATAATAGTAAAGATTTCAGTTCACATCGTTGAATTCAATGAATCAACCTAAGATTTGAAAAAGGATAAAAACAAATGAAGTTGCTCCAATGAAAACTAATAAAGTGAAAAATGACTAATATAGCATGCCTGAATATTTTTCGATGTCAATTCATTGGTTTTGCCTTTTCTTTTTGGCCTTTTACTTAGTTCTTACAATAGTTAATTGGAAATTGAGAGAAATTCTTACTCCCGAACTATTGTTGCTTTATATAGGTTATTCTTTTTACAATAATAATAAAATATTCAATACTACAATTTTACAAATGAGATCTGGAGAAACTAACGTATACACAAATCTTATTCTTATCTTGTGAAGATAGAGGGACTGTTTCCAATAGATCATCAAAATATTGTTCTAGTAACTCTACAAGTCTAGTTTTAGATAGCTAGTTTTATACAACTTCCTATTATGATACTCCACTAATATAGAGTTAGTGACAACTACATCAATCATATTTTAACTTATTCATAAAGTTTGAAGATTTAACTTGAGGATCACCCCAAAAATAGGTTCATATAAAGGACAATTAAACTAACTCAATTTGCTCACACAAAAAGAAGGTTAGGATTGGACATTTTGTCCTACATAACATTAGAAAATTTATCAGTATACAAGAATTATTCAAAATATAAGTGGCTCTATAGATAAGATCGAATGTATAGTGTGTTATCTTGTAATACCATTTTACTTTTAACATTCATTTTATTACTAAACTGCTGGAAATTATAATTTGGTGGAAAGAAAAAAAAACTACTATTAATTACTGTCCGGGATTAAGATTTAATCACCGTTCGATTTGGTCAACTTTAAATTAAATCAATATATGTAATCACCTTTTAAGTTAACTATTACCCGATTACCTAATATATATAATTTATGGATTTAATTGTACCTTCAGTATTTTAGATAGTTCGTAGCCGTTGGCAAAATTGCCAACACGACACATACTTTGTGAAGCAGGAAAAATTTCAAGTTCTTTCGTTACACTTTAGTCCCTACTAGTGTTTGGTAATATAGTTTGGGTTGATTCACATTGACCCACTTATTTTATTTTTTATCCTTTCGTGTCCCTTTCCAAAATCCAAATAGTTACAAACTTACAATTGGGGTCAAAAAGTATGTGTCATGCTGCTGCCTCGCCTCCTCTTTTAGATGTACCTAAAAGAAGGACAGCTCGGTGTATTAAGCTCAATCTCATGTTATGCGTAGAGTTTTGGAAAAAGATCGTATCACAAGGATCTATCGTACCCGTGTAATGAAATTTATATGATTATCAGTGAAATTGCATTTATGAGCTAAATTTTGCCTAGCTTAGAAGTTAGAATCTTGTTTGTTTGTTAGAATATTTCAGCTCTGCATCTATTTTAATCCGAATAATGTACAAGGTCAAGTTATTAGTACTCCTTATTATACCATACATGTGATGGCCATGATGAAGGGCAGGCAAATCTGAGAGGACTAGCTAGCACGCTTCTAAGCTGGCAAATTTAATTTGAGAGAAGAGGCGCATGCATGATACAAGTTAATAAGGTGAATCTCACATCAAAATGTGAGAGGAAAGTTAAAAATTTTATAAGGTATAACACATAAGTTCCCGTGGTACGTGTGCTTGGGGCTCAACGTTGATGATGATGTAGCTCAAAGACAAACCTGTGAAGTTTGTTGGGTCAAAACAGACAATACGTGTCATGCACTTGGATCGTGTTCATACAAATCCATACAAGACAATTAGGTCTTATATATTTGCTTTGATGTATTAGATGCAATAATCATGAAATAAAATCTGGTCTGTCTAGTTTTTTATTTTTTATTTTGAATCATGCTTAGCTAACTCTGGTATAATTTACTAGTATTTAGTTGTGGTGTTATTTTATACCTAATATAACATGGAATAAAAATAGATTAATACAAGAATTAAATACCAAAAGACAACACTATATATTATATTTTCCGCAAATTCATCATCACCAGCCTTTTAATTTTATTAATTTTTAAAATAATATGAATATAGAATATGCTGATTGTGACGGGAACAGACTAAAGTAAGTTTAAAAAGTGTCGAGCCGTAATTAGAAATTTTTGACCCACCACTAACACCTTTTCTTGAACTTAGGGTGTGTTCGGTACGAAGGAAAATGTTTTCTAAAAATGTTTTCCTATTTTTTTATGTTTGTTTGACTAAAAATTTTAAAAAATATTTTTCTTAGAAAATCAAGTTCCTTCAAATTAAGAAAAATGACTTATTTAATCAAAGTAGAAAAAATAAGTTGCAATGTTTATATCACTCACAAAATGCCACCCCACCCCAAAATAAATTTTTTTTACCCATCCCTACCCCTACCCCCTACCACCCCCCTCCAAAATTTTACTTAAAGAGAGTTTCAAATTTTTTTCTCACCCCACCCCTTACCAGCCAACTCCCACCCCCCAATTTTTTTTTTTAATTTTTTAATTTCAAATTTATTTTTTTACCCGACCCCCTATCTAAATCCCCCCCCCCCCCCTACCAAACAACAACATACCCAATGTAATTCCACAAAGTGAGGTCTGGGGAGGATAAAGTGTACACAGTCCATATCATTACCTCAGAAGAAGTAGAGAGATTGTTCCTGATAGACCCCCGGCTCAGAACAAAAACAATATAAAAAGACGTAATAAAAAAAATGAAAAACAAGATGGAATAACAAAACCAAATAGAGAATAACAGAACAAAGACACCATAGAGTAGCACTATAAACTAATCACAAACACCACCATGATACCACTAGCAAGAAACTACTATACACCCACAAAGTACTACAACTACTGACACGGCCACAGACAAGGCAATCCTTTCTACAAAATCGGACACACTCTCACCTTCTAACCCTTTACCCTAATTTGAGTCATTCATACCTTCCTATCTAGGGTCATGTCCTCAGTAAGCTGTAGCATCTCCATGTCATGTCTAATCACATCCCTCCAATACTTCTTCGGCCTACCTCTACCCCTTCTAAAATCATCCATATCCAACCTCTCACATCTCCACACTGGGGCTTCCGTGCTCCTCCTCATCACATGCCCGAACCATCTCAACCTCACTTCTCGCATCTTGTCTTCCACTGAAGCCACTCTCACCTTCTCTCGAATAATCTCATTTCTAACCATATCACTCACAGTAAGACTACACATCCAACGCAACATCCTCATCTCCGCCACCCTCAACTTTTGGATGTGGGAGTTCTTGACTGGCTAACACTCTACTCAATACAACATCATCGGTCGGACTGCCACTCCAATAAAATATTTTTTTAAATTTTTTTTTTTTTAATTTCAAAAAAAATTTCTTACCCTACCCCCTACCACGACCCCCCTACCCAGCCCCCTCTCCAAATTTTTTTTTTTAAAAGAAAATTTTAAAATTTATTTTTAGAGAATTTCAATTTTTTTACCCCACCCCGCTAAGCCCAAAAAAAAATAATTTAAAATTTGTTTTTTTTTAAAAAAAATATTCAAATTTTTTTTCTTACCCCACCCCGCTCTTCCTATTCGTTTTTATTATTTTGTGTTAAATATATACAAATATTTTATAAAATATTTTTCTTACTTGCGTAAAGAACATAAAAAAATAAGTAAGAAATAATTTATTTTCATATTATTTTCCATGAAAAATATTTTCCTCCATACCGAACACACCCTTAATTAAGACACTCGAAGTGAAAGCAAAACAAAATCGTACGAGGATTAATATGAAACTGAAATTTATGTGAAAGAATAATGATTATTATTTCTCCGTTTCCCTTTTAAATTCGTAAGAAAAAGAATCAAGTTTTAGATGAACTCAATTTCAGTGGCGGAGTCAGAATTTATTAATAAAGATTCAAAATGTTAAGAAAAGATACACTAAGAAGTTAAGGACGTTCAACATCTACTATATATATATATATAAAAAAAATATAATTTTAATCTTATTTATACGATGTAATTTTCTACTAAAGAAAAGATGAACCCTTTGCACCTATGTGGCTTCGCCCCTGCCCAGTTCTATGCACTATTTATGGAATCTAGCATCCATGATGTAAATATTTCATTTCACATCACTGAGTTCATTGAATCAATCCATGATCCTGAAAAAGAAGAAATTAAATTGCTTTCGACTAATGCATGCCTAACTATTTTTAATGTCATTTCATTGTTTTTTTCCCCCTTTAGTCCTTAGTTTCAGTTTGAGTCAACAATTATATGCTCAGATTACTGCTACTTTAGGTTAATTATCTTCTTTATACAGGGTGCTAATGCTAGTTATAACATAATGCAAACACCCTTAACTAGCGTTTGATCATAGATTTTTAAATATTTTTGGCAAGTTATTTTTGGGTGAAATTTGGGTGAAGTTTCATCATGTGTTTGACCATAGTATTTGGGAAATATATTTCACTTTTAAAAGTTCACAAAAAAGAAGTTTGACTCAAATACTAGTATTTTCTAGTATTTGAGAATTTTAATTATTTGCTAAAAATATTTGTCAAATAATGACAAATTATATGACCAAACACTATTTACTAAGTTATTTCCCCAAAACTACTTGAAAAATCTATGACCAAACAGGTCCTTAATATAGAGTTTTAATGAGAATTTGAGATTGGACCCTTTGTCGTATATGAGACCAAAAAGGAAAAGTTATTAGTACAAGAACTATCCAAACAACAAGGGCATATAATAGATAAGATCGAATTTAGAGCAGTTATATCTTGTTTCACCATTATATTAATTAGTTTTGTTTAGTAAACTGCTGGAAATTACAATTTGGAGGAAAAGATATTACTTACTAGAATTACATTACATTACATCTAGTTGGAGGTTCTTCTAAGAGCAATGTATGGGGAAATGTAAGAGCAATGTAACAAGCCGATTTTAAATGTAAAAATAAAAGTGAAGGGTCAAAAATATGTCTAAAGTATTTCTATTTTATGAGTTTTATATCTGAATGATTATGTGTGTGAGTTTTCTATTTGAACTATCACCAACTATTTTATCAAAACACAGCTTAACTATCAAATTTTCACTTTTGCTACTTCAAATATCACCATGATTCAGGTAGGAAAAATAAACAATTGATAGTTGAGGTGTGTTTTGATCATAAATAGTTGGAGATAGTTCAGGTAGAAAACTCCTAATAGTTCAGGTATACAACAAGAACAACATACCCAGTGTATTCCCAGCAGGTGGGGTCTGGGGAGGGTAAAGTGTACGCAGTCCATACCACTACCTCAGATGAAGTAGAGAGGCTGTTTCTGATAGACCCCCCGCTTAGAATAATAGTACAGGTATGAAATTCAAAAATCGAAATACTTTAAGTGCGTTTTTTAAAAACATTAACTCTAAAAATAAAGTACTTCAAATTTTAGAGTGAACTCGTTGATTGATTAAAGATATATAGAAAAAAAAAATATAGAAAATAAAAGGAACAATCAGGTGCACGAAACATCATTTGTTCACATAGAGTTCGAAAAATGACTGTGGCACAAGTAATATAATATAGACAGTCTACGCGGACACAATATCAGTGATTAATTATAAACAAATAGCTTATATTAAATATTTAGCCTTATTTAATTTGTTGTGGCACAATGTTCTTCCTTCATTATTTTAAACCTAATTTTGTTGAATTTATGAAGTGAATCAATTATATTAAAGCAAGGTTCTTGAATCAATTATATTAAAGCAAGGTTCTTCAAATGCATTAAACCTTCTAAAATCATCATTAATTAATTAACATATTCTTCTCTTGTCATGATTCTCTTTTAACTTGCATCAGTGTGCAGCATGTTACTTTTTTACTTTAATTAATCACTTCCAAGCCAATCAGTTTATAAGCTTTAGAACCCCTAAATAAAGGACGACATTATTATTATAACATCGCTTAATTATATCATTTTTGTGGCTTCAATTATTTATTGATAGTGATAGTATATGTCTAAGTTCTTTACTTTTATTCTGTTCATCTTTATTATTAACGGCTTCTAGAAGGTGTACAAAACTAATAGTTAATTAAAGTCGGCTTAAGCCAAATCTTCATATTAATTCCTCATTTACTTTTGAAATATATATTTATCAGTATTTTATGTCTATGATGTAATTTTGGATAAGCTTCATGTCTGCTCGTTAGAATTCCCTTTTTTTTTTTTTTTTTTTTTGGGGTATTGAAGAAGATGACATTCTGAAACCTAACTGTTTGATCGATTTATTCGGTTTGTGAGATCAACGATTAGGCATAGAGATTTTTTTTAACCTTAATTAGTTTGTGTATCATAGATTAGTTTAATATATGCTCTTTTTTTTTCATTTGTATGACTTCTTTTCACCTTTTTTCTGGCCTTAAATAGAATTTAACACAAAATAGACTGGACTAATAACTGGGATTTGTATATTATATGTGACTCTTAGTCCAATTCGTTTTAATCCAAGTAAAATTGACATGATCATTTATTAATCCAACCCATTTAAATATGTTCAAACTAAGTCCAACCTACCGATTTGACACCCCTAGTAAATTACTAAGGCACTTTAATGTGTTTCATAATTTTATTCTCTAATCTCGACTATGTAGTAAATTGTTTAAGCATTTAAAAGAGGTACGGTGGTTATCCATTCCTTTCTCCTTTTGAATATTCCTTTTTTTTCGTCCGTTCTGAATACTCATTATATATGTCAGTGCTGCTATTACAAGAAAGAATGAGTTTGTGATTCTTTGTTCTTACAATAATAATTTTGGGAGTTCATAATCAGTTAGGAAAAATATATATTTTAGGGCGTTACTCAGATATAGTTGTCCTCTTACATATGTGGAGATGCAAAGTTTCGACTCTCTCATCATGTCAGAAAAAAGACAATGAAGTTAATTACCGTTAAGTGAGCTAATCAAATGTTAAGTTATTATTAACATAATAAGGGTAGTTTAGTAATTTGCCTATGTTCATATTATTAGTTAAGCTGGTCAGTTAGTTATAACTAACTTGGCTTGTTAGTTATATAATTAGTCATTAGCTGATGTATATAAATATAGTTTAAACTATAGATGTACAACTACTCATTCATTGAGCCAATTAATCGATTCTCTCTTTTCTCCTTCTCTTCACTTCTTCTTCTTCCTCTGTATATGATCATCATCATTGAAGTTCATTCAAGAACTTCATTTTTGTTTACACAATATATTTCAATTACGTACAAGAATATCTCATTAAATAGGCAAAGGTATCAGTAGTAATTACATGAAGTTGGCTGTCCTTTTCTCTTACCCTATTTTCTAAATAAATGATTACTTGCCTACAATGTGAAAAATATTAACAAGAACGAAAAATATGACATTGGTTGTTCACATTTAATATGCATGCACATACGAATCTCTTTTTTTTTTAACCCTCCGGTATTTAGTATTTACTTAGTATGATTAATTTTGATCCGCCGTGAAGGACACATTAAAGAAAAAAGTGTTCTTTATCAAAAATTCCTTCGTTCCCACATCCTTAATTATATCTGCACAATTAGTCACCATTAGGTTAGAATAATAATAATAGGTAGGATAATGACAAGTCCACATACCTCTCTTTTTTTTAGTTTGTTCCTTCTTTGAAATGACGTGATGAAGTGGAACTTTAGTGTAAAATAATTGTAATACAAAAGGGCTAAGCGACAAAGTTCCGTGATTAAACAAAGGATAATTCGATGTATAAAGTATTTTGCGTTCATACAAGATTAATATTTTGTGTTCACACAATATTCAAAAAAGGCCACATCCAAATAAGTAAGTGTGATAATGCAAAGTCTCTTTGGTCTGTTAGCATCACTAAGCTAACGGACCGAGCTTTACTAATTGTAGATTATAATTACCAAAAAAGAAGTTATAATTAGAAAAAAAAAAACTCCCTTAATCTTATTTGATTATTTGTTTCATTGAGAATAGTCCATTAAATTTTAACAATTTATTTTCTAATAGGAAAATCTATATATTAATATACCTATATATCAAAGTTAAATTATTATGGTATACAACAATTTACAGCTTTTTACATTTTAAACGACAAAAAACTACACTAGGGAAGTCCAAAAGCATTTTGTTTTTGATATCACGAAGCAAAATATATAGGACAGCCATTTTGGAATAACATGAATTAAGACACATATCTTTGTTGCATTTGTGATTCATCTAGTGTGGGTTATTTGTACCAAGAACTCTTTGAAGTTTTCTTTAATATTTCAAAGTGCAAAAATTGGACCATAGAAATGTCTATTCAAAGACCCCAATAGAAACTTTAATCAACAAAGGTGATTGGTTGTTAACTAACACTTTAGGAGTTGAGGATTTCAACATTTTCTTTTGTTTGAAAGTTCCCTTGTTGAATTATTTTTAAGATTGATGTGGACCAGTACCACGAACAACTTGTTTTTTGTATGGAAATAACTGTCACTGTGTCACATGATTCCAACGACTTGTTCACTACACTGTTGATTTTGGCCAACTTGGGAGATGAGAGTCACATTGAGCTACTCCAACAATTGTCAAGAAACCAACACGGGTTGGGTGGAATGATTGGAGTACCTCCAATCCTAATCAGAGATTTCAAGTTCGAATTCTGAAAATGAAAAAAAATCATGTTGGAAGCACCGCCTTCAAAAATAGGCCTTGTAAAGCACGAATTCAGATTTAATCGACTCCAATATCAATAACAAATACCGGATGGGAAACTAAAAAAATAATTGTCAAGAAGACTAGTAGCTTAATGATTAATTTCATCGAGTATATTTACTAGCACTACTACTTATACTGTACTGAAATAGTGGCAAAAATATAATCATTTATAGCGCGTTTTGGTAACTACTTAGATAAGTGAATATTGGTAGGTAGAGTGGTTATGTAATTATTGTGGGTCCCAACATCTTTTTTTTCTTCTTTTTAATAGTTCAAATAAATAGTCATGAAACTGGTTGTAGGAAAGAGAAATTAAAAATCATTATTGTTTAATTAATACTAATTCTTATATGAAGAATCTTATGCTTGTCTCCATTTCACATTACTTTCTAGTTTCTAGAAAGTGCAAAGGTTCAAACTGTAGCATAGCAGTGTCCTTCAGACAAAAAATTACTTAAAGAAACTAGAAAATTTGACCTTTCAAAAAAATTTGATTCATAAAGCTCAAACTTTGAAAAACTCATTAGTTCTGGCAATTCTTAATTTGAAATAATCAGAAGTTCTAAGTCTGAGTTAACATGATTAACTAAAGCAGTGAACATTAGAATTAGTTAAAGAATGCATATATTTTTGTAACTTCATGGTATACTTATGGATTGACCAGTTCTATTAGGTAATAAGACTACATTATCCATTCGCCCCTTAATCAAGGGATTTCACTATGATCAATAAATTTTACTCCAACAAAACAATGAGTGATGATATACACACTATGGACGTGTGATTTTGACTCTTCAATCACCAGAAAAAATGCGCACAAATCTAAGTTTGTCAAGTGGGTCGAGTTAGTCCCAACCTAGCTCTCGACCCTGGCCGACCCGCCTTTGGCAGGTAGGCTGACAATGAGAAAGGAGTTTTCAACCAAGACCCTTACTCCGTTATGGAGTTATCTGAACTTGGATCGGCCCGATCAGTCTGTGACATTTTTTTTTCCTTTTATTTTGTATTATTGTTGAAAATTATAATTGAACTTTTGAAATGGAAATAAATTTGAAAGAAATTTAAAATTTTATTAATAAATAAGTTTGCAAAGTCAAATTCAAAGCTTACAAGTGACAAGTAGATTTTTCTAATTTCATAAGCTTAAATTAGAAAGAGAAATTTCAACTTTTCAAGTCCTTAAACTTCAAAGGTTGTCAATTCATCCATTTTGACATTAGAACGAACTGACTCAAAATTTTCATAATTTACATTTAAAAGTTTCGAATGGATTATCACTACACCAAAAATGATTCTTAGCTGCAATTAATTAACGGCAATAAGTTAATTGCCGCTAAATATATGATTTAGTGGCATTTACTAGTGACAATTACGTTCTAGCTGTCTCTGTACATGTCTCTAAAGCCTATAACGACATTGGATCCAATGACAATTAACTAATGCTGGTAAAAATTTTAACACTCCTGTTAAAGTGTATATTTATTGTCGCTAAAGGTTGCTTTTGTTGTATTGTATCGAGATGCAACTCTAAGTGCCATTACCTCATCAAGGTCTTGATCTTCTACTATTTTTTTTTTTTTTGCTCTGATCTAATACAATCTCTAAAATAAATTAGAATATTTATGGTGTTGCTACCTAGTGAGTGTCTGTTGTGTCGGAGCTACTATCTAAATGCGCTTTTTAATGTCACAATTGAAATTGAAAACTTTAACACGTCTCAATCCATTGTGGAAAGAAGGGGATTTTACCTTTTGTTATTTTTTCATCAACGTATATACCAACTCCTTTTCCGCAAAGCTCCACCATGGATCTCAAATAAAATCTAAGTTCATCAATATATTACTTTGTTTTGTAGTAGTTATTTGCTACCAAACATCTAAATAATCTAAATATGGGATTATTGCAATTGACACATCTTGTGCATGTCGTTTAGAAGATAATTCTTCTTAATTAGAAATAAATACTATATGAGACAAAAGTTGGTGTAACATTATCAAGTAATAAAGAATAACGACTATATAATTGTTGTATGCAATTATTTATTTCACCCATGCATTCACTCAACTACAGATGGTTCTTCCAGTCTTTCAATTTCGAAATAGGTATAACAAATGTGGGCAAATTTGTATTATTTGATTTAATACAAAGATTTAATACAGCATTAATTAGGTAAATATGAGGAATAAAAAGAATATTTTTATAGCTTGCTTGCATTTCAGTAACATCAATTCTACCCGTAACCTTTTTTACTCTTATATTGTTTAAGAAGACAATAATATCAGCTGTATAAGCTAAAACATTAGAAATACTAGGATAATAAGCATACAACAATAGCTACAACAACAACATACCCAGTATAATCCCACCACGTGGGGTTTGGGGAGGGGAGGTGTACGCAGTCCATACCACTATCTCAGATGTGAGATAGAGAGACTGTTTCCGAAAGACCCCCGGCTCAAGATATAGCAGTGTAGAAAAGAAATAGTATAGGGACAAGAAACGATATGTATAACCACACCCAATAATAATATAAACGGGACCCACCAAGTAATACAACAAGTAATAACACACTTTGAAATAATACAAATACTCTAGCTACAAGCACCACTAATGAAAACAAAATTCTCCTATCTACTAACAATGACGCCCCCTTCCTACTAGCCTTCTACCGTAATCCGCCTCCTCCACACCTTCCTATCTAGGGTCATGTCCTCGGTAAGCTAAAGTTGCTCCATATCATGTCTAATCATCTCCCTCTAATATTTCTTCGGTCTACCCCTTCCTCGCCTGAATCCATCCCTAGCCAACATCTCACACCTCCGCACTAGGGCATCCGTGCCCCTCTTCAACACATGCCCAAACCATCTCAACCTCACTTCCCGCATCTTGGCTTCCACTGACGCTACTCCTACTTTATCTCGAATAATCTCATTCCTAATCCTATCCTTCCTAGTACACCCACACATCCACCGCAACATTCTCATCTCCGCCACCTTCATCTTTTGGATGTGAGTTTTCTTGACTGGCCAACACTCCGCACCATATAACAAAGCCGGTCTAACCACTACTCTGTAGAACTTGCCTTTGAGTTTAGGAGAAACCTTATCACACAAGATTCCAGACGCGAGCCTCCATTTCATCCATCCTATCCCAATCCGGTGAGTGACATCCTCGTCAATCTCTCGATTCCCCTGAATCATAGACCCAAGATATTTGAAACTATCTCTCTTTAGGATGGCCTGCATACCAAGCTTTATAACCACCTCAGCCTCATTCGAAGTCTCGCTGAACTTACACTCCAAGTACTCCGTCTTGGACCTACTCAATCTAAATCCCTTAGACTCGAGGGTTTTCCTCCAAACCTCCAACTTATCATTAACTCCACCACGGGTCTCATCAATCAACACTACATCATCCGCAAAAAGCATACACCAAGGCACCTCACCTTGAATTTGCAAAGTCAAAACATCCATCACCAAAGCAAATAAAAACGGGCTAAGCGTCGATCCTTGATGTAACCCCATCAAGACAGGAAAGTGCTCAGAGTCCCCTCCCACCGTCCTAACCCGAGTCTTAGCTCCGCCATACATATCCTTAATCGCCCTAGCATACACCATAGGAACACCTCTAGCCTCCAAGCACCTCCACAAAACCTCCCTGGGGACTCTATCATAAGCCCGGTGAATTTTTCAGTTATAAAAAACTAATTGGAATGACATGGGCATGAATATAGTAGAATCAATATAGAGGATTCATATAGTTGATTCCAACTAATACAGGATACAGTAACAGTTGATTGATTGACCAAAAATGTAAAGGTCATTATCAAATAATACATTCTTGAGAATAAGTTGTGACGTAACCAAGGAATCCAGTTCCTACACTACACATTTCCTGTAGATGATAAATGAAGCCCTTAGAAAGCAGAAACCAATATATTAGGTAACTCCCAGTTAAGAAAACACATGGTGATCATACGGAATCCAATGCACTTGTATCGGTAGTACTATAACATAACATATTTGAAGCAAAAAATAGATATTTACATGACAAGAACCAGTTCATTGCATGAAAATTAAAATGACCTACCAAGTTTTATCTCTGAGGTAACATTCCCAATAGTATCAAGTAGGCCAATTGTTCCACATGCATTTCCCACTGTTTGTTTCATGAAGTAAACTGTACTAGAGGGGTCCTGCATAGCTAAATAAATTTTTTAAAATAATTTAACAGTATCTCTAATTTTGACCCATTCAGCGTCCTATAACATTAAACTCAGACAATTTACTAGCAAATTGGTTAGAAGTAGTACTAATTATAGAAGCCCTATAATTATAACATGTGTTTAAGAAATTGTGAGTAGAACCCAACCTAGTTTCTATTTGTTCAGACATTAGTTTTAGTGTAAGACCATATTCATCCTCACATTTTCTCTGAAATTCCTTAAGCCTAAATTTTCTATCATTTTTCTTGATTAAAATTAATTATATGTTTAATTTTCTTAATCACAAGCTCAAAAAAATTAAGATCATCTTTAACAATTAAATTGTACCATCCTAGATGTGCGAAAATGAATCTAGTATAGATTGGGTTTGCTAATGATCTCCTTATGTTTTGTAAAGGAGATGTAGCCTCGGTTAGATTACTTTTTGAGAGGTTTCAACTATTCTCAAAGGCATCAGGTTTGGAGGCAAATGTGGACAAAAGTTCTATATATTTTGGTGGTGTGAGAGATATTGTGCAAGCTGAGATAATTCAACTATTGGGATTCTAGAATGGTTCCATGCCCTTTAGATACCTCGGAGTACTATTGAGTACCAAGAGAATATCTATTGTGCAGTGCCAACCATTGCTTGATAAGATGTTAGGGAAGATCACTTCATGGACCACAAAATTCTTGTCCTACTCCGGTAGATTACGACTGATAAAAAGTGTATTGGTTGGCATACAAATTTTTGTTTTGCCAAAAAAAAAATTGTTGAGTACATTGAGGCTTTATGTAGGACTTTCTTGTGGACCAGAGGAAATGAGATCTCAAGAAAAGCTCTTATTGCTTGGAACAAACTATGTCAACTAAGAACCACAGGGGGATTGAATATAGTAGAAGTGCAGGCCTGGAATAAAGCTGGGGTGTGTAAACTTCTATGGAACTTATGCAAGAAGAAGGACAAGATATGGGTACAATGGGTACACATCTATTATGGGAGGAATGATAGTATATGGGGGACTACACCAAAACAAGTGTCCTGGATAGTCCTTAAAATCTTGAAAGCTAAAAAATATTTTGAAGAGGCTGGGTACCATAAAGCTGATGTACTTGCTATGCGAAAGGTTTCTATCCGCAAGATATATCAGAAACTAAGGAGAGAATACCAAAAAGTGAACTGAAGGAGATTAGTATGTAACAACGAGGGTGCTCCTAGATGGACATTCATTTTGTTCATTGGTTTGCATAGAAGATTGCTTACAAAGTCTAGATCGACTACTGAGGTATTGTAGAAAACAAAAGTTGTTGTTTATGTGGGGCTGAAAATGAAGCTATAGACCACTTGTTCTTCAAATGTAGTTTCTCAGCATTGGTATGGAAGAAGATCCTACAGTGGCAGGGGATTGATAGAGAACCTACTGTTTGGCAAGAGGAAGTGAGATGTTCGTGATTTATTTCAACAGGACAATCTTCAGTAAAAAGATTCATAATTCATTTTAGGAATGTTGAAACTCCAATAATTTAAAGTGTTGAAAAATTATACTTTATGAAATTTAATTTGATATCTAGCTCACAACTCAATTCCTAACACAACGGAGATTGATTATTTGAGATTAGATAGTATGTATCTATGATCGACTTCTTCCTTTGAACATTTCAAACTTGTTTGAAACTACCTCTCCCTTCTTACAAACATATAACCGTCCAAACATAATATTTAGTTATCATATACTTTCACAATATTGTAAATTCTCATAATTGTTTTGTGTTTTTTCGAGCAGTTGAACAATGGGTAATATATATGGAATGACTATACCCTTTGTTATAAAATCAAGAGAATATGTACAATTGAGGTGCAACTCAGCTTAAAATAATCAAGTCTAATTGTTAATCGAGTCTAATTTAATTCTCAACTATTTAAATTCATTTGAATATCTTTTCACAAAATTATTAGTAACTTTTTTTTATTAAAGGCGCACAATATTGACAAGTTTTACGTTTCAATTTAACGTTAAACTTTATTTACCAGGTCTAAGTCGTAATATTCGAACTGCAGTTATTAGTATTATTATCATATACAGTCAAAGAGTGCGTATAAATAATTTCTTTTTGTCAGTCAAAAATTCAAAGAACATGATTTTCCAAAATGGATGAAATTGACTAAAATAGTTGTCAAAAGAATTTAAATATAATAATTTTATCCCAGTTCTTACTTACTATTTAAAGACTTATGGATATGACATTTTGTTTGCCACCACAAGTCCCTTTTTGCCCTATATTTTTTATAGAAAGAAGTCCTTATTTTTGCTTCTTATAGGTGACTTTGAATCTGATTTTGTTTTTCTGGCATTTAGTGCAGACACATCTTACAAGTAAAATTCATGTTGCCTTTTTCTTAAGCAATTATATTTTAAAATATTTTAATTGTCTAGGTGTTTGTTCTTTATGCTTCTATTTTATTAACAACCCTCCTATAAAATAACCGAAAACCATTGAAAGGGTCAACTAAGAGTTCTACGTTTACATGAAGATCACGACACCAATTAAATTCATTAAATGGTGAAGTATAAAGGAATTAAATTTCTTCTTTTCGACTTGGTAATGTACTTCTTTTTTTCCTTTACTCATAAGGGAATATTTTTGGTTTCGCAGTTATTAGTAGATTCTATGTTTACTTCTTGTAGTAATATAGATGGTTTATCATATATAACCTTTCAATTAATTAAAATATGTTGATTTGGATCCTTTATTAGAAAATATGTTATATTTAGGCTATTTTCAAATATAAAGTGATACTACAAATTTAACATAACACAAGGTTAATTAAGGGTGGAACAAGCAATAATTCTTGAAATTTGTAAATATTCACCGGCAAAGATCAAAACTGTAAATTTCAAGTAATTGAAGATTAATATAGTGAAATATTATAAGAATAAAAATTAAAATTTGAGAGACTAAATTCGTAAAGGACGTTTGTCCTCTTTAAACTAGTCAGTTTATTATCAATCACGAATATATTACACACTTTTTATTCTTTTAAATACAACCTTTTAATTGTATAAACAAACCGCTACGAGTTTAGCCTTTTATTTTTATTGTGTATGTATGAGAAGGGGTGAATAAAACCGAATCGAAAATCGAATCAAATGGCAAATTGAGTCAAATCGGAAAAAAAAACTCGACTAATGGTTTGGTTTTGAAAAAAAAAAATTCAACTATAATTGGTTTGGTTTGGTTTTAACTAAAAAAATCCAAACCAACCCGATATTACATTTATACAATTTTTAAAAATATTTAGTACATAAAAATATTTACTGTGATGTAATTTATAAATATTTCTTAAATTTTTTCATTGTTTTTATCTTTCAACATATTATTTCAAGTTTAAATTTAGAATTTTGAATGATCCAATAAGTTTTATAGCTTATAGATATTAGTAACTCAAATAAAGCCCAAATCAATACTAATTATAATAAAAATATTCAATTAAAACACTAGGAATGATAATAATGTTGGATATCTTTTCTTTAGTTTTGCATAAATACATAACATAAATTTATTTTTCTATTTTCTATTTAGTTATATAATTAATACTTACTATATTTATTTTAGCATGACTTAATATTTTTAAATTATGATTATTTTTATTATAACTTATTAATATGCAATATTTATTTTATACAATTTTATTATTATTTTTTGTTGAATATCTTATAGTCATAACTCATTTCATATTTAGTGTTATTTCCTTAAGGAACACCTAAGATATTTGCATCTTGCTAGGACTAAAGAAAGATTTGAAGCATAAGTTAATTATATGTTTGTACGGAGACTTTAACGAAAAAAATTTGAAAAATCCGAGAAAACCAAAAAACCCGAGGTTAAAAAATCTGAATTTTATTGATTTGATTTTATATATAAATTTAAAAATCCGACATAAATAATTTGATTTGAAATTTAAAAAACCCAAACCAACCCGATTATGTATACCCCTATTTATGAGGAAGAGAATTTGGAAGCGATCGAAAACATTGAGAAAGGAATTGTCGCTTTATATGCATGCATAAAGACATAATACACGTACGTCATATTTCTTCAGAGAAAATGGATTTATATCCTCTATACATAGTATCATATATTATAAAATATCTAGTTCACATTTTGATCAGCATAATGGTACAGGAAGAACGCATGCATCCTCTTCTACGATGGTGATGTTTAATTAATTTGATCACCTAAAAAATCAAGATTAGAGCTAGATGTTTCTCCATTTAAGAATCCTTTTTTAATTAATTTCTCATTTGTTATTTTATTTCATTCTGAATGACCAAAAAACACATGGCACGCCAAGGAGAAAGATTCAAAGGAATACATCATCTGGTTCTTAGCAAACACTCGAATCTTGTGGTGATTCGATTACTTAATTAATAATTAAAAGACGTAATTAGCTTCATTCAACGTTGTAAAATCATAGCTCACGCATGACACAATTGTTTTTTCTATACTTACACATTAATAAAATATGTATTGTTAGTACGTAGTTCGGGATTATCTATTTTCTTTTACTTGATATGTCTGTATTTTGTACCATGTTCATTAAGAATAAATTAATTTAACAAATAATTTGATTAAATTACATACTTATTTTGTATTAGTTTATATCTTTTTTAAAAAAAAATTCTTGAGATTCAAACTATGTTAATTTTGATAAATTTTTAAATGTATTTTTTTTTTTCATAAGATAGATGTACATAAGAAAAAATTGTATCTTAGAGGAATTTTCGTGTATTTCTTTGAATATTTATATTTTACATATAGAGGTAATATAATTCAATTTAACTTCAAAGATTAGTCAGATTAATTTTTGATAAACAGATAAAAACACATAAATGAGACACAAAAAATACCTTTCTTTATTCTTTGATTTCAATTGTATAGTAGTACTATTTTTTTGGATTCACCATCTTAATCTTTCACATTTATTAAAGTAAGGATAAAAATTTTTCACAAAAGCAGGTATTTTAAATATCTCACGTTAGTAAATGAAAAGTAAAATAGAGCGGAAAATTGAAGTTATAATTTGTTAGGATCGAAATAATCAGGTGTCATGTGGAAGCTAATAAAGTAAATCTCGAAAGATGCCACATAAGAAGACATGCGAGAAATACACCAAAAGAGACACAATAATTTAACGTGGTTTGGTCAGCCGACCTACATCCACAAAAGAAGATGAGCAATCCACTATATAAAAGAGAGTACAAAATGTCGAGAGAAACAACCTCACAAAATTCACTCAGAATAAAAAGAGGTCTACACAAGTGATACCACAACACTAGTGTCTCACGAATTCTCCCCCCAAACAATACTCTCAAAGCCCTTAAGACTACATTATGGATGCTACCAAGCTAGAAGAAATGACTCTCTATTTATAGAGTCTATAATTTTTTCCTACAAGAACAAGGATTAACCAAATATGGAGAATTCATGTTTTCCTTTTCTAAAATTCTCCCCTTTGGCCTGAATTTCGGACAAAATAAATTTGCTCCACCTTCTTCACGTAGTCTTCAACAAGTTCAATCTCTATCTCCAAAATCTCCTCCATTAAATCATTGTCTCTTCATAGAGTAACACTCTAATAAAATTTCTCACACCAAAAGACCAAAATCTTCATTATCGTCAAATAGGTTGCGACTAGAACTGAACCCACCAAGATGCACACCCGTTTTAACCTCGCTATGATACCACTTGTTAGGACCAAAATAATCAGGTGTCATGCGGAAGCTAACAAAGCAAACTTCAAAAGACGTCACATGAGAAGACATGCGAGAAATACATCAAAAGAGACACAATAATTTAACGTGGTTTGGTCAGCAGACCTATATCCACAAAAACCAATGAGCATGAGTAATTCACTCAGTCAAAATTTCATCCCGATCCAACGGTGAACGAGCTGACAAAAACTATCCGAAGGTGGCTGGTCGGAGAGCAAAACCTGCAACAAAAGAACTCTCTTCTCCCTTTGGTGAAAGCTCCCTCAAAAACCTCTCTTATGTGTTGATGTCTCTCAAAGACCAAAATCAATGAGCATGAATAATTCTCTCTCAAATTGTCCTATTTATAGATGATGAATGGTGTTTTTTTCCCTAAAGCCAAACCAACTCCAAATAGGAATAGTAAACCGAATCCTTTTCCAAATAGGATTGGAAATCAAAAGAGAATAGGATTAGGGCATGGACATTTGGCTGGAACATGGGCCATAGCCCAACAAACTCCCCCTCCAGCCAAGGTGCCAAATGGATCTTCAAGCAGAGGAACTCATGACTGGCTTCATGCTTGCCAAAGTTCTACAATACTTCTCTGCAACCATCATTTTCGTTAACATATCTGTAGAATTGCCATGAGGTTTTTTAGAGAGCTTTCACCAACGAGAGAAGAGAGAAAGAGAGTTCTTTTGTTGCTGCTTTTGCTCTCCATCCAGTCACCTTTAGATCGTGTTTCCAGCTCGTTCACCATTGGATCAGGATAAAATTTTGACTGAGTATTTCTAACATCTGGTGTTTGATTTGAACGGTGAAGATCGGATTTGGAGGTCCTCAGTATCTGATTTTGAGTCCCAAACAGCAACACTATTTCGAGTGGTTTCTCTTGATTTACTTTTGTTGGTGTCGTTATTGTTTCTCCGGGTTTGGCACTTGTTGTGTAGCCATTTGGGAGAACATTTATAACCCTCTTATTAATATAGTGGAGCGATTTAGATCTCTGTGATCCCGTGGTTGTTACCTTCGATTTGAAGCATTTTTCCACGTTAAATTTGGTGTTCTTTACTTTCTTTGTTTTCGTATTTACCTCTTTCCGTCATAACATAATTAACTAAATAAAAGTCTGTTCTCTTCAACAGTTTCAGTTTTTAGATGAGATAGTCACATACGTCATCATGATATTAGAGTAGGTAAAAGTTCTGAGATAGAATCTCACTGTCTTCTATTACATAAAAAATAATTTCTACGTGCTTGACCTATAAAAAAAAAAAATTAACTCCGTGTATGAAGGAGTGTATTGAAAATATAATTAAATAGATAAAATACATTCTCTTTAATAGCTTAAACTTTTAAATTAGATGATCACATACTTATCCACAGAATGCATATAATTTTGAGGAAAGAAAATGAGGGGTCTTTTGGTATGATGCATTAAGTTTGTGTATTGCTAATACCTTGTTTAGTGCACCTTTTCAAATAAATGTATAACTAATGAAAGCATTAGTAGACACTTTATTTGGTATTATGCTATGTATTACTAATACGTGATAAATTATGGTATTAGCAAAGCAAAGATTTTTAATGCATGCATTAGCATGATT
The DNA here is from genome assembly GCA_031232105.1 of Capsicum rhomboideum. Classification (NCBI taxonomy): domain Eukaryota; kingdom Viridiplantae; phylum Streptophyta; class Magnoliopsida; order Solanales; family Solanaceae; genus Capsicum; species Capsicum rhomboideum. The sequence goes on along the minus strand of CP124715.1, from coordinate 13,697,737 downwards.
AAAGATACAATTGCACCTCAAAACTTTTTCTACATCTATTTATAAACAAATATTCTTTTTAAAAAATTATGTAATATATATTATTTTTAATAAATCAAATAAATTGAATAAAGAATAATATACATTACTAATATCAGCACAAACTAATATCAATATTATTAGTATCAATATTAATATATTTTATTCAGTAATATTCATCGTAAAGTAAATAAATAGATACATACACGTGCGCCGGCGATCAGAAATCTGAAAGCGGGTTCAATAGCGATGTGCTGAACTAGGCCCAAGTGATAAGGCATGCTGTTGTTAATTGTTATTCACACTACACTTTGTGGAAAACATGTGATTAATTATATTGATACCTTTCTTTTCTTTGGGATTTTCTTCAATTACTAATTAAGACTACAACTTATTTGTCTCTGTCAGAAAATCCCTTTGTAATCCTATAAGATGTACACGTGATAGAGTTCACATTTTATGTTAGAAGTATGTCACATGCTACAATTCCTTTTTGCGTATTTGCAATTTCAACCCCTATCTAGTAAAAACGAGGGCTTTCCCCATCTTTGTGGTAGTTTTTATTTTTGATGTCGATATTTGTATTGAAGTTCAGTTAATTCAGATTCACATTTGATAAGACCCATTCAAAAATATCGTCCACGATCAAAAGTTTTTCATACACAAGGCTTGAAATCAAAATCTTTATTTGAGGAAGGAGCAACCCATCCACCGAGCTACATCTTTTTGGTGGTCCTCTTTGTGGAAGTTGCATGCATTAAATCGAGTTGATCACATTTGACAAGTGTCTAACAGTTGCAATTTGCATGTATTATATTTTTATTAGGCACACTAATTAACATGTAATTAAATGGCATGTGAAACTCACATATATTGAGTTTTTAGAGTTGGTGTCAAATTTAAGGGACTAATTTTATTTAGGTATTTAGACTATATACTAAAATATTGAATCTAATATTCGACATATTACACTACGTATATCATTTTTATATTTTTTGAAAGGTCACAAGCTAACGACTTTTTACTGTTATTGTTGTGACTTGGGATAAACATTTACGTATGGACGGTGAAATTTTATTTAAAATTGACAAGTCCTAAATGGTTGACTACGTTTGAGAGCTGAAATATATCTTTATTTTGAACACTATACTTTGAAGCAGCACAATGCGTAAATTAAATGATAGTAAAATTAAAAATTATTGATCATTTCAAATTTAATCTTATCTTGTTTTAAAAATTAAATCATATAGCTAGCTTTAACAAGATTTGTTACACTTTACTTCTCTGAGAAGAAAAGGTAACCGTGCAGGCTTGTGTTCTTTTACCAAAAAGAAAAAGGAAAATCTCAAAGGCTTTTGAATTGATATTCTTGTCTTCTGTGAAATTTTGAAAATATAAAAAGTTTCATGCATGATGCGTTTACTCCGGCTGGGCAATTATGTAAAAGTCTCATTCAGAAATGATGGAAATAAGTAATTTCGTCAACCATTAATTCCTTTTACATACTGTACTACTCCCCCCTCAGTTTCAAATTATCTGATATTATTTTTCTTTTAATGGGTGTCAAAAAGAATGTTAGTATATTTTTGTAATCACTATAAGAAACAGAACTTTTTCCCAGTACGTACCAATGAGAAATTTGTGTTTGTGTTTTTTCACTCATTTTTTACTGGATCAGTTCATTGAGAAAACGTATGGTAACAACATGAAATCTTTTAATTTTTTCTCATGAAGACACTACTAATTTTTTTCTTACTAATTCAATCAAAATATCTGCGAAATAGTCATCGAAAATTTTTTAATGGGAAATTTCAAAAGGAAAGTAGTGAATTAGAAATAACTTAATTTTAAATTATTTTTTTTTACCCTTAATAAAATAGTTTACACTACAATTCAAAATTTATGATAAATCATAAATTTCCAAAAGATCTCTCTTTTCTATTTAAATTTTGTTTTAAGTCAAATGGTACCACATAAACTAAAACAGATAGATTATAATTCATTTTCTTCATTTTATAATGGGTCATGGTCAGGGGTGTATCTAAGTGGGGGTCATCAAGTTCACATGAATCCATTTTCTCCTCCCTACATCATATATAGTAGTGTTATATTTTTTAAAAAATATTTAAATATAATTATATAAATTTACGTTCAAAATATTTTTATAATAATGTACTCATCTTGTCGAAATTCTAGACACGTCTCTCGTCATGGTGTGAAGAATTAAGGAAGATGTGGAAATGAGCTATAGTTGGGCTTACCTAACCACAGTTTGGAACCCACCAAAGTTTACCTACTAAAGCCCACGTGTGGCATTGACTACAGTCCACGTTGACATTATATTATCGTCCTTATCCCATTTTGAGTTAATCCAATTTCTCAATTTCCCATTCGACCTTAATTTTCACCGATAACAACATATTTTAACTTATAAAAAAGATAAAGACTGGTTCAACTTCAACTAAATTGGGTTAAAAGTAGAACTAAGTTAGGCTAAATACTAAACTAGTTACTCCAAATTCCAAATTAGTGTTTAGTTAAATGTGACACGAAGTAGATTCGTCTTGTGGACGTGTTCAAATACTTGATTTAAAAATAATAATAATAATAATAATAATAATAATAATAAAAGTTTATGCAAGAGACGTGCTTTGACCCAACCCCCAACAACATTACAAAGTTCATATATGAAGAAAGTTTATGAAACAATTTAGCATTTATGAGGATGTTTCGTGTTATGTTCCTGTAACATACTATATAATAAATTGTCTTATGCCATGCATGACATTCACTCCAATTTCGGTGAAGAAAATACTTGAATCTTAAATGATGATGTGAGGATTGTTCCAAATTATGCAAACAGATAACATGTCATTTGTCCAATTAACATTATAAACAGTCAACAAAGATGGTTTAACACAATTAGTGGCCTAGTCAAAATATATATTAAAAGGTTCTTAAGCTAGTTTTGTAAAATTAATTTATACAATTAATGAGACAAAAGAAGCCTCTAATGTTTTGATCTTGTTAAACTAAATTGGGTTAAAATTGAGTGTAAGGTACAAAACTCGATAGATAATTGCATAACATAATAACTCGACTGAAGCTAACACTGTATGAAGAAAATGAATATTGCATTTAACTTAACGTAAAATAGTAACTTATGAAATGCTAATTATTCAATACCATATATATAAGAAGGTAACAATTCAATCTCTCAATCAATATTAACAATATAATAATCCTTCCTTTTTTCCCCTAAGATATTACCCTAAGATATTTACCCCAAGATATTTTCCTACCAAAAAAGATTAGTCTACCAACTTTAACAATCCCACAGCATAGATATGGCATAAATTCGTATGAAAATGAACTTTTCAGGAATAAGGTGATGTAGAAGCTTTTTCTTTTTCTTTTCAAAAATGGGGGGCGGGGCGGCAGGGAACGGGCAAATAAGGAAGGAATGATCAGAGAATTAATTCCACACTAATAAGGTGAAAATTCAGACAACCAATTACTTGTACTAATAAAAATTACACCGACCTAGAAGTTACCACTAAAAAGTGATACCATTTCTCAATTTAGAAACTGCAAGTAGAAGAATTCACGAAAAACGAATGGAGAACAAGAGTTTATTATCTGTTAAATTTATTTTAAATGTACAATTTTAAATTTATAAGATTTCTCAATTATATTTAGAGTTAACTCGCTTCGGACCGAGGCACTCACAAAATACTCTTGAACTTAACTGTGGACTGACTTATATCCATGAGACTTACACTCCAGTAATCCGACCGTATGCTTGGGATACGTTCTACACCCTACACATGAGACTCGCCCCATAGTTCTTATAAAATCGTGTGTAACTAACCTTGTAAATCTTCAAATATTCATTAGCGGAACTTTAATTCTTCAAAATCCTTTTTCATCTATTACATTTCCAAAGTTAATAATACTACGAGTATAAACAGAAGACCCAACACCATGTCATGAAAGTGAATTTGATGCAATATAATTAGTCGTATGAAATCCTCCAAGATTAGTAACTTTTTATCTCAACTATCCTGCATGATATATTTAAAATTACAAGATTCAAAAAAATATTTTTGATATAATGTATGCATCTTTAATTTAAAATCACAAATAAATTCTTCTTTATTTTTTCTTTAATTTTGGGCAGAATCAAACTAAGATACATAAATTGAAATTGCGGATTAGTTATGTTATGAATAAAAGATTTACACAAGATGGAATAGTCTAAAGAAGCTATCATTCAATCATTTGGTGCAAGAAAATCTTATCTTTTTGTAAAAATCGTACAAAGAAGTGGTGGATTTATGTTGTCACTCCACTCTTATCATAAATCGTAGAAAATCCAAAAAGAAAAAAAGATGCCTCTAAATTCTAATCCTCAAAAAGATAGATTTGGTATTGAATTTTAGTGTGAAATTTAAGTCACTATGCCAAAACATGTAGAGGAACAAATCTAAAGATTTTAATTTTTTTTGTGTGCGCGCAACAAATCTAAAGTTTGGATAACCGTGAAGAAATATTATTCTCAACGTCTACATCATTAAAATTTATCTTCTAACAATATATATCTCCTTTTAATTTGTTTTTGCCTTTTTCCAGATAAACTCAAACGTGGAATATTATGTGATATAGCTTCGACATCTTCCTCAAATTGTTTGTGGAAGTATAGTTCCAAAATACAAATTAAAGAATCAAGCATTTGAATAGCTATCTATTAATATTTGATTTGACTGGAGATAATTATCTTTTGCTTTATTGCCAACATAACAATATTATTCAAATATTGAATTTTTTACAAACCTAATATTTATTCAATTGTAGTTTTTGCTCGTAGATTTAATAATATATGGATAGATAAAGAATAATTAATGAACCATATTTTCAAGATCGAACTTGGACCCAAAGCTAAAGTCAAAGCTAACCATGCAAATTATCAATGGCGTAGGACTAGAGAGACTATAATTATTGAGTTCAATGTCATAGACTATATGGCGTAGAACTTGGAATTATATATTAGTAGTTAATGTTATGAATTATGATCAGTGATGTAATTATATTCATTCAAGGGTGGTCAATCGAACATTTTGCGTTAAAAAATTATATTGTTCATATAGAAGACAATAATGTGAATATAGATTAAAAAAAAAACTTTTTAGAGATATATACTAAAGTTTTGAACATTCTTAACAAAATTACTGACTTCGACATTGATTGTAATTAGTTATTTTGATATTATTTCTTTTGAGTTTGTTATATTGAAAATAATATGTATTGTTTAAGAAGTTGTTTGTAGAAAAAGGGTTCTTCAACGATATTTTTGTCATTTTCTTAAATTTTATCTCGAAATAACTAATCTTGTACTATTATTCGATCATATGACAAGAATAACTCATTTCTCTACTAACTACTAATTTTGATATTACTTATCGTGGAATTAATAATCAAACAAGAAATAAAACAATACTAAATTTTTATCTCAAAATTATATAGGCTTGTAGCATGCCAAACGATCCCTACATGGCGGTGAATTATCTATCTTTTCGTTTTAAAAATATGGCTATATGCATAAATTTAATTTGTTTTTGAAAAAACTACTACGTCTAATATTAATTTGAAAGAGTTAGGGGTGCATGGTCGGGAGAAAACATTTTCTTATTTTCTCATATTTGGTTTGATAAAAATTTTAAAAAATATTTTTGGAAAAACAAGTTTTTTAGAAAGAAGAAAATGACTTTCTGAATAAAAGTAGAAAAATAAGTTATATAAGTGATATTCTATGTTTATTGTATCGTTCATATCCACTCAATTCCCCCAATACCTACTTGAAATAAAGTCTCTCCTAATCTATCTCATAGTGTTACTGAAGTATATGGACTCTTCTCGAAGAAGATGCTGCTATTTCTCCTTCCTTACTCCTTAGATCTTAAATACGATTGATCCGGCAGAGTGAATGAAGAATTACCTTGATTACTCTTTGACCATTCCATCCCTGCCAATCTCAGGCCCCACGTCCTATCCCCTCCCCCCTCTATATCTTTTTGCTAGACATATAAAATGTTCTTGAGATAACATTTTCTTTCCTTACTTATTAAACACTTAAAAAAAAAAAATCAACTTATTTTACAGGACAATATTTTCTATAAAAAAAAATTAATTCCTTTGTACCAAACAAACCCTTGGTATAAATTGAATTCAATGAACCTAATTAATATTGGTAAGAAGCAAGCACCAAACAAATGAAATAAAAATGGAAAGGAAAGAAGTAAAGTCGAAGATGAAGTCCTTAACCTCTCTCTTTCTATAAACCGACAATTTCAGAGATCGCACATAATTTCACCATTACTATCAGTCAAAGTGTGTGAACATATTAAGTTCATGCTCGCCTACTCCATGTATTTCTTTTTCTGCAAGCATCAAAAACTTATTTATTATTTAGTTATTTTTCCTTATTTATTTATGATATATTTTTTTTAAAGTGATTTAAAAAGGAGAAAAAGATATACCCTTTTGCTCCCTCATCTATTGATGAATTAATTATTATACTTCTTGTAATATTTGATTAAGTTTAATCTTCAATTAATTGAAAATACATATGGTTCTGTATAAGAATACGTCATATTTAAATTAATTTTAGACCTATATTATTGTTGAATGTGGAGTACAACTAATGCAATATAACATAATATATGGTTAATAAATGATAAAATAATTACTAATAATTATGATAAATATGTGAATATTCACGGAGGAGCATGTATTTATGCATGTTATTATTAATAATACTATTAATAAAATGATAAGTTAATTATCAATTCTTATATATAATAAATTTAATGTTTTAAAAAATGACTATAATTAATAATAAAAATAAAATAATAAATTATTTCTTAAAATTTTAAATTGAATAAATAAAAATGAACATCTATTTTTGATATAATAAAAGGAAAAAGTATTTTTAAATAATCCACTCATTCTATTTTACTTGACCCTTGTTAAGCTGACATATCGTTAAAATTTTTTAATTAGGAGTGTATTTTATCACTAAATTAACTTTATTAATGATGTTTTGAAATTTTAAATTTGACTATTATTATTTTTATATAGTTATTTATTACTTATCAAGAATTGAAAGGAAAAAATATAATAAAATTCTTTTGATTCATAATATCGATAATTAAATTAAAATAATTACTTCCTCCGTTTTAAAAAGAATGACCTGCTTTTCTTTTTAGTCTGTTTAAAAAAGAATGACCTTTTTTTTTTTTACAATACTTTAATTCCAACTTTTCATGTGACATGTTTAAGACCACAAGATTAAATGACATTTTAATATATTTGATACAACTTTAATTTATGACTCATGACTCAAAAATCTTCTTTATTTTTTTTTTAAACTTTGTACCAAGTTAAACTAGGTCATTATTTTTGAAATGAAGGGGTATCAAATATATCAAAATACCCTTTAATCTTGTGGTCTTAAACATGTCACGTGAAAAGTTGGAATTAAAGTATTGCCAAAAAAGAAAAGAGTCATTCTTTTTTAAATAGACTAAAAAAAAAGCAGATCATTCTTTTTAAAATGGAGGGAGTAATTATGACCCATGACTGAAAAATCTTCTTTATTTTCTTTTAACTCTATACCAAGTTAAATTAGGTCATTATTTTTGAAATGAAGGAAATAATTTTTAATATACGAATCAAGTAAAATGAAAAGAAGGGCGTAAAAAGAAAAGATAAACTGGGAAGTGATGAACATTAAATTTAGTGCCAATCTATAAGGAGTAAGTAGCTCTAAAATTAGATACCAACTGTAGCGTTGACGGCTCTTCTAATTTAAATTTTCCTTCTCCTTATATATCCCCCTTCTCTCTGTATTGTCAGCTGGAAAGTGAAATATTTGTCGGATCGAAAGATCTTGTGCTCGAAATCTTCGGAAATTACTGATGAATTGAGTACTCCTTCATCAATCTGAAATTTCACCCATCAATTCAGAAAGATTTTCGAGCTCTGAAAAAGTGGTCGACCAAATTAATTCAAAGTCGGTGATTTTGGATTCATTACGTAGTGGTTTTCTTATTGAAAAGGTGTCAATATATTTCATATATAAATCATCTGGGGTGTGGATAAATTTTTCTTGTTTTTTAATAGTACTTGAAAATTGGGTGTGTATCAGTACATGTGCATATTAAAGGTGGCGAACCCAGGAGATTCCGGCGAGTATGACAGAATTCCATCCACAGCAGGAGGTGATTCAGAAACTACTACTACAACGACGACAGAAGGAATTCCACAGCCATATGAACAATCTCAACAATCGTTCGAAGAAATGTTACAGCAACAAATACAACAAGAAACAGAGTATCTTATGTCGGCATCGGAAACTCCGATGTTTACAGGGTACAGCCAGTCGAGGGATATGTCAGCAATGGTGTCGGCGTTAACACACGTGGTGTCGGGTCGGAGACAGGGTGGAGATTGGGGTTACCGCCCTGATATTAGCGGTGTTACGACGTCGTTTGGTTCCGGGAGTATTTATTCGGGGAATTCACCGTCTTCTTCGAGTTCAGGTTCATGGGCTGGACAGAAAAGAAGACGTGATCAAGAAGAAAGTGTTACTGCTGAGCAAGTTCATAGGGTTTATGGAGGTTTTGGTGAATCATCTTCCTCTGTTAAACGTGGTTCGTATCTACTAATTTCTACTAATTCTTCTGAAATTAATTCCTCTTTAACTTTCTATTTGTGTTTTCTCCTTATTTAGTTCATTTGTGTTATTGCATGTTCTAGGAAGATATGAATAGTGGATTACAATATAATTTAATTAATTTTTGAAATTTCAGATTAATAAAGATTTTGTGTTAGATTTTATTTTTTCTTACGTACAACTCTATTTTGATGCAATATTATCTGTTGATTAATTCTACCAGAAGAAGCTACAAGCATGGCAGCACCATCAACCGCTACCACGAGTGCCGTGACCACGGCGACGCAAACAGCAGAAGTAGCAGCAGCTGAAGAAACAGGGGAGAGGAAGAGGAGATACAGAGGAGTAAGACAAAGGCCGTGGGGGAAATGGGCAGCAGAAATAAGAGATCCACACAAAGCAGCAAGAGTTTGGTTAGGAACATTCGATACAGCAGAAGCAGCCGCTAGAGCTTATGATGAAGCCGCTCTTAGATTCAGAGGAAACAGAGCAAAACTCAATTTCCCTGAAAACGTCAGATTATTACCACAGCAGCAACAACCACAGTCCACAACAAGATTAGCTATTTCAACTTCAATATCAGCACCACCAATAGCTTCTCAATACCCATTAATGTCTGCAACGCCGTCGTCATTTTTTCAGTCGTATAATCTACCTCAGCATCAACATCAACATCAACTTCCGCAGCAGCAACAACAGTTTTTTCCAAGCTCAGAAGTAGCTAGAGATTATTGGGAATACTCTCAATTACTTCAAAATCCAATAGATTTCCATGGACAACAATCATCATCATTGTTAGAGCAAATGCTATTAGCTTCATCAGTAGGAGTCTTGCATTCACATACATTCCCTGCTTCGTCATCTTCCTCATTAGCAACTTCTGCAGCTTCCTCGACTTCGACTTCTTCCCCTGCATATCCCATGTTCTTCTCTGCTCAACAATCACGCTTTTTTCAGCCACAAACTCAGCAGAATCAAGGCAGTAGCAGCAGTAGCTCCAATTTTTCTCCACCTTTTTGGACTAGTTCCGGCCACTACCCACCTTCTTCTAGCTAATTTTCATACTTCTCCCCTTTTTGTTTAATTTTATATTAAATTTTACATACTTCTTTTTTTAAAAAAAATAAAAATAAATAATAGGTATTCATTTTTTAAAATTTTCTTGTTGGGATTTTGGTTTTTGATTTTCTTATTTTTTTATTTGCATTTAAGATATGAACAATCTACTCTGCGATGACAGATTTCAGGTTCGTGGTTCAGAGTCTTGAGGAAAAAAAATATGAATTCAGGTTCGTGGTTCAGAGTCTTGAGGAAAAAAAATGTATGAATTTCACTGGACGTGAATTTAGATTAATCATGATCAATAGAAGATACTACACACAGGGGAACCAAAAAAGATGGGACATAGGCAGTCGCTATTAGTCATTTTTATTTTTGTCTTTTATTTTGAAGGATAGATGGTTTATACTTAAATACAATACAAGAGGAATAGTACAAGAGAGAAGCATATTTGGGTTTTCATATTGCATAGTTTGATACCCCACAAATCTAAAATGTTTTTGTCATTTTTTTGATGATTTAACAGAGAATCCTGTAGAAACCTTCCATCTTGTGGTGTTGTCTATTCTTCTTTATCTTTCAGCTTTGCAAGTTACCATCATATTCAATTACACTGACAATTCTAATGGTGTTGATGAACTTTGTGACTATAATGATTTTTTAAGAAAATTATTCCTTTATGTGAACCAATTGTTTTATCTTATAGTGAATCCATCTGTTACGTTATCCTATATCCAATATGGTCAATTTTTCTTTTGTTAATTAAATATAGTTTTGGCTAAAATAAATAAAGAATTATGTTTGTCTTAATCCAAACATAATTTAAAATTTATACATGTTTTGGTGGATTAAGACTAAGAAAGTATTAACTAATGGATTTGATTAGATAAAGTTGATCAACGTAAACATCTCTTAGGTTACCCCGCATCAAAAAATATGGTACAACGGATGAGGCTATTTATTTTTTAATTAGAGGTCTTGATTTTGAACAATATGGATTTAAATTTGTCGAATTCCTCTATATGAGTATCGAGCACAGGATAAGGATTTTTTTTTAAAAAAAACATGCCTAGGTTGTTGCTATCTGTTGATGTGTACTAGTACCTCGTTAACAAAGCGTGAAAGAATGATATTCTTGTGTCACCATTCTCATCTCGATCTCCTATTATTTTGTATTCATTCTTTTTGTATCTTTGTGGGTTTTGGATGATCTAATCACATAATAATTGAAGTTAATTACGCTTGCCTAAATTGCTAATCAAGGCTCCACATGGCATCTTGTCACCTACTCATTGGATAGGAACTCAGACATGTTCTTCCAAAGTTTCTTTTAATACTCTTCTTACCCTCCATATGAATCTTATAAAGTTTTAAATTTTAAAACGGCGATATTAAGTTCTAATAATTGAATTTCAATTTAACTTTTTCGTATATATTTATTGAATTTCTTAACTAATATAAATGATCTAGGCTAAAATTACTTGGTTTTGCGAAAACCCGTTTTCTATAGACAATAGCTATTATAAGAAATTTTTGCGTTTCTTACCAAATAAATTGCCATTTCCAGAAATCAAACTCATGACATCATTTATTTGATTAAAGATGAAGAACAAATCTATCAGGCTTCGGGGTGATTAGCAGGGGCGAAGCTAGTCAGCGGTTTATTCGAACATCCTTCGGCAGAAAACTATATTATTTGTATGTGGTTAAATTTTTTTTTTTTTTATATATATATAGTAAATGGCGAACCCCTTTCGGCTAGTTCCTGTGTTCACTTATTCAAATTTTGAACCCTCTTCATAAAAATTATGATTCTGCCACTAGTGATCAGTACATACCTCGATTGCATTTGAAATATGATGTCAATACAAACAGAAGAAATACTCTATGGCTGCATTAAAACAATCAGTGTCGTGCACAAAATTGTGATTGTGATAAAAACAGTCACGGTACGCATTCTTTATTAAGATTGATCACTTGATTATGATTGATCAGTATGTATTAATTCTTACCTTAATTGATTATTTAATCACGGTAAATTAACGTGATTTAGACATAAATATAGGTTAAGATATGTCATCAAAGCTTAAAGGTAAATTTTACATAGTGATGATTAGATCAACATTATTGTATGGGGTAGAGTGTTTGCTAGTCAAGAACACACACGTCCAGAAAATGAAGGCAGTGGAGATGAGGATAATGCGTGGCATTACTAGAAAAGATAAGATTAGGAATGAAGTAATACTTGGCAAGGTAGGAGTGACATCCGTGGCAGACATGATGAGGAAAACAAGGTTGAGATGATTCAAGCATGTGAACAAGAGGTATGCTGATACACTAGTAATTAAGAAAGTGTGAGGTTGAATTTAACAGGTTTTAGGAGGGAGGTGATTAGACAAGACATGATACATCTTTTCTTACTGAGAACCTGGCCTAAGATAGAAAAGTACGGAGGTAGGTAGTAGATAGTAGAATGTTATCATACTTTTATATGGGATCAGAGAGACAGGGGGCTCGTCTCCTCTTCTCATTTTTCCTTTATTTAGTATTATTTAGTATTTGCATAGTATCTTCTTTTTATGTTTTAGCAGTACGACTTGTTATTTTATTTGCCTCGTTTATTCGCTATTTTGATATCGTTACTTGACTTTGATTACACTTCTTTTAAGCTGAAGGTAGTGAAAACAATGTATTTTTCCTTCAAAGATATAATAAGGTTAGGTTCATCATATCCTCCCGAAAACCTCATTTATGAAATTTCAGGGGTATGTTATTGTTGGAGTGAATCCACTTTATCCCTCTAACATTTAAGGTTTGGAAAACGATACCCCCGCCATATATTGAAAAGGAACAATAACCTCCTTATGCAATATTTTTCGGTGAGATTTTTCTTTTTTCTTTAATAAGTAAGTTTTTTCTTTTACTTTCTAGAATGAAAATACATAACTTTTATTATTGTCCCACTTATTTTTCTATTGAATAATTTTTTCTTTTAGGATATAATAGTTACTTGAAATAATGTGTTAATAAATTTCAAGCTTTGTGAACAGACTCACGACAACAAAAAATTTAAGTGTCCCTGAGTTTGCATGAACCCTAAACAAAAAATGTGTTAATAAAATTGAGATCGTGTACTTGAGTTTGCATCTAGTATATTGGTTAATTAATAGTCCAAATTATGATGGATTAGTATAGTTTTTAATCAATTTCTCTGGCAATTACTTTGATACTTATATTTTTTTAAGGCATCTTTGTTTTTGAACAATTGAATGTACAAAATGGCCATTGTGTATGTGTCTGTGCTAGAAATTGATGTATTCCTAGCACTGCTTCGGAGTACAAAATAGGGAAATGACGAGGAAGAAAAGGACTACATAAATAGCAAAATAATAGCCATATCTTGAAATATTTTAGTTCCTGAAAAGGATCTCAAAAGGATTAGAGCATTTGACGTTTTTTGTATAAACGAAAACTTAGGAAGCATCAAAGTTCATGTTTCCATAAACCATGTTTAGAGAGAGAGAGAGAGATGGGTGTGATCCAGGTAGCATTGGTGTGCTTCCTTGATATAATTTTGTGGACGAAAGCTGAGCAATTGAGCACCAAAGACTGTGAAAATCTAGGGTTTACGGATAGCTGTATGCTCTGATTGTAGAACTCTTGCTGAGTATATCAAAGATCAAGAGGTAGTGTCTGAATGTATGAGTTGTTGCACATAAGGCTCTATGATGCCATAAGTAGGTTGTTTATTTTGGAGCAATTTTGAAAGTTTCCATGGGAAAGCTAATTTTTTATCCTGTTGGGTCCATTAAAGAAGAGGAGGACCGATTTCTTTTTGTAAAAGTTTAATATGCATTTAATTCTCTATCAAAGTTAATCATGGAGAGCACAAGAAAATCATTAGAATTGATAACCGTAAATGTGAGCACATTTTGCAGTTCTTGAAAGAGAAGGTTAAGCCATCTTCGGATATCTCTAATGTGGCTGGTAGTCTAGTTTATCAAGAGCAATGTTTAGTCTGGACATTTCTTCAACCCGCATCTAGTTTTAGAGAACTTTAAATATTTCATATTTAAGAGACTGACATGAAATTAATAGCAACACACAAGTTTGAATAGTAATTCTTTTTACAAAACTCAATTTGGATGTTGCGTTTTTACGTCCTTGATGTTATCATATGATTTCGTCAAAAAAATAATGATAAATAAACGATGTCTTCAGAATTTAAATTTGTTGTTGTCATGAGTCTGTCCACAAACCTTGAAATTTATTAATACATTATTCCAAGTAACTATTATATCTTCAAAGAAAAATATTATTTTTAATAAAAAAATAAGTGAAACAATAATAAAGTTATATATTTTCATATTTTAATTCTAGAAAGAAAAAGAAAAAAAAAGATCATTATTCAAAAAAAGAGAAATCTCATCGAAAAATATTGCATAAGGAGGATATCGTTCTCTTTCAATATGTGGAGGAGATATCGTTTCTCAAACCTTAAATGTTAGGGGGTAAAGTGAAATTCATTTTTATTGTTGTTGTTTACCCCACCCCCACCCCCCACCCCACCCACCCTCTTCTTTTAGAAGGTTATAGCAAACTCAAGAGTGAAATGGGAAGATTTGTGCTAATCTAATTATAGATCCGTATAATGACTTTGGTACTCTAAACAAAATAATCACAAATGGGTACTGACTTTTACACTTGGTTAGGTGGTGAATATTTAGCTAGGTTATTTATTGGAACGTCTATATACATGTTGAGCACTTAAATTATATGAAGCCAAAATAAAATAAAAAGTTTCATGACAAGTCATTTTCTTTCCACTTGTGAAGTAAGGTACACATGACACACGATTAAGGTCTTGAAGGAATGTACCAATACCTAAAATTAACAAGTGAACAATTATTGATAGAGAAATGCGGAAATTTAGCCAAGACATTTGGAGAGTTGATCTGTTGATTACTTGAAGAAATGGTTCCATTGTTGTCATCACAAAATATGGATTCGAGAATTTAAGTTTATGGGTTCATGCAGCGACTTCAAGTTAATATACACTAATAAATGAGTTAACAATCAAAATATCTATAGATATTTAATGAATATTTAATAGATATATTGGATTAGAATAAAAATTATTGAGTTTTTATGAAGTCGCATACTACTCTCTAAATCTGCTCTTGCTTATTCTCCTTAGAAAAGTACACTTCCAAGTGTCGACATTCGTGTAACTAAGTACAAAGAAATTAATTAATATATAATAAAGCCATCTTTAAATGTACGGCATGTTTTAAAAACGTGTTACATGGCTCATTTAAGAACTGTTTTATTCTCTCTATTTAGCCGTTCAAATAGATATTTTTATTTATATAACACAAAATAGTGGGTAATCGCTCCAAACATAAAGTTAATTAAGCTCAATACTTTATATTTCTTTTTCATTTTTGCATTTAGGATCTTTTTTTCCAACAAAGCTAATTTTCATTCTGATGCTGTTATTTTCTTCTAGTCTCCATCACCTAAAAGTGAAAAAAGCAATGCATGTAATCACATTGCATTTTTATATAACTTACTCTTCTTTTTCGGTAGTATAAGATGCCTCGAATAGAGAGACATTTTGATCATATTACTTGACCTTATTACTGCTTCACATTTACAATAATTACAATCGTCTTGAACTCGATTATCTTAACAATCTTTGGAGAAGCTTAAGATTTAGTATAGATTTTTCATATATACACATTTATATAAATTTACTTTAAAATGTGATTGATAATTCACGAGTTTAGAAAATTATATAAATCTGAACAATTTTTAACATAAATATAGTTATCAGGAATTAAAAAAAAAAAGAAAAGAAAAGAAGTATACGTTTAGATGATCTTTCTTCATCAACATGGATTGTGGTGGGATGGTTGGGATCCCTCCATCCTTAATTAGAGGTCTTGAATTTGCCATTTGGATATGAATTTTTTTTTTATTAGGAGCGGCACCCTTAGAGAATAGGTCCTAAAATGCGTGGATCTAAATTAGCCGGACTCTAATATAGATATCAAACATCAAGTAAAAAATAAAAAAAAAAAATTATCTTTCTTTTTTCTTTCTTTTCTTTGTACCAAAATCAGACACATAGTCAGTGGCGGATGTAGCAATTAGAGTAGCACTACCTGAACCTAATATTTTCAATATAAAAAGATAAATACTAAAATTTAATTTTTGAATACGCCTCTTCGTACAGCTGCTTGAGATAGAAGGTTACGTCTCAAACAAGTATTTTGCTTGTCACTTTCTTCCCCTGCTAGAATGTTTCATTCTTAAAGTGGAAACTTTCCCACTTTTTCTTCTTTTCTGTTTCATTTTAATTCATTTATTTTAATTTATGTTCTACAATATTGTTTAAATTTGATGATTTAAGCACCCACGCGTAGAACACATGACCAAGATTGGGTGGGATGTTGTTTAAATTAGATGCTAACCTAAGCACCACATGTGGTGTGCAAGTGCAATGAATGATAATTCAAAAAGAACCATATATTTGTCCCACATATGCATATAATAAAATGTTTTTTTTATTCTTTTTGCTAGCCCTTCTAAAGACACATTGACGTGTATAGGTTGGTGACAATGAACTACTAGAGAAAAACAAATTGGCAAGAATTTGCTTTGAACCATTTATCTAAATGCTCTAAAGGGGGGAAAAAACTCAAATTCAAATAATTGAAATAAAATAATGGGGAAAAACTGTGTTGGTTGTTTACCTACCTATTTCGGGAAGGATGAAAGTAGGAAGAATCAACTTGTTTATATCTAATGAAACGTTCTACCTCGATATTTATATTAAATAATTTTCAATCTTAGTAATTAAACATTAAAATAAGAATATATAATACTTAATAGTAATTAATAATAAATACGTGTATGAAAACAATACTTACAATTATTTGTTGGAATACAAACATTGAATATGAATAAATCATATACCTTAGATTCGTAGAGTATTAATTTGTTGAGAAATGTCGGATTATTTGAAGAAAATCTAAAAGAGGCTAGTATCTTCATGGAAGACAATGATGATATGATTGAAATATTTTCACCTTTGATTAAAGATTTCGATGTTTAATTAAGAAAATAGATAAATTTATTTATATGTTTAATTAAGAAAATAAAAAAATTTATTTATAAAAAGTAATTTTATTTCATCTAGAAAGGTTTATCGTGCTTGAACCTCGATTAGTTAAACAAGTAGATTCTGAAACCTAAATCAAAAAAGAAAGAGTGAAGTGTCAAAAACACACCTAGTAGATTCTGAAACCTAAATCAAAAAAGAAAGAGTGAAGTGTCAAAAACACACCTAAACTATCCTCTTTTTTTGAGTTTCATACCTAAACTATTGAGGGTTTGAGAAACACACCTAAACTATCACTCATTAGTTTGAGAAACACACCTCAAAATGAATAAAAATATTTAAAAAATAAAAAAAATAATGTGTTAGTAAAAAAGAATAAAAATATGTCACGTGGACTGATTTTTAATGGCTAGACACACCTAAAGAGTTTGTAAATAAATATTTGGTCTAGTCAACTTTTAGGTGTGTTTCTCAAACTAATAAGTGATAGTTTAGGTGTGTTTATCAAACTATAAGTTATAGTTTAGGTGTGTTTCTCAAACTAAAAGTGATAGTTTAGGTGTGTTTCTCACACTTCCATTAGTTTAGGTGTGAAACTCAAAAAAAGAAGATAGTTTAGGTGTGTTTTTAATACTTCACTCAAAAAGAAAGGAGCAGCATTTCAAAAGTTTCTTAGAGTATCCAGTAAGTTATTCCATTTCGGACGTTGGAATATCACTTACACGTTAGGTATTAAAAAAAACTAACAAAATGCTTCATTTTTCTATTTTACCACTTTTTTTTAGGGAAAATTATGCAAAATGTCCATTGAAAAAAAAAATTACACAAAAACTAACCCACTTTTTTTTTTTTTTACTTAAAATGGCCTTTCGGCCAACATTTTTACGATATATGGCCACTCGCTCAAATCATTTACTTAAAATGATTCCACTGGGCAATTGGTCGGATCTATAACTTTATTTCTGCTGTGATTTTATCCAGTGAATCAAGGCGTAGCTACTCTTGCGTTTTTTGGCGTCGGGGTGAATTTGGTGTTGTTCCTGACAAGAGTGCTGCATCAAAACAATGCTGAAGCTGCTAATAATGTGAGCATATGGACTGGCACTGTCTACATCTTCTCTCTTTTTGGTGCTTTTCTTAGCGACTCTTACTGGGGAAGATTCAAAACTTGTGTCATTTTCCAGGGAATCTATGTGGCTGTAAGTATCCATTTACTTGGCCTCTTACACCTGCACCTAATTAAAACTACTGACTCACAGTATAAAACGCAATTAAGTCAGACTCGGAGTTTAGCTGCACTAGGTATTTCCTTTGTTCTATAATTTATATGACCCTAATTATGTTGACACAGAGTTAAAAGACATTGCTTTGATTTATGTATTTTATTAGTGATCATGAAAGAAAACATTGAAATTAAGTCGACACAGAGTTAAAAGACGTTGCCTTGATTTATGTATTATATTAGTGATCATGAAAGAAAACATTGAAATAATAGTTGAAAATATTTTTATTACATAATTGTGTATATAATATCGATACATGATTATACACCATTCATACAATGTCAATATTTTACATACCTATTTATACAATATCGATACACGTCTAATCTAAATATTATTTATACAATATTAATACACTCTTGTACATCATTTATACAATGTCGATACGTTACATAACTATTTATACAATATCGATACACATTTATACAATATCGATATATTACATATACACTACATAACTATTTGTACATCATATATACTTGTTTATGCATTACATATACACTACATAACTATTTGTACATCATATATACATGTTTATACACCATTTATACAATACCGATACATTACATAATTATTTATACAATTTCGATACATGTTTATACACTATTTATACAATATCGCTAAACGTTTATACGCTATTTATACAATGTCGATACACGTTTATGCACTATTTATACAATATCGATACATTACATATACACTACATAACTATTTATGCAATATCGATATATTATATATACACTACATTATTGTTTGTTTATCATATATACATGTTTATAAACCATGTATACAATATTGATACATGAAAAAAAATTGCACGAAAAATGTTTGAAAAAAAAGAGCAAAAATAATATATTTTTTTTAAAAAAAAATTAACACTTAAAAAAAAAGAAAAAAAGAAGAAGCATAAATGGCCTAATGGCCTTGGGCCAAATTGAACTTTGTTGAGCCCATAACCCTTTTGGCTATTTTTTCTGTAAATGAAAAGTGGGTTACTTTTTTTGTAAATATTTTATTTTTCTGTATATAATTGAAATTTTCCCTTTTTTTTATACCTATTTTATTCTTATTATTAAATACTATTTATTTGTTTATAATTTTTAAGGGATGTATCAAGTCAAATATAAACCAATAAAGATGGACGAAGGAAGTAATAAATGTCATAAAAGCTCTTGCCTATAGTATACTTTTTGTTATAAAATAAAGACAAAATATCAATATCAAACTTAAAGAAAAGAGGCAACTTTAGAGAATTTTTGTAGTACTTTGTTTATTACTTGGAACTATATCAAAATGTACAAAAGGGTGGCTATTTATAAGCCACCAAACTTACTCCCTAAACATGTTAAGCTTGACATCAACTTGACAATTTGGCCAACTAATTTTGGTGTTCAAATCCAATTTGAACAAGTAACTTTGGTATTCAAATCCAATTTGAATAAGTAACTCTTGGTATTCAAGTTCAGTTTGTCTACTAACTCTTATATCTCATTAATGACATTCACACATATATATGTCACATGACATCCATATTACATGACACTCTCCCTTGAATGTCCATTAATAGATAATGTGTCTCGTTAAAACCTTACTAGGAAAATCCAGTGGAAAAAGCCTAGTGAAGAAAAACGAGTACACACATCTTGTAATACGCCTTTAGTGTTGCTTCATTAAAAACCTTACAAGGAAAACCCAGTGGGACAAAACCTTGTGAAGGAAAAAGAGTACAAAGTGCATTAACTCCCCCTGATGAGAACATCAATATAGAACTTGAATCTTTACATTTCAATCTTGTGCATCATCTTCTCGAAAGTTGTATTAGGTATATACTTTGTGAATGAATCAATCATATTATCACTCGAACGAATCTGTAACATGTTGATATCACAATTCTTTTGGAGTTCATGTGTGTAGAAAAGCTTTTGGTGAAATGTGCTTCATTCTATCTCCTTTTATGAATCTTCCTTTTAGTTCGGTCATGCATGATTCTCAGTTTGCTTCATGAATAGCTATTATCTCAACATGATTAGACTATCATGTAAAATAGCACGGTATGACAGTAATCCTTCATGGCAGTAGATAATATGTCTATATCGAATCCTTATATCGATCATATGAATATCCTGTATATTCAAAGGTTTAACAATATTCATTAGGATAAACACATCCATATAGGGGTTTTCATTTGCAATATGCAAGTGATCTTACTTCACTATCCCCATATAGGAGTAAAACTATATCATGCTCATAATTATAGTAACATGTATAAATGCATCAATTGCACAAGATATGGTACTTCATGACCAATTCATTTCTGCATGTTTCTCATTTCAACTTCTTTCACCAGATAATTTATCGCTTTTGAAAACTCTCCAAGAGTTCGAATAATATTCAAATCATCAATTTACCCCTTATAAGGATTATAAACAAGTTTTTCAGAAACTTTTATATGCTTTAGGCATTTTGAATCCTTCAGAAATTTTCATATAGATTTTGTCAAGTGCAATCATTTTATGTGTGGCATCTTCTAGTGTACAGACTGCAAATCAAATAAGTTTTATGATTACCAAGATGCATCCTTCCATGTCACTTGATAAATATTTCTACGTCAGCATGCTTAAATAAAAGTAGAATTCAGATCCTTACAATTCCTTTACAATACTGTACCATATTGTATCAAAGATATCGACGACAGTATATCATTTTGTATTAGTTCGCAATGTGACCTAACATTTTGAGATCTGATCACTTCATTATTTTCAGGTACCTGAACCTCTCATAAGGTTCCATGAAATGTTATGTCGTAAGCTCTTCAAAAGCACATCCTTTCCTTATTATGATCATTTGTTCCTTATCCTTTTCAAGGATTATCTCATTTGGAACTAATTATGATCTACCATGCTTCATACATGTAGTAGACTTTGTCCTTCAGGGACATTCAATTGGAGCATTTACAACTAAATATGAGATCAATTTTGGGTCAGCAAATGCTCCTAGCATTTGA
Organism: Capsicum rhomboideum; assembly: GCA_031232105.1. NCBI lineage: Eukaryota > Viridiplantae > Streptophyta > Magnoliopsida > Solanales > Solanaceae > Capsicum > Capsicum rhomboideum. The sequence continues at coordinate 13,676,513 of CP124715.1, read as the reverse complement.
ACTTGAATTATCTTTTGAATAAAGATCTGATGATAATTCCTAACATATTTCATAGTTGCTTGTTATCTCCTCCTTATGTTAGGAAAACTAACATACCTCCTCTATCTTCTTTGAGGAATCCATCTTTGTACATCACGGTATATTCATTACTCATACACCGCACATCAAAAATTATTAGATAGAATATTTGACTCCTGATCTTGAACCAATTGAGAGGAGAAAATTAACTACAATTAATTAGTCTGGTGCATATAAGTGTTATAATATGTGATTATCATATTTCAGATGAATCACATGAAGCTTTATTCTCATAAGCAATGATTCAACTATTTATTGGAGGCATTCAACGCCAAACCAACATTATCAAGATGAATTGTCTTGATTACAAAATCTGAAAATTGTGCTCTTAACTCAATTTATATTGAGAAAGTAGCTTTATGAATGTCAAACTGCAGGTTAACAATAAACGTACATGTGATCATTTTATAGATGTATCTATTTAAGATATTACATGACAGGTGAACGAGCCCATATTCACCTTTTATCCTTTTCAAATTTTAAGGGATCCAATCTCAAAATTAGTTGGTCCAACCAACTTATCACCAGAACAAGCAACATATAAAAATTATTGAAGAATCTTTCAGCTCTTCATTACATGTCAATATTCAATGCACATCTTCAAAATGTCATAATCGTTCATGCCAACTTATGAACTTATTAGTAAACTCCAAGTTTACGATGACATATGATTTTTCCTTTAGTAAATTTCAGATTTACTATAACATGAATAAATTTTCAAATTTACTATTTCGGAGTATATTTCATAATATTTCTTCTCAATTATTCTACCTCTTTTGGAGGTGTTACTCCTATCACATTCACCCAGGGAATGGATCTGTAGTTTTAACAATCAAGATTCTCATTCCCCAGGAATGGAATATAAATGTGCCTTAAGCCTATCAAATTATGATAGCTTAGAATCTCTTTCAAGTTATTGCATGAGCAAATCGAGGCGTACATATAATGTAACGAAAGGTTTTGTCCTTTGCTACACCCATATTCATATTCATAAATTCAATTACATGTCTTCTTTCGGACATATTATACATTGCTACCACATTCACTTCAGGGAATGGAGCATATTTCATGACTTTTCACCAAAATTTTGCTTTAGTCATCATTATATCATCAATATAGTGCATCGAGATTCAAACTCAACGTCTTATCAAAATAAAAGGCCATTTAGGCCATAGATCGATGGGACTTGAATCCAATATCTTATCATCAAGGTGCAACGAAACTCTAACTCGATGTCTTACCCTTTTGAAGCGATTGAGCTTGAATCTACCGTCTTACCTTAGCCTTATCTTGAGATGGTAGAGTCTCGTGCTGATAACATGTTATAAAATAAAGACAAAATATCAATATCAAACTTAAAGAAAAGAGACAACTTTAGGGAACTATATCAAAATGTACAAAAAGGTGGCTATTTATAAGCCACCAAACTTACTCCCTAAGCATGTTAAGCTTGACATCAACTTAGCAATTTGGCCAACTAATTTTGGTGTTCAAATCCAATTTGAACAAGTAACTTTGGTATTCAAATCCAATTTGAATAAGTAACTCTAGGTATTCAAGTTCAATTTGCCTATTAACTCTTATCTCTCATTAATGACATTCACACATATATATGTCACATGACATCCATATTACATAACACTTTCTATTAATACTTGTATTGTACTCCCTCATCCCAAAATAAGTGTTACCTTAGAAAAAATTATGTCCATTCAGAAACTAATAAATACAATGTATAGTTAACTGAACTACAACTATTTAATAAATATCTCTTGAAAAATTAAACACTAGTAAGAAGATGGAGCATAAGAATATAGTTGAAGAAACATACTAATTTTTGTTTTGAATTCCTGAGATATACTTATTTTGGGATAAATTTTTTTCGCTAAGGTAACACTTATATTGGGACGGAGGGAGTATAATGAGCAAAATTTCTGTCAAGGAATGCATATAATTGATTGGCTACTTTTCACCAAATTAGAATGCTTGAACATTAATTCATGTATAATTAACTTGTCACTGACATTGCTAATAAGGTGATAAACACTCAAATCAATGAGACAATGACCATAGAATTCAATGAACTTGAATAGAAAAGATCTTACTAATTAAAATTTAGGTTTGGGTTTCCCTCCCCTCAAAATGACTTGCACCAAACTTGACAAATAATGTTAGTATATCATTTGGGTTAGATCCACCCTATCCATGTGTAACAATTATTGGGATTCATATAGAGTTATCTCCACTCCTTTATTTTTTGTTGTTGCTAGAAAATAGTGTTTATCTGCCATTTTTTGGTCATATCTTTGAAAAGTAGCCACTGACTGCTATTATGAAGTTTCAAATTCCACAAGCAAACCCTATGATAATGTTATGTCACTATAAAAAAAAAAAATATTTAGCGGCAATTAGCTAATGACAATAGCTTAATCGCCGCTAAATCATATTTTTAGAGATAATTATTAGTAACAATTACATTTTAGCACTCTTGTAAATGCCCTTAAAACCTATAGTGACATTGGATCCAATGGGAATTAACTAATAATGCCGAGAAAACTTTAACACTTTTTGTCAAAATGCATATTTATGCCGCTAAAAGCCTTTATTGTTATAGTGTGTAATTATACCAGTAAAATTTGAAATTCTTGTACCTGGATGGCTGGATCCACCTTCTTAGAGGTTAGCATAGAGCAATAGACATAGGAGACAGGAAATATTGAGATGATGAAAATATAAGATCCAAGAGGTCTTCAAACATAGAGAATTAGTCTCTGCCTATGTCTCAAAAATTCAAATGATATTATGAGCCTAAAAATCTTTTTTCTACCATCAAAGCAATAACTTTGAGTAAAGATTTATTCAAAAAAATTTACAACTACCAATGTGAGAATGTCATTTTTTATCATCAATATAATTGGCAAATAAGGTGGCTTCCTTGCCCTAAATTAAAATGAGGTTGTTTTCACATTAAGAAAATACACTACAATAAAACTTGTAAAACGAAGATTGCTAGCATAAAGATGATGATTAAAGAATTAAAAGTATCCCTAAAATTCCCATTTATAGTAGTGTAATATATGATGGATGAATTAGTTCAATTCGTATACCTTAAGGGACAACTTTGAATCAAAGTTGGCACCCGTCTAATGTTGTGATTTATATTTGTAAGCGTTGTCGACAATCAAAGAAGATAACAAATGAACAAATTGGATCTTATGTTTGATTTATATTTTTCAGACCCCTTGACAAAAGGTGCATCCGCCACTGCCTATCTCGTGGAGGTAGAGAGGTTGTTTCTGAAAGATCCTCTGCTCAAATGCATCAAATTAAAATAGTTATGAATGAAAAAATAAGATAATAATAAAAAAAAAAAACATGACAACTAATACAGAAAACAATACAAAGCGCACACACAAAAAAACACACTTAACAACTATTTGTGGTGAAGGCAGAAAATAATAAGAGCTTTTTTAAAGTGTTGTCTTCTGATAATCACAGAGTTTGTTTTGGGCCAGGTTTAGAATAAGGTCTTCAGGTAGACAAATATTGAATGGCACTATACATTGGGCCGAAGGATATAAATAGTTTTTTAGGATCTTGGATTCTATCATATAGTTATGGAAAAATGACATAAATGTCACTTCACCCAAAACTATTTCCACCGAAATAGCCATTGATTTTGTAATTCCAAAAGGTAGCCATTTTAGGCCTTTTTTTCGCTGCTACTGCCTTCTTTTTTTTTTTTTTTTTTTTTAATGTCTTTTCCTTATTTTATTATTTAATTTCTAATGTCAATTATTTTAGCACGTAGCACTATAATTATCCTTACAGGCACTATAATTAGCACTATGATACATTTTATATAACAACGATATATTTTTTTTACATATATAATTGTGATAGATACAATTTTAAACAACAATGATACAATTTTTATACATATCCTATACAGATACATATTACATACAGCAATGATACAGTTTTTATACATATCATATACAAAAATATATACTCTATATAAGAATTATACAGTTTCTATACATATTATACCCTTCATGTTTTTTTGTTCATATACAATTCATATACCATAATGATCCGGTCTCATGCCACATTCATATAGTTTATATAGAAAAACATATGCATGTATAGTTCATATACCATATTGTACAATCCCTATACCATATTAATACAATTCTTATACCATACTAATACACTCCCTATACCATATTAATACACTCCTTATACCATATTGATACAACTCATATACCATATTGATACAGTTTCGACTAACCATTTTTAGAATTAGTTTGGGCCGACTGGCCACTCCATGTTCAATAGCCCAAACATGGGCCATTTGTTTTTAGATGGGTTATGTGGTGTCCTTTTCCCAATACTTAGGTTATATCATTGGTCAAAGATTGGAGAAGTCTAGTGTGGAAGACTGCTTAATAATGGCAAAATTACTCTATATTAGATGGGAATGTAATCAGTTTAGTATATTCCCTTCAAAGTATTCACGAAAAATTGAAAAATTGAAAAATTGAAAAATTGAAATTTTCATGATTGGGCTGCTCTTTCATGATTTATTTTGCAACTTTATTCTAGAATACTTATAATTTAAATAAAGTGTAAAAAAAAAAAAATTTAAACTAAAATCAAATTTATTTATTTATTTGTGAACAAAAAATTTAATTTAATTAACCAAAAATTCATCGATCGAATCATCGTTCTTATTCAGTCTTTATCGCCAACTGTAGGTATATTTTATATATAAATATTAGTACTCACAACCTTCAAATGCTAGATCTGTCTCAAACTTGATCTAATTTTAAGACAGTGTTTCTCATGTAGTTTTAAAGATATGATTTTTCTTGTCTTTTTTTTTTTTTTTTCAATCTCTAATGGTTTTTACATATCCAATTATAATTTTGATTCCATACAAATATTCCTTATTAAAGAGAGAACAACTTCAATTTTAAATCAACTTAGGCTAAAAACAATATAAATTTTGATTCTTCAATAAAATGTTATAGATTTGACCATCATCAGTACTAAAAGAGATACAACAATAGTAATAAAGATCAAACAAGGGTTTGAGCATCAAGATTCAAAATAGCCTTTTCAGCAGATTGACAAATATGTCTAATATAATCATTACTTGCTGAAAGTGTAGCATCTTGAATTTGTATATCTTGACAATTTTTGGTATACTCTTCAGCAAATTCAAGATCATCTATGGCTTTTATAACATTCTTTTCCTTAACATCTGTTATAGAATCAGCAAGATATCTTGGAATCTGACTATACCATTTTACACAAATAGCTATATCCTCCGAAGTAATATTTCCTTTTGGTACCAGTCCATCAAGGTAGTGAGAAGTGGCTGTTGCATTGGTGTGTCCTGATTCAATTAAGGATATGGCTAAATCAAAATTTGTGTCTGCTTTAATTTGAGAAGATAAAAATAAGAAGATTAATGACAAGAAAAGGGTGACAACAATTGAAGTACTTCTTAGAGAAGTCATTTTTATTTTGTTTCTTTTGATAATTTCAAGAATGAAGAATGTGATTGTATATATAGATACTTTTATTGCAAGAGGTTGAGGATTTTCATTAATATATCGCCATAAAGCAAAATTTGATTGACAAGATTCTTACATTAATTTTTGAGTAACTAAATTAAATGAAAATATATCCCAAATTAATTTGGTCAGGAAATACTAGTATAATGTTACTCCTAGGATACTAACCATTTTGGCTTCTTTTAATATGTATACATCTTAAAATTCAAATTCAAACATATTCCCCCTTTTTTGTGGGTACTAACTAGGGACCCTTTATCCCTTGTTATTGAGGGTGTTTACGAAAAATCAAATTAAATCGACCCCATAAAAAAATTGATACTTTTTAGATTTAATTTTGATTTTAAGCAAATAATAATTGAAAATATCGAACCAAATCAACTATATAAATATCTATTTAAACATTGTAATTGCACACATATACATGTATATTTTCTATAAAAATTTTAAAATGTCACGGTATATGTTAATCATTTGCAATCTTGGTTTATAATTTTTTATCTTTACTTTCTAGTATGACTTTGTAGTCTTTATTTTGATAATTTCAAAAATCTACTTCAGGATAAAAATAACTTGTCTTGGTCCTTTAATTATCATTATCTAATGCATTTATCATGAAGTTGTCTTGGTAACTCAAAACTCTTTATTTTTTTTTACTTAAAAATGGTTCATTTTTAGAAATTTTTTAAAGTTCCTAAAAAATAGCTAAATTTTTGGACTATGTATAGAATTTTCTTGAAAAGCTACATATATAACTTTATTGATTACATATATAATTCCATCTTTTATTAATGAGTAATCGATTTGGTAGTTTCATGCTAAAACATATTCAACCTAATATGTGCTTGGAAATATATTGTCATATATTTTTTTAAAAAAAAATCAATAATAACTGACTAAGTTAATTTAATTTAATTCCAACATTTAGAAAATCAATTTAATTAATTTGGAGGGCTCTATTGCGCAATTACCCAATTTTGTGAGAATGTTTAGTAGGAAGATGGATGTGTTATATATAGCCATAATAAAGAAACAAATAATTTTATTCGGTACTAAAAAATTATAGAAAAACAAATATTCCCTCCGTTTAAAAAAGAATGATCTATTTTGACTTGGCAAGAAGTTTAAGAAAATAAAGAAGACTTTTGAATCTTGTGGTCCTAAATTAAAGTTAGGGCAAATGTACCAAAATACCCTTGAATCTTGTGGTCTTAAACATGCCATGTGGAAAGTTGGAATTAAAGTGTTGCCAAAAAAGGAAAAGGTCATTCTTTTTTAAATGGACTAAAAAGGAAAGCAAGTCATTCTTTTTTAAACGGACTAAAAAGAAAAGTATGTCATTCTTTTTGAAACGGAGAGAGTAAAACAATTAAAATTTAGTAAAAAGTTGACGGATTGGGTTTTAACTCATTACCTAACCCGTTTTGACCCATATTCACCTTTGGAGGCCTCTATTGCGCACTTACCCAATTTTAGTTTTAATATCTCAAAAGGTCATTGAACTATTGAAAATTATCTGACAAAGTCATTGAACTTTGCTTTCTATCAAAAGTATTACTCAACTTAAGGTTTTTGTTTTCCAAAGTCATTAAACTACATTTATCATTTAAAAGAAAATGAAATAACAGAATAAATTATTTATTTATGCCATGTAAATATGGACCCCACATAAAAAACAACAACTAAAAACCTTATTTCCAAAGCTTTCTCACTATTATCTCTTTGTTTTTGTTTTTTTCACTTGATGTCGATTACGTATTAAAAATTCAATCATATTTGAATTCACAATATTCACATATTATAGAGCTTATTTATGTTATTGACATCAATGCTTTAATAAGAAATTCGAACCTGTAACTAAGAATATAAAAAATTTTAACCATCACAACACGATCCATATTGATGTCATCTCTTTGTTCAATTTCATAAGTTTTAATTTGTTTGCTTATAAAATCTCTCTTTCTGGAAAATTTCTGATGGAACAAAATGCTATAAGGACAAGACTTACGTCGTTGCCATTCCATTGATTTTTTTTCCTTGGTTTTATTTATATTTATGCTCTAACACGGGAAAAAAAATAGCTAGAATTTTTATCGATTATTTATGTATCTGTATCTGTACTTAAAAGTGTGAAGGGTATTAAAAAAGTTGTTTGAACTTTTTGTCCTTCATTAAAAGACTCCGAAATAGACAATTTTTTTTTTTTCCTCCAAATTACTAATCTTTAAAAACTAAGGAATCCTAAAATATATGGTAAGAAATTAATATTGATATTCCTTTTTCTTGAAACACTCCTTTTATATTTATGAGTCTTTTCAGATTTTTTATTTTTTAAAAAAACCCAACAAAGTCACGTTTCTTATTTAAGAGGGAGAAAAAACTTAATGTCTAACTGGTTAACGCGAGAGTTGCCATTGTTTTATGCCTTATACACGCGATCTTGTACTTTTGGTTTCCTCGCAAAATTTGTGTCGTTAAGTTTCACTTTGTCTATGAATCTTTAGTAGTGGATTTGCGTTGGATGTTTATCATATTTATTTTATTGAGTTATACCTTTCTTTTGATGCGTGTTGGATGTTTATCATATTTATTTTAGATAAAATTACGCAGAATGTCAGTCCACTACAATTATTTACAAGTAAAATGACCCAACTTTACAAAAATTACCCAAAATGGCCCATGTTGTATATTTTTTGTAATAAAATGTATTTATTATTAATTCTCTCTTACACACTACTTCATCTCTCTCTAAGCTTTCTTTCTTTTTTTTCAACATTTCATTGCACCATTATTTGCTAAATTATATCTTTCAACATTACATTTGAACGTTGAATATAAATGATAACCTGTTTTTTTTTTATCTTTTTCTTTTCTGCATTATTTTTAAAAAATCTTTTTAATTATTTTTTTTTGCTGTGCTATTTAAAAGAAAAATATTCATTGTTTTAATTTTTTTTTTGTTGCTCTTTTTTTAAAACTTTTTTCTTTTAATTATTTCGCTTCTTTTGTGGAAAAAAATAAATATTTATGTTGTTTTATTATTTTTTGTTCATACTTTTAATTTGTTAAGGTGGGAACGCATGATAGTCAAGTAAATATCGACATCTATACATAACATTACATAATTGTTTATATAATATTAATACACGATTATACACCATTTATACAATGTCAACACATTACATACCTATTTATACAATATCAATACACATTTACATATACACATTATATACTATTTATACAATATTGATACACGCTTATACACCATTTATACAATGTCGATACATTACATAACTATTTATACAATATCGATACACATTTATGCATATTTATACTATAGCGATATATTACATATACACTACATAACTATTTGTACATCATATATACATATTTATACATCATTTATACAATATCGATATATATTTATACATTATTTATACAGTACTGATACATTAAATATACACTACATAACTATTTATACAATATCGATACATTATATATACACTACATAACTATTTATACATCATATATACATGTTTATACACCATTTATACAATATTGATACATGAAAAAATTGCATGGAGAAAGTTTTGAAAAAAAGTGGAAAACTTTTTTTTCTTATAAAAAAAAAATGCCGCGAAAAAAAGTTTGTTTTTTTTTTTAAAAAATTAACGCTGAAAAAAAAAGGAAGCAAAAATGGCCTAATGACGTTGGGCCGAATTGAGCTCTGTTGCAGGAAATTACATGGAATGTCCCCCATAGTGGGTGACTTTGAATTTTTGTCCCCCATAAGAAAAGTCTTTAAAGACTAGCCTTCTTTCATTTTTATATATACAACAAGTACATTTTTGCCCCTCTACACCTCAAATATTTTTACTCTTTCCATGCTCATTTGTCTCTCAACTTTTTTTTTTCTCTTTTTTACTGTTACTTGATTTTTATTTTTATTTTCTTTTCTTTTTTTTCTTATTTTAATTCATTTGTCTCAACCTTTATTTTTTAATTTTTTTTTCTTCTTTTTTTTCTCAAACATTATTTATTTTTCATTTCTCTTTTTTTTTTTAATTCATTGTCTCAACCTTTATTTTTTTATTTTTTTATTTTTTTCTTTTCTCTTTTTTTTTTCTTAAACTTTGTTTTTATTTTTATTTTTTTTCTCCTTTTCTATTTTCGTAACCTTTATTTTTTTCTTCTCTTTTTTTTTTCTTTTTTCTTAATCTTTATTTTTTTCCTTCTCTTTTTTCTTTTTTCTCAGCTTCTATTATATTTTGCTAATGAACAGAAAGTTGGATAATCCATAAAAATGATCTTCTTTCTTTGACATCAAAGTAAACTTAAGGGCGTGACTTGCCGTTTAGAAGTCCTTTGGGATAAGTCTTGCCTCTAAGGAAAGAGTTATAGCACATTAACTTGTTGTTTGTAAATCCTTGAACTAAGTCTTGCCTCTAGGGCAAGAGTTATAGAGTATCTCATAAATTAACATAATAAAATAGTGTTAAGTCTTGCCCATGAGGACTAATTTGTTTTTTTTGGGAGATTCTTGAGCTAGGTTGTCACGACCCGAAATCCTATTCAGGCTGGACTGGCACCCGAAGCCGATATGGCCCGAGAGAACCATTACAATCTTATACCCCTTTGTCTAGCTAGGAAAGTGACACACGAGAGATAATGACAGTAAAGCACACACTTATACGCACATTTCACTTCACGCATTTAACTTATGAGATTGACATCTTCACTTATGAGTAGTAATCACACTACCTTGCACATCATCTTTCTTATTACTCTTATGAGAATGGTACTAAGATGATCCTCACACTATAGGATTTGGAGCATGACATGATTGGAAAATGATTTTCAAGAATACATAGATTCTTTTACATTATTACCCTCTTGAGATAGTTCTTTTAGGAACTACAACGTTATGACATCTTCGGAACTTCAATCAAGAAACAAAAGATAAGTGAATCATAAGTCATCTAAGAATAAGACACATATGGATAACAATATAGGTCAACCTAAATTGATATACTTCAAACCTTTCGGAATTAAGACAAGTCCAATGTCAATGTTAACAACATGTTGCAGAGGGATATGGAAAAAGGAACCTTACATACCTTGTATTCTCAATACGACTCTACAATCTTAAGTGTGCATACAATAGTCCCGCTCCGTCCTTATGTTTCACTCTACAACACAAGTACATAACGGAACCAACATTAACCACCAATTACCTTACAATGGCATACAATAACAATAAGTCACATGTTTAACTTTAACATGTCATTTCCCCCTTGACAATACCATTTATGAAATCATCATACCAATAATCCCACAATATTCCATACATTGACCAACACATGATAACCAATAGCATGTTACACCAAGCTCATATTTTACACTTCTCCATCACCACCACATCACAATTCTTCCATCAAATTACTTCAATACACCTCACAACAACAAATCGGCCAAAATCCCATAATTTATACTTATAGAAAAATAACATGTTTAAGATCATAATAACACCATACATGTTGTTATTTCATCCATATCATGCACTTTCATCAAAGTCATAAGTCATAATTCAAGTTACAATCCCATGGATTTCACATCTTTCACAAAAGCACAAAGTGCCATATCCAACACTCCCAAGCATAACCAACATGATATACATAATCTCCCATGCATATAATATGTTTAACCATGATAATAAACACTTACCCAAGCTTGGAAGATGATGATCTTGCCCAAAAATGCCTTAGGGTTTGAGAGCCCAAAAGGGTGTTCTTGAAAAGTCTAGAAAAAAAAAAGATAGAAAAGCATGTGTCTTTTGTGGATTAAAAATCTGATTTGTGCCCCTTTCATAGAGCCTTGAAGGCCTCTTTATCCTCCTTTCTCAATTATTGATTAGTCAAAGGAAAAATGACCCATTCTTGGCCCATGTCTTTTGCCTTATTTTGGGCCTCTTTTGAGCCCAATTTCCTTAATTTAATAAAATCAATAATTCCTCATGTTTAATTCATTTCATATGTGTTACAACAATATTCCCACTCACGCTATTCATATCCATGACCTCAATCCCAAAAACAAGTGATTCTAGCCACGTTTGGCTTATTTTGACCTTAAGGGCAAAACTGTCATTTTGACCCCAAATTCGTTCTCGAGTAATTTTATCATACCAATATAATATGTCATTCATTTCATGTATATACCCGTGGTTGTAGAAGAAACGGGACAAAAATCGGCTCGGTACGACCCCGGATACCCTTTGGACTTAGAAATTTCCAACTTTCGAAAAAATGGAAAACCCAAGGTGGAACGCTCTTGGGCGCGCCAAATTACTTCCCCTGGACTAAAATTTTTAGCCTAGAGCGGCTTGGCACGGTCCCAAACGCGCCCCTCCTTAAAAATTTTCAAAAATTTCATTTTTCAACTTTTCTTCGCGGGTTCGGTTAGATACTTCAAGTCCTATTCTTTAACTTACTTCTTAGCCTTAATATACTTTGTTTAGAGGTCCTCTTAGCCTCGTTTTGAACCCCACGAATGCGCCACGAAAATCACAAAACACCTCTTATGAAGGGCTAAGCACATGTACAAAGCCAAATTTCAAGTTTCTCATTATTGACATTACCAAATACATACTTATGACTTCTCGACACCTAAGTAACCATTGTTCATCGTCGTCACATTGGGTTGGGAGTATACGGGGTGTTACATAGGTCTGGTTTTATAGGCAAGACATATAGAGCATCTCATAAATCAAAGACACAATGTGGTAGTGCTAATTTTTGGCCATGGGGGCGTATAACTTCTTTTTTGAAAGTCTTTGGGCTAAGTCTTGCCTCTAAAGGAAGAGTTATAAAACATCTCATAAATCAAGACACAATGTGGTAGTTTCAACTCTTGCCCATGAGACGTAACTTGTTGTTTGAAAGTCCTTGGGCTAAGTCTTGCCTCTAAGGCTAGAGTTATAGAACATCTCATAAATCAATACGCAATGTGATAGTGTCAACTCTTGCCCATGGGGCATAACTTGCTATTTGAAAGTCTTTGGTCTAAGTCTTACCTCTAAGGCAAGAGTTATAGAGCATCTCATAAATCAAGACACAATGTGGTAGTGCCAACTCTTGCTCATAGGGCATAACTTGTTGTTTGAAAGTTATTGGGCTAAGTCATGCCTCAAAGGCAAGAGTTATAGAGCATTTCATAAGTCAAAACATAATGTGGTAGTGTCAACTCTTGCCCATGGGGCGTAACTTGCTGTTTGAAAGTCCGTCTTGCCTCTCAACTCTTGCCCATGGGGCGTAACTAACTGTTTGAAAGTCTGTCTTGCCTCTAAGGCAAGAGTTCTAGAGCATCTCATAAATCAAGACACAACGTGGTAGTGTCAAATTTTGCCCATGGGGCATAACTTGTTGTTTGAAAATCCTTGGGCTAAGTCTAGCCTCTAAGGCAAAGTTATAGAGCATCTCATAAATCAAGACTCAATGTAGTAGTGTCAACTCTTGCCCATGGGGCATAACTTGTTGTTTGAAAGTCCTTGGGCTAAGTCTTGCCTCTAAGGCAAGAGTTATAGAACATCTCATAAATAAAAATATAATATGGTAGTGTCAACTCTTGCCCATGGGGCGTAACTTGTTTGAAAGTCATTGGACTAAGTCTTGCCTCTAAGACAAGAGTTATAGAGCATTTCATAAGTCAAAACATAATGTGGTATTGACAACTCTTGCCCATGGGATGTAACTTGTTGTTTGAAAGTCCTTGAGCTAAGTCTTGCCTCTAAGGCAATAGTTGTAGAGCATTTCATAAATCAAGACACAACGTGGTAGTGTCAACTCTTGCCCATGGGGCGTGACTTGTTGTTTGGAAGGAATCGAAGAGAAGAAAAGAAAAAAAATAAAGGTTACGGAAAAAGAAAAAGAAAAAAGAAAAGAAAAATAAAGGTTGATAAAATAAAATAAAAATCAAAGAAAATGAAAACGAGAAAAAGAAAAAAAAATAGTAGTTGAGAGAAGAAAAGGAAAAAAAAGAAAAAAAAAAGAAAGGTTGAGAAACAAAAATAAAAAGAAAAATAAAGGTTGAGAAAAAAAAAATTAAAAACCAAAGAAAAATTATAAAGAGAAAAAAAAAATAGAAGTTGAAAGGAAAAAAGTAAAGGTTGAGAAAAAATTTTAAAAAAAGAGAAAATAAAAATAAAAAATCAAAGTAAAATAAAAAAGAGGAAAAAAATTTGAAGTTGAAAGATAAATGAGCATAGAGAGTTGTTTGAAAATATTTGATATATAGAGGGACAAATATGTATTTGTTCCACATATAAAAAAGAAGGAAGGCTAGTTTAGTAAGACTTTTGTTATGGAGGACAAAAAAGCAAAGCCACCCACTATGAAGGCTATTTATGTAGTTTACCCAATGAAAAGTGAGTTACTTTTTTTATAAATATTTTATTTTTCTATATATAATTGAAATTTTCCCTTTATTTTATTGACTTGTACTTTTCTTTCTTAATCTAGTTTATACTGTATGCAGATTCGTTGAGCTACAATATTCCCTTCATATACCATATTTACATATCTAACTTAAATTTCATGTTAAATATAGATGTGCAATTATTAATGTGCAACATATTGTATAAACTAGTATCAATAAATACTCCTCTGTTCATTTTTATTTGTCGCATTTTGATTAAGTACATTCATTAAGAAAATAATAATAGACATTATTATTTTATCTCACTACCCCTATTAATTGATATTTAGTATTAAGTCTTGAAAAATTATTTGAGGAATAAGTAATTACTCCACTAAGGGTTATTTGAGGAATTTTTTTTGTAATGGAAATTCATTTTAAAAATGAGTGACAAATAAAAAATTAACGGAGGGAGTAATTTATAGATAATAATTTCACTATAATTTAAGAAGAAGAGGGAAATAAAGCTTGGGAAATAGCGTTTTCTGTTTTTAGGTGAAATCCAATTGTGGTCTGAATCGGGTATAAAAATGAAAATAATGAATTTTTTTATTATGGGGTTCATGTTTACATGGCATAAATAAATATAGAGAAAAGGGTCAGAAATACCCCTTAAGTATTGAAATTGGTTCAAAAATACCCTCCGTTAACCTATTGGGCCAAAAATACCCTTCTACCCACCTTTATGGCTCAAAAATACTCTTCCATCCACCTTTATGACTCAAATATACCCTTATAACTAACGGTCCTTTTTTAAACCATAATTAAAAAAACGGAAAAGGGCCAAAAATACCCTTCAAGTATTGAAATTGGTTCAAAAATACCCCCCGTTTAACTATTGGGCCAAAAATACCCCTCCATCCACCTTATGGCTCAAATATACCTTTACAACTAACAACCCTTTTTTAAACCATAATTAAAAAAAATATTTATTACGTGTCAGCTTTTTATTGGTTGCAAATTAAATTAATTAAAATGTTATTATCTTATAACCAAATCTGGACCCAACTAAAACTACCCGACAAAATCCGTCCCAACCAATTAAATAACGGTGACCCATAATTTTTTGGTTTATATCAGTTACACCATACCTCAAAGGTGAATAATTTTCTACTTTCTGTGTCTGCCTGCAAATACGTTAGAGATAGGGGTGGGCATAAAAATCGGAGAACCAAAAAACCGTACCGAACCGAATTAGTTCGGTTCTTCGGTTTAGGTTCTTCGGTTCAGTTTTCGTTTTTATTTCGGTAGTTCGGTGCTTCGGTTCGGAGTTTGGTTTAGGGGTAACGGTTCTTCGGTGCACACTTTTACAAAACCGAAAACCGAAGAACCGAACCGAACCGAACCGAAATTTGATAAAATCGAACCGAAGAACCGAATGCCCACCCCTAGTTAGGGAGGTAAAACTATGTCTCATTGGCAACAACCTACTTACTTGCAAGTCTCATTCACAGTGAGAAGAAAAATGAGTTTAGAACACGAAATAGTTTTCAAGAACCCTAAAAATTGAAGAAGAAGAAGACCCAGCTTTCAACAGACGTAAAATATGAATGAAATTAGGTTTAGAAGAAATGGATTTGCCTCTTTATTTAATTGGTTGGGGGCGGTTTTGTCTGGTTTGGGTCGGGTAGTTTTAGTTGGGTGTGGGTTTGATTATAAAATAATAACATTTTAATTAATTTAATTTGCAACCAATAGAAAACTGACACGTAATAAATAATTTTTTTAATTATGGTTTAAAAAAGGACCGTTAGTTATAAGGGTATATTTGAGCCATAAAGCTGGATGGAAGGGTATTTTTGAGCCATAAAGGTGGGTAGAAGGGTATTTTTGGCCCAATAGGTTAACGGAGGGTATTTTTGAACCAATTTCAATACTTAAGGGGTATTTCTGACCCTTTTCCGATAAATATATTTTTTCACCTTGTCATTTTCTTTTAAATGATAAATGTAGTTTAGTGACTTTAGAAAATAAAAAACTTAAGTTGAGTGATATTTTAGATAGAAAACAAAGTTTAGTGACTTTGCAAAATAATTTTCAATAGTTCAATGATCTTTTGAGATATTAACTCCCCAATTTTGTGAGAATGTTCAGTAGGAAGATCAATCTAATTCAAGTGTCTTAATAATGCTTTTTCTAATTTATTTCTCTAACTTGTCGAGAGAGATTTGACATTCATTAGTAAGTAATTCATGAGTGCTTTCTAAAAAGGGCTTGAAAGAAGAAAATGAAATGGAAACAACCGCATTGATAGTAATAGATCGACTTTCATGCTAGTTCTTGCTCCAGCCTCCAACATGAAAATTCCATTTGATATTGAATAGGAATGACCATTATCAAGGGATACAGTTAATTATTTCGGAATTCATTATAACACATTTTTATGAAAGACAAATTATTAAGCTAGCTAGTCCAGCTTTTTGGGAGGCTTTACCCCCTTAAGAATGGTGTTCACAGCTCCTACAGCCAGCCGCGCATTGTCAAGCCCGTTTGCTATTACAGGATCTTGAATTTGTGCCTTGGCTAACACAGTTGCACAACTTGTGCCTTGGTCGAGAGTCACCATAAGATCATAATCTGATGTATCATTTGGCCCTTTATCCTTTTTAATAGTCTTGTGACTGAATTCCAATCCACTAGCCACGTTATCCCATTGAGTTTTGCAAAAATTATAAGCCTCAATGGCTTGTGGACTGAGTTTTCCATTCATGTGTTTGGATATGTATGCATGTGTATTTTTAGCTTGGTCTACTGCTGACTGAAGAATGACAAGTGCAAAGTCCAAGGGCTTTGATGTTGCTGCAGCTGCCATTATCTTTGGATTGCTTTTGAGGTAGTTAATGCATGATGGTTTGTTGGTTCTCTCTGAGCAAGCTTTGTTAACAAGTGCCATGGCATTATTTGTGTTATTTGGTTTCGAAAGTGGAGCAGTAGCACTTGAATACAGTGGAGATAGTAAGAGGACAGAGAAAAACAGGGGAAATTGAAATGATAATTTGTGCAGAGAATCCATATTTGCTTTGTGTCTTTGCAGCCAGATGCTTGAGGCTTAATCACTTGTTTTCTTTTTATAGACGGCCTAGGTATAACAACCAACAAATAAAAATACCAATAAAGATTGTGCTGGAACAATTGACCTTTTTTTTTTTGTGAGATTTTCATGGAAATCCGCTGCCGCTATCTTTTGGGTGCGCACTAGGTAAATCCGTTATTGCGTGATAGCTCACAAATCATATAGAAAATGTAAACTGCACAAGGCAAATCCGGTGTGACGAGATCGACTGAGAAATGGACCAATTAGGGGCCATCCCCTAGCACCCTTTTTGGGATACCACACTCGCCGTACCAAATTCAACCGATTAGAAAAGGACCAGTTGGGATCGACGGACCAGGTGGGATTTGATCCCTGGTTGTCCTAATGAGATACTCTGCAACACCAATTCAGTCACCCTTTCGGGTGAATAATTAACTGTGAGAATCAACAAATTAAAGTGGAAATGTATACTTTGATTTAACCATGGTTAGTGTTGAAAAGTGTATATGCAAGGTATAATGTGTAAGTTCATTGTCTTAGTGCAAACATAGGTACGGGTAAATTTTTATCCTCCTTTATTCTTAACTATATACCTCGATTTCGAGCCCTGATCAAGAGTCGGTTTTATTAGAGTGTTTTATCTCCAATATGAGATCCGCTTGATTAGGGAACAAATTATCCCCCCAGTATGAAATTTTTCGACACTAATTCCGGACACCAATAATATTCTCCATGGCTTATCAACTTGCTCAAGCTATTAACTACCAGAATAGAGAACAACCCATGTGATTATTTGTTCAAGAACTCATGTTCGTCTGAAGCTATGTTACATGGGAGAATATGTTTCCCTCATTTGCCAGAAATTTAATTAAAGAAAAAATATATATTAGAAAGGGTGAACTAGCCGGATCACTCTCTGTTTTACATCAGTAATAAATAAGTTAAAAAATTTGTTACAAAATAATAAAAATGAAGAAGGTAAATGCAATATTAATATATTGTCAATCATAAAAAAAAAGTTAGTGTTCCGAAGTCAAATCTGAAGAAAGGTCTCGAAAATTATACCCTTTAGTAATGTTCCTAATGTAACGATCGGTTCCGTCGTTACTGAAAATATTTGCGGTAAAGATATACGAATCTCATTCGTCATAGGTGTTAGGATCAATTCTTTAGTATAGCAGTGCATTTGATATGTACTAAGGTCATACAATACCCCTAACACAAAGTTAAGTTGAAAGTGTCCTTATCGATTTAGTTTCGGGCTGAGTTTAAACTAGGGTCAACTTCAAATAAGAATTTCTCCTAGAATATAAAGAGTTAGGTGTCCCATTACCCACCAAATTAAAGATCTCTGAGTCTTCTTTCCAATGCAACCAAACGTTTGTTAATCCGTTTTCTGAGTAAAAAGTTATGACCGTTATACTGAAGACTGTTTGTGCTGAAAAATTGAGGGCACCGTAGCGGGTTCAGGTTGCTATAGCGACATGCATGTCTGATCTTATATTGTTACCTAACCCCACCTTATTTCTCAATTTAATTACCTAACCCCACCTTATTTCTCACTTTCACGTGTGGTGTCTGATCTTATATTGTTACATTCATGTATTGTGTATCAATTCATCCTTCTAATTTGAATAATCATTCTGGCTTATTCTTTGATAGTAAGAATATTACTCTTCTGTTTCATGGTTGAATGGTAATTTTTAATATTTTATAGTATGTTTTTGTTGGGTTTTTAAGGGGGGAATGAAAAAAGAGAGAATTTTTTTTTGAATTGCTTTAAAAGGCACTTTATGAAGGGAGAATCGCACATCTCCGTCTTACCCTTTTATTGTCTATATTTCCGAGACTTACGCTCCTAATTAAGACACTGATACAATGAAATCTGAATTCTTTCTCCCTTCTAAATTGTTCTATTCATTTGTTTTCAAGACAAAAATTGTAGAGTCGTGTGATTTGTTCCACCATTTGAATTCGTGAAGTTCTGTAAATTGAAGTGCTACTTTTACATAATAATTTTTCGTTATATCCTGGGAGGAACTAATATGTATACCTTAAATGATAGTGGGGAGATTAAATTTATTAATCAGAATAATATTTTGTTTGTTCACATTTTTATTAAACTAACAAATTTGCTTTCCTGTTTATGAACACTGGACGATAACTATTTTTCATATACTTAACAAACCAGAAAAAAAAAAAGGGAAAAAAAATAAAGCTAGGCTTTTGAGATATATAATTGGAAGTAAATCTGTGAATTCATTTACAATATTTATTAACGTCCTCTATTGTAATGCTAAAAATCCTTAATTACAACTTTAAAAGACAATATGTGTTGGTATATATGATTCTAATATGTAGTGCTCATCTTCTCCCATTATTATTTTATCGTTAAGGGCATTTCTAAGATCGAAAGTAATTGCATTAATTGGATTATAGATGAATGGAGAATTTCAAGAAGATGTGTGTACCAATGCTTTTAAGATAAGATTTAAAATTTTATAGTGACAATAACTTGGCAAATAAAAAAAAAGATTAATTACATTATCACAAAAAGTACGAATCAATTTATGTGTACTCGACGAAACTTCATATGTTGAAAAAATCCATAATAGCGTCATTACATACAGTTGTAAATACCTAGCACTTTATCTTACAAATTAAACAACCATTCAAAAATTCTTTACCAATTACATTATGCACTTAGGTCATTTTTTATTAGTTTATTAGGGAGAATGTTTTTTATACACTTGTAACAACAATAGATAAACTCAATGTTAGTTACAGAAGTAAATAAACAAGAGACCAAGTGTGATTCAATTTTGTTTTTACCATAATTGCAAGATTTTTAATCTCCTTCAAGTTGTGAAACTTGTTATCACTGTTAGAGTTTATCCTAATGTATATTAGGAGATTATTAGTTGTAGTAGAATTGTAATTGAGCTTATTCTGCATTATTCGAAACTCACGCCTTACTCTTCTATTCTCATCTTTCATCTATCACACTGTACAACATAGACAATGAAACAATCAAACTGGTGATGAGATCTCGAAGTTGGTTATCACCAAACTCATTTTTGTAATACTCATCCAACTTCATTACTTTGTTCTTATCAAAATTAGCAAATGAATCTATTGGATTCAAACTAGCCATACCAAAGAATAAGTCACTAGTCATTACATTAGAATGATTATTGAGCTTCTGGAGTTGCAAATCAATAACCATATACAATACTTCCAGACGAAGATGTAAATTTGAAACTTCGGACCTCTTACACTTCGACCTTGTTTCTAACTTATTTCTCTAAATTATTTCGGAATTCATTGTAACACATTTTTATAAAGATAAATTATTAATCTAGCTAGTCCAGCTTTTTGGGAGGCTTTACCCCCTCAAGAATGGTGTTCACAGCTCCTACAGCCAACCACGCATTGTTTAGACCTTTTGCTATTATAGGATCTTGAATTTGTGCCTTGGCTAACGCAGTTACACAAATTGTGCCATGTTCGAGATCATTATGAAGATCATAATCTGACGTATCACTTGGCCATTTATCCCTTTATCCTTTTTAATAGTCTTGTGATTGACTTCCAATCCACTAGCCACGTCACCCCATTGAGTTTTGCAATAATTATAAGCCTCAATAGCTTGTGGACTGAGTTTTTCCTTCATGTGTTTGGATATGTATTATGCATGGGTATTTTTGGCTTGCTCTACTGCTGACTGAAGAATAACAAGTGCAAAGTCCAAGGGCTTTGATGTTGCTGCAGCTGCCATTATCTTTGGATTGGTTTTGAGGTAGTTTATGCAGTTGCCGGCGATGCGTGAGCAAGCTTTGTTAACAAGTGCCATATCATTATATGTGTTATTGGGTTTTGAAAGTGGAGCAGCAGCACTTGAATAAAGAGACGATAGTAAGAGAACAGAGCAGAACAAGAACAGGGGAAATTGAAATGTCAATTTGTGCAGAGAATCCATATTTTGCTTTGTGTCTTTGCAGCCAGATGCTTGACTCTTTAACCATTTATTTTCTTTTTATAGACGGCCTAGGTATAACAACTAACAAGTAAAAATACCAACAAAGATTGTGGTGAACAATTATCTCTTTTTTTTTTTTTTTTTTTGAAATTAATATGGAAAAAGCACAATCGTATCTTTCGGATGAACACTAGTGCTATTACCTGCAAATTATGCAGGAGATGTAAATCACACTAGTCAAGCTAGTGCGACGAACTCGATTGAGAAAGAGACCAAGTTGGGGACATCCCCTATGCCCCTATTTGGATATCACACTCGCTACACCAAATTCAATCGACTAAAAAAGGACCATGTGAAATTCGATCCTTGGTCTCCCTTATGAGATACCTCTGATGCACCAACTTAGCCACCCTTTGCGTGAACAATTAACCTTAAGAATCAACAAATTAAAGAGAACATGTATATTATCATTTAATCATGGTTAAGTGTTAAAAAGTGTATGCAAGGTATATGTTTTATATTCATTGGCTTGGTTATTTTTTAACCAGTTCCTAGGAGCTTCCACCCTTGTTGCACCCTTGATTACTCAAAGTCACAATTTCAAGGTTGGAGGTAGAGGATGCTTACTGTCTGATCAATCCCTCTTGTATATTCATTGACTTGGTGCAAACATAGGTACAAGTAAATTTTTATCCTCCATTATCCTTAGCTAGATAACTCAAAAAAAAACACTCTATTTTAAGCTCTAGACAGGAGTCACTTTTATTAGAAAGTGTTTTACCCCTAATATGGTATTCGTTTTGATTAGGGAGCAAATTTTTTCCCAATATGAAATTCTTCAACACAAATTCAAATTTGTGGTGGAATAAATAACTTTTTTTTTCTTTTTTAGAAATTTTCAGGAATATCCGCATCCACTATTTTCAAGTGTGCACCGAGTAAATTCACTGATATGTAATAGCTAGAAATCACACAAGAAATGTAAGTTGCACCAGACAAGTCTGATGCGATGGGATCAACTGAGAAAGGGACCAAGTGAGGGACATCCCATAACACTCTTTTTTGGGATACTACACTTGCTGCACTAAATTTGATCGACTGAGAATGGACCAAGTGGAATTTGATCGTTGATCTTTCTTATGGGATACCCCTGCTATAGCAACTTAGTCACCTTTTCGGGTGAATAATTAACCATGAGAATCAACAAATTAAAGCGGAAATGTGTACTATCATATAACCATGGTTGAGTGTTAAAAAGTGTATATTCCAAGTATATGTTTTATATTCATTGGCTTAGTGCAAACATAGGTACAAGTAAATTTTTATCCTCCTTTATTTTTAACTAGAGACCTTGGTTTTGAACCCTAATCAAGAGTCGGTTTTACTAGAGAGCATTTACCTCCAATATGAGATCTTCTTGATTAAGGAATAAATTATCCCCCAATATAAAAATTTTCGACACGAATTCAGATTTAGGCGGACACCAATAATATTCTTCATGGCTTATCAACTTGCCAAGCTATTAACGACCAGAATAGAGAACAACCCATGGAGTTAATAACTCAAATGGTCACTCAACTATGAACTTTTATTCCAAAAAGTCACTCAACTTTAGTCTTTACTCAGAAAGTCATTCAACTATCACATTTTCATTCAGAAAATCATTCAATTTTGGTTTTTACTCAGAAAGTCACTCAACTATCACATTTTTACTCAAAAAGTCACTCAATCTATCTAATTATTTTTTAAAATTAAATTTGCTTATGTGGAATTTCTATTTAAAAATAAAATTATGAAAAATAAAAAGTATCCCTTTATGACCGTTTTATCCTTATTCCCCTAAATGAATATCTCTCCCTCCTCTTTCTCATTTTTCTTCTCCTTCTCACTTTCTTAATTTTTAATTAAATTTAATGGCTTGATTTAATATTTTATAATTTATTATCTAATAAAATTACTCCCTCAATTTAAAAAGAATGACCTACTTTTCTTTTTAATTCATTTCAAAAAGAATAACCCCTTTTCTTTTTTGGCAATACTTAATTTCAACTTTCCACGTGGTATGTTTAAGACCACAAGATTAAAGGACATTTTGGTACATTTGTCATAACTTTAATTTAGGACCACAAGATTTAAAAGTTTTCTTTATTTTCTTAAACTCCGTGTCAAGTCAAATTAGGTCACTCTTTTTGAAACAGAGGGATATTATTTTAGCTTATGGCTAAATATTCGTTTGTACTGTTCACGCTTACTGTGCACACACCTAGAACAAAGAACTTAACAACTTCATAACCAACACCTCCAAATTCTACACAAAAAAGCAAAATCAAATGCCGATAAACACCAAATTCCTTACCTAACACCCTCTATACAACTTCCAAAACTAAAATCCCGACGAGGATGAACATTTGCATAAACTAAAATAATAATTTTATTAGGTAATAAATTATAAAAAATCAAATCAAGCAATTAAATTTAATTACAGACTAAGAAAGTGAGAAGGAAAAGAAAAATGAGAAAGAGGATGGAGAGATATTCATTTAGGGGAATAAGGATAAAACGGTCATAAAGGGATACTTTTTATTTTTCAGAATTTTATTTTTAAATAGAAATTCCATATAAGCAAATTTAATTTTAAAAAATAATTAAATAGGTTGAGTGACATTCTGAGTAAAAATGTGATAGTTGAGTGACTTTCTGAGTAAAGACCAAAGCTGAGTAACTTTCTGGGATAAAAATCCATAGTTGAGTGACCATTTGAGTTATTAACTCACAACCCATGTAATTATTTGTTCAAGAATTAATGTTCCTCTGAAACTATGTTACGTGTGAGAAATTTAATTAAACAAAAAATATATATCAGAAAGGGTGAACTAGCCGGATCATTTTTTGTTTTACATCAGCAATAAATAAGTTAAAATAATTGTTATAAAATAAAAAAAATGAGGAAGGTAAATGCAATATTAATTTATTGTCAATTACAAAAAAGAGTTAGTGTTACGAAGCCAAATCTAGTAATGTTCCTAAACAGACAGGTTGGTGGATGCATGTTCAAAGACTCTGAATAGTGCGTATACAAATACAATGAATCCCAGCAAATCCCAATTTAATTACCTAACCCCACCTTATTTCTCACTTTCATGTGTGGTGTCTGATCTTATATTGTTACATGCATGTATTGTGCATCAATTCATCCTTCTAATTTGAATAATCATTCTGGTTTATTCTTTGATAGTAAGAATATTACTCTTCTGTTTCATGGTTGAATGATAATTTATATTTTATAGTATGTTTTTGTTGGGTTTTTAAGGTGGGAATGAAAAAAGAGAAAGAAATACTTTTTGGATTGCTTTAAAAGGCACTTTATGAAGGGAGAATCGCACATCTCTGTCTTACCCTTTTATTGTCTATAGTTTCAGAGGCTTTGCCTTATAATTAAGACAACGATGCATTGAAATTTGAATTCTTTCTCCCCTCTAAATTGTTCTCTGCATTTGTTTTCAAAACAAAAATATCGTAGAGTTGTGTGATTTGTTCCACCATTTGAGTTCGCTTATGTTATGTAAATTAAAACTTTTACATAATAGTTTTTCGTTATATCCTGGAAGAAATTAATCTGTGTATACCTCAAAAAATAGTGAGGAGATTAAATTTATCAATCAGAATAACTTTTTGTTTGTTCACATTTTTATTAAACTAACAAAGTTGCTTTCTTGATTCTCTTATGAACACCGGACGATAGCAGTTTTCAAAAGCATGATTCCTAGTTTCCATAAACTTAACAAACAAAAAAAAAGGGAAAAAAAAGAATGATAGGCTTGTGAGATACTCTCTCCGTCCAATATTATTTGGTCATCTTAATAAAAATAAATGTCATAAATTAGTTGATCACTTACTAAATCAAAATATAATTAATTAAAAATTTTCCATTTTACCCCTACAATTAATGTTCTTTGAAAGTTTAAACAAATTATTTTTATGTCCATTAATATGGATAAATTGTATAGTAGTAAAATTGATCATTTCATTAATGATTTCTTAAGCACCGTGCAAAATGAAAATTGCTCAACTACTAATATTGGACGGAGGGACTATATAATTGGAAGTTCATATGTGAATTCATTTACAACATTTACCAACGTCCTCTATTGTAATGCTAAAAATCCTTAATTTTTTTGATAACTAATCAACTTGTATTAATCACCAAGTAAGGAATTAAGTACCATAACATAACTACAATAAAATCTCTCTAAATTAATAATGTTGGGACCATGAAATATTATTATTTTATAGAAATATTATTTAATCGATAAATTAATATTTATTAATTTAAAGAGTGCTTTCAAGATTCAACGTAGATGAGTGATTTTGAGTATCTTACTAATTTATGAACTTGTGAAAACGACATTCATGAACTTGTGGTCATGATTAATGATTTTGGTTACCGTAACAAAATGGATGTCAATAGCCTGTTGGACCACCCGGGTAAAAATGATACATGTTCAGAGCTTAGAAGAAATTGTGGATACTATCAGAGAAAATAGTGTTGATGATGAAGTTGAAGACGATACAATACCTTTGGAACCAGTTACTCGTAAGGAAGCACTTATCGTATCTAGAACTTTTCACAATTTTATGGTACAGTTCGAGAAGACAACACCGGTACTTTTGGATGCAATAAGAAAAGTTAGAGATGAGCTTCAAGTAGATTTAAATTTTAACAAACATAAAAACACTAGAATCATATTTCACTAAATTGTCTTAGATATTTTTGTAATTTTAAAGAATTATTAATTTATAATATTAATGGGACCATATATTTATATAGGGGTCTTCCAAAAATATATTACTAACTTATTATCTTATCGAAATCAATGATTTTTTCCACTGGCTCAAGTCGGGACCGAAGAAAAATATTATCTTAGAAAGTTTATTAATTTACCGAGTATTAATTTAGTAACGTTTTATGTACATCTCAGTTTGCTGTCCAGAAGAAAAAGAAGAAACGTGCTCCTATACATGATCTTCTACTAGCTATCTATGCCTGACATTTTCAATCGAAATTATAACTGTTGGAAGACACAACTCAGTTTCATAGAGGCTCTAATATTGCAACTGCATGCAATTTTCTTTGCAAGGCTGTTTATATCTCTCCTTTTCTTCTCAAAGACTCGAGCATTTCTCTCTCTCCATATAACATGTATGAATTCAGTATAAACCATTTTCATTATCTTTGCTGAAGTAGATTTTCCTTTGGCCTTGTCCCAGTACCATTTTTACAACTGGCCGCTCCCTACGGGTTCAGTACCTGAAATCTGCAACCACTACAACAGTCTAGCCCTCGCTGACTTTGCAAAAACACACTCTAGAAACAGATGTTCATTAGTTTCTAGTGCATTGTTACACATTCGGCACTCCTTATCCACTTCTATATCTCATCTAGTCAGCTTGTCTTCAGTATTTAGATGACCATGAAGGTGCACCCATAGAGTAAACATATCTTTTGGCCTAGCTTCATTCACGAGCATCATGTGTTTCCTAGGCACTTTAGGAGGTGCTCGTAGCTAGCTGCTGCATGTATATAAAATTTATCCTGCTCTTGTTGGCAGTAGGCTGTTCTTGGATTTGCTGCAAAGTACTCCTAGCATCCAATATTTTCCTTACCATCAGCTAGCTTGCTGTGCATGGTAAGAAATATGTGTTAGTGTATATGATTCTAATATATAATGGTTATCTTCTCCCATTATTATTTTATCGTTAAGGTCAATTCCTAGATCTAACGTAAGTGGATTAATTGGATGATAGATGAATTCAGGATTTCAAGAAAATGGGTGTACCATTGCTTTTAAGATAAGAACTAAAATTTTATTGTGACTACAATTTGACGAGCAAAAAAAAAAACTTAATTACAGTATCACAAAGGTATCAATCAATTGTACTGGATGAGACTTCATATGTTCAAAACAATCCAGAATAGCATCATTATGTACAGTTGTAAATACTTTACGCTTTATCTTACAAACTAAACAACCATTCAAAAATTCTTTACCAATGGGCAATGTGATGTGAAACAAGAAAATAGAAACAAGATAATGTTTAAAGATACAAATTCAAGAAAGATAGACACAATTAGATTCAAACAATTAAAAGATGTATTGGTGAAACTAACCAAAACACCACTTAATTGGGAATTAATAGTACCTAATCTATTAGAATCCTCAAGAAGGAATAACCTTACTTGCAAATCCTAGGACAAGACAAGAAAATAGAAACAAGATAATGTTTAAAGATACAAATTCAAGAAAGATAGACACAATTAGATTCAAACAATTAAAAGATGTATTGGTGAAACTAACCAAAACACCACTTAATTGGGAATTAATAGTACCTAATCTATTAGAATCCTCAAGAAGGAATAACCTTACTTGCAAATCCTAGGACAAGATGTTGAAAATCAACAAAGGGTTTTAAGCTCTCAAAAGAGGCACAATTCTTCAAATGTCCAAAAACTGAAGTCCAAACCCTAATAGCTAACTATTTATACTAAGGGCTAAAAAAAAATAAAGAAAGACCAAATTGCCCTTCATTTAAATTACAAGCTAATTTAAATGGTAGACACTTAATATATTAAATATCTTCAAATATTTCATGTTGGAACCTTCCAAACATTCCATCTTCATGCATAAAGATTGCAATGCTTGAAGGTCCTTAGCTTGACTCCTTGTGAAAGACCTTCTTGGAGAAGCGTCACTTTGATGTACATCACTCTCCCCTTCTTTAAAAGAATTCGTCCTCGAATTCGCCAAACCTACATCAAAAATAGATAAATCACTATCATTGAAAACATTATGGATCAAATACTCACTTGGTAAGTCCACTTTGTAAGCATTATCTCCAATCTTCTCAAGCACTTGAAAAGGTCCATCTCCTCTTGGCATTAGCTTGTTCTTCCTTTTGCTTGGAAATCGCTCTTTCCTAAAGTGAACCCATACCCAATCACCGGGTGCAAAGGTGACTCTTTTCCTTCCCTTGTTGGCTCTTTTGGTTGCATCTTTGTTGGCCTTCTCAATTTGCAATCTTATTTTCTCATGGATGCTCTTCATAGCTTTTGCCTTAGCTTTTGCATCTATACTCACAATAACATCTTTGGGTAAAGGAGTTAAATCTAATGGAGTCTAGGGATTAAAGCCATAAACACACTCAAAAGGGGTTATACCAATAGATCTATGAATAGTTCTATTATATGCAAACTCAATTAATGGCAATTGATCCTCCCAAGAAGTTAACTTTCCTTTAACCATAGCCCTAAGCATGTTACCTAAAGTTCTATTAACTACCTCGGTTTGACCATCCGTTTGAGGATGACAAGAAGTAGAAAATAGCAACTTTGTTCCCAAATTTCCCCACAAACACCTCCAAAAATGGCTAAGAAATTTTGAATCTCTATCACTAACAATTGTTTGGGGAACACCATGCAATTTCATCACATTATGAACAAATAAAGTAGCAACATGAGATACATCATCACTTTTATGGCAAGCAATAAAGTGGGCCATTTTGGAAAATCTATCCACAACAACAAAGATGCTATCCTTACCATTCTTAGTTCTAGGAAGGCCAACAATAAAATTCATAGAAATATCTAGCCAAGAACCGGTAGGAATAGGCAAAGGGGTATACAAATCATGGGGTTGGGTACAAGATTTAGCATTCTTACAATCCAAACACCTAGCACTCTCCACATCTCTTATCATCTTAGGCCAAAAGAAATGTTCACTAAGAATAGCTAAGGTTTTTGACACTCCAAAATGACCCATCAAACCTCCATTGTGTGCCTCTTTTACCAACAACTCTCTCCATGAAGACATAGGCACACAAAGCTTTTCATTTCTAAACAAATAGCCCTCCTTCAATTCAAATCTAGGCGTTCTAACTTCATTACCCTTCTTAACAACTTGCACACACACCTATTCAAGCTCACTTGGCATTCTCCAAAGACTTTTCCAAAATCATCATCACTAGAATATAACTTCTTCAAACTCTCAAAACCCATCAACCTAGAAGTCAAGGTATTCATCAATGCATATTTTCCAGATAAAGCATCCGCCACAATATTTTCTTTGCCTTGCTTATAATTAATCACATATGGAAAAGACTCAATGAACTCTATCCACTTGGCATGCCTCTTATTAAGCTTATTTTGAACCCGAATATGCTTCAAAGCCTCATGATCAGTTCTAATCACAAACTCCTTATGCCACAAATAATGTTGCCAATTTTCTAAAGCTCTCACTAGGGCATAGAGTTCCTTATCATAGGTAGAATATTGCAATGGAGCTCCTCTTGATTTCTCACTAAAGTAAGCTATTGGTTTCCCTTATTGTATCAAGACCGCACCAATGCCTACCCCACTAGCATCACACTCAATTTCAAACATCTTCTCAAAGTTGGGAAGTTGAAGTAATGGAGTGGAACTAAGTTTCTCTTTCAAAATTCTAAAGGCTTCCTCTTGTTTTCTACCCCAAATAAAAGGCTTATCCTTCTTAATGACCTCGGTTAGAGGAGCGGCTAGAGAACTAAAACCCTTCACAAATCTCCTATAAAAACTTGCCAACCCATGAAAGCTTCTAACATCACTAATGGACTTAGGGGTTGGCCAACTTCTAATAGCCTCTACCTTTTCATCATCCACCTCAACTCCTCTTGAACTTACAACAAAGCCAAGGAAAACAACACGGTCCACACAAAAAGAACACTTTTTAAAATTCACATATAACTTTTCATTTCTCAACACATCAAATATCATCCTTAAATGTTCCACATGATCATCCAAACACTTGCTATAAACTAAAATATCATCAAAATAAACCATAACAAAATTATTAATAAATGATTTAAGCACATGATTCATTAATCGCATAAAAGTGCTTGGTACGTTGGTTAGCCCAAAAGGCATCACCATCCACTCATATAATTCAAACTTAGTTTTGAAAGCGGTTTTCCATTCATCTCCGAATTTCATTCGAATTTGATGGTATCCACTTCTCAAATCAATTTTAGAGAATAAGGTAGAACCACACAATTCATCTAGCATATCATCAAGTCTAGGAATGGGATGTCAATATTTTACCGTAATTTTATTAATTGCACAGCAATCTAAACACATCCTCCATGTTCCATCCTTCTTGGGTACTAGAATTACGGGCACCGCACCTGGACTTAAACTTTCTCTCACCAAATCTTTATTCAAAAATTCTTCCACTTGTATTTGCAATTCTTTGGTCTCTTGAGGATTGCTCCTATAAGCCGCTTTATTGGGTATTTGAGAACCCGGTACCAAATCAATTTCATGCTCTATTCCTCTCAAAGTAGGCAATTCACTTGGTATTTCTTCCGAAAATAAATCTTCATAACCTTGCAACAAAGAAGAAACAACACTTGGAAAAAACAAAGAGGTTAGTTCATTGTTAGAAAGCAAAGAATAACCTTGAGGTTTAATAAATATAACTCGAGTAGCATCCTCAATGTTTAACTCTTTTATGCTCTCTTGATTTTGCAAATCATGCACATTTTTTCTCTTCCTTTAATTTTTTGCTTTTCTTGCTCACCTCTTTTTTTTTTTTTTGTGATAACTCATTCTCACTTGAGCTCTCAACCTCTCATTTTTCCTCTCTTGAGTTATCATTTTTCGCTCCCTTACTCCTCTCTTTCTTTTCTCTCTCAAGTTTTTCTTTTAACTCTCCCATTTTTCTATATTCCTCACTCACTTGAAAAGGAGAAAGAGGGTTAAGAATGTGCTTTTTGTCATCCTTAACAAATGCATATTTATTTGACCTTCCATCATGTTTAGCCCCTACATCATATTCCCATGGCCTTCCCAACAATAAATGACAAGCTTGCATTGGTACACCCTCACAAAGTACTTCATCATGATAACTTCCAATCTTGAATTTTATCAACACTCTCTTGGTCACTTTGAGTTCACCACATTCATTGAGCCATTGCAATCTATAAGGTTTTGGATGCCTTCTTGTTGGAAGTTTCAATTGTTCAACCATAGAGACACTAGCAACATTGACACAACTTCCACTATCAATGATAAAGAAACATAATTGCTCTTGAACTCTACGCCAATTATGAAACAAGTTCTCCCTTTGATCAAGATCTTCCCTTGCTAGAGCACTCATACTTCTCCTCACAACAAGAACAAGTTTTCCATCATCATTAATTTCTTCTCCATCACCTTCACCTATAAACTCATCACTACTATCATTTTTCCCATGGTCATCTTTAGATTCATCTTCCGTTTGATAACCACCATCATTCAATGCAATGATAGTTCTTCTATTAGGACACTCATTTGCTTTATGACCATATCCTTGACATTTAAAACACTTTATTTTAGATGGAGTTTCAAGTTTAGCTTTGTTACCTCCATCCTTGTAGTCCACCTTTGATTTACCTTTGTCCAAGTTGGACTTGAAGTCTTGCTTT
The DNA here is from genome assembly GCA_031232105.1 of Capsicum rhomboideum. Taxonomy (NCBI): domain Eukaryota; kingdom Viridiplantae; phylum Streptophyta; class Magnoliopsida; order Solanales; family Solanaceae; genus Capsicum; species Capsicum rhomboideum. The sequence goes on along the minus strand of CP124715.1, from coordinate 13,644,877 downwards.
GCACCTTTGGATTTGTCCCAAGTAGAAGATGATTTTCAAACTTTCTTATTTTTAGCCCATGAAGAAGAAGAAGATTGCACCTTTGACTTGTTCTCCTTTTGATGACTCTCCACCTTGATTGCCATTTGATAAGCTTTATATAAAGTAGAAAGACGATGCAATTCTAATGGTTGTATTACCTCTTTATTTAAGCCCGAGATAAATCTTGCCACAAGTTTCACCTCTTCATCATTGACATTAGCTCGAAGCCTAGTATGCTCTAGCTCCTCATAATACTCTTCCACACTCTTGCTTCCTTGTTGAGGATTGTAATACTTCTTGAGTGTATCTTGTTCATAATTTTGACCCACAAATCTTTCTCTCATACGCCTTTTTATGTCATTCCAACTTGTAACAAAATCTCTATTCACCAAAGCATCTCTTTCAATTTTCTCCCACCATGTAGAAGCAAAACCCTCAAGGTGACTTATTGCATAATTCATTTTCTTGACATCACTCACATTGTTGAGATTATATTGCCTTTCAAGCTTCACAATCCAATCAAGATATTCATTCAGGTCACTACTTTCTTTGAAGAACGGAAGTGTAACCTTGATGTTGTTGAATCCTCGATCTTCATCATCATTCCTTCTATTGTATTCTCTACCATCCACCGGATACCAACCTCCATTTTCTCCTCTTCTTCCTCTCCCACCTAACCTCTCTTGTTGAACTTGGTTGTTGACTCCATAATCATAATTATCACCATAAAAAAAATCATGCTTTTCAAGGTTATGTTGGGCTCTCATTTGAGGTCTAGTGGCTTGTGGTGGAAGATTTGTTTGTTGATTTTCCCCTTTTGGAAGTGTTGCTTGATTGCAAACTCTTGGTAAAATAGCATTAGGAGAGAGGGTATCTTGCACTATCAAGTGTGATGGAGTTGTATTAAGAGTAGTCTTACTTGATCCCTCATCATGTTGACCAATGGGATTGAAAATCTCAAGTGGTTGCTTTGCTATTTCTTGATTTCTCACTCTTCTTTCCACATCTTCCAATTTTTCCTTCATTTCTTTCATTTTTTCCAATAATTTTTGAAGCAACATTTCCGTTTTGCTAGAGGATTCTCCCTCCAATTGAGTCATTGTACCTACAAGAATAAATAAAAAGTTAGTAGAAAAAGTTCCTCACCACTCACTCACTTCACGTATCCCTTTTTTTGTCACTCACACTCGTGTATCACTCTAAAGCCAAAGGCTTTTAAGGCCACCCTCAAATGAACTCACTTCACTCTTGCCTTTTACCACTCTTGAATAACCCAACATTGAGAGTCAATACTGTCAAATAATTCACAAGTGGTACTACTTCTTCGGGATGGAGTGGAGTTTATGTAAATCAAGAAAGGACAATTAAAAACTAAAGGACAAGAAAACAAATAAGCATACAGCGAAATGAAAGAAAAAAAGCACGAAAGAATTTGGCACGAACAAATTAAACGGATAAGAACTAGTTTAACATTAAGTATGAACTAATACTCAAAGTAAACTAGCTAGAATTAACAAAAAAAGAAGAGAAAACAAGTTTGAAAGATTTGAGCTATTTTGTAATTCTCAAACTCATCTTCTTCTCCAAGAAGAAATTTAATTATTATTTTTTTTATCCACAAATGAGCTCAAATTTGAGATATAACTTCCCCAAAACTCTATAAACAACTTCTAACCAAGAATTTCTTCAAACAAACACCAAATCAACAAAACCCATTTTCAAGTTTCTTCAAAGCTTCAAATTTCAACAATGACTTTCAATTTTTCTTTTTTTTTTTCAACAAGAAAAAACAACAATATGTAGTTAAAGAGACAAAATCAAACAACCTTCAATGAATTTGATTTGATTTATTTTTTTTCGTTTTTTTTTTTAAAAAAAAAAACAACCCAAGACTTAGATTTGTGGAGACAAATCTAATCCAAGCTCTGATACCAATTTGATGTGAAATAAGAAAATAGAAGCAAGATAATGTTTAAAGATACAAATTCAAGAAAGATAAACACAATTAGATTCAAACAATTAAAAGATGTATTGGTGAAACTAACCAAAACACCACTTAATTGGGAATTAATAGTATCTAATCTATTAGAATCCTCAAGAAGGAATAACCTTACTTGCAAATCCTAGGACAAAATGTTGAAAATCAACAAAGGGTTTTAAGCTCTCAAAAGAGGCACAATTCTTCAAATGTCCAAAAACTGAAGTCCAAACCCTAATAGCTAACTATTTATACTAAGGGCTAAAAAAAAATAAAGAAAGACCAAATTACCCTTCATTTAAATTACAAGCTAATTTAAATAATAAGACACTTAATATATTAAATATCTTCAAATATTCCATGTTGGAACCTTCCAAACATTCCATCTTCATGCATAAAGATTGCAATGCTTGAATGTCCTTAGCTTGACTCCTTGTGAAAGACCTTCTTGGAGAAGCGTCACTTTGATGTACATCACAATGCCATTATGTACTTAGGTCATTTTTATTAGCTTTATTGGGGAGAATGTTCTTTCTACACTTGCAATAGCAATAGATAAAGTCAATATTAGTTTCACAAGTAAATAAACAAGAGACCAAGTATGATCCAATTTTGTTTTTGCCATCATAATTGCAAGATTTTTAATCTCCTTCAAGTTGTGAAACTTATCACACTGTCGAGCATAGACAATGCAACTATCAAGCTGGTAATGAGATCTCCAAGTTGGTTATCACCAAACTCATTTTTGTAATACTCATCCAACTTCATTACTTTGTTCTTATCAAAATTAGCAAATGAATCTACTGGATTCAAACTAGCCATACCAAAGAATAAATCACTATTCATTACATTAGGAATATTATTGAGCTTCTGGAGTTGCAAATCGATAACCGTATAAAATACTTCCACACGAAGATGTAAATATGAAATTTTGGACCTCTTACACTTCCACCTTGTTTCTAATTTATTTATCTAAATTATTTCGGAATTCATTATAACACATTTTTATAAAGACAAATTATTAAGCTAGCTAGTCCACCTTATTGGGAGGATTTACCCCCTCAAGAATGGTGTCCGCAGCTCCTACAGCCAGCCGCGCATTATCTAGCCCTTTTGCTATTATAGGATCTTGAACTTGTGCCTGGGCTAACCCAGTTGCACAACTTGTGCCATGGTCGAGAGTCACCCTAAGATCATAATCTGATGTATCACTAACATAGCCTTTATCCTTTTTAACAGTCTTGAGATTCCATTCCAAATCACTAGCCAATTTATCCCAATTGGTTTTGCAATTATTATAAGCCTCAATGGCTTGTGGACTGAGTTTTCCATTCATGTGGTTGGATAGGTATGCATGTGTATTTTTGGCTTGGTCTACTGCTGACTGAAGAATGACAGTTTTGCTGTTGCTGCCATTATCTTTGGATTGCTTTTGAGGTAGTTTATGCATGATGGTTTGGGGATGATGCGTGAGCAAGCTTTGTTAACAAGTACCATGCTATTATTTGGTTTTGAAAGTGGAGCAGCTGCACTTGAGTACAGAGGAAAAAGCAAGAGGATAGAGCAGAACAAGTACAGGGGAAATTGAAATGACAATTTGTGCAGAGAATCCATATTTTGCTTTGTGTCTTTGCAGCCAGATGGTTGAGTCTTAAAATCATTTCTTTTCTTTTTATAGACGGCCTAGGTATAACAACTAACAAGTAAAAATACCAACAAAGATTGTGGTGAACAATTATAAAAATTGATAGGCAAAAGCACAACCATATCTTTCGGATGCAAATTGGTGCTATTACTTGCAAATTACGCTGGAGATGTAAACCACGCTAGGCAAGTCAGTGCGACGGACTCGATTGAGAAAGAGACCAAGTTGGGGACATCCCCTAGTGCCCCTATTGGGATACCACACTCGCTACACCAAATTCAATCAACTAAGAAAGCACCAGGTGAGATTCGAGCCTTGGTCTTCCTCATGAGATAACCATGCTGCATCAACTTAGCCACCGTTTGGGTGAACAATTAACCTTAAGAATCAAAAAAATTAAAGTGAAAATGTATACTTTGATTTAATCATGGTTAAGTGTTAAAAAGTGTATGCAAGGTATATGTTTTATATTCATTAGGTTGGTTCTTTTTTTAACCCATTTCGAGGAGCTTCCACCTTTTTTGCTCCCTTGGTGACTCAAACCCATAATTTCAAGATTGGAGGTGGAGGGTTCTTACTAAATGATTAATCTCTCTTGTATATTCATTGGCTTGGTGCAAACATAGGTACCGGTAAATTTTTATCCTCCATCATCCTTAGCTAGATAACTCAGAAAAAAAAACTAAATATCTCAGTTTCGAGCTCTAGAGAGGAGTCTCTTTTATTAAAAAGTGTTTTACCCCTAATGTGGAATCCGCTTTGATTAGGGAACAAATTTTATCCCAATATGAAATTCTTCGACACGAATTCAAATTTGTGGTGGAGCAATTAACTTTTTTTTCTTTTTTTGAAATTTTCAGGAATATTCGCATCCGCTATTTTCAAGTATGCACTGAGTAAATTCGCTGATATGTAATAGCCAAAAATCATACAAAAGTGTAAGCCGCACCAGATAAGCCTAGTGCGATGGGATCAACGGAGAAAGGGACCAAGTGACTGACATCCCGTAGCACCCTTTTCGGGATATCACACTCTCTGCACTAAATACAGCCAATTAAGAACAGAACAAGTGGAATTCGATTCTTGGTCTTTCTTATGGGATACCCCTGCCACACCAACTTAGTCATCCTTTCGGGTGAATAATAAATTATGAGAATCAACAAATTAAAGTGGATTTAGCTCCTCTCCATTTCTCTTCTCTCCATTTTCCCCAAGTTCCCATTTAGATGTGTGACACCTATGTTACTTAAATATCAAAGGTCTAGATTAATTAATTTTCTTAACTAAAGAAGTATAACTAATTAACTATGATTAAAAGAAGAAATATTGGTATTAAAATTTTCAATTTTGGTAAGAAAATATCCATTTCCCAAAATTTTTACTTCAATTAAATAGCATTAAACTTTTGATATAAAATGAGTTCTACCATCATTATACAACAATGAATTATGGTTAATATTTGGAAATATTTTATTTTTTTTAAAAATATTCTATTTATTTTTTTGAAAAAGTTTATCCAACAAGAAAATCATTTTATATTTCTTTGATAATTTATGGAAAAGTAATTTTCAATACTTCATATTTAAAATCTTAGCGTTGAAAATTCTTTTTTATGACTTACAATTTTTTTTCTTCGTAAAATCAACTTATTTAAATGTTGATTTTGAATTGGAAGAAATTTAGTCTATGAAGAAATTTAAAAAATATATATGAATGGAAAAACCAAGTTCTGTATAAATAAAGAAAATGATTTACTGCGGATTGTGGTGCTAATAAATTGTAAGATGTTTTTTTTTTAAAAAAAATAATCTAAAATTGGATAGACTTTAAATGGTAATATTTATCTTTTTAACCATGATTAAAGCATTTAATTACATAAAAAATCTATACCATTGATATTTAAATAAGACAAGTGTCATCCATCTAAGTAGAAACTTGGGGAAAAAGGAGAGAAGGGAAATGGAGAGGAGCCGGATCCAATTAAAGTGGAAATGTATACTACTTCCTCTATCCCAATTTATATGACTCACTTTCCTTTTTAGTTAGTCTAAAAAAAGAATGACACATTTCTCTATTTAGTAACAATTTAACTTTAAAATGCTCATTTTACTCTTAATGAAATGATTTATATCCATAAAGACATCTTAGACTTATTCTAGACCACAAATTTCAAAAGTTTTTCTTTCTTCTTAAACTTCGTGTCAAGTCAAACTAACTCACATAAATTGGGCCGGGGGGATTATGATTTAACCATGGTTAAGCATTAAAAAGTGTATATGCAGGGTATATGTTTTATATTCATTGGCTTAGTGTAAACATAAGTACAAGTAAATTTCCATCCTCCTTTATTCTTAACTAGAGACCTTGATTTAATTTCGAGCCCTGATCAAACGTCGGTTTTATTAGAGAGTGTTTACCTCCAATATGAGATCCACTTGATTAGGGAACACATTAACCCCCGGTATAAATTTTTCGACACGAATTCAGATTTAGCCAGACACCAATAATATTCTCCATTTCTTATCAACTTGCCAAGTTATTAACAACCAGAATAGAGAACAACCCATGTGATTATTTGTTCAAGAATTAATGTTCCTCTGAAGTCTGAAGCTATGTTACGTGCGAGAAATTTAATTAACCAAAAAAGATATATCAGAAAGGGTGAACTAGCCGGATCACTTTTTGTTTTACATCGGTAATAAATAAGTTAAAATAATTATTATAGAGTTAAATGTCAAAAACACACCTAAAGTATCTTTTTTTTTTTGAGTTTCATACCTAAACTGTTAAGTGTTTGAGTTTCCTACTTGAAATATCACAAAATATTTAGCGAAACACACCTAAACTATCAGTTGTTGAGTTTCATACCTGAAATTTCAGATGTGTTTCGCTAGCAACTGATAGTTCATGTTTGTTTCATAAACATTTTGTGATACTTTAGGTAGAAAACTCAAACACTGATAGTTCAAGTATGAAACTCAAGAAAAAGAGAATAATTTAGGTATGTTTTTGACCCTTAACTCATTGTTATAACATAATAAAAATGAGAAAGGTAAATGCAATATTAATATATTGTCAATAAACAAAAAAGAGTTAGTGTTACGAAGCCAAATCTAAAGAAAGTTCTCGAAAATTATCCCTTTTAGTAATGTTCCTAAACAGACAGGTTGGTGGATACATGTTCAAAGACTCTGAATAGTGCTTATATAAATACAATGAATCCTAGGTAAATCCCAATTTAATTACCTAACCCCACCTTATTTTTCACATTCATGTGTGGTGTCTGATCTAATCTTCTTCTTCTTTTTCTTCTTCTTGTAACATTCATGTATTTTGTATTAATTCTTGTCGCCAAACTTAATTTTAGGAAATTCATGAAGTTCCGATTGAGACCCCATGTGAATATAGTATCTCCTCACGTCTTCTTGAATATTACGAATAGGTCTTCTTTCTTTGGGACTGCACTCAAGAGATTCCACCTCCAGAATACAATCGACATTTGAAGGAGTGATGAAATTTTTTCTCTTTGAATTTTTGGAGTTACATGTAAACTAACGAATGGACGGCTATTAGTTACATATATATTCATTTTGATGTTCAAGGATAAATGGTCCTACAAATTTAAATTACCGTTCAACTTAGTCACAAACTTATCACTTGCAAATTCATAATAAAATAGCAGAATCACACAGCTTTCACATTAAAAAATAAGGAAGTCGCACTCTTACAAATCTATCTATCTATCTATCTATCTATATCTATATCTATATCTCTCTCTCTCTCTCTATATATATAAGAGGGACAAATGCCCGGTGACGTGGTACTCTCCTAAACAAGGGTTGCTATTTATCTATTTTCCTCAATCATTTGACATTTTGTAATATAAAAAAACAATTCCTCCGGTAAACTAAATATGTTTCCAGTCAAACAAGTGTACTAAACTCAAACGACGCTTTGGTTCAAGACAACTCAACAGGCAACAAAAGCTGAACATACGCTTTGGTTAAAGAAAACTCAATAGACACTTCCTTTGTCCATTTAATTAGGTCTTCCTATCTCTTGCCTCTGCTTCAGCGATCCTTTCATCCTCCAAAAAAAGCCTCCATTCCCTCTGTTACAAAAACGAAAATTGTTATTGTATTAGTCAATTGATTGATTGGATCCGCAACTTCAACATCCTACAGCACCATGAATTGACCATTAGAGAGATTAAACTATACTGATTCGTCTCTGCAGTATGAATTTCAAAAGAATTTTAAAAGTTCTAAGAAAAGAGATTGGATTTTGTGTTCACTTTCTCGGTCCGATTCAGTGTTGCTTTTTTCGTTCGATTTCCAGCAGCGCTGCTTTGTCATTATTCATAGTCTATAGTGGCATCCCCAAAAAGTTTATTTTGTTACGGGCTTACATCCAATTTCATTCTACACGTTTTCTTCCAAACTTCTCATATTCATTTGTATGTTTTTTTGTTGTGAATTGAAGCTTGATTAAATTGTCGTAATGGTTAAATTCTCAGATTTTGCTTAGATAAATTTTCATTTTTTTGATGTCATAAGATTTTAATTTTTTAAGCTTAAAATGGTTTATATTCATGTATGTTGTCTTATTCCTCCTCCTCATTTTATTACTCTACAAATTCCTGATGATATTTGTTTTCATTTCTGTTTACTCATGTTTTAATAAAGTCCTTTTTTTGACACCTCCTCAGTAAAGACACTCATTTATCTTGGAAGCGTATCCTAATTTCTTTTGGTTTAAGGAAGCTGTAAGTAATTTCTGTGTTCTGAATAAATCAAAAGTCTCCTTTGACGGTTAATTAGATACATGAAGTTAGTGTCGTTGAGAAAAGGACAGAAATTTTATCAGGCTTTACTATAAAACAAGAAAGATCGAGGTGTCATAATCTTCTCCTCCTTCATGTTTTTCCTTTATCTTCAAAAACAATGTATTTTTCAGTTTTTGATTTGCTGTTTTAATTTGTTCCTTTATTTTCAGTTTTAATCAACTTCTTAATGTCTACATTAAGTTTTGTTTTACAATCCTTGTAAGCAAGGTAAATTCTTTGGCTCTCTCAATGTGGATAATTAAGAAGCTTAACCAAAAGGCAGAGTTCCTCTCTTTTTTCGATCATGGAGTTCAGTAATGAGAAATTCATGAATTTTCGTCATTTTTACATGTAGAGCATCTCTTTTTGCTCATGGAGTTAAGTAATGTAGTTCATCAACTTTTTCATTCTTTTTTGTAAAAAAAAATCTCTAATTATCGGATGAATTTCTTTCAATTTGGTGTTAATTGATACCCCTTCGTCAGAAAATTACACATTGTGGAAAGATAAAAAATTCTTATCTAATATGTATGCATATATACTAAACTATACACCCACACGCACACTATACTATATATTAATTCCCCTTGACCTTCTTTATGGATTGACTACTTTACATTTTGACACCCTTTATTAGAAATTTTAGCTCGTCATTTAGTATAATGCGATGATCTTGTATTGATACTTGTACCAGTGGAGAATACCTTTATGGTCTAATATTCGAAGATTCAAATTTTAATTTGATACATTAATAGCATAAATTGGTCAGAGTATTGTCAACTACTTAAACTTCCATCTAGAGGAAAAACATTGAGCTTTTAGAAATGTAATTATAGAAATTTAGGTGCTTCATTCTTTTGAACACATGATTATTGGTGACTATGATCGTCGATATAAATGTGATTACTCACAGTTATCTAAAAGTCCTTGAGGGCTTATGATCTTGACCTCAAAAGATCAAAGTGCTGCCAAAAGATAAGTATTACTCCCTCTATTCCATATTAAATGAATTGTTGAGACTTTTTTTATAGTTCAAAATAAGTGAATTGTTCAAAGTTCAAGAGAATTATTTGAACCTTTTTTCCATATTTATCCTTTCTTTTAATGATGTTCTTAACTACTTTACGTTTTTTTAGGAGAATAGTTTGGATAATCAAAAGGTAATAGTGGAAAGTAACCTTAAATTTATGTCCTTAAATGTTTTTCTTAATAGGTATGCATTACCTCAACAATTCAATTATTTTGGACTAGAGGAATTACCATTTGTAAAAGGTTACTTCCCTTAATGTAATTAAATTTGAGTTCTATATAATTTAATATTTCTTAGATCTACATACACATTTTTTAACGAATCCAAATGTTTGTTGTTAACTGTCGTTTTTATTTTCATAAAAAGAGAGCTTAATAATTTAAAAGATATATTTTTATGACCGTACGAAGCGCGGAAATATTGTCTAGTTCATAATAAAATAGAGGAATCACACCCGTTTTGCATATATAAATAAGGGAATCCAACTCTTACAAATTTATAATAAAAAAAAAGAAGAGAAATATTCCTCTTCCGCATTCGAGAATAAGGAAATCACATATTCATAATTTTAAAAAAATAGAAAGTTCATCTAACTATACAGTTAAAAACTTTTACTGAAGTAAGCAGAAAAAGAAATGTACTAATGCATATTCTTGTAACGTTCTCAAAAGTAAACATAGAGTAGCAGCATAAAAATTTAAATTTCTTGTAAAGTTATTGTAGAAAAGTAATCATTCACTAATAGATAAATTTTAAAAGCCAATCTTCTTACTTCATAGATGTAGCAATGAAAAGAAAACCCAACTATTAAGAAAATCCAAAAATCAAAGCCCATGTACTTTTGAATATTTTGATTTTGCTAGTTTACTTATCAAGAAAGAAAATTATGAACAAGAGAAAGAAATGAGACGTCACATCTTTGTTGAAGAGGAAGTGAAAGGAGCGAGACCTTCGTTTAGCCTATGCGATGGTGATTTATCTTTTCGATTTACATCAATAAAGAGTCAACATCAATTAGATTAGAGTTTTTTAATTTTGGGACAAATTGGAATTAGAGAATAATACTATAATAAAGAAAAGATAATCTTTTAGGATGGAGAAAACTCAAAAGTGTTCCGAGCAAATTAGCCATGGGAACAAGAGCTTTTGCTTTAGAATAAAAAAGGAAAAGGCCCAAATATGTTATCGAGCTATTAAAAATGAGTTATTTATGCCATTGTTTTAAAAGTTGGTTCATCTGTACCATTATTGTTACAAAACAGACTCATTAGTGTCATTACTTTTCAACGATGGTTTTGCAAAACTCTTTTTTCCACGCGGCGCCTCTTATTAGAGGACCACATCACCAAATTCAAATCAACTAATAAAAATCGGACCCATTTAAAAAATACCTGACCCACATCCTACCCATTTCCCTAACTATTAGAGTCATTTCTAATAGTTCGATGGTCATTCAATTTGTGGTAATTGACCTTAAAGAATGATTTTATTTTGTTTTTCAAAAGCTATCTTAATTTAATTTGAATTGATAACAAAAGATACTTTCGGTAATTTATAAGAATTTAATTATATACTAAACTTTTCATACTATCAGTTAGCTTTAAGTTATTTAATGCTTTCTTCATGTTACCAAAACAAATTACTAGACTTCAACATGCTATTTCGTATAACATTAACTTGATGGAGTAAATATATTGTATACTTAGTAGCCGTATGGATACGAAAATAAAATCATTGATTTGAGTAGAGGTTAGACTTGAAATTGAAATTTTGTTTAAAAATGCAATTTGAATTTCAAAATAAAAATCTCATAATTTATAAAAACAATCAAAACATACTCTTTTTTATCAAATGAGCAAACCATAGTTAATAGCCTTTTGAAAGAATGCTTACGTTTCAAAGTGACTCAAAAGAGTTGCACACAATTTAAACTCTATTCTGCCATTGTTGTATTAACTCTTTATTAAATAGTGGAAGGCTACCCTATAAATACTCAAGCTTCCTTGAATTATTGCATATTCAACTGCAGTCACCAATTATTGATGATATGGAGATATCTTGGGTTTTCATAGCGTTTGGTGCATGGCTACTAGCATTAGCTTTTATCTCAAAAAAATTCAACCATCCCAAAAAGAAACTACCACCAGGTCCAAGGCCATGGTCAATTATTGGCAATTTGAACCTCATTGGTTCACTCCCACATGAGTCTTTGCACCATCTTTCACAAAAATATTGAAGATTTATGTTGAGTTTATCAGATTGAGAAGAGGAGCAGAGAAGGAATAATGAAGATGGAGAGAGATTAGAGAGGAAGAGAAATAATCTGTAGTTTTCTTATTAAAAACCATTGCCGTAAAGAGGCATTGTGTTGCCTTATATACAACAAGAATAACTAACTTTTTAATACTAACTAACTAACTCCTTTTTATGTACAAAGACTGTTTTATCCTTTTTAACTAACTATCTTCACTATCCTCAATAATTTAATGCTCTTAAAGTTCGGTTCCAAGCCTGTTCTGATAGCATCATCTTCAGAAATGGCTAAAGAGATATTGAAAACACATGATGTTAATTTTGCTTCTCGTCCTGCATTAGCTAGTGGAAAACACACAGGCTATGACTACTCAGACATGGCATGGGCACCTTATGGTGCATACTGGCGTCAAGCTAGAAAAATCTACGTAACCGAGATATTTAATCCTAGGAGTCTTGATTCATTTGAGTATATTTGTGTTGAGGAAAAATGAACTTTGATTTCTCGTCTTTTTCCTCTCTCAGGAAAACCAGTTTTGCTTAAAGACCATCTACCTCGATTTACCCTTTGCATTATATGTAGGTTGGTTATGAGTGTCAAGTATTGTAATGATCATTATGATCAGTCAAACTCAGATGCTTCAATTATAACACTTGAAACATTGGAATGGATGCTCGATGAATGGTTTCTTCTTAATGGGATGATTAATATTGGGGATTGGGTACCTTGGCTTAGTTGGTTCGACTTGCAAGGATACATAAAGCGAATGAAGGCATTAGAGAAGAATTTCACAGAATTTTACAAATATGTACATGAAGATCACAAGGCAACAAAGAAGTCAAATAGGGGAGGATTATGTTTCAAAGAACATGGTTGATGCTCACCTTGCTGATGACCCTAATCTTGAAGTTAAGCTTACTACCGATAATGTGATGGGTTTATACATGTAAGTTTACTTATTTTTTCTACTAGAATAACATTTCATGACAATTAGATTGATAGACCTTTTTCTAAGTTTTGTTATCTGTATGCTTAAAAAATTTAAGCCTCCCACTTCATTGCTATAGGGATGGTGGCAAAATTTCTTCAGGATTTTACAAAGCCAATGAATTTAAGTTTCAGCAATTAACTTAAATTTCTCACAAGAACAAAGTTGTGTTTTTTAGAAAAGTAGAAGATAAGAATCTTATTCGTTTTGGAGAAAATACAATATTTATAATACTTTTAGGAATCTATTGGAATCAACAGGCACCTTTTAAATTAACAGATGCTTAATTGAATTTTAAAAGGAAAAATATTTCCAGTTAAAATAAAATAAAAATCTGAAAAAGTGCCCATCTTAATGTTAGAAAATAAGATGAACAACAGAGAAATTATGGCTTTGAGGCGTGAAAGATCACTATCTTTCAAGATTTATTGTCCGTATATACTTTAGGGATTACAAGCAATTCTCTATTAGGATAAGCTCGAAAATATAAATGCAAAATGAGACTTTAGGGATCACTATCAGGATACGCTACTTCTGGGTTTTCTTTCGTATTTATAGAATCCAAAAAGGAGACTTTTCAGAAAAGTCGCTCCTTTTCTGAACAAACGCGTCTGTTGTAACAGACACAACTATGTCAGTTAATTTAAAATTAATTATTAAATTTGAATAAAATAAAATACAAAAAATAAAATCTTAATTGAAAGATTCGATCCGACTAGGCCCGCGCCCAAGCCCCTAGTATAAATATATACAAGTACAAGTAAACTTATTTAACTTATTAGACTTAATGGGCTTGGCCTTATATGGCCTTAAAGTTGCCTTTAAACCACCAATGTGGGAGAACCCACATATTACAACTACACTTTACAATTCCCCACTAATTTGTAAAGTATCTTATCTAGATTTGAACTTTCCATTAGAGTAAATACCTTAAAGTTTTGACGAAGTTATTGGTATCCTAATATTTGAACCACAGCTCTTTTTGTCAAATTAAAAGAATCACACACGTAATAATATTAAGTAGCGAAACAATCCAATAGTATGCTTTAGCACGTTTACGGCCTTGTGCTCATCCAAATTCATAAATATTTACAAGATCAACTTTTTATGTTTTGTTTGAAGCGGCACCACCTCAACATTCATATAGGTGAAAGTAGACTTTATGTCCCTGTAGACATTTTCTAATTTCATTAAGAATTAATTCACCCTCTTTCTTGAAACAGTATGTACATTGAAGTATGTCATTATGCCCCTGTTATTACAGGCATTTAACAACTTTTAAGCTCCTCAAATAACAGTAAACAATACATTAGAATCAAGGATCTAAACGAGGAGATTTGTGCTTAAACAACACAAGCAACTTGTTATTACCCATTGAACTTATATTGTTAGAGTGTATAATAACTCACAGTTGGGTTTCCATTACTTATGCTTTATTAAAGAGTTTTAGTCTCATTTCTTCACTAGTTTGTTGTACTGCATCTCTATTTAATACTTTTGTAGGTGGATCAGCCAAATTCCTATTTGATCTCACATACACTATAGTTATAGTTCCGTTAGTAACTAACTCTCTTCTATAAGCATGCCTTAAGCTTATTTGTCTTAATTTCCCACTATATATTTTATTGTAAGCTACGCAAATAGTAGTCTCACTATCACAAAATATGAAAATGGCTGACATATGTTGTGGCCATAACTTTATATCCAGTAACATGTTTCTTAGCCATTCCGCTTCATTTCCAGCAGCTGCTAATGCAATGAATTCAGATTGCATTGTGGAATGGGAAATACGAGTTTGTTTCTTGGATGCCCAACTAATGGCGCTATCCCCCAAAGTGAATATCCAGCCTGATACAATTTCAAATACGAAAATGAGGATTTGACTATGAAAATAAAGAAACAAAGGATAGACAAAGAGAATAGATAGATTGACACAAACAAGATAGAAAAAAAAGGAACTAAAGAGCATATTAAACTCAAAAATCCCTAATTCGATTATCAATAAGCACCTAATCTCTTACGTTGACCGCAAGGGAATTGAAACGCCCTTACAACCACCGTTTCTAAACAAAGTTCAACAAGAGCCATTCCAAGCTCTTAAACACTCTCTCAAGAGTTTTCATTCTCACTCAATATCAAAAAGTTAAACCTCCAATAATGACCAAAGCTAATCTATTTATAGTCTAGGGTTAAGTTATTACATTGGGTCCAAAAGTGGCCTTGACTTAAAAGGAGATAAAGAAAGCCCATCAAAGTTTTTGGTTGACTTTGGCAACCAGCTTGGCGGACCGTCAAGGTGGTGGAGGGACTCTATGGTCACCGTCGCCCCAAAATAGTAGGGAGCTTCCATGGCCTTGTCTTGGCGGCCTTGGTGGCTGTTGGTCAAGCCACTGGCGGCCTGTAATCTTGGCCGTCACCACAAGGCAGTGGAGTGCCTTCATGACCTTCAATCCTTGGTCCTTCCAAACGCTTTCCAAGCTCCAAGATATCAATCAAACATGGAATTTCTCTAATGTAGACTTCAAAAGGGCTCTCCAAGTATGTTCTTGTGCCCTCATGAGGACCATGGTTTGGATCTCTATGCGTTGAACTCGAATTATATGCCTCAAAGCGATGACACTGATTTGGATTGTATCACAACCTGAAGTGGCCTTTTTATCATTTATACTTGTAATCCAACTCGCATCAGAATATCCTTCCAATACGGTAGAAAAACTATTATAACAAATGCCCAAACATTTTATTTTCTTTAAATATCCAAGTACTCTAATTATAGCTTTCCAATGAATGTTGCTTGGATTACTTGTAGACCTTGAAAGTTTACCTACGACAAATGCTATATCAGGCCTAGTGTAGTGCATTTCATGCATTAAATTGCCAATTGCACTTGCACACTCTAATTGAGCCACTGTTCTTTCAGTATTTTCAGTTAACTTTATACTTGAATCATATAGAGTTTTAGACTCCTAAATGATTGAACTTGTTAAGTATTTTATTAATATAGTGGTCTTATGAGAAATTCACTCTCTTTTTATCTATTTTGACTTTAATACCTAAGATAATATCTACTTCATTCAAATCTTTCATTTTAAAGACTGAAGTCAGATACTTCTTTAATTTGTTTCAGAAATTCCAAGCATGTTCGTACCAAAAATTAGCATGTTATCAACATAAAGACAAATGACAACTCCATAATCTTTAGTAAATTTGGAGAAAATACACTTATCAGCAAAATTATGGGAGAATCCATTTGATAATATCATGCTATCAAATTTTTCATGCAATTATTTGGGTGCTTGTTTCAAATCATGGAGAGACTTTATTAACGTACAAACTTTGTGTTCATTACCATGAAG
The DNA here is from genome assembly GCA_031232105.1 of Capsicum rhomboideum. NCBI lineage: Eukaryota > Viridiplantae > Streptophyta > Magnoliopsida > Solanales > Solanaceae > Capsicum > Capsicum rhomboideum. Next base: position 13,628,780 of record CP124715.1, on the reverse strand, counting down.
AATAAATCCTTCAGGCTTTTTCATATAAATTTCTTCAGTTAAATTTTCATTTAGGAAAACAGTTTTAACGTCCATTTGATGTACATACAGATTGTTGACACCTAATTTTTGCCCTCCTCGACTAAATTTAATTCTGAGTTTCTTCGATTTTAAATAAAATTGAAATATTTGTTTTATCCAGATAAATACTTTCTAAAATATTTATCTGGATTGGTTTTTGGCATTTAAGTGACAAATTATATATTTCTGTATTCATAGATACGGGATTGAGTAATTTTGGTCGCTTAAATAATTATTTTATCAAAATTCAAGTTTTAATCAAGAATTATATTGAGAATTAATTCGAAATGGATAAAGTCTTGACTTAAAGGTAAGTTGTTCTTAAAATAAATTATTTGAAAAATATTTATTCAATTTTGTGAAATCAAGAAACTCGGGGTTAAATCGGTTAGTGATTTGTTTGAATGTTGATTTAATTTGGCCGATCCATTAAATTTGGTCACAATCAAAATCAAAATTGGCCATAATTGCAATACAATTCACCAAATGATTTTGATTTGGTCTAAAGTTTAAATGACATTGGCTAAATTTTAATCTAATTGATTATTTATTAAATAGCCTAATTTTTAAATCCCAAATTCCTATTTAATCTACCCTTACCCTAATTTCCGCCCCAGCCCAAACCCAAAGCCCAAACCGACCCAGCCCACCTTATAACTCCTCTTCCTCATCAGATAACAACAACAACTTCAGCAACCAACAACAATACGCATCAACAACAACGTACAACAGCAGCCAAACAACGACAACAACGATATCAACGAGCAACAACATCCAAACGACCTCACTCGCCTCCGTTTCTCACCCTTCGCACCATCGTCATGTGATTTTCACGTGTTTTTGTACCGTCGAAGAACCGAGAAGCTTCTAGAATAAGCCCAGGTGTCCACCCCAACGTTCAAAAATTCACAAATCCAGTAAGAATTGTACGAATTCATACATATTTGTGTGAATTCGATTGGTTCTTGAGAGGAATTTCTTTTTCCTAATTCCTATTGGTTGACCTAGTTTCAAATTTCTTCAAAAATTCGAAATTAGTACAATTGCAAGTTGGATATTTCTTATCCAGATTTTGAAATTCAAAGATTCCGAATTCGTTTTTCCATTTCTACCCCCTCCGTTTTCCCCCCAAAAGCAGCCCTAAATTCTCTATAAATAGATAGCGATGGGCTGAGGGTTGAGGGGGATTTTTTGGGGAAAAATTGGGGATTCGGGAGGCGCATGCTTCTAATCCCACGTAACCAAAAATCCTAGAAGGAACACACTTGAAAAAATCAATTCCGACGAAAAGTTAAAACTCCGACGAGTGAAATTCGAACTCCGGTGGAAGTGACTATAAATTCTGGTGGAAGTTTCGTCGCGACAAGCTCGTTGTCCCAAGTTCTTGCTCCCAACAAGGTAAATCCTTATCACTGTGTTACTATGGTTTATGGACTAAGTGCTGCTTATTTTTATTTCAGTCCGCGGGATATAGCTATGGGTTGGCCTGATCTTGTTTATGGTGTAAAAGTAGTCGACTTTAGCTGTTGTGTTTCTTTTTCCTTCTTCTTTGATTATTATGATTAGAATGATAAAAAGTTTTGATCTTTTGCTTGATGAGGATTGAAATATGTGCTCATGCTTGTTTAAAGTCAATATCAGTAAATATGTTTGCTCTTAGCATGTAAAGTTGGTTCCTTTATGTCAGATGTAATGGTTCCCATTGTTTGTTTTGCCTAAAAATAGTAATCGTCTAAGCCCAAAATACCGGAGTTTTGTCATCTTAGTTGCTTCTTGCTCCTGCCTAGGGAAGGCAGACCTTACCTCTACCTCAGGGGTGAGGTAGAGAGACTCTTTCCGATACTGTTGTTTCCTTTCGCAATAATTTTTTTATAGCATCAAGTTTCAAGTAGCAATTTTAACTCTTGAATGCACTATCTTAATTCTTGGGCGTTTTCTCTCTTGCAAGATGGTAAATTTGCTTCTTTTTTTTGTGGTACTTTCTTTTAAGTAGTTTTGTTATACTTGAATCTTCTTCCTTACCTCCCCATTGATCAAGGTCTTTCATAGCTGTAGAATAGTTTTTATCATAGAGAGATCTTGCAATGCTTGGGATCAATGTAGTCATTCACTCTTTGTGCTCCGAATTTTTGCTTGGCTTCTTCTTTCTTTTTATTTTTTAATTATATTTTGTCCATGTTGATTTAGTGTAAATTTTCTGCTAATGACAAAATTAATTATCGGTAGAGTTCAAACTTTATGTATTAAGCTGCATAGTATTCATTGACCATGACATATATCATTTCCTTTTAACTGTTTGAGCTATCAGTCCTAACTACCTTGCTTTTACCAAGTGGATGATCTATCATTTTTGTTCTCCACATTAGCCAGAATTAGACAATTGTAATATCTCTGTTTTCTAATTTGGTTCTCTTGTGCCCGTCCTATTTTCCCTCTCTTTATTGTGACCTTTGGTTGTGAAACCAAGACCAAGTCTGTGTCTTGGTTAATGATCAACGTTGCAATTTTCTCAGGTCTTCAATAATTTGGGTTGTGGAAATGTGTTCTTTTTAGTTCATAATTCTATCTTGCGTTCTTGCTTTTGTATAAAGTTTTGCTTGTTACCGGAAGGATGTAATGTAGACTAAAGGATTGTTTTTAGTGAACAATAGTTTGAGGCTCAAAATTTGGGTCATGACCTTACTGTCAACATGAACAAGTAAGTCGTCTCATAGTCATAGTTGTCTCCAGTTGAGTAATTCTTCACCCGCTCAGTCTAATCGCTTAAAATTAAGGCTGCCAGTTTGTTTGAAGTAGTGTTGAATACTCCTCTCGTTGCGTTTATTAATTCCATCTCTCACTTATCGAATTTTGGAATTGCCACTGATTTTTATCTCCTTTTCATTGCATGAACTCCCTTCTCTTGAGTCCAATGGACTCTCCCTCGCATCTCCTCCGTGTCATGCCCCAACCAAGTCCAAAAATGGACTGATATACACTGGTATACAGCAAGATACAGAATTTTACAGGTGATATACGGCTGGAAATGAGGAATGGAAGCTGATATACAGGTGGAGGACTAAAAGATGTGTATACATGACTTGATTTTCAGTCATGTATACACCAAATATACAAAAACGCAAGGGTGAAAGGCTGCAATATACAGCTGATATACACAGCTGGAAATTGGATAAAAGTCCATAAAAATTAGGCCCAAAGGCTGGCCAGATTTTGATGGGCCAAATTATGAGTCCAAATCCTTAACTTTCCTCCCTTTATTTATGTAATTAACATTTGATTATGTGTATTAACTCTTAAATTTGGTTAATCTAAATAATTCTCTTCCGAGTTGTTATTTTTGATTTATCTCCGTATTTTTCTTTATCTATCATTTGTCACATAGTATAGTATTTGAAATTAATAAAAAATGAGTTTCTTTATATTTCCTCTTATATCAAGCCTTTGATAATAAAAATGGCATTTCTTTTATTAATGTGTTAAATTGGTTTATATAAGTCAAATAGAATTCTCCTTAATAGAAAAATCATTTCTCCTTGTAAAAAAAATCAAAATCTTTTATAACTAGTCAAAATCTCATAACTTTTTAAAATTGAAGTTTTCTTTAAAAATTCCCATTATTCAAAAAATTAATATTTGTAGTAAAAATCATTATCTTTCCCCTTTCATGAAGTAATCGGTTTCCTCTTAAGTCGGTAAAGGAATCGAATTTATTTTTAGGAGAATTTTTCTTTAATTAATTGAACTATTTTTCACGTGAATGGAATAAATGTCATATTTGCAAGAGAATTCAAGATTTTACAAAGTTAGCCATTATTTTCAAATTTGGTCATTTTTTACAAATCAGTCAAATTGTCTTTTGGTCAACCGCTTTCGCGGATGCTTCTTGAGTGCCTTAAAAACCTTCTCAAGGCGTTACCAGAATCCTTACCCATTTTCTCTAATTTTAAAGATTCGTTTCTGTTTTCGAGTCTTTAAAATTATTTAAGTTTTTCTTGATATTTTCTATAAAAAATCAAGCGGCGACTCTGTATTTTCTTAAATTATTTCGAAATTTTCTCTAAAGTTTTGAAATAGTCTAAAAAGTCAAAATCAATGTTTTTTTTTCAACCCTTCGAGCCTATAAAAAGGGGATAAAACAGAAATGGCGACTCTGCTGGGCAAATCAAGAACCACACCCAAAACGCATAATGCTCAAGAACGGTATTCTTGGACAGCTCCAAAGATGGGTTGAATAACTCATTCAGGATCAAGGGCCTCTTGATTTGTCTATCCGACTTCAAAAGATGTGGATGTCGAACAAAAACATCTTATCCTTGTTATGAAGATTTTATTCAAGACTTTTCCTAATAATAGTCGCTAGTAAAAGCGACTTTGTGTCTACTAAATGCTTTCCTTGAGCGCAGGTATACTCGAAAGAGTCGGCATAATGGAATGATCAAAGAGATCACTTGACAAGGGGAGTAGGGACATCTTCCTCCAATCCATCATGGATCAAAACGAACTTATAACGTTCGAAAGTGGTATTTATAGTTGTCCCCAGAAATGGGTTTAACTATTCACTTATCTCCAAAATGATTTTTTGTTTAGCAAACCAGATCGTTTATATTGTAAATGCTCTCTTTAAAGCTTTCCCAAAATTTGACTATAGTCGCTAGAAAAAGCGACACTGTGTCTACTAATTGTTTACCTTAAGCGCAGGTACATTCAAAGGAATCAGCACATCAACAGATTAGCCCAAAGTCTATCTTACTACGTCAAAGCTGAAAAGTCTGACGCTTGTCAATGCCAAAAGAAGAGGATGGGGATCGTCAAAAAGGCTATCTTACTGCATCATATTACATCCCATCCCATGCTATTGCATCATATTGCCTCATATTACGTCTCATTGCATTGCATTGCACCATAAGGCATTGCATTCTATTGCATTCCATTGCATCATATTGCATCATATTACATCCCATCACATCCCATTGCATCATATTGCATCATATTACATCCCATTGCATTCCATTGTATTCCATCGCACCATATTGCATTGCATTCCATTGCACCATATGGCATTGCATTCCAATGCATCATATTGCATCATGTTGCATCCCATCATATTGTGTCACATAACATTTAATCGTATTTCATTATACGTCATCTTAGCTCATTGCAGGATATTTCATTCCATGCCAAGAGGGCCATGCCGAGAGGGCCATTTCATTTCATTGCCGAGAGGGCTATTCCATCCCGTTGCCAAGAGGGCCATGCCGAGAGGGCCATTTCATTCCATGCCAAGAGGGCCATGCCGAGAGGGCCATTTTATTCCATGCCAAGAAGGCCATGCCGAGAGGGCCATTTCATTTCATGCCGAGAGGGCCATTTCATTTCATGCCGAGAGGGCCATTTCATTTCATGCCAAGAGGGCCATGCCGAGAGGGCCATTTCATTCCATGCCAAGAGGGCCATGCCGAGAGGGCCATTTCATTTCATGCCGAGAGGGCCATTTCATTTCATGCCAAGAGGGCCATGCCGAGAGGGCCATTTCATTCCATGCCAAGAGGGCCATGCCGAGAGGGCCATTTCATTTCATATCGAGAGGGCCATGCCGAGAGGGCCATCATGTCATTCAGATAAGTCTCCATAATCGCTCACCATGCCAGACAATAGAGTCTGATTTTGGAAGATGCTCTGGAGCACCTATATCCGTTGACCATGCGAAGATGACATAATCTAGCGTCGAGGATATCTCAGCATTTTATATCTGTTGACCACGCAAAAGGCAATATAGCCGGCGTCGAGGATATTTCAATACTTCATTAACCTATATTTGAATTCATCAACATATCAAAATTGAAGAAGTACATGATCCAAAGGGATGTTTTTAAGTCGATATCCGAAGACGGACGACAAACTAGACTTCCCAGGAATTGACAATCTGAAGGTCATCTGTAAGTCACAATATTCGAGACCGGACAGTGTGCGAGATTTTCTTAGAATTGATAGTCCATGGGTCATTTATAAGTCGCAACGACATCCTAACCGGATAGTATGCAAGATCACCCAAAGATCGATAGTTTGAAGGTTATCCATAAGTCACAACTAAATCCTTACCGGAGAATATGCGAGATTACCAAATTGGTAGGTCCAAGGGTTCTCTATAAGCCGCGCCATATCCAAGATTGATTATGCGCAGGATTACCCAAAGACCGATAATTTGAGAGATATCTATAAGCCATATTATATCCAAGGTTGGATGATGTGCAGGATTGCCCGAAAGCTAGCAATTCGAGGGATATCTATAAGTCATCTCTTATCCAAGGTCGGATAATGCGCAGAATTACCCAAAATCTAACAACTCAAAGGATATCTATAAGTCGCCTCATATCCAACAACGAATGATGCGCGAGATTACCCAAAGATTGACGATTCAAGGGATATCTATAAGTCGTATCGATACTAAGGATGCGCAGGACTTACCCGAGGTCATATACGATATCATACCAGTAGCCGAGAAGGTTATCAAACAAAAGGTCAAACGTTTGCAAGAACCGTTCTACCCAAAATGTCATCGGTGGCCAAGAGAGCCACCCCATTTTGGAACAAAGAGTCAACTTCCAAAAGTCCATCATATCAACCGAGATGGTTGTTGTACCTATACTGTTGCGGAAACCATTATCTTCCAAAAGCAGGGTCAGGAAAGGACAACACTACTGATCAGAAATAATTCACACAAGAATATGGTAAAAGACTCTACCCCTTAGTGAATTATATTTTTATCGCTAACAATTTTGTTTGAGATGTTATCGAGAGCATCCGAGAGGGTGAAAATCTCAAACCAAAACCACAGGTGCGGACGACCCCAAAAAAGGACGCAGCCAACGTGGAACTTTTTCTTAGCAGCGAACTGGGACATAGTTCGAAGAGGAATATCAAACTCTTTGGACGCGAGCTAAAGGACACTTCCACCACCATCAAACCACACCCCTATTAGAAGGCATGTGGGTATTTGGGACTTTGGTTTCAGTTTCACTTTCGGGGTACTTTTAAACTCACACCGAAAGTAACTTTCCTTTTTCTTCAAATTTGGGTGACAATACACCTAGAGACTTGGAAATTATGTCCTGGTAAATTCTTACCTATGGATGTGAAGAGATCCACATTCATGGTTAAGATGTTACAAGCCTCTTTTCCATGCCTCATCTTACTTGTCACTCGTCTCGAGCCAAAGGTCGTTTTCAAATAAGCGATTACCTTTTCTACCGATTGAGTCGAACTACAAGCAGTCTGATTCCTTGTAACATCATGGATATGTAGGCTGGTCTCTTTGATGAAAACTCGACTGCATTCCAACCTCCCCCCATATCATCTTATTCTCCAGCTTTCCGGCTTCACCAAAATTTGAAAACCGGGATAGTTTGTGAATTCTTTGAAAATCGTGCTTAAAAATTAAGCTTTATGAACTACAAATGGCCTGAATTCTCATGCAACCTGAGATATGTAGGAAACCCAATACCAGGGCTTGGCCATAATTCTTTGAAAGTTCGTGCGAAAACAAAGCGCTTTCGAGAGATGATTTGGGGTCGGACAAAATTAGGAATGTCAAACTCCCTTTGCCCAGGGTTACTTGCATTCACCCTACCCAAAGGGAGGGGGCAGTTGTTGACACCTAATTTTGGCCCTCCCTATTCCAAATTAGTTTTTAGAGCTTCTTAAGTTTAAATAATTTTAAAATAATTGTTTAAGTTATTTGGAAAATAAATTTCGAGCGTACCTTTGAATCTTACGTGAAATCAATATGTTCTGTGTTTGATTACACAGAGTCATATCATTTTTTGTTTAAAGAAAATGTTTTAGAATTTATTTTGAGTGAAAAGTTTGTTCAAATTGCAAATACTCTACTTTTTCTCAAAATCGATTAAAAATAAGGAATTGATGACATGATTAGTTCCTTAATTTTTAAACAACATAATTGTATTTTATTAAATATTTATTTTAAAATTATGGAATTTGAGAAACTCGTTAAATTAGTGGGAAACTAATTTCATCTCGATTTGTCTCAATTGATCCAATTTGGCCATCTTATTAATTTAGGTTGGCTAAATTTGCAAATTGGATCTCTTCTACCCAATTCCTAATTAAATCTACCCAACCCAACATTAAGTCCCTCCGCCCCAGGCCCACATTTATTCCACCCCAGCCCAATACTTAACCCACCGACCCGGCCCAACCTCATAACCCCTATTCCCTTATCTTCAACAACAACCCACAATAACAACAACAGCAAACAACCGCGACAACCAAACAACTCCATCAACAACAATGGCAAAACCCGACTTCGACCCGACCTCAACCCAAACCCATCCTTCAATTTCTTCTCTCCTCTCCAATTCGTACGAGCATATGATTCCCACGCGTTTCTTGTACCCTCCAAATGCGAGAATGTTCTGGAAATGGTACAGCTCATCCTCTAACGTTCAAATTCGTACCATAGAGGTACAATGTTGTGCGATTTTGATTGGTTGATGAGGATTCCGTTTCCCCCCCCCCCCCCCCAAAATCCTAAACGAATTTGGCCCTATTTTTGGTTAGATTCATTAATTTCAAGAGCTGAAAAAATTCAATTCCTATCCAAATGCGAATTTCAAATTCCCAATTCGTAATTCCCTCATTTACCCCTCCGTTTTCCCCCCCAAAACAGCCCCATGTTTTCCTATAAATAGAGAGGGTGGGTTAAGGGTTTAGTAGTGGATTTTTGGGGAAAAATTGGGGATTCGGGAGGCGCATGCTTCTAATCCCACGTAACCAAAGTTCACAACGAAAGACATTCAATTCCGGTGAAATTGCTTGAATTCCGGTTAGCTTTATCCGAACTCCGGTGAAATCGAGTTAAATCCTAAACGGTGGAAGTCTCTGAAAACTTTTAGTCTCAAGTTCGCTGCTTTGTAAAAGGTAGAAACTTCATCTTTTCACATTTCTTCTGCTTCGTGATAATAGGCCTAGTAATTTTTTACTGATGTAGTCGTAAATGTGTAGTTGTTGGAATCTCACACTAGGTGAGAATGTTGGGATTATGTGCTGTAGATGACCTTGAAGGTCGTAGGATTTTTCGTGTTTGTTATAAAGTTCTGCTAAATAAATGTTCTTGCCTTAGTTTGTTTGGCTACTGTTAGTCTTATATTTCTCGTTTAAAATTCCATTTCGACGTTGCTCATTAGCTCTAAATTTATTGTCTTTGAAGACTGTTTTTGTTGTTATTTCGTGTTCACCGCTCCGCCTTGTGTTCATAAAAGACTAAAAAATGAAAATTTTATGTGTTTTGGAGAGTAATAATGTTGTCTGTTTGCAATTATTTGATTGTTTTAGATCATCTAAAGGTCAGAACTTGAATGTGTTTTCTAAGTTGAGAATTCCCCAAGGACCTCTTGAATTTTCTAACGAGCATGTTTTTTCAAGGAGGGGATGAAGCCTCTTGAGTTTTAATAGGGCAAGAAAATGGAGATGGATATCAAACATTATCCATCTCCTCCTCCACAAGGTCACTCCTAGATGCTCTTCTACTAGTAATATTCGTGTAATTAGATGTTGTTGTATTTATTCTTCTTCTCTTTCTTTTGCGATCAGAACCCAAAGATGAAACATTACCTTCACTGTGGTATATTTCCATCACTGGGAATTCTAAGCAAGGATTATGGGTAGGTTTTAGTGCATGGATGTCTTGGGTGTTAAAAATGAAGTCACAATTCTTAGTTCTTTGCATTATTTTGCGGAACGGAATACATTAAAACCTATCTCAGTATATTCTAAATTTTTGTTGATTCTTCTTATATCAACATAAGTTCCTAAATGACTGCATGATCTCTGTTTGCCTTGCGTTGTGATGTTCTTTCCTTGTTTATAATAGCTCAAGCATCTTTTTGGTCTATTCATACCAAAGAGACTCCTAATACTGAATTTGGAGGTTGTTTGGTAGCAAGTCCCTAAAATAGAGCTTTGGGAAGTGATGTAGCTTCATCGTAGCTTACCTCATCTCACAATCTCGTTGCCTTAATTTCGACAATCTATTTCTCTCTTTTAGGATTTTGCTTAATCTCCTATATTATTCAAAGTCCTATAAGGGTAATTGATTAATAACTTTAAAAACGTGCTCTTTGAATAATCTGGAAAAATGCTTGTTGCCTTATTCACCACTGTTTGAAGTCTTTAGCTTGTGGCAGCTAAGTTGTGGTCTTAGTCTGGCCATTGATTCCTTTTCCAGTGTTCCCATTTTTTTAGTGTTTGGTTTGAATCACGAAATGGCTAGGTGTAATGTCAGAGAAGGTCAAAGGTTCGGTCTTGGTTCTTGTTGTTGTTGTACTCCCATGTCTTGGCAAGGCAATGATATAACAGCCATTTAAGTCGATAAATGGACTGTTTGGGTCATGTTCTAAGATCTTCATGGTCTTTAATACCATAAAAGGTTTAAGAGCAACCTTGGCTTGTTTTTCCCCTTCTTTCCTATTATATAATCTCTTCTCCCTTCTTGACTTGCTTTCCCTGAAACAATAAAGGCTAAGCCTAAGTAACAATTCTGATTTTTCTTGGACTACATTCAGTTCCAAACAGTGACTATTCCTAAGCTTACGTCTCGGGATCCTTGACCATGGGAAGCGATCTAAGCTCACTGTTTTACTTCGTGGAACCTAAGTATAGCCACAAAAATAGGAGAAGTTTGTTTGAATATGGTGATACTCATTTATAAATGACCTGTTTTTACCTCTAAATGGTCACTGCCAAGAGCTTTCATCAACCCATGTCTATCACTTCTCTGTAAACACATGACAATATGAGTAATTTGTTATTGCTTTGCGACTAACTATAGTATGAACTTATGTGTTTTATCTACTAAGCTTTACCTTCCATTGTTATACCTAAAGTTTCCCTTCTACTGAATTAAGCGAAATCTGTGACTTTATGCGCATGTGATCTTGCTTATTTTTTAAAGTATGTTAACATCAAGTTACATTGTATTCATCATATGCTAATCCTTATCTTTTATTTGATGCATGTGATATTTTTTCGAGTCCAAACGGACTCCGTCTCGTCTTACATCTCCAATGGGCCAAGAAGGCCCACATTACACCGAGTCAAAACCTCAAGACCCAAAAATGGGTAAAAGTCGAAATTGAAGAGAAATATGTAGCTAAACGCTACATAATGGAAGCTAGTGTACAGGGTCGAAGTCGAAGGCGAAAAAATTGAAACGGGCTAAAAGGCCTATAAAAATTGAGGATTAAAGCCGGACAGGTCCAAACGGGTTCAAAACCCGTTTTTCTCAACTTCGCTACTTTTACTTATTTATTTGTAATTCATATTGGATTTACTTGTATGTAATTAACTCTTAAATTTGGTTAAATTGAAATAAAGTCCCCTTCGAGTTGACATTTTTGCCTTAGCTTTTTATTTTTCCTTTTTATCATTTATCGCATAGTTTAATATCTTGGAAATAGTTTCCTTTTATATCAAGCCTTTGATAATCAAAAAATGGCATTTGTTTTATTAATGTGTTAAATTGGTTTATGTAAGTCAAATAGAATTCTCCTTAATATAAAAATCATTTCTCCTTGTAAAAAATCAAAATCTTTTATAACTAGTTAAAATCTCATAACTTTTTAAATTTGAAGTTTTCTTTAAAAATTCCCATTATTCAAAAAATTAATATTTGTAGTAAAAATCATTATCTTTCCCCTTTCATGAAGTAATCGGTTTCCTCTTAAGTCGGTAAAGGAATCGAATTTATTTTTAGGAGAATTTTTCTTTAATTGATTGAACTATTTTTCACGTGAATAGAATAAGTGTCATGTTTGCAAATGATTTCAAGATTTTACAAAGTTAGTCATTATTTTCAAATTTGGTCATTTTTATAAATCAGTCAAATTGTCTTTTGGTCAACCGCTTTCGCGGACGCTTCTTGAGTGCCTTAAAAACCTTCTCAAGGCGTTACCAGAATCCTTACCCATTTTCTCTAATTTTTAAAGATTTGTTTCTGTTTTCGAGTCTTTAAAATTCTTTAAGTTTTTCTTGATATTTTCTATAAAAATCAAGTGGCGACTCTGTATTTGCTTAAATTATTTCGAAATTTGCTTTAAAGTTTTGAAATAGTTTGAAAAATCAAAATCAATGTTTTCCAACCCTTCGAGCCTATATAAAAAGGGGATAAAACAGAAATGGCGACTCTGCTGGGGACATTATGAAGATTCTAACCAAATTTAAGAATTGTTTGATTGATTTATGTGGCCTTATTTGAGTAATTATGTTAATATGATAATATTTTGTGATTATACCTGTCATTTGCATTCATGGCATACTTCCTCATATGATATTTAACTGTTTGGGGTTTCGCGATTGCGCGACCTCTATTGATCAATTCCAAATGAAACTGTTGGAAATACAACAGTTTATTGGTACGTTAGGCGTCCAATGGCTGTTTGTATTTCCAAACCCAAGTTGTCCACTTGGGAACCTGGTCAAAGCCCACTCTAGATACCTAGGATAGAGCGAAACCAAAACCTTTTTAGGCATGAGCCTAGGACGACCTAATACCTGAGGGGGTATTAGGCCCATTAGAAAAATCTACCCTACGTCTATTGACCACGAGTCAATCACAGACGAATCATGCTTATGTGTTGAAGGAGTATATGCCAATTAAATCTAATCCATTATCATTTGGGGTGGGGGGAAAGGCTTACTTTGTTTGTTTTTGTGTAGGAATGGCTCAACCGCCCCCGATTAAAAGATTCAAAATGGTTACCAAATCAGATGATTTTCTTAAGGTTTGGTGGGCCTACATGGGTTCGGAAGATAAGAATATTATTAAGACGCATATCGGTCACTTACCTTCACTTCTAGAAATGGATGTTTGGCCTGAGATGATTCACGTGTTGACAGAATTCTGGGATGATGACAACATGGTATTTCGCTTTGGCGAAGTTGAATTAGCCCCTACTAATGAAGAAGTGGTAGTTAGCTATGAAAGCATCCACATGTGCAATAAAAGGAAAAAGACACCGGATAACAATGTCTTAGTCCCGGAGGTGTGGAACCGTCAAAAGATCAAGGATGCCTTTTTGATCAAAGATGATACCTGGCTAGGAAAGCTTGATGGGCCAAATATTCCTTTTCGTGAGTTGTACTACAGATTCGGAAGATTCAATTCTTTCCAAAAGTTCGGGCATGAATTCACATCTGAGTCAGAATGGAAGGATAGAAGGGCATTTGCTTTCGCGGTTAGTCTACTTGGAACTATGGTATTTCCACAAGGATCGAATGGTACTATTCATCCAAGCGTCGTTATGGTAACACATGCCATCTTCTATGGGTTGGAATACGGCACTTCTAAGGTATTCCACACTTTAGCTCCTATGATCGTCGCAGAAATATACCGAGCTTTGGAAAATTGTCAAAAAGGGGCTCGTTTCTTCCAAGGGTGCAATCTTATTTTGCAATGGTGGATGATGAAACATTTGTTGAAGGATCCTAGAATGGAGAATACGGACCATCTGACAAGGTACGATATTTTGTAATCCCATAGCATGTGGTTGACTATAAATAGATTTAAGAGGGAAAAAACTCCGGAATTTTGGTTCAAGCAATTCGGGGAATTGAGAGACGACAATGTCCAATGGTCAATCAAGTACCTCAATCCAGGGAAATACATAATTCGAGGAAACAAATAGCCTTTTCTAGTACTCGCTAGCCTTAGAGGGACTCGTACTTACATTCCCGCCAGAGTTCTCAGACAGTTTGAAATCAAACAGGAGACACCACAAACAGAACCCATGGCTAGATTCATCACCGAATATGGGGAAGGCGAGACACCGCTCAAAGAATTTATTATACAGGGGTGGAAGGAAAGAAAGACCAGAGAAATCTCTTTTAGTATTGGGTTTGAGCCTGAGGTTAGTGATACTTACAAAGAATGGTTGAAGAAGAACCTCGCAGGAACATTGATACTTGGTCCGAATGAGCCCACACAGATTGTTGATATAGAATCAGAGCATCAGATTCGGCTTCACAGGCTTCAGGATAGATTCCAGACAAGTGAGATTGCTCATCAGCGGCAACATAGGGAGGATGCTTCGACCATACACCAATTGAAGGAAGAGTTAAAGCGAGCCAGACAAGAGGCGAGTGACGCCAGACAGTGTTTGATTGATTTGGACGATTGCATGATTTCCCAAATTGCTAGCATAGGAGAGATGACCTATGAGAGTAGAGCACAATTATGTGGAAGTCACTTGATCAGCAACCGATATCGCATATGGCACGAGGTGGACAAGGCCAAAAAGGCGAAGACCGATGAGGGATCATCCGGATGCTAGTATTTTCATTTGTTCTCCCCTGCGTGGGACTATTTTTTCTTGCACTGTTATTTCCCTTTCCCTAAAGATTGTATCCCTTATTTTTCTACTTTGTAAACATTTATGCCTTTTGAATATTTATGAAAACGCTATTTTGGGGATAATGGATTTATTTTTAAAAGGCATATACTTCCTTCAAACTCGCTAGGCCAACCCTTGGCTCAAAAGGGTCACCCAAGTAGGATACGCGCTTATTATAATATGCTTGTGTGATATAACTGTCTTACGTGTTTATGTGCGTTGTTTGAATCAAAGGCGAATTGATCCAATCCCATTTTTTCATAAGAGCCCTTTTAGGCAGAAATATACACCCACTAAATAAAAGTCCGACCAAACACTCTGGGTTTTCCAAGTTTCCCAGATAAAACCTCAACCATTCTTTGTTAACTTTCTAAGATCCGTTCCTACTCTTTCAGGAAGATTGATCATGGATTCAAGAGCCGGTCAATTGAAAAGACAGATAGTGGAGTTAGCCTTAGTGGAAGAGGTGCTGAAGGAATAAACCAAAAGAGTGGTTAGGAAGATCAATCAGACTGACAGGGAAATTGCTAAGGTCAAACAATTGATCGCGCAAGAAAAAGAGTCTGCCAAGTACAAGGTTGAAGATTCAACCAAGAGCCATGAGAAAGAAAGCATGGAGCAAGTCCTGTTTCCAAAAGTGAGAGATGACTATTGGGCTAAGCTAAAAGGGAACGCCGTTTGGCCAACTAGGATTAGGCCAGGAAGTGAAAAGATCACCCTCAAAGCTCACTTTAGAGGATCTTCTATGAGCCCCAGGGTCATGACATGCTCGGAAGTTTATCAGACTCTAAGAGATATGGAAATTCTCCAACCTGACCAAACAAAAGGGTTTGGCTGCCTGTCCAGAGATGCCCACAAGAAATGCTTATACCATCCACAACAACCTGGCCACACCACTAATGAATGCATCGCTCTGAAAGCCAGAATTTATTGCATGATCCGCAATGGTCAGATAAGTAGCCTGTGGGGATCGCAGACCATTCTCACATGTGACCATGTCAACCCAGGCATGCCTATCACTGAAGAGGTGCAGATTTACAAGTATGACTTCACAAAGTTCGAGGAATCCTATCATGATATTTATGCAAAGCTCATCCATGCCAAAATCTTAGAGCCAGTGGAGAGAAAGCCTAACATGATGTCAAAGGCTTGGAAGAAATTCAAGGATGTTTGTCACTATCATGGAGGAAGAGGAGGGCATGACTTAGAGACTTGTCATGCTTTCAAAATGGAGTTGGAACTCCTGGTGGAGGCTGGAAGGGTCGAGTTGGAATTGCCACCATTTCACTCTTAGAAGATCAATAGGTAGAAGAAGTAGAATGAAGTGGGAATGCCCGCATTTATCTAGAAGCTAGTTGTTAAGGTTTTTATTTAGCTGTTGTTATGTTTTCATGTTTCCTAAATGTAATGATTCCCAACAAGAGTGTAATGAAATGAAAATTTCCCTCAACTATTTGAACTACGTCGGACCTGATTTCCCCTTTGTGGGATACGTAGGCAGCCTTTTGGCTCGGTCCTTATCTTCAAAAAAAAATTTTTCCCCTGATTTTCTGGAAGAAAGCATAAGGACGACGACGAAGAAGAGGAAGGCGTTTCACAATCAATCTTCCTGGCAAACTCGTTTATCCCAAATCAATGAACAAAATCCTGTTCATTAAAGATTCTGAGTCAATATCCCATGGATCAATTTGCTTACGATGAAAACAACTTTATGTGTTTACTTTCTGCCTAATTATCTTGCATTATGTATTACTAATAGAATCTAACACATCGGCCTTTGAGTTGTTTTATTTTACAGATAATAGAAACTACTCCGTGTTGTCATAAGCTGGCTGAACATCCTTACTTCACCCGATCAAAAGCTCGCAAAATCCCATCCCTTAGCCATCATTCAAATATGACTAGAAACGACGAGGATAGCGCATTGGCCATCAGGGACAATGTTATAGCAGAACAAAGCGAGATGATTGCTGAACTCGCAAGAAAGCTAGAAATGCTTCAAGAGGAGGTGAATCGTACCAGAGACTTGGCTAATTTGGCCATCACTACTAATGCTCCCGTCCTGGGAGGGCACGGTCCTCCACTTTAAACCTCTCCTCTCAACACGTCTGACCTCGGGAACCATCCAAATAACATTTCATTAGCTTCCGCCTCTCAACTTCCTACAGACCCAATCATAAATAATCCACCGATTCATCAAACTCATACTCCACCCATTCAAAACACCAACCAAGACAATAACCCAGATGCTTACCATCCACAAAATCCTTCCCTAACTCCGCAAATCCATCCTCAAATCCCACAGAACCACTCTCAAACTCCACAAAACACCTTTAACCCCCAAAATGTCCTCCCTGCCTACAATCCAACTTCCGTTCATCCTCAAAATCACACCTCAGCATACCAAAACCCTTCCGCCACCATCCCAAATCCATCTCACATCCGACCTATACCCCCAACTGCTTTCCATGTCGTCACATCTCCCGATCTCCATAACCCTTTTCCTAATCCTGAGGTAGACTTTTATGAGGAGGAAGAAAAAGAATGGAGGATCGAGCATGAAAAAAAGTTGCGTGCAATGAATGAAGAGATTATGAGGATCAAAGAGTCTCATGGACCGGGGGATAATGATGGCCTTGGTTATGATGATTTGTGTGTCCATCCCGGTGTAGACCTGCCAGAAGGATACAAGGTCCCCAAATTTGAAACATTCGGTGGTACTGGAAATCCCATGGCTCACTTGAGGAGATACTGTGATCAAATGGTTGGAATTGAGAGGAACGAGGCGCTGCTAATGCGTCTATTTAGCCGAAGTTTAAGCGGCGAAGCTCTGGATTGGTTCACGTCCCAGGAACTGAGAAAATGGTCTAGCTGGAAGGCTTTGGCCAAAGACTTTATCGATAGGTTCGCTTATAATGTGGAAATAGTTCCTGACCGGCATTCACTAAATAGAATCAAACAAAAGAGCGGTGAATACTTTCGAGATTATGCTTATCGCTGGAGAAAGGAAGCCGCTAAGGTACAACCTCCTATGACTGAGGAGGAAATGGTAGCGGTATTTTCCCGTGCTCAAGAAGGCGAGTTCTATACTAGAATGGTGTCTGCGGTTCGGGCAACCTTTGCAGATTTGGTAAAGATTGGTGAATCACTGGAAGAAGGGATTCGAACCGGGAAAATTATCCAGACTCCAACATCAGCTGGGTCCTCTGGATTCCCTAGGAAGAAAAGAGAAGACGTGACTGCGGTATCCACTGATTCTATTGCTAATTTGAAAAGGAGATTCAGACCCAGGAATACTCTTTCTTCTCCGCCACCCCCGAGTCCTCAATCCGTATTCTACGCTCAACCCCAATACCAAGCTCCACAGCCAAATATCTTACCTCAATACCAAGCTCCACAGCCAAATATCTTACCTCAATACCAAGCTCCACAGCCAAATATCTTACCTCAATACCAAGCTCCACAGCCAAATGTCCTACCTCAGTACCAAGCTCCACAACCAAACGTCCTACAACAGTACCAAGCTCCATTGCCAAATTATCAGTCTAATTTCCAAACCACCACCCCAAATCGCCAAGCTAACATCCACGTAGCTCCAAATTATCATCAAGTACCACCTCCCTCTACTCAAAACAACCTTCCTCGTCCAAATCTTAAAAAGAAACCTCTTCGAAACTTCACACCGCTGGCTGAAAGTCGCACTCAACTTTTTGAAAGATTAAGAGCAGCCGGCTATCTCCAGCCTGTCCAACCAAAACCCACTAATACTAATTCCCGATTCTATCATGCTGATCAAAACTGTGCCTATTGTTGACACCTAATTTTTGCCCTCCCCGACTAAATTTAATCCTGAGTTTCTCCGATTTTAAATAAAATCAAAATATTTGTTCTATCCGGATAAATACTGTCTAAAATATTTATTTGGGTTAGTTTTGTCATCTTAAGTGACGAATTATATGTTTTTGCATTTTCCTACAAAATTATATAATTTTAGTCGCTTAAGTAATTATCTCATCAAGAGTTAGATTTTATCAGGCACTATTTTGAGAATAAATTCAAATAGGTGAATTTCGATTTAACGTATAATTTGTTTTGAAGTGAATTATCCGGAGGATATTTGTTTTATTTTATTAAACCAAGAAGTTCAGGGTTAAATTGGTTATTAATTTATTTCAAATTTTGTTTCAATTTAGCCGGTTTGGGTGAGTTTGGCCATGATTGAAATTAATTGGACTACAATTGCAATGCAATTGACCAATTGATCTTTTAATTTGGCTAGAATTAACTAAATTGACTAAATCCTAATCTATTGGCTATTTGATAAATAGCCTATCCTAACTAATTCTACCCTTCCCATATTTTAAAACCCAACTCACAACACTAGAGAATCATCCCAGCCCAACCATTTCAGCTACCCAGGCCCAACAACTTCAACACACCGCCCCAGCCCACTTCAAAACCGACCCGGTCCAGCCCACCACCTTATAACCTCATCTTCCTCACCCCTCACAACAACATCCAACAACGGCAGCTTCCAAACAACAACAACAACAACTCAACAATGGCAGCCCTAACCCGAAAACCCCCCAAAAGCCCATTTCTCACTTCCCCCTTTGCGAATTTCGTACCCAAAATGCGTGTGCCAGTCACGAGACATACGAGAGCCTTCTAGAAACTTAGAATATTTTCAGAAATCCAAATCCAAGAATGCCCAAAAAATTCGAAATTCAAATTTGTACTGAATAGTACGATTCCAGCCTACTCAACTTTGTCCTCTTCTCAAAATTCATTTTCCCCCTCTAAATTCCCCCCAAATTTGCAATTTGTTCTAGAATTAGACACCGTACGCATTCCTATTCGTCGACAGTACGTCTGGGACAAGACTCATCTCATCACCGTTGATTTATCCTGATTAATCGACAACCGTGGGATTTGGGTTTTACCCAAAATCCCACATCGACCCAAGCTAAAAATCGAGACCCCCCATTCTCTCCTATATATACTCTACTGTTTCATTGAAGAAAGAGGTCGGAGATATTGAAAAAAAAATATAGCAAAAAGTCTAAAAGTTGCGAAGAAAGCCGTTGAGCAAACACTTCGAGAAATTAAGAAATTATCGAAGAAAAAGGGCAATTCCGAAAGGGATTTTTCATTAGTTTAAAATTTCCAGCTTTCCGGTGGTGATAAGAAGATTCCGGTGATAGCTCGAGTCCTGTTTGCTGCTCCGAAAAAGGTAATCCTTCATCTCTTTTCATTCCCTGTATTAGTAGCTATTTTCGTAGCAGTAGTTGGTGGGATTGTGTGCTGTAGAGGCTATGAAGGCCGTAGGATTTTGTGATGAAAGTCATAACTGATATATCAATGTTCTAGCTGTTTTCGTTTCAAAGATCTAGTTTCGCTTTCATTTTAAAGTCGTGGGATGACCATAGAATCTTCATCCTGGAATGATATTTTCGTAGCTTGGCTGTTGGTCCTCTTTTATTGGTCAAACTTTTCTGGTTTAGTTGTCTTTCACATATCGTTTTAAGCCTACTGTTGCTCCTTTTCTAATTTTCAAACCCGCATTCTAGCTGAAATTTTGTATTTTTTGTTTTGTCTCATATCCATGGTCTTACAGGGTTTTGCTGCCTTGTTTCAAATTTGTTGCTTGCTGTGAGTTGAATGAAAATTTGAAATTAATGTTCTTACTTTAGCCTTTAGCTTACTGTTATAATATATGCTTATTTTCAATCATTATTTCGATGGTTGAATCTTCACACTAGTATAAGGATGGATTCGCTATAGTTTGTATTCAATGGTTGATATGCTCTTTATTCATGATTTTTCCTAATCTTAGTCCAATTTCTACTTTTAGGACATTTTTTAAAAGTTATTCATTTATATATATAAAAAATAAAATAAAATAAAAAAATGTCTTGCACATGTGATGCATTTGAACACGCTGTTTTTCTCTTGTTTGTTTTAAGACTAGTTTTCTTCTGCTTTCCCTGTTTAAATTAGTTCTTAAAACCTTTTCTTTGCTTTGACCCATTAAACGATATTAGTTAAGGCTTCCTTTGGGAAATCCGTTTGTTTGATTTGAACAATCTGATTTCAAGATTTCTTTTGTCGAGATTGTTTGTGTTGGAATAGAAATGGAATGTCTAAATAGTTTGTGCTAAAATCAGAATCGATTCGTTATTTTCTTGTCATCTTTTTATTTCCTTCTTTACCTACTTTTATCCTCTGTTAAATGTCCATGTCTTTCTTCTTTCTCTTTCCTAAAGGGCATGACTTGGACCATGAAGTGCCATAACTAATTAGTATCCCCCAAGTCTGGAAATAATTACATTCCTAGTGTGGGTTCGATGGATGTTCTTGGTCATTTGTTTAAGTTTAACAAAATTTTCTTTCGTATAGTATGGGTTGCTGAAATTTGTTCACTTTCTTTTTTTTAGAAATTGCATATTAGTTATTTCAAAATCCTCTCGGGAGAGCTGATGTGAATTTAGGTTGCTTTAGAGGTCCTTTTTGATTTGCGCTAATGGCTTCTTGTCTTAAAAGATTAAAATAGTTAAGTTTTCTTTTTCTTCCTATCCATTTTACCATACGTGTTTCCTGTTTCTTGTTTGAAATGAAGTTTAGGATTAAAGTGTGCTCATTTGTTTATTTTATTTTGCCTAAATGCTTAATTCATGATCAGATTAGTCTATGAATGTTGGTCAGATTCTAATTGTCATTTTTCCTTTGCATATGACACTGCTATGAGCCCAATGGGTTCATTTCCCTCACATTTCCTTAATGGGCCAAGGAGGCCCCTATTATCGAGTCAACCTCAATGCAAGTCCAAAAAGACTATCCCATATCAACACATGACGTACAGGTTGAAGATAAGGGAAAATGGGCCAAAGTCCATAATTCGCAGATATTTTGAGACTTCCAAAGTCTTAAAATTTTTATATGTTTTATGGGCCTTGAAGCCCAAATTTGTATTTAATACAGGTGGAAGAAGTTTTTGGGCCTCAAAGGTCCAAAAAACTAGCTTAGGACAGGTACACGACGCGGAGATGGGCCAAGCCCAATAGTCCAAAGATTGGACAATTTAGGGGTTTGGGCCTTAAAAGGCCTAAATCCACCTCTTTTCCCTACTCTTTTATTTATTGCCTATTATTTGCTATTAACTACTTAACTTAGTTAAATCCCCGTCAAGTTGCCAAAGTCTTGTTTGCGTAGATATCTTTCAAATAATTCTTTCCTTAAACACTTTCTTTAAAATACATTTTCTAAGTTAGTCAAACAAAGTTGTTTTCAAATAGATCGGATAACCGCGAGTTAGCGGATACCTTAGGTGCTTTAAAACCCTTCCTAAGGTATTAATAGGAACCGCTTATCTAGAATTTCTTAACTTTGAGATTTTTTCCTGTTTTAAATCTCTAAAGTCCTTTCTGAAGGTTTTCTAAATTTTCCTAAAATTAATTAAGTGGCGACTCTCAAAAATCGAATTTGAAAAACTTTTCTAAGTGTTTGAATTCGAAAAACTTATCGCAAAACAGAAATGGCGACTCTGCTGGGGAGTTGACTAGGTTCTAACCACATATTTGATCTAACTTTATTTGACTAACTATTTGGACTTGTAATAATTAGTATTTTAAATTGGTTTACTTGTTTAATTCTTGTTATAACTGTCATATCATGGCATATCCGCCACTTCTGGCAAATTATTAGGCATTAGGACAAAAGGGCGGTTATGTGGGTTTCTGCACCCGCCCTTCCGTATAAAACCTCAATTTCTTTGAACCGCCAGATGAAGTAGTTGACTCGAGTCGGTCAACAGTCATTTGGTGTGTTACCCCGAAAGTCCACTTCGGGTTCCCAGTCAATTCGAACCAACTATTCTAGTTAATTAGGATAGAGCGAAACCAAATCCCAAAGGTTTAGGCATTAGCCTAGGACGTCTTAATATCCCGGGGATATTAAGTCCATTAGACAGACGCCAAATATGTCAAAAGGGTCTGCGACCCGTCGACACCGCATCCAACTATGTGCTGTTAGAAAAGACGTATGTGTTGTGTTTGAACTATTGTCCCGGGGGGTGGGGCCTAACAATTTGTTCCTTTTGTAGGATGTCACGATTCTTGAACTTTAGTATGGTGTTGGAAGCCCCGATTGAAATTCACTTATGGCATAGGTCATTAAGAGCAGAGCAAAAGCGTGAAGTGAAAAAGTATCTGGGTCATTTGGTAAGCATAAAGGACATGAAGGCATGGCCGGAGCTGATCCAAATATTGACAGGGTATTGGGATAGTAGCAACATGGTGTTTCGTTTTGGAAGTGTGGAAATCACCCCAACAATTGAGGAAATTAAGGATAGCATATCCTCTTGGGCAGATTTCAAAAGGCCTCAAAAGGGCGTTTTAATTCCGAACAGACCATCTACAACAGATATTGCTCAGACCCTTAAGCTGCGTCAAGATCAATGCAATTGGATAGACGCTCCGAGCATTCCATTTCGAGAATTTTACACTCGCTGGGGAGAAGGTAGCAGGGGGTTCATACGGTTCCAGAATGAATTTTACACTTATCGCGAATGGGATGAAACTCGACCCATAGCTTTTGCCATAGCATTTTTGGGACTTATGGTGTTTCCTTTGAACCAAAATCGCACCATCAGCACTCGAATCATTATGGTGGTCCAAACTCTTTTCAAGGGACTGAATGCAAGAGGCTCGATCAGTTATTTCTCTCTAGTCCCGATTATCTTGTCCGACATTTATAGAGCCCTCGGGAGATGCAAAAACAAACATTGCTTCTTTCAAGGTTACAACTTGATTCTTCAATGGTGGATCCTTAGTCACTTAATGAAATTTAATGGAACTCGAGAACTACCCGAACTAGATGAGGAAAATGAGTTCGATAACCTACCTGAAATGCTCCGTTGGGGTGACATGGGAAACAGGACCAAGATTGGGTGGTCCCAAGTGTTTTGTGAATTAGGAGAAGATAACATTCAGTGGATGCTGGACAGGTTTTTCTCAAAATTCGTGATTACCGAAAGTCAAGGCCTACCTTTTCTTCCTCTACCAGGAATTAGAGGAGTCCGTCCATATGCCCCCCAAAGGGTCCTTAGACAGTTTGGGAGGACTCAAACTATTCCTAAGTGTGCTTACATGGAGGGTTTCGTCTTCGATTACGATGAGGAGAACAAAGTTCCAAAAGCTGATGCCATTTGCAAAATTTGGAAAGCGTGTGTAAAAATGGGGCCAGAAACGGTAGCTGAAGACAGGTTTAACGCAGGGTACGTAGATGGCTACAAGGAGTGGTTAAAAAGGGACATCCAAGGCATGGATATTTCTTGGCCAACAACTAACTCCAGATCCAAAGTTCACGAACAGTTCCAGAATCTACAGGAAGAAATGGTTAGGCGTGAACAAGAACTTCAAAAAAAGCAAGAAGAAGATAGTCATACCATTGAAGAGTATCGTCGCACTATAGACATCTTGAGTCAGAAATTTGAGGGTATGAGAACAGAGGTGGAAAATGAAGCCGCTAATATGTTGCAAAAATACCATGGCTTTCCGCAGGTGCCAACAGAACACAGAATGCTCAAAGCAGAAACAGAGTATTGGATCGCTCAGTATACATTTGGAGAGATCGCGAAGAAATACAAGAAAAGGGCAAATGGAGAGGGATCATCTTCAGGACCGCACTAGTAATGTCGCCCCTGCGCGGGTTTATTTTTATGTATTTGCTGTTTTTTCCTAAAATGCCCCTGCGTGGGTTTATTTCTATGTATTTACTGTTTTTCCTAAAGTACCCCTGCGTGGGTTGGTCCTATTTTGCCCCTGCGTGGGCTCCTTTTATATGAACCCCTTTGTCGGCTGGCTTTGTATCCCCTTTTTGGGAAAGTTTTGGTTTTTACCTATATATATATATATTTATTGGGGGCAATAGAACGGTCCTAAAACAACACATACGTCTTTTCGAACGAACGCTAGGCCCACCTTTGGCTCAAAAGGTCCCTTCGAATAGGACGCGCTCTTTATTAATTGTTTGTGTAACATAACTGTCTTATGTGCTCCTATGTGTTATGTTGACTCGAATCAAAGGTGAATTGATCCAATTCCATGCTTATAGAGACCATTTAGGCAGAAATATACAACCACTACACGAAAGTCCGACCAAAATGATCTAAGTCTTCTGAAGTTTCCCAGAAAAAATCCTAAAGAATCATCTCTCATACTTTCAGGAAGGTTTGGCTGAAGAGATGGATATGGAAATGGATTTGACAAGAAGAAGAATTGCATCAATTCAACAAGAGATCGATGAGCTCCATAGGAAGAGGGAGGAAATCCGTCGTTAGACAGAAGTAGCTTTGGCAAAAGACAAGGAGTTGAATAGGCAGACTGCTGAGGTCAAGGCAAGGATTGCTGAAATAGATCAAGCGTTGAATGAAGGAAAGCCAAAAAGGAATTTCGCCGAAGAAGTCAAGCGGATGGTGTCGGAATTCGAGGCGTACCAAAGTAAGGCTCTTGGAAATCCCGATAAGCTTGTACTAGAGGTAGGAAGGCAGTCAGAAAATATGGAGGAAATAACTTGGCCTACAGGAGAAAAGGGGAAAATCACACTCAAGGTAGGTGCTAGAAACTACCTGAGGGAGTCCGAAGTTGTACAAGTCTCAAAAATTTATCAGTTATTGCTAGCCATGGGAACTTTATCCCCAATCAAGACCCAAGGACCCAAGTGTGATCCCCGGGATGAGCATAAGGAGTGCGCTTATCACCTTCTCCAAAAAGGACATACCACAGATGGATGTCGTGTGCTGAAAGCTAAGATATGTGATATGATCAATAGTGGGAAGATTGCTCATTTGTATGGACCACATGTTATGCTGGTATGTGATATGATCAAACCAGGAACTCCCATTACCAGCGGCGTTTCAATTCGTCGTGTGGACTTCACAACTTTCAAGGATAATTATGAAGACATCTATGCCAAGTTGGTTCAGGCACAAATCTTACATCCAAAGAAGGCTAATGCGAGGAAGAATTTGGCAAAATGGAAGAAGAATGATGACTCCTGCATCTATCACAATGGAACAAAAGGGCACAACATTGAAAAATGTCGAGCTTTCCGCTTCGAGCTGGAGCACCTCATCAAGATTGGGATGATATGTTTGGAGTTTGAGCCCGATCATCCATAGAAACGAAAGAGGTCAAAAGAACAGAGGCACTTTCTATCCGGAATCAAGCTTTAAACGTAGCAAGTTTTCAGTTTCCTTGTACTTACTTTTCCCTAAATGAAGTTTAGTGAATGAAATGAAAACAATCCCTGTTATAACCATTTCGAACTACGTAGGGCCTGATTTCTCCTTCGTGAGATATGTAGGCAGCCTTTCGGCCCGGCCCCTATCTTCAAAAACCCTATTATCCCCCACCTCGGCGAAAAAAGGCAAGATGAAGAGTCGAACCTTCCTGATAAATTCTACTCAACCAAATCAATGGACAAAATCCTGTTTATTAAAACTTTTGAGTCATTATGGATCAATTCACCCGCGATAAGAAACAACTCTATGTGTTCTTTGCCTATGTGATTATCTTGCATTGTTTATTACTAACGGGTTCTAACACATCTGCCTTTGAGTTATTTTTACTTTGCAGATAATAGAAACTACTCCGTGTTGTCATAAGCTGGCTGAACATCCTTACTTCACCCGATCAAAAGCTCACAAAGTTCCATCCCCTAGCCATCATTCAAAAATGACTGGAAGCGACGAGGATAATGCATTGGCCATCAGGGACAATGTCATAGCAGAACAGAGTGAGATGATTGCTGAACTTGCGAGGAAACTAGAAATGCTTCAAGAAGAGGTGAATCGTACTAGGGACCTGGCTAATTTAGCCATCACTACTAATGCTCCTGTCCCAGGAGGGCACGGTCCTCCACTCCAAATCCCTCCTCTCAACACACCTGACCTCGGGAATCATCCGAACAACATTTCATCCGCTTCCGCCTCTCAACTTCCCACAGACCCAATCGCCAATAATCCATCGGTTCACCAAAGTCACACTCCACCCATTCAAAACACCAATCGAGACAATAACCCAGACGCTTACCATCCACAAAATCCTTCCCTAACTCCACAAATCCATCCTCAAATCCCACCGAACCACTCTCGAACACCACCAAACACCTTTAACCCCCAAAATGTCCTCCCTGCCTACAACCCCACTGCCGTTCGTCCTCAAAATCACGCTTCAGCATACCAAAACCCTTCCGCCACTATCCCAAATCCGTCTCACATCTGACCTATACCCCCAACTGCTTTTCATGTCATCACATCTCCTGATCTCTATAACCCTTTTCCTAATCCTGAGGTAGACCATTATGAGGAGAAAGAGAAAGAATGGAGGATCGAGCATGAAAAGGAAATGCTTGCAATGAAGGAAGAGATTATGAGGATCAAAGAGTCTCATGGAGCAGGGGATAATGATGGCCTTGGTTATGATGATTTGTGTGTCCACCCCGATGTAGACCTACCAGAAAGATACAAGGTCCCAAAATTTGAAACATTCGGTGGTACTGGAAATCCCATGGCTCACTTAAGGAGATACTGTGATCAAATGGTTGGAATTGGAAGGAATGAGGCATTGCTAATGCGTCTATTTAGCCGAAGCTTGAGCGGCGAGGCTCTGGATTGGTTTACGTCCCAAGAACTGAGAAAATGGTCCGGCTGGAAGGCTCTGGCCAAAGACTTTATCGACAGGTTCGCATACAATGTAGAGATAGTTCCGGACCGACATTCACTGAATAGGATTAAGCAAAAGAGCGGTGAATACTTTCGAGATTATGCTTATCGCTGGAGAAAGGAAGCCGCTAAGGTACAACCTCCTATGACTGAGGAGGAAATGGTAGCGGTATTTTCCCGTGCTCAAGAAGGCGAGTTCTATACTAGAATGGTGTCTGCGGTTCGGGCAACCTTTGCAGATTTGGTAAAGATTGGTGAATCACTCGAAGAAGGGATTCGAACTGGGAAAATTATCCAGACTCCAACATCAGCTGGGTCCTCTGGATTCCCTAGGAAGAAAAGAGAAGACGTGACTGCGGTATCCACTGATTCTATTGCTAATTTGAAAAGGAGATTCAGACCCAGGAATACTCTTTCTTCTCCGCCACCCCCGAGTCCTCAATCCATATTCTACGCTCAACCCCAATACCAAGCTCCACAGCCAAATATCTTACCTCAATACCAAACTCCACAGCCAAATGTCCTACCACAATACCAAGCTCCACAGCCAAATGTCCTACCTCAGTACCAAGCTCCACAACCAAACGTCCTACCACAGTACCAAGCTCCATTGCCAAATTATCAGCCTAATGTCCAAACCACCACCCCAAATCGCCAAGCTAACATCCACGTAGCTCCAAATTATCATCAAGTACCACCCCCTGCTACTCAAAACAACCTTCCTCGTCCAAATCTTGAAAAGAAACCTCTTCGAAACTTCACACCGCTGGCTGAAAGTCGCACTCAACTTTTTGAAAGATTAAGAGCAGCCGGCTATCTCCAGCCTGTCCAACCAAAACCCACTAATACTAATTCCCGATTCTATCATGCTGATCAAAACTGTGCCTATCATTCTGGAGGAGTCGGCCACAGTACCGAAGATTGCATTAATTTGAAATATAAGATTCAGGACCTGATCGATCATAAAGTCATTACTCTTCAAACACCAGCTCCAAATGTCAATAGTAATCCGTTGCCTAACCATGGAGGGGCTATGGTTAACATGATCGAAATAGAATATGAATGGGCAGTTAGTAAGACTATCACTAAGGTTGATTCAGAAAAGCCTAAGAGGACGGAAGGAGTAGAGAAGATAGAGAAGGCCGTGGCTGCCTTAAGTGTTAATGAAAGGCCCCCATTTGTGGTAATGACCGCCCTGACTCAGGCATATGTCCCAACACCGCCTAGAAAAGAGTTTATTGTAGAGACTGCTGCCGCCCATGGGATGACTCGATCCGGAAGGTGCTACATTCCTGAGAATTTAGCCAACGACTCTTACAAGAAGGATTCACAGAAAAGGCCGATTACTGAGGGAGAAGCCGAAGAGTTTTGGAGGCGAATGCAACCAAAAGAATATTCTATTGTTAAGCATTTGGAAAAGACTCCAGCCCAGATCTCCGTGTGGGCATTACTAATGAGTTCCCAATACCACCGACAAGCGTTGTTGAAGGTCCTAGATGAAGCCTATGTGCCCGTTGGTACGAGTGTTGAAAATCTGGCCGCAATGATAGGTAACGTTGTGGGAAGTCATCGCATATCATTCAGTGAAGAAGAGTTACCTTTTGAAGGAATAATGCATAACAAAGCGTTGCACATCTCTGTTATTTGTCGTGACCATGTGATTAATCGGGTTCTGATAGATGACGGATCTGGTCTGAACATTTGCCCCCTTTCCACATTAACTCAAATGGGTTACGATTTGGGAAAGGTCCGTCAAAGCCATGTTAATGTGCGAGCTTTCGATGGAGGACAGAGGGACACTATAGGCGAAGTTGATTTGTACATCCAAATGGGACCCGCCGAGTTCAAGACTAAATTTTATGTTATGGATATTAATCCTAGTTATAATCTGCTCCTTGGGAGACCGTGGCTCCATGGTGCAAAAGCGGTCTCATCACCTCTTCATCAATTGTTGAAATTCATCTGGGATGGCCACGAGGTGGTCATTCAGGGCGAAGGGAGTCACTTGAGCCACCCTAATGGTTATGTACCTGTGATTGAAGATATTCCAAAGGGCAGTAATTTTTATACGGTGGAAATCGTGAATGCTGCCGAAGAGGACTTAACATGCCAGCCTCACATGCCTTCTATCTATAAGATGATGGCAACTGTGATGCTAAGAAATGGATTCGAGCCTGGTCGAGGCCTAGGAAAGAACTTGGAGGGTATCATTGAGCCGATCGTGATTCCAGAAAAAGCTTTCAAATATGGACTAGGATACAAGCCAACAAATGAAGACGAGAATGCGAAAAGGACAGTGGCGGGTCTGCCCAAGCCATTGCCACTGCTATACCAGTCGTTTCCTGTACGCGAGATGCCGATGGATGATGGTCTGGGGGATGGGATAGGAATTCTGTTCGAAGATTGCAATGCTATAATAGAAGATTTCCCAGAGACTAGTGGAGTGAGGAAAGCTGCACCTGGAGAAACTTTGAAAAATTGGACATCCACTCCGCTCCTGATTCCTCGCCCTCTGTGGTAGATGAAAGGGCAAATTTCTAGTTTTTGAAAATCGGTGATGATCCGGAGGAGGCCCCGCGATCCACCCTTTTATCTTTCAAATCCTCTTTTCGCATGTTTACTGCTTTCAAAAAGGCATGGGCCTGTACTCGTGCAAGTCATGAGCCATATGTTTGTAAATATTTCCCAAGTTTCAATGAAAAGGCCTCCCTTTATCTAGAAAAACTATTTTTTGAGTTATTCCTATTTCCCTACTTTTGTGTTATCTTGCTATTGTCTGACTTGGTTTGTTTGTTTCTTTCAGTAATAATAACTTAAAACCTGCCAATGTCATGTCATGTCAAGAGCTAAATGAACACAGCGATGCAAATGACAATGAATGGGAAAGCTATAATGAGGAACAGCTAACAGAGAATTTGGAAGAATTTGAAAACCGCGAGAAGCCTAACCTGGAAGAAACTGAAGTGGTCAATCTAGGGGGCCATGATGAAGTTAAAGAAACGAGAATCAGTGTTCACCTGACAGAAGCACAGAAAAGAGAACTCATCCGCTTGTTAAGAGAATACATCGATGTATTTGCTTGGTCCTATGATGACATGCCAGGGTTGAGCACCAACATCGTGTCACATAAGTTGCCAATCAATCCAGAGTTTGATCTAGTAAAGCAAAAAATGAGAAAATTCAAGCCAGATTTAAGTTTAAGGATTAAAGAAGAAGTGACAAAGCAAATCCAGTCTAAAGTTGTGGAGGTCACAAAGTATCCAACGTGGCTAGCCAATATTGTTCCGGTGCCAAAGAAGGACGGCAAAATCAGAATTTGTGTTGATTACAGAGACTTGAACAGGGCCAGTCCTAAAGATAACTTCCCTCTACCCAACATTCACATTCTCATCGACAACTGCGCAAAACATGAAATGCAGTCTTTCGTGGATTGTTTCGCCGGGTATCATCAGATCTTAATGGATGAGGAAGACGCAGAAAAGACGGCCTTCATCACTCCCTAGGGTGTTTATCACTACAGGGTAATGCCGTTCGGTCTAAAAAATGCTGGTGCAACCTACATGAGGGCAATGACAACGATCTTTCATGATATGATCCATAAGGAAATTGAGGTATATGTGGATGACATAATCATCAAATCTCGTGAAAGTTCGAATCATTTGACACACCTGAGGAAATTCTTTGATCGATTGAGGAAGTATAACTTGAAGCTGAATCCTGCTAAATGTGCCTTCGGTGTGCCAGCCGAAAAATTGTTGGGGTTTATAGTCAGTAGGAGGGGCATCGAACTCGACCCTTCCAAGATCAAGACAATTCAGGAGTTGCCCCCACCGAGGACCAAGAAAGAAGTCATGAGTTTCTTGGGGCGTTTGAATTACATTAGTAGGTTCATTGCCCAGTCGACTGTCATATGCGAGCCAATCCTTAAGATGTTGAAGAAGGATGCGTTGAACAAGTGGACAGAAGAGTGCCAGAAGGCTTTTGATAGGATCAAAGATTATCTATCCGCTCCGCCTGTTTTGGTTCCACCAAGAGAAGGAAGTCCATTATTGTTATATTTGTCAGTCTCAGAAAATGCTTTTGGATGCGTCCTTGGGCAACATGATGAAACCGGCAAGAAAGAAAAGGCAATCTATTACTTGAGTAAGAAGTTCACTCCGTATGAGGCTCGCTACACCTTGGTTGAGAGGACGTGTTGTGCTTTGACTTGGGTTGCCCAGAAGTTGAGACATTACTTATCCTCATATACAACATATCTTATTTCCAGAATGGATCCCTTGAAATATATATTTCACAAAGCCATGCCTACAGGGAAGTTGGCCAAATGGCAGATGTTGTTAAGCGAGTTTGACATTGTGTATGTGACCCAAAAGGCAATCAAAGGGCAAGCCCTAGCAGATCATCTAGCTGAAAATCCAGTTGACAATGAATATGAGCCACTCCGTACTTACTTTCCAGATGAAGAAGTGTTGTTCGTGGGAGAAGACATAGCTGAAGCATACCCCGGATGGAGGATGTTCTTTGATGGAGCGGTCAATTTCAAAGGTTCAGGAATTGGAGCGGTTTTAGTGTCAGAAACGGGTCAGCATTACCCGGTAACTGCCAAGCTACGTTTCCCTT
This sequence comes from Capsicum rhomboideum, assembly GCA_031232105.1. Classification (NCBI taxonomy): domain Eukaryota; kingdom Viridiplantae; phylum Streptophyta; class Magnoliopsida; order Solanales; family Solanaceae; genus Capsicum; species Capsicum rhomboideum. The sequence goes on along the minus strand of CP124715.1, from coordinate 13,596,971 downwards.
GCACCAACAACATGGCTGAGTATGAAGCTTGCATCCTAGGCCTCGATTTAGCACTTGACATGGGTGTTCGAGAGTTATTAGTCATTGGAGATTCAGATCTATTGATTCACCAAGTGCGAGGAGATTGGGCTGTGAAGAACTCCAAAATCACCCCTTACGTAGAGCTAGTACAGGAGTTATGCAAAAGATTCAAGGAGATTGACTTTAGACATATCCCGAGAATACAAAACGAGTTTGCTGATGCTTTAGCTACTATATCCTCCATGATTCAACACCCAGATAGAAGTTACATTGATCCTCTGGAAATAAGTTTGAGGGAGAAACTAGTACACTGTGCACATGTTGAAGCAGAAGCCGATGGAAAACCATGGTACTTTGATATCAAGAGGTATTTAGAGTCTGGGGCATACCCCGAAGATGCCAGTAGCATTCAGAAAAAAACAATACGACATTTGGCAAAAATTTATTTCCCAAGCGGGGAAATCCTATTCAGGAGGACCCCAGAATTAGGATTTCTAAGATGTGTTGATGCCTCAGAAGCCACGAAGTTACTGGAAGAAATACATGTTGGAGTTTGCGGACCTCATATGAACGGATTCGCTCTCTCTAGAAAAATTTTGAGGATGGGTTATTTTTGGATGACTATGGAGAATGACTGCAACAAGTACGTACAAAAATGCCCAAAGTGCCAGATACACGGACACTTGATTCGGATGCCTCCACATGAACTCTACACAATGAGTTCACCATGGCCGTTCGTAGCATGGGGCATGGATGTCATTGGTCCGATAGAGCCGACAGCATCAAATGGACATAGGTTCATCTTAGTTGCTATTGATTATTTCACAAAATGGGTAGAAGCTATCTCATATAAAGTTGTGACTAAGAAAGTCGTTACAGATTTTGTCAGGAACAACTTGATTTGCCGGTTTGGAATACCAGAATCAATCATTACAGATAATGGAGCTAACCTGAACAGTCACTTGATGAAAGAAATTTGTGAAAAGTTCAAAATCACTCATCGAAATTCGACTGCGTATCGTCCGCAAATGAATGGAGCTGTAGAAGCCGCCAACAAAAACATCAAGAGGATATTGAGAAAAATGATTGAGAACAACAGATCTTGGCACGAGATGTTGCCTTATGCTTTGTTAGGATACCGTACGACAGTCAAGACTTCGACTGGGGCAACTCCATATCTATTGGTTTATGGAACTGAAGCCGTGATACCTGCCGAGGTAGAGATACCTTCCTTGAAGATTATTCAAGAGGCCAAATTGAGTAACGAAGAATGGGTCCGCGCTAGATGTGAACAACTCATGCTAATTGATGAAAAGCGAATGGAGGCTGTATGCCATGGTCAGTTATACCAACAACGGATGATGCGTTCCTTCAACAAGAAAGTGAGAACTCGCACGTTTGAAGTAGGACAATTGGTTCTCAAACGCATATTTCCCCATCAAGAAGAATACAAAGGCAAGTTTGCTCCAAACTGGCAAGGACCATATGTGGTACGTAAAGTGCTATCTGGAGGGGCCCTAATCCTGTCTGAGATGGATGGTCGAGAGTGGACCAAGCCAATCAACTCCGATGCAGTGAAGAGATACTACGTCTGAAGATAGTCTCTTCCCTATGTTTCCTTTCCTTGTAATCGTACTTTTCTTAGTATAATCATTTTATGCTTTGTAGTAGTTTAAATATCTTTCCCTTTTATGTACGAACTACGTTTGACCTGAATTCTCAAGAATGAGAAACGTAGGCGGCCTATGTCGGCTTCGGTCAACCCCTTAGGAAAATCTATCCTTCCCTTTTATGTACGAACTACGTTTGACCTGAATTCTCAAGAATGAGATACGTAGGCGGCCTATGTCGGCTTCGGTCAACCCCTTAGGAAAATCTATCCTTCCCTTTTATGTACGAACTACGTTTGACCTGAATTCTCAAGAATGAGATACGTAGGCGGCCTATGTCGGCTTCGGTCAACCCTTTAGATTTTTCTATATCCCCCTAGCGTAGTCCTGAACTACGTTTGACCTGATTCCTGCTTTAACGGGATACGTAGGCGCCCCAACGGCTCGGTCATACCACCCCAGGAAATGGAAACTGGGGCAGAATTTTTGAGAAGGAATCTCAAAAATTCCAAAGAAGAAAATCATTCTTATGGAAAACGAATAGAGACCAACAAAGAGTTTGGGAGAAAGTCTCGAATTCCCCGAAGGTCGAGATCGTCTCGAATAGCATCTAACTGGGTTAGAAATTTTGAGGAAGTCCTCAAAATTTCCGCTTATACTTTGGAATGAATTCCACATCCCCCAGCACCGAGAGTTCGAAACCAACCTCAGAAATCACCAGCTGTGATACAGTGCAAATAGTCTGAATCCCCAGCTATGACAAGCCTTTGCAAAACTACTCCATTAAACTTCCCCAACAACAACAATGAGTTTCCAAGGATCCTTCATCGAATGTCAGACGTAGACAGAACTCAAGTGGAAGACGTTCATTGAGCTAGCATATGACATGACTGGCAGAGTTTTTCTAAAAAACTTTCACGCAAGTTCTCAAATCTCTGATTTCAAAACCAAACTATTTTGAAAGTCTATACACATTTTCTTGACTAATTTTGACTTACATCTATTTAAGAGGGGAGTCAGGGCGGAAGTCCAAACATGACGGAGCACTCGAGAGACAGCAAGAAGCAAACCAAAGATCGAAGGAGGTCAATGCGGAGTAGTTTCACCCAAGACTAACAATTTTTCTGTGGATGCAGGGGTCACTGTACATAAATAAGGTCTCTTTCAAATACCCTGAGCAAATCAAGAATCGCACCAAAAACACATAATGCTCGAGAACGGTATTCTTGGACAGCTCCAAAGATGGGTTGAATAACTCATTCAGGATCAAGGGCCTCTTGATTTGTCTATCCGTCTTCAAAAGATGTGGATGTCAAACAAAAGCGTCTTATATTGGTTATGAAGATTTTATTCAAGACTTTTCCTAATAATAGTCGCTAGTAAAAGCGAATTTGTGTCTACTAAATGGTTTTCTTGAGCGCAGGTATACTCGAAAGAGTCGGCATAACGGTACGATCAAAGAGATCACCTGACAAGGAGAGTAGGGAAATCCTCCTCCAATCCGTCATGGGTCAAAACGAACTTATAACGTTCGAAAATGGTATTTATAGTTGTCCCCAGAAATGGGTTTAATCATTTACTTATCTCCAAAATGATTTTGTTCGGCGAACAAAATCGTTTACAGTGTAAATGCTCTCTTTAAAGCTTTCCCAAAAATTTGACTATAGTCGCTAGAAAAAGAGACACTGTGTCTACTAATTGTTTACGCAGGTACATTCAAAGGAATCAGCACATCAACAGATTAGCCCAAAGTCCATCTTACTACGTCAAAGCTGAAAAGCCTGACGCTTGTCAATGCCAAAAGAAGAGGATGGGGATCGTCAAAAAGGCTATCTTACTGCATCATATTACATCCCATACCATGCCATTGCATCATATTGCCTCATATTACGTCTCATTGCATTGCATTGCACCATAAGGCATTGCATTCTATTGCATTCCATTGCATCATATTGCATCATATTACATCCCATCACATCCCATTGCATTATATTGCATCATATTACATCCCATTGCATTCCATTGCATCATATTATATCCCATTGCATTCCATTGCACCATATTGCATTGCATTCCATTGCACCATATGGCATTGCATCATATTGCATCATATTACATCCCATCACATCCCATTGCATTATATTGCATCATATTACATCCCATTGCATTCCATTGCATCATATTACATCCCATTGCATTCCATTGCACCATATTGCATTACATTCCATTGCACCGTATGGCATTGCATTCTAATGCATCATATTGCATCATGTTCATCCCATCATATTGTGTCACATAACGTTTAATCGTATTTCATTATATGTCATCTTAGCTCATTACAGGACATTTCATTCCATGCCAAGAGGGCCATGCCGAGAGGGCCATTTCATTTCATGCCGAGAAAGCTATTTCATTCCATGCCAAGAGGGCCATTTCATTTCATCGCCAAGAGGGCCATTTCATTGCCGAGAGGGCCATGCCGAGAGGGCCATTTCATTTCATTGTCGAGAGGGCCATGCCAAGAGGGCCATTTCATTTCATCGCCAAGAGGGCCATTTCATTGCCGAGAGGGCCATTGCATTTCATTACCGAGAGGGCCATTTCATGTCATTGCCGATAGGGCCATTTCATGTCATGGCCAAGAGGACCATTCCATTCCATTGCCGAGAGGGACATGCCGAGAGGGCCATCATATCATTCAAGCAAGTCTCCATAATCGCTCACCACGCAAGATGATAGAGTCTAGTTTTGGAAGATGCTTTGGAGCACCTATATCCGTTAACCACGCGAAGATAACATAATCTAGCGTTGAGGATATCTCATTGTTTTATATATCTGTTTACATGCAAGAGGTGATGTAACCCAGCATCGAGGATATCTCAGCATATTTATATCAACATATCAAAGTTGAAGAAGTACATAATCCAAAGGGATGTTTTTAAGTCGATATCCGAAGACGGACGACAAACTAGACTTCCCAGGAATTGACAATCTGAAGGTCATCTGTAAGTCACAATATTAGAGACCGGACAGTGTGCGAGATTTCCTTAGAATTGATAGTCCATGGGTCATTTATAAGTCGCAACGACATCCTAACCGGATAGTATGCAAGATCACTCAAAGATCGATAGTTTGAAGGTTATCCATAAGTCACAACTAAATCTTTCCCGAAAGCTAGCGATTCGAAGGATATCTATAAGCCATATTATATCCAAGGTTGGAAGATGTGCAGGATTGCCCGAAAGCTAGCAATTCGAGGGATATCTATAATACATCTCTTATCCAAGATCGGATAATGCGCAGAATTACCCAAAATCTAACAACTCAAAGGATATCTATAAGTCGCCTCATATCCAACATCGAATGATGCGCGAGAGTATCCAAAGATTGACGATTTAAGGGATATCTATAAGTCGTAACGATACTAAGGATGCGCGGGACTTACCCGAGATCATATGCAAAAGAGCATTATCGACAGCCGAGAAGGTTATCAAACAAAAGATCAAGCGGTTGCAGGGACCGTTCTATGCAAAGTGTCGTCGGTGTCCAAGAGGGCCACCCCACTTTGAAGATATCTCAATTGCCAAAGAGTCGTCTATTCAACAACCAAGAGGGTTGTTGTATCTATTATTGCAAAGAATTGTCGTTCTCCAAAGTAGGTATATGAGAGGACGACATCACCTTTCAGATAACAACTCACGTGGAGATATGGTAAGAGGCTATATACCCCTTCGTGAATTGTGTTGATCACTAACAATTTTTGTTTGAGATATTGTCGAGAGCATCCGAGAGGATGAAAATCTCAAACCAAAACCACAGGTGCGGACAACTCCAAAAAGGACGCAGCACAACGTGGAACTTTTTCTTAGCAGCAAACCGGGACGTAGTCCAGAGAGGGACGCCAAACTCTTTGGATGCGAGCTAAAGGACGATTGCCACCACCATCAAACCACACCCCTATCAGAAGGCATGTGGGTATTCTGGGATATTTAGTTTCAGTTTCACTTCCGGGATATTTCTAAACTCATCCTGGAGGTAACTTTCTCTTCCTTTCAAATTCGAGTAACAACACACCTAGAGCTTTGGAAATTATCCGGGTAAATTCCTATCTACGGATGTGAAAAACTCCACATTCATGGTTAAAAGGTTACAAGCCTCTCTTTTCCATAGCTCAAATCACTTGTCATTCATCCCAAGCCAAAGATTGTCGAAAATAAAAGACTATCTTTTCTACCGATTGAGTCGAACTACAAGCAGTCTGATTCCCTGAACCTCGGGGATATGTAGGCTGGGCCCTTTGTTGAAAACTCGACTGCATTCCAACTCCTCCCAATATCCTCTTATTCCCCAGCATTCTGGTTTTACCAAAAATCCAAAATCGGAATAGCTTGTGAATTCAAAATTGTGCTTAAAATCAAGCGTTATGAACTACAAGTGGCCTGAATCCTCATGTAACCTGAGATATGTAGAAAACCCGATACCGGGGTCCGGCCATAACTCCTGAAAATTTGTGTGAAAACCAACCTTTTTCAAGAAATGAATTTGGGGTCGGTCAAAATTAGGAACGTCAAACTCCCTTTGCCCAGGGTTACACCCTACCCAAAGGGAGGGGGCAGTTGTTGACACCTAATTTTTGCCCTCCCCGACTAAATTTAATCCTGAGTTTCTCCGATTTTAAATAAAATCAAAATATTTGTTCTATCCGGATAAATACTGTCTAAAATATTTATTTGGGTTAGTTTTGTCATCTTAAGTGACGAATTATATGTTTTTGCATTTTCCTACAAAATTATATAATTTTAGTCGCTTAAGTAATTATCTCATCAAGAGTTAGATTTTATCAGGCACTATTTTGAGAATAAATTCAAATAGGTGAATTTCGATTTAACGTATAATTTGTTTTGAAGTGAATTATCCGGAGGATATTTGTTTTATTTTATTAAACCAAGAAGTTCAGGGTTAAATTGATTATTAATTTATTTCAAATTTTGTTTCAATTTAGCCGGTTTGGGTGAGTTTGGCCATGATTGAAATTAATTGGACTACAATTGCAATGCAATTGACCAATTGATCTTTTAATTTGGCTAGAATTAACTAAATTGACTAAATCCTAATCTATTGGCTATTTGATAAATAGCCTATCCTAACTAATTCTACCCTTCCCATATTTTAAAACCCAACTCACAACACTAGAGAATCATCCCAGCCGCACCATTTCAGCTACCCAGGCCCAACAACTTCAACACACCGCCCCAGCCCACTTCAAAACCGACCTGGTCCAGCCCACCACCTTATAACCTCATCTTCCTCACCCCTCACAACAACATCCAACAACGGCAGCTTCCAAACAACAACAACAACAACTCAACAATGGCAGCCCTAACCCGAAAACCCCCCAAAAGCCCGTTTCTCACTTCCCCCTTTGCGAATTTCGTACCCAAAATGCGTGTGCCAGTCACGAGACATACGAGAGCCTTCTAGAAACTTAGAATATTTTCAGAAATCCAAATCCAAGAATGCCCAAAAAATTCGAAATTCAAATTTGTACTGAATAGTACGATTCCAGCCTACTCAACTTTGTCCTCTTCTTAAAATTCATTTTCCCCCTCTAAATTCCCCCCAAATTTGCAATTTGTTCTAGAATTAGACACCGTACGCATTCCTATTTGTCGACAGTACGTCTGGGACAAGACTCATCTCATCACCGTTGATTTATCCTGATTAATCGACAACCGTGGGATTTGGGTTTTACCCAAAATCCCACATCGACCCAAGCTGAAAATCGAGACCCCCCATTCTCTCCTATATATACTCTACTGTTTCATTGAAGAAAGAGGTCGGAGATATTGAAAAAAAAATATAGCAAAAAGTCTAAAAGTTGCGAAGAAAGCCGTTGAGCAAACACTTCGAGAAATTAAGAAATTATCGAAGAAAAAGGGCAATTCCGAAAGGGATTTTCCATTAGTTTAAAATTTCCAGCTTTCCGGTGGTGATAAGAAGATTCCGGTGATAGCTCGAGTCCTGTTTGCTGCTCCGAAAAAGGTAATCCTTCATCTCTTTTCATTCCCTGTATTAGTAGCTATTTTCGTAGCAGTAGTTGGTGGGATTGTGTGCTGTAGAGGCTATGAAGGCCGTAGGATTTTGTGATGAAAGTCATAACTGATATATCAATGTTCTAGCTGTTTTCGTTTCAAAGATCTAGTTTCGCTTTCATTTTAAAGTCGTGGGATGACCATAGAATCTTCATCCTGGAATGATATTTTCGTAGCTTGGCTGTTGGTCCTCTTTTATTGGTCAAACTTTTCTGGTTTAGTTGTCTTTCACATATCGTTTTAAGCCTACTGTTGCTCCTTTTCTAATTTTCAAACCCGCATTCTAGCTGAAATTTTGTATTTTTTGTTTTGTCTCATATCCATGGTCTTACAGGGTTTTGCTGCCTTGTTTCAAATTTGTTGCTTGCTGTGAGTTGAATGAAAATTTGAAATTAATGTTCTTACTTTAGCCTTTAGCTTACTGTTATAATATATGCTTATTTTCAATCATTATTTCGATGGTTGAATCTTCACACTAGTATAAGGATGGATTCGCTATAGTTTGTATTCAATGGTTGATATGCTCTTTATTCATGATTTTTCCTAATCTTAGTCCAATTTCTACTTTTAGGACATTTTTTAAAAGTTATTCATTTATATATATAAAAAATAAAATAAAATAAAAAAATGTCTTGCACATGTGATGCATTTGAACACGCTGTTTTTCTCTTGTTTGTTTTAAGACTAGTTTTCTTCTGCTTTCCCTGTTTAAATTAGTTCTTAAAACCTTTTCTTTGCTTTGACCCATTAAACGATATTAGTTAAGGCTTCCTTTGGGAAATCCGTTTGTTTGATTTGAACAATCTGATTTCAAGATTTCTTTTGTCGAGATTGTTTGTGTTGGAATAGAAATGGAATGTCTAAATAGTTTGTGCTAAAATCAGAATCGATTCGTTATTTTCTTGTCATCTTTTTATTTCCTTCTTTACCTACTTTTATCCTCTGTTAAATGTCCATGTCTTTCTTCTTTCTCTTTCCTAAAGGGCATGACTTGGACCATGAAGTGCCATAACTAATTAGTATCCCCCAAGTCTGGAAATAATTACATTCCTAGTGTGGGTTCGATGGATGTTCTTGGTCATTTGTTTAAGTTTAACAAAATTTTCTTTCGTATAGTATGGGTTGCTGAAATTTGTTCACTTTCTTTTTTTTAGAAATTGCATATTAGTTATTTCAAAATCCTCTCGGGAGAGCTGATGTGAATTTAGGTTGCTTTAGAGGTCCTTTTTGATTTGCGCTAATGGCTTCTTGTCTTAAAAGATTAAAATAGTTAAGTTTTCTTTTTCTTCCTATCCATTTTACCATACGTGTTTCCTGTTTCTTGTTTGAAATGAAGTTTAGGATTAAAGTGTGCTCATTTGTTTATTTTATTTTGCCTAAATGCTTAATTCATGATCAGATTAGTCTATGAATGTTGGTCAGATTCTAATTGTCATTTTTCCTTTGCATATGACACTGCTATGAGCCCAATGGGTTCATTTCCCTCACATTTCCTTAATGGGCCAAGGAGGCCCCTATTATCGAGTCAACCTCAATGCAAGTCCAAAAAGACTATCCCATATCAACACATGACGTACAGGTTGAAGATAAGGGAAAATGGGCCAAAGTCCATAATTCGCAGATATTTTGAGACTTCCAAAGTCTTAAAATTTTTATATGTTTTATGGGCCTTGAAGCCCAAATTTGTATTTAATACAGGTGGAAGAAGTTTTTGGGCCTCAAAGGTCCAAAAAACTAGCTTAGGACAGGTACACGACGCGGAGATGGGCCAAGCCCAATAGTCCAAAGATTGGACAATTTAGGGGTTTGGGCCTTAAAAGGCCTAAATCCACCTCTTTTCCCTACTCTTTTATTTATTGCCTATTATTTGCTATTAACTACTTAACTTAGTTAAATCCCCGTCAAGATGCCAAAGTCTTGTTTGCGTAGATATCTTTCAAATAATTCTTTCCTTAAACACTTTCTTTAAAATACATTTTCTAAGTTAGTCAAACAAAGTTGTTTTCAAATAGATCGGATAACCGCGAGTTAGCGGATACCTTAGGTGCTTTAAAACCCTTCCTAAGGTATTAATAGGAACCGCTTATCTAGAATTTCTTAACTTTGAGATTTTTTCCTGTTTTAAATCTCTAAAGTCCTTTCTGAAGGTTTTCTTAATTTTCCTAAAATTAATTAAGTGGCGACTCTCAAAAATCGAATTTGAAAAACTTTTCTAAGTGTTTGAATTCGAAAAACTTATTGCAAAACACCTATCATTCTGGAGGAGTAGGCCACAGTACCGAAGATTGCATTAATTTGAGACATAAGATCCAGGACCTGATCGATCATAAAGTCATTACTCTTCAAACACCAGCTCCAAATGTCAATAGTAATCCGTTGCCTAACCATGGAGGGGCTACGGTTAACATGATCGAAATAGAAGACGAATGGGCAGTTAGTAAGACTATCACTAAGGTTGATTCAGAAAAGCCTAAGAGGACGGAAGGGGTAGAGAAGATAGAGAAGGTCGTGGCTGCCTTAAGTGTTAATGAAAGGCCCCCATTTGTGGTAATGACCGCCCCGACTCAGGCATATGTCCCAACACCGCCTAGAAAAGAGTTTATTGTAGAGACTGCTGCCGCCCATGGGATGACTCGGTCCGGAAGGTGCTACATTCCTGAGGATTTAGCCAACGACTCTTACAAGAAGGATTCACAGAAAAGGCCGATTACTGAGGGAGAAGCCGAAGAGTTTTGGAGGCGAATGCAACCAAAAGAATATTCTATTGTTAAGCATTTGGAAAAGACTCCAGCACAGATCTCCGTGTGGGCATTACTAATGAGTTCCCAATACCACCGACAAGCGTTGTTGAAGGTCCTAGATGAAGCCTATGTGCCCGTTGGTACGAGTGTTGAAAATCTGGCCGCAATGATAGGTAACGTTATGGGAAGTCATCGCATATCATTCAGTGAAGAAGAGTTACCTTTTGAAGGAATAATGCATAACAAAGCACTGCACATCTCTGTTATTTATCGTGACCATGTGATTAATCGGGTTCTGATAGATGACGGATCTGGTCTGAACATTTGCCCCCTTTCCACATTGACTCAAATGGGTTACGATTTGGGAAAGGTCCGTCAAAGCCATGTTAATGTGCGAGCTTTCGATGGAGGACAGAGGGACACTATAGGCGAAGTTGATTTGTACATCCAAATGGGACCCGCCGAGTTCAAGACTAAATTTCATGTTATGGATATTAATCCTAGTTACAATCTGCTCCTCGGGAGACCGTGGCTTCATGGTGCAAAAATGGTTTCATCACCTCTTCATCAATTATTGAAATTCATCGGGGATGGCCACGAGGTGGTCATCCAGGGCGAAGGGAGTCACTTGAGCCACCCTAATGGTTATGTACCTGTGATTGAAGATATTCCAAAGGGCAGTAATTTTTATACGGTGGAAATCGTGAATGCTGCTGAAGAGGACCTAACATGCCAGCCTCACATGCCTTCTATCTATAAGATGATGGCAACTGTGATGCTAAGAAATGGATTCGAGCCTGGTCGAGGCCTAGGAAAGAACTTGGAGGGTATCACTGAGCCAATCGTGATTCCAGAAAAAGCTTTCAAATATGGACTAGGATACAAGCCGACAAATGAAGACGAGAATGAGAAAAGGACAGTGATGGGTCTGCCCAAGCCATTGCCACTGCTATACCAGTCGTTTCCTGTACGCGAGATGCCGATGGATGATGGTCTGGGGGATGGGATAGGAATTTTGTTCGAAGATTGCGATGCTATAATAGAAGATTTCCTAGAGACTAGTGGAGTGAGAAAAGCTGCACCTGGAGAAACTTTGAAAAATTGGACATCCACTCCGCTCCTGACTCCTCGCCCTCTGTGGTAGATGAAAGGGCAAATTTCTAGTTTTTGAAAATCGGTGATGATCCGGAGGAGGCCCCGCGATCCACCCTTTTATCTTTCAAATCCTCTTTTCGCATGTTTACTGCTTTCAAAAAGGCATGGGCCTGTACTCGTGCAGGTCATGAGCCATAGTTTGTAAATATTTCCCAAGTTTCAATGAAAAGGCCTCCCTTTATCTAGAAAAACTATTTTTTTTTGAGTAATGTTATTCCTATTTCCCTATTTTTGTGTTATCTTGCTACTATCTGACTTGGTTTGTTTGTTTCTTTCAGTAATAATAACTTAAAACCTGCCAATATCATGTCATGTCAAGAGCTAAATGAAAACAGTGATGTGAATGACAATAAATGGGAAAGCTATGATGAGGAACAGCTAATGGAGGATTTGGAAGAATTTGAAAACCGCGAGAAGCCTAACCTTGAAGAAACTGAAGTGGTCAATCTAGGGGGTCGTGATGAAGTCAAGGAGACAAGAGTTAGTGTTCACCTGACAAAAGCACAGAAAAGAGAATTCATCAACTTGCTCGAACAATACATTGACATATTTGCATGGTCTTATGATGGTATACCAAAACCAAGCACAGACATTGTGTCCCACAAGTCACTGATTGACCCAGAATTCAATCCAAAAAAATGGACGGTTGATCCCCTCTTCATCGAGATAAGCACAAAAGGAAATTTGAACCAAGTTGATGAAAGCATCATGGTTTTGCCCGAAGCGGACAATCAAGAGTAGCCAAAATCAATCAACTCCGATGCGGTGAAGAGATACTACGTCTGAAGATAGTCTCTTCTCTATGTTTTCTTTCCTTGTAATCGTACTTTTCTTAGTGTAATTGTTTTATGCTTTGTAGTAGCTTAAATATCCATTCCCTCTTATGTACGAACTACGTTTGACCTGAATTCTCAAGAATGAGATACGTAGGCGGCCTATGTCGGCTTCGGTCAATCCCTTAGGAAAATCTTCTTTTCCTTTTATGTATGAACTACGTTTGACCTGAATTCTCAAGAATGAGATACGTAGGCGGCCTATGTCGGCTTCGGTCAACCCTTTAGATTTTTCTATATTTCCCTAGCGTATTCCTAAACTACGTTTGACCTGATTCTTGCTTCAACGGGATACGTAGGCGCCCCAACGGCTCGGTCATATCACCCCAGGAAATGGAAACTGGGGCAGAATTTTCGAGAAGGAATCTCAAAAATTCCAAAGAAGAAGATCATCTTTTGGTAAAGAGAATGGAGACTAACAAAGATCTTGGGAGAAAGTCTCGAATTCCCCAAAAGTCGAAATCAGCTCAAATAGTACCTAACTGGGGCAGAAATTTTGAGGAAATCCTCAAAATTTCCACTAATACTTTAGAATGAATTCCAAATTCCCCAGCACCGAGAATCCAAAGGCAAACTTAGAAATCGCCAGCTGTGATATAGTGCAAATAGCCTAAATCCCCTAGCTATGGCAAGCTTCTGCAAATTATGCTATTTAACTTCCCCAGCAACAACAATGAGTTTCCAGAGATCCTTCATTGGGTGTCGCACATAGACAGAACTCAAGTGGAAAACGTTCGTTGAGCTTGCACATGACATGACTGGCAGAGTTTTGCTAAAAAACTTTCACACAAGTTTTCAAATCTATGATTTCAAAACCCTAATTATTTTTTGAAAATCTATACATATTTTCTTGACTAGTTTTGCCTTACATCTATTTAAGTGGGGAGTCAGGGCGGAAGTCCAAACATGACGGAGCACCCGAAAGATAGCAAGGAACGAACCAGAGATCTAAGGAGGTCAACGCGGAGTAGTTTCACCCAAAACTAACAAACTTTCTCTGGATGCAGGGATCACCGTACATAAATAGGGTCTCTTTCAAATACCCTGAGCAAATCAAGAATCGCACCAAAAGCACATAATGCTCGAGAACGGTATTCTTGGACAGCTCCAAAGATGGGTTGAATAACTCATTCAGGATCAAAGGCCTCTTGATTTGTCTATCCGACTTCAAAAGATGTGGATGTCAAACAAAAGCGTCCTATCCTTGTTATGGATAGTTTATTCAAGACTTTTCCTAATAATAGTCGCTAGCAAAAGTGACTCTGTATCTACTAAACGGTTGCCTTGAGTGCAGGTATACTCGAAAGAGTCGGCATAACGGTACGATCAAAGAGATCACCTGACAAGGAGAGTAGGGACATCCTCCTCTAATTCGTCATGGGTCAAAACGAACTTATAACGTTCGAAAGTGGTATTTATAGTTGTCCCCAGAAATGGGTTTAATCATTTACTTATCTCCAAAATGATTTTTGTTCGGCGAACAAAATCGTTTACACTGTAAATGCTCTCTTTAAAGCTTTCCCAAAATTTGACTATAGTCGCTAGAAAAAGAGACACTGTGTCTACTAATTGTTTACCTTAAGCGCAGGTACATTCAAAGGAATCAGCACATCAACAGATTAGCCCAAAGTCCATCTTACTATGTCAAAGCTGAAAAGTCTGACGCTTGTCAATGCCAAAAGAAGAGGATGGGGATCGTCAAAAAGGCTATCTTACTGCATCATATTACATCCCATCCCATGCCATTGCATTATATTGCCTCATATTACGTCTCATTGCATTATATTGCACCATAAGGCATTGCATTCTATTGCATCATATTGCATCATATTACATCTCATCCCATCCCATTGCATCATATTGCATCATATTACATCCCATTGCATCCCATTGCATTCCATTGCACCATATGGCATTGCATTCCAATGCATCATATTGCATCATGTTGCATCCCATCATATTGTGTCACATAACGTTTAATCGTATTTCATTATATGTCATCTTAGCTCATTGCAGGACATTTCATTCCATGCCAAGAGGGCCATGCCGAGAGGGCCATTTCATTCCATGCCAAGAGGGCCATGCCGAGAGGGCCATTTCATTTCATGCCGAGAGGGCCATTTCATTCCATGCCAAGAGGGCTATGCCGAGAGGGCCATTTCATTTCATGCTGAGAGGGCCATTTCATTTCATGCCAAGAGGGCCATGCCGAGAGGGCCATTTCATTTCATGCCGAGAGGGCCATCATGCCATTCAGATAAGTCTCCACAATCGCTCACCATGCCAGACAATAGAGTCTGATTTTGGAAGATGCTCTAGAGCACCTATATCCGTTGACCATGCGAAGATGACACAATCTGGCGTCGAGGATATCTCAGCATTTTATATCTGTTGACCACGTAAAAGGCAATATAGCCGGCGTCGAGGATATTTCAATACTTCATTAACCGATATTTGAATTCATCAACATATCAAAATTGAAGAAGTACATGATCCAAAGGGATGTTTTTAAGTCGATATCCGAAGACGGACGACAAACTAGACTTCCCAGGAATTGACAATCTAAAGGTTATCTGTAAGTCACATTCGAGACCGAACAGTGTGCAAGATTTCCTTAGAATTGATAGTCCATGGGTCATTTATAAGTCGCAACGACATTCTAACCGGATAGTATGCAAGATCACCCAAAGATCGATAGTTTGAAGGTTATCCATAAGTCACAACTAAATCCTTACCGGAGAATATGCGAGATCACAGAATTGGTAGGTCCAAGGGTTCTCTATAAGCCGCGCCATATCCAAGATTGATTATGCGCAGGATTACCCAAAGATCAATAATTTGAGAGATATCTATAAGCCATATTATATCCAAGGTTGGATGATGTGCAGGATTGCCCGAAAGCTAGCAATTCGAGGGATATCTATAAGTCATCTCTTATCCAAGGTCGGATAATGCGCAGAATTACCCAAAATCTAACAACTCAAAGGATATCTATAAGTCGCCTCATATCCAACATCGAATGATGCGCGAGATTACCCAAAGATTGACGATTCAGGGGATATCTATAAGTCGTATCGATACTAAGGATGCGCAGGACTTACCCGAGGTCATATACGATATCATACCAGTAGCCGAGAAGGTTATCAAATGAAAGGTCAAACGGTTGCAAGAACCGTTCTACCCAAAATGTCGTCGGTGGCCAAGAGAGCCACCCCATTTTGGAACAATAGAGTCGCCCCAAAAGTCCATCATGTCCAAAAACCGAGATGGTTGTTGTACCTATACTGTTGTGGAAAACATTGTCTTCCAAAAGTAGGGTCAGGAAAGGACAGCACTATTGATCAGAAATAATTCGCACAGGAATATGGTAAAAGACTCTATCCCTCAGTGAATTATGTTTATCGCTAACAATTTTTGTTTGAGATGTTATCGAGAGCATCCGAGAGGGTGAAAATCTCAAACCAAAACCACAGGTGCGGACGACTCCAAAAAGGACGCAGCACAACGTGGAACTTTTTCTTAGCAGCGAACTGGGACATAGTTCGAAGAGGAATATCAAACTCTTTGGACGCGAGCTAAAGGACACTTCCACCACCATCAAACCACACCCCTATCAGAAGGCATGTGGGTATTTTGGGATTCTTCGTTTCAGTTTCACTTCCGAAGTACTTCTAAACTCACACCGGAAGTAACTTTCCTTTTCTTTCAAATTTGGGTGACAATACACCGAGAGACTTGGAAATTATGTCCTGGTAAATTCTTACCTATGGATATGGAGAGATCCACATTCATAGTTAAGAGGTTACAATCCTCTTTTCCATACCTCATCTTACTTGTCACTCGTCTCGAGCCAAAGGTCGTTTTCAAATAAGCGATTACCTTTTCTACCGATTGAGTCGAACTACAAGCAGTCTGATTCCCTAAGTCTCGGGGATATGTAGGCTGGGCTCTATGTTGAAAACTCGACTGCATTCCAACCTCCCCCCATATCATCTTATTCCCCAGCTTTCCGGCTTCACCAAAATTTGAAACCAGGATAGTTTGTGAATTCTTTGAAAATTGTGCTTAAAAATCAAGCTTTACGAACTACAAATGGCCTGAATTCTCATGAAACCTGAGATATGTAGGAAACCCAAGATCAGGGTCCGTCCATAATTCCCTGAAATTCGTAAGAAACCTAACTGCTTTCGAGAAACGAATTTGTGGTCGGACAAAATTAAGAACGTCAAACTCCCTTTGCCCAGGGTTACTTGCGTTCACCCTACCCAAAGGGAGGGGGCAGTTGTTGACACCTAATTTTTGCCCTCCTCGACTAAATTTAATCCTGAGTTTCTTCGATTTTAAATAAAATTGAAATATTTGTTTTATCCAGATAAATACTTTCTAAAATATTTATCTGGATTGGTTTTTGGCATTTAAGTGACAAATTATATATTTCTGTATTCATAGATACGGGATTGAGTAATTTTGGTCGCTTAAATAATTATTTTATCAAAATTCAAGTTTTAATCAAGAATTATATTGAGAATTAATTCGAAATGGATAAAGTCTTGACTTAAAGGTAAGTTGTTCTTAAAATAAATTATTTGAAAAGTATTTATTCAATTTTGTGAAATCAAGAAACTCGGGGTTAAATCGGTTAGTGATTTGTTTGAATGTTGATTTAATTTGGCCGATCCATTAAATTTGGTCACAATCAAAATCAAATTGGCCATAATTGCAATACAATTCACCAAATGATTTTGATTTGGTCTAAAGTTTAAATGACATTGGCTAAATTTTAATCTAATTGATTATTTATTAAATAGCCTAATTTTTAAATCCCAAATTCCTATTTAATCTACCCTTACCCTAATTTCCGCCCCAGCCCAAACCCAAAGCCCAAACCGACCCAGCCCACCTTATAACTCCTCTTCCTCATCGGATAACAACAACAACTTCAGCAACCAACAACAATACGCATCAACAACAACGTACAACAGCAGCCAAACAACGACAACAACGATATCAACGAGCAACAACATCCAAACGACCTCACTCGCCTCCGTTTCTCACCCTTCGCACCATCGTCATGTGATTTTCACGTGTTTTTGTACTGTCGAAGAACCGAGAAGCTTCTAGAATAAGCCCAGGTGTCCACCCCAACGTTCAAAAATTCACAAATCCAGTAAGAATTGTACGAATTCATACATATTTGTGTGAATTCGATTGGTTCTTGAGAGGAATTTCTTTTTCCTAATTCCTATTGGTTGACCTAGTTTCAAATTTCTTCAAAAATTCGAAATTAGTACAATTGCAAGTTGGATATTTCTTATCCAGATTTTGAAATTCAAAGATTCCGAATTCGTTTTTCCATTTCTACCCCCTCCGTTTTCCCCCCAAAAGCAGCCCTAAATTCTCTATAAATAGATAGCGATGGGCTGAGGGTTGAGGGGGATTTTTTAGGGAAAAATTGGGGATTCGGGAGGCGCATGCTTCTAATCCCACGTAACCAAAAATCCTAGAAGGAACACACTTGAAAAAATCAATTCCGACGAAAAGTTAAAACTCCGACGAGTGAAATTCGAACTCCGGTGGAAGTGACTATAAATTCTGGTGGAAGTTTCGTCGCGACAAGCTCGTTGTCCCAAGTTCCTGCTCCCAACAAGGTAAATCCTTATCACTATGTTACTATGGTTTATGGACTAAGTGCTGCTTATTTTTATTTCAGTCCGCGGGATATAGCTATGGGTTGGCCTGATCTTGTTTATGGTGTAAAAGTAGTCGACTTTAGCTGTTGTGTTTCTTTTTCCTTCTTCTTTGATTATTATGATTAGAATGATAAAAAGTTTTGATCTTTTGCTTGATGAGGATTGAAATATGTGCTCATGCTTGTTTAAAGTCAATATCAGTAAATATGTTTGCTCTTAGCATGTAAAGTTGGTTCCTTTATGTCAGATGTAATGGTTCCCATTGTTTGTTTTGCCTAAAAATAGTAATCGTCTAAGCTCAAAATACCGGAGTTTTGTCATCTTAGTTGCTTCTTGCTCCTGCCTAGGGAAGGCAGACCTTACCTCTACCTCAGGGGTGAGGTAGAGAGACTCTTTCCGATACTGTTGTTTCCTTTCGCAATAATTTTTTTATAGCATCAAGTTTCAAGTAGCAATTTTAACTCTTGAATGCACTATCTTAATTCTTGGGCGTTTTCTCTCTTGCAAGATGGTAAATTTGCTTCTTTTTTTTGTGGTACTTTCTTTTAAGTAGTTTTGTTATACTTGAATCTTCTTCCTTACCTCCCCATTGATCAAGGTCTTTCATAGCTGTAGAATAGTTTTTATCATAGAGAGATCTTGCAATGCTTGGGATCAATGTAGTCATTCACTCTTTGTGCTCCGAATTTTTGCTTGGCTTCTTCTTTCTTTTTATTTTTTAATTATATTTTGTCCATGTTGATTTAGTGTAAATTTTCTGCTAATGACAAAATTAATTATCGGTAGAGTTCAAACTTTATGTATTAAGCTGCATAGTATTCATTGACCATGACATATATCATTTCCTTTTAACTGTTTGAGCTATCAGTCCTAACTACCTTGCTTTTACCAAGTGGATGATCTATCATTTTTGTTCTCCACATTAGCCAGAATTAGACAATTGTAATATCTCTGTTTTCTAATTTGGTTCTCTTGTGCCCGTCCTATTTTCCCTCTCTTTATTGTGACCTTTGGTTGTGAAACCAAGACCAAGTCTGTGTCTTGGTTAATGATCAACGTTGCAATTTTCTCAGGTCTTCAATAATTTGGGTTGTGGAAATGTGTTCTTTTTAGTTCATAATTCTATCTTGCGTTCTTGCTTTTGTATAAAGTTTTGCTTGTTACCGGAAGGATGTAATGTAGACTAAAGGATTGTTTTTAGTGAACAATAGTTTGAGGCTCAAAATTTGGGTCATGACCTTACTGTCAACATGAACAAGTAAGTCGTCTCATAGTCATAGTTGTCTCCAGTTGAGTAATTCTTCACCCGCTCAGTCTAATCGCTTAAAATTAAGGCTGCCAGTTTGTTTGAAGTAGTGTTGAATACTCCTCTCGTTGCGTTTATTAATTCCATCTCTCACTTATCGAATTTTGGAATTGCCACTGATTTTTATCTCCTTTTCATTGCATGAACTCCCTTCTCTTGAGTCCAATGGACTCTCCCTCGCATCTCCTCCGTGTCATGCCCCAACCAAGTCCAAAAATGGACTGATATACACTGGTATACAGAAAGATACAGAATTTTACAGGTGATATACGGCTGGAAATGAGGAATGGAAGCTGATATACAGGTGGAGGACTAAAAGATGTGTATACATGACTTGATTTTCAGTCATGTATACACCAAATATACAAAAACGCAAGGGTGAAAGGCTGCAATATACAGCTGATATACACAGCTGGAAATTGGATAAAAGTCCATAAAAATTAGGCCCAAAGGCTGGCCAGATTTTGATGGGCCAAATTATGGGTCCAAATCCTTAACTTTCCTCCCTTTATTTATGTAATTAACATTTGATTATGTGTATTAACTCTTAAATTTGGTTAATCTAAATAATTCTCTTCCGAGTTGTTATTTTTGATTTATCTCCGTATTTTTCTTTATCTATCATTTGTCACATAGTATAGTATTTGAAATTAATAAAAAATGAGTTTCTTTATATTTCCTCTTATATCAAGCCTTTGATAATAAAAATGGCATTTCTTTTATTAATGTGTTAAATTGGTTTATATAAGTCAAATAGAATTCTCCTTAATAGAAAAATCATTTCTCCTTGTAAAAAAAATCAAAATCTTTTATAACTAGTCAAAATCTCATAACTTTTTAAAATTGAAGTTTTCTTTAAAAATTCCCATTATTCAAAAAATTAATATTTGTAGTAAAAATCATTATCTTTCCCCTTTCATGAAGTAATCGGTTTCCTCTTAAGTCGGTAAAGGAATCGAATTTATTTTTAGGAGAATTTTTCTTTAATTAATTGAACTATTTTTCACGTGAATGGAATAAATGTCATATTTGCAAGAGAATTCAAGATTTTACAAAGTTAGCCATTATTTTCAAATTTGGTCATTTTTTACAAATCAGTCAAATTGTCTTTTGGTCAACCGCTTTCGCGGACGCTTCTTGAGTGCCTTAAAAACCTTCTCAAGGCGTTACCAGAATCCTTACCCATTTTCTCTAATTTTAAAGATTCGTTTCTGTTTTCGAGTCTTTAAAATTATTTAAGTTTTTCTTGATATTTTCTATAAAAAATCAAGTGGCGACTCTGTATTTTCTTAAATTATTTCGAAATTTTCTCTAAAGTTTTGAAATAGTCTAAAAAGTCAAAATCAATGTTTTTTTTTCAACCCTTCGAGCCTATAAAAAGGGGATAAAACACAGATCATATATAGATGTTAAAGACAAAAGTATTCTAGTGGATGTTATTCTTGCAGCCGGAACATATGTATCAAAGTAGTCAATACCTTCTTTTTGAGTGAAACCTTTAGCAACTAATCTTGCTTTAAAGGTTTGTATAGAACTGTCTGTATTATATTTTCTCTTAAACACCGACTTACTACCTATAGGTTTAGATCCACGAAGCAAGTCAACTAAAATTCAAGTATTATTAGACATTAATGAATTCACTTAATCATCAATCGCCTCTTTCCAAAAGGCAACATCCCTTGAAGACATGACTTCTTGGAATGTTCTAGGATCTTCTTCTATATTAAACAAAATAGGCATTTGATTGCAAACATTAGCTCTATCACCCTCCACCAGAAAGGTAAAATCAGGATCAAGAATTTTTTCTTTTCTAACTCTTTGACTTCTTCTTGGCTCGATATCAGTATTATCACTTTTCCTTTTATTAGAAATAGTTTCGGAATGTGACATCTTTTGTTCATCAGGACTACTCTAATTTGCTTCAGTCAACTTCTCATCAATAATATCATTTGGGTATTTATTTTCTAAAAATTTCCCCATGAATAGATTCTACAACAACATTAGATTCTAGATCAAGAAGTCTATATGCTTTCGAATTTTGTGCATATCCTACAAATATACTTTTTATTCCTTTAGACCCTAATTTTGTCCTTTCATGATCAGGAACTCTATAAATAGATATACACCCCCACACTTTAAAATAACTTATATTTGATTTTCTACCATTTCCAAAGTTTATAAGGAGAAAAATACAAACTTTTTGAAGGTACTCTATTTAATATATGACAAGCAGTAAGTAGAGCTTCACCCCATAAATTGTGAGGTAAATATGCATTTAGCAACATAGAGTTAATCATATCTACTAAAGATCTATTCTTTCTTTCAGCCAATCCATTTTATTGAGGTGTATAGGGAGAACTAGATTGATGTATTACACCTTGATCTTCACAGTATTTTCTAAATTCAGTAGCAAAGTATTCTCCTCCTCTATCACTTCGAATAATTTTTATTTTTCTATTCTTTTGATTTTCTACAACTGACTTGTATTCTTTAAACTTCTGAAAAGCTTCATCTTTTGTTCTAAGGAGTGTATAAATCTAGAGAAATCGTCTATAAAAGTAATGAAGTATTTTTTCCTCCTCTAGTTAATTCTCCATTTAATTCACCTAAGTCAGAATGCACTAAGTGTAAAATTTCTGTAAACCTTTCAACTTTACGAAATGATTTCTTTGTCATTTTTGCTTGAATGCATATTTCACACTTTTCTCCATGTTCAGGTTTGCAAGTAATATAATTATTTTTGGACATATAATTTAAAGAGCCAAAATTTAAATGTCCTAATCTAGCTTGCCATAAATAAGAATCAGACACAACGGTATAAGTAGAAGCATAGTTTATTGCATTAACACTTAAATTGAACATGCCATCACAGTGATATCCTTTTCCTACAAACATACCACTCTTAGATACAATTACATGATCAAACTCAATTACAATCTTAAAACCTCTCTTAGAAAGTAAACTAGCAAAAGCAAAGTTCTTCATTATTTCTGAAACATGAAATATGTTAAGAAGAGTCAACTTTTGTCGAGATGTGAATTTGATATCAATTGTTCTTTTTCCTGCAACTTCGGTTGTAACATGGTTGCCCATTAACACCTTTTCAGAATCCTTTACTTCTGAATAAGTCTTGAACATATTCTTGCCATGACAAACATGAATTGTTACACCCAAATCCAACCACCAAACTTGATTTTTTGAGGTTGTAGCAGCCATATTCAACTTTTTAGCCGTTTTCGTTGGTACAACAGAAATCATAGCAACCAGCCCTTGTGAAGAACCTTCTACCATATTCACCTTCTTAACATTTTTAGATTTTTCAGACTTTTCGTCTCCTGAATGAAAATTTATTCATGCTTTCTTAAACCTGCAATCTCGAATCTTATGACCTTTCTTTCCACAATAATAACAATTTATATTCTTTCTCTTTTTATTAAGAGACTTGTTGGAAACTTTTGGATTCGTAGCTTCGTTTCTCGATTTATTATTAACTTCAAAATTAGAGGCTTGAACAAGAGCATCTCTAATGCGAGTCTCATTTTCAATTTGAAGATGAGTTTGAAACTGTTTCACAGTTAATTTATCAGTAGAATACAAAATTTTCTTTCTATAGTTATTCCATGAAGAAGGCAGTTTCGACAGAATTGCAACTATTTGAAGTGCATAAGGAATTTTCACTTCAAGATCACTTAGTTTTGAAACTAAGATCTGTAATTCATGAATCTGATCCATGATAGGCTTTGTATCAATCATCTTAAATTCAAAATACTGAAGGGATAGGAATCTATCGATACCTTCGTCTCTCGTTTTCATAAGTAATTTGCAACGATGTCCAGATTTTCCTTGGAGATTTCATATTTGAATACAGATCATACAAACGGTCAGTCAAAATATTCAGAATATGATCGCGGCAGAGAAATTCATCTTCTTCACGTTTCTTCTTCTCTGCTTTTGTTTCATCAGTATAATTCGGGGTAGATTCTGGTAGTGTAGGCAGCAATGGATCAAGAACATAAAATATCTTCAATGTAGTGAGCAAGAAAATTATCTTGTCCTTCCAACGAGTGAAGTTTGATCCGTCAAAACGATCTAGTTTGATTAGTTCTTTCGGATTCTCAACAACAGATAATAATTTCTCCATATTAGAAATAACTTTTGAAAATTGTTAGAAAATAAGATGAACAATAGAGAAATTATGGCTTTGAGGCGTGAAAAATCACTATCTTTCAAGAGTTATTGCCCGTATATACTTTAGGGATGACAAGCAATTCTCTATCCTGATACAACAAAACTCAAAAATATAAATGCAAATTGAATACGCTACTTCTGGGTTTTCGTTCATATTTATAGAATCCCACAAGGAGACTTTTCAGAAAAGTTGCTCCTTTTCTGAGCAGACGTGTCTGTTGTAACAGACACAACTATTCTAATTAATTTAAAATTAATTATTAAATTCGGACAAAATAAAATACAAAGAATAAAATATTAATCTTATATATATAAGTACAAGTACACTTATTTAGCTTATTAGACTTAATGGGCTTGGCCTTATATGGCCTTAAGGTTGCCTATGAACCACCAATGTGGGAGAACCCACATATTACCTCTACACTTTATACTTAACTATTTAACAATACAGCCTAACTTTTTGGTTTCCTCCAAAACTTCCGTCATAATTTAAACCAAGTAAAACAAGAAGTGTTTAAGAGCACTTCGACTTTCTTCAATCTTACCAAAGAGGCACAAACTTCATTCTCTCAAATATTCTCATCATCACTAACTGTTCTAACAAATTTGTTGTTAAAATTTGATGTTTTTTGCTATCAATGTCAGGATTTGCTAGCTGGTGCAACAAATACTTCAGCAACAACAATAGAATGGGCATTTCAAGAACTTTTGAGGAGACCAAACATTATCGAGAAGGCACGCCAAGAACTTGACAAAGCCATTGAAAAAGAACAATGGGTAGAAAAAGAAGACTTCTCTCAACTACCTTATATAGACGTCATAATTAAAGAGTCATTTAAACTGTACCCTTTATGTGCATTGCTTCCTCCCCATTACTCTAACAAGGATTGTAATGTTGCGGTTTATGACATACCAAAAGAGACAATTGTTTATGTAAATGCATGGCCTTTGGGAAGAAATTTAAAGTATTGGGATAGGCCAGAAGAGTTTATTCCAGAAAGGTTCATAGAAAATAACATAGACATGAAAGGGCAAAATTTCTCTCTATTGCCATTTGGTTCTGGAAGGAGGAGGTTCCCGGGGTATAGCCTTGTCATTAAGGTTGTTCGAACAACAATGACTAACTTGTTGCATGGCTTCAATTGGAAATTAGCAGGAGATGTGAAGCCAGAAGATATTAGTATGGAGGAGATTTATGGATTGACTACACATCCAAAGAAGCTGATATATATAATCATGGAACCAACACTTGCCATGCATCTTTATTAGGATCAGTACTTTGTCCTGTTCTTATCAATTTGAGTTTTATATTAGCACTAAGTTGTTAATGTTTTTTAAAGGGAAAAGATAAAGTAACCATTAAAGTTGTCCTGAATTTTTAAAAAGTCACTTAAAGTTTGGGGTTGGGGGATCCTATTACCCCATTTAATAATTCTGAAGTGGTATTATTGCATCCATTTTTTTTCACTGTCATGGAGAGTGCATAAAAATTTTATTTTTTAAAAATAAAATTATTATAGAGTATAATTTTTCATTTTTTCTTGTTATGGTAATGTTTTTCTTTTCTTTTTTCTTCCTCTTTCTTCTTTAAAAAATTGATTCCACCATTTTTTCATCTCCGTCAACCACACACACCCTCCCCACCCACCCCCAAAAAAAAAAATCAAAAAAAATCTAACCCACTTCCAATTTTATCAATTATTTACAACTTCACCCATTAATTATTATTATTGTTGCTTTAATTATTTTCAACTTCAAAATTTTATCTAAAATATTCTTTTACATTTTGAATAATTTTATAAAATTCATTAAAATTTAATATGATTAAAAAGCATCATTTAACTTTTTTATTCGAGATTCAATTCAAATCCTTATCAATTTTGAAAAAAATATTAGTTTTTTCAAGATTTTGATTTTTAATTTTGTTAAAGTTATATAAAAAAAAATAAAAAAATAAAAAGAAAGAAAGAAGAGATCTCAAACTTTCAGATTTGCTCAAAAAAAAAAAAAAAAAAAAAAAAAAAAGAAGAAGAAGCATGTTATATGAAAAAATAAAGAAAAAACCTTGATTTATATATATAAAAAAATGGTGAAGTTATTTGTTGGTGAAGAAGAAAAACAATACGGGGGAAAGGGTTTAGTGAAGAAGAAGAACATAGAAGGGGGTGGGGTAGGGAAGGAGAAAAAAAGAAAGAATAGTAAAAAGAAACACTAAAAATGAAAACCAAAAAAACTTTAATTAAATTAGCGCGTGTCAAATGAGGATTGTTGCGTGATACACACTTTCTTTTAGAGAGTAGGACTGGTCTAAAATGGACGTGATAATACCACTTTAGAATTGTTCAGTGGGGTAATAGGACCTCCGCAAACTTTCAATTTTTTATTTTTTTTTTAAATTCGAAACAACTTTAATAGTTATTTTATGTCTTTTCTCTTCTTTAAATAAAGCTCTGTTGAACCCTTACTAAAAAGAGAGAATAACTGATTTCTTGTACGACCTAGTTAAAATAAAATTCCAGTTTCACTAAGCAACACTTCTTGCTCCATCCTATAAAATTTGTTGCATATATAATAATCCCTTCTTAGAAGGAACGATTAAATGTCCTAGTTTTATAAGTGTAATATGGGACGAGGAAGAAATGTCAAAAGGATAACCTAGAAGCCTTGTCCCGTTTAGTCTCTTTTTCATTTTGTAATATTATGTGTAATTTTTTTCAAAGTCATATTATCTTACTTACCTAATTCAATCTAATTGTCATAATTATAAGCTGAATTTTGTATTTTCGGGGAACGAATAGCGTGTCAAGTCTGATATAAGAAATTAAACTAATCAGAATACTAATTTAGAATCAGAGACAAATTAAAACTTAAGTCACCCTAAAAAGACGCACTTTTATATTCCAAAACTGGAAGAAGCTCAAGCATTCAAATTATTCCATGTTAAGAGTTCAAGTCTTTAAATTAGAGTATTTGTTGCTTATCGGCTAGTAAAAGTTATTTTTGGGTGTTTGTCAAGGCTTGTTGAACTCTTTGAGCAATTAATTGTAAGGGTGACACAATAAGTAACTTAATCTAGCCAAAGTTTCTCGCCGTATACTTAAGTCAAGGTGAGTTAATTGCTTTAATGGTCACTCAGTTTGTGGTATTAACCATCAAGGATGACTTTCTTTTATTTTTCAAAAATCATCTTACTTTTATTTAATTCACTTTAAAGGTCATCTTAAGTAGCTGAATTTTGTATTTTTCAAAAAAAATTAATGACGTGACAAGTTTGATTTAAGAAATAGTTAAAATACAAATTTAGAACCTTAATCAAATTAAAATCCAAGCCATCCTAAACCGACCCACCAATCCATCCCTTTTTTGTTCCAAAAAAAAAAGAGAAGAAACTCAAGCGTTCATACCGTTTCTAGGAGTTAATAACTTAAATGGTCACTCAACTTTGGATTTTTATCTCAGAATGTCACTCAACTTTCGATATTTTACTCAGAAAGTCACTCAACCCATTTTATTATTTTTTAAATTAATTTTGCTTATGTGGAAATTTTTTTAATAGCAAAATTTTAAAAAATACAAAATATCCATTTAATGACCCTTTTACCCTTTTCTTCATTTCCCTTAATTATCTTTGTCACCTCTTTCTCACATTTTGCTTTTCCTTCTCCCTTGCTCAACGTAACACGTATTTCAATCATTTTTATTTCATATACATCCTTATCCAAAGTATTGACTCATGTAGGAGATGGAAATTAACAGGACTGCCTTGTCCTCATGCTTTGGTTAGTATTCGTGGAAATAGTAATAGAATTGAAGATTATGTGAATGTGTACTACAAGGTTGAAACTTTTAAAAATGTGTCCTCATATTTCAATAACCCAACCAACCCCGAAGATCATTGGCCAGAAGTAATGAATGGTCATGTGACCATTAATCCATTAACCCCGAAGATCATTAATCCATTATTTTGTTTAAACTTATGGCCATGTGATTTTAACTCAATAGTTAGAAAGTGTTAATATGACACTATATAAAGAGTCTTATTTTGTTAAAACTTGTGTTCGTATGACCTTTATTCATTAGTTGCATGTGTTATCTTATAAGCAATATTTTTTGTTAAAGGATGTTGCTTATTCAGTGATGTTTGAATGATAATTTATAGACTATTTTTTATCAAGTGATGAATAAAGTTGCAAATACATGAGTTAATACTTTGGATAAGGGTGTATACGGAATAAAAATGGTTGAAATACGTGTTACGTTGAGCAAGCGAGAAGGAAAAGCAAATGTGAGAAAGAGGTGGTAAAGATAATTTAGGGAAATGAAGGAAAGGGTAAGAAGGTCATTAAATGAATATTTTGTATTTTTCATAATTTTGTTATTAAATTTTTTTTCACATAAGCAAAATTTAGTTTAAAAAATAATAAAATAGGCTGAGTGACTTTTTGAGTAAAATATCTAAAGTTGAGTGATTTTCTGAGTAAGGTCCACAGTTGGGTGACTTTTTGGGATAAAAGTCCAAAGTTGAGTGACCATTTAAGTTATTAACTCCCGTTTCTAGATTATATATGTGCACTTCCCCAAAATATAAAATCATCCTCAAGATAGAAAAGATGTCTAAAGATTACGTGTTAATGCGACGGGAAATTTTACCATGAAAATTGTTTCATTTTCGTTTTTCAATTATAACTATAAATATTATTTGCAATACATCGTTAATATTATAATTTATCCATTTTTTCGAATTTCAACTTGAAATAGAGACTTTGAAGATAAAAAGGTGATTTGAAGTGTATTTTAAGTGAAATTATAATTTTTACTCACTAAAATTTTATTTTTTTTGTCGAGTGAAACTCATATTCGAAATCAACAAATTAACTTCAAAGTTCAACATTTTTAGCTTTCATTTTCAAGCAAATACTATTAAACCCCTACTAGAAGCATGACGTAGTAAGATGCCTGTATCTCTCGTGATTTTTTTATCAATATTTTAATTTATTAGATTTGTTCTATCATAATTTTCCAATCAGTATTTTAATTTTTCTTCATGAATGTCCATTTTGAGCTGTTTTTGTTTACCAAAATGGGTGGGTGGGGGATGGGATTTTTACTTCGATAAGATGTGTGGGTCCGCTTCAATGGAAATTTTTAAGATGAATTGAACAAAAGACACTTTCTGTAATTTCTAAGAATTTAATTTATATACGTAACTTTGTCACAGTATCAGTGAATTTTGAATTGCTTTCTTCATCACTTCGTGTTACCAAAAGAATGTTACTATATACATCAACATGCTATTTTGTGCAATATTAACTTGACGGAGTAAACAAATTGTAAATTATCAATGCATAAAAGTTAAATTTAGTTGGCGTTGGAATATATATTTGAAATTATTAATTCAAGTATAGATTGATTTGAAACTGAAATTTTGTTTATAAATGCAATTCGAATTTTGAAAATTAAAAATTCATAATTTATAAAAATTATCAAAATTTACTCAACTCACAATCACTTACCAAATGAGCAAACTACAATTAATAGGCTTTAAAGAATGCTTACTTTTCAAAAGTGAATTAAAAGAGCTGTACACAATTTAAACTCTATTTTTCCATTGTTATCTTGACTTTTTATTAAATAGTGTGACAGGTTGCCCTATAAATATTTCTCAAGCTTTCTTGAATTATTGCTTAATCAACTGCAGTCATCCATTGATCAGTGATGGAGATAACTTGGCTTTTCATAGTGTTTGGCACATGGCTAATAGCATTAGCATATCTCACAAAAAAATTAAACCATCCCAAAAGGAAACTACCACCAGGTCCAAGGCCATGGCCAATTATTGGCAATTTGAACCTCCTTGGTTCACTCCCACATGAGTCTTTGCACCATCTTTCACAAAAATATGGAGATTTAATGCTCCTAAAGTTTGGTTCCAAGCCTGTTTTGATAGCATCATCTCCAGAAATGGCTAAAGAGACATTGAAAACACATGATGCTATCTTTGCTTCTCGTCCTGCTTTAGCAGCTGGTAAGTACACTAGCTATAACTACTCAGACATGACATGGGCACCTTACGGTGCACACTGGCGCCAAGCTAGAAAAATCTATCTAACAGAGGTATTTAATCCCAGAAGGCTAGACTCATTAGAGTATATTCGTGTTGAGGAAAGACAAATTTTGATTTCTCGTCTTTTTCCTCTCTCGGGAAAACCAATTTTGCTTAAAGACCATTTACCTCGATTTACTCTTCGAAATATAAGTAGGTTTGTTATGAGTGACAAGTACTATAGTGATCATCATGATCAGTCAAACTCAGATGCTTCAACGGTAACACTTGAAACGTTGCAACAGATGTTGGATGAGTGGTTTCTTCTTGGTGGGGTGATTAATCTTGGGGATTGGGTACCTTGGCTTAGTTGGTTCGACTTGCAAGGGTATGTAAAGCGAATGAAGGTGTTAGGAAAGAATTTGACAGAATTTTACAAATTCGTACTTGAAGATCACAAGTCAAAGAGGCAAACAGAGAAGGATTATATTCCAAAGGATATGGTTGATGTTCTGTTGCACCTTGCTGATAACCCTAATCTTGAAATTAAGCTTACTACTGATAGCTTGATGGGATTAATGCATGTAAGCTTACTTATTTTCTATAAACCTAGAATAATATTACATGACAATAAGATAGATAGGCCATTTTCTTAGTTTGTTGTTAATACTTGGTGTTTTTTGCTATGTATCAATGGTAGGATTTGATAGCGGGTGCAACAGATACTTCAGCAGCAACAATAGAATGGGCATTTCAAGAACTATTGAGGAGACCAAACATCATAGAAAAGGCACAACAAGAACTTGACAGAGCCATTGGAAAAGAACGATGGGTAGAAGAAGAGGACTTCTCTCAACTTCCTTATATAGATGCCATAATCAAAGAGACATTTAGACTGCACCCATTATGTGCATTGCTTCCTCCCCATTACTCTATTGAGGATTGTAATATTGCTGGTTATGAAATACCAAAAGGGACAACTGCTTACGTAAACGCATGGTCTTTAGGAAGAAATGTAAAATATTGGGATATGCCAGAAGCGTTCACTCCAGAAAGATTCATAGAAAATAACATAGACATGAAAGGACAAAATTTCTCACTATTGCCATTTGGTTCTGGAAGGAGGAGGTGCCCGGGGTATAGCCTTGGTATTAAGGTTGTTCAAACAACAATGGCTAACTTATTGCATGGATTCAATTGGAAAATAGCAGGAGATCTGAAGCCAGAAGATATAAGCATGGAGGAGATCTATGGATTGACTACACATCCAAAAAAGCCGATATCTATGATCATGGAACCAAGACTTCCCCTCCATCTTTATTAGGATTAGTACTTGTTCTGTTCTTATCAATTTAAGTTTTATGCGTTAAGTTAAAATAAAATTCCACTATTTGATGAAGCAACACTTGCTAGTTGCTCCATCCTATAATAATCTGTTGTACATATAAAATGCCCTTCTTAAAAGCAACGATCAAATGTCCTAGACTCCTAGTTTTGCAAGTGTAATATGGGACAAGAGGAAGAAATGTCATAAGAATAACCTAGAAGCCTTTTCCCGTTTAGTCTCTTTTTCATTTGTTTTTAATTTTTCATTTTGTAATATTATGTGTAATTTTTTAAAGTGATTAAGTTAGAGGTGCATGAGAATGGATCCGCCTTCTTTCCATTTTTTCTAAGTTCTTAGTTGGATGAGAGACACATGACATAAGTTAAAACTAATAGTTATGATTTAATTAACCAAACTAAAATCCTAACCATGATTAAGCTAATGAATATTTTATATTTTGCTTCCAAATTGGTGGATAATTCCACAATTATGGCTAAAGATTATTTTATCTATAAATAATTTTTTTTAAAATTCTCTCTCCTAATTTTTTCCTACACTACTCCATTTTCGTACTTCCTCATTATATTTTTTTCAGTATCTCTTTGAGTTAATCCTAATCATGATTTAACAAATTAATAAAGTACGTCCTTATCAGTTTAAAAACTTTTGATTATTCTCCTTTTACTAGATTCCTTAGCTCTGTTCTCTCCTCATTGTGCCAAAATAATATTTGCTGTAAAAAAAATTGACAACACCAAAAATAATCATCACTGCAGAAAAAATTGTTTTCGAAAATATAAATATATGGTTTTATCAAATTATTATAATAACATAATTCAACATCATCAATATTGTTATAAAAATTATCAATTAGTATAATTAAAAGAAATCTGTTTATTGAAACTGTTGTAAATATCGCTATCCCTACTTATAACTAATTTTAAAGAGAAAGTGTCTAATGATTAAAATGAAATTAAAAAAGCAACCAGAGAGAAATTGGAAAATATATATTGAGGAAGTAGGAAAACATAGAAGTGTAGGAAAAGAAAAGGTAGGAAGAGAGAGAATTTCTTAATAATATATTTATGGATAAAGGGTGATAAAATAGTCTATCTATAATTGTGGAATTATTCAAAAATTTGCAAGCAAATATATAAAATATTTATTATATAAATCATGGTTAAGCTTATAGTTTGATTAATTAAATTATAACTATTAATTTTAGCTTATATCATGTCTTTCATCCAAGTAAAAATTTAAGAAAAATAAAGACAATGAAAATGAAGAAGAGCATCGCATGAGAATAAAGACAAATGATTGCTATTTTACAATTTTTCGGAACATTAGATACGAAACTTAACAAACTTCAAACTCTATCAAAGGGCAAGAACAAAAGAACAAAAGCAACCCAATTAATAATCCCTTAAATAAAGGGAAAATGATTGTTATTTTATAATTTCCCAGCACATTAAATACATATTCCCAGTTGCTATCTTAAGTTTAGTTCATGCAAAACCAAACAAACTTTAACTTATTTTGGATATTTGCACTTTATTCTAAATCACGTACAATACATACTATCTTATTTTACTTGGTTGACGTTTTACATTGTCGATAATGAACAAGAAAACGACGGTGGAAGGACGAAATTATAAAGTCCTTTGGCACAAAATATCTCTCCAAAATATTACAGTATTTTTCTCCAACAGAAATTTTAGAAATATAAGGCTTACCACCACCAACAGGCCTCATTTAATATTTTCGAAAATGAAGCTTTGTCCTATGTTCCTTCGTCCTGTCCCATTCCAGTCCTATCAATCCCTCCCAACAAATGGATTTATCCGATTTTCATAATCAAAATAGTGAAAATACATCGGTGATGAAGCATCTTCAGTGTATAATTTTTATATTTAAAAATAAACAGTTCGTTAAATATATTTACAGTGAAGATGCTCTATTAGTCATGAGTCTTTAGTGAATCCTTTACACTTTGAAAAAAGGCTCATATCCTCTAAGCACCTTCAATATTAATTTTACTATTTAAGAATCTAAAAAGACTATCATTTTCTGCACTGATGTGACTGTAGGAGTCAACTTTTTCACACCCTAAAGGCTCATGTACACCACTGCACCTTCAAGCAA
This sequence comes from Capsicum rhomboideum, assembly GCA_031232105.1. NCBI lineage: Eukaryota > Viridiplantae > Streptophyta > Magnoliopsida > Solanales > Solanaceae > Capsicum > Capsicum rhomboideum. Next base: position 13,563,823 of record CP124715.1, on the reverse strand, counting down.
ATTACAAAAACGCCTTTTAGGGTGTGAAAAACTTTTTCAAACTTTTGGAGAAAACTCTCTACTCAGGGCGTTTTCGTAATTTGCTTGCAAATAGAGGCGAATCCAGAATTTGAAGACGATGGGTGCACTACTAGATGTGGATATATGTTAGTGAAGCCGGAAGCAGTGTTGTGCATACACCATCAACGCTTTCATCAAAAACATGTTAAACAAGTGTAAAACCAAAGATATCAAAATAAATATAAATTAAACAAAAACATAGCATGTCATTGTGTGGTTTGATGGTTTTAACCCTCGTGTGTACACTTTGGGATTGAGGTCGCAAGTTTGAATCTAGCTCGAGTCGATAATAAACATTTATTTTGAAAAAATGACAATAAGAAACATAGGGAACATGGACACCTTGCTTGCAGAGAAGCGCAAGGATGACCGCTAGACCAATGCACCAAATTAATGTTGTGCTTCAGTATGCACTATTAAATATTTGTTCCTTATTCAGGTATACACATGTACATATACATAAAAAATTTTAAAGTTACTGATTGCAGGTGCACCCACGCCCTCAAATGTGGGTCCGCCTCTGCTTGTAGCACCTTTCGTATAAATATATTTAATGGATCGTCTATTTTTAAACGTGAAATTGCACACCAAAGATACTCTATCACCTATGTATTTTCACCATTTTAATTATCAAAAATCTAACAAATTCATTTGTTGAATTTGTCCCTCATTCAACATCATTTTGATCTAAAATTCCAATTCTAGCATACAAGATGCATGACATGCTATTAGAAGAAGCATGAAGTGGTATCATGCCTAGCTAGCTAGTATTTCTCATGATTGTTTTTATTAATATTTTAGTTTATCAGATTTGTTCTCACATAATTTTCATATCAGTATTTTAATTTAAGTATTGGAAAAGACATAAAATCCTCCTTAAATATGTTTTTCAAATTTACTTTAACATTTTAATTTTATGGACATTTATATACCACTCTAAACAACTTTCAAATGAACTAAGTATCACCCTAAAATTATATTATCAGTCTCACAGTGGAAAGTATATTACACACGCGCTATTTTAATGCTACGTCATTGTCATGTCAGAGCCACATAAAAATTATTTAAATTTTAATTATTTTTTTCTTTGAATCTCTCTCTCCTATGAAGGCAATAATTTAGAACTTTAATTTTAATTTGTTCATTACCAGAATGAATCTAGAATTCATTCAAAAGAAGAAAAAAAATCAACTTTACAATTAATTCATATCAAGAAGCATCAAACTGACACAATTAATCTAGAACATCTTCTCTTTCAGTTACGGCTTTCAATTATCTATTCATAACACTTGTTATTTTTTAAAAAAGTAGGTGTTCTAAATTGCATACTTGAAAATTATAATAAATGTTTTCTTGAAGCAAAATCAAGCGAGGTGAAGGCTTTTCCTTCGAGTGGTGAAAGGGGTTCAAAAAAGAAGAAAGGGATGAAAGATTCGAAGAAAAAATAAGTGGGGGTGGGGGTTCGAAGAAGAAGAAAGGGAGCATGGGTTTGGGCGCGGGGTGTGGGGGTGTGGGGTGTGGGGTGTGGGGTGTGAGGGGTTTCAAAGAAGAAAGAAAGGGAGTTGGGTAGGTTCGAAGAAGATGAAATGGGTGGAGTAGGGGGTACCTTCATTTTTTATTTTTATTATATAATATATAGATTAGTGGGATTATTTTCTTTTAAAAAAAAAAAAATACGAATTTTTACAAAATTTTCTTTTTCTTTTTGCCATGCAGCTATTAAGAGAGTATTTTAATTCACTTGAAAGTTGTTTAAGAGATATTTAAATACCTATAAAGTTAAAGTGCTAAAATAAATTTTATTGATAAATAATTTAGGGGTGATTTTATATATTTACTCTTAAGTATTCTTTATGAATATCCATTTTGAGCTGTTTTTGGTTAATTAACAAAATGGGTAGGGGATTTCATCTTCAATACAACTGCGGCGCCGCTTCAATGGAAAAGTTTAATATGAATCGACTAAAAGATTTAAGGCTTGTTTGGACACGATTTTAAATCAAATTAGTAATATAAATTAGGTTGAGTTGAAGTTAAAATTTTGTTTAGATATGTAATTTTAAAAAAAAATAAAATCATAAACATGAAAATTCATAATTTGTAAAAATTATAAAAAATTCCACAACTTTCATACTATCCTACCAAATGAATAAATCATAGTTTATAAATAAGGTATCAGAATAACATAAGACGTTGCATTAATAAATCATAAATCTCCATGTTCCTTTTATATATAAATATTTGTGATTATATTTATTACAAACTTTCAACTACACATAATTTTATAAAAATTCATTGATCCAAATTAAAAATCAATAATAATGACTAGTTATTATTTAAAATATCCTTCCAGATGTATGAACAATCAATTCACTTTAAACATGTGTCTTTTTTTTCTTTTTTTTTCACAAATTTCATAAAGAAATGCTCATCTCAAATCAAAACTTGAAAAATTTCAAATCATACGCCAAAGCGCCTTCTTAAGTACAAGACGAAATTATTATTTGGACAACATCATAGAAGATGACGAAAAGATGCAATACGATACACACAATTATGACTCTCTGTTAGATGGTCCTAGAAATGAATCTTTCTAGCACAACAATAATAATTTCATCTTTGACAACTTCTTTGAAAGCTAAATTTGTGGAGAGAACATGACACATCCAATAAAAGATAGAGATAAGATTATACTGTGGTCGTGCTATCTTACGATTGAATTTGTAATCGTCCAACAATTATCTATCACAAAGAAAAAATGGATTTACCATTTAGGATTATCATTAATCCTGAAATGGCAAAATAAATATACTTTCTATAATTTCTAAGAATTTAATTTAATTTGTATGCGTCGATAGTGTAGAAACTTTCCATACTGTAGGTGAATTTTAAGTTATTTACTGTATTCTTCATGTTATAGACATCAACATGTTTTGTGCAACATTAACTTGACCAAGTGTATAAATTGTATATTATCGGTGCATAAAAGTTAAATTTTATATTTAATAGCTTTTAGAAGGATGATTCCGCCATACTTGTCTTAAATTTACCCCTTCGGTCCATATTGAGTAATGTTTTTAGTTTGAGCACATCGCTTAATAAAGTGTCTTCACTCTTAAATAAGAAGATGTATTTTTACTAATTTATTTTTAATAAAATAGTACATCCTATTTATATAATTTCTTAGTTACATAAAATATTGTTGAGAGTCCCACATCGCAAAAAGAATAGGTAATTGGTCTTCTTATATGGATTTGAGCAATTTTTATCTCAGGTGTTGAGTTAGTCTGAAGATTCATTCTTTACAAATCTCACTTATCTAAATATAGGTAAATTTGGAGAAAAACAATAAATACCTTGTTGATTATGTGAAACATCACTTATTTTGAAGAAAACTAAAAAGGTAAAAATACCACTTACTAATACTAGTAGGTGTTGGGTTTGTGTTAAGGTGTGAATGGAAAATGAATAGACACCAAGGGAAAGGGTGCATGTTAAAAGGCACCTCTTCACTTTGAATGGTTGTGACCTTTCCAATGGATTGTGACTTTTCTGAATAAGTGTGTTTGTTCTCAAATGACACATCTTTTCCGAATAGATATGTTTGCACCTGTTAGTGGCTATAAATATTCAGAGGCTTAGCCTCATTTCTACTACTGAAAAACTAAAATACTACTTACAAATAAAAAAGCAGACTGATTTTTTCTTTCATCTTCTGCATTTTTTCTTCAAAGAAATAATAGTAAGTGTGGTTTACTCCGTTTGTTGAGGTTCGCTGAAATTATGCAATTTCTATTGCCAGTATTGCAGAATAGTATTTTATTCTATCCTGAGAGGAATTAATCCAAACCTTGGGCAATTGTGAGGGGATTAAATTCTAAAAGGAAACACAGCTTTATGTGGGCTTAGAACTTAATTTTTTTCTATCAATTTTCTGATTTTGTTTTTTGAATGATCAACAAGCTTAAAGAATTTAATTTGTAATTTATTTACATTTTTTCTGCTTCATCTTTATTTCTGTTTGTGGTTGGAGATTAAAGTTAAAGACTTTCTACTCCACTTTTTAACTCAGTTTGAAGAACATAAAAACTTCATCCAGTTAATAAAGTTATTTCTATCTTTTTGAAGAACATAAAAACTTCATCGACTGAATAAAACCACATTGATAGCTAACCAGTTATTGAATTGTATTTGTGTGTGATCAAACAGAAAAATGGGAGAACCAACTAATAGTGTAATGGATTCTACAAATGCGGCTACGAATGTTATTTCGTCAAACCGTGTTACTCCCGCTATGTCTGCAGCGGAAAAGCCCAAAATCTTTTTCGGAAATGATTTCAAAAGGTGACAACAGAAGATGTTGTTCTATCTGACCACTCTAAGCTTGCAGAAGTTTATTGCGGAGAACATTCCAACGTTACCGGATGAGACTTGGTGACCGAGGCATGGAATCATTCTGATTTTCTGTGCAAGAACTATAACCTAAATGGATTGGAAGACAGTCTATACAGTATTTATTGCGTTTGCAAAACTTCAAAGGAACTTTGGGATGTTTTAGACAAAAAGTATAAGACAGAAGATGTCAGACTGAAGAGGTCTGTAGCAACCAAGTTTCTTGAATTCAAGATGGTTGACAACAAATCCATCATGAATCAAGTCCAAGAATTGCAAGTGATCATACAAGATTTACTAGCTGAAGGAATGGTCATCAACGAAGCTTTTCAATTAACAGCTTTCATTGAAAGTTGCCTCCTTTGTGGAGGGACTTTAAGAACTATTTGAAACATAAGCGAAAGAAAATGACTTTAGAGGATTTGATTGTTCGTTTGCGAATTGAAGAAGACAACAAAAATGCAGAAAAGAGAGCAAATGCAAAGTCTTCAATCGCAGAAGCAAACAATATTGAAACTCCTTAAAAGAAGAAAAAGAGGAAGAAGTCGGATGATGAGAAGAAAGCACCCAAGAAGAAAAAGTTCAAAAGAAATTGCTACAACTGTGGCAAAGTTGGTCATATGGTTTCTGTTTGTCGAACTCTAAAGAAAGATAAGAAGAAAGAGCAAGCAAACTTGAATGAAGAAGTAGACAACCTTTGTGCAATGCTCTCTGAATGCAACTTGGTGGGAAATCCAAATGAATAGTGGTTTGATTCTGGTGCTACCCGTCATGTGTGTTCTAACAAGGAATTATTTTCATCTTATACTTCTTATGAAAAAGGCGAGACCATTTGTATGGCAAATTCAGCAACAACAAAGATAGAAGGAACGGTCAAGGTTGGCTTGAAGATGACTTCGGGTAAGATGGTGACCCTCAATAATGTCCTTCATGTTCCCGAAATGCAGAAGAATTTGGTCTCGACATCACTTCTAGTCAAGAATGATTTTAAGTGTGTGTTTGTATCTGATAAAGTTGTAATCAGTAAGAATGATATGTATGTAGGAAAAGGTTACCTCACCGAGGGCCTCTTCAAACTAAATGTAATCTCTATTGATATGAATAAGATTTCTGCTTCTTCTTACTTTCTTGAGTCAAATCATTTATGGCATGCATGTTTAGGACATGTAAACTATAAAACCATGCAGAAAATGATTAACTTAGAAATCTTACCTAAGTTTGAAAGTAACAATTGAAATGTCAAGTATGTGTGGAATCAAGTATGCAAAGCATCCTTATAAGTCGATTGAAAGGAATTCAAATCCCTTAGACTTAATCCATACAGACATTTGTGAGACAAGAAGTCTATACTATCTCATGGTGGAAAAAAGAACTTCATAACTTTCATTGATGATAACACTCGATATTGCTATGTTTATCTGCTTAATAGAAAAGATAAGACAATTGATGCTTTCAAGCAATACAAGAATGAAGTTGAAATACAACTTAACAACAAAATCAAAATGATTAGAAGTGATAGGGGTGGTGAATATGAATCTCCTTTTGTTGAAATATGTTTGGAATATGGAATTATTCATCAAACAACTGCCCCATACACTCCACAATCCAATGGGGTTGCGGAAAGAAGAATAGAACATTAAAGAAGATGATGAATGCTTTGTTGATAAGTTCTGATTTACCACAGAACTTGTGGGGGGAAGTTGTTCTAACAGCCAGTCGGATACTCAATCGTATACCCCATATAAAAACAAAGTCCATTCCATATGAACAATAGAAAGGAAGGAAACCCAACTTGAAATATTTCAAAGTGTGGGGGTGTTTGGCGAAAGTGCAAGTTCCTAAACCCAAAAGGGTTGAGATAGGACCAAAAATAATTGATTGTGTTTTCATTGGTTATGCAACTAATAGCAAAGCATATCGTTTTCTGGTTTTTTGAAAATAATGTTGAATTTTTTGAAAATATTTATCCGTACAAAAATGAATGTGAGTTGTCTAGTGAAAAATCTAAACGACCTCGAGAAGTGTCAAAGGGAAGTACACCTAATAAGGAACGTCCAAGACGAAGCAAACGTCGAAAGACTTCAACTTCCTTTGGTCCTGATTTCTTGACATTTTTTGTTGAGAATGAGCCTTAAACATTCAAGGAAATAATATCTTCTTCAAAAGCACAATATTGGAAAGAGGCAATCAATAGTAAAATAGAATCCATATTGAATAATCATACATGGAAATTGGTTGATGTTCCTCCAGGAAATAAACCATTGGGTTCTAAATGAATCTTCAAAAAGAAAATGAAAGATGATGTTACTATTGATAAGTATAAGGCAAGACTAGTTGTCAAAGGTTTTAGACAACGAGAAGGTCTTGATTATTTCAACACGTACTTACCGATAACAAGAATCACATCGATTCGAATGGTGATAGCGTTAGCCGTCGTGTATGGTCTTCAAATTCATCAAATGAATGTAAAGACAGCCTTCTTAAATGGATAATTGGAGGAAGAAATATACATGGAACAACCCGAAGGGTTTGTAATTCCATGAAAAGAAAAAAAGGTGTGTCGACTTGTTAAGTCACTTTATGGACTAAAACAAGCGCCCAAGCAATGGCATGCAAAATTTGATCAAACCATATTGTCAAATGGATTTAAGATCAATGAATGTGATAAATGTGTTTACATCAAGAACACTCCAAATCACATTGTCATTGTTTGTTTGTATGTGGATGATATGTTGATAATGAGTAAGGACATTTCCGACATAAATGCTACTAAGTGTATGCTTGTTAGCAAGTTTGATATGAAAGACTTAAGAGTTGCAGATTTGATCTTAGGAATTAAAATTCCTAGGACTCCTCATGGTCTAACTTTGTCTCAAACTCATTACATCAACATGGTACTTGAAAAATTCAAGTATTTGAACTTCAAAGTTGTCAAAACTCCAATTGATGTGAATCTTGCTCTCACAAAGAACCAAGGCCAAAGCAATTCACAATTGGATTATACAAGAGTGTTAGAAAGTTTGATGTATATCATGAATTGTACGCGATCATATATAGCATGTGCTATTAGTAAATTGAGTCGGTACACAAGTAATCCCGATCAAACTCATTGGATGACAATGAAAAGAGTTTTGGGGTATCTAAAACATACTCAAGACTATGCTTTGCATTACAATAAATATCCAGCGGCAATTAAAGGATATAGTGATGCAAATTGGATCACCAGGTCAAATGAAGTGAAATCCACGAGTGAATATGTATTTACTCTTGGTGGAGGAGCAATATCTTGGAAATCATCCAAACAGACTTGTATTGCTCTCTCTACAATGGAATCTGAGTTTATTGCCTTAGATAAGGCCGGTGAAGAAGCTGAATGGCTACGAAACTTTTTAGAAGATATTCCTTTGTGGCCAAAACCGGTGGCTCATATATGCATACATTGTGATAGTCAAGCGGCACTAGGAAAAGCTGGAAATGTTATGTCTAACGGAAAGTCACGTCACATACGACGAAGACATAATACCGTTAGACAATTACTCTCTAGTGGAATTATCATAGTTGACTATGTGATGTCAAAAAATAATGTGTCGGATCCACTTACAAAAGGCCTAACTAGAGAGGTGGTTGATAAATCATCAAAGGGAATGGGTTTATGGCCTAGAACAAGTCATTGTAATGGTAACTCTACCTAGTTAAATGGAGATCCCAAGGTCTAGGTTCAAGGAGATCAAATAAAATTACGAATGACGGTTCAGCATTGCCAAAAATAAAAATAATAAAAGAATATATCCATTTTCATGATATGATAATATTCAAGAAACAAGGATAAAGCTTAAGGTTCGAAGCTTTTTAATGGTTTCTAAGTTTGGCAGGTATGACCAAATAGTTTGTCTATAGGATAAACGTTTAGGAATCACCTATGTGAGTGTGAAGTGTAAGCCGCTTCAAGGAGAATAAGAGTAAGGTCGGCTCTCTACGCACTCATGAAATCAGGATGTGTTCATGGCTAAAATGAACAAAACAATGAGAACCAAGAACGGGTAAGGATTAATTGTGTGACATGTGTTGCCTAGGTATACGTGAAAGCTCGATGGTTCAAGGATATCAAATCTACCGATTGACCAAGGATACCCGATGTATGTTCAGTATGGAAAGTTCAAAGAAAAACCTACTTACCCAGATGAGATTGATCCTTACTTGTAGATCACACAGTTTTTTCATGAATAAATTCATAAAATAGTCATTCCCCATTCATGTGGGGGATTGTTGGGTTTGTGTTAAGGTGTGAATGGAAAATGAATAGACACCAAGGGAAAGGGTGCATGTTAAAAGACACCTCTTCACTTTGAATGGTTGTGACCTTTTCAATGGGTTGTGACTTTTCTGAATAAGTGTGTTTGTTCCCAAATGACACATCTTTTCCGAACAGATATGTTTGCACCTGTTAGTGGCTATAGATATTCAGAGGCTTAGCCTCATTTCTACTACTGAAAAACTAAAATACTACTTACAAATAAAAAAGCAGACTGATTTTTTCTTTCATCTTCTGCATTTTTTCTTCAAAGAAATAATAGTAACTGTGGTTTACTCCGTTTGTTGAGTTCGCTGAAATTCTGCAATTTCTATTGCCAGTATTGCAGAATAGTGTTCTATTCTATCCTGGGAGAAATTAATCTAAATCTTGGGCAATTGTGAGGGGATTAAATTCTATAAGGAAACACAGTTTTCTGTGGGCTTAGAACTTAATTTTTTCTATCAATTTTATGGTTCTGTTTTTTGAAGGATCAACAGTAGGTTGCCCTACATATTCTCAAGCTTTATTGAATTATTGCCTACTTAAATACAACCATCAATTATCAATGATGGAGATATCTTGGGTTTTCATAGCGTTGGGTGCGTGGCTACTAGCATTAGCTTTTCTCACAAAAAAGTTCAACCATCAGAAAAGGAAACTACCAGCAGGTCCAAGGCCATGGCCATTTTTTGGCAATTTGAACCTCTTTGGTTCACTCCCACACGAGTCTTTGCACCATCTTTTACAAAAATATAGAGATTTAATGCTCCTAAAGTTCGGTTCCAAGCCTGTTCTGATAGCATCATCTCCAGAAATGGCTAAAGAAATACTAAAAACACATGATGCTATCTTTGCTTCTCGTCCTGCATTAGTTGTTGGGTAGTACACTAGCTTTAACTACTCAGATATGACATGGGCACCTTATGGTGTATACTGGCGTCAAGCTAGAAAAATCTACCTAATCGAGATATTTAATCCCAAAAGGCTCGACTCATTAGAGTATATTCGTGTTGAGGAAAGACGAATTTTAATTTCTCGTCCTTTTCCTCTCTCAGAAAAACTAATTTTGCTTAAAGACCATTTACCTCTATTTGCTCTTCGCACTATAAGTAGGTTGGTTATAAGTGACAAGTAATTTAGTGATCATTATGATCAGTCAAACTCATATGCTTCAAAAGTAACATTTGGAACATTGCAACAGATGTTGGAAAAGTGGTTTTTTTTTGGTGGGGCAATTAATCTTGGGGATTAGGTACCTTGGCTTAGTTGGTTCGACTTGCAAGGGTACGTAAAGCGAATGAAGGAGTTAGGAATGAATTGGACAGAATTTTACAAATATGTACTTGAAGATCACAAGTCAAAGAGGCAAACAGAGAAAGATTATATTCCAAAGGATATGGTTGATGATCTGTTGCACTTTGCTGATAACCCTAATCTTGTTGATAGCCTGATGGGATTAATGCATGTAAGTTTACTTATTTTCTCTAAACCTAAAATAATATTACATGACAATAAGATAGATAGGCCATTTTCTTAGTTTGTTGTTAATACTTGGTGTTTTTTGCTATGTATCAATGGCAGGATTTGATAGCGGGTGCAACAGATACTTCAGCAGCAACAATAGAATGGGCATTTCAAGAACTATTAAGGAGACCAAACATTATCGAGAAGGCAAGCCAAGAACTTGATAGAGTCATTGGAAAAGAACAATGGGTAGAAGAAGAGGACTTCTCCCAGCTACCTTATACTCCCTCCGTTTCAAAAAGAATGACCTACTTTCCTTTTTAGTCGTCTGTTTCAAAAAGAATGACTCCTTTCCTTTTTTGGCAATATTTTAAATCCAACTTTCCACATGGCATGTTTGACACCACAAGATTAAAGGGCATTTTGGTACATTTGACACAACTTTAATTTAATACCGCACGATTCAAAAGTCTTTTATTTTCTTAAACTCCGTGCCAAGTCAAAATAGGTCATTCTTTCTGAAACAGAGGGAGTATGGTTTTTGCCCTGATTTTCTTACCAAGTTTAAGTTTTAATTTTCTTGGAAGGAAAATAAAAGTAATATCATAATTACTTTCACTTTTCCTAAAAGAAAAATATAAAACTCTACCATATTTGACTTATTTCTTGCTTGGAGGAAAGGTTTTGGACCTCTCTAAATAGAAGATCCCTCTTCTCATAACATAACACAATAGCATCCACAATGTAGTCAATTAAAGAGTTTTATTTAGGGGGAGATTTTCTCTCAAATAGGTTTTATGTTTTTCAAGTCAACTCTTACAGAATTCCACAGCTGTCTACAACTGTAAAGATGTCCAACAAGACAAGGCTTCAACAACCAAGGGACAAGTTTGCTACAACTGAATATGTATTTAGGCCTAGGTTGTTGAGTCTTTGTCTTTTGTGTTGAATTGCAAACCTACTCTTCATTTATGAAGCTTGTGTAGGTGTTATTGTTTTGTACTCTTTTTTGTGTAAGTGTATCAACTAGGTGTAGTTGATAGAAGAAGATCAACTGGGCTAGTGTTAGCCGAGTTGTGTCAACTAGGTGTAGTTGACTGTAGGATGCAATAGGAGTAATGTATCAGTTGCTCAGTGTTGTCCTAGTGCAAGGGGATGGGGTTAAGGTGTTAAGCTTTGGATTAGAGAATGAGTCTATAATCATACATTACTCTTGTTCTAGTGGATTGTTGTTGGTGAAAAGCCTACGCGGTAGATCGTGGTTTTACTCCTTTGAGCAAGAAGGTTTCCACGTAAACATCATGCGTTCTTTATTTGCTGTTGATTCTCTTATTTGTGTTTCACTGTTAGTAATCGTACTCAGTTTAAGGACATGGTCCCTTGACTAGTGGTGGACTCATATAAAGGCATCGCAGGTGTTCAACCACAAGAACACTGTATCTGGATGGTTCAATGAATTTGGACCAGCAAAGATGATTGTCACATCAGCAAGCGTAAACATATTGATATTTTAAATAATAATTGGCTCATACATTTGATGGCATGATTGTTTGCAAAATTTTAAATATCTCATTTGTTCTTTATGTATTGGAATCAGTGTGTTCTCCTTTTGCTAAATTAGTCATCCTTCCATTTTTAGCTATCACATAGTCTTTGGGTTTCAGCTTGGTACATCTATCCGCTGTAGCAAATAATGGGCCTTCATCGATATCGATGATGTTGGCTTTGACGGCCTCCAAGGTCTGAAATCACAAATTTTGGGCATAACGTACACTTTTGAGATCGAATCGTTCTGACCAAAAAGCAAATTTGTCATTCTTAGTAACAAGTTTCTTCTTGAGACGAAGGACTTCGGCCTAGAGAAACTCTTGTTCTTCCCCAGGGACTGCAGTTTTTCGAGATAATGGCCCGGCAGACAGGTAGCTTCCCCATAAAAGGCTTTCTTGAAGCTCGATTTTTTTTCGATAGATTCCCTTTCCATGCGAACTTCAATAATCTCTGCTTGCTCAACCTTTTCTTTTTTTAGCAAAGCTACCTCATTGGATAACTGGCTAGCCTCTTGACTTTAAGTGTTTCTCCCTAATATGACTGAGGCAAGTCCTGTTTGAGCGCTTCGACCTCTGAAGCTTGGATGGTTAGCTCCACGACCGGCCGGTCTCTCTCAGAAATCAGGGCTCCCTGAAACAGCTCATATTTACTTTCCAGCTCCTTTTTCTCCTGTTAGCACTCCTTGGAGCCTTTACTCTGCCAAAACACTGGCTGGAGAAGAAAAGGACAGACTACAAGGTCAAAAAAGATGAAGGTCGCGACAAAGGGATGATGAAGAATAGTAAGAGTAACTATGTACCTTTGCACTGGTGTATAAAATACAGGAGGACGAAATGTCGTTCATCCTCCTTTAGTCTCGAGGAGTGATCAGAGGTTTAAGTAGCTAGCAATTGCCACAGGACTAGACAAAAGATTGAACTCTTCTTGGACCAATAGAATGACAGAACGCCTCCGCAAAGGGTCATGCACGGGAGCTGGGTAAGTTCCAACCTATGTGTAAGGGTCATGGGAATCAAATGGTATATGCGAAGAAATGTCTGGAACCATGGAAGCCGCAGAAGCTTGCCTACCAGGGACTCCGGGAGGACTCGACCTCTTGTGTGCAGAGGCAGGCCCACTAGGGACTCTAGGAGGACTCAAACCTCTTATGTGTAGTGGCAGGCCTACTAAGAACTCCGAGAAGATTCAACCTTTTGTCTGTAGGGGCATGTCTACCAAGGGCTCCAGGAGGGCCCGGCCCCTTAGGTACAGGAACATCCCTTTTCGAAATACCAGGGGCTAAAGCTCTCTAAGTAGCCGCGGGAAGCAATGGATTTTTGGAGGACATGTCCCGAGTTGACGATGGAGCAGGATTAGAGAAACTTTTCTATAATATAAGGTAAGCTTCGCTGTCAAACAAGTGATGATTGAATGAAAGAAATTACCACTAGTAGGGATATGGATGGAGTCTCAACAATGAACACTAACGAAAAGCGGCAAGGAATGAGTACCTATCCCTTATGGGAATCGAACCCGTATCTTGTTAGTGCCTTCTGCGCCTAGCCCAGTAGGAACAAAGGGTGAGCAGTAACGGTAATTAGCCCAAACTTTCAGCTCCAACATTATGTGTTGGCCAATTGTCAGTTGAATATTACTTTAAGCATGTACGAGTTCTGATTTTCTGTAATTTGTACTCATCCCATTATAATGCTCAAGGTTGACTTGCATCCAACTGGATGTATTGGGAATGCTTTACTTAAATATGACCCTTTTCCAATATATAAATTAGATCATACATAAAGCTCCATTAGAAATACAATCATTATTTCAAGCAGAAGAGTACAAATAACAGAAAACTTACACATATTATTTCCATCATAAACTTACTTTCACAGTATCACCAACTCAATATGCGAAGGTACTTCACTTTCAAGCTGGAGCTTAGCAAAATTTCTTGCAATTTGCACCTTCTTGTTTTCCTTTGGTTTCCAGATGATATGAAAATCATATTGTTCAAGAGGATCAACAGTGATTTTCTCAAGCACAATAGCATTTTCCAAAAAATACCTAACGAGTTCAAGTTCACTAGTGCGGCCATAATATCCGTACAACCTGAGCAATTTGAGGTGATGGAGAGGACAGGTTACGACCTTCCTACATTCTCTTTTTGATCTCACTGGTCTTAACCACATCAACTGCCAATAAGAAAATCGAACAGCCATAGTTATCACAAACTCAAAGTAGGATACTGGAAACGAGGAGAAGAATCACTAAGTACAACATGAAGATAAAACCAATCCATGGAAATGTACAGCAAAACTAGCAAAATCTACATAGCATCACCACCAGTATTCAGGTCAATTTATGCCAAACAATCCAGAATGGTACTAAAGATCTGGTCTCCTTTACTTAGAAAAAGGATCTTTTATCATAGTAGAGAAATCCCAAAGCGCTAGCAAGAGCATCAAGGTTTTTTGTTGTTATTTTTAGTGGTTATTGGACAAGATAACATGGAAAAACAACACTCATGCAGTAGAATATTAATCAATAGGAAGTAGGAAGAACAAGAATATAACTGAATCTTAAACCTATTAACATTGTCCGACTGAATGAACCAACTCCCAGTACCACACAATATAACTTGTTGTCTATCATTACTTTACCATTATCACTTGAGAAAAAGCAAAAACATATAAACCAAATCCTGAGATAAGGTCATGAACTAAAACTTAATTAAGTGAATTATCAGGCTAGTTTCTGAACCAGAACTCAAAATGGCTAAATCAGACTTGACACTTACACTCAACTCAAATTCCGTCAACTGAGGAGCAGCCCCTATGATATTAGTGCAACCTAAGATACTCATGTCTTCCCATGCTTGAACAGCTAAGACAAATTTCTTGAGCATGGTAAGTTCAGGAAACTTGTAATTCCCCAAATACTCCTGGGAAAAATTAAAACACACCAATTAGTACAAGCAAAGTAAAGGTAGATATATATTTCAAAAGTTTGTTCACTGACCAATCCCTGATAAGAATGTATCTTAAGGACCTCCAGCTGAGAGAGAACACAAGAAAACCAAGGCAATATGTCATCCAAAATATGTGTGCACGAACCCATAATCTCTACCTCAATCAGCTTTGGAACATTAAGAAGCAATAAGTTTTCGCCTGATGAAGTCCCAAGTGTTACAAGGTTTGTATCACGGATTATAAGTGATTTTAGTAGTTGGCAGTACCATATACTCAAGTGTTTCAATTTGAGGGAAGGGCCAACAACTTCAAGATTTACCAACGTATCTGATCCATGAACCACCATTTCTTCAAGAGATGAACAGTTGTAAAGGAAGAACTCAAGAATTTCCCCTGCCACATTTATAGACTTGAATAACAGTACCTTTAAAAACTTAAAATTACGCAAGAGAGGTGGCAACTTGTGGACATAGTTCAAATGAGGTCGACCAGCATAGTCATTGAGACCAAAGAGTTGGGCAGGAAAAGTATAACAATAATCAGAATCTCGAGTCATCTCCCCACCTTTTAACAAGTCCAACTCTAGCCTTTGAACTTTCCTAGCAACAGCAAACTCAAGCCACTTGTCAATCTTATGCTGGACGAATTTGTTTAAATCGAAACAAACACGAAATTGGTCTAATCTCTGAACTTTGCACATTTGCAAAGTACGGTTGACCCATCTGACATACTTCTTCATATGCATTTTCCGCAGCTTGCGATTCAGTGCTACTTCATGTAATGGTTTGGTAGCATCAAAATCAAGCCTATAAATATATCTCCACAAGGTTAACCACCTCTTTGAGAGGACACTGGTGTCTGCTGCTTCCTTAACACTAAGGAAAGACAATATATGTACCAGAATTTCATCAGGCAACTGACTAATATGATCATCTGCGGTGCAAACTTGTTTTGAGCACTAGAAAATAGAAAAGAAAAGCAGTCAAACCAAATAGATTTTAAATAAACGAGGCGAATCAATAATTTCTAGAATATAGGTGCAAAAAAAAATGAATGAAAAAATGTATTAAGTGAGCTTTATTGTAACTAACTCTACATTCAACCAAGTACATCATTTAGCTTCCTTGTACCATGATTGCCAAAAGATAATATTATATCAATTTTGAAAAATATATACATAAACTACCTAGTTGTACAGAGAGATCACAGGTTCACGCGATCCATATTTTAGCCTATTAATTCGCTCATGAATGACAAAAGAATTGTGGCGTAAGTCTTGTATTTTACCTTCTTTAGAGCAAAATTATTGGAAAGTTTCCGTCTTTTCGCCATGAGCCTCCTGCAGTATAACACAAGGGAGTTGGTCAAAAAATTTGAGATAAAATTTGCATATTTCTTCCTTGTTCCAACACAGCCTTAGCCCGATTAGCTCTCGAAATTCGAACTGTTCCGTGTAAAAACAAAAATATAGTACAACCTGGTGGAGAAGGAAAGAAGCAGAACAAGTTAGTTGATACCACCAGCAAAATTGCTCTTTTGCGAGAGAGAAATATAACAAGAATGTATATATAGGTAACTGATGGGTCTTATGGGCTAGGCCCAACTAGTTGCTCCTTCCACCGTCCACATAGGATAGGATTTTAGCTTAAAAATTTGGAAAAATAACATAAATATACACCTTAACTTACCATATTTACACAAATCCCTACCTTTACAAAGTAATTACAAAAATCTCAACTATCAATTATGTATCTTAATGGAATGTATCGAGAACGGATTATGTATCTCTGTGTATATCAGTGTGAGTTTTGTTTAAAAGATACATGCACTATGTATCTTTGAATGATTACAGTGTGGGTAATTATGTATCTCAACGGAATGTATCGGGGGAACAAATTATGTATCTCGACAAAAAAATGGGATTTTCTGTAAATATGCAAAATGTCGGGATTTTCTGTAATTAAACACCAAACTGTCGGGATTTATGTTGTTTACCCTAAAAATTTTGGTTACAATTAAAATCTATACATTTTGGGTAATTTGTCAAAATTAAACTATGTGATATAAACAGTTATTCAATCATAAGAAATTAGCGATTGTGTGAGGCTAATTATCAAATATATCAAACGTATCAATAATTTATGAAATTCGCTCTTCAATAAGTTCTGAAATTTGTTATATATCAGTTATACACCAATTCTCTTTGTATTTGTGATACAAAAACATATACAAACGGATTGTAGTCTCAGAACGAATTGTTATATCACTGATACAGAGCGAATTTCAGAAATTGTTGTATCACTGATACGAAGCGAATTTCAGAAACTCTTGTATCACTAATACTGAGCAAATTTCAAAACTACTGTATATACATGACGAATTTCAAAATTGTTGTATATAAATGGCGAATTGCAGATGCTCTTGCTCTATTTGGTAATTTTTTTTGAAAACTATCGAAATGTTTGATAAATATATTGTATTAATTGGTCTAGTTAAATAATTATCCCTTAAATCATGAGACAATCCATTAATATACACATCCCAAATGTTGTAGATACAATTCATATAATCACTGAGATAATCAACCATTCGAAATTTTGCAAGTATACAACTCATAAATTAACTACCCCCACCCCACCCCCTCTTTACCTTTTTCTTGACCATATCTATTTTTTTCTCTCTGAATTCTTGGGAAAAAAAATACTCCCTCCGTTTACTTTTACTTGTCACGTTTTGCTTGATGAGAGTGAAGTTGACTAATTTTCAAAGCTAAATTGAATTAGATTAATTTAATATTTTAAATTTTAAATTTAGATATTCGAAAATTATATAAAAAATACTATAAGTTACAAACCTTCTTATATTAATATGATGAATAAATATATCTTAACATATTAGTTAAAATCCATGTAGTTTGACTGTCGAAAAGAAAAACATAACAAGTAAAAGTGATCGAAAGGATACAAGGTGTACACTCTCTTAGCAAGAATATAATGTCTTCATCATTAATCAATGTTTTAACAGCCACAAAGCAACTTATAAGAAAGTGACTCTGTTTTCATTAACCAAACCTTCAAATTACCTAGCTACTTTCTCTTGGTAATCCAATCTGTGATCATAATATCATTCACAACATTATATCCAGACAAACTAAGATACTCCATAATTTTGTTACCACTTGATATATCAGCATCAGCAATCCCAGAAATAGCCAGCCAATTTTCACAATACTCGGCATTATTAGCTGCCATTAAAAATTCGGCACCCTTATATAGACCTATTATATGATCATACAAGTTGGGACATTGATCAATAGCTCGCCTCGATTCTTGAATATTTCCCTTAAGCTTTTCTTCTATGTATATTTGTATTCTTGTCGCGTTAAGAAATCCTGCCTCGATCATTGATAGTGCTAGGTACAGAAGACCTTGTGCTAATGTGATTTCAAGATTTGATTTCAGAATTTCCAAACAAAACGAACACAAACGAGGGAAATTTTGGGCATCACGTACACTTGGAGATCGAATCGTGCTGAAATCACAAACGCGAAGAGAGGTGTATCGTGGTTCTTCCCTCTCCGCCCTTGGATTTCCGTCATTCGGCTCCATGTCTGTCTGATCATCGACCACGGTAACACTCAAAATCTTCTGGCCCATTCTTATATGAGAAATTTAGTGTTAAGGTGCTAAGAGGGAGCTGAGTAATATACTTCCACATAAGGCGATAGTAAGAAGCCAGGAAAAAATTGGTAGCAAAGGAAATAAATGGAGATATGAAAACTTACGAGATTGATTCCACAACTCCAGAAGCGGCAAACTGGAAAGATCTGTCTTAGCTACGACAGCAGTCGATCGATCCACCCCTTGTCATGTGCATCATCGAGACTTTTGAGGATAGAATTCCTCCCTCTACCCCACTCACTTCATGATTCCCCCGAGAATTGAGTAGAAGGTGGGCCAATGTAGAGAGTTGTTTCATTTCTGCGACTAAAGCTCGAACACATGCCACAGCTCTCCTGACTCCGGGCCTGAGTTGTCCTAACCATAAGCTGAAAAGTTAGATACAACGAGATGATCACCTCATCAATCAAAGGATCGTCAAACCCTATTATAAGTAGATAAGTATGGACGAATGAGTAGCCAAGTTTGAGAGAGGTAACGCTCTCAGAGCCTTTGGAGGCCAACACCCAAATTTGTTCCTCAGTCAGTTGCAATCGCACCAAAGACGGGGATATTGGCCTCTTTTATCAGAGAAGCATAATCACCAATCGCCTTGTCCCTTATCCTAGTGATCTTGAAGCCATCGTCGTAGCAAAAATCTCCGGGAACTATATTATCAATGTCAGGTTTGGGAATGGCACTATCACTCTTATTACCTTTCTTCTTAGAACTACTACTAGAAAAAAGAAGTTTTGACAAAACTAGAGGATGACGAAGACATGGTCCAATTGAGAGCTGAATAACAACAAAAACAACGGTAAAGAGGTAAATTGGGATTCAAGAAGTCTGGAAGTCACTAAAAAGACCCTGGAATGATAGGAATTGCGAGGAAAATAAGATGGATTGAAAATTGCCAAATTTATAGGCATCAGAGGTAAGGTTTCTTTGCTGGCTGGGGCGGCGCATCATCATACCAATAGTCAAAGAACACGCGGCAAGCAAATTTAATGCAGTGGGGTCAACAATTTCTCGTATAGATCAAAGAAAACCCGAGGGAAAATAGCCAATGAAACCCGTTAGATTTTCTTTGCCCACTTCCCAGTCATGTCTGACCCTATGCCTGGAAAAAGGAGTGACTATCTGTATTGGATAAAATTGGCTGGAGGCTGGAGCATGTGATGCTTATGAGGAAGGACATGTGGAGGAAGGATTAAGGGAAGCGAGGAGTTGCCAAGGCTAACCTTTCGAAGGAACATCCTCAGATGTAGAAGAAAGGACCTTAATTACCAAGAACACACGAAGGATGTACAGTCGAAAAAGGACCTTTGTCCAGTGACATGGACAAAGAGACAAAAAAGACTAATACCCTAGCGTCATGTACAGATTGCCTATGAATGGAAAGAATATTCACTGGCACCACTAACAACATGACCACGTTGCCTGCGGCCATTGGCCGTACGTAGTACTTTAGGGTTCGAGCGGAGCCTTCTTATTGGCTAAGGCTCCACCCTTATAACCTATAAATAGTTTATTCCACTCATTTGTAAGGGCATTTTGATTGCAAGGCAATACAGTAACAATACTCATATTCTTGAGCTCCAAGTTCACTATTGTTTACTATCTTTATACTGTAAGCATTTATACTCTCGGCCCTCGGGCACTATCGGAACTAAATCCTACACCTACGAATCCGCTGCTCACGACGATTTTGAAGCTCAAAAGCTTCACACATTACTCTTTAACATGTTTTACTTGCTCTTTACTTATTATTTTCTTGATATTCAATCATTAATAATCAGATCTAAACGTGTTAAAACAAGACACGTGTCCTTAACCTCATACGAACCGTACCATTTTACCAATAAACACTGCTATTACTCCTTTACTAAATTCAGCTCCAATTGATCCTTTAAGGCTTAAGCATGTTTGGGTTCTGATTTTCCGAGTGAGATTTCCTAGGGCTCCAATCTTCCCTCTAAATGAAAGGAAAACTGGAAAAGAAAATGTATTCTTTTTCACATTCCTAAATCAAATGCTATTATATTATAATGCTCTCTGTTAAAAAGATGGACACTGGTGCTCAAGGTTGACTTGCATCCAACTACATAGATGTTGGTCAAAATTATATACAAATATTTGTTGCTTAGATACCGAATACAAGAAAATAAGTTGGAGACCCACTTATTTATCTAGAAAACATTTCCTAAGAAACTTTTTCCACAAAACACAGTTTCCTTTCCTACCAAATACACCCTAAATTTATAGTGTCCAAGTGGTCAAATTTGTTCTTCTATGTGGTGGATGATTCTTGTACATCTAGCTGCACCTTGCTTGCTCCAGCAACTTTCTTATAAGTTGGTTCGCAGCTGTTAAAACTAAGCAGATTCTGATTAGATGAGCAAATATTAATGATTTTCCAAAGTAGGGACATCAAATATGACCCTTTTTCCAATAAATAAGTTAGATCATACATAAAGCTCCATTAGAAATATAATCATTATTTCAAGCAGACGAGTACAAATAACTGAAAACTAACATATATTATTTCCGTTACTTTCACAGTATCACCAACTCAATATAGGTACTTACTTTCACAGTATCACCAACTCAACATGCGAAGGTACTTCACTTTCAAGCTGGCGCTTAGCGAATTTTCTTGCAATTCGCACCTTCTTATCTTCCTTTGGTTCACATATAGCATGAAAATCAAATCGTTCAAGAGGATGAACAGTGATCTTCTCAAGCACAATAGCATTTTCCAAAAAATACCTAACGAGTTCAAGTTCACTAGTACGGCCATAATATCCGTACACCGTGAGCACTTTGAGGTGATGGAGAGGAAAGCTTACGACCTTCCTACACTCTCTTTTTGACCTCACTGGTTTGCACCACAACAACTGCCAATAAGAAAACCCACAGTTATCATAAACTCAAAGTAGCATACTGGAAACGAGGAGAAGAATCACTAAGTTGAACATAAAGGTAAACCAATCCATGGAAATGTACAGCAAAACTAGCAAAATCTACGTAGCATCACCACCAGTGTCCAGGTCAATTTGTCCCATACAATCCACAGAATGGCACTAAAGATCTGGCCCTCTCTGCTTAGCTTCCCCATTTGTACTTTTATTATGTGTTCTCTAGCAAATCTAGCACTTATTACCCCTCTTTTCATCAAGGAAAGAGATGCACTTTCTTAAAAGTAATACATGAACCATGAATCAAATACAAAATACGAAGAAGAAAAAGAATCATTATTATAGCAGAGAAATCACAAAGCACTAGCAAGAGCACCAAGGTTTTCTATTGTTATTCTTAGTGGTTGTTGGACAAGATAACATGGAAAAATGACATTCATGCAGTAGAACATTAATCAATAGGAAGTAGGAAGAACAATAATATAAATGAATCTAAAACCTATTAACATTGTCGGACTAAATGAACATCTCCCAGTACCACACAACAAAACTTGCTTTCTAACATCGCTATATGTTTACCATTATCGCTTGAGAAAAGCAAAAAACATCGTCTTGAGATCAGGTCATGAACTAAAACATAATTAAATGACTTATCAGGTAGAAACTTGGTCCCATGTCAAACTCATTACTATCAGCATAAATTCATTCATAACTTGTTTAAAAAAGTAACCTAGCACAAAAGTATGAATTATCCATTCTTCGCATAGCACCTTTAGTTGCTCCTGACTTTCACAACTTAAAAATATAAACATCCCAACTACTTATAAATCTTGTATTAATTTGATCAAGGAGAACAAACCAAAGAAATCTTCTATGAACATTTACAATTCCATTTCCAATGTGTTCAAAAACAAATTGGAATGTCAAGGCGAGAACTTGTTAGCAAAGCTTATTGAGAAATACTATAAGACTCTAAAATAGCTATGATTTACAGAAAAAGAGGAAAATTAAAAAGTTAACATTTGCCCCTTTTTCTTCATCTCTGTTAGAATATGAGTAGGAATAGGAATAGTATATAGAATCTGATAGACTTACTACGAAAACCAGTAAATAAAGGAACAAATATTGATGTTTTACTGTAGATACACTGATATTACAACAAGAATTCTGAAAAACAGCCACTAGGAAACTGCTAACACCTTAAAATACAACCTAAGACATGAATGAGATTCAGTAATACAGTACATAATAGTAAGATTACACAAATTCCAGCATTCCTAGACATTCGAGAGGCTAGAACTCTCCCAGAAGATGCCTTTTTTCTTTTCTGAATGCCTTCTTCTCACTGCCCTGCCCTTTTTCTACAGAATAAACCACCCTGTAACTGTCTTGAGATAGTTACTAAGTTTTTTTAATTGTTTATTTTGGCCTCCTGGAATAAGTTTTTATAACTTGAGGCACATCATTACCCTCCCCTATAAGAGTCATCTTGTCCTCAAGGTGAAAATTAGGAAATTGCAGATCGATAATTGCATATTCCTCCCAAGTATTCTCAAATTCTGGTAGGGTCTTCCACTTGATTAGGACTTCCCATTTACCATTGATTAGCTTCCTGGTCTGCCTCACTGCTTCAGGCTCAACTTGAAGCTCCAAATTTTGGGTAAGAAATGGAGGTAGGTTTTGAGCAGGAGTAGTTGGTAGAAGGCATTTTCTCAACTGTGAAACATGAAACACTGAATGAATGCGAGCTCCAACTGGTAATTCCAACCGATAAGCTACGGGGCCAATCTTTTCTAGAATCTTGAAAGGGCCATAAAAACGAGGACTGAGTTTTTCATTAATCTTCTTAGCCAAAGAACGTAATTTGTAGGGCCGAAGTTTGAGATATACCATTTCACCAATCTCAAAAATCACTTCTCTACGATGTCGATCAGCTTGGTTCTTCATTCTTTGTTGTGCTTGTAACAGATGTTCTTTGAGTTCAGTCAAAATCAGATTTCTAGTGCGCACCTGCTCATTTACTTCCACCGCTGAAGTAATGCCATCCATGTGAAAAATTGATGATGGATCCCTTCCGTATAATGCCTTAAAGGGTGTCATACCTGCAGATCTGTTATAGGATGTATTGAACCAATACTCAGCCCAAGATAACCAGTAGGACCACTGTTTAGGATTTTCTCCTGCCATACAACGGAGATATGTTTCCAAACTCCTATTCACCACTTCTGTTTGCCCATCGGTTTCCGGATGATAGGAAGAGCTGTAGCGTAACGTAGTACCAGCTATTTTGAACAGTTCCTTCCAAAATTGACTTATGAACACACGGTCACGATCAGACACAATAGATTTAGGAAATCCATGCAATTTAACCACTTCCTTAATGAAAACAGCAGCCAGATCTTTAGCATTAAAAGGGTGTGAAAGTGGAATAAAATGTGCATACTTAGTAAGACGATCTACCACAACCAATATAGTATCAAACCTACCAGATTTACGAAGGCCAGTAATGAAGTCCATACTTACATCTTCCCACACATGATGAGGTATAGGTAAAGGTTGGAGTAACCCGGCAGGACTCAAAGTTTGAGACTTGTTCTTTTGACAAATTTCACACCTGGCAACAAAGTCTTGCACATCCCTCTTCATACCTTCCCAATAGATATTCTCCGACAGCCTCTTATATGTGCGAAGATACCCTGAATGGCCTCCTATAGGAGAAGAATGAAACTCTTTCAAAAGACCAGGTATTTGAGATGACCCTTTTGGCAAAACCAAGCGTCCTTTGAATAGTAGACATCCATTCTTCAAGCTGTATTTGTCATCTGCTTGCTGTCCTGAAATTAACTTCTGGAAAATAGAAGTCATGTTGGTGTGTCGTTGTACTTCTTGGTCCCATTCCTCCTTGTCATCATATTTCCAGATTGAAAATGCATATAACTCTGGAGATTCCCCCCGTCTTGACAACGCATCAGCCACTCTATTTTCAGCACCCGGTTTGTACTTGATCTCAAACTTATAACCCATGAGTTTAGAGACCCATTTCTGCTGATTCTCATCCATAACTCTCTGTTCCAGCAAAAATTTAAGGGCTTTTTGGTCTGTTTTGATGATGAAATGATGGCCCATCAAGTAGTGATTCCATCTCTTGACAGCTAACACAATAGCCATTAGCTCCCATTCATATACCGAACATTGTCTTGCTCTAGAAGAAAGCATTCGACTGAAATAGGCAATAGGTTTACCATTTTGCATTAAAACTGCACCAACACCGAATCCCGAAGCATCAGCTTCAATTACAAAGGGCTGAGAAAAGTCCGGCATCGCTAAAACGGGCACTTGAGTCATAGCCAACTTCAACGCCTCAAACGCTTGTTCGGCTTGTTCTCCCCATGAAAAGGCATCCTTTTCAGCAAATCAGCTAAAGGGGCAGCAACCTTACCATAGTCTTTGACAAATTTTCGATAGTATCCAGTGAGTCCCAAAAACCCCCCCGTAAAGACTTGATATCTCTAGGAACTGGGCAAGATATCATACTCTCAATCTTGGAGGGGTCGGCTTGTACTCCTTCAGAGGAGATGATATGGCCCAGATATTCAAGTTTAAGCTGACCAAACATGCATTTTTTCTTGTTGAATACTAGTTGCTTCTCTTTGAGAAAATCCAAAACAACCTTTAAATGCCCAAGATGTGAAGCGTAATCTCTACTGTAAATCAAAATATCATCAAAGAATACTAAAACAAATTTCCGCAAATGATCCCTGAAAATATCATTCATCAGTGATTGAAAAGTCGAGGGTGCATTGGTCAAACAAAAAGGCATGACCATGAACTCATAATGTCCCTCATGAGTGCGGAAGGCTGTTTTTGCTTCATCTCCATCTTGAATGCGAATTTGATGATAACCTGACTTGAGATCCAACTTGGTAAATATGGTGGCTCCGCCTAGCTCATCAAGTAGCTCATCAATGCATGGTATTGGAAATTTGTCGGGGATTGTGATATCATTAAGAGCCCGATAATCCACACAAAAACGTCAACTTCCATCCTTCTTTTTAACCAGTAATACCGGACTAGAATATGGACTAGTACTAGCCTTAATAATTCCAGCAGCCAACATCTCTTTGACCAAACGCTCGATCTCAGCCTTTTGAAAATGAGGATATCGATATGGACGAATGTTGGACGGTTGTGCTCCTGATCGAAGAGTAATAGCATGATCCCAAGAACGACGCAGTGGTAGGCCTGAGGATTGCTCACATACTTCTGAGTAATCAGAGAAGACCTTTTCAATCTCCTTTGATGATGTAGCTGCTTGATCTTCAGTTGTAGTTGTTGCAACCCGATTCAACTCGACCAAGAATACCTGGTTCCCCTTCTTTAACAAACTGTTCATAGCTTTTAATGACACTACTGTTCGAACCATAGTTGGATCCCCTTGAAGTGTCACCCATCTTCCTGCGTCTTTGAATTTCATGTAAGAAGTTTCCAATTTACCCTCATCTCACCTAAAGTGGCTAACCATTTCATTCCCACTACCATATCAGTTCCACTCAATTCAAATAGAAAATACTGTTGGTTGATTTGAATTCCTTGCGCGTCCAACCTTACCTCTTTGCATACTTCATTCCCGGCCACCTGTTGACCATTACCAATTGTTACTTCAAATCTGTTGGTCTTTTTAATAGGTAATTGCAGGTGATGAGCAAAAGTGGAAGATATGAAATTATGGGTGGCTCCACAATCGACCAAAACTATCACGTCATGCCCATGAATCTTTCCCACGAGTTTCATTGTTCTACCTCCTGTAAAGCCCACAACTGAATTCATATTCAACACCATCATAGTACCCTTATTTTCCCCTTCAACTACATCTTCTCCGGTAGGCTCAAAGAATTCTTCTGTATCATCTTCATCTGTATTGGATGCTTCTGAAACAATCAATAGGTTAAGCTGCCTATTTTTACAAAGATGATTGGGGCCAAATTGTTCATCACATCTAAAACATAACCCTTGTCTTTTTCGAGCAAATTCTGAATCAGACAACCTTCTGAATTGTCCCTCTGATTTTGCAACAGTAGTAGTCAACTTTTCAACAGTATGCACTGGTGAATCTGTGTTACGACCTGCTGATCCGATTCTTGAGTCACGTGTTTTAAGTATGTTTGCAACTCGAGGATAATTGGGCCTAAACCCAACTGGTTTATTGCATGAACCAGTTTTTGGTTTAAATTTAAACCCTTGAACTTGCTGCAAAACAGAATTTCGATCCTCCACTTTTTGAGCCATCTCCATTATCTCCCTCAATGTTTGAGCCCGTAAAAGCATTACTTCTGCTCGAATTTCCTCTTTCAACCCATTCAAAAATACGCCAGATAACAGTCCATCAGACGCCTCCTTCATTGACGCTGACACCTTTTCAAATTCTTCACGAAACGCGGCAATTGTAGTAACCTGCTTCAGCCCTATTAAGACAGCATACTGGTTGATCTTTTGAGAATGATGAAATCGGTTTAACAACTCCCTTTTGAAGTCTTCCCAGGTTAACATTGGTTGTCGAGACTCTATCCAATAATACCAATTTAAGGCTTTTCTTTCCAAACAAACACCTGTGCCTAGAATCTTTCTGCTTCAGAAATTTATTCACGGTAAAATATCTTTCCACTCTGAAAATCCATCCCAAAGGATCCTCTCCTTCGAAAACTGGTAATTGTAGTTTCCTGAATTTCCTCCCATCTGTTTCTCCGCTCAGGTTGACATTGCTTGCCTCATCCTGATTTTCGACAAATCTGGTTTGAGAAGGAGATGTTTCTGCCATCACGGTTCTTCCTTGTGCTTCAATTCTCACAAGAGACTCTCATTTCTTGAAACCATCCTTCCAATTTTCTGACATCCTCTCTTACCCCTATCAAATTAGTCTCCACTTGTTCAACTCGACCTTCCATTTTACTCACCATTCCGGAAAGTTACTGCTCTGATACCAAATTGATAGACTTACTACGAAAACCAGTAAATAAAGGAACAAATATTGATGTTTTATTGTAGATACACTGATATTACAACAAGAATTCTGAAAAACATCCACTAGGAAACTGCTAACACCTTAAAATACAACCTAAAACATGAATGAGATTCAGTAATACAGTACATAATACTAAGATTACACTAATTCCAGCATTCCTAGACATTCGAGAGGCTAGAACTCTCCCAGAAGATTCCTTTTTTCTTTTCTAAATGCCTTCTTCTCACTACCCTACCCTTTTTCTACAGAATAAACCACCCTATAACTGTCATGTTGTAACTATCTCATGACAGGAGTTTATGACTCACCAAGGAATTATTCACCAAACATCATGTCCATACACCACTCAGCACGGTATAACAAAAAGAAAAAATAGTCATCTCATTGAGACTGCTTGCGCTCTTCTCGTTGAATTTCATGTTTCGCTGCGTTTTTGGGGTAATGCAGTCCTCGCATCTTGCTATCTCATTAATAGAATGCCATCATCTTCGATTTAAAATTAGGTTCGCCATTCCATACTTTTTCCTCAGTCACATCTCTACTCTATCCCCCCTCATGTCTTTGGGAGCACATGTTTTGTTCATAACTTAGCCCCAGAAAAAGATAAATTAGCCCCTCGTGCTCTCAAATGTGTCTTCCTTAGTTACTCTCAAGTTCAAAAAGGGTATCAGTGCTATTTACCTGATCTTGGTCGCTATCTTATGTCCGCCGATGTCACATTCTTTGAATCTCAACCTTACTATACATCTTTTGATCATCTTGATATCTCTGAGGTCTTACCCATACCTCCAATCTTACCCGCATCAACCTTTGAGGAATCTACGATTACGTCTATATCTCCAACTGCAGTGCCACCACTTCTGACTTATCATCGTCGTCCGTGTCCAGCATTAGTCCCAGATGATTCATATCATACGCCTGAAGCTGCCCCTACTACGGACTTGTCTCCTCCTAGCCAATCAGTTGCACTTCGAAAAGGTATACGATCTACTTGTAATGCTAACCCACATTATACTTTCTTGAGTTATCATCGTCTATCATCACCCCATTATGCTTTTGTATCATTTTTTCCCTCTATTCCCATCTCTAAGACTACAGGTGAAGCACTTTCCTATTAAGGATGGAAGTAGGCTATGATTGATGAGATTTCTGCTTTACATACGAGTGGTACTTGGGAGCTTGTTTCCCTTCCTAAAGGTAAATCTATTGTTGGTTGTTGTTGGATTTATGCAGGCAAAGTTGGTCCAGATGGTCTGGTTGATCGACTTAAGGCTCGCCTTATTGCCAAAGGATATACGCATATATTTGGACTTGATTATAGTGACACTTTCTCTCCCATGGCTAAAATAGCATAAGTCCATTTTTTTCTATCTATGGTTGTCGTTCGTCATTTGCCCCTTTATCAATTGGACATTAAAAATGCTTTTCTACACGGTAATCTTGAGCAAGAAGTCTATATGGAGCAACCACCTGATTTTGTTGCTCAGAGAGAGTCTAGTAGCCTTGTATATCGATTGCGCAAGTCACTCTATGGTCTGAAACAGTCCCCTCGAGCCTGGTTTGGGAAGTTTAGCACAGTAATTCAAGAGTTTGGCATGATTCGTAGTGGAGTTGATCACTCAGTGTTTTATCGACATTCTGAACCAAATCTGTATATTTATTTGGTGGTTTATGTTGACGATATCGTTATCACCGGCAATGATCAAGATGGTATCACTAATTTGAAGCAACATCTCTTTCAGCATTTTCATACTAAAGACCTCGGCAGACTAAAATATTTTCCAGGTATTGAGGTTGCTCAGTCCAGATCTGGTATTGTTATTTCTCAACGCAAGTATGTCTTAAACATTCTTGAGGAGACAGGAATGTTGGGATGTAGACCCATTAACACTTCTATGGATCCAAATGCTAAACTTCTGCCGGGACAGGAGGAGCCACTCAGTGATCCTGGAAGGTAGAGGCAGTTGGTTGAAAAGTTGAATTATCTCACAGTGACTAGACCTGACATATCTTTTCCTGTGAGTATTGTAAGTCAGTTTATGACTTCACCCTGTGATAGTCATTGGGATGCAGTTGTTCGTATTCTACGATATACAAAGTCATCTCCAGGTAAAGGACTACTATTTGAGGATCGAAGCCATGAGCATATCATTGGATATACAGATGGTGATTGGGCAAGATCACCCTCTGATAAACGTTCTACATCCTGATATTGTGTTTTAGTAAGAGGTAATTTGGTATCCTGGAAGAGTAAGAAACAGAGTGTGGTTGCTCGATCTAGTGCGAAAGCGGAATATCAAGCAACGGTTGTAGCAACTTGTGAGCTAGTTTGGATCAAACAGTTACTGAGAGAACTAAAAATTGGAGAAACCGATAAGATGGAACTTGTGTGTGATAATCAAGCAGGCCTTCATATCGCATCAAATCTATTATTTCATGAAAGGACTAAGCACATAGAGATTGATTGTCACTTTGTCAGAGAAAAGATACTCTCAGGAGATATTGTTACAAAATGTGTGAAGTCTAGTCAAGTGATTAACTTGCATATATCTTCACTAAATTCCTTACCAGTCCTCGTCTTAATTACATTTGTAACAAGCTACGTACATATGACTTATATGCTGGGGGAGTGTTAGAATATAAATAGGAATAGGAATAGCATATAGAATCCTACTTGGAAAGGATTGTAAAGTAGTGTCTATAAATAGGGTCTCAATGTAATTATGTAGACCAGTGTTATCAAAGGCGCGCTTTAAGCGCGCTTAAGCCCTGAAGCGAGGCTCAAAACGTGTTGAGCGCTTCACCGCGCTTTATGTGCGCTTCACTGTCGTCATCAAGTTTTTAAGACATACTCCTCCTTTCCAATGAGTCTCTTCTGAAGAGGCAACACTAAACAATTGATACTTCACTCTATCGTCATTGTTTTTCAATTTCTTTGTTCAGCTATTTGTCATTCATGCTTATAATTATTAGTCTTGAACTAAATATAAATATTTATATTTTTTCTCCCTTTGCGCCTTTTTCATTGAAGCCCACGCTTTTATTTGCGCTTTGCGCTTTAAACCAATGTAATAGCTGAGTCAGTGAAAATTGAATACATGAACAAACCACTCTACATAAATGAGGTTCAGTTTAATTTTAACTACACATTTTATGTTTCACCATTCACTATATTAAAAAGGGTCAACTTTTCTCTCCAAAAAGAGCTTGTCACCTAACATAAAACCTCTACCTCAATTGTCATCATCTACATCACTGACTTCATTGCTAGAAAATATCATCAATCCAAATCCCTATTCCTCAAGTTATTTGGTTGGGATACTAACTCCCAACGTTCCTACCAAATACATCTTATGAGTCCCGAAAACATACTTGAAGTCCTCGTCTTCATAGCCTCTAATATGGTATATTCATCCTAGACAGGCCTACCTATCTACGGCCACCAGCAACTTCACAACTTTCTTTGCTAGCTTGTTCTCTTCAGAAATTGGTTCGTGAATTGAGGACAAGTGGGTTTAACGTCCGAATAGCTTTATAAAAAGTTTGGGAACAAAATAGTCATTAAACGATACTTCCATATTCTATCATAAATGTCTATTATTTTCAAGTCTAAGAAATGAAAATCTCATCTAATAAAGTAAAGTCAACTATCAAGTCACCAAAAGAACTAGTAATACAAATGAGATGCCAGAATCAAGATTCCATTCGGGAGGAAATCCAGCTTACCAAAGAGCTGTTAGATTCTAAGACAGTAATTTAAGTGGAAGAGTTATGAAAGATGCAATTCATTCAACCCATTGAACAATGAACACCTAAATAAGGGCAAGGTCTGTTAACTAACACACATTGGTACAGAATTTGAAGTATAGAAGCACAAGCAGCACTAATTTCTGAACCAAAACTCAAAATGGCTAAAATCAAACTTGACACTTACATTCAACTAAAATTCCGTCAACTGTGGAGCAGCCCCTATGACATTAGTGCAACCTAAGATACTCATGTCTTCCCACGCTCGCACAGCTAAGCCAAATTTTTTGAGCATGGTAAGTTCAGGAAACTTGTAATTCCCCAAATACTCCTGGAAAAAATTAAAGCACACCAATTAGTACAAGCAAAGTATATATTTCAAAAGGTAAATATATATTTCAAAAGTTTGTTCACTGACCAATCCCTTATAAGAATGTATCTTAAGGACCTCCAGCTGAGAGAGAACAGAAGAAACCCAAGGCAATATGGCATCCAAAATCTGTGTGCACAAACCCATAATCTCTACCTCAATCAGCATGGGAACATTGAGAAGCAATAATTTATCTGATGATGAAGTCCCAAGTGTTACAAGGTTTGTATCACGGATTTTAAGTGATTCTACTTGTTGGCAGTACCATATACTCAAGTGTCTCAACTTGAGGGAAGGACCAACGACTTCAAGATTTACCAACGTATCCGATCCATGAACCACCATTTCTTCAAGAGATGGACAATTGTAAAGGAAGAACTCAAGAACTTCCCCCGTCACATTTACGGACTTGAATAACAGTACCTTTAAAAGACTTAAAATTACGCAAGAGAGGTGGCAACTTGTGGACATAGTTCAAATGACGTCGACCAGCATAATCATTGAGACCAAAAAGTTGGGCAGGAAAAGTATAACAATAACAAGAATCTCGAGTCATTTCCCCACCTTTTAACAAGTCCAACTCTAGCCTTTGAACTTTCCTAGCAACGGCAAACTCAAGCCACTTGTCAATCTCATGCTGGACGAATTTGTTTAAATCAAAACAAACACGAAATTGGTCTAATCTCTGAACTTTGCTCATTTGTAAAGTACGGTTGACCCATCTGACGTACTTCTTCATATGCATTTTCCGCAGCTTGGTATTCAATGCTACTTCATGTAATGGTTTGGTACCATCAAAATCAAGCCTATAAATATACCTCCACAAGGGTAACCACCTCTTGGAGAGGACACTGGTGTCTGCTGCTTCTTTAACATTAAGGAAAGACAGTATATGTACCAGAATTTCATCAGGCAACTGACTAATCCGATCTTCTGCAGTGCAAACTCTGTTTGTACACTAGAAAATAGAAAATAAAAGCAGCTTCATCAAACCAAATACAGTTTATCATGAATGACAAAAGAATTGTGGCGTAAGTCTTGTATTTTACCTTCTTTAGAGCAAAATTATTGGAAAGTTTCTGTCTTTTAGCCATGAGCCTCCTGCAGCATAACAGAAGAGAGTGTTAGTCAAAAAAAAAAATTGAGATAAAGCTTGCATTTTTCTTCTTCGTTCCAACTAGGACAATCTAGTGTTAAGGGCCATAAAATACTCCAGAATTAGAATTAGATGTACAAATAGGTGGAACAAGGGAGTGTTGATTACTGTATGTTCGTTTTTACTTGATATTACGAAGTTGTGCTTAGTGTTATTTTTAAAACTAAAAACAAGAAGCAGCAGAGAGAGGTGTAGCTACATGTAGTGAAGGGTGCCGAGTTGAACACCCTTTGCCAAAAATTTATACTATGTTCAGGGATGCGTGATGCGGAAAAAAGCGACAAGGCTCCGCATCACACATTAAGCGATGCGTGAAGCGATGCATCATTGAAGTGCAGGGGCGGATTCAAGGTGGTAGGTGGGGGTTCCCGGGAACCCAGTGACTTTCGTGCGTATCTTGTATTTATATTGAGAAATCTAGTAAATATATAACAAATATAGGTTGGAACCCATAAATGAAGTGTGTTATTGGTCTAGTGGTAGAGAAGGAGCCTTCTAAAGCTTTGTTGACCTCTTGGTTGTGGGTTCAAGCCCCCTCAGTCACTATATTAGATTTTTATTTTTGCTTAAGGAACCCACAAACCTTAAATCCTAGATCCGCCTCTGTTGAAGTGAATCGCAATTTAAAAGAAAAAAGACCTAATAGAGCATCCAAACACTAAATTATAGGAGTAAATGAAAAGACCACAACAACTATATAATCAACAATAAAGACAATATATATAAGCAAAAGTTTAAATGAAACACCAAAACCACAAGGTTGAGCATTGAAACACAATAGCAAATAAAACGATTCAACAAAATAGCAAAACAAACCAGAAAAAAGAAGTAAAAAACTAAAAACAAATCTAAATTATAATGTTTCAATCTAAATCTCTTCTAGTTCATCAAGTTAAAAAAACAGAGAAAAAGAAAGAGAAAAAAAAGGGAAAACAGAGAAAAAAGAAAGAGAAAAAAGAGGAAAAAAAATAGAGCTGCTGTAAGAATAAAAATAGAGCAGCGGTAAAGAAAAGGAAGAAGAGCAGAACTTTGAAAAAAAAAAAAAGAAGAAAAAGAAAAGAAACAGCGAACAGGGAAGGAAAGAAGAAGAAAGAAGGAAGAAAGATTAAGTAGCAGCAACAATGGAGAGGAAGAGAAGAAGTGGCAGCAGCCAGAAAAACTGAAGAAGAGAAGAAGTCGCGATAGCTAAACATACAAAATCGCACAAGTGAAGAAAAAGAAAACAAGTCGCGACTCTTTTCTTTCCTTAAATTGACCCTATTCTTTTTTTTTAATTTAAAAATAGCCCAACAAATAAAATCAACATGACGCATTGAATCGCATCACGCATCAGAGGGTGATGCACCCGCTTTCTGCAGATTGCCTCGCCTCCAAAACTCGAAGCGCCAAAGTCACGCATCGCATCGCATCGGCGCATTATGCGCTGATGCGCCCGCATCCAAGAACACTGCTTAACAAATAAAGATGCAGAGCCTTGATACTACCAGCAAGATTGCTCTTTTTTTACCGGAACCAGAAGTGAGATGTAGTTGGGAACAGGAGTGTACATATCAATGTACAAATAGGTGGAAAAAAGGATTCTTGATTACTGTCTATTCGTCTCTAGTGTGATATTACCAAGTTGTGCTTAACGTTATTTTTGAAATAGAAACCAAAAGCAGCAGAGGTAAGAATAGGATGACCAAAAGACTACTTTTTTTACAAGAAAATTAAGAAAGAACAAAAATAAAATACATAGGGTAGGAAAGATGCAGAGCCTTTGATACAACCAGCAAGATTGCTCTTTGGAGATGTAGATGGGAAACACATATGTAGCGGCTGATGGCTCTTATGGGTTGAGATATATATACTCTATATATACGGAGTATATATTAAGAGAGACAAAAAGTATATTTATACTAACAAAGAATGTATATAGGTAACTCGTGGGTCTTATGGGCTAGGCCCAACTAGTTGCTCCTTAACCCCACCGGTCCACATACGATCGGATTTTAGCTTTAAAAATTTGGTTGCGTTTTCGGCGCTATTTGTTTTTCAAATGTCCCGCCTTTTTCCTTGGTTAAATTTTTGGGGAGTTCTTATAAGTACTTGATTAAAGAGATATATGTAATGGCCATATTATTACTACCTCTGTCCAACAATAGTTGTCCACCATACTAAAAATAGATATTCAATAATATTTTTTTCGTTTCGTTTTACTTGACCTCTTTATCAAAAATAATTATTTCAAATTATTTGTCCAATTTATGAAATCAAAAGAATTTTATTATACTTTTCCTCAGGGACGACTCAACACTATTGGGGGCCTAAAGCGAAACTCTGATATGAGGCCTTGATTTTTTTTTCACAAAAAAAATACTAAGTATATAGTATTTATTTAAAATCTATTTTTCTAGCTTTTTAAGATGCAAGGTTATGAGTAATCGTCTTATAATGTTATCATCTAATTCAACTGAGTTAGTAACTTGCTCATCTCGAGAACATTCTCCTATATTTTCTAATTTTATTTTCTCATTGTTTATGAAAAAAATTTCTAAAGCTCATTTTTGAGATTGTATCAAAGCTTCAGCTTTTTTTGGTTTTTTTTTCAGTTTTAAAGATTCGGATTCATATTTTCTAGTTGACATATAATTTTTTTTTATAAAATGACAAAATATTCAAGAAATAACAGATATGTCTACCAATATATGCCTACACAATTATTTAACTAAAAAGTAATACTAAAAAACTAAAATGATAGAACTTGATTTAATAACTTGACCTGAAAATAATAACTTCAATCTTCATAAACTATCAGTAATTTTGACAATCCAAGAAAAATTAGATTAATAATAATATTGTAAAAGAAGATCTTTTGGAAAAATTGAAGCTTTGAAGGTATAAGAATTGAAAGAAAATAAATATATACTAACAAAAATTATGTACGTTAATGCATAGTCCGAGACAAAAAATGAAAAGTTTAATTTTAATTAAAAAGGTAAAAAAAATAAAAAGTAATTACTTTTGTCCTTATTTCCATAATTTTTTTACTTGTGTTTGTTTACTTACATTGTCTTTTCATGGCTTATTTATGTCAATCAAATCCTAAAAATACCTTTCTTTTTCAATGAATAAGAAAAGTACATTTTTTTTATTTTTTTTCAAACGTATTAGGTAAAAGAGAAGGGGCCCCATTACCTCTTTCAAGGCTACTTTTTGTCAATCAAATCCTAATATTTTCTTACCTTTTCAGTGAATTAAAATAGTTGTATAATTTTTATTTTATTTACAAAAGTATTAATTAGTGTGCTATAAAATGGGGGCCTAAAGCCCATGCTTCAGTGACTTTGGGCTACGGCCAGCCCTGCTTTTTCTTTACTACCTGTAGTATTAAATAAAAATATAAAGTAATAATAGTTAAATTTAGAGTTTCAAAGCATCATTAATAAAGTTAATTTAGTAAAATATACCTCTAATTAAATTTTTTTTAAAGGGGCATGTCAAGCCAACAAGAGCCAAGTAAAATGAAATGGATGAAGTATTTGTTCACTATACTAAAAATAGATGTTAACAATATTTGTCCAGTTTGGAAAATCAAAGGATAATTTTTCTTTTTCTATCCATTACACCCTTGCTATTAAATACTCCCCCTATCCAACAATATTTGTTCACTATTGACTTGGCACACATGTTAAGAAACAATAAATAATAGGTGGCACACCTGTTAAGAAATAATAAATAATATGAGTAATTTACTATATAACCGTTTGAATATAATAAATTTAATGTCTTGGGATATGCATTAAGTGATGAACAGTATTTAATAGCAAGGGTAAAATGAGTAGAAAAAGGTAAATTATCTATTGATTTTTCAAATTGGACAAGTATTGTGGACATCTATTTTTAGTATAGTGGACAAGTATTGTTGGATAGAGGGATTGTTATTCATCACTTTTCCAAGAAATTAAATTTATTATAGGGAAAAGGCTCAAATATGTCATCGAACTATTGGAAATGGCTCATTTATGTCATCCGTTAAAAATTTGTCTCATTTATGTCATCGTCGTTACAAAACAGGCTCATCCATGCCATTGCTTCTTAACAGTGGTTTTTTAAAAACAGCTTTGTCACGTGGCCTCTTACTAGAGGTCCACGTCGTTAATCAAATATGTCATCGAACTTTGAGAAAAGGTTCATCTATGCCATCCGTTAAAAGTTTGGCTCATTCATGCTATTGTTGTTACAAAAAAGGCTCATTCATGCCCTTTTTTTTAACAGTCCGGTTTGGTGATTTTTTGCAAAACCATTCGTCCACATCATTAATTAAATCAGCCAAATAAAAAATCTAAAAAATTGAACTTTCTCCTAAAAGGTGAAATTAAAATTTTGTTTTCCACGACTCACAAATTTCTGGTACATCTGATTCTTCAAGTCATTAGAATCTTCAAGTTTTGATTTTAATTTGATTTTGCTGAAAAATACTTCTTTTCTTCTCTGTAATTTCACCGATTATAGAATTCTTCTGATTTTTGCTTCAAGTACATAAAAATTATATTTCGGTAACTAATTGATTCATTGTTTGAAATATTTGATATCTGTTTCGGGCTTGAATTGACCTTGAGATTTGCAAAATTGTGTTCGGCGATTCCGAAGAAATTGAAAATCGATGAACTTTTTACAGTGCCTATAAAGGAGTTACAAAATGCATAGAAATATTTTGGCCGGAGAAGTCGATATTTTCTTATTAGGAATTTTAAAATTTTTTTGGCTGATTTAACTAATGATGTGGACAAAATATTATTGGTCACGTGTATAAAATGGTTTTGCAAAAAACCACCAAACCTGACTGTTAAAAAAAATGGCATTAATGAGCCAAACTTTTAACGGATGACATAGATGAGCCTTTTCTCAAAGTTCGATGGTATATTTGAGTCTTTTCCCTTTAATTAATGATGTGGACGAATTATTATTGGTCACGTATACAAAATGGTTTTGCAAAAAATCACCAAATCGGACTGTTAAAAAAATGGCATGAATGAGCCTTTTTTGTAACGGCAATGGCATGAATGAGCCAAACTTTTAACGGATGACATAGATGAGTCTTTTCTCAAAGTTCGATGGCATATTTGAGCCTTTTCTCTTTATTATATTTAAAGGGCGATATAGTAAAATTATCTCAATTATTTATTTCTTAACATATGTGTCAAGTCAATAGTGAATAAGTATTGTAATTTGTATAGACTTGTAATAGGGATACCTTCGTCGTTTATACTTTGTATCCCAACTTATTGTAATGCATTCTGATATTATATTTTTAGGTAATGTAAGCAATTTTGGGATGAGCTAAAGAATAAAAAAATAGGACTAAAACAAATAAATTTGGTTCTTCAATTCTTCGGTAGGCTGAGCGTTCGGTTCGATTATTTCGAACTTTAATTCAGAACTTTGATTATTCGTAAGTGCAAACCAAATTTCGAATCAAAGTAATTCGGTGTGGTTCAATTTTTCATAATTTTATTTTTTTGGTATGAACATGATTAATGAGTTGTTTTTTCTTCTTGTAAAATGGGCTATTATTATTATTATTCAAAATTGCCTATTTTGTGTTTTTTTCTTTAAAATATTGACCACAAAGTTAGAAACACAATTATTTTCTCCTTTGTAAATCATAATAACAACAACAACAACAATGCTATTTTCCATAGCATTGTAAATCATATAATGCTTTAATATTATGCTAGTGTTACACATTTCACCATTCAAAACGTTAACGCAGCTGCTCCTTGTTTGAGTTGTTTGTGCTGAGTATAAAGAACTCTTCTGCAATGAATGGAATATATGGATCAAAGCACTAATTTCATTACACCAAAAAACTATTTATAGCGACAATTAGTTAACAATAATAACTTAAGTATTGGTAAATTATTTCTTAGAAGCAATTATAGAGTGACAATTACATTTTATTAGCACCCTTTTGTAAATGCTCCTAAAACATGTAGTAATATTGGATCCAACGACAATTAACTAATGCCTGTAAAAGCTTTAACACTCTTTGTCATATTTATTATTGCTAAAAGCCTTTATTGTTGTAGTGTCTGAAGGAATTGATAATTCGGAGTACA
This sequence comes from Capsicum rhomboideum, assembly GCA_031232105.1. Taxonomy (NCBI): domain Eukaryota; kingdom Viridiplantae; phylum Streptophyta; class Magnoliopsida; order Solanales; family Solanaceae; genus Capsicum; species Capsicum rhomboideum. Next base: position 13,525,144 of record CP124715.1, on the reverse strand, counting down.
AAAGCAAGATCAATGGCAAAATGCATAAATATTTTGGGTTCTAAGTGTGCGACAAAATTTCTTTTTAAAAAAGTTTGTGTAATTGAAAATTTTGATTAACCAAAGAATCGAAGAATCAGAACCTTATAATTGAGAATCGGACCAAACACCATTTTTTTTAAAAAAATTAATAGTATTGTGATTAGGGTGCATATATCGTCTATATGTTATCTTAAGTAGATGTGGTTTATGTTTTATATGGTGTTCAAGTTCATAGCTTGTATAAAGAGTTTATTTTGTGGTACTTGGCAAACTTGTTTTTAGTTTTATATTCTTTTTAAAGAGATATTTATTTTTATATATAAAAAATCTAAATAAATAATTTTCCTATATTCAATTTAATTTGTAAGTCGTCATAAAAATCATTCCTCCTCTAGAAAAATAATTCGACATTCAACCAAGTGCACCATTTAGTCTTCTTGAAGCATGAGAGTAGGTAATATTATACCTTTATATATATATATATAATATCTAATTTTACGGAGAGACCCTGAATTCACGTATACTTTTTTTTTCCTGCAAATTCGCCCCTGTGTGCGTATATATATATAATATCTAATTTTACGGAGGGATCCTGAATTTACGTATACTGTTTTCCCCCCCTGCAAATTCGCCCCTATGTGCCCTAACATCATCATTATCATCATATACCTTTTGATTAAATTCATCGACTTGGCTATATTTACGAAAACCTGCAAGGATACTTGATGGAATAAATTGAAGATTACGGGCAAGAAGTTGCGAGTAGCAAAAGGACATGTTGTTCAACACATGCATAAATTTATATGATGGCTACAGTAATTTACTTTCTCAGCGAATAAAATTAGTTTATTTTTGATAAAATTATGTAACTACTTTATTTTGTTCACATAAGCAGGACGATCGTAAGCAATTCTAGGTTTACAACGAAACCTATCAATCGATCACTGATTCAATTTGAGTTCCTTACTATTTCTATACAATAGAAATTATGTATATTAATTCAATGTTTTATATGATTTGGAGCAACTTTTATCTTACAGGTGCACCGTACATACTTGTGAATCTTGAAAAGTAACACAAAATGCAAGTAAATATTTCATTTAATTGAACCAATTATTCAGTAGTTAATATACTACAGTAAAAAAATTTCAGGGATGGTAAATATGAAGATGGACAAAGAAGAAATACCTAGCTATTTCCTCTTGGTAATCCAATCTGTGATCATAAGATTATTGACAACATTATATCCCAACAAACTAAGAAACTTAATAATTTTGTTGCCACTTGAAATGTCAGCATCAATAATGCCAGAAATATTTAGCCAATTTTCACAATACTCAACATTATGCGCTGCTATTGAAAATTCAGCACCTGCTACATCATATAACTTTTGTTTTTCAACATGAAGCAAAGCACCCTTATACACACATATTATATGATCATACAAGTTGTGACATTGATCGAGAGCTCGCCTCGATTCTTGAATATTTCCCTTAAGCTTTTCTTCTATGTATATTTGTGTTCTTGTAGCGTCTATAAGTCCTTTCTCGATGATTGATAGTGTTAAGTGCAACAGATCCTTTGCTAATACGATTTGAGGATTTGATTTCACAATTTCCAAGCAAAACGAAGAATTCCAACGTTTTGCATTATAACCAGTAGTACAAGCATTCTTGAGCAATTCTGGAGAATTTGGATCAAGTGTAGCAGTAATTGTTCGTGGTAGAGAGAATAACAACGACGACAAAATAAATGTTGCAAGAATCGAAATATTGATCGATGAAGACATAATATTCTTGCTATGAGTGTGTACTACTTGAAAATCTATGAATATGTTTCAAGAATATAGAGAAAAAATTTGATATGTAAATTTATGAATAATGTAGTTGCACGATTTGGAATGATGGAATGTTTCAATAATTATATGATTTGTATCAGCAATATTTGGGATATATACAATGGATTGTCCGATGATTAATTAATTATTTGGTACAACTAATCTAGTATGACTCGTTGATATCACGATTTAATTGTGATAAATCACCAAGAAGGTAAAGATTTTAAATTTTGGTGTTCAACCATCGGAAGAACACTGTATTTGGATGGATCAATGGATTTGGATTTTTTTTTAAAATCCTAATAATGGAAAAAAGAAAACGTTATCTACAAGGATGATTATCACATCTGCAAGTGTTAACATATTGTATCTGCAAGGACATATTTCAAAATGAAATTTGGCTCATACATTTGATGGCACGATTATTCACAAAATTTTAAATTTCTCATTGTTCTTATGTATTGGAATAACATATTCTTCTTTTGCAAAATTAGTCATCCTTCCACTTCGCATAAAATGTCACGTTTTGTCCCTTTAAATACATTGGTCTTTCAGTTTTGCTCTTTAAATGAGCTTCAATTTTGCTCCTTTAACAATTGAGTTTATGCCTAGTAGGATATAAGTTCTTCAGAAACTCAAGTCATTTATGGACGTAACTTGTGGGATATTATGATACGAAAATATAAAATTATAAAAGGGAATCCGGTTCACTAAGTTTCTGCTATGCGCAGGATCCGGAAATTATAAATTTATGGTCAAATAAAAAATATTTGTTACGAAGGGGCATAAATTAAGGACAAAGTATCTCGGTGAGTATACTAATCCAGTCTTCCATGACATTTCCAAATATCTCTGGAAATACCTTCTCAACCAGATGTTTTTCTAATTCTAACATTTGTTTCATGACATCCTTTACTTCTATTGGACTAATTTCACAAGTGTGATTACAATTTCTACCATGCATGGATGTAATGTAGGGAAGATTTGTACAATTATCCCTATGATTCGAGTTAAATAATAAATCAAAACAGAATACCTACTTTACCTTGATTTCATTATCTTCTATCTCATAATCATCTTTAATACACTTTGCCTTTATTTCAATCTCTACTTATAGGGTTGGCTACCTGAACTCCCACCTTGTTGATGAAGAATTTATTCCCCACATTATCGTATAGATGGAACTGAAAAGATGGGAAAATATTTAAAAGAAATTAACCGTAATCCTATCTTCTTTCGTTGTTGACCCTGATTTATGAGATGAGGAATTCCTCATAGCTAGATTCATCAGTACTTAGAAACTAGGAACCGGATGAGGGGAAGTCAATCTAATCTCGGCCTTGCCCATTCCATTGCGAGAACCCCCAATTGCTTAGGGATCGCACTCTGTCCCCCCTTGGTGGACGAAATCTTCGCTCCTTTTAGAATTCCTTCTCCCACACACCTTTTTCGCCCTCTTTTAGGCACAAAATATTGTGAAGAAAAAAAAAAGCAGAAGAAGATGTGCAAGAGCCATATCTACTGACCTTCCAGAGGCATAAAATCTCAGACAAAAGAAGCCAACTAATGTTCCTGCAATGGGAACAGAATTAGAAGTTCAAAAAATTACACACACCCCTATTCACTAATTTTCTGAAAAGAATATTTATATTAGGCTAGTAAGGGAAAATAACATAATATACTACAAATTTAACCTTACAGTAGTAAGTTACATTTAGCTCCATATTACCATCAATGGCACCTTTTCTAACCAGAAAGCAAAAGCAACTGCAGCCCAAGGTTAGGCCCATCCCCGTCAACTGTACAACATCCTTAATCATTGATATGTATCCTTCGGAGCAACATGGCTCCTGCTTTTGCTGACATTGGATCCTTCGGAGCAACATGGTGAAACATGTCGCCTGTAGCCCGTGTAAAAAATTTCACCCTTAGAAGTGTTTCAAGAAAGTATGTACCATCAATTGGATGTGTACACAATTATCTCGCCTTTTCTTCATTAGCATGTTTACTCTTTTGTCATTATACCATCAACAGCATATTACATTATTTACTTGAAAAACCAGAAAAAATGAAAATGAAACCAATCATAGGAAACAGAAACCATTCTATAGCAAACAACCTCAAACAAAATGGTGATCCATACTATGTAAAATAATGTGATCCAAACAGTTTGCAGTCAAACGACCAGCATGCATGCAGATTTTATTGATATAACATATATTGTAAGGGGAAAGAGAACAAAAAACACCCCTCTACAAGTAGCCATGTTCTGCTGCAAGACCCAACGTCCTACAAGTAGAAAACCATTTGTCCGAGTTGTCCCTTGCCCTTCCACTAATAATAAAGACAGCATTGTGTTGATCAGCACAAATTCTATTCAGGATTGAGATAACTTGAGCACTTGGAGACTTGCTGATAGAGTTCTGTGAAATCATAGTTCTGTCATAGACAAGGAATATGGCCCTGCTCTTAGACTTAATAAAAGCTGACTCAATATCATCAATTGAAAGCTTCCTAAAGTTCGGATCTAGGGCCACAACTCTGAATCCAAAACCCAAACCAATGCCATAGCATCTTTTTCTGAAGTGATCTAACATAACGATAATGCTTTTCATATCGTCGCAGCTTCTCTGGTTCAGCCATAGATATAGCCTCATTCATTGCCTCAGTAGTTGCTTCAATATTCCATGGGTTGACGCAGATTTCTCCACTTAGTGAAGGTGAACACCCAATGAATTTAGATACAACTAGCATGCTCTTCGTAGGTCCATGCACATCAGAATCAGGTTGTGAACCAGACATGCCCTGTCGACAAGCAATGTACTCATAAGGAGTTAGGTTCATCCTGTCCCTCACAGCTGTGACAACAACACATTCTACAGTTGTTATGATCTCACTATTTATAATGAGAATTTAACTGATTAAACTAAGGAACAATTGTTTTGTTGGGACAATTTTCGTTATATTGATCTGAACTGAAATGGAACTACAAGGAATTGAAAAGGAACTACACTGAATCGAAGGAAAAATGAAAATAGTAAACTCTAACTATTGTTCCGCCATGGATAAGGATAACCTAAAGAAGAAGAAGAAGAAGAAGAAGAAGAAGAAGAAGAAGAAGAAGAAGAAGAAGGAAATCGAATTAGGGATTGAAGAAAGAAGAGGAAGAAGAATCTGGGTGAAATTTGGGAGAAATGAATTACCAAAATGCGTGACTCCCTCTCTCTCCTCAAAGTTGTTAGGATATAACAACCTGATGCTGAGATGTGCCTTGCCGACGTGTCATCATCCCAGCCCTTGAACTTCATTAATTGGAATCTAATCCTGACCATTTATTCCCACCCGATGAACAGGTTCATATCCAGGCTTGCCAAATTGCTTATTGATTCTCTTAAAGCTTTCCAGTAGCTCCGCCTGTAATTCCTTTAAATCTATTCTTTCACCCATTGTAGGATTTGCAATCTAGACCAGCACAGCCTGCCCTTGCCACTTGGGGTGCAGTTTGAGCATGTGCAATTGTGCATCATAGATTGAAGCTTAAATTAATACCTTTGAATATCCAGGTCATCGAAACCAAGCAACATAATTTTTCCTTCGAATTGCTGTTTTAGCTCCTTAGGCTTTAACTCTTTAGCTGCAACCTTCTTCATGTTTTCAATGTGACCCATATGTATTCCAACAGACTTAATCTTGATGCCTACTGTCCTTCCATAGTATTCTAACCCTATATAGCCTCTTTTAGACTGATACTCTAAACTAACATCCGAATGCAACAAGAGAGGAAGTGTCGTGCATTGTCGAAAGAGTGGAATCCAATAATATCAGCACAGAGCAAAACCTAGAGTATTTCCTCTCTAACAGAAAGGGCCCTGTAAATATCAGATGAACGAAATGAACTGTGAAGGAAAAAACCCATCTTCAAACGATTGAACCGACTCCTTAAGAATATAGGCAACACCATCAAATGATAATCATGAATCCAATCAAAGTCGTCCTCAGGATTAAGAACCTAAGAGTGTAGTCAAAGAAATAACTCTGATTCCCCAAAGATGATGTTTGTTACTGTCTGGCAGTATCTTTGGGTTGGAATTTTTGCTAGTTTCTGAATTTTTTTGCTTACTGAGATATTGCTCCCCGATTAAAGTTTTTTTTTATCAAGTAAAAGTATATTTTCATTCATAAACATGCCATGAACAACCGTATACAAAAGGTTTACCAAAAGGTAAGGATATACAAAACGATATGGTTCTCTGTAAACTCCACCCAATCATCTATACAAGAAGGAACTTACTATCTGCTCTAAAAGAAAATAAGGGAACGACGACGACTCCTCAAGTGAGAGAAACTCGACTCTACTCCTTCACAAGCTCTCCTATTTCTCTCTCTACAAACAAACTACATTAATGCAAGTGGAACCACGTTCCAAGCCCTTTGTCTTCTCCTCCTTACTCTCTTCCAGCTGAACATCAACTCTTTCACAGTATTTGGCATTGCCATGGAGTGCCAAACCACCTAAACATATCCAACCATAGCCTCATAGTCAACCTGCAATGTAAAAGAAGATGATCCATGTCCTCGCTGGCCTACATGAAACACAAACGGACACAGAAAAACACTTAAATGGAAAATAATTCTTCAAATCAGATATAGAAATTTTAAAGCAAAAGTAAAAATTATCAAGAGTTATAAAATAACATAAATAAAGACTTGAAGAACTCACATATTAAGGAGCAATTTATATGAATCATATCTCGTCAGTAAAGTGATAAGGCTCTTGTAAAAGAATGCAAAAATTGGTTATGTCTTCCTTATCTTTCTCCTTTGAGTTTTAGGTCTTCGGTCACTAAAAAGTAACCTCTCATTGTTACTCATCATTCGCCAGTCTAAAACCTAACAAACAATATTATCTTCGGTCTCCATCATAAGATTTATTCAGCTATCGATTTCAATCGTAGATCTATCGATGTTTTGAGCCTGAAAAACTACATAAGAGAAAAGTAATTAGAATAAATTTTCAATAACAAATATAACATTCAATGTGTATAAACTATAAATAATACATCAAGAACCCAACAAAAAAAAGTGATTTAGAAGGTAAAATAATTTACTTAGAACCTATAGACTAAAAATTTTAACTCCGTCATCTATGAACATACAATAATGACAGAAACATTTAAGAGAAAAAAAGAAATTTTCATAATCTTTCCCATGATTAAAGAGAAATATTAAAATTTTCTATCATAGTTCAAAATTCAAATTAATAAGTAACGATATTTTCCAAAAAGGTACAACTTTCTAATGTATTAACCATATTCAATTCACATATAAAAATTATATCTTTTTTCATGATAAAAGTTTGCTCGATATCAAAGAATTATCATAGAGATTTTTAAAACTTCTACAAAAATTAAACTGCTCCAAATAATTAACATCACTCATATTTCGTCATTGCCTTTTTACAATTTTTTAAAATCAAACATGGAAAAATAACAGTACTTATAAAGTCCTAAATATTAGGACTTTTTACCTAATTTAAATCAGGAAGTATTTAATAATTATAATTTAGTTGATTTTTTATTTTATTTTATTTTTAAAAAAATGGGGTGGGGGAAGGGGAAATAGGGAGGGCATTACAATGTGGGGAATCGAACCCTCACCAACAAGGTGATAGTTCAAGTGGCCAATCAACTGAACTACTAAGATTTTTCCATAATTTAGTTGATCTGAAAGTTTTAAATAGTAAAAAAATAACTAAAAGTCAATTTAATCTAATGTGAAATTTACTTTTAAAGACTAAAGTCATTTTACTAAGGACGCACGACATGATTTCAAATCAGTTGATTTGAAGTTGAAATTTTGTTTGGACTTGCAATTTGGATTTCTTAAGTTATATATCTTTTTTCTCTAAATTGACAAAGTATTGAAGTACCCGAAGCCGTGACACCCAACTCCGAAGCCCAAAAGGCAAGAGCCTTTATTTGTAGTTTTCTTCTTTTTTTCTTACTAAATTAATAAAACTACAAAAAAAAAATTGGTCATAACAAATAATGACTCCTAAACTAATGAGTCTTGCTGCACAAAAAATGCCTATTTTATTTTGGTATTACGTCTTTTTTTTAAAAGTAGACCAAAAAAGGAGATATTGATATTAAATTCCTAAATATTAGGAGTTCTTATGTAGTTTAATTTATTTTATTTTTTTGATTGAACAGACGGGTTTCTATTAATCAAAATTGGGAATTACCTAGTCCAATAGGGCTGACCCACTACTTGTCAACCTACAAAGATCCTACATCAAACTCTAAGCAATTAAGGGTGTCCAGTGTAGCTTGCCACTTTAGTTAGTTCTACACCGTGATGTGCACATGCATTGCAATCTCTCTACACACTCTATTAGCATTGAACTGAAATCTCATGGAGTTTCTTCCACGCCAAATACAATAAATGACCATGACAAAGACACAACATGTGCCTCTTAACCTACAAACTAAAATATAAAGATATTAAAAAAAGGAATTTTCCACGAATCTAAAACTGCAATTCATTTTGACCAGTAATTCATTCAAAAAAATAAAAAAATGAGCTTGTTGTCCGTATGTAGCGAATCTATAAATTTGTAAATAGCATCATAAATAATGAAGTATTAAAATATGAGAGATCACAATTACCTCCTTCTCCAACTTGGTAAGTAAAGCACTTTAGAACATCAAAAATAAATTCAAAATTACCAAACTGTGAGAACACAACATCTCGTTTCTATGGGGCAAAACACGTTAGAAGAATTTCTTCTCCATCTGTATATAGAGTTCTAAACCCAAAAGATCTAAATTTTACCTAAAATAAAAAGTCCTAAATCTAAAAGATACGCTGGGGAAAGGTATTTTGGGGGTGTTTTTTTTCTAACCAAACCTATTTTAGGTGGAAAAGGTTTTTTTGCCAATGCATTTAATATAATCAATATTTAATATTATAAAAAATAATAGGAAAAAAACGTGAAAAGATGATTTTGTATTGCAAAGAATTTTACTGAAGGATAAAAAGTTCGAATTACTTTTTTAATAATCTTCACACTTTTAATATATCAGAGATATATAATTATTTTAAATTCTTGATATGTTACGTAGATATAGTAGGGAATTGTTTGACTAGTTATGCAGTTTGCCATATTACTATCAAGGAAGGGTAACAAAACAAGAAATAAGCAAATGTTGATATATATGGATTAGAAATAAAATCATTATTTTAAGTGGATCGGGTACAAATAACTGAAAACAAACATAAATTATTTCCATAACTAAACTTTCACTGTATCACCAACTCGATATGCGGAGGTACTTCACTTTCAAGCTGGCGCTTAGTGAAATCTCTTACCATTTGCACCTCCTCATCTTCATTCCATTCCTCCAGGATACGATAAGCATATCGATCAAGAGGATCAACAATGATTTTCTCAAGCACAATAGCATTTTCCAAAAAATACCTAACAAGTTCAAGTTCACTAGTACGGCCATAATATCCGCACAACTTGAGCACTTTGAGGTGATGATGAGGACAGCTTACGACCTTCCTACACTCTCTTTTTGACCTCACCGGTAAGTACCACAACAACTGCAATAAGAAAATCAAACAGCCATAGTTATCACATGCTCAAAGTAGCATACAGGAAACTAGGAGAAGAATCACTAAGTTGCACATCAAGATAAAGCCCATCCATGGAAATGTAAAGCTAGACTAGAAAAATAGCATCACTAGTATCCAAGTCAATTTGTGCCAAAACAATTCAGAATGGCACTAAGGATCTTGCCTCCTCTGCTTAGCTTTCCCATTTGTACTTCTATTAGGTGTCTCTAGAAAATCTACCACCTAATATACCTCACTTTTCATCAAGGATAGATACAATTTTAAAAATATAATGCATGAATTTTTTTTAGAAATCCCAAGGGGCTCTTGCTAGCACCTCAAATCTCAAATGTTTCTTTTCAAACATTAAACCAGGTAATTTTAAGTTACTTATAAACAAATTTAGAGAACTCTTGTTCTTCACAGTTACCAACTTCCCCGCCTATACCCATCCCCAACCATTGAACCATCCTTTTAAAGGTTGAAAAGGACAAACTTAACCAATCTTAATTGTTCGCGAATTCTAAGGCTACCTGAGTGAATTAGAAGTACTTCTACTGAACAACTATTTACTCCCGTCTCAAAACAATCTTAGAAAAGCTTAAATCAGTCAGAAAGCTACCCATTTCAAAATAAAGTAAGATAAAAACGACAGGAAAGTGCAACCTTGCGAACAACCTTGCAGGTCCTTGATAAATCACAGTTGAGATTCACAGGCAGCAACCAATAAAGCGTTAGATGCTGCCTATGATACCATTTCAGGTTAATATTATAAGGAAATACCTTAGATAAAGTCATATTGAAAGGACGCTGTAAGCAATTAATTTCCAGCTGACCAAATGTTCAGCATTTGTACACCCAATGCACTTACTCATAAATTTCCAAATGTTACTCTATGCCCAAGGCAATAAGCTCCAGGGAAATTGAGTAACTGCTTCCTCACTCTTTATCTTTCCCATTTTATCTCTTCCCAGGCCATTACTGAAGATTGAAGGTAATTGAAGACAATGGATTGCGCGCTATGAAAGAATTCATCATCAAATAAGATGTTTATAGCATATCAAAATAAGGCTGCAGACCTTCAAAATGATAACTTGGTGACCAAGAATTTTGCCACCAAAGATGACTATTACAAGGCAAGTAAATGTTAGCAAAGCTTATTGAGAAATACTAAAAGACTCTAAAGCAGCTATGATTTACAGAAGAGAAATACTGAACATTTGCCCTTTTTCTTCATCTCTTACCAGGTTCCTATACATTGAGATGGCCCTAGAAAAACGGAAATTGGTGAACAAACCACTCTACACTAAATGAGGTTCTATTTATGTTAACTATACTCTTTCTGTTTCATCATTCATTATATTAAAAAGGGCCAACTTTCCTCTCCAAAAACCTCTCCATTGCTAGAAAATACTATCAATACAAATTCCTATTCCTCAAGTTATTTTGTTGGGATACCAACTTCCAATGCTCCTACCAAATACATCTCATGATTCCCTAAAACATAGTCGAAGTTCTCATCTTCATAGCCTCTATTATAGTCTATTCATCCTAGACAGGCCTACCTATCTACTGCCACCAGCAACTGACTTCACAACTTTCTTGCTAGCCTATTCTCTTCGGAAATTGGTTCATGAATTGAGGACAGTTGGGTTTTCAGTCTGAATAGCCTTATAAAATGTTTGGGAGCAAATTAATCATTCAACGATGCTTCCATATTCTACCATACATGTCTATTATGTGCAAATTTAAGAAATGAAAATCTCATTTAATAGAGGAATGCAGTCACAACTATCAAGTCACCGACAAAATTAGTAATATAAATGAGATAGAAGAATCAGAATTCCATTCTGGACAAAATCTACCATACCAAAGAGCTTTAGATTCTAAAACGGTAATTTGGAAAAGATAATTTAAGTGGAAGAGTTATGAAAGATGCAAGACGCTCAAGCCAACACAGTTGTCCACAACCCATTGTAGAATGGACATCTAAATAGGGGCAAGGACTATTAGAGGGTTGCGCTAGAAATTAGACATGGCCTGCTAATCTATTCTACACAAGCTTGATTTTTTATGTAACAGAATTTAAAGTATACAAGCACCAGCAGCACTAATTTTTTGAACTAGAACTCAAAATGTCCAAATCAGACTTGGCACTTACCTTCAACTTAAATTCCTCCAACTGTGGAGCAGCCTCTATGACACTAGTACAACCTAAGAGCCCCGTGTCTTCCCGTGTATCCACAACTACGGCAAACTTCTTGAGCATGGTAAATTCGGGAAACTTGTACTTCCCCAAATACTCCTGGGATAAATTAACACACACCTGTTAGTACAAGCAACGTAGAGTTAGATTCATATTTCAAAAGTTTGTTCACTGACCAATGCCTTAGAAGAATGTATTGTAAGGACCTCCAGCTGAGAGAGATCACAGGAAATCCGAGGCAACATGTCATCCAAAATATGTGTGCGTGGGTAACTCAAAATCTCTACCTCAACCAGCATTGGAACATTATGAAGCAATAATTTTTCTCCTGATGAAGTCCCGAGTGTTACAAGGTTTGTATCACAGATTTTAAGTGATTCTACATCTTCGCAGTACCATATCCTCAAGTGTTTCAACTTGAGGGAAGGACCAACCACTTCAAGATTTACCAACGTTCCTGATCCATGAACCACCATTTCTTCAAGAGATGGACAATTGTGAAGGAAGAACTCAAGAACTTCCCCTGTCACGTTTACGCACTTGAATAACAGTACCTTTAAAGACTTAAAATTATGCCAGAGAGGTGGCAACTTGTGGACATAGTTCGAATGAGGTTGACCAGCACAGTCATTGAGACCAAGGAGTTGGGTGGGAAAAGTATAACAATAATCAGAATATCGAGTATCCACCCCACCTTTTAACAAGTCCAACTCTAGCCTTTGAACTTGCCTAGCAAAGGCGAACTCAAGCCACTTGTCAATCTCATGGTGGGCGAATCTGTTTAAATCGAAACAAACACGAAATCGGTCTAATCTCTGAACCTTGCACATTTGCAAAGTACGGTTGACCCATCTGACATACTTCTTCATATGCATTTTTCGCAGCTTGCGATTCAGTGCTACTTCATCTAATGGTTTGGTAGCAATAAAATCAAGCCTATAAATATATGTCCACAAGGGTAACCACCTCTTGGAGAGGACACTGGTGTCTGCTGCTTCCTTAACGCTAAGGAGAGAGAGTATATGTACCAGAATTTCATCAGGCAACTGACTAATGCGATCGTCTGCAGTGCAAACTTGTTTTGTGCACTAGGAGATAGAAAAGAAAAGCAGTTTCATCAAACCAAATACAGTTTAATCATGAATGACAAAAGAATTGTGGTACAAGTCTTGTATTTTACCTTCTTCAGAGCAAAATTATTGAAAAGTTGCTGTCTTTTCGCCATGAGCTTCCTGCAGCATAACAGAAGGGAGTGTTAGTCAAAAAAAATTGAGATTAAGTTTGCACTTTTCTTCTTCATTCCAACTAGGAGAATCAATGAGTATTAAAAGAGTAGGGTTAATAGTCCACAATTAGAATTAGATGTACAAATAGGTGGAAAAAAAAGGAGTCTTGATTACTGTAGGTTCGTCTTTACTTGATATTACCAAGTTGTGCTTAGAGTTAATTTTAAAACTAAAAACAAGAAGCAGCAGAGATTGGCTTAGCTACATGTAGAGAAGGGTGCCGAATTGAACACCCTTTGTCAAAAAATTTATACTAAATATAGAAAGTTACACAAAGTTTATAGGTCAAAAATTATTTTTCACAAGTATATGTATAATCTTGAACACCCTTAACAAATTTTCTGGCTTCACCGCCAGAGGTACCTAGGGGGAAGGAAAGAAGCTTAACAAATAAAGATGCATAGCCTTGATACTACCAGCAAGATTGCTCTTTTTTGAGATGTAGTTGGGAACAGGAGTGTACATATCAATGTACAACTAGGTGGGAAAAAAAGGAGTCTTGATTACTGTCTATTCGTCTTTACTGATAGGAAGAACAAAAGACTACTTTTTTACAAGAAAGAAGAAAACAAAAATTGGTTGTCTCTAGAGATTTCAAGTTTTCAACAGTGCCACATAAATTGATACCAAAAAAAAAAAATTACAATTAGAGGTAGAAGGAAATAGGTGGGGGTGTAAAGAAGGAGTCTTGATCAATGTTTGTTCGTAAGAAAAAAACTAAAATACCTGGTCCTGGGGGAAGGAAAGATGCAAAGCTCTTTTTCGACCGGAACAAAGAACTGAGATCTAGAGGCTGATGGTTGAGATGTACTCTATATATTAGTAACCAGTTTTTAAAGACGGAGGAATAAGACGAGCCGTTTTACATGATATGACGCGAGGCGTAAGTTCCAAGGGTTCGGGCGTAAGCCTCACGAATTCTTTAATTTTTAATATTTTATAAATTAATATAATAAAAAATAAATATTTTTTGAAAGAAATAAATCACCCAAAAAAAAGTAAACTATATCAAAAAAAAATTAAAAAATAAAATTGAAATATGTATCTAAAACTGCTTCAATTAAAAAAGAAAAAAACTAACTAAAGTCACATAATACAACTAATAGATAAAGTCAACTTTCATATAATAAACTATTATATGTCCTTAAAAATATAAGTTTGTATAAAAAAAATAGTACATAATTAATCAATTCTCACTTTTCCGTTACTCGATCAATATATTTATGCACTCATATATCATATATTATATTTTTAAAAAGAGCAAAAAAAGTAAATAACTTAAAAACTCGTCACTAGCGTCGTCATCGACACCAACTGACAAATACGTTTGAAAGTGTGACTTTTAAGTTTTCTTTTACTTTTGATTTGAGTATTTAAATATTAACTAATCATATATTTTAGTATTAAGTTTAAATTAGAGATTTAATAGGAAAAATTATTTTACTTTGTAAACTTTTTAGGCTTACGCCTAATTTGTGCCTCACGCTTAGGCGAACACCTCAAATTTTGGGGCATTCGCCTTTCGATACTTTCGCCTTTCCACAACGCCTAGGGGCGTTTTTGACTAAGCCTCACCCCGAGGCGAGCCCCAAACTGCCTTTTAAAACACTGTTAGTAACTAGTAAGAGATACAAAAGTACAACAAGAATGTATGTATATGGACTGATACCTCTTATGGGCTAGGCCCAACTAATCGCTCCACTTCGGATCGGATTGGATTTGAGCTGAAAATATTGGGTTGCGTTTTCGCGGTCAAATTTTCCGTTTTAAATTTTCGGAGAGTTGAATCGGTGTTATTCACATAACGAAATTAGCTTCATTTGTTTATTAATATATAATAAATAATTATTAACAGAAATGTCAATCTTCTAGTTGACATTTCTTTTGCCAATGCTAATGAATGATAGTAGAGAGACGGTTATTAGTAAAGAGTTGCAAAAGAAGATGTAAAACGAAGATGACCACTTATAATGTGTTATTTCTAGTGACACAAAAATCTTGAATAATGATAGGAGAAAATTCCATCCATGGTCACTTATACCAAAATCAAAAAGTAATTAAGGCTGCCGCATCATTTTTCAGGTGGGACTATTATAAAATTCGGCCAAAGTGATTTTTGTAATGACCAAAGCAAAGAAAAATGACTTTGGTGTAATGAAAGAAAGAAAAGTGACTTTTGTGTAATACGCACAAAGATAAGTGTCATGGATGAAATTTTCGCACAAAGCTAATTACTATGGATGAAATTTTCTCTAATGATAGTGACACATCTAATGAAGATCGTAACATTCCAAAGCATAACCCAAAGACTGCTGGTTCTAATTCTAAATTAGCAATGGGGCGGGTCATTTTAATTGGGGGATCCGAGTTGTGGATGGGTCTATTAGATTAATTTAATTAATTATATGGGACCAATGGCAGAGCTACACGTCATTAATGAATTTTTTTTGGGTTTAATATGGGGCCGTTAAAATGAAGGGCAATATAGAGTCCAAAGATGGATGCCGGGGGTATAAGAGAGCTAATAGGTGGATGAAGGGTAGTTTTATACCATTTTCAATAGCGTTTCGGGTTTGAGCCTGACTATTGAGTGGTCTTTATTAGGGAGCGTTTTACCTCCTAATACAAGAAAAAACATCGATAATTATCTTAATCAGAGCTTTCTCGCTCTCAAAATATTGAAAATATCAAAAAATTGTGATCTGTTTGATTTAAGCACTGCCCAAGTGAAATTTTCGCATTGACCGGTCAAAAAAGTGGTCCTTCGCGTTTGTGGTGTACCAATTGTGTTCGCAACGAACAACCTCATCAAAAAACTAGCAATTGTTGTCCGTACTAAAATAACCATATCTCCCTCATACAGACTCCAAATGCATCGTTGATTCCGAAATTTCGATACATATCTAATGGTACCATCCAAACACCCCAAATAGCACATTAAATTCAGGTGATGCTATTAAAACTCAACGACGTAAAACTCCAAACTCTGAACAAGTACCCAAAATTCATCTGAAACCTCCCGAACACACACAAATAGTGCAATCCACGTGTAAAACACATTTTGGACTCAATGGAATCATCAAAACACCCAAACGAGGCCATCTTCGCCTGATGTTGACCGAACTCAACTCTTAACTTGGAATTTTCTAAATTTTCGAACAGTCTCTCAGAACTCATCGAATAGCCTCGGGAACTGAACCAAACCTTCAAGTAGACTAAATACCGCCCTCCGGACCTAGTGGCATCATTGAAACTTAAAAATTACCTTTCCAACCTCGAACATTGACTTTAGTCAACTCTCTTTAAGTTTTCAGCTTTCAAAACTGAAAAACTCTTTCAAAGCTCATCTGAGTGCCTCGAGACTCAAACCAATGATCTTACCAACCCAAAAATCACGTTTAGGGAACTGATGGCGCTGAGAGAATTTTGTTACGAGCTCAACTTCTATAGATATTTATTCTAAAATAAGGAGGCTTGAAAATACGTAAAAGAATAAAGAATTAACAAGGGATATATTAATCAAATTACTCAATAAATTAGTTTGTATTTATTTTAAGTAAAAACAAGAGAGGCAAGCACTAAGCAGTGTGATTGTGATGCTGTTGTGTTTTCACCCAATGGTATATGATTACTATCCGAAGTTGTGTTTTCTGTGAATGGTCTATGATTACTATCCGAATTTGTGTTTTTTGTGAATGACATATGATTACTATCCGAAGTTGTGTTTTCTGCCAATGGTATATGATTACGATCCGCGTCGTCTGTGAAAATTTTGTGAAACAAAAAAAAATAGGCGGGTGAAAAGTAACTTCTATAAAAGGGGAGAGAAAGATTTTTGAAATTCCAAATTCATTCAAAAATTGAATTTGAAATTTGAATCAGTAGCAAAGATGAGTAGTAATCCACAAAAATGTGATCGCCTGTTTTTTGCTAGATACAAACGCCTTATCAATCAACTTCCTCCTTCTCCACCACCTCAGGCCGATGGTCCACCTCCTCTTGCCGTTGCCGATGACGTCGGACCATCCCGCCGCCGCCGCCGCGGCTCTCCCCCTTCTCCTACTCGCCCTTCGGTAGATGATCAGCTCCGTGAAGTAGAGTCCTACTTCATCAACCACAAACCGTTTATCGTGGTCCGAAATATCGAAGCAATCAATATGCTCGTCGCCATTGTAACAAAACACGGTGGCATGAAAGGTTAGGAGAAATAGGAGGGCTTTTGAAGGAGTAGAAATGGCTTTTGAACAGTTGAGGAGTAGCCTCCTGTCCCTTATTTATTATTGGTGCACACATGTTGTAACGCTCCGTAAGTTTATAGGCCTTCTTAGAGCTTAAAAAAGAACCCATATGACCCTTAGAGAGAGTATAAATCGATTGGGGACGAGATTGATAGCATTTGGGAGAGTTTAGGGAGAGGAGAAGGACCGTGCGTCGCATGGGGTAAGGCTCCGCGTTGGCCCCGAGTTGCACAGGAAGCCGCGGGAGGCTACTGCCTCGGCCAAGCGTTGTCCTCACGCTGCATGGGTCCTGGATCGCATTGAGGCCGCGCCGCACGGGTGGGGACGCGCGATGGGGAGTGCGCCGCACCCCGCCTGTTTTGCCTTATGGGACTCTATTTTAAAATACTATTTTAAAGGCATTTTGGTCCTTTCTCTATGGAAACCTTTTCCCACTACTTTAATACGTTTTCCCAAGTTCTTTTCATCCTAAATCAATATCAAAAGCTTTTCTCTCTTCCTCTCTAAGTCAAGAAGCTAGGGTTCAAGTTTCAAGCAAGGTAATCAAGGTTTCCTCAAGTTCTTCCATTAAAAGGCATGTTTAAACACTCCCTACTTCAACCATGATTACAATATGTTAATTTATTTACTATTACGTATATTAAATTGATGATTTGAAAATTAGGGTTGAGGAGTTTGTTTGTGAAAAGTTTAATATGGAGTTCCCTCTTGTCACAAATTGTTTTCTAACTACTAGTTTGAATGAGTACAATTGATGTACAATGCCCTATTTATACAAGGTATAAACGAAATAAACCTAATTCAAAATCAACACTAAACCAATTTAAGACTCCTAAATAAGGTACAAAATAATAAAGAGATACACTCCTAAACAAGGTAGGATACACTCTTAAATAAGGTACAAGATATTAGAAAATAAACAATAATATTTGGGTGTACTGGGGGAATAATATCTACAAGAATTTTTCGAATTTGGGCCAAAGTAATATGTTAAGGTTGACCCAAAATCGTATACTGCACCAGATACTGCAGCAGGCGAAACCACCAGTGAGATGAAACAGGTAAATCACTCTGGTCCAATAAACAGATACAACAATATTTCACTATCACCTCTCAAGTTGGAGGGTACGAACAGACACCCAACTTGCCCAAAACATTGTGACGAAGAGGATCGGTGAGAAGAAGATTGAACAAGTGCAAGTAACAGTAGCAGGGATACTGCTATCACTAGAGATTTTGATAAAAAAATGATTTGATGAGATAGTTGAAAGATTCATCATGAACTGAAGAAGTCTTTGAGGAATGATGGTGAATTCGGATCGATGAATTGAAACATGTGAATCAACCCGTTAAAAAAAAATTACTCCCTCTGTCTCAATTTATATGACACAGTTTTCTTTTTAGTCAGTCCCAAAAAGAATGACACATTTCTATTTTTGGTAACAATTTAATTTTAAAATACCCACTTTACCCTTAATGAAATGATTTACAACCACACAAATATCTATGACTCATTTTAGACCACAAGTTTCAAAAGTCTTTCTTTCTTTCTTAAACTCCGTGTCAAGTCAAAGTACATCACATAAATTGGGACGGAGGGAGTAGAATAGTGGATCTTAAAATTGAAAACTTGAAAATCCGTTCCATTTGAGAGGTTAAAAAAATATAAAATTGTATGGCTTGAAAAATCGAGGTCGATCTGAGTGGTGATTGATGATTTTGATGATGGTGGTGATAATGATTGATGATTTCAATCCTTTTGAAAAAAATACCACCAAAAATTCAAAAAAATTGGATATTTTGGAAAACATTAGAAAGAGAAAGAGGGATTGTGTTGTTTTTAGGATGAATTGGTGAGTGAAGATGAACAGGATCAGGGGTATTTACCAGAACCCTTAACAAAACTTTAGATGCCAAAAACATAATGATTCAAAACACAATCCATTAAAGAGAAACTCAAAAATCATAAAAGATGGGATTGTAAAAGGAGAAAATACAACCACAATGAATGAAACCCCAGATTAAAAAAAAAAAATTGAAGGGAGAAAGGAATTGATAATGATTAATGGTTTTGATAATTGATGGTGTTGGCGAGTGCAATCGCCATGAAAGGATCAAGTCAGTAGACTTGTTTCATACATTGTAATGCTACCAGGATTAATGAATTGGTAGTAGATTTGTTCCATCTTGAATACTACCAAGATGATGATGATGATGATGATGATGAGAGAGAGGTGACGAGTGCAGTCACCATGAACGGACCATGTCAGTAGACATGTTCCAAACATAGTGAATCAGAAAGTTGAGAAATGTTTTTCATATTGAAGAAAATACGAAAATTGACACAAGATGATCCCAAGATCGAAACCTTGCTCTAATACCATGTTAAAAAATTGAAAGAAAGTTTGAAAGAGATTGCGGAAAAATTGAAATTGAATTGATGATTTGAATTAAATAATTGAATTGAATTCAATATTCTTGAATTGATTGAGTTAATAAAATAGAAATTTGAAAGAGGTTTGAAGGAGATTGCGGAAAAATTGAATGAATGATTGATTTGAATTGATTGAGTGAATAAAAATTGAATTGAATAATTGAGAATGAACTTGAATGATTCAATGTATATTGAATGATTTCATTGAAGGAGTACAATTGATGTACAATGCCCTATTTATACAAGGGATAAATGAAATAAACATAATTCAAAATCAACATTAAACCTACTTAAGACTCCTAAATAAGATACAAAATAATAAAGAGATACACTCCTAAATAAGGTAGAATATACTCTTAAATAAGGTACAAGATATTAGAAAATATACAATAATATTTGGGTGTAATGAGGGAATAATATCTACAAGGATTTTTCGAATTTGGGCCAAAGTAATATGTTATGATTGACCCAAAACCGTATACTGCACCAGATACTGCAGCAGGCGAAACCACCAGTGAGATGAAACCAGTAAATCAACCCGATCCAATGAACCGATACAACAATATTCCAATACTACCCAAGTTCGTCTGTACTGTGGGTCAACAAGAGAGGGAATTTGTCATAGCAAGATATTCAACGTACAATAGTATTCCGACTATGTTATTTAAGGCACCTGACTATTATGGTGTAATGGTCGTTGAATGCAAGCTCACAAATGTGGGTAAATTTCTAAATCTAGATCTCAAATTAATCGAATTAGATTCTCAAATTTAAGAAATTGATCTCTGTCAAGAGTTCTACCAAGGTTTTCAGTGTTCGATAATAGGGATAACAACGGGGCGGGGCGGGGCAGTTGCGGTGCGGGTTCAACTTAAACCCGCCCCGCCCCGCACTGCATAACAAAAGTTTTATTTTAAACTCGCCCCACCCCGCCCCGTGTAAACCCGCCCCCGCCCCGCACCTAATTCTGCTTTTCTTTCTTTTTCATTTTCAAGGAGCAATTCTGCTTTTTTATGAATGTAAATAGACGGTGTCATACATATAAAAATGATTGATGAATTTTACACTAAATTAAACTGGACGAAAAATTAAAAAAGTAGGAAATTTTTGGAAGTTATTGTTGGGTATTTCTCCACTTCCTACCCAGCAACGTAAGTACATATCAACTTTCCCAAATTATTTTTCTTAACAATGACTATTAGAAAAATAGTATCACTGTGAGAACTTTAGGAAAATAATTTTAAAAAAAATTCATAAGAGAGAAGTAGCAACTAAAAACCAACCAAAAGAATTTAAGATATTAATACTAATTGTAACGAAACCAATTCTGTTTTAGTTTAATTTAATGAAATGAGTTTAATGTAAGGGTGTCAACTGGGCCGGTTCAACCCGGAACCGGCCCATTTAGACCGGCCCATTTACCGACCGGACCGGACCGGACCCGGTATGGGTAATGGGCCTGGGAGGTTTTTAGGGGGCTGGGCCGGACACGGTATTGAAACCGGTGGACCGGCCCATTAAGAAAACCAGACCGGGTCCACCGGTGCACCGGCCCGGTAAGGGTTTTTTTTTTTTTTTTAAAAAAAATAAATTTCTGGGCCGTTGGGCCCCAGCCTGCAAAGGATGCTTTGGTCCGTTGAGGCCCAACGGCTATAATGTCGTTGGCCCAACGGCCAAAAAGCCTTTTTAGGTTTTAATTTAAAAAAAAAAAAAAAAAAAAAAATCCTATAAATACATGTCATTTCAAAAAATATTTCCTACAATCTCAATTCTCATTCTCTTATTCTCTCTCAAATTTGCTAAAATTATCTCATAAAGTGTTCTATATATTTTATTATTTTGCAATTACAAATACTACGTTGAAGTTTTCAAAAGTACTCAATTGACCAACTTTCGAGTACTTCAAAAATTTGGTATTATCGTTCCATCTCTTAATTTTAATTTTTAATTAGTGTATTATTTGTTGAATATTTATTTGGATTTTTTTTGTGTTTTTTGAATAATTGTTAGTTTAATTAGTAATATGGATAAATTAAGGAAAGTCGGTAAAAGTGTTAGAAATCTTTGTCCCGTAAGTGGTAGTGGTAGTGGTAGTAAGAAACAAATTGGTTCCGGTAGAGGTAGTTCAAATGCTCGATATACTCGTGTGCCTTCGGTACCAATTAGCGAACCATTTGAGAATGAAATACGTGTAGGTGCTCACGATATGAATTATTTTGAGGCTCAAGAAAATTATGGTATAGAAGAAGAGAATGAAGTAGACTCTGTTGATTTAGATGAAAATGATGATGATGACGTTACACCCGAATCTGATAATGTTAATGTTCAATCTGAATCAGTTAATCTTCCTCCCCGGCCCCCTGTAAGATCTCGTAAAAGAACTAGTGTTGTGTGGAATTTTTATACCCGAATAGAAGGAACCACTCAGGTTGAATGCGATCTTTGTCAGGTAAAATACGAGCATAAGATCGGGGGTAATAAAGGAGGTACGGGTCAGTTGTCGAGACATTTGAAGGAGAAACACCCAATAGAGCTAGCTCAGGTAACTGGTGGTGAGACAGTTGGGGGCCCAAGTCAAACTAGATTGAACCCAAAAACCGGTCTATTAGTTAAGAATTATAATAAAATGAAGAATCGTGAAGAAATAGCCAAAATGATAGCTGTGGGTTGTTTGCCTTTCTCTTTTGCTTCTTCTGATGCTTTTATTCATTATATTCAGGCAATTTATAATCCTATGTTTGAGGGTATTCCTAGAAGTACTTGTTGTCGCGCCCCATTTCGAACCGGTCGAAACAGCACCGCAACGTAAGTGT
This sequence comes from Capsicum rhomboideum, assembly GCA_031232105.1. Lineage (NCBI taxonomy): Eukaryota > Viridiplantae > Streptophyta > Magnoliopsida > Solanales > Solanaceae > Capsicum > Capsicum rhomboideum. The sequence continues at coordinate 13,502,689 of CP124715.1, read as the reverse complement.
GGTCGTGATTCTTTCTGGTTTTTGAAAAATGGTTTGTTTTTGAGTCGCCACCTAACTTTTAGGAAAAATTAGGAAAACCAATTTTGAAATGTGAGACTCTGTTTTTGGTCTTTTGAAAATGTTTGAGATTCTGAGTAAGGGTTTTGGTTACTCGAGGGGAAGGTGTTAGGCACCCCTCAGAGCCTATCTGAAGATAGTCCTTAAACTCAGTTTAGGAAAAATATTTGGGAAGATGCTTGTTTATTATTTGCGAAAATGGTGATAATCATACGAAAAATCATTTATTAACATAAAAATGTGCAAGGTATATAAACATGTACCTCCATATACGAAGATATAATATAATTTATTGCAAAAGAAAAAAAAAACATACATGCACGTTTTAAAATATGGAAATGAAAGAAACAAAAGTTAACAATAGTGTTTTTGTAATAATATGTATATTAGAAAATATAAAGTTTTATAGTTTTGCAAATATATAATGTTTAATGGTGTATAAAGTAAAAGTATATAAATGAAATTTATACAAAAATAAAGGAAATATAGTTTTGAAAACGTATGAAAATTTGTTATAAAATAAACATCTATATGAAGAAGAACAAAATTTATTTAATTTGTAAATGAGTTGATATAAAAGCGTTTATTCTAAAGTAAGAAAAGATGTTAAAAATATTTAATAGAAAATAAAATAGGCTTACCTATATTTAAGATATAGGGAAATCATGCTAACATTCATTTAATAGATGAAAGTGATAAAGTTAACGTAATAGACAAAAGTAGGTAAATGTAGAAACAAATTATACATGTAAGTATAGTTAAAATAAAGCGTAAATAATAATAATAATTAGAAAATAAATGAAATAGTGATAACGTATACCTTGTATGTGGTAGTATATATATATATATACCTCGCATTTTTTGAACCTTTTGGTAATCTGAAATCTTGAAATAAAGTTAGAAATAAGTATGAAATGCAGTTCGCTTTTAAACCATATTGAGTTAAATGAAAAATCGCATTTGATAGGTGAGTTGCTTGCAAACATAAACGGGTTAATTAATTGAAGCATATTTACAGTGATTTATTTGGAAAAGAAAAAAAAAATCAAACTTCAATTAAGACAAATAAACCACTAATTGATGTTTTTTTTTTGTTTTAAAACAAAGGCTATAGCTAGCCATTTTAATCAATTTCAGAAAAAAGTTTATTTTCCATTCGAGATTACACTTAAAAAACAAAATTTGCTTTTTCATTAAAGAGGGTGATTCGTTAGTATAAAATACAAAAATAAATGGTTAAACAACATTCTCGTAATCATATCTATAAAAGTCGAATGAACAAGAGATTAGACAATAAAATCAATTCTAGATGATTTAAAGTTAAACGCAACTAGACAAAATAAGACTTATCAATTTCAATCGAAACCACACAAAATACATATTTAATGTAATACAAAATTGATAAATAAATGCGAACAATAAAGTAATGAGGAAGGTGAGGAACTTGATACTAAAAATTCCTATTGAAGGAACCGGCTCCTAGCGATTTAGACCCCGAGCTCTGACGATCCTATAGCGATTGACCCGATATTCGGGTCAAAATGAGTTTCGCTTGAAACTCCAACTCCCGGGTTCACATGAGAAAAAAGGATAAGGATTAGAAAACCAAACTTGAATGAAGTAAATGAGTAACGAAAATAATGTACAACCCGTGACCAAATAGATTAAGCAATACATAAAATAAACTTAAACATGAACCTAGTAAACTATCATCCAAATGAAACTAACAGATGTATATTTTAGCTAACAGAGTCTTGATAAAGCTACAGGCAAACAACCCCACCATAGCTCAAACTATTTAACGCAATGTTATCCTAACCTAAGGAAGATCAAGAGCAATTCCAAGCTTAAATCTTTTCAAAGAATAGGAACATGACAATGTAAACTAAATCAAACCAAATCTCAATCCATGGTCACGGGAAAACAAACTTAGAACAACTCATTAATGGGGACTTTGGCTTAGAAATACATGATCAAACAAATTTATATAGAATAGAAAAGAGGAACACATTTTCTCCGAAAATATCTCTTGTAACTACACACCATAGACAAATCAAGTCTTTGAACATTAAACAACATGAAAAGCACACACATAGATGTGAGAAAGATGGACAATTTCGACAAAATTACACCAACATCGGCGACTCGATTTAATTTCTCAAAAATCGTGCAAGCTCAACAACCTTAATACAAAGTTCGTAATTAAGGACAACCTTATTAAACTAACTCAAAACCTCCTTAAGCCATTCATATCAAGACAAACAAAAAATAAGACAGCAACATTCTTGAACTCAATTTGCGAAAACAACCAACCTATACTACTCACATGTTCACAAAAATCAGACCGAGCGAAAGAAGAATATGAGAGGACCGACTTTCTTCGTCTCTCGTATACTTTGAACATTCACAGAAATGTCAAACAAGACAAGACGAGCAGAAAATAAATTAAGACAGGATGATTTACACATAATCTTGAAACTAAACTAACTCACATACTTGCCAAAATAGACCGAACAAAAGAGAAACAAAAGGACTGATTTTTCACATCTCACATAGTTGAGCATGACACAACAATATGTTTGAACGAAAATGAGAATTAAGACGAAACCAAATCCATGAATTCAATTTATCGACAACAAACAACAACACCGTGACCGGACATGAAGTCAAGAAGATCACATATCCACCTATAATTCTGTTTTTCAGAACCAACAACAACAACATAAAGTTGATACAAATTCACATACAAACCCATTTCCCTTTTTATTTAGCATCAACAACAATAACAACTTACTTGATCGAAATTCACATACCAATCCACTTTTTCAGAATCGCAAACAACGACATAAATTCATCGAAAATTTACACAGATCCATTTCCAGAATTAACGACAACAACTGAAACTTGAATGAAATTTCAAACAAATAACATATTCATGGAACCCAAACAAGATGAGAGGAAAGAGGTAAAAGTGAGATGAAAGGGTGAGTTCGCACCTTGTTTGGGGCAGCGATTCAGGCCGTCGGGCGTCGAGTTTCAAACTAGCTTATTCCGATTCCGACTCGGACGTCTTTCTCTGTTTTCTCCTTTGTTTTTTGATCTGTCCCCACTGTTTTTCTCTCTGTTCCTCCTCTGTTTTCTGATCTGTCCCCACTGTTTTTCTCTCTGTTCCTCCTTTTTTTTCATGTCCCTGAAGGCCCCCTTTTTATAGCCGATGTTTGGGTTTCCAACGGATTCTTCAACGGGTTTCAAGAATTCAAATTTTTGAGTTCTTGGGAAGGCAAATTTTGCAAAGTATTGATTATGAAGTGAAATAAAGTAGGGGATAGGTTCACCTTTTCAGTTTGATTTGAGGGAAAAATGTTGGTTCGGAGGTGGAATACCCCGAACCATCGGATTGGAGAAATGATGAACCTGAATCCAACGGTCCTTCGAATTATTTCCTTCCCTAGGAGTGGCAGCGGCGGCGAAGCTTGTTTTCGAGGTTCGGCTTTTTCAGAAAAGGCAATGGAGGAGATATAAAGTTGATGGGGGTGGCGAGATTGAGGGATGTAGGTGAAAAAGTAGAGGAAGGAGGTTGAAGACCCACCGGAATATGGCAATTTCTGGTGGTTTGTAGGTTGTCATCGTTGGCAAAGAGAAGAGGAGAGAATGCCGTTTTTCTTTTTCTTTTTGCTTATGTTTTTGGTCTGGTTTGTTTGGAACGATGGAGAAGAAACTAAAGGGTTAGGGGTCTGTTGGGTCATCTGATTTTAGCTATTAGGGGTGTTTTTGGGCCGGGTCAGGTTATTTAGGTTGGGCCGGTGGTATAGGGTATAGACAAGTGGAAAATCGGCCCAAGTGAATTAATTTGTAAGAAAAAATTCTAATTTTGCCCAATCACTTTTTACTTAATTAATTAAACGATGCTTGTTTCGTCCTAATTAATTTCGAAAGTGTATATATATACATATACATTTTCATCCATCTAGGTGCGTATATACATATGCGCGAATTTTAAATACGTATAGCTATAGTTCAAAATTAAATAAGAAGTAAAATATAATAGTCTAGCGAAGATTATTTGGAGTCTTTGAAATAAAAGTTAATACGCTAGCATACGTATATATATATATATATATGTATCTATAATATATATTCAGAGGAAAAATAGTGAAAATAATGAATTAAGATCTATTATCATCATTAATTTATTTTCTAAGGGTAATTTTATAACATATGATATAAGTAATTTGGTATAAGAATAACAATTATATAAAAATATATATATTATTCTGGAAAAATTGCTATCGGCGTTAAATTTATTGAAATTAATGTTTAAACAATAAGGAAAACGAATATTTAGGACTCATAAGCATCGAGAAATTAATTTAGGAAAAAGGAGAGCCAAAATTGGGTGTCAACAACTTGCCCCTCTTCGTGCATAGATAATGAAAGAGTCTATGGGCGAAGACGTTGACATAAACCAATTTTGTCCGGACTGGTAAATTAGATTAGTTTCAGAAAAGCTGCACCCTAAAGGTGGAACGGTGAAGCTAAAGCCACCATGATTGGGATTATGGATTCGACCGAACTCTGGTCTCTGAGTAGCCTACATATCTCAGGTTTCATGAGAATCAGGCCGATATAGTTCAAAAAATATAAAATTTTGAGAGATCCTCAAAGTTTGCCCCAGTGTCAGGCTTATGACGACACTAGTATTATTTGTGATGGAGATAAGAGTACTTTGGCATGAATAGAGTGGGTCCGACCGTGCTTGAAATTGAGATACGTATATGTCCCTAAGAAGTTAGGTCAGTTGTAGTTCTGGAACGAAGAACTATGGAAAATTTTGAGGTGGTCCTCAAAATTTGCCCCAGTGTAAGATTTAGGGTTGACACTGGTTTCTTTGGAAAGAATTTTATGGTGTTAATGGGAGAAACGAACTTTTCGGACGACATAATTCTTTTGGGATGGGGCATACTTCATAGCCTCCTGATTATAAATGCGGTGCACAACACAACCATAAACGGGACTCTACTTAAGTATGTCCTGCGTCTCTACAAGATCATGTCTGATTATGGACAGGGGGGTAGGTCCTCAGATGTCTCTAATGAGGATCCTAAAAGATAGATTAGAGAAGAGTAATGATATTCGTAGGAGTAGATGTGCTCTGAATTGGAAGTGCGGATGATTGATTATGGGAACCGGAGTCGGAGTGCTAGTTTTGAACTCTAGCTTGTGAGTTTGGTATTCGTCATCAAGCAATACCTCAATCGCTGCTTAGAGGTAGTTCCACGTTGTAATGTGTTGTCCTGTTGTAAATTGTACTTCCTATCAAAATGAAACTCACGGTAAAGTTACCAATAGAATAAAAATATTAAAATATATAAAAAGTTGAGATTAAAGTAAGAGTGTAGCCGCTCGGCTAATGCAGATGATATAATGAAGTCTCCGGTTGTCTTCGAAAACTTTAATGTTGAATGAGGCCTCCGCTTGTCTTTGGAACTCAATGATGAATGATGTCTCTGGTTGTCTTCAGAGAGTTAATGATGCATTAAGTCTCCGATTGTTTTTGAAGACTTGATGATTAATGATGTCTGTAAGATTTAAGGTAAAGTCATTAAAGTAGGTAAAATGATTTAAGGTAATTGGTAAAGTAGAGGATAAAGTAAGAGTGTAGCCGCTCGGCTTATATTGATGATGCAATGAAATCTCCGTTTGTCTTCGGAAACTTTAATGTTGAATGAGGCCGCCGTTTGTCTTCAGGGACTCGATGATGTCTCCGGTTGTCTTCGGAGAATTAATGATGCATGACGTCTTCAGTTGTTTTTGAAGACTTGATGATGAGGGCGTCTTCGGTTGTCTTCGAGGACATGATGTTGATTGTTGTAAAAATCCTCCAATTGTCTTTGGGGACTTGATGATGAATGAGTCTCCGATTGTCTTCAGAGACAAATGTTGATTGTCGTAAATCCTGAAAATAAACTTTAGAGTAAAGTTATTAAATAAAGTCATAAAGTAAGAGTAAAGTAGATGACAGATGAGAAATAAAGCCGTGTGGCTTATGATGAAGGGGTCATATGGCCAAATGATATATCCACTTGTCTTCGAAGGCCTATCGTCGATTCCTGTAAAAATTTAAGGTGAAATTATTATATGGGTAAAGTGAATTATAAAAGAAGTTTGTGGAGTACCCCGAACCATCGGATTGGAGAAATGATGAACCTGAATCCAACGGTCCTTCGAATTATTTCCTTCCCTAGGAGTGGCAGCGGCGGCGAAGCTTGTTTTCGAGGTTCGGCTTTTTCAGAAAAGGCAATGGAGGAGATATAAAGTTGATGGGGGTGGCGAGATTGAGGGATGTAGGTGAAAAAGTAGAGGAAGGAGGTTGAAGACCCACCGGAATATGGCAATTTCTGGTGGTTTGTAGGTTGTCATCGTTGGCAAAGAGAAGAGGAGAGAATGCCGTTTTTCTTTTTCTTTTTGCTTATGTTTTTGGTCTGGTTTGTTTGGAACGATGGAGAAGAAACTAAAGGGTTAGGGGTCTGTTGGGTCATCTGATTTTAGCTATTAGGGGTGTTTTTGGGCCGGGTCAGGTTATTTAGGTTGGGCCGGTGGGGGTAGTTTTAGGTTGGGCCGGTGGTATAGGGTATAGACAAGTGGAAAATCGGCCCAAGTGAATTAATTTGTAAGAAAAAATTCTAATTTTGCCCAATCACTTTTTACTTAATTAATTAAACGATGCTTGTTTCGTCCTAATTAATTTCGAAAGTGTATATATATACATATACATTTTCATCCATCTAGGTGCGTATATACATATGCGCGAATTTTAAATACGTATAGCTATAGTTCAAAATTAAATAAGAAGTAAAATATAATAGTCTAGCGAAGATTATTTGGAGTCTTTGAAATAAAAGTTAATACGCTAGCATACGTATATATATATATATATATATATATATATATATATATGTATCTATAATATATATTCAGAGGAAAAATAGTGAAAATAATGAATTAAGATCTATTATCATCATTAATTTATTTTCTAAGGGTAATTTTATAACATATGATATAAGTAATTTGGTATAAGAATAACAATTATATAAAAATATATATATTATTCTGGAAAAATTGCTATCGGCGTTAAATTTATTGAAATTAATGTTTAAACAATAAGGAAAACGAATATTCAGGACTCATAAGCATCGAGAAATTAATTTAGGAAAAAGGAGAGCCAAAATTGGGTGTCAACACTTGTCGGTCCGATATTTTTAGACTCCATGCACAATATGTTTACTGTTTATCTGCATTATTAAAAAATCTTTCATGTAGAGTTGCTTTAACTTCTGATCTTGGTCGTGCTATTAATAAAAATGATTATTTAACAATTACTTGTCATTGGGTAGATAGTAATTTTGTTATGCAAAAACGTATTTTAGCATTTTTGTATGATGAAGACCGTAGACACACTGAAAAATTTATTTCTGAATCTATTACAAAAGTTGCAAGATATTATGGTATTGACCGCAAAGTTTTATGTATATCTTTTGATAATGCATCTAACAACAACGCTGCTATTGAGTTGTTAAAAACTGAACTTTCTCCACCGTTACCCGAAATATTTCATGTTAAGTGTGCTTGCCATATATATAATTTAATTGTAAAGGATGGTCTTGCTTTTTTTGAGCCTGCTATTGAAAAAGTTAGACTTGCAGTTGGCTTTATTCAAGGAAATAATAGAAAAATTAGACTTACCGAATTTAAAAGAAAATGTCAGGAAAATGGACTTAGACCGAGATTAATGCCTGAAGAAATAGATGTTAGATGGAATTCTACGTATGATTTCTTAAATACTTGCAATATTTATAAAGTTCCTATTACTATGACTTTTAACCAATTTGCTAGTGATTTTCCCGATTGTATGTTACAAAATTCAGATTGGGCTGAAATTGATGATATTGTTAATTTTTTGCAAAATTTTTATCTAGCTACGGTTGAATTTTCTGGAGCTTATTATCCTACTGTTTGTAATATTTTAGCTTATTTAGCCGACATTTCTTTATTGCTTAACGAGTATAAGTCTAAACCAGGTTACAAATATGCTATTGAGGCAATGATTGATAAATTTAAAAAATATTTTTTCCGCTTCCCCCTATTTTCTTAGTTGGTACTATAATAAATCCATGTATGAAATATAATACTATGTCCGAATTTACTTCTCTTATTTATTCTGCTTTAGGAGTAAAAGCTAATGAAGAACCTTCTTTGTATACGTCTATGGCTGATGCGAATAGTTACATGGACACATTATACAATCATTATGCTGATTTACTTGACAATGCTTTACCGTCACACATTACACCGACCCTCGCTCCCCATCCTTTTGAGGAACCATCATCTTCTAAAAGACAGACACATAATATGCCTGCTTATTGTGTTTCTGATCTATCTGTTTGGAATAGATTGCAGCCTTCATCGCATAGAACCGTAAGTCGGGAAGAGCTTAAGTATTATCTTATGCAGCCTACAGAGGATCCTAGAGGTAGAATCAACACGCTGGAATGGTGGAAGAATAATGAAAGACAATATCCTGTACTTTCAATGTTAGCTAGAGATATATTGAATATTCCAATGTCAACCGTTGCATGAGAGAGCGCTTTTAGTCAAGGACGGCAGCAGATTGGAGAAAAACGACACACATTGGGAGGCAATGCCATGAATGTTTTAGTTTACCTTAGAGACTGGATTAGAGCAGAACGAAGAAATCAAAGAATGTTCGTGGAGCCGGAAGACGAAGAAGATCTTGAAGAAATAATGACTTCAAGAGAGAATTCAGCACAATCAAGTCCAATGCTTGGCTTTAGTGCCATTGATTTTGACAATCCACAGCCAATTCCCGTTAATGTTAACATGGGTGAATTGGAAAAAATGATGAAAAATTTGTAGAATTTACAATTAATCAATTGAATTTTCATTTTTTCAATTTAACTTTGTGAAATTAGTGAAATGTAATTGCAACCTTGTAACTTGTAAATTTTCAAACATTTTGCAATCAATCAAATATTAAATTCATTTACTCTTTATATATTTTTTTCATTTAAAATTTAAATTGAATATCTTGTATGAATTCAATACTATTAATATAATAGTATAAAAGTATATGTTGTTGAATATTGTATATATGTATGTATATTCTTTAAAATAGTATATATATGTATGTATATTCTTTAAAATAGTATATATTGAATGTATATATGTATGTATATTCTTTAAAGTAGTATATATTGAATGTATATATGGAATGTATATATGTGTATGTTTATTCTTTAAAGTAGTATATATTGAATGTATATATGTGTATGTGTATTCTTTAAAGTAGTATATATTGAATGTATATATGTGTATGTTTATTCTTTAAAATAGTATATATGGAATGTATATATGTGTATGTGTATTCTTTAAAGTAGTATATATTGAATGTATATATGTATGTATATTCTTTAAAGTAGTATATATTGAATGTATATATGGAATGTATATATGTGTATGTTTATTCTTTAAAGTAGTATATATTGAATGTATATATGTGTATGTGTATTCTTTAAAGTAGTATATATTGAATGTATATATGTATGTGTATTCTTTAAAGTAGTATATATGGAATGTATCTATTGAATGTATATATGGAATGTATAGATGTATGTTTATTCTTTAAAGTAGTATATATGGAATGTATATATGTGTATGATTATTCTTTAAAGTAGTATATATTGAATGTATATATGTGTATGTGTATTCTTTAAAGTAGTATATATTGAATGTATATATGTATGTGTATTCTTTAAAGTAGTATATATGGAATGTATCTATTGAATGTATATATGGAATGTATATATGTATGTTTATTCTTTAAAGTAGTATATATGGAATGTATATATGTGTATGATTATTCTTTAAAGTAGTATATATTGAATGTATATATGTATGTGTATTCGTTAATGTAGTATATATTGAATGTATATATGTGTATGTTTATTTTTTAAAGTCGTATTTTAAATAGTATATATATTGAATGTATATTAAAAAACAATCAAGGTTCAAAATATAATTTTTTTTAGTCGGGACCCGATAAACCGGCCCATTAATAGGTCAAAAAAATTAAATGGGTCGGTGCTGGGCCGTTTTGGGGAATTTTACTGTTCACCCCGGCCCGACCCAGTAAGAATTGGGCCCGGCCCGGAACCGGCCCAAGACCGGGAAAAAATAATGGACCGGGTCTGGGTTGGCCCGGCCCGGCCCAGTTGACACCCATAGTTTAATGTAATCTTGGTTCATCCAAACCGCAAACCCGCACCGCCCCGTACTGCACCCGCATAAGATCAAACCCGCCCCGCACAACATAAGATCAAACCTGCCCCGCACCGCACTCGCACCGCCCCATTGCTATCCCTATTCGACAACTATAATGTCTTTCTCAACTTCGAAAATGAGGAGGATTTCAACGTGCGGATTTGATTCAAAAGAATTATTTAGATCGAGGGACCACAAATGTGTCTCTAAAAATGGTCACCTGATTTCAAATCCAAAGAAAACCTACGTATTGCTTTGGTGTGAGTGTTTCTTCCTAAACTTTCTTTTCATATGCAACCCTTTGGTAAAAATTTGGCTCCTCCACTCATGCTTTGTCTTTTTGTATTTTCTTCTAGAACCATTTCTTACAAACACATATTAAACAGAAGGGATTCCCTAAAAAGAAATATAAATTCCTTCATAGATAATATGAGAAAAAAATACTTTAGAGAAATTAGAGGGTAAAATGGTCACGCATGTTGTACGTCCGTAATCATTTAGATCTGTCAGATATATTAAGTGTTAAATCAATCATGCAAGCCATGAAATTAAAGTCAACCCAATAACCAGAATTTGAAGCAGAATAAAAGTACTGTTATTCACTTGAAGTTCTTTATTATCCAAACAAATTACAAGGCCATAAGAACATAATTAAGAGAAATTAACAAAGCAAATACTGAAAGCAAACATATTAATCACTTGTGTATAACAGAGATTTTTAGCGGAAGCCAAGCCCCCCCCCCCCCCCCCCCAAAAAAAAATAATAAATAAATAAAATAAAATAAAAAAAGAAACAAAACGTAGTTCAACGACACCGGTAAAGAGTAGGATCCCAAAGCTCATACATATAACTGCAGCAAAGGATACAAATCAATACGGTAATCTTCATCATCTATACAAGGTCTCTCACAGGTAAAAATATCATTAAGTTGAGGGAGTAGCCTCCTTTTGAGTCCTAATAGAGCAGACATTGCGTACTGCAGTCACTTGCGTCATTGAGAACCACATCACATCGACTGAAATAAATTACCATAATAATCATCAAAATCAAGTTATAATTATATGAAAAACATGATATAAAATATGTACATAATCACATGCATGTATAGCGTCTACATACAATATATACAAGCACAATAGTGTAGGAGCAAAATTAAGCAGGAGATATGACTAGCTACTTACTTTATGGCTGCGCCCATGAGAAGAATAGTGAAGATCGAACCAAGCTTAATAAACATCATACTATGAATAAATAAATAAATAATTTTAGCTTTATAAAAAAAAAATCATGTGAGCATCTCATTATTAGTTTCAAAGGTCATATTTATAGAGACCTCTTGCACCTACCATGGACTATAGTTGCTTCTTTTCATTTTTCCCCTTTAAGATTTCTATACCTGTTTTTAATCATGTTATCGACTAATCAAAGTTCATTTCTATTCCACATCTTTCAAAAAAGACGGCATTTTATATGTTAGTTGTGTGATGTATAAAAAACATTAGCATAAATTTTACATTATACCTCACGTGCATAATTTGTATCAGTTGTAATGTGGGACAAAATATAACAACATAAATAACTAGCGGTTAACTTTGGTATTAATCAGTGCTCAATTAATTAATATCAGCATAAGATCCAAGATTCTAGATCACACACTGACACACACTAATAGAAGACATGCTTAACAAAGAAGAAAAGTCCAGCAAATCCTATTAGTTAGGTTACACCTTACAACTTGAGGTTTGTGCTATATTAACGCTATGGAAATACCACATACACTTCATGCCACCTGTAGGCTAGGTATTGTCATTGACCTTGACTCACCTTCTTATAATCCATGTTTAGTCCAAAAGTTGTCCTCCAATGATAAAGTACTTATTAATCTTTAATCAGAGCTTTTTGGATTTGAGCCTGACTATTGAGTGGTCTTTATTAGGGAGTATTTTACCTCCTAATATGAGAAAAAATATTAATAATTACCTTAATCAGAGCTTCCTAGCTCTCAAAATATTGAAAATATCAAAAAATTGCGATCTGTCCGATTTAAACACTGTCCAAATGAAATTTTCGCATTGACCGGTCAAAAATATGGTCCTTCCCGTTTGTGATGTACCAATTGTGTTCGCAACGAAAAACCTCATCAGAAAACTAGCAATTGTTGTCCGTACTAAAATAACCATATCTCCTTCATACAGGCTCCAAATACATCGTTGATTCTGAAATTTCGATACAAATCTAATGGTACCATCCAAACACCCCAAATAACACATTAAATTCAGGTGGTGCTATTAAAACTCAACGACGTAAAACTCCAAACTCTGAACAAGTATCCAAAACTCATTTGAAACCTCCCGAACACAAACAAATAGTGCAACCCACTTGTAAAACACGTTCCGGACTCAATGGAATCATCAAAACACGCAAACAAGGTCATCTTCGCCTGATGTTGACCGAAGTCAACTCTTAACTTAGAATTTTCTAAATTTTCGAACAGCCGCTTAGAACTCATTGAATAGCCTCGAGAACTGAACCAAACCTTCAAGTAGACTAAATATTTCCCTCCGAACCTAGTGGCATCATTGAAACTTGAAAATTACCTTTCTAACCTCGAACATTGACTTTAGTCAACTCTCTTTAAGTTTCCAACTTTCAAAACCGAAAAACTCTTTCAAAGCTCATATGAGTGCCTCGAGACTCAAACCAATGATCTTACCAACCCAAAAATCACGTTTAAGGAACTGATGGTGCTGAGAGAAATTTGATACGAGCTCAACTTCTAAAATAAGGAAGCCTGTAAATAGGTAAAAGAATAAAGAATTAACAGGGATATATCAGCCAAATCACTCAATAAATTAGTTTGTATTTATTTTAAGTAAAAAAAGAGAGGTAAGCACTAAGCAGTGTGATTGTGATGCTGTTGTGTTTTCTCCCAATGGTGTATGATTACTATCCAAAGTTGTGTTTTCTGTGAATGGTATATGATTACTACCCGAATTTGTGTTTTCTCTGAATGGTATATGATTACTATTCAAAGTTGTGTTTTCTGCCAATGGTATATGATTACGATCCGCGTCGTCTGTGAAAATTTTGTGAAACAAAAAAAAATAGGCGGGTGAAAGTAACTTCTATAAAAGGGGAGAGAAAGATTTTTGAAATTCCAAATTCATTCAAAAATTGAATTTGAAATTTGAATCAGTAGCAAAGATGAGTAGTAATCCACAAAAATGTGATCGCCTGTTTTTTGCTAGATACAAACGCCTTATCAATCAACTTCCTCCTTCTCCACCACCTCTGGCCGATGGTCCACCTCCTCTTGCCGTTGCCGATGACGTCGGACCATCCCGCCGCCACCGCCGCGGCTCTCCCCCTTCTCCTACTCGCCCTTCGGTAGCTGATCAGCTCCGTGAAGTAGAGTCCTACTTCATCAACCACAAACCATTTATCGTGGTCCGCAACATCGAAGAAATCAATATGCTCTACGCCATTGTAACAAAACACGGTGGCATGAAAGGTTGGGTGAAAATAGTGAACTCTAATTCTAACAGATGGAGCAATTTGTTTGATCTGGTCCATCAACGTGGTTTCAGGACCAAGGATAAGAAGAAGAAGATGGAAAAGATGAAGAAGAAGAAGGAGATGAAGAAGAAGGAGAAGATGAAGAAGAAGGAGATGAAGAAGAAGGAGAAGATGAAGAAGAAGGAGAAGAATTAGTTCATAGTTCTCTTAAGAATTTGTTCATAGTTCTATTGATTTGAAAATGATGTTGAATCAATAGTCATACTTCTGATGAATATTCCTAGTTTCCAATATGATGTTCTGTTGATTAGTTCATACTTCTGTTGATTTGAAAAGGATGTTGAATGAAATAGTTATAGTTTCCAATATGTTATGTTGATTTGAAATTGATGTTTAATGAATATTCAGAGCTTTCATAGTTGAAAATGATGTTATTCCCTAATCTGTCAATATTCATTCTTCATATTCTGTTGAATATTTGAAAATGATCCTGAATGAATATTCATAGTTCTGTTGATTTGAAGATGATGTTGAATGAATATTCATAGTTTCCCAAATGATGTTCTGTTGAACATTCCTTGTTCTGTTATTTGAAAATGATGTTGAATATTCATTGTGCTGCTGAATATTCATAGTTTTTATACTCTTCAGGTTTAAGCAAAACATTTATTAGGAAAATATCTAACCCTGTAAGCTGGGCTTCTTGTCTCTTTATATTTTTCTGTGGTGCATCTTTGAGGTCCTTTAGTTTTCAATTGCATTGTCAACAAGTTTTTTGATTCGAAGATGTTGGCGAGAATGCATCACACGTTACTTGTTTCTCTGCTCTTATCTTCTAAAGGCAAAAACAATTGTCTCATGCTTTCGTGTTGTTTTATCAGTCCTGGGTTGTCTACAAGGAATCAAGCTGGATTGCTGCAATACTTTGGGTGCTCTTGCTAGTATGTTTAGGAAGGTATGCCACCCTTATTCCTGTATATAAAAACAACTTTGATGTACTTTAAGCTCAGAGGATGACTTACCTTCCAACTTTCTCTTAGCATCTCTTATATGACTGAATTCTCAGGTTGAAAATTTTCACATATTTGAACAGTGTGACCGAGTTTATTCTTTGCGTTGCTAGTACTGTGGTATAATCTTGAGAAAAATTCTCTAGTGGCTTGTTATCTTTATTCATTTAGGTGTTATAGGTTACTAGCTGCTATCATACACACTCTTGGTTTGTTTTTATTAAATAAGTAATTAAGTAAAATATGAAGAAATCATGTGATATGGAGATTCTGAAGTGCAACTTTTAGGTCATGGTCACTTTTGGTGATCAAATGTGGGGTTTAAAGGAGTCTTCTCTGACTAACTATGTATTTTGGTTCCATGAATTTGGTTGAAGCAGAGATCCACCAATATGAAAACCTTATCATGCGACATAGAGCTTGACGTTTTATTTCCTTTTATACTCACTTTTTACCTGAATCGCTAAATGTTGAGATTTTCCATCCTTTTTTCCCCATACTTTACAGTTTAGGGTTGATGTTCCTATATTTTTAATCCAAGTAGTTATATCTGTGTTTTCTTTGCCATGAATTACCTTTGCATATAGATAACTTTGTTGATGATACACCCAATCACTCTATCAATCAACTGTACCTCAACCCAAACTAGGTCGGCGATATGAATCCTCTACATATTCCTCTCTATTGGGGCCATTTCATTCCAATACTAGCTAGAAATTTGTCTTGTAAGGCAAAGTTCCATAGAATCTGTAAGTGTCACTCTTATGAACCTATTTTTTGTGTAACTGCATAGATTAATCCTCAATGCACTAGTTGGTATTATTGATTCGGATCTCTACTTCCACGATGTTCCTTTTTCAGATTAGCAATGATTCTTAGATTTTTTTTTTTTTTCAGACAACCTTCTCCATGTGATTTTAGGTCTATCTCATCCCTTTAGCACCTTCAATCACCATCATGTTGCACCAATTGACTGGTGTATATTTGGTGTATTTTAGGTCTATCAAAGACTATTTTCTCTTACTCCTCTATGTGTGCAACTGCACTCTTTGTTTTCCGACTATATTCACTTTTATATGACTACATATTTACCTTAATTCCTTTGGCATCTAGTATTGCATTACAGAAAACTGTTCTTGCATTTTATTGGCAATGACTATTTTCCTTTTCAGTTTATATTAACCTTGCATGGCATCAGAAGGCCATGCTGTCATTGCCTTTCACAGTGTTCAATCAATATCATGCATAGATGCATGTCAGTTTGTGCCTATATATTCAGGGGGTGATAACCTTCTCTTTACTCCCTTCACAGCATTACATGTGGCTACATTGTATTGCAATTGCTGAATCTTTCAACACAGGAATCTTAACAGGATCCAATTTACTTTGTCCTATTACGACACCCGAAAAGGTTAGTAGATAATTGCACAAAGTTCTTTTTTCCTTCATGTTTCTGTTTTATTTCTCTCTTTGGAGACCAGAAAAGAAAAAGAGAGTTTCAATTAGAAAATGATGTTTAGTTCATATATTTTCATGTATGCATATCCAACTGTTTGAGGATACTCGTGAAAACTGATATATCATGCACAAGTTTGGTGTTTAGTTGGAGAATAGTGTGCAAGTGTAATAAATAATTGTTGTTAACAAGAGTTGATCCTTGTTGTTTTGCTTCAGTTTCATGTAATAAATAATTGTTGTTAACAGGAGTTGATCCTTGTTGTTTTGCTTCAGTTTCATATCGTGCCTATTGCTTTGTTCAGAGTAGGCATGCAGTGAAAATGTCTAGAAATCGTTGGTCACAGAATTAAATAAATGGAATAACATCTCTTCACAGGTCAAGAAGATGATGGCAACACAGCCTGTACTGCTGGCATTTAAAATCAAAAGCTTATTCTTTTTTTTAAGCTTAATTGTTCATATAATCGAAGGGGAGCCTTGGAGTAACTGGTAAAGTTGCTTCCATGTGACCAGGAGGTCACGGGTTCAAGCCTTGGAAACAGCCTCTGGCTGAAATGCAAGGTAAGGCTGCGTACAATACACCCTTGTGGTGGGGCCTTTCCCCGGACACCGCGCATAGCGGTAGCTTTAGTGCACCGGCCTGCCCTTTTTAATTGTTCATATAATCATAGTGGTAAAGTTGAAGAAAGTGACATGTGAATCTTTGTCTTATCGAACTTTGGCATTTGGCTTGGACAAGACTAGGTTTCAAATGCATCATCTCATTTTGGAAAATGAAGTTTTCAGTTATAGGAAAAGAAACAGTTTGGTCAATGAAATGTTACATCCTCCATTGTCGCAGGAGAAATTACTAATTAAATACTTTAAAGATGTGCCTGGTTTATATGTTAGATATTTCTTCTATTTTGTTAGAAGACTTGGATAAAAGAAAGGTGTGACTATTTGCAGAAATAATTGTACTAAAACTTTAACTGATAGAAATAGGTGTTCCTTTAAAAATAAAATAAGCAAGTGATCATGGAGTTTGAAGCTTTTTTTTTTTTTTTTTTTGGTAACTAGCATTTCATTAATTACCAAATATGAAAACTTACAAAACCAGCTAGGCTACAACTCTGCCTGCTGTGTCTTCAAAGAGTTCTATCAGACTCCTATACAATGAAACTAGAAAAAGATCTTAGCTACAAAGCTTAATCTCATGAAGCAGGTAATTTGTATTGTTGTAGAAGAGGACTAATTTTGCTGTCAGCTCTCACGCAGCAGGCGGAATCTATTTCTCTAGCAAGTGCAGCTAATGATCTTTCCTCTTTCTTAAAGACTCTTACTTTTCTTTCAATCCAGATGGAGTATATAAATTCTGTGTAGACCAACTTAACTATTCTGGCTTGTTTAGATCTACCCTTTGTGCATTGATTAATCCATGTCTGCATACAGCTCCAGCTTGTGATAGTTGGGTAGGCAATTTGTAGCCACTGCATGAGTGTGAGTCATAATCTTCTGGAACTAGGACATTCTGCAAAACTGCTCTCTTCACTGTTTTTGCACATAGTACATGAAGGATCTACTTCAAGTCCCCATTTCTTCAATCTATCAGCAGTATGTAGCCTGTTTTGCTGATGCAGCCACAGAATAAATATCGCTTTTGGTCTGACAGAATTCAAACACCTGAGCCCTTTCCATGCCACCTTTGGATGTACCCCTAACATTTGGCGGTAGATATAACTGATTAAGCTCTTGTTGCCTCAATTTTGTGGCAGTTGACCAGCATGCTCCTTAGACTTTAGAATCTTCTTCACCATCCAACATACCTGTTGTGGAATGGGCATGTGATCTATCTGATGTTCCTTAATGTAGTAAGAGTGCAGCCACCGAATTCAAAGATTGTCTTTCTTATTAGCCAAATCCCAGTATGTTTTTGAGATTGATGCCTTGTTCCACAATTTTAGATCGTCTTTCTTGTTTTTTAGTTTGAAGCTTTCCTCATCAATATTGTATTATGACTGGCAGCTAGTTGTGTTAGTTTTCTTTCTGAAAATGACCTTAACCTATAATGATCTGATGAGATACTGTGATTTAGGACTGAACCAGAACAACAGAGGAAGTGCTCTCTTTTAACTGCAAGAATTCTATATCTTGCTTTGGGCTGTCTGATGCTAGGGGCATTGATTTACACCATTGTAACTGATGGTTCTCCATTTCGTAGAGATGTTTTTATGCTGGTAAGTTATTTGTTCCTATTTTAAACAGATACCATCAACCTTGTTTTCCTGATCAAATGGAGATGCTGCTACAGATTTAGAGGATATTAGCATTGACGGAGGACTTTGTCAGTACTTAAAAGTTCTGTTTGTTTTTTGTTTGAACTATAGTTAGGTCTCCTTTCTACAGCTTTCTAAGTTGATGCACTTTTAGTGGAAGTGGAAGTTTTTGTGCTATTCCGGAGGAAAACACATTTTCATTTATTCAATGTCATATCAGCATTTTACTTAAGGAAGTATATGTCTTTCCCTGAATGAATGTGTTACAGTGATCGAAGGTTGGGATAAGTTTACTGAAAATGATCTGTGCTCTCAAAATGTATTTAAAAAAATTGATGAAGAGACTGAATGTTGATTTGTTGTCTAATAGTTTTGAGAGGTCATATTGTTTTTAACTACATGTTTTACTGCTTGAACAAATTTTTGCATAATCTTAAAGAACTTTTAGCTCCTTAAGATGTTAGTAAACTAATTAAAAGTTGGGAGCTGTAAATTACTAACAATTTGGTAGATAAAATTCTTGTAGACAATATTTTTTAGTAGTTTATGATACTTCCTATTTGGTTTATCATGTTCTGAAGGCTTATCTTTATATTCTTAATTTCTCTATTAAATGGTGATGTTGATGGAGTTACATGGTATTGTATTGAATTATCTATTTTATTTACTTGGACACTAAAAGATATTGCAAACATTTTGGTGGCCAACAGGAAGGCAGGGCAAGTTGGTTTAGCATTGATGAGCAGTATCTTTTTCTCTGGAGCTTTGACACTTCAAAGAATTAAGGATTACAGGTATATTCCAGTGTAGACTAAATTTGAGATCTAGCCATGTAGAGATTACTAATCGGAAAAAAAATATCAATCAATTTTCTAACTTTGAGACTTTAACCTAACTAGGGACCAATATGTTGCTACTTTTATGTGTTTCATGAGCAAGCTCTTATCCCTGTAAGCTGTATTATTTGGCTGAACATAAACCATAGCAATAGTTTTCCTTTTGCTCCCTGACAAGTGTAAGTGGGGATAAACCATACCTATGCCCCTTGGCATGTTTATTGAGACAATTTCTAACGCAAGAGTTCCTTGGGCATACGATTAAATAACGATGTAGAGTTGGTTCATCTTCTGAAAGTTGTGGGATTACGACAATACCGTAATGTACATCCTTAGAGTTGTTTCTTTATTAACTAAATGCATAATCACGTATGTTATGTTGTCCTTTTGTTTACATGTATTTTATTTTTTCATATGGTGAGATTTGCCGATCTATTTTACCTAGGATTCGTCACATTTTTCATTTTCTAGTGATTTGCAAAGTCCTGCCATTCATGGAGTATACACATACGGAAACCTAGAAACTTAAATGATGATACTGGCCTTTAAAGAAGCTTTGAATTTTTATTACTGGAGCTAGATTCATTGCCTAACATTTCAAGGCATCCGAAAATCGAGGGGCATTACATTATTGCAGAAGAATGAGCATAAATTCAATCTCGTTGCCGATATTTAGAGTTATGGATAACGGAGTTAAACTCGCTACAATATATCTGCCACAAATTGATTGTAGCGGTTCTCTCAAAACTCCCAGAAATTGATAGCGGCAGACGTAATTGCGGGGAGTCAGTTTTTAACCTCTGCAATCTGTTCTTTTGACATCTACAAATTGATTTTTTTCTTCTTAGTGAATTAAACGTATATACATACATATACAAGTGGCTTAAGCTTTGGCAATGTCAACCGAGCTATCCTTGCGGTCAATTAATATAAATTTACGCTAATCATATTTATTATTTAGTATTGCATTATACAAGATAAAACTTATAGGCGATGCGCACACCTTAGTGCCTCGCCTACACTGATGCACAACCTAAGTGAGGCGAAGTGTCTTGAGCCTCTACTAGCCTCCTGGCTAAGTGTGCCTCAAATGAAACTGATCACAATGCACTGAGAGCTATAATGAGGATCCAAACAGGGCCTCTTGGATTTTCTCCTATTCCTCAATGACTTGGCCAAAAAAAAAAAAAAAAAAAAAATTAAAAAAAAAAGGAAAAATGAGTCTTCTACCATCATATGTTTTTTTTCCCTTACTCGTACATCCTACCTTGTAGGGTGTCTATGGATCGGGTTGGTTCGGATTTTTTAAATGATAAACCAAATAATTTGTGACGGGTTTTTAAATCTATAAGTCAAACCAAATCAATAATATTTGGATTTTTCAATTTCTGGTTTTTTTATTTTCTCGGGTTTTTCTGATTTTTTCAGTAAAGTCTTCATACAAATATATATAATAAACTTGTGCTTCAAATATTTCTTTACTCTTAGCAAGATACAACTATCTATGTGTATCTTTAAAAAAATAGCACAAAATATGAAATGAGTGATGACAATAAAATATTCAACCAAAAATAAAAATGAAATTGCATATTAAAAAGTCATAATAAAAATAATCATAATAGTATTAAGTCATGCTAAAATAAGTATAATAAGTATTAATTACATGACTAAGTATTAAACAAAAAAAAAATTAGGTTATATATTTATGCAAAACTAAAGAATAAATATCCAACATTATTGTCATTCCTAGTGTTTGATTGAATGAGTTACTAATATCTATGACCTATAAAACTTATTGGATCATTCAAAATTCTAAAATTTAAGCTTAAAATAATATGTCGAAAGATAAAAACAATGAAAAACTTTAAGAAATATTTATAAATTATATCACAATAAATATTCTTATGTATACAATAATTTTAAAATGGGATAATTACACAAAAGTACAACTAGCAAATATACTTTACACTTTATAGCCCAAAATCGAATTTGGCCATTCACTGTAAACTAACTCTTCTTTCTAGTTGTATAGGGAACAACACTTTTCATACCAAATTCACAGCTTCTTCTTCACGATTTTCACTTCAATTCTTTCCCAATTCTCTCCCAAAAAACTTCAAACAAATTGGTAAAAAATTTAGCATTTTTTTGAGTTTTTTTCTACAATTTGAGGTTCCAATATTTTCGTAAGTAAGCTCTGTTTTCAGTGGGTATAGTTATAAAAGATAGGTTATGTATTGAGGAGCCCAAATCTGAAATTTTGGATGATTTGGTGTAGTTTTGAGGTGTTTTTGAATATATTTGATGCTTGGATTCGAGGAAGAAGACGAAGTCTGTTTTTTGGTACAACAGTGTATATATTTGTATATTGTATTGTATATTATTGTATATATTTGTATACTGTATTGTATATTGTTGTATATATAATACCGTCTTTTTGTTTGGTGGTTTTCTTCTTCCTCTCTATTTTATACACACTTATACAATGTAGATACATTATTTAAACATTATATATAATATGTATATATTTGAATAATTATGTATATTATTGTGTAATTGTATATATACACCTAATATACAACATTATGCAAAATTATATGAGGTGTATAGTATACTCATATACAATATTATACAAATATTATATGTGGCATCATGGTATATAGGTTCTTCCTCAGGCACACAGGGTGAAGCGCATCTGTCACTTGCCCCGCCAATTCAACCGAACCTTCATTGCCACCACTACATCTTTATCATTAGGATATCTAACAAAAACAACAGGACAAACACAATGATGCACACAATAATCACTGTAAGCACCCCAATCCCTTCAAAATCATCTTCAAGTTTCTACTGTGATTCTTCATATGGAGCATCGAGAGAGACATCAATAGCACCCCAATCAGCGCCGTAAAGGAATGAATAGGATACTCATATTGATAAAATGATTTTAACCGCTTATTGTAAATTGTAAAAACAGTGATTTTACCCCCTTTATCTAATGCTGAATCGACGACCTATTCTAAGTAAGAAGGGTTTTTTGGATTTAAAAAAAATAAATGAAACAACTTTGCTGACAATTACATATTTTTTATTTTATCAGAAGAGTCCTAGGTTGGGGTCGATCCCACAGGGAAGAGGACGAAAGTCTGCCAAATGCTAGTTTGAGTAATTGGCAAGTAAGTAAAACTGGGCTGGGGGGGGGGGGGAGAGGGGAGGGGTTTGTAAGCAAGTAGTAACAGTAACGATTGTTGATGATTGGATTTGTTACCAATATGAGAAATATACTAGGACTCTGATCCCCACTGATTCCTTAACTCCACTGGTTACTTGTGCTGGCAAAACTATCCCGCTGCGCTGCATGCAAAATCTAAAAAGATATGTTCATCTAAACGTCTCTCGATCTTGGTTAGACGAATTTCACTCTTCTCCTCCCGGTCTCCGAGTGTCGCACTACTAACCCTTGTTCTAGATCTCAGATAACTATCTCTGTTACGGTTCAAGTTATTAGATGAAGGTTGATAGCTCCAAATCTCTGTTGTTATTCCCTTTTCCAAGTCAGTACCTCTCTCTCAAGCAAGTCTAGAATACAAGCGAGTTTCTAACGTTTGCAACCATTAGAAGATCAATTATAATGAAGGTAATAACAATACATGCATTCACAATGGTTCAGAATTATTTTGCACTTAACCCATTTCGTTAATTCCTCATGGTTCACACAACCCTAGTTGATGGGTTTAGCTACTCAAAATTGCAAGAACACAAGAAGAATTCAATGAAGAAAACATAATTGTAAACTCACAATAAGAAGAAAACTCTGAAATCTCAATATCCATAAAACCCTAGAATTTTTGTTCCCAGATTACAAAATCAATAATGTAATTATGAACTCAAAATAATGAAAATATCTCTCAAAAAATAATGTAGTGACCAACCCCTAAATATAGGACAATATAAGGGTATTTATAGATACAAGGTGAATCTTATCCTAAACAAAATAGGAAAACAAAGTCGGCACTTTTCTACGGTACCATGACTTAGTATCGTGGAACCAAGTCAAGCCACGTAGGTCCTTCCGTGGAAATCAGGCCACTTCACATAATTGCAAGAGTTAACCTAAGGCACCGACCTACGTGATGTAGGTCGACTCACGTGACGTGGGTCCTGCCGTGAGTCACTCCACTGGTATGGACTCGACACTTTCGTCTTCAAATACTTCGTTCTCGTGAATGATTCTTTCTTTTTGTCTATTTTGCCTCCAAAAACCTATTCTCCTGCAATATAGAACAGAAAACACATCATACCAACCAAATATACTCAAGTTATTGCATATTTTCTTTGTTTTACGCATCGAAAGTGCCATGAAACCACGACACATCAGGAAACACCTCAGAGTTAGCGCAGAGTTTGAAAATTATCAGGATATTGTTATTTGAAAAAGTACGCGAGACCACGAGTAATTAAAATTTGGGGATTTTAACACTTGGATCGGGCTGACGTCAGCTCGCTATAGCGGTATTTATTCCGATGTAGTGGTACCGCTATAGTGGGGCGATGCAGTCCATAAATCCACTTACACGAGATTTTTTCCCTTCTCCACTTGGAGCATAAATAATGTGGGAGGCTCCAAAAATCCTAAGGACTACCTCCCAAGCCTTAAAGCCATAAAGAGAAGGAAAAAGGGTTGTGGATGGATGCTAACCCATGATTTCTCGAGAAGTAACGCATCCGTAATCTTGACTTCTGGCCAAAAATCATTGGTTCGTCCTTTCTACAGCTGGTTGACATCCAGGTAAGCTAAGGTTTTATTGAGTAGCACAGACTCGGATTAGAAAGCATGAATATAACATAGATGGACCGGAGATTGCATGTGTAGGTCTTCGGGCACGGAGATAGGATGGATAAAATTGACTAGAGTTCGGGTAGCGTATGTTAGGGGCTGGTTATATATCTTTTACCATGTTGTGTTATGTGTATGCCATGAATTGATGATTCCTCATTCTATACTCGTAACTTGGGGTAGGGGGAGGATGAATTACCGGTTGTTAGCAAAATCCTTAAGAGAAGTTATAATCTTAGGTAAGGTGCGGGAGGTTCCAAAATAATTAGGGTGGTAATCCTTATGGTAGTCCTTGGAACTCAACCTCGTGGGCGTAATGTGATTAAGGTCCTAACCAGTAGCGTAGGTGATGGTGTATTGTAGTTTAATCTAACTTGTAATACATCTGCATGTTAACTACTTTGTAGTGTGGTTGGTTAATGGATGTTGTTTGGTATGGTCAATAAAATGATTTACTTGCTTTATAACTTGGTCTGCCTTATATTATGAAATATGAAATATTTTGATATTTGGGTTGTTCTCACAGGTTATGGGTGAAATAAGGATGACAGATAATTATGTCTGGGGTTTTAGTACATAGATGGTAATTATCCCCTGCAGGTCATGTCCATAGGGTGGATGCATCACCTATAGCATATATGTACGAGGGTCAAGTAAGTTTGATGGTTCTATGAGTGAACCGGGGATTATTCTTACATGTCGGATATGTGTTTATTGAGATCCTTGTGTGCTCTGGGTACTTGTCATATATCTTGGATTTCTTGTTGTTAGAGCCGTGGTTTGTTGACTTGGTTATTATTGAGGTCCGGGTCCTTGGGTTGATTGTGGTTTGGCTTGGCAAATCGGTGTATGTCTTAATTGCACTTGTTTATGTTTGATAATGTTATACGTGTCTTGAATTGGCTTGGCTATACTTGACTTAGTGATAATTTTTGACTTGTTGCTCTTGAATCTTAAGCTACTAATCTAATGCATAATTGCCAGGTGTATGTTGCTTGAATCTAGGTTGGTCTGTGATGTCATATTCTGTTAAGGGTGGGCAATGTGCAACCTTAAATCTATTCCTTGTTTTGGCTACGTGCTTACAATTTTGGGTGGCAAACATCAGTAGGGGGATAGGGCTAATTAAGGAGTTCTAGGCTAGTGGAGTAGGGAGAAGGACGGATGTAGGCTATGGGTAAATATGACTCCGTTATTGGAAAGCCGGGTAGGCAGGCCTTATGCCCGAGTGAGTTTTCCCAGGTATTTTAGGTGACTTGCTAGACTTTTGACTTAGGTCTAGGGTGTTCCCGTTCGGTAGGTTGTCTTCTTCGGGGTGGTGCTAGCTTTTAGCGTGAGGTCAGGCTCGGTGGTTTCGGGGTAGGGAGGAAACCTTTGGGAATGGGTAATAAGTTAAATGAGTATGCATGTTTCTTTTGATTATTTATGTTATATTTGTGTAATCCAATTTGTGTCGATCGATGAGGCTTAACAGTACATGTAATTTGTACTGATGCTACTCTTGTTATACCCTTTTCGGGGTATAGTCTTTTGCAGGACTCAGTTTTGATTTCTTGAATGTTGCGGTAGGGATCATTCAGCAGCTCCCACTGCCTCTGATGTCGCCTAAAATATGCCTCCTAAGAAGTATAATGCGGTCGCTTGTCAAATATAGAACCCAACTAGGTTGGGGTCGATCCCACAGGGAATAGGTCGAAGTTTGAGTAGAATACCGGATGGGACAATTGGGAAGTAAATAAAACTGAGGGTTTTTTGTGAATAAAAAGTGCCAGTAACAATTGCTGGTCGTATCCAGTTTGTAGACAATAAAAGAGATACACTAGGACTGTGATCCCCAATGATTCCTTAACTCCACCAATTACGTGTGCTACAAAACCATCCCGCTATGTGGCATGCAAAATCTGACAAGATATGTTCGTCTAAACGTCTCTCGATCTTGGTTAGACGAATTTCACTCTTCTCCTCTCGGTCTTCGAGTGTCGCACTACTAACCCTTGTCCTGGATCTCAGATAACCATTCCCGCTAAGGCTCAGGTTATTAGGTGAAGGTTGATAGCTTCAAATCTCTGTTGTTATCTCCTTTTCCTAATCTCTACCTCTCTCTCGAGCAAGTCTAGAATACAGGCGAGTTTCTGACGTTTGCAACCGTTAGAAGAGCAATCACAACGAAGGAAACAATAATACATGCATACACAGCGGTACAGAATTGCCTTGCACTTAACCGATTTCGTTAATTCCTCATGGTTCACACAACCCTAGTTGATGGGTTTAGCTTCTCATAATTGTAAGAACACAAGAAGAATTCAGAGATGAAAGCATAATTATGATCTCACAACAATGAAGAAAAACTAAAATCTCAATTATCAATAAAACTCCAATTAGGATTTGTACTAGAAAACCCAGAATATGCTTATAAACTCCAAAACAATGTAAAATAACTCTCTAAACAATGTAATGACTCATTCTTGCACCTAGGACTATACAGGGGTATTTATAGATACAAAACTAATCCTATCCAAAACAAAATAGGAGAACAGAGTCGGCAACTTCCATGGTATCGTGACTTGGTATCGTCGAACCAAGTCACGCCACGTAGGTTGGTGTTGTGGGAATCAGGCTCAATAAGACGTCTTCAGAAGTTGAGTTACGGCACTCTTCCACGCCACGTGACTGCTGGCGTGGAAATCAGACTTTCTCCTAAATCTCTGGAGTGGACTCACGCCAGCCACTCACGTCACGTGGGTGGCAGTCACGCCACGTGACTTGTGTCGTGGGTCCATCTCTGGTGCAGGTTCTTTCTCTTTCTTCCTCCGACACTTCCTTCTCGGGCTTGATTCTTCCTTTTTGATCATCTTGCCTTTATAAACCTGTTTTCCTGCAAAGTAGGACAGAAACCGCATCATACCAACAAAATATACCTAAGTTATTGCATATTTTCCTTGTTTTAAGCATCGAAAGTGCCATGTGACCATGACGCATCAACACCCTCAACTTAGAACATTTGCATATCCTCAGGTGAACAAAACAAAAACACACATATACGATGCTTGATTAAGAGAAACCTAAGGGAGCTCTGGCAGTCGACTTATTGCCTTTGGCACAAAACCTTTCCGACCCCTCCTATTTGCAAATCAAAACTAAAGTGTGTATACAAGCAGCAGAGCATCATGACGCAGAAGGAATCAAGTGATGGCACCAGATTATGCACAAACAACTACGCATATTTGCAAACGACATTTTTCAAACAACTAGCAGCTAATAATGCAACCCATGTGCTCTCACAATCAAAGAAGTCCCATCCACTCAAAGTATACTAATGAATATCAAAGTAGGGACGAGGTCAAAACACTCACTCTCACAAAGAAGTTAAAACAGTGGGCATGAAATACCATAGGCTTGCCCTTATTTTCTACGCCTTAGTTTTCGGACAGTTGGACTAGGATCACTATAGGACTTTACTCGGCTTGTAATGTAGGCTTAGGGACGGGTATGGTACATAAGGGTATGGTGACTCAACCCTCCTTGACACTATACTATTTTTTTGCTCCAACTTTCAACCTTTCTCATTTTTATTCTCCCTTATTCTCCTTTCTTTTATTTTCAGATTTTGGGTGTGATTTTTCTCACTTTCAAAACAACATTTTCTCTTTTCTTTTTTTTCTTTGCAATTTTTTTTCTTTTCACACCCAAATATGTTTTCCCTTTTTCTTTTATTCACCTTTTCTTCATACCCATCTCAATCTACGCACCCCTATAATAGCCACCCTCAACTTAGGCGATTAGCCTGCGTTGAGGTACAAAATGTCCAAGGAGGGACTAGGGCCAAGACAGGTTCATTGTAATTAAAATGGGAAGGTGACTAGGCTAATGAAAGAAATAGGTCAATTAAGGCTCAAAGTCGGGATCAAGGGATACATATTCGTTTGGTTTGGCATTTCGGCTAAAAGTAGACTTTTTAAAAAACGGCCTATGATCCTTTCCTAATCCTCTATCCTCTAACCTAGGCAAGACTAATCGGGTAAGTTCTGGATCGCACACACACAGTTAACTAAGTAGTGACCTCACACACACACAACACAGGGTTGTATTATCAGCTACTACCTATCTGGTTCATGCAATGCTAGCTACAGTTATTTGCCTATAATCCTAGTGCCATAACAAGATCCAACAGCTGTCACACAACATGCTACAAACACATACTTCAAAAATAACAACATTTTTTAGGAGGGGTATCCTTAATCTTCAAAAAGCATAAATTTTTTTTTTAAACTGGACTGCACTACAGTTCTCTTATTTTTCTCCTAATTTAGCAAGAACCAAATAAAAACTATAAATAACATCCTAAACATGTCGGTTCTACTATGATAGCACATTCGAGGGAAAAGAAATACGGGAACAAAAACCTCCAAGTGGTGGTACACCCCCACCCCTAACTAAACATGGTGCACTACCCTCAATGAACCGATATCAATAACATACATGGGAGTGAAGACATACCTTTGGCGCCTTAGGCGCTGGAAGAGGGCCCGCCTGCAGCGGTATCATCAACCTGCTCAGTAGTAGGTGCATCCGATGGAGGGACAGCCTGACTAGAAGATGCACCACGCGCCCTCTGCTCCGACTCAATCTGGCTCGTATGGTATTCCACCCGGTAGGCTTTAACCGGCCTCCACAGATCACTCTCGTACTCAGCATCACTATCACCCCAATCCTCCGGACTGCAGGGTCTCTTGCCTCTATCCATCGGAGGCTCATCATCAGAGAATAAATCTACCTCAAATGCTGGTCGCACAAAGGCCTGGGCAGACATAGGTGGTATAATAGGAGTGCTACTCGATGCGAATGCCCGAACCTCCTCTCTCAATGCGGCTACCTCCTGGGTCAAGTCGGTCATATCAGGTCCTGGTGCAGCACTCAACCGGGAGGCCATACGTGCCTCAAAACTATTAATCCTCCCATGCAATTGGTCCATCGCCGCAGTCATTCGGGCCTCCACCCTAGCCTCCGCAGCCTCTACAGTCGTCCTAACCCAAGGCTTAAGCTGGGAGACCAACTTTGTCATCTGGGTCTCAGTGTGGGTCTGTCGCTCGAACATCTGCGTCTGTCGGTCAATCAACTCACTACAAGAAAATGGCAAAATTGTGACGGATAAATCCATCACAAATCCGTGACAAATCATCGATTGTGACGAATTTGTGAAGGAACGAGGGACATCCCAAAACCTTTGGTCATAAATATGTTGTGACGGATTAAAGTTCCATCACAATTGTTTTGTGACGGAATTGTCACAAACCCGTCCGTTACAATTTAGATCCGTCACAAATTTGAGGCAGAATTTTGACAGAATATTTCGTTACAAAATAGTGACAAAATAATTTTTATCACAAATTTCTACTGACAATTGTGACGGAATATTTTCGTTACAAATAACTTGTGACAAACAGTATCCGTCACAAATTGAATTTAAACTTTTAGATTTAATAAATTATAATTACCTAATAGTATTCAATATATATATATATATATATATAGATATTAAATTAGCTAAAAACATAAATATAACCACCAAAATATAACATAATATTAAATTTATAATTCAAAAGCATGAAGTTAAAACATGCAATAACACAACTTCAATACGGAAGTCTAGAAAGATACAAGACTTACAGAGAGACCCACCAACAAAAGTCTTAACAAAACTTAGAGAATTCAAGTCTAGTAATGTTAAACACTTGAGAATTTGGAGATTCCCTATTAGTGAGAGTAGCTAGGATCACTAGATGAGCTAGCGAGAAGATAGCGCCTTCTCGCTCATCATGCGAAACCATCGCTCCTCCATAGACTTATATGGATCATCACTTTCTTGCTTCAAACGCGAAACCTCTTGATCTAGGCGTTGTTGCACCTCAGCCTCTACACGTTCTTGAAGTACCCTCTCTTGATTTTCTCTCATATGCAACACCTCTTCTTCAAGAAACTTGATGAGCTCTTCAGCAACATGATCAGACAACGCAGGACGTGAAGTGGTAGAATTTTTATTTTGATACAAAGTCGAAGCTTGCGAGCCCAACCCATACGCACACCGTTTTTTCTCTCCACCTACAACATCAAAGTATAAGCAATTTATATCAAGTTCTTGGACTTCTTCTGAATAATCTGATGAGTTCAAAAGAGCAGCAGCCTCCATTTTATCCTAAAAATCAGCAAATAAGCGGCCACAAAAAAGTTATACTTTTATTTGGTCAAAAAAGTGCAATAGTGCTAAAGAAACTACACTTTCACTTGATAAAAAACATAAATAGCTACACAAAAAACTGCACTCTTACTTGGTAAAAATCTGCACAAAATCCGCATAAAACTATCAAAAAAGTTACACTTTTACTAAACAAAAAACAGCACAAACAACTACACTAAAAACTGCACTTTTACTTTGTAAAATTTGCACAAAACTGCATAAAATATGAAATTTTACTTGATAAAAAACTCAATCTGAATTACACAAACATCTACTAAAAACCTGCATTTTTACTTTATCAAAAAACTGCATAGAACTACACAAATAGCTGGACAAAAACTGCACAAAAATGACAAAAATAACTG
Source organism: Capsicum rhomboideum (assembly GCA_031232105.1). Classification (NCBI taxonomy): domain Eukaryota; kingdom Viridiplantae; phylum Streptophyta; class Magnoliopsida; order Solanales; family Solanaceae; genus Capsicum; species Capsicum rhomboideum. Next base: position 13,471,781 of record CP124715.1, on the reverse strand, counting down.
TACGTTTACTACACAAACGCAACACTACAAGCTCCACTTTTACTACACAAAAACTGTACTAATAGCTCCACTTTTACATTACAAAAACTACAACCAAAGCTGCACTTTTACTACACAAAAATTACAACAAAAGCTGCACTTTTACTGCACCAACAAATGCACTAATTCAGATCTCTGGACCTTCAACCTTGGCATGCTTCCTGGTGCTAAACGGATTGGGAGGATAAACTTAAATGGAGATTGATGTAGATGGAGGAGGGGGAGGGAGACTAAGTGTGAAAGTTGGCCACCTCTATTAAATAGTAGAGGTACATGTGAGGTTGAACATCTTTTTCAACTTTTTACAATTTCAGTAACTGGAAGAACATGAAGATAGAACAGCATGGCCCTACTGCTATTTTTTTCTTAAAAGATAGTACTAGTAATAAAGCAAAAGAAAGATAGTTAGCCCAAAGGATTAGAAAAGCAAGCAGTGCACAACAACAAAGGTGTTATTAGAAAAGCAAGAAAGTCCCCGGAACCTCTTCTAAAGGGCTTAAAAAAATATTTTCAATTGGTACAAGAGGACGATGATGGTCAGAAGCCAAGAAAATCCCAACAATAAGTCTATTGGTATCTCAGATGATCACATTATCCCTACTTCTATATGTCTAACCTAGAAACTCTACAAGAACCCCTTCTATAATTCACAAAATCAACAACACAACCCCACTCATAATCCTCTTTAAGAAGAAACCAGCCATACTCCTCTTCGAATTCATCACAACAGTAAGCAAATTCATCGCCTCAATCTCCCGATATCTGTCAGGGAAATTGCAGCATCCTTTTGGGATCTCACCTTTATCAGGCTCTTTATGGACTCTGAGCTCGAAATGTTACAAACAGAGCAATCCAACGCCAAAACATCAGCCAACATTCAAGAAAACATCAGCCATACCATTTCATCAGGTATATGTGATCAAGAAATAGAGATAAGGTGTGAAATAGCTGATCATGGTATTCCTACCCTACTCCCTGCAAATGGTTGCATTTGGTTTTCTCTCACCAAATATATATGTAAAGCACTCCTACAAATGCAGCATAGGCAAAATTTCTAAGGACACCTTCTCGAATTCAACTAACTTACAGCTAAGTTCACTTCTGGCATAATTCAGAAATGCCTGAAGGTTGGAGCCAATGTAGCACTGAAGGTTGCACAAAACCAACAATAACAACTACACGTTTACTGAACAAAAGCTACATTAACAACTTCACTTTTACTGCACAAAAACTACACTAACAGCTTCACTTTTACCGCACAAAAACTACACTAACAACTCCACTTTTACCGCACCAAAACAACAATAAGAGCTGCACATTTAATGCACAAATAGCTACACTTTCACTTGATAATGAATTGCACAAAAATTACATAAGCATCTATATCAAAACTACACAAACAGTTGTACTTTTACGTTATAAAAGCTACACAAACAACTGCTCTTTTACTGCACAAAAATCACAATAACAACTGCACTTTTATTGCATAAATATTTGTACTTTTACTACACAAAGCTGCAATAATTAAAAGAGAAGTCAACTTACATTAATGCACTTAGATTTGGTATCAACAAAGCTGCCATCTTTTCTTTTGTGCAGCTTCTTAAATATTTCTCAAGAAGTTGGTGGACGACGCCGTTCTTTTTCCTGAAAGTAGAGTTCAATATTGAAATAGGAAATAAGGTTAGAGAAATACTTTATTAAAGTGTTAAATTTGATACCAATTGTATAGTATGCTCCACTGTTGACCTAGAACCACCAGTATGCTTGCTTGGTCCAGTGCCTGGACCACCAGTCTCACTGTTTTGATTTTGAGTGATGATACGAGATTTTTTCAGCCACTCATCAGAGGCCCAATGTGCTTTCCAGCTGTTCCAAATGTTCAAAATAAAATTAGGTCTTTGTCTTGTCTTCCTTCGCCAATAATATATTTTCTTACATATAAGTTGGATGCCACCTTATTCCAGGTGCATTCAATTATTGAATTCTCAGTAGGATTCCACTGATATGATTTCTGCAAAACGATTCACTTAGAGACATATACTAAATAAATTACTTCTAAGTTTCTTATCTAAAGCAATGTTTACCTAAATTCATGCCAATAGAATTTACGAGTGGATTGACTGACATCCTTCCATGAGTAACCAGTAGCATTTTGTCGTTCTTTGAATATTTTTGTGATGGCGTTTGAGATAGAATGACCATTGGGAATGAAACTGAAACAAAATTAAAAATAAATAACACATTACATGATATTTATATTTTTAAAAAGTTAAACAATTAATACAAACATATTTTTCCTACTTTTGCCCAACAACTGAGATGATCAATCGACTAGATGTTGATGACCCGCTAGTAGACCCAATAGAGACATCTGGAGTACTAGGAGTATTAGGAGCACTAGGAGAACCAGCAACCAATGATGGAGTATCACTCCTTTTCTTTAAAGGAAAGAAAAATTATAAGTTTCACGATAAATAGGAAAGTTACAACACAAAGAATGCTTCCCAATACAAAGTGCTTGATCGAACACAAAAATATTGAAATAATGAAATTAATATACACTGACTATTCTAGTAAGTAGACTAAAATCAGCAACAACAATATCCTTTCATACCTCTGTAGAAAAGCAATTCTCAGATTATCAAGACAATTCAAGTTGTCGAGAGAAATGTCCAACAAAGTTTAGAAAACTAGTGTAGCTAATGACACATAATGATTTTTTGTTATACCAAAATTGTTGGCAAGGAGTGTCAAGTTGAGTAACAATAATTTTTTAGAATTAATAATCAACAAGCTAATGACACATAATAATAGGGGATTTTCACACTGATGGAAACATGAGGGGAGAATCATCAATTCTGATTTCAAATACATAAAAAAAAAGTTTCTTTTTCTCACAAAATCACACTGATGGAAACATGAGGGGAGAATCATCAATTCTGATTTCAAATACATAAATTTTTTTTTCTTTTTCTCACAAAATCATGAAAAACATATATAACAGCCTCATAAGAAATGTCTTATTAAATATGCATTATGCGAGTTGATGGCTGAAGTAGAAACCCCAAAATGGGGAAATTCAGTATGTATAAAGCAAGTTGATACCAAAAGTAGAACACCCAAAAAGGAGAAAATAAAGGAGGGGGGGGGGAATGATATTGTAGAATCAAGCTAAGCGAAAATCCAACATACATTAGCAGAGAAGTAAACGGTTGAAACCCAAATCAATAAACACTACAAAAATTAAACCAAAATGCTTTAAAAATACTTCAAAATCAGTTCTAAAAAGAGTTCTAAAATGATAAAGGACCCAATTTAGTAGTTTGATAAAAACCCACAAAAAAAAATTCTAAAATAGTAAAGAGTATAAAGGACCCAATATCAAAATCCCAAATTATTCACTTTAGAACCTTAATTGATGAGGGACGGGGATGAATTTGAGCAATGGAATCAAAGTTTAAAAACAAATCCAAATACGGAAGCAATTTATGAAACGGGAAAAATAATTACAAATCAAAAGCTTTTTACAGTTCTATGATTTCATTCAATATTCATGGTATGAATTGTTCATACCCAAAGAAAGCCTTCATTCCATATGCATGTCCAAGAAAATTAAGAGCAATAGAGTAAGGATAAAAATTACCTCAAGAACTTAAAAGGATCGGCTACAGATCTATTTACCACCTACAGATCTCAGAAATGGGACTAGTCGATTTTTTCGGAGCTCACAACAGAGAGCTCATTGATGGATTTTCATGGTGAACTCTTGGGTTTCTCTCTAAAGAAGGAGCTAAGGGTTTTTTACAAAGGGCTATCCACCGTGACTTTTATGAAGTGTAATGAATTTTAGGTGGGAAAACTAAAAAATGGTGAAAAGTTTTGGGGGTAAAATTAAAAAAGTCACGAAAATAAATTTGTCACAAGTATGATATTTTTATTATTTAATTATTTTTAATTATATTGTGACGGAATGTTTAATCTGTCACAAATTTAGTCACGGATTTGTGACGGGTAGTTATTGTTTTTGCTCATCAGCCTTATCTGTCCGTCACAAAAAATTTATTTAAAATCTATCACAAATTTGTCACAAATCTGTTACTTTCACAATTTTTATGAAAAAAAAATGTTATTTTTTTTAATTTGTGCAAGATAGATCCGTCCCAAATTCATCAAAATTCTGTCACAATTTGTAATCGAATTACTCCATCACAAATATTCCGTCACAATTTGACCAGTTTCTTGTAGTGACTACTGCAGAAAGTCCCTAGACACTGAAACCATCCCAGAAGGAGGCGGTGGAGCACTAGTACCGGGTACCTCATCATCAATAGGGTCGGCGCCCTCAGTCTGTACAGGATTGGTCTCAGGTACCCTAACCGGTACCGAAATCGGCATAGGAGCACTACTTGGCTCATCTAGGGTTGCGCCCGACGACTCAGATAGTTGTGAGCCGCGTGGAAGAATGGGGTGAGAACCCCGCAGCTGCATCAAACCAACATCCGCAATGCGGGTCACCTCTATATAATGGTCGAGGGCAGGTATCCTGGCTACACCCGCCCTGTCACACAAACCCTGGATCAGGCATGGGAAGGGTATACTCGTATGATCTCGAAAGGCCTGCTCTTGGATCTCCCGGAGGATGTATCTCACAAAGTAAATCTCATAGCCAGCCAATATGCTGGCTACCACCACAACCCGGTCCAATGTAAGTGAGTTGTCAGCATTAGTTGGACCCAACTGATGTCGAACAACGGACCACTAGAATCTGCCAGCAAAATAAAGCGTGGACTTTTTGATGTCCAGCTTCCCAGTCACCCAACTAGCTGCCACACCCTCCTCGGCTATGTACCCCGCAATCTATTTAAGCAACTCCAATTTCTGATCCGCATCTCGCATCCTAACTCTATCTCTGATAGTGTCCATCCGATGATCAAACTCAGCAGTCGAAGCCGAAAGTGGACGGTCAGCCCCAAATAAGAAGCGGTGAATGGTCTGCTCCAAAATATCCACGCGGGTACGGCGAACCAAGACGTGAGTCAATAATGGCTGCAAAAGGTATCGTTGCCCAACAGGAGTGCACAAGTCAACCGACGCAGCATAAGAGGCATAAAACTCTCAGACTAACTCCGAGCTATAACGACCAGAAGGCTGTGCCATCCAACCCAAACCATATCTCTCAAAGACAGGCCAAATGTCAGGCAGTGTCCTCAACTCCTCTACCCGGTATCGTGGATCCTCCATAATGCTCCTCCGACACACACCCCTCTCTGTCAACTCAGCATCGCTATCATAAAAGGCACGCATGCCTTGCACATACCAACGCTGAACCTCCGTATTCTGCACGGGATTCGGAGCACTCTAGGCATCAGAACCAGTAATAGAAGTTGTAGCCTCCGCTGAAGATGTACCCTGACCCGTAGCATCATCTGCAGAGCCTGACGCAGAAGCATCCTCCCCCTCTTCAAACTGGAGGGCGGACTCAGAGGACTCATCCAGAACAACCGGCTCGATAGAGGGTGGGGCAGGCTGACGGGCTGCCTGGGCAGCAGCTCGGGCCCGTGTCTATAACCTCGTGGTCTGAGGTACCAAAGCAGTATCATCATGGCTCACATCAAACTCCTCCACGGACCCACTTCTATCAGACTAAGTCGGTTCATCTCGCAGACGGGTTGGTAAATTTGGATTTTTGGTGTGAATACGGGATGAGGAATCAAGATGGTCACTTTTGGGGTTTGATGGGAGGCATGGTAATGGGTTTGGGTCGGATTTTTGAGTGTAAGGGTCGGGTTTGGATTGAATTTGGGTTAGGGGGTTGGGTTTTCGAAATTTGGGGGTAATAGGGTTCAGATTTTTTATGGGAGGGTTGGATTTTTGATATTATGTGATTGGAGGGTCGAATTTTTGGTTGATGGAGTAAAGAAGGAATGGAAATTAGGGTTTTAATTAGATGAATTTAAAGTGGTTATTTAAGGAGTGGGTTCGGATTTATATCGGGTAAAGAAGGAGAAACCCGATTTTATTTTGGAAAAATGGGACTGGGTCGGGTCGGATTCGGGGCATCTGCTGGTTTTAACTATCACGACACAACCCACGTGACGTGGGTTTGACACACGTCACGTGAGTCATGGCGTGGATGAGGTCCTGAGGCTGAAACTTTTTGTCTGATTTCCACGATTCGACCCACGAGACGTGGGTTGGACTCACGCCACGTGGGTCCTGGCGTAGGTGAGTTCCTGAAAGCTGACAATTGTCTCTGATTTTCACGGCACAATCCACGTGTCGTAAGTGGACTCACGTGTCGTGAATAGTGACGTGATTTATCCTTATTGTACTGAACCAATGCCGGTAAATTTTGTGACGTTACTAACTGTTCCTCCAATGCTCAGATCTCCACATAACAAAATCTTGGGTTGCCTCCCAATCAGCGTTTGATTTAATATCGCGGCACGACATGGCTAACTCGGATACTCAGACTTCACCAACTAGCCCATGGGTTTCCTCCCATGAAGCGCCTGATTTAACGTCGCGGCACGACATGGCTAGCTTGACTACTTAGACTTCATCAAGCTCAAGTTCCTCAACTCTCTTTATCTCTTCTGTAACTCCCACATAATGCTTAACACCCTGTCCATTAACTTTGAATAGAACATTATTTGCTCTTTTTAGCTCAATAGCACCATGTGAGAATAGCCTAACTACCGTGAATGGGCCGGACCATTTGGACTTTAATTTGCCAGCAAACAAGCGAAGTTTGGAATTATACAGTAGCACCAAATCGCCCGGGTAAAACTCCCGGTTCTCAATTCGATGATCATGATACAATTTCATCTTCTCTTTATATAATACTGAACTTTCATACGCCCGGAGACGAAATTCATCCATCTCATTCATCTGCTCAAGTCTCAATTAAGCTGCTTCACTCCAGTCTAAATTCAACCTTTTCAACGCCCACAATGCCTTATGTTCCAGTTCGACGGGCAAATGGCAGGATTTTCCAAAAACCAACTGATACGGTGATGCACCAATTGGTGTTTTGAAAAATAGTCCGATACGCCCATAACGCATCATCCAATCTTCGAGCCCAATCGGTCTTATTGGCATTAACTATTTTTGCCAAAATAGACTTGATCTCACGATTTGACACCTCAACCTGCCCGCTTGTCTGAGGATGGTAAGGTGTTGCCACCTTATGTTTAACACCATATTTTTCAAGCACGGCCTTGAACAGATGGTTGCAAAAGTGGGATCCTCCATCACTAATAATAATTCGGGGTGTCACGAATCGTGAGAATATGTTCTTTTTCAAGAAAGCTGTGACACTTCTCCCTTCGTTATTAGGAAGCGCAATTGCCTCCACCCACTTAGAAACGTAGTCAAAGGCTACCAAGATGTATTTCATTCCATGCGAGCTCACAAAAGGACCGATAAAGTCAACCCCCCACACATCAAATAATTCAAGCTCAAGTATAGTTGTCATGGAAAGTTCGTGTCTGCGTGAAATATTCCCTTGCCTTTGACATTGGTCACAAGCGCGAGCATAATCATGAGCATCTTTGTAAATACTGGGCCAATAGTACCCACATTACAAGATTTTATGGGCAGTCCGCGTACCTCCATGATGACCCCCAACTGGAGATGAGTGACATGCTTCCAAAATACTCATCATATCGACCTCTGGGACACATCTTAGAATTATGCCATCAACACACACCCTGAACAGATACGGCTCATCCCAGAAGAATTTTCTTACCTCATGCATGAATTTCCTTCTCTGCTGATACGACATATCTTTCGGGACTAGATCACTTGTCAAGAAGTTGGCAAAGTCAGCAAACCAAGGGATTAAGTCTTGGGATGCTGTCAGTATTTGCTCATCTAGAAAAGTATCATCAATCTCAAGATCATCCTTCAATTTAAGCATGGATTCCTCCTCAAGGCGTGATAGATGGTCAACAACTTGATTTTCGGTCCCCTTATGATCTTTGACTTCAAAGTCAAATTCTTGCAATAGAAGTACCCACCGAATCAGTCTTGGCTTAACATCTTTTTTCGACATAAGATATCGAAGAGTTGCATGGTCTGTATGCACAATCACCTTTTACCTATCAAGTAAGATCTGAATTTCTCAAAAGCGAATACTACAACCAACAATTCCTGCTCAGTCACAGTATAATTCTTTTGAGCTGGATTCAGCACTTTGATAGCATAGTAAATCGGATGTAAAATCTTCTCACGCTTTTGGCCAAGGACTGCACCCAAAGCTACTCCGCTAGTATCGCACATAACCTCAAAAGGCTTAGTCCAATTCGGTGACACAATAATAGGGGATGAAACCAACTTCTCCTTAAGACACTCAAAGGCTTTTAGACATACTTCATCGAACACGAACTTCACCTCTTTCTCCAAAAGTTTGCATAAAGGATGTGCAATCTTGGAGAAATCCTTGATGAATCTTCTATAAAAACCAGCATGACCTAAAAAACTTCGAATACCTTTCACGGAGATAGGTGGAGGTAGCTTCTCAATTACTTCAATCTTCGCCTTATCCACCTCAATGCCATTCTTTGAAATCTGATGCCCCAATATGATACCCTCATTGACCATAAAGTGATATTTTTCCCAATTCAGCACTAGGTTGCTCTCCTCGCATCTTTGTAGCACATTGGCAAGGTGTGCCAAATAACCATCAAACGAGTCTCCCACAACAGAAAAATTGTCCATAAAAACCTCGATAGTGTCTTCCACCATGTCGGAAAAAATAGACATCATGCAGTATTGGAAGGTGGCCGGTGCATTACACAAACCGAAAGGCATCCTCTTGAATGTGAATGTCCCGTATGGACAAGTAAAAGTGGTCTTCTCTTGGTCTTCGGGGGCAATAAAAATCTGATTATACCCCGAATAGCCATCAAGAAAATAATACCATCCTCTACCAGCAAGACGGTCTAACATCTGGCCCATGAAGGGCATAGGAAAATGATCTTTTTCAGTCCAAGCATTCAGCTTTCGATAATCCATGCAAACTCTCTATCTAGTCACCGGCCTCATTGGAATCAACTCATTTTTGTCGTTTGGAATCACAGTGATTCCTCCCTTTTTAGGCACACACTGAACTGGGCTCACCCACTTCCTATCAGCAATAGGGTAAACCACTCCTGCATCTAACCACTTGATGATCTCTTTCTTCATAACCTCTTGCATTGGTGGGTTCAGACGACGCTGGTGCTCAATGCTAGGTATACACTCAGGAACAAACTGGATCTTATGAGTGCAAATGCCGGGTGGAATACATATGATATCAGTAATGGACCAACCAATGGACCTCTTAAATCTTCTCAATACTGAAACCAAAGCCTCTACTTTACAATCCACCAATTTAGCAGAAATAATCACTGGTAAGGTATTGTTGGCTCCCAAGAATGTGTAGAGAAGGTGGGCCGGAAGAGCCTTAAGCTCTAAAACTGGAGGCTCCTCAATAGACGGACGAGCTGGTGGGGTTACCCTATTCTTCAAATCGAGATCCAGTTTCTTTGGAGCATAAGTGTATACTCTTTTACCAGCGGGTGCACCCACCATCTCATCATAGTCTTCAATACCATTGTCATCAAAATTAATGAACACGGCATCCAGAGGTTCTACTCCCAACCTTTCTTCAAGAGACACAACAACCTCACTATCATCAACCACATCTATCACTGAAATCACCCGCTTATCTCTTGGCTGCTTCATTGAACGACAGATATTAAAAGTAACCTGTTCATCATTCAATCTAAATTTCAGCTGCCCTATTTCCATATCAACCAATGCACGACCAGTGGCAAGGAATGGTCTTCCTAATATGATGGGAACCCCAAAGTCAACTTCACAATCAAGAATCACAAAATCAGCCAGAAAGATGAAAGTAGCAACCTTTACCAAAATATCATACAGAATGCCCACCAATTTTTTCACAGTCCTATCAGCCATGAGGAGTCTCATAGAGGTTGGTTTTGGTGCTCCCAACCCCAACTGCTTGAAAATGGCTAATGGCATTAGGTTGATGCTAGCACCCAAATCACACAATGCTTTAGCAAAGTCGTAGGACCCGATAGTACAAGGAATTGTGAAAGCTCCTGGATCCTCCTTCTTTTCACTACGAAACGTGAAGCAACTGCACTACAGTGGTGTATGTTATCTGCTGGCTCAAAACTGACAGTTCTCTTCTTTGTCACCAAGTCTTTCATGAACTTTGCATAACCTGGCATCTGCTCCAATGCCTCTACAAGAGGGATGTTTACTGACAGCTCCTTCAACATTGTGATGAACTTCTAATATTTTCCTTCATCATCCTTCTTTTTCAATCTCTGAGGATAGGGATGAGGAGGTCGTGGGATAGTTTTGAGCACTTGTGGTACCTCTTTTTCCTTTCTCTTTTCAGATTTTGCATTATCGCTATCATCATGATGATTTGGAACCGTGTCACCATTTGAATTATCCGGCTCTAACTCAGCTTATACATCAATAACCACTGGTTCATTAGTCACACCACTTTCGACAGGAATAGGTGGATCTGTCATGCACTTCCCACTTCTAGTAGTAATGGCGAGACAATGACTATCATTTTTTGGATTCTAGACGGTATTGCTTGGAAGGGTGCCTGACTGACGTTGATTTAGTACCAATGAAATCTGCCCGAATTGTCGCTCCAACTGTTTAATGGCAGTTGAATGAGACTCCACTTTCTGACTTATGCCCAAAATGTCAGTCCTAATCTCCTTCAAGCAATTTTCCTGGCTTTCTGCTCCTTTTACCAGTTTATTAAGAAGGGCCTCCATCCTTGAATTTCCAGACTCCTCATCACGTCTTCCTGGTGGTACATAAAGGTCATTCTTCTCTCTATAATCCTCTTTCCACCTCCAATCACCGTTACGGTCTCGTTCTCGATCTTTGTATCCCAATTTGTTGTAGTTGTCTCCATAATAGTTCCGACCTTGATTCCCTTGCCTTAAGTTCCAAGAGTCTTGATTAGAACCTTGGCCCTTTTCTCGAAAATCCACCACTACTCGATCTAGGTACTTCGCCTCTTTATCAGACTCACTATCATCATGTCTAGCCGATTTACTTTGTGGACCTACAACATGCACCTTTTCCGCATCTCTGGCCGCTATCTGTTTAGCCAGAAGACCAATTTTTGTCCTCAACTGAGCGACCTCTTGAGCCACAGATTCATCCAAAGCCATTTGAGCTGCTGAAACTCCAATAGCATATGTGCTAGCCGGCGTATCTGCCTCCCGAGTATGCCATCCTCGGTTGGTCTTAGCGACACGATCTAATATCTCCGAAGCTTGTTCCCATCTCAGACTCATGAATGCTCCACCACTGATAGTATCTGCTATCGCCTTTGTGTTGACATTCAAAGCCCTGTAGAAGATTTCAAGTAAATTCCTACCACTCATCCTGTGATTTGGCACATTCTGCAGCTTCATTTTGAACCTCAGCCATGTCTCATAGAGTGCTTCAGAATGAAGTTGTCTGAAATTGTAAATCTCATCTTTCAACTGCAGTATCTTGGAAGGTGGGAAAAATCTTTCCAAAAATTAATTTCTCAATTCTTGCCAAGTAGTGATGTAACCTCGTGGCAGCTCAGCCAACCACAAAGTAGCTTCTCCTGTAAGGGAGAATGGAAACAACCTCAACCGAATAGCCTCTTGGTTAACTCCAGGCAGATTGTACGACGTGCAGACCCCACAAAATTTATTACGTGCATGTTTGGATCATCAGTAGGAAGACCCGCGAACACACCCTTCAAGTTTAGCAGATGGATCATGGCACTAATAATGTCAAATTTAGTGCCCGGAGGTAACTCTGGTAGAATGATGGCACCAGTCTCTATTGGCTCAAAGTATCCCACATCTTTTTCTTCAGGATCATTATAAACAGGCACATATGGTCTCGGTTGTTCTCTTAGCCGTCTTTGTCTCTCTTCAGCATCAGCCAGACGTTGTGCTGCTTCCTGCATAGCTCGATTATCTCTCTCTGCTTGTCTAAGAGCAGCTTGTCTAACATGTTCTTCTCGTGTCAGTCGAGCAGTAGTTTGATCCGCTGTTTCCTGACCAACCGAATGAATTGGCTGGTTATGAATGTCTCCCGCAGCTGCAGGATTCTGAACTCTTTCAGTATTCACCATTCTCCGATTAGCTCTCAGAGTCCTTTCGATTTCAAGATCAAGTGGAATCAGGGGATTGCCTTGACTCCTAATATTTGGCATACATCGGCGTATGCCCTCAAAAGTATGTAAAAACACAACCAATCAACTCCAACCAGTAATAGTCAACTCCGTAACCGTATTCCCCGGCAACGGCGCCAAAATTTGATGTCGCCCAAAATATGCCTCCTAAGAAGTATAATGCGGTCGCTTGTCAAGTATAGAACCCAACTAGGTTGGGGTCGATCCCACAGGAAATAGGTCGAAGTTTGAGTAGAATACCGGATGGGACAATTGGGAAGTAAATAAAATTGAGGGGTTTTTGTGAATAAAAAGTGCCAGTAACAATTGCTGGTCGTATCGAGTTTGTAGACAATAAAAGAGATACACTAGGATTGTGATCCCCAATGATTCCTTAACTCCACCAATTACTTGTGCTACAAAACCGTCCCGCTATGTGGCATGCAAAATCTGATAAGATATGTTCGTCTAAACGTCTCTCGACCTTGGGTAGACGAATTTCACTTTTTTCCTCTCGGTCTCCGAGTGTCGCACTACTAACCCTTGTCCTGGATCTCAGATAACCATTCCCGCTAAGGCTCAGGTTATTAGGTGAAGGTTGATAGCTTCAAATCTCTGTTGTTATCTCATTTTCCCAATCTCTACCTCTCTCTCAAGCAAGTCTAGAATACAGGCGAGTTTCTGACGTTTGCAACCGTTAGAAGAGCAATCACAACGAAGAAAACAACAATACATGCATACACAGCGGTACAGAATTGCCTTGCACTTAATCGATTTCGTTAATTCCTCATGGTTCACACAACCCTAGTTGATGGGTTTAGCTGCTCATAATTGTAAAAACACAAGAAGAATTCAGAGATGAAAGCATAATTATGATCTCACAACAATGAAGAAAAACTAAAATCTCAATTATCAATAAAACTCCAATTAGGATTTGTACTACAAAACCCAGAATATGTTTATGAACTCCAAAACAATGTAAAATAACTCTCTAAACAATGTAATGACTCATTCTCGCACCTAGGACTATACAGGGGTATTTATAGATCCAAAACTAATCCTATCCAAAACAAAATAGGAGAACAGAGTTGGCAACTTCCACGGTATCGTGACTTGGTGTCGTGGAACCAAGTCACGCCATGTAGGTTGGTGTCGTGGGAATCAGGCTCAATCAAACGTCTTCAGAAGTTGAGTTACGACACTCTTCCACGCCACGTGACTGACAGTCATGCTACGTGACTGCTGGCGTGGAAATCAGACTTTCTCCTGAATCTCTGGAGTGGACTCACGCCAGCCACTCACGTCACGTGAGTGGCAATCACGCCACGTGACTTGTGTCGTGGGTCCATCTCTGGTGCAGGTTCTTGTTCTTTCTTCCTCGAACACTTCGTTCTCGGGCTTGATTCTTTCTTTTTGATCATCTTGCTTTTAAAAACCTGTTTTCCTGCAAAGTAGGACAGAAACCACAGCATACCAACAAAATATACCCAAGTTATTGCATATTTTCCTTGTTTTAAGCATCGAAAGTGTCATGTGACCATGGAGCATCAGTCTCCTTCATGGTGGAAGCTGTATTTTGGGAACTTCCTTTCCTTAGCAGCTCTTGTACCTGTTTAGACTAGATCCTAGGGTACTTTATTTCCACATTGATTTTGTAAGTATTGTAATAAGGCTTGGTTAATGTTTTAATAAAGACTTTTGTATAGTTCTTAAGGGATGGTAAGGGGTTCTCCTATTTAGGTGGATTAGAATAGGTGCCCTCACAATCCGGTGATTTGGGCTGTGACAAACAAACAGGCATACAACACATAAACACTTTGGAAAAAGTCAAGGTATAGCTCAACTTGCCTTTAAAAGAAGATCCGCAAGTCTAAAAACTGTCCAAAGCCTCAACCGGAAGCTCGACTCCCTTGAATCATCATCAAACACGACCAATCTAATCAAATACGATATCTACAAGTCAAAAGAAGCCCAACGACACCCATATCGACTATATTCGAGATGGGTCCAACACGGATCCCAAAAATGTGCTCGAAAATGAAAGGGATAAAACCATAATTTTATTTAAGAATAATGTTCCCCATATCAAGAGGAGTCTATGGTTGAAAACCCAAGGGAAAATGAGTTAAAAACGAAGTTCAAATTGAAGAAAAACCATGTTTAAGCTTCACAAAAAAAAACACCAAAATCTCATTTAAAATCAAGGATTTGAAGATGGTGGGATTAGTTATGCACTACTATGGTAGCTGGGAGGTTGAATATGATCAATGTGGAGATGTGGAATAAAGCAGCAATCTGTAAAATGTCATGGAATATCTGCCAAAAGAAGGAGAAGTTATGGGTGGTATGGGTGCACATATACCATATAAAACATGGCTCTATTTGGCATACAATGCCTAGAACTGCATCTTGTATCTACAAAAGATCTTTGAACCTAAGAAATACTAAAAAGTGGCCGCCATTACTATGGAGGATCTCTTGAATACCCAGCAGTTCTCCATCAAGAAGATATATCAGGCAATACAGGGAGTCTACCCTAAAGTTAGTTAGAGGAAGTTGGTATGAAACAACAAAGGATGCCCCAAGTGGAAGTTTATACTGTGGCTAGCTATCAACGGTAGGTTGCAAACAAAAGACATGTCAGTTAGGAGGAAGAGAGATATAGACCTGAAGTATCCTCTTTATGAAGGAGCAGATGAATCCTTGCAACATTTGTTCTTTAGTAAACCTTTACCCAAACTAAAAAAATAATAAGAGAATTGGATGTTCAATAAGAAAAAAAAACACTTAAATGAAAAATAATTCTTCAAATCAGATATAGAAATTTTAAAGCAAAAGTAAAAATTATGAAAAGCCATAAATAACATAAATAAAAGCTTGAAGAACTCACATATTAAGGAGCAATTTATATGAATCATATCTCGTCAGTAAAGTGATAAGGCTCTTGTAAAAGAATGCAAAAATTGGTTATGTCTTCCTTACCTTTCTCCTTTGAGTTTTAGGTCTTCGGTCACTAAAAAGTAGCCTCTCACTGTTACTCGTCATTCGCCAGTCTAAAACCTAACAAACAGTATCATCTTCGGTCTCCATCAGAAGATTTATTCAGCTATCGATTTCAATCGTAGATCTCATCGATGTTTTGAGCCTGGAAAACTACATAAAAGAAAAGTAATTAGAATAAATTTTCAATAACAAATCTAACATTCAGTGTGTATAAACTATAAATAATATATCAAGAACCCAACAAAAAAAGTGATTTAAAAGGTAAAATAATTTAATTAGAACCTATAAACTAAAAATTTTAACTCCGTCATATATGAACATACAATAATGACAGAAACATTTAAAAGAAAAAAGAAATTTTCATAATCTTTGCCATGATTGGAGAGAAATATTAAAATTTTCTATCATAGTTCAAAATTCAAATTAATAAGTAATGATATTTTCCAAAAAGGTACAACTTTCTAATTTATTAACCATATTTAATTCACATATTAAAATTATATCTTTTTTCATGATAAAAGTTTGCTCGATATCAAAGAATTATCATAGAAATTTTTAAAACTTCTACAAAAATTAAACTGCTCCAAATAATTAACATCACTCATATTTCGTCATTGCCTTTTTACAATTTTTAAAAATCAAACATGGAAAAATAACAGTACTTATAAAGTCCTAAATATTAGGACTTTTTACCTAATTTAAATCAGGAAGTATTTAATAATTATTATTTAGTTGATTTTTTTTTTAAAAAAAATGGGGTGGGGGAATAGGGAGGGGATTACAATGTGGGGAATCGAACCTTCACCAATAAGGTGAAAGTTCAGGTAGTCAACCACCATAATTTAGTTGATTTGAAAGTTTTAAAGAGTAGAAAAATAATTAAAAGTCAATTTAATCTAATGTGAAATTTACTTTTAAAGACTAAAGTCATTTTACTAAGGATCCACGACATGATTTCAAATCAGTTGATTTGAAGTTGAAATTTCGTTTGGACATGCAATTTGAATTTCTTAAGTTATATATCTTGTGCAATTTGGATTTCTCAAGTTATATATAGCTTTTTTCTCTCATAAACATGAAAACCCTACAATTTGTGACAACTATAAAAAATTTCTCATTTCTTGTATAATCTTTACCAAATAAGCAAATCATAAGTAATTAACAAAGTATTGAAGTATCCGAAGCCGTGACTCCTAACTCCGAAGCCTAAAAGGCAAGAGCCTTTATTTGTAGTTTTCTTCTTTTTTTCTTACTAAATTAATAAAACTACAAAAAATAATTGGTCATAACAAATAATGACTCCTAAACTAACGAGTCTTGCTGCACAAAAAATTCCTATTTTATTTTGGTATTATGTCTTTTTTTTAAAAGTAGGCCCAAAAAAAGAGATATTGATATTAAACTCCTAAATATTAGGAGTTCTTATGTAGTTTAATTTATTTTGTTTTTTTGATTGAACAGACGGGTTTCTATTAATCAAAATTGGGAATTACATAGTCAAATAGGGCTGACCCACTACTTCTCAACCTACAAAGATCATACATCAAACTCTTAGCAATTAAATGTGTCCAGTGTAGCTTGCCACTTAAGTTAGTTCTGCACCTTGATGTGCACATGCATTGCAATCTCTCTACACACTCTATTAGCATTGAACTGAAATCTCATGGAGTTTCTTCCACGCCAAATACAATAAATGACCATGACAAATTAAAGACACAACATGTAATCGATGCACGACCACTCTTCCTCCTTGCCCCTTTACAGATCCATTTCAGCTCTTCAGACCATGTACCAATAGGCCTGGGATCGCCTAGCCAACCAAGTAATCTACCTTATAGTCAAAGAACAGATGTGTGAATACTTCATCATCCCCTCCACGCAAAGCACATGCAAGGGGAATATGGATGCCAAACTTTAAGAGTCTATCTATCCACTGTTGCGAGCCCTTGAAATTACTAAATATCATGAAAAGAATTAAATAATTATTTTGTGTAGTGAATATCAACAATAATAACATATCCAATATAACCTCACATGAGAGGTCTAAGAAGGAAAGTGTGTATGCAAATCTTACTCGTAATGAACAATTAGTATACTCATTGATATAATAGTGTGGGTGGTATTATAAAAATAATTAGTCCTAGATATTTATTTATTTTTTTAAAAAAAAAAATCAAGATCAAACTAATTAATTTTTTCACCTATATATCCTTGCTCTAAAAAAGATGGAGAGAGCTTAATGTGATGAAAAGGACATACCGGATGTAATCCCACAAGTGAAATATGAGGAGGATAGAGTGTACATACCTCAAAGGTAAATGGATTGTTTTCAATAGACCTTTGGCTTAAGAAAGCTAGGTATACAGCTAGCACAACTAATCTGGAAAGAATACTTATCGAGATTGCTTCGCTTACAAATTAAAATGTTAAAAAAGGAAGAAGAATGAGGCCTTACAATACCATTCCAGCAGCAAGTCCATTATCTACAAACATCAACAGCCTAAACACAAACACGTATAGTCAACCTGTATTGAGAAAAAGGTAAAATTGAGATATACAACGGGAAAAGAAAAAAAGAAAAAAAGCAACCCTTTTTTTCTTTTTCAAAGAAATTTTTTGATATCCACCACGATCCAGATGTGCAATGGCCAGTACATTAAAAAATGGTAACGCTTCCCTTTGATAACCACAATGATTATATAGTAGCCACATCATGAAGAATTTCTAAACACATAAAATAAATTTCTAAACCTATACGTTATTGATATATAAAATAAAAAGGAATTTCTTAACCTACAACCTAAAATATAAAGATATTAAAAAAAGGAATTTTCCACGAATCTAAAACCGCAATTCATTTTGACCAGTAATTCATTCAATAAAAAAAAACAAAAAAAACTGAGCTTGTTGTCCGTATGTAGCGAATCTACCGCAATTCATTTTGACCAGTAATTCATAAAAAAAAAAAAAAAAAAAAACTGAGCTTGTTGTCCGTATGTAGCGAATCTATAAATTTGTAAATAGCATCATAAATAATGAAGTATTAAAATATGAGAGATCACAATTACCTCCCTCTCCAACTTGGAAAGTAAAGCACTCTAGAACATCAAAAATAAATTCAGAATTACCAAACTGTGAGAACACAACATGTTCGTTTCTATGGGGCAAAACACGTTAGAAGAATTTCTTCTCCATCTGAATATAAAGAGTTCTAAACCTAAAAGATTTAAATTTTACCTAAAATAAAGAGTCCTATACCTAAAAGATACTCTGGGAAAAGGTATTTTTGGGGTTTTTTTTTTTTAACCAAACCTATTTTAGGTGGGAAAAGGTATTTTTGGTGTTTTTTTTTTTAACCAAACCTATTTTAGGTGGGAAAGGTTTTTTTGCCAATGCATTTAATATAATTAATCTTTAATAGCATAAAAATAATAGGAAAAAAAAGTGAAAAGATTGATTTTGTCTAATGCAAAAATTTTACTGAAGGGTAAAAAGTTCGAATCACTTTTTTAATGGTCGTCACACTTTTAATATATCAAAGATATATAATTATTTTAAATTCTTGATATGTTATGTAGATATAGTAGGGGATTGTTTGACTAGTTATGCAGTTTGCCATATTACTATCAAGGAACTAGGAAGGGTAACAAAACAAGAAATAAGCAAATGTTGATATATAACTCCATTAGAAATAAAATCATTATTTTAAGTGGATCGGGTACAAATAACTGAAAACAAACATAAATTATTTCCATAACTAAACTTTCACTGTATCACCAACTCGATATACGGAGGTACTTCACTTTCAAGCTGGCGCTTAGTGAAATCTCTTACCATTTGCACCTCCTCATCTTCATTCCATTCCTCCAGGATACGATAAGCATATCGATCAAGAGGATCAACAATGATTTTCTCAAGCACAATAGCATTTTCCAAAAAATACCTAACAAGTTCAAGTTCACTAGTACGGCCATAATATCCGCACAACTTGAGCACTTTGAGGTGATGATGAGGACAGCTTACGACCTTCCTACACTCTCTTTTTGACCTCACCGGTAAGTACCACAACAACTGCAATAAGAAAATCAAACAGCCATAGTTATCACATGCTCAAAGTAGCATACAGGAAACTAGGAGAAGAATCACTAAGTTGCACATCAAGATAAAGCCCATCCATGGAAATGTAAAGCTAGACTAGAAAAATAGCATCACTAGTATCCAGGTCAATTTGTGCCAAAACAATTCAGAATGGCACTAAGGATCTTGCCTCCTCTGCTTAGATTCCCCATTTGTACTTCTATTAGGTGTCTCTAGCAAATCTACCACCTAATACACCTCACCTTTCATCAAGGATAGATACACTTTTTAAAATATAATGCATGAATTTTTTTTAGGAACCCCAAGGGGCTCTTGCTAGCACCTCAAATCTCAAATGTTTCTTTTCAAACATTAAACCAGGTAATTTTAAGTTACTTATAAGCAAATTTAGAGAACTCTTGTTCTTCACAGTTACCAACTTCCCTGCCTATACCCGTCCCCAACCATCGAACCATCCTTTCAAAATAAAGTAAGATAAAAAGGACAGGAAAGTGCAAGCTTGCGAACAACCTTGCAGGTCCTTGATAAATCACAGTTGAGATCCACAGGCAGCAACCAATAAAGCGTTAGATGCTGCCTATGATACCATTTCAGGTTAATATTATAAGGAAATACCTTAGATAAAGTCATACTGAAAGAACGCTGGAAGCAATTAATTTCCAACTGACCAAATGTTCAGCATTTGTACATCCAATGCACTTACTCATAAATTTCCAAATGTTACTCTATGCCCAAGGCAATAAGCTCCAGGGAAATTGAGTAACTGCTTCCTCACTCTTTCTCTTTCCCATTTTATCTCTTCCCAGGTCATTACTGAAGGTTGAAGGTAATTGAAGAAAATGGGTTGTGTGCTATGAAAGAATTCATCATCAAATAAGATGTTTATAGCATATCAAAATAAGGCTGCAGACCTTCAAAATGATGACTTGGTGACCAAGAATTTTGCCACCAAAGATGACTATTACAAGGCAAGTAAATGTTAGCAAAGCTTATTGAGAAATACTAAAAGACTCTAAAGCAGCTATGATTTACAGAAAAGGAGGATATTCAAAAAGTTACATTTGCCCTTTTTCTTCATCTCATACCAGGTTCCTATACATTGAGATGGCCCTAGAAAAACTGAAATTGGTGAACAAACCACTCTACACTAAATGAGGTTTTATTTATGTTAACTATACTCTTTCTGTTTCATCATTCATTATATTAAAAAGGGCCAACTTTCCTCTCCAAAAAACCTCTCCATTACTAGAAAATACCATCAATACAAATCCCTATTCCTCAAGTTATTTTGTTGGGATACCAACTTCCAATGCTCCTACCAAATACATCTCATGATTCCCTAAAACATAGTCGAAGTTCTCATCTTCATAGCCTCTATTATAGTCTATTCATCCTAGACAGGCCTACCTGTCTACTGCCACCAGCAACTGACTTCACAACTTTCTTGCTAGCCTGTTCTCTTCGGAAATTGGTTCATGAATTGAGGACAGTTGGGTTTTCAGTCTGAATAGCCTTATAAAACGTTTGGGAGCAAATTAATCATTCAACGATACTTCCATATTCTACCATACATGTCTATTATGTGCAAATTTAAGAAATGAAAATCTCATTTAATAGAGGAATGCAGTCACAACTATCAAGTCACCGGCAAAATTAGTAATATAAATGAGATGGAAGAATCAGAATTCCATTCTGGACAAAATCTACCATACCAAAGAGCTTTAGACTCTAAGACGGTAATTTGGAAAAGATAATTTAAGTGGAAGAGTTATGAAAGATGCAAGACTCTCAAGCCAACACAGTTGTCCACAACCCATTGTAGAATGGACATCTAAATAGGGGAAAGGACTATTAGAGGGTTGCGCTAGAAATTAGACATGGCCTGATAATCTATTCTACACAAGTTTGACTTGTGATGTAACAGAATTTAAAGTATACAAGCACCAGCAGCACTAATTTCTTGAACTAGAACTCAAAATGTCCAAATCAGACTTGGCACTTACCTTCAACTTAAATTCCTCCAACTGTGGAGCAGCCTCTATGACACTAGTACAACCTAAGAGCCCCGTGTCTTCCAGTGTATCCACAACTACGGCAAACTTCTTGAGCATGGTAAATTCGGGAAACTTGTACTTCCCCAAATACTCCTGGGATAAATTAACACACACCTGTTAGTACAACCAACGTAAAGTTAGATTCATATTTCAAAAGTTTGTTCACTGACCAATGCATTAGCAGGATGTATTGTAAGGACCTCCAGCTGAGAGAGATCACAGGAAATCCGAGGCAACATGTCATCCAAAATATGTGTGCGTGGGTAACTCAAAATCTCTACCTCAACCAGCATTGGAACATTATGAAGCAATAATTTTTCTCCTGATGAAGTCCCGAGTGTTACAAGGTTTGTATCACAGATTTTAAGTGATTCTACATCTTCGCAGTACCATATCCTCAAGTGTTTCAACTTGAGGGAAGGACCAACCACTTCAAGATTTACCAACGTTCCTGATCCATGAACCACCATTTCTTCAAGAGATGGACAATTGTTAAGGAAGAACTCAAGAACTTCCCCTGTCACGTTTACGCACTTGAATAACAGTACCTTCAAAGACTTAAAATTATGCCAGAGAGGTGGCAACTTGTGGACATAGTTCGAATGAGGTTGACCAGCACAGTCATTGAGACCAAGGAGTTGGGCGGGAAAAGTATAACAATAATCAGAATATCGAGTATCCACCCCACCTTTTAACAAGTCCAACTCTAGCCTTTGAACTTGCCTAGCAAAGGCGAACTCAAGCCACTTGTCAATCTCATGGTGGGCGAATCTGTTTAAATCGAAACAAACACGAAATCGGTCTAATCTCTGAACCTTGCACATTTGCAAAGTACGGTTGACCCATCTGACATACTTCTTCATATGCATTTTTCGCAGCTTGCGATTCAGTGCTACTTCATCTAATGGTTTGGTAGCAATAAAATCAAGCCTATAAATATATGTCCACAAGGGTAACCACCTCTTGGAGAGGACACTGGTGTCTGCTGCTTCCTTAACGCTAAGGAGAGAGAGTATATGTACCAGAATTTCATCAGGCAACTGACTAATGCGATCGTCTGCAGTGCAAACTTGTTTTGTGCACTAGGAGATAGAAAAGAAAAGCAGTTTCATCAAACCAAATACAGTTTAATCATGAATGACAAAAGAATTGTGGTACAAGTCTTGTATTTTACCTTCTTTAGAGCAAAATTATTGAAAAGTTTCTGTCTTTTCGCCATGAGCCTCCTGCAGCATAACAGAAGGGAGTGTTAGTCAAAAAAAATTGATATAAAGTTTGCATTTTTCTTCTTCATTCCAAATAGGAGAATCAATGAGTATTAAAAGAGTAGTGTTAATAGTCCACAATTAGAATTAGATGTACAAATAGGTGGAAAGAAAGGAGTCTTGATTACTGTGTGTTCGTCTTTACTTGATATTACCAAGTTGTGCTTAGAGTTAATTTTAAAACTAAAAACAAGAAGCAGCAGAGATTGGCTTAGCTACATGTAGTGAAGGGTGCCGAATTGAACACCCTTTGTCAAAAATTTATACTAAATATAGAAAATTACACAAAGTTTATAGGTCAAAAATTATTTTTCATAAGTATATGTATAATCTTGAACACCCTTAACAAAATTTCTGGCTTCGCCGCCAGAGTTAACTGGGGGGAAGGAAAGAAGCTTAACAAATAAAGATGCATAGCCTTGATACTACCAGTACCAGCAAGATTGCTCTTTTTTGAGATGTAGTTGGGAACAGGAGTGTACATATCAATGTACAAATAGGTGGGAAAAAAGGAGTCTTGATTACTGTCTATTCGTCTTTACTGATAGGAAGAACAAAAGACTACTTTTTTACAAGAAAGAAGAAAACAAAAATTAGTTGTCTCTCGAGATTTCAACAGTGTCACATAAATTAGTACGAAGGAAATAGGTGGGGGTGGGGTTAAAGAAGGAGTCTTGATCAATGTTTGTTCGTAAGAAAAAAACTAAAATACCTGGTCCTGGGGGAAGGAAAGATGCAGAGCTCTTTGTCGACCGGAACAAGAACTGAGATCTAGAGGCTGATGGTTGAGATATACTCTATATATTAGTAACCAGTGTTTTTAAAGACGGAGGAGTAAGGCGGCGTTTTACTTGGTATGAGGTGAGGCGTAAGTTCTGAGGCGTTGGGGCGTAAATCCTACGAATTCTTTAATTTTTAATATTTTATAAATTAATATAATAAAAAATAAATATTTTTTGAAAGAGATAAATCATTAAAAAAAATATATAGTACATAATTAATCAATTCTCACTTTCTCGTTACTCGATCAATATATTTACGCACCCATATACTATATATTGTATTTTTAAAAAGAACAAAAAAAGTAAATAACTTAAAAGCTCATTACTATGCGACTTGAAAAGAACTAAAAGAAAAGAAAGTACACCAAGTACTTTTTGGAGTAGCGGTCGTCGACACCCACTGACAAATACGTTTGAAAGTATGACTTTTAAGTTTTCTTTTACTTTTGATTTGAGTATTTAAGTATTAACCAATCATATATTTTAGTATTAAGTTTAAATTAGAGATTTAATAGGAAAAATCATTTTACTTTGTAAACTTTCTAGGCTTACACCTAATTTGCGCCCCACGCCTCAAATTTTGGGGCGTTCGCCTTTAGATACTTTCGTCTTCCCACAACGCCTCGGGGCGTTTTTGGCAGCCTCGCCTTTTAAAACACTATTAGTAACTAGTAAGAGTTTTGTAAAACAAGAATGTATGAATATAGTATATAGGGACTGATACCTCTTATGGGCTAGGCCCAACTAGTCGCTCCACTTCGGATCGGATCGGATTGAATTTGAGCTGAAAATATTGGGTTGCGTTTTCGCGGTCAAATTTTCCGTTTTAAATTTTCGGAGAGTTGAATCGGTGTTATTCACATAACGAAATTAGCTTCATTTGTTTATTAATATATAATAAAATAATTATTAACAGAAATGTCAATATTCTAGTTGACATTTCTTTTGTCAATGCTAATGAATGATAGTAGAGAGACGGTTATTAGTAAAGAGTTGCAAAAGAAGATGTAAAACGAAGATGACGACTTATAATGTGTTATTTCTAGTGACACAAAAATCTTGAATAATTATAGGAGAAAATTTCATCCATGGTCACTTTAATCAAAATCAAGAGCTAATTAAGGCTGCCACGTCATTTTTTAGGTGAGATTATTATAAAATTCGGTCAAAGTGACTTTTGTGATGACCGAAGCAAAGGAAAATGACTTTGGTGTAATGAAAGAAAAAAAAGTGACTTTTGTGTAATACGCACAAAGCTAAACGTAATGGATGAAATTTTCGCACAAACTAAGTGTCATGGATGAAATTTTCTCTAATGATAGTGACACATCTAATGAAGATCGTAACATTACAAAGCATAAACCAAAGACTGGTGGTTCTAATTCTAAATTAGCAATGGGCGGGTCATTTTAATTAGGGGATCCGAGTTGTGGATGGGTCTATTAGATTAATTTAACTAATTTTATGAGACCAATGGCAGAGCTACACGTCATTAATGAATTATTTTTTGCGTTTAATATGGGGCCGTTAAAATGAAGGGCAATATAGAGTCTGAAGATGGATGCCGGGGGTATAAGAGAGCTAATAGGTGGATGAAGGGTAGTTTTATACCATTTTCAATAGGTGAGGGGCGATTTAGACCCTTTTCCGCACAACATATAAAGAGGGCTTTAAGGTAGGTTGTAGAAAGATTGTTGATATTGATAGTTGTTTGTTGAAAGATGCTATGTATGGAGCACATTTGTTTGTTGGTGTAGGTTTAGATGACAACAACAATATCTTTCTATAGCCTATGACATTGTGGAAAAGGAGTGCAAGAATACATGTCAATGATTTGTGAATTATTTGATGATTTTTATTGAAATAGAGAGCAATATCTACGAACATTCATATCGGGTAAAACGAAAATGTCACCTTAAAATTTTAGTTGAACAGTTTTATACTTTTATACCAACTGTTATACCTCCGCAATATCTATGAAACAGTTTTATTCCAACTGTTTCTCATGGGTTTTAGTTTAGGTTCCTTAGTCATGCGCTACACAAATATTTATTTGAAAGTTGTTAGAACAACAACTGTTGAATCATTTGATATGTGTATGACAACAATGTTTCATTTTGATAAAGAAGCATACAAATGACTTTCTACAAAGTTACCTAGTGAATGGCTCAAATCTCACTTCTCACCACTTCTAAAGTATGACATGTTGTTAAATAATGGTATGAGGTTTACAGTAGCTTTATTCTTGATGAGGTTGTTTTTGGTGTAGTATCTCAAAGAGTGTTTTATTTTGAAGTACTATAGTGAGGAGTCTGTTTATCAGGTAAGTTGTTAAGATGCATCTCCCCAGTATCCGAGGGAGTTTGAATTGGTACAAAAGTGTCCTAGCATTTTTAAGGAGATATTTGTGTTTTCTTTCCACCACATTGTGGTGCGTATGGACATGATTTTTTTCTCTATGATCCTTTTAATTTTATTGTTGGTAAACTATGATCCATTATCAGTTCTTATTGGTTTGATGGTGCTTTTGAATTGATTTGTCACAAGGGTGACAAAACTTTCATGATTTCTAATGTGTTGCTCTTCCATCTTTGCAAACGTCAGCAGCTTTCTTGTCATCCAAAAAATTACACACACACCTATTCACTAATTTTCTGAAAAGAATATTTATATTAGGCTGGTGAGGGAAACGAACATAATGTAGTACAGATTTAACCTTACAGTAGTAAGTTACATTTAGCTCCATATTACCATCAACGACACCTTTTCTAACCAGAAAGCAAAAGCAACTGCAGCCCAAGGATTCGGTGACATTGGAATCCGTGCCAACAACCCCTGATGTGATTTCCCAGCTCCCACTTCTCCCCCGGTTAGAGTATCATGTCCGCTTGCACATTGGAGCCTCGCCTATCTGACCCAAGAATGCCACAGACTAATTGTGATGGTGCACATCACTCCCTTGGCTCCATATATCTGCTTTGATGTCTTTAATATTATGGCGCTGTGAGATCTTTAGAAAGTCTCCACTAAAATCAAGATCATCTTCTACCTTCACTCATTGTTCCTCGCCCATTTTGACTTCAGCAAGATCACGGTTCTACCTCTTGTACAAAAGCTCGGAGGTTGTTCCGTGATGGTTTTACTTTTGTGAAAAATACTTCCATGAAGTTGTTCAAACAACAAGGTCATACACATTGATCCTGTTTTCTGCTTTATAACAGAAATTCTCATAGGTTGTCTGAAAAAGAACAGGTTAAACTTTAGCGTGAATGCATGACTGCTACATATTTAA
The DNA here is from genome assembly GCA_031232105.1 of Capsicum rhomboideum. Classification (NCBI taxonomy): domain Eukaryota; kingdom Viridiplantae; phylum Streptophyta; class Magnoliopsida; order Solanales; family Solanaceae; genus Capsicum; species Capsicum rhomboideum. The sequence goes on along the minus strand of CP124715.1, from coordinate 13,445,040 downwards.
AACAGCACAAGAGGAAAATTTTTAGTTTAGATGATAGTAAAGCTTGGCAACCAAAATGAGAACAAAATCACAAATAGAGTCTCCATCATGCAACTACAGATGCATCTTCAGAAACGAACAGAAAAACAATTACAATATTCAGGTATGGCTACATATACTGAATTGGCTTCATCTCTTAAAAACGTCAGAAGGTCATTCATTGAGCAAGCTTCTCGTGGAATCTCACAGCAAGACACCTTATCTAAAAGTTATTTACTTTAACAAACTACACAGACAATACTTGACTTTATGCATGAATAACCAACCAAAAGGATCAGTTGGTTTAGGCAGATAGAAGGAAAGAAAAGCAATTTACAAACTTTAGAAAAACTACCTGCAACTATTAAACATAAATACAAAGGAACAATGAGAAATAAAAACGAAGACATAAAACACCAAAATACGGAAAACAATTATGGAACAGAGAAAGTAGCACATTAGAGCTCCTCATCTTCACAAGGTCAGCAAAAAGAAATCAAATTTTTTCTATTATATTCAGCCCCAAAGAAACAGCAGCACATACATGGGCCCAACAAAGGAGGAAAAGCAGCCAGAAGGCAAAGCATAAAAGGGCTGCCTGAAGGACACACCACATATGACAGGCTCATTCCGTATCATGCAGCACAACTAGCATCCAATTTCCCTTAACCTCTATAACATCCAATCCTATCACCATCATGAATACAAGATAAAGCAACTGACCTGATTGGTGCTTATTAGATATAAGTGAAATCCAGTGAGTTCACCAACAAACCACAAGTAAATAAAACTATAAAGCCATTAGAATAACAGATGCTGATGACTCTTTCATTGCCTTCCATACTGTGCCTTGACTATCATCCATTAGCACTTTGATGTTCAGACCACATACTGCAAACACATAGATGCACAGCAGCATAGCAGAAGACACAAAGCAAAAGAAAAAGCGGTAGTTAGCTGCAAGATAGAATGAGAGCTGTCAGGAGTAATCCCAATAGATCCAAACACTAGGAAAACTCTGAAAATCAATTTAAATAGTATAACACCCTACTATCCAATGCATTGGCCCACCCATGGGCTGTGGTGATCAAATATCTCCACACAATTGTTATAGATGGAGCAGTGCGATCAACGTGGAGGGCGATATAGCATGCAGGTTTCATAACATTTCACTCTGACTGGCATCCCATTAACAATAACTTCTTCTGTTTGGGGAAATTGAAGACTGGGCGTTGGTCTTCCACCATCTACTGATGTGGAAAAGTCATAATGGAACTCTTCCTCTTGTGAATGAGAATTATGTGGAACAATACCTGGATCTCAAGCTGATGTATGAAGCAGCAGTACCAGTACCTGCCAAAACCAATTCACGGATCCTCTAAGCCACAGCTCGTGAGTTGATGCATTTCTCCTCTACATTATTTCGAACAGTCAAAAAGTGATATTCAAGTAGAGAGGCAATAAGAGTACATAGTTCAACATACAACAACAACATACCCGATGAAATTTGTGGGGTCTGGGAAGAGTAGAGTGTACGCAGACCTTACCACAACCTCTTGGATAAGGCAATGTAACTCCAAATATTTAACACTTCCAATTGTGTTAGTATAGTAATCCTCAAGATCACTATTATTACTTCATCCCACTTTATGTGGCATTGTTTGAGCAGGCACGACGATAATTTAATTAACTTGTGTATTTTGGGAATATGAACAATGAATATTCAACAGAAGAATGAATATTGACATATTTAGGAATAACATCATTTTCAACTATGAAAACACTGAATATTCATTAAACATCACTTTCAAATCAACAGAACAATGAATAATCAACAGAACATCCTATGGGAAACTATGAATATATCATTCAACATCATTTTCTAATCAACATAAGTATGAACTAATCAACAGAAAATCCTATGGGAAACTAGGAATATTCATCAGAATTATGAATATTGATTCAACATCATTTTCAAATCAATAGAACTATGAACAAATTCTTAAGAGAACTATGAACTAATTCTTATCCTTCTTCTTCATCTTCTCCTTCTTCTTCTTCTTCATCTTTTCCATCTTCTTCTTCTTATCCTTGGTCCTGAAACCATGTTGACGGACTAGATCAAACAAATTGCTCCATCTGTTAGAATTAGAGTTCACTATTTTCACCCAACTTTTCATGCCACCTTGTTTTGTTACAATGGCGGCGAGCATATTGATTTCTTCGACGTTACAGACCACGATAAACGGTTTGTGGTTGATGAAGTACGACTCTACTTCACGGAGCTGATCATCTACCGAAGGGGGAGAGCCGAGGAGGTGGTGGAGAAGGAGCAAGTTGATTGATCAGGCTTTTGTATCTCGCAAAAAACAAACGATCACATGTTTGTGGATTACTACTCATCTTTGCTATTTCAAATTTCAAATTCAATTTTTGAATGAATTGTGATTTTTGACCCGCCAATTTTTTTATGATTTTTTCAAAATTTTCACGAAAACACAATCTTTGGACTGACGACGCGGATTGTAATCATCCGCCGTCCAGACAAAGCACAAATCGGATTGAGTAATCATATACCATTGATGTTTGATTAATCATATACCATTGGGAGAAACAAACACAAATTCGGATACTAATCATATACCGTTGGGAGAAAACACAACACGCATCACAATCACACTGATTACCTCTCTTTTTTTACTTAAACAAATGCAAAATAATTTATTTATTGAGTAATTTGACTAATATATCCCATATTAATTCTTTAATTTTTTTTTATCTATTTACAAGCCTCCTTATTTTAGAATAAATATTCTAGAAATTGAGCTCGTATCGAAATTCCCTCAGTGTCATCAATTCCCTAAACGTGATTTTTGGGTTGGTAAGATCATCGGTTTGAGTCTCGAGGCATTCAAATGAGCTTTGGAAGAGTTTTTCAGTTTTGAAAGCTGGAAACTTAAAGAGAGTTGACCAAAGTCAATGTTCGAGGTTAGAAAGGTAATTTTCAAGTTTCGATGATGCCACTAGGTCCGGAGGGAGATATTTAGTCTACTTGAAGTTTTGATTCACTTCTCGAGGCTATTCAATGAGTTCTGAACAGTTGTTCGAAAATTTAAAAAATTCTAAGTTAAGAGTTGACTTCGGTCAACATCCGGTCAAGATGACCTTGTTTGGGTGTTTTGATGATTCCATTGAGTCCGAAATGTGTTTTACAAGTGGGTTGCACTATTGGTTTGTGTTCGGGAGATTTTGAATGAGTTTTTAAACACTTTGCGTGATTTGGACTTGTTTAAGTAAAAATCTATCAACTAAAAAACGAAAAATTATTTCGAGACTTTCGAAATTTTGAGCATAAAGTATACTGATCTGAAAATTTTGGTGTAATTTTGATCAGTTGAGATCGGTTTTTATTGCAGAACATGAAATAATTTTTTTAGTGAAAAATAAAGTTGTTGGTGCAAAGAAAATTCTAGTGCAAATATTGTTGAATAGTGCATTTAAATTTCAGGCTTGTTTATTTGAAAGTTTGAGTATATTGAGAGTTTTAGAGCTCGGAATTGAGTGATTCTTACGACATTCTTCTCGGTTTAAACATACTCCCTCCGTTTCAAAAAGAATGACCTACTTTCCTTTTTAGTCTATTTAAAAAGGAATGATTCTTTCCTTTTTTGGCAATATTTTAATTCCAACTTTCCACGTGGCATGTTTAAGACCACAAGATTAAAGGACATTTTGGTACATTTGACATAACTTTAATTTAAAACCACAAGATACAAAAGTCTTCTTTATTTTCTTAAACTCTGTGTCAAGTCAAAATAGGTCATTCTTTTTTAAACGAATAGAGTATTAAATATGTAAAAATAGATATAACGGATTTTCAAATCGCAACAAGTGGAGCCTTTCTAGTTTGTAAATAGGGATGTCAATCGATCTGAGCGAAACGGAATAAGTCTCCTCTGTAAAGTGTTTTAATCATATTTGATTATTTTTTTCACTTGAAGAAAGAACAAAATATTTACCGTAAGTGGTTACTTTTCCATAAAAAAAAATATAAATCACTCTTATATTTGATTAACACTTGGGAAAAATACATACAAGCAAACTATTTACAACTAAATGTGTTCTTACATAAAATACTTTCATAACTAATTACACAAAATGCCCTTTCCCTAATAGCTTTAGTTATTTATCAATTTTTTAATTCTTTTCCTTTGTATTTCTCTACGTCTTTTTTTTTTCTCCTTTCTTTTTTTATATTATAAATTTTTATGCTTCTTTGTTCATTAATTTTTTCTCAATATATATATGTATATTGTCATGGTAGCATGGATGGCTATATGGTATCATCCTTCAATGAGGCACTCCTCAAACCTCCATGATAACATCATAGTATACAACATATTGTGATAGTTTCATGGAGGACTACTTCAGTCCTTCAATGAGACATTCCTCTGTATTACCTTCAGTATATTTATATACTGATATGGTATCATCCTTCAATGAAACACTTCTCAGTCCTCTATGATACTATCACAATACATTTATATGTTCATATGGTATATGGATGTCTACTTCAGTCCTCAATTATACCATCACAATATATGGATATACTGTGAAGGTATCATAGAGGATTGTTCAAGTTCTTTAATGAGACACTCCTAAATATACTACATAGTATATTTACATACTGACATGTTATCATACTTCAAATGAAACAATCTTCAATCATCTATGATACCACCACATATATTTATCTACCACCATGATATAATTAAGGATTGAAGTAGTCATCCATGATACCATAGACTGGTATGATATTATGGATTACTATTCAGTTCTTCAATAAGACATTTTTTCGCAAACAATATATTTATATAAGACATGGTATCATGGGGGGCTACTTCAGTTCTATAGTTTCATTGAGGACTGAAGTAGACATCTGTAGCAAATATATACTTTTTGTCTAGGTATAAATGAAGAGAAGTTTATCGGGGGTAAATTCACATTTTCACTAAATGTGACTGCTCTCACACATTTCTCTCCTATGTACATTTTTATAATCAAATTGTTCTTTTAATGATATCGAGAGTTTGTTTGTGAAAATATTTCCATGAAGCGAATATATCTTCTTGAAAATTCCGTTTGCTTTAAAAAATGATAATGAAATTGCTATGAAGGGTTGCTTTTGAGCGAGGAAAAATTGCTTTCGACTTTTTCTTATTGCAAGATACTACGAAAATCAAACAAAATCTTTGTCAAATCTAGACAAAGATTTCATGTTTAATGCGGTGTAATGAACTTAAATAGTAACCAATTTCTCCACTATATTAATAAGACTAAAGTTCAATTACAATTTTGAAAAGTAAATGCAACATCATAGAAGGCAAAATCCCAAATGAAAATGCAGATATATTGAAAGTAAGAACTATGATAGATTGAAGAAGGAGATCGGTTAGCATCATGGTTGGGTCTTGGGTTAGAAGTCGAGGTCGGTTACCATTATGGTCATGTTTTTGGTCAGAAGTTGAGGTCGGGTGCCGGAGTTGGGTCTCGATTTGGGTGTCGGGTATCGGGTTTAAGTTCTGAGTTGGGAATCGAGATCAGATCTTGAGTCGAGAGTTGAGAGTTATGGTTGCATCCGAGTTGGGAGTCGGGGTTAATTATCGGGGTCGGGTGTCAGGGTCTAGTTCCAGGTCGAGAGTTGAGGTACGAGTCAGGGTCGGTAGTCGAGTTCAGGTCCTAGGTCAGGTGTCGAGAGTTGGATCTCAGTTCGGGAGTCAGAGTCGGGTCCTAGATCAGGTGTCGGGGTAGGGTCCATGGTCAGAAATTAGGGTAGGGTGTTGAGGTTGGGTCGAAGTTCAGGGTGTAAGGATTGGTATTGGGTGTTGGGTGTTGGGTCGAGGTCGGGTCAGAGTCGGGTCCTAGATCAGGTGTCGGGGTAGGGTCCATGGGCAGAAATTAGGGTAGGGTGTTGAGGTTGGGTCGAAGTTCAGGGTGTAAGGATTGGTATTGGGTGTTGGGTGTTGGGTCGAGGTCGGGTCTTAAGTCGGATGTCACGTATTGGTGTTGGGAGTCAGGTCTCAGTTCGAATGTCGGGGTCACGTCCTGATTCAAGAGTCGAGGTCAGATCTCAAGTCGGGTGTCGAGGTCAGGTCCCAGTGTGGGTGTCAGGGCCGAATCCTGATTTTGGATGTCGGGGTGAGGTCCTGGATTGGGAAATGGGGTTGGATGTCGATTGAAATTCAGGGTCGAGTCTCGAGTCGGGTGTCGATTGAAAGTAAGGGTCACGTCCTAAGTCAGGTGTGGGGTTAGGTCTCGAATTAGGTGTCGAGGTTGGGTTCCGAATTGAGTGTCGGGGTCGAGATTTGAGGTCGGTGCTCGATTTGGGAGTAGGGAATTATTGTAGGGTCTCGAACGGGATTCGGAGTTAGGTGTCGGAGTCATGTCCCAATTCGAGTGCCGGGGTCGAGTCCCGAATTAGGTGTCAAGGTCGGGTTTTGAATCATGTGTCTGGGTCGGGCCTCAAATCGAGTGTCGGGGTCGGGAATCGAGGTCGGTGATTGAGTCGGGAGTAGGGAGTAGTGGTCAGGTCCAGGTTGGGTGTTGAGGTCAGTAATCGGGGTCGGGGTTGGATCCCAGTTCGATTTTCACCTGGATCGATCATTGTGGTTGGTTCCCGTATCATAAAATACTTTCCTAAAAAGTATTTTCTACTCTCTAACCAAACACTAAAAGATATTTTCTAGAAATTATTTTTCATTCACCAACCAAACACTAGAAAATCGAAAAATGTTTTCCAATCACTAACCAAACATGACAAAATAAGTACTCCCTCTGTCCCAATTTATATGACACACTTTCCTTTTTAGTCAGTCCCAAAAAGAATGACACATTTCTATATTTAGTAACAATTTAACTTTAAAATACCCACTTTACCCTTAATGAAATGATTTACAACCACACAAATATCTATGACTCATTTTAGACCACAAGTTTCAAAAGTCTTCCTTTCTTTCTTAAACTTCGTGCCAAGTCAAACTACATCACATAAATTGGGACGGAGGGAGTAAGTATTTCTATGAAAACATTTTCTAGGAAAATATTATCCTTCATACTTGTCAAGGCCCGAGACTACCCCCTAGTCATAACACGGCGCTTAGAACCACTAGTGATCCCAAGCTAATCCATGGTACTGGCATAATTCATGAGCAATTGATTGAAACATACTTAAGAGCTAAACTGACTTAGCGGAAGCTTAATCATGAAATAAACTGATTCAATTCATCACTGTTAAAAAATTTCAACACTGGAATCCGAAAGAAATAAAAACTGGAAGTATATACAATGGCTCTAACTGACTATCTATGAAACCTCTACTAATACTGATTATAGGTAGCCGGGAACATGACCCCAACTATCCCTAATCAATACATACAAATAAGAAAATTAAATACTGACTCTGCAACCGACTTGAGTCCTCGAAATAAGAGAACTCATCACCTGCTGGTTGGATGTTATGATCTGTCTAACTATGATCCTGATATTAAGCACCTGAATCTATATCACATGAAAAATATAGGTAGAAGAGGTATACGATCAGTACTTTTGAATGTACTGAGTATGCGAGCTCAAATCATGCTTTAAAACTGAGGACATAAGTCATTTACTAAAATATGCATTTAAAACATGTATGTACATAAAAGATGTGAGGCATAGTGAAACCTCTGAATCATGAGCTAAAACATTTCTAAAAAACTGAAAAGTTGTAGAAGCATAAATATTTCATATGAATTAACGTTGGTGCTGAACATGTTGTAAAATTGTACTGAATGCTAACTGAAGTACAATGACCCAAATATGAAATACAGAAATACTAATATGCAATGATAGTCCGGAAAGTCATAGTTTAAAAGCATGTAAAACTGAACAAGGGGTCATGTACAAAATTGAGTCTAAAATTGTGGGAGATTTTTGTAACCGACATAGACCATGTGATTAACATGGAATCCAACATGTAATTCAAGTTGGGAGGGTGTTCTATACCTTGCCAAGGGTAAGAACCATGATTGGCGTGAATTCACTCATGAGCCCATTTAGGACAAAGGAGACACTCTCAACTGGCGAGGACCCCTTTAACCTACGGTGGCACATAATTTGGGACTTGGATTACCTGAACCCATGTCCTCTCGGTGCTAAGTACTACTCCCAACTGAAAGTAAACTGATATACTGAAATGCTCAATAAGACTATTATTCTAAAACTGAAAGATAAGTGTTTTATCTGAAAGCATTCTAAATCATGAAAATTGAAGGACTGAGTGTTTGACTGACAAAGCATGATATCCTAGGTCATCGGGTGTTCATAACCCGTCATCTTTGAAGAATGCAACTAATAATGATAATTTATTAATTGGAAGGAAAAAGGGGAAATTTCATAGCACAAGTACTAAATACTGAATATCAATATACTAAGGAGCCATAAAATGACAAGCCTGTAAAGATAATGAATTTCATGGGAAAACCTGGAATGTCAACTAATATAGACTAAAATCCATCAAATCATGATAAATAATTCTTAATAATCTTGAAAACTGATACATCATACATAGCTTGATCATATGCTTGAAATCTTGAGTAATATCATGTAAATCATGCATGGACATGAGAATAATGTGAATGCTATAATATAGCCATAATAAATCATAAATAATCGTGAAAACATGCTCATGAATGCAAAATATATCATGGAGAACTGAATTTAAGCTTGGAATCCTATTTGGGTAAAAACCCTAGTTCATGGGAATCATAGAATTCATGAATAAAAAAAAACCATAATTTGGGCATGAGGATGAAAGGATATCCTCATTGAATACCCACATACCTGATTACTTTTGATTCATGAACTAAAGTTTGGAGGATTTGAGCTTTAAGATGAACCCTAGGTTCTTGCTTTGGAGAAGAGGAAATCGCCTATTCTCATGTTTTTCTAAGTGTTTTCGTGTCGTAAGAAGTGAATGAGGGATTAGGAGTAGTTTAGGCTTTATATTCAGCCTTAGGATAGCTTAAACGATGTAGTTTTGGAGTTAAAAGAGTGGTAAAAGATCAAACAACCCTTTAAAAATCGTCTGAAAAGTTGTTAGTATTAGTCCCGATGACTCTAGTGACGACTCGTCGGGTCTGGGGACGAGTGGTGGCCTGATTCGTCGTCTGGGACTCAATCTTGGCTTCCCACTTCTATGAAAACGAGTCACTTACGACTCGTTGTGTCTTGAGTCGTCGTCACTTGACAGCTTTGACAATGCTTCAGTAAATCGGCCATAACTTTTTACTCCGACATTGGATTAAGGCGAAACTAGATGCGTTGGAAAGATAATTCAAATATATAACATTTTGTGGGTCTTGATCTCAAAAATATATCATAATATAGGATTTATGCTCGTTTGAATTTGACTATAGCAAAATTTTTCACAAGAAAGCAATCGGTAAGGGAGGTTTCAACTTGGCTATGAGCTAGGAGTTACTTGAGGAATTAATACATGCCTAAATCACTTCTCATACTACCAAAACATGAAGTTTGATTCTACATGTACTTGATTCATGGTTCTAATCTTGGCTTGGATTTTCGGGGTGTTACAATACCAAATACACCCTTTGTATATTTTGTTTCATGATACTGCTATAAACATTTTTGTATGTTTGAGATATATAATGGTATTTAGTTGCGGTGTGGTTTCATCATCAAGCAAATATTTATCGTTGAGAATTCAAGCTTTGTATTAAATAATTTGGGATAAACGTGCAACGCACATTCCCCTAGACTAGTTACAAGAAAATCATATATCTAACATAACATAAAGGCCTATCAGACATAATATCAATAGTAATAATAATAAGTTTAACTTAGAATGCAGCTGCCAATGTTTGCTCCAATCCTTCAACAACATCAGCCAACAATTTACCCTTATGCCTCACAGAACACTTAGCCCTAATTTCACCTTGTCCACCAGTCGACACGTTCAATTGTCCCATTTTAATCATGGCTATAACAAACTTGTCAAAGAAAATCTTTTGGTCAACGTAATACTTGTTGTCGAAAATCTTAGGGCTTCGAACGGCCATGTTGATCGTGTTATTCAAGTCAGCTTTTGGGCAACTACTTTTGAGGTTGTTGGCGAATATATTGTCCATGGTGGAGTCTTGGTTCGGGTAGAAGCTGGGAGTAACTATTTGTATATTTGGGTTCTTTTTCAATTTTAGTCCTTGTAACGTTTGATCGGATACATTTATTTTTCATTTAATTAAAACATGTATGTGTGTCCCTTTATATAGAAAAAAAGTTATTAATGGTCTGTTACTCTTGCAGTTCACAAATGGGGGAATTAAAACTAGAAATTTCATTTAAGAAAAAGTTAAATATGCAAGACTAAAAGGTTAATGTAATTATGGTATCCTAAGAAAAATAGGAATTTAAGTAATTATTTATTTATGACTCCATGAATTGCATAGATAACGCATTTGAGACAAGAAAGAGATCCTAACCACTTTTCTAGTTATTAACTTGGGAAAATTTCATAAAAGTGCATAGCGAATATATATTGTGTTTCATAGCCCAAAAGTTACATTATATTGAAGAAAATATTTCTTGACTTACCAAGCGTTATTTGTATTCACCTTGAAACAAATCTTTCTTTTTCTCTCGGTTTTTTATTGCTAATTTTTGTTAGTTTTTGTGCTCTTAATTTGTATTAGAAGATTTTGTTAAATCCGGTAGGATACATTTACATCGGGTGAAATATACTTAAGGACAATGTCTTGAAATGTCTCAAGCTTAAAAAGAATTTCCCATTATATTCGTAATCAAGTATTTTTTGTAAAATTTACAACCATCTTACGGATATTTTCCCATATTCATACTTGATACACGAATATATGTGATCGAGTAAAAATGGTTAAAGATTTTAATACCTGTAAACGTGGAATGCTACAAGATTTCAAGTGTCAAAGCAATTTCAGGTATGTAAATTCTGAAACTTTTAATATGGATTTATGAGTAATATACCAAAATTAGTAACTCATATCATAATATATTACCAATATTATATTTCAAAAGTCAAAACTAATCTTGTTGTGAATTTCTGTAGTACTAAATTTGCATAAGATTTAAGGGCATAAATATTTGATTTTCGTAATGCATCTCTATTCAAATTACCCAAAAGTTTAAATTCTAGAAGACGTATTATTTGATTGTTATCAAAACTTTTCTTGGTATTGGATGAGTATTGTGTAGAAGCATATTATTGGAAATAGTTAAAAATATATGGAAAAAAAAAAAAAAAGGTGAAGGTTATGATGACCTATGTGATTTGGTTAGCACAGGAAATACACTTGTAAAAATTCTAATTATCAAATATAATTGTTCCACATCATTTCCTCTATTCTTTCTTTATGATTTTGTTGGTCAAGCAATATTAAACTTGAATTAGGAATGAGTTAGAAAGTGGTTCATTTTCTTTTGACACCAGTATGTATTTAATTAAGAGGTGACTTAGCCAGTATATATATTTGTTTCCTTGTAAAATTAGTTATAAATTTCAAAATGATTATTACTTTGTGTGTGACAAGCCATGTTATTATAACTCTCAATGTAGAAATGTAGAAGAAGGTTCGGAGAAATGAAAATTTCATTAAGTAAAAATTTCATTAAGCGGATAATGTAATTATTGTGTGGTCATTCCTCAAGCAAATCTTATAGTCAATGTGTGAAATTGTGTGGTGTATATTATAGTAATTTTTAATCCTATTTGTACATGATGTTAACTTTTATCTTACATGTGCACCGTCAGTACATATGGATAGGGATGGCAATAGGGTGGAGCGGGGAAGGTGAAGGCTTGTCCTATCACAGATTCAACCCGCCCTACCCTATCCCGTTTAATTTCTTTTTATTTTTCAACTTGCTCTGCCCCGCTCTATTTAGCCCTGCCTCTCCTGTTTAGCTATTCTTAGGATGGAATGTTGGATTTTCCTGAGAAAGAAACAGACCAGGCTGAGTTTTATGACAAGAAAAAAATGTGTATCGCATTGTTAACTATAACTTCAGCTGAGAAATTATATAATTGGAAGAGTAATCAAATAATGCAATATGTGAAAAGTCTTACGTAAACACAATTATTGGACAATTTCAGAATGGACTGAAAATGAATCAGTACGTTGGGCAAATGTGATCAATTTTACCACTCTATTGTAAAATACTTTACTCTTCCATTTTACTTTATTTGATATAGTTTAACTAGACACAAAATTTAATAATCTTATACATATCATAATAATTGTATGACTATGAAAGAATTTCATTAAGAAAATAAATGGAGCGGACTAATAAGAAAAAAATTATGTTAAACAACGTCAAAATAGAATGAGAAATAAATTTGGTAGCTAAAACCAAGCAACATATATAACCAAAGTTGATTTTTTTCTTAAAATTTCGAAAAGAGAACAATAAGATACTGCCACAACAATAAATAAAGGGAAAGTGAAACAGTGTTGGGCTATCATGGGTGATTAGGTAGTAGGTCAATATTAATAACTTTGGTTGTAGTTCAGCTGTAGACTTATAGTTCACCCGCCCAACCCTGCCCCGCTTAAAGTTTTAGTTGTAGTTCACCCACCCAACCCTGCCCCGCCCCATTTATTCTTTGCCCTGCCCTGCCCTATTAAGCTTTTGTGTTGTCCTGCCCCATTGCCACCCCTACATATGGATCTTGAAAAGTAACACAAAATGCAAATAAATATTGCATTTTAATTACTCCAATTATTCTTTTTTGTTTTTATCCATTTCTAAAGAATTCTCACCCTTTTTGTTTTCTTTGTGACTCAAAGTCACAATCTTAGGATTGAAACTGGACCATCCAAACAACCCCTCTTGTCTTCCACTAAGGGGTCATTTAGTAGAGTGTATAAGGATAGTATTGAATAGAGTGTATTAGTAATGCTAGGATTAGTAATGCTGGGGTTAATAGTATTGGGCTTATTTCTTATTCAGTGTTTGGTTTGATATATTAAAAATAACTTTCATTGCTATGTTTCTTTAAAAATATTGTTTGTTTACAAAAATACCCTCCACATTCTATAGCTTTTTTGTATTTTCTTTGCAAAGCTTTATTATTCACTCTTAAAAATAAAAAAAATAAAAAAAAGTTTGCTTCGTAGGAGTATAATTATCGCAGGAGTATATACCTATATAACTTATAATTTGTTACTTAAAAAACATAGGAACATCAATGATGCATGTCCATTTTTCCTGTTAACTTTTTTAAGAGTTTTGATTTAATTTTAAGCAAAAACTTTTTGAAGTATCAACTAACATGATAATGCTAATTTAGATAATAAATTAAGTAACAATCATAGGTAATAAACTAACTACAAGTAAAATTTTGAAGTTTCTTACCCGACACCAGATATTGGGGATTATAAGGAAGATAATTGGCCAAGCACTCAGGCATGTTATGAACAGCATGCCAATTATTGAAAAGTAGATCAGATGCACGATATTTAGAAACAATGAAAGTATTATTTTCTATATTCTTGAAATATTATCTCAGCACTGTTAACTTTCAAAATTCAAAGTAATCGTCAGAGTTCATCCAAAATAAGTTTAGACTAGTATTAAAGCAATTTAGCATAACTAATATATGTATTAGTCATACATATCCCCAAAATTTCTACCAAACATAGTATTAAACAATATCATACATAATGCATAGACTATTTCTCCTAATACATTGTACCAAACGGCCCCTAATTATTGAGTAGTTAATATACTAGTTTTTTTCTTTTTGGGAAATGATCACTATAGCATACTTCACGTATGTGAATTAATTCCTTTTTATGGTTTAATTGCAGTGTGATTACAATTTCTACCATGCATGGATGTAATGCAGGGGAGATTTGTACAATTATCCCTATGCTTCGAGTTAAATGATCAATCAAAATAGAATACCTACTTTTCCTTAATTTCATTATCTTCTATCTCATTATCATCTTTAATACACTTCGCCTTATTTAAATCTCTACTTACCTACCCTTTCATGGTGTTGGTTTACATATCTCTTTCTCCTCTTTGCATGTCGAAATCAAGAACAGACAGTAAACATCTTTATTATGAACGCTTTATTCTATCTCCACTTAAGAAAGACAAAGCCAACACAATATTTCTCCCTTCTACTCTTCAAATGCTTCGCTGTTCTGCTTTTGCTTTTGATAACTCCCTATGGCACTCTTTAGCTCTCTATCAGTGAGAATATTGTGTAATAACCCAGGAGATGTTACAGTAAAAATATCAAAATAATTGCAGTACAACTGTCACCAATTCCCAATTATGCACAAATGATGCACTTCCCATATCGTGTAATCAAGCTAAGAGGTGATTTAACTGCACAATGTTCTATCCAGACACAGCTACCGGTAAACAATCCAACAGTCTATTGATGTCCAACCAATTACATTTTATTTCCACAATTGTCATATAATATGGAACTGAAAAGATGTGAAAATATTTTAAAGAAAGAACTGATAGGCACAAAATATTGTGAAGAAAATGTGCAAGAGCCATGTCTACTGAACTTCCAGAGGCATCAAATCTAGACAAAACAAGTCAACTAACAGTCCTGCAATTGGAACAGAAGTAGAAGTAGCAGCAAGCCAAAACAGGGAATTTCCTTGTCATTCAAAAAATTACACACACACACCCCTATTCACTAATTTTCCCAAAAGAATATTTATATTAGGCTAAGTATCCACTGGTGATGATAAAGGGAAAAGAACATAATGTATAGTACAGAATTAACCTTACAGTAGTAAGTTACATTTAGCTCCATGTTACCATCAATGGAATCTTTTCTAACCAGAAAGCAAAAGCAAGTGCAGCGCAAGGTTAGGCCCATCCCAGTCAACTGTACAACATCCTTAATCATTGATATGGATCCTTTGGAGCAACATGGCTCCTGCTTTCCGTGACATTGGTTTTCATGCCAACGACCTCTGATGCGATCTCCCAGCTCCCACTTCTCCTTCCCCAGCTCGAGTTTCGTATATCTGCTTGCACATTGGGGGCTCGCCTATCTGACCCAAGAACCGAATCAGCCTCAGACGAATTATGACGGTGCACATCACTCCCTCGGCTCCGTATGTCTGCTTCGATGTCTTCAATATTATGACGCTGTGAGATTTTTAGAAGGTCTCCACCAAAATCAAGATCATCTTCTACCTTCACACGTTGATCCTCACCCATTTCAACTTCAGCTTCCCTGGTAGTGGGCACAGGAGGTCGTGGTTCTTCCTCTTGTACAAAAGCTCGGAAGTTGTTCCGTGATGGTTTTACTTTTGTGCAAAATACTTCCATGAAGTTGTTCACACAACCAAGGTCATACACATTGATCCTGTTTTCTGATTTATAGCGGAAATTCTCATAGGTTGTCTGAAAAAGAACAGGTTAAACACTAGTGTGAATGCTCAGACTGCTGCATATTTAAAACAGCACTAGAGGAAAATTTCTAGCTGACATGATAGTATGGCTTGAATCTCTATCGTGCAACTACAGATGCATCTTCAGAAACGAACAGATACAATTACAAATATTTCAGGTATGTCTACATTTACTAAACCGGCCTCAGCTTTAAAGAAGCCAAAAGGTCATTCATTAAACAAGCTTCTCAAGGAGAATCTCACAGCAAGATACCTTATCTAAAAGTTATTTACTTTAACAAACTACACAGACAATACTTGACAATACGAAAACTTTATGCATGAATATCCGCCAAAAAGGATTAGATGGCTTAAATGAATAGAAAGAAAGAAAAGCAATTTAGAAAACAGAGTGCATTTTATCCTAAATCAGACCATCCCAAGACCTTTACAAGAACTAGCTGCAACTTATTATAAAACATAAGTGCAAAGGAACAACTTGAAACAAAAAAGAAAAAACATTTTTGGGATCATCATTCAATTTGTTGAAATTCCTTTTGTAAGTTTCTCATGTTCGAAATAACTTTAGAAATATGCGACTGAAGTAATATCTTTAGAAAATTGCAATTTTGAACATGATATTACATTTCTGTGACTACAAAAATATGTGTGGTGTGTTCCTTTTTTATGCCCTAAGAAGTAAGAAACAAAAAAGTAACTGCGCTCATTAGGCCCTACCTCTTGTAACAGTAAATTAAAATGCAGAAGCAATTATAAGCAGTACATTAGGCTCCTCATCTTTTCCTTGCATCACAAGGTCAGTAAAAAGGAATCAAAAACTTAACCATATTCTGCTTAAAAAAAATAATAATAACAGCAGCACATCCATGGGCCAAACAAAGGTATAAAAGCAGCCAGAAGGCAAATCACAAAAGGCCTGCCTGTGGAATGCACCACATATGACAGGTTATCAAATTTCCCTTAACCTTTATAATACCCAATCCTATCACCATCATGAATACAAGATAAAGCAGCTGACCTGATTGGTGCTTATTAGATACAAGTGAAAGCCAGTGAGTCCACCAACAAACCACAGGGAAATAAAACAATAAGCCATTAGAATCACGGAGGCTGGTGACTCTTTCATTGCCTTCCAGACTGTGCCTTGATTATCATTCATTAGCACCTTGATGTACAGAGCACATATTGCAAACACATAGATGCACAGCAGCATAGCAGAAGAGACAAAGCAAAAGAAAAATCGGTAGTTACGCTGCATGATAAAATGAGATCTGTCAGGAGTAACCCCAATAGATCCAAACAATAAGAAAAACTCTGAAAACCAATTTAAATAGTATAACACACTACCAATCCAATGCATTGGCCCACCCATGGGCAGTGGTGATCAAATCGCTCCACACAATTGTTACAGATGGAGCAGTGCGAACAACGTGGAGGGCGATATAGCATGCAGGTATCACAATATTTCACTCTGACTGGCATCCCATTAACAATTACTTCTTTCGTTCGGGGAAATTGAAGGCTGGGCGTTTGTCTTCCACCCTCTACCGATGCGGAAAAGTCATGACGGAACTCTTCCTCTGGTGGATGAGCATTACGGGGAACAATACCTGGATCTCGAGCTGATGTAAGAAGAAGCAGCACCAGTACCTGCCAAAAATCAATTCATGGATCCTCTTAAGCCCCAGCTCGTGAGTTGATTCATTATTCCTCTACACTATCTCAACAACAACATACCCAGTGTAATCCCACACGTGGGGTTTGGGGAGAGTAGGGTGTACGCAGACCTTACCAAACCCTCTACACTATCCCAGACTATCAAAAAGTGATATTCATGTAGAGGGGCAATAAGAGTACATAGTTCAACATAAAAAGAAACAAATAGACCAAAATAATCGAAACCACTTTCAAATATACTGCATTCAGCTAAATCTATCTGAAAAAATAAAGATAAAACAAGTAACCTCAATCAAATTCTAAAAGTCCCACTAACAAAAGCTGAGAGCTGACAAAACATTATCCATACGTGCATGACATTTCCACATGTTCAGCAGGGTCTAACTAATAAAATAATGCAACCTCCAACAGTCCAAAGTAAGAAGAAAACTAAGGCCTCATTTGTTTTCATTAAGATTAAGACATCTGAATTTGAATGCATATCTGAATAATAATATGTGGTCTCTAGATTTGAACATTGTATGATTAAGACACTGTTTTTTCAGTATCTGGTTGATAGTTGGAGAAAGATATGCGGGAAGTGGTGAAATTGTTTTTGCCGAAAGAGACAAGGTAATATGGAGAGAATAGAAGCCTGTATTTTTAAGGTCTGAATGGTGTTAAAGA
Source organism: Capsicum rhomboideum (assembly GCA_031232105.1). Lineage (NCBI taxonomy): Eukaryota > Viridiplantae > Streptophyta > Magnoliopsida > Solanales > Solanaceae > Capsicum > Capsicum rhomboideum. Next base: position 13,427,197 of record CP124715.1, on the reverse strand, counting down.
CTTGGTAACAGACCTGATTCATCAAGACCCATTAAGATGTTTTACAACAACAACCATACCCAGTATATTCCCACGCAGTGGCACGCCGTGGGGTCTGGGGAGGGTAAGTGTACACAGTCCATACCACTACCTCAGAGGCAAGATAGAGAGGTCGTTTCCGATAGACCCCCGGCTCAAGGCAAAAAACAGTCTAGAAAACACAAAGTAAGATGTTTTAAAAGTTAAAAAAACAAATTACCGTTACCAGTTTCAAAAAAAAAAAGGGTTAAAAAACAAATGCACTTAATAGACCGAGATCTGAAAGATGCCGACCTCCATTATGTGCAAACAAATGAGGCCTAAGATTACCAAATTAGTTTGCTTTTTTTTAGAAGATCTTTTTAGTTATTTACCTTCTTCATCTTCAGTAATTAGGTCTGAAGTACCTGAGTAACAGAACAAATCTTGAAACAATGTAACTAAAAGACATGGAATGGAATTGTGGAGAAATTTGAAAAGAGCCTAGCTTACTGGAAAATGCAGTATCTTTCTTTTGGGGGCAGAATAACTGATCAATAGTGTCCTGTACAGCATACCAACATACAACATGTCTCCATTTCCTATGCCAGCGAAAGTGCAAGAGAGACTAGACCAAATTAGAAGATCATTCTTGTGGAAAGGGATCAGTCGGGATCACAAGTTTCATCTAGTTAGATGGGAAAAAATTGTTCTATCAAAGGAGCATGAGGATTGGGCATAAAAGATCTGATTCTACACAATAAAGGCATGCCAATGAAATGGCTATGGAGATGCAATTTAGAGAATCCTGGGATGTAAAAGATGTGATCACAACAAAATACGGAAAGGAAAGCCAATGGTGCACAAGACAGAGCAGACTACCACATAGCACTGGCCACTGGAAACACATCCCAAACATATGGGGTGAGTTTCAAGCCAATTCATCAATCAAGTTGGGAAACGGAGCTCACATTTCTTTTTGGAGAGATAAGTGGTTAGGAACAATGACACTGCAAGATGAGTACCCTAAATTATATCTTCTGGCCAGTAACAAAGATTCCACAGTTGGACAGATGTGGCAAGGCAACTCATGGAACCTACAGATAAGGAGAAACATTTAAGACTGGGAATTTGATGACTATCTGGAGCTACAATCAAGGTTAGCAATGGTCTCAGTTCAGCCACAAGAAAGAGACAGAATGACTTGGGGGTAATCAAAAAAATGGGAACTTCACCAGTCAAAGAAGACTATGCTATACACTTCTATGCTCTAATAAGGAACTGATTGGCAAATGGCCATGGAAGCTAATCTGGAAGATGAAACTCCAGTGTGATTGGCTTCACCTGGATCACCCTACATGAAGCTTGTCTCAGACAAGACACCTCAGCAGGAGGAAAATTCACATCGTAAACAGATGCTATATGTGCCAGAGGGAGGCAGAAAGTGCAAGACATATCTTTCTCCATTGTATAGTTGCAAGAGAAATGTGGAGAATGTTCTCAATTATTGGACTAACTTGAGTCATACCTAACAGTATTAAGGATGCTTGTGAAAGCTGGTGTTCATGGAGAGTTGGAAATCCATCAAAAAGATTTGGCTTATGATTCCTGCCTCTATTTTTTGGTGCATCTGGAAGGAAAGGAATAGTAGATGCTTTGATGGAATATCAACTCCAATAAATGCTCTTAAAGCAAAATGTTTATTTAACTTTTTTTGTTGGTTTAATCAGGCTCCGGTAGTCAGTTGTGAACAATTTATGGATTGTGTCTTCTCTATAGTTCTTTCATAAGTTTTTGCTGTACATGAGCAGTCACATTCTTTCTTTTTGTATTCACTTTTGACTTGTATCTTCTTGATGCCTTTAATGATAACTTATTACCTCATCGAAAACAGAGAAAAGAGAAATCCATGATCACTAAGTACTATGAAATTAAAAAACATAATCTAACCAGCAATCTTACTGCCCTTGGCACTGCAGATTATATACCCACCCACCAAAAAATCAACCAAAAAACATAATAGCAAAATCTAATCCCGAAACTATTATAATTATGTGCTAAAAAGATAAAATAAAAGCTAATAAATAAGGAAAATTAACTCAAATAGTAGCCCATTTAACTTCTAAACTTCAAATAGCCATATTTTATTTTGATAACCTTATTATAACCAATTTTCTCATGCTGTTACTTTTATTAGCCAATTTAATAATTTATTTTTATTTTACCCACTTATTTATAGGGATAAGGATAAATATAAATCCTTTACACAAGATAGTATATACCTCTCCATATCATTATTAATCTCTCTCTATCTCAACTCCCTCTCCCCACCACCCACCCCCAACCAAAATTTCCTTCTCCTCTTTTTCTTCTTTTCCCCGTCTCGGAAAATCAAAACCCAGTTGTTCTTCAACAACTGTATTTTCACGAACAAGATTAAAGATCAAAATATTTGGAAAACAAGTTCAATAAATGAATAATTAATTGAACCAATATAAATTATTCATAATTATCACAACTTTTTTCTTTAAGACATGAGTTTCGCCTCCAAAACTGTAATGTCTCGAACTTTAGTTTGTTAATTATGTAATCAACGTAAATATTAAAAGAAGATGAAAGCGGAGAAAATAAGTTATTTATACATTGTGTAATTAGTGTATAATCATTATATAATAGGTGTATAATTAGTGTGTATATATTACACACTAATTATACATTGTGTAATATCATTATACAACATTTACATTGTGTAATTAATATATAATTATTATATAATTAATGTGTATACTTTATATACTAATTATACATCAATATATACATTTATTATACATATATAAATTTTATAAAAATTTTGGTGAAAATCTGATAATATCTTTTTGTCATTTACGTTCAAGTTTTATAATTCTATAAAATATGAATATAATTAGTGTGTATACACTATATAATATTTATACACTGATTTATGTATTTATTATATACGTATAAATTTCTTAAAGTTTTGATGAAACTTTGGTAATATTTTTTTTTCCCATTTTCGTCCAAGTTTTTTTAATTTTGTATTTGAATTTTTTGGAGATACTAAGAAATGATATAATTATTAGAGAATGTTAAGGGATAGTTGTTGGGAAATAACAGATTGAATATAGCTCCCGTTTTTTGGGGATTCTTTTTTAAAAAAAAAAAAATTTAAACCATTTTATTTGAATAATCTATGGCTACTTTTTGTAAACTTATTTTTAAGGCTACAAAAAGTTTTTGACACTAGTGGGCTTGGCTACATGAGTTTTTTTCCCAATAAATAATCAGAAGAATGAAAATACAGAAACACATACATAGGGACAAATAAATCCTAGATGCAAATGCTACAATATCCATGGACAAAATGAAATGAAGTAACTATCCACTAGATAAAGACCAGAAGAATTCAAAGCAAAATAAACTTGTCACACTTTTTTATCCCTATTGCTGATAAAAGTATTGTACATGCAATTGGCTTTCAGAGCTTACATGGATGGTGAAAATAACTGCTACTGCCAAAATAGCATATCCTGCATTGTACGATGAGAACTCATGGCGCAGATGCCTTGCAACGAAAACACAGAAAACAGTGACGGGCACTATGATAAGCAATAAGCTGATAAGCAACGACTTTGCATCCGGCCCAAAAATCAACCTGCCACCTAGAAAAAAATACTGCAAAAGACAGGAAATGAGTAAAAAACAAAATCAGACGAAACCCCAAGCAAAAAGTATAGCATGGCATGCGACTGCTGGCTTGCTACAGACACAACAGATGAATAGTTCCACTGTTGTTGCTGCAAATGAAAATATTGGAAAAGGATTTATCTTTTCCATCCTTGATCCACAAGAACAGTTGAAGATCAAGGGACAATTTCTAGGCAAAGAAACGAAGAATTTCTCTTTCATAGCAATAATCAGTGCAAGTGGTCTCACCTACAAGAAGCTCTTTTCCCTTCTTTATTATTTTTCTGCTCGGTGGTCTTAACCAGTATTCAGAAACTGGTCTAAATTTAAAATATTTCTCATCCTACTAGGCTTGAGCGCAGACAGAGATTTACACATGGTAGCAGCAAATATTGGGGAGATGGTCATGAGAATGAGGATGAGTGGAAGCAAGAAGTGTGAGTGGCATAAGCAAAAGGGATCATGCACATAGCAGGTATACTGATTCCTTCTATTGGTATGTACTATTGTCAATGTTCTGATGGCAATCTTCTCCAATTTCTTCTTTTTTCACGACTTCTCTCTGTTCAGAACAAATCTAGATGTGGCTATGATGATGATTTTATAATCAATGATGTTAGAATTATACATATATTATCTTAAGACAAACGGACCTCTAATTGAAAGCCCAGGAGGATGGTACTGACAAAAAGCCAATACAAAAGGAATTTAGGCGCCAAGAGTCAATGACCCGGCGTAGAGGGGTCCCTGTACAAAGAAGATATTTATGAGGAAAACAGCCTGATAAACATCATTAATATTTATAATAGCGACTTTTATACAGGGTCTTCCCCTTCTCTATGAGGGGCTTCCCCTCCTTTCTACCCTGTCACCCCTACTTTTGCAATGTCAAGCACTAGCTTAGCACTTGGATTTTAACACGGCCAATACTTGCTTATCAAAACAGGAGATAAATGAATCCATGGGCCAAGGGCCTGTGATGAGCCGATTGTGATATTAAACATTCGACTTGAAGTTTCTTTTTTTTTTTTGATACGTAGACTTGAGTTTAATTTTATGAATAAGCAACCTTCAGTATAGGAATCCAAGAAAATCTTGCAAACTGCCAGAAAGGAAGATAGCTACATTTTCTTTTTCTGATCACATATATGAAACATCTACCGAGAAAAGCACACATTAGTGGAACCTTCAGAAGCTTGTCAGTGTATTAGGGCACATGTACGATGTTGAGATCACCTTCAGTGCAGGGGAAGTATTAAAACAATTCTATTTCAACTAACTTCTCCAGGTAAAGGCCAACTAGAACACAGTTTACCAAGAAGAGGATAAAATCCACACTAGGTTGATTAATGAATGGTATTTCATTTGGCCCCGCCCTCAGAGTAACACCTAATTCCCTTCCTAAACCTTCTATTTTTGTTAGAAACTATATAATTTTATGTACTCTATACTCTACACCCTCAAGGATCTTTCTCTCCTATTTATTGCTTTCGTTTTCCTTTTGGGGATAAGTAAATGATTATTAAAGCATCCAATGAAGATGTAATCAACGTCTTCCTTTTCTTTTTTCTTTTGTTTCTTGGGGAAAATCGTATTATATATTTCTTTAAATTTTGGTATGTCGGTGGTACAACTCTTAAAAAAACTTAGTTCCATAGCTTTGATTGTTCTCAGGATGCCTTATTTTTACAATAAAATAAACAAATAGAAAATAATTGGATATGAAGAAAAGTTAGTCAAATAGAAAAAAGGGGGTGCAATACACTGAGCACACTTCCACTATAACCAAACCAATAATGGCAGCGGAAAAGCTTCACAACAAATTAACCTTCAACAACTAGATCACATCCAATTAAAGGAAATGTGAAAGGACAAGTACAGTTGTGTAACGTACATGCCCTCCAGGACTCATATCTTCACCTACATCATTAAAGCAGCACATAAGACTGCCTGGATATTCTTTTTCTCTCCCTTTTCTTGGGAACGGGGTGGGGGAGGAAGTGGGCAGAATGAAAGCACTCTATGATTGGGCAAAAGACAAATCAACAGTGTCATAAACTCAAATTCACTACATTTGTTAATCCCTCAATAGAGGCTTCACTAACAATATCTAGTCATTCATATCTCTGCTTGAACAACAATCATTAAGATTATTGAGAACAACAATCATTAACATTATTGAGAACAACCACCCTTAAGATTATTGATTAACAACACCAACTTCATCATGAAAATAAAGAAGGTAAGCAAGCTAGGCACTCAAACCCTGCGAATAAACTTTCCTTAAGAAATTAGTCTTCCTGAAACTATTACTGTATCGCTACATATTCAACAAAACATAAAAGAGACCCCCACTGATACCTAAAGCACTTCATATATTTCTGAAATGACACTATATTTTGATAAGTATTTCTAAAGAGAATAAACTTGTGTGCCATGTGCGAAATATCTTTTCAATGAACATAGAAATTTAAAAAATCCAAGGTTATAAGAAGTTCTCAAGCACGATGAAATCTGTCAGCTATTAGCACGAAGATAACTGGAGCTAGTTGGTGCCCTTTTAAGTCTCTAAATTCCCCATCTTTGTCTCTTTGTGCGGTCAGTCTACAAACTAAGATTTTTCTTGATAATAGAAATCCCCAACGGCCCGTAGCACATGGTTCGAAACTTGGTGGATAACGGGCCCGCCCCTCTACTCTTCTCCATTTAAAACTAGGCTTTTGTCTGCGGCAACATTCGAACGCAACCGGTTGTGCTCTTACCACAGACCAAGCCTGTGGCCATAAACTAAGAATTTATTACTCACCAACTTGAGATATCTATCTTTAAGAAAGAAAATTTGCCTCATATACTTGACTAGTGTGTGTCTGGCTTCTATCCTCTCGTCTTCTTTACTGTTTTGAACCTACTCCTCGACTCAAAATTTATACTTACTAATTAGTATTTCACCATTTGCTGCAAATTCCTCTAATATTTTACATACTTTATTCACATGAGCATCCACAGCCCTGTTTGACTGTTTCAGCTCCAGATTAAAAAAATCTGGAATAAATCCATAAGGATGATGACTGGAAAGCAAAAACGTCCAACAAAAAGGTGAAAACTTCAACAAGATGATAACATTATTATTTCCCAAGAAGAAATAACCAAGTGAATCACAGGAAAAAGTTAAATTCTTAAAAAGGCTATGCTTTCTGATAGCACACCAAGCCAGCTTCTACACTTTGGTTTGCTCAATCAAATCAGAATTTGCTTATACAAGAGAGTTAAACTGGAAAATAGTGTGTGTGTTCATTAACCAAACCATCAAATTAGAGACTTGCAGAATAAAGAATTTAGTAAGAAAAGGGGCCAATAGATGCTTCAAACTTTATCCAACAAGTATAAAATGTGCGGATATTTAACCCAAAAAACAGTAAACTTACAATAAAGTATCATACACCACTTTACCCGTAACCCAAATCTTTTATTGTATAATCACACTTGAAAGATCAAAGAATAAGTTTGCAGTATCCCCACTCAATTAACAGCTGACATGTGGGCATGAGGTATCAACTACACAGTTATCGCAGTATAGGACCTATTTGATGTCATATAACCTGTCTGCCAATTGTTCTCCTGTATAACCTCCAAAAGAAAACGTTGGCAGTTCTTAAGATATTCACCAGAACAAGGACAAATTCAAAATTGATGAATACAACTTTCATTATCAAGGTTTAAAAGGATGGTCTCCCTAAGAAAAAATTATATAGGACCTGAACCTGGTGTAGAATTCAATCCATGTGGCAGCATTATTTTTTCTTTTCGTTTTGATAACCGAGAAATCTCTAAGGGTCAATCCACATGGTTCCAAAGTAGATGGGTAAGGGGTCGATGCTCTACCCTCTTCTCCACCAAATACCTGACTTTTGCTGTAACTTTTGCCTACAACAAGGTTCGAACCCGTGATGAGCTTAACTCATACATCATGCATTGCACTCTTACCGCTAGACCAAATCCCTGGGAGCGTCCATGTGGTTGTGCTATTAAGAGGCATTGCTTTGTCACTTAAAGCAGTGAAGCCATGTGAGGCAACAGGTTATCGTTTCATGGGCGAAGCCATGCATTTCAAATAATGACGGGCAAAGTGATCCCAACAAGAGGCAATCGATTCTATGAATCTCAATTTTGAGGATTTAGTTTACTATCGACATTATTGTATATTAGATGCTAAAATTAGTGACTCTCCTGGTCCAATTTATGTGGCGCCGAAGATCTATCAAAAACAGCCTCCCTACCATCACAAGGTAGGAGTAAGGTCTGCGTACACATTACCCTCCCCAAACCCCACAGTTGGATTATACTGTATTTGATGTTGCTGTTGTTTCTACATACCAAACAAACCCTTAAAACAAAAAAGAGCTCTAAAATCCTTGTCAATTTAGGATTGCCTAGTGTATCTTCACAAAAATACACATTTGCACTATTCATGCTCAACGTGTCACAAAGTAAAGAAAGGCAGTTACCAGCAATACCTTCTATAAGTCAAACAAGCATTCAGAAGTCCATGTGACACGATCAAATTCCTAAGTAAACCAGCAGCCATATTCACCAAAGCTGATAATTTAGCAGGTATTTGTTTGTTCCTTTATTGGAATATGATATTCAAGCATTATTATTAAAGACCTATTCACAGCTCTTCTGTTTTTCTCATTGGATAGAACCTTTTATTATACAAAACTGCCTGCGGGTGTATCTATTATGCACATATATAAGCTATGGCTTAACCTCAAAGAAAAGTTTCAACAATGTTCTTTAGATTGTTATGAACGTTAGGAACTTGCAGACACTTGTCTGGAAAACATCCTCTCAATCAGCAGTAGCTCCAGCATGAGGGGTAAGATGCTTAACTGATGCAAATCCCGAGAATTTCAAAATGAAAAAGAATGCTGAAGAGTAACATTCTTTACAGCTCATATCAAAACTTAAAAACATTTTGAAGGTCATTAGAATAACTCAGAGCTGCAAATGTATCATACTAACCAATTAAAATTCAATCTTTATGCACAATTTAAAAAAGTAACTGATAAACACACCAAAAATTTTATATTAGTCTCCTCAATCATAGTCAGGGCGGAGCTAGGTAGGGCGGGCCAAGGGAGTTCATCCAAACCCCTTCAACATAAAATTACACTACACTGTGTATACATGATTAAAATTAATTTTATGTAGAACCTCCTTCATCTTCTCCGCGTGTTTATTTCATATTTTGAACCCCCTTAAGTGAAAATTCTAGCTCCATCACTGCTCATAGTACCTCAAAAAAACACATTTCATTTCTAAAATAATGATATAATCCCCTCTATCACCTCAAAACCCATTGTTACTGACCAAAAAATGAAACTAAATGCTCATCAATAACCCTACATACTAGAGAATTGCTTAAAAAAACAAAAATTGCCTGAACCCCACTTACATCAACAATACCCTAACTAAAAAATTCACGCAAAACCCAGAAAAAAGTAAACCATAACAAGCAAAACTTCAAACAACAAGAAGCAATAAAGTAAGAGAAATTTGTCTCACATTGCTTCCTTTCCAAACTTGGTACACGCGCTTTGCCATGGGACACGCGCTAACTTCTTCGAAACCTTAGGCTGGAACAGAGTCAAATACTTGAAACTTAACAATATCCATTTTTCTCCACTTCCTCCTTCAAGAACAAAAATTCTCAGTAAATTCTCAACAAATTCATGCGATTGGTGAACCAAATGTTAAAAAAATGGAATTCCTTCAAGGGTTTTTCTGGGATTTTGATTTGGAATAATGGGTCGAAGAGATTTCGGCGTGGCGTGGGGGTGGGGGTGGTGGGTATAAGGACGGAGGAAGGTGGTAGTGGTGGCGGTTTTGGAGATTTTGGAAAAAAAAGTCTCCTTTTTTATGTTTTTGGGAATTGTTTTATTTATTTATTTATTTATTTAATTGGAATGGGTTTTTTGGGAAAGAAAAGGTTAAATGCTTTTTAAAGTTAAGAAAATTTAATTTAATACATTGATTTTCTCTCTCTTAGGTCACTATTTAGAGCAAGTGACAAGATTTTTCAGAATAGTTTTTGACTGTCATTTTTGGTCATTAGATTTGTTTAAGATTTTGGACAGCCTAGATATATGAATGATTCTTGTCATATCGAAAATGTTTAAAGGGGAAGGAAAAAAAAAGGTACAGTATATACATTAGAAAATAAATAAACAACAAAAATATAAAAAACAAAGATGTTGAAGTATATAAATGTTTGGTTGAGGTAGGAGCAATAGCAAAGGAATATTTATGGCAAAAAGGGCATAGCCAACAATACGGCATGCAAAATTTACCATTAGCATTCATTTATTTGCACCAAATCCGTTTCCGAATTATTTAGAAAGAAAATACACTTCCACAGATTTGTTTCAGCTTGTACCATTGCCTTCAAAAGAAAATTTAGTTCTTTTTTACAATGGTTAAAAGCTTAAATTTAATGCACGTCAGAATTTTAATCACGATAATTTTACACAGAGATATTATAGAAAATATACTTGATATGGAAGGAGGAGAGCTGAAGCGTTAACTGAAGATTGATTTATATCATCTTGCTCTAGCAACATCAGTCGTCAGTGATGGAAAAGTGTAGAGAATTATGTGGTGACCGTAATGGGTGGTGGAAGGACTAATTTATAGAATTAGTGACTTAATCTGGTATGTCCATCAAGTAATCGACCTGACAAACGAGTTCTATGTCTTTATTGAATATTAGTTATGGCCTATGGGATTTATAATAATTGGGCCACAAATAAATTAGTAAGTATAAACAACGTATTAAAAAGCAAAGATGTTGAAGTATATAAATGTTTTGTTGAGGTGGAAGCAATAGCAAAGGAATATTTAAGGCATGCATATTTACCATTAGCATCGATTTATTTGCACCAAATCCGTTTCCAGATTTTATTATTTAGAAAGAAAATAAACTTTGACTTCTTTTGATTATATTAATTAGATTTGTTATAGTTTGTACCATTGCCTTCAAAAGAAAATTTTGTAGGTGTTTGGCCATGTTTCATTATGAAAATAGAAAAAAAATAACTTTTATTTTTATAGTGAAAAATGATATTCAAAAATTGAAGTTGTGTTTGGTTATGAAATAAATTAAAGTTGTTTTTAACCTTTGTGAGTAACTTGGCATGAAAATAACTTTTTTTTGTTTTTGGAATTTTTTAAAAAATAAAAATAAAAAAACAAATTTTTTCAACATTTTATGACCAAACATGTTCTCCGAAGTTCAACTATGGAAAAAAGTAAAAAAAAAATTCATAGTCAAGCGGGCCCTGAAATGTAAACTTAAATTTTAAGGAAAATTACAAAGAAATACAACTAGTAATGTTATATTACAAAATGTAGCTCACTCTATGTTATATTAGCAAATATGGCTTAATTGTATAGAAAAAGAAAATTACTTTACATCATTAGCCAAATTATTACTCTCTCCCTTACATCTCCCATGTTCATCTTACAAAGTAGGAAAATTGTTGTTTCCTTTCATTTCTATTTGTTTTTTTAAATTAAAATTGAATAAATGTTAGTAAAGGTAATTTAGCCGTTGATTTGACTAAGGAAAGCCATGGATGAAAGGTACAAAGGGGAAAGGGGATAAACTGCAACACTAATGGCGATTAAATATAGCACTAGCCTTGGGGCATCTAACTTCATTATATATAAATTCAGATAAGCCCGGAAGGCTACGTGCAAATGAAGCCTTCAGATTACTATACAAATAGAAAAGTAAAAGAGAATAACAAATTAGTGAAGAGGAAAAAATGGAGGATTATTAGAACTCCATTGAAGCAGAGAAGAGACAATAGGTTCTGTGATGCTCCTTTTCTTGATTATTGATACGGGAATGGCTCCGTACATGAGAAAGAGAAGAAAAGAGGACGAGTAAATAACATCTTTAGTAACCTAATACGCGTCCAGAAGAACAACTTAGTGCTTCATATTTAGCCTGTTTGGATGGATGTTCGCGATGAACTGCATATGCCATCTGCTCAAAGAGGAAAAGTTTTTTAAAAAAATAAACTTTTAACTCTTGAAAGTTAAAATTGTAGATGGACCTTTTTTTGAGTCAAGGGTAAAAAACTGTAGGTCCTGAAAAAAAAAATGACCAGTCTGTTTTCAAGTTTTGCAAAAGAGAGTTTTTAGCTATTGAATTTGCAGATGAGATTAATTTAATTTTTTTTTTGAATCAAGGAAGAAAACAAGGTCAATTTTTTTGTATAATATTATATATGTGTATAATATACACCTCTTATAATTTTGCATAGTGTTGTATATTGGGTGTATATATACAATTATATAACAATATACATAATTATACAAATATATACATATGTATATATAATGTTTAAACAATGTATCTACAATGTATAAGTGTGTATAAAATGGAGAGGAAGAAGAAAATCACTGAAACAAAAAGACTATATTCTATATACAACAATATACAATACAATATACATATATATATACAATATACATATATATACAATAATATACAAATATATACACTATTGTGCCAAAAAAACATACTTCATCTTCTTCCTCGAATCCAAGCATCAAATTCATTCAAAAACACCTCAAAACTACACTAAATCATCCAAAATTTCAGATTTGAGCTCCTCAATACATAATCGATCGTTTATAATTACACCCACTTGAAATAAAGCTTATTTATGAAAATATTGAAACCTCGAATTATAGAAAAAAACTCAAAAAATGCTGAATTTTTTACCAATTTGTTTGAAGTATTTTGAGAGAGAATTGGAAAAGAATTGAAGTGAAAATCGTAAAGAAGAAACTGGGAATTTGGTATGAAAAGTGTTGTTCCCTATATAACTAAAAAGAAAAGTTAGTTTACAGTGAGCGGACAAATCAGATTTTGGGTTATAAAATGTAAAGTATATTTTTGGCTACTTAAATGTAAACTATATTTGCTAGTTGTACTTTTGTGTAATTATTCCTAAATTTAATAGTTAAAAGCTTAAATGTAAATTTAAATCTAATTCACGTCAGGATCTTAAACACAATAATTTTACAAAATAAAAAATATATACGGAAGACATTGCCACATCTATTAGTGATGAAAAAGTATGGAGAATAATTTATAGAATTTGCGACTCAATTCAATACGACCATCAAGTAACCGATCTAACAGACAAGATATATTATTTATTAAATCGATTTAACAGACGAGATCTATTATTTATTAAACATTAGTTATGGACTTAACATTAATTTGATCACAAATAAAATCATAAGTTTTACATTCTCCCACTTAGTCCAATGAACACATAACATTAATATTTAATGAAATAAGCATTATGTAATACCTCATATTTAATAAGGATATGTTCTTAATTAGCAAATAGTTAAAGAAGCAATTTTTAAGGTAGAAAAAAAAAAGAGAAATCAATCAATTTAAGTCTTTGGGCTAGGCCCAATAGGCAAGCAACCTGGCAACAAAGAGATGGACAAAACAAAAGTCACAAAGCAAAAAGGTTAGAGGAATAGGGCTTACGGGAACTGCAATAGAATCCAAAAAAAAAAAAGGAATACAGAGGAAGAGAAGAAAGAGACAAAGGGTGAAACAAGGACAACATACACTCCGGGAAGAAGGGATTCATCGGAATTTTGCTATTGGGCTTGAGGTAAGTCTTTTCTATAGTCTAGACACGAGTCTTAGTTGAAAAATTGGCACCGAATATTGAAAATTATTTAACAAAGACAAGTAGTTTGGGCGGTAAGGCGTAGTTCTGATAAAGAATTTGACAATGAGTTCTATTAATTTACCAAAGTAAGTAGAGTATGTACAATTACATTACACATAGCTTGGTAATTAGAATTTGGCAAATTGACGGCCAAACATGAAACCGTGGGGATGGGTATTTTGAATCAATTATGAATTAGCCAAAATGAGAAAATTAACACGAGATTGATATGATTTGATTATAGATTCAATCGAGGGAAGTCATACGAATTGTTTGGTACTCCGACAAGTGTACTGTGAGTAGTAACCTTATCATAATTTGTGTTTTCATAACTTGCATAGTTTATACATGATTTTTAAGAACGATATTACTGAATGCTTTGAACTTGCACGTGGGACAAGTCTTTTACTTAGACATGATACTGAAATGGTTATTTGATATGTTCTCATTGTTATAAGACATATTTACGGTTATTTGAGATATGATTACTGCTATTATGAAGTTTTTTCACTTACTTGAGAAATAAGTATTTTGACATGTGTTTTGTTCAAGTTTATATGCAATATGATATGATATGAACTTAAATGCCCTGTACTATTTTGAAAATGATTTCATATGAGTACCTACTATTTACAAGAAAGTATAAATGGAGTAGACCTTGAATAAGATCTCGTAGCTAACGGCGGGTTCGTTAAACCTGGTGCACCTTATAGTTACAGATTACTGTTACAGCACTTGCTAGTGGGAAGGTAGAACTAGCATATTGTTACTGATTGCCCTCGAGTAGGGACCTACTGATAAGATGTTTGACTCCTTTACGAGGGGTCCACTGCTGTTGGCTATTTCTTGAAGTAGAATGTCATATTGATTAAATGATTCATTCTTGGAAACCTCCCAAATGATAAGATTTGATATGACAGTATTTTATCGAGTTTATTGTCGAATTGTTAAATTCATTTTGCTTACATGATGACAAGGTTGATTATGGTTACCGTTCCTGAAAGGGGATATATTTCATGAATTTTTTTGATTATCATACTAGCATGTTTTCTGACTTGTCCCTATTAAATGGTTGTGGTTAAGTGTTATTACTCACTGAGCTAGCGTCTCACTCCTCACTATTTTTTTTTTCCAGAGAACGCAGGTGACAGTGAAGATTTCGTTAACTAGAACATACGAGTTGACGTATTCATGGTGAGCCCCCCAATTGTTCGCATGGGCGAAGGCTTATTTATTTGTTATGGTCTCTTCTTTGAAACTCTTAGAGTCGTTCCGCAGTCATTTCATTTGCGTTTAAGTATTCTTTCGTTATTATGGACTTGTGGAGTATTTGACTTCTCATATTTTGGAGATGAATTTCGTATGGTTATTTTGTCGTGAATGAGTTGTTGATGATATTGATGAATTGTTTGGGGTTGATTGGTTGGATATGTTGTTGAATTATGAGACAGGAAATTTTGAATATGCCCAAAAAACAGAGGAAATTCTGTCCGATTTTCTATAGAATACTGACGAGGCTTGCTTTGGAGTTCTAAACTCCTTAGCGTCGATCATGGTCCTATTTTGGGTCGTGACAACATTAGTTGCACATAATTTATTTTTTTTATAAAGTCCATCATAAATATCAAATATATGGCAAATCATTAATGCGAATTATGGCGGTTATCCATAATTTTGTGCTACATACTCCTTACTGTATTAGCAACTTATTATATCATGTTCATAAGCTATAAAACATTTAAAATTATGGTCATCAATATTGTTTCATTGAGACTTGTCTTGTAATATCTCAAAATAATAATGTGTACACTGTACGCCATTATGAGAAATGAAATTTTTTAATGTATATCAGAAACACGTAAATAGGCTCAAAGTGTCAAAGTATCATAAATGCACCGGTCATAAGTACAATCAAGACCCATTCCTTGAACATATTCTTTAAATGTATTTGGTTGTAAGTCCTTCGCTAATGGATCAACAATCATGAGATCAGTTTTTATATTCTCAAGTGCCACTCTTTGTTTTTAAACTTCCTCCTGACTGTAAAGTGATTCTAATTTCATATTTTTGACACATTTTGAGTACTTATCGTTCTTACAGAAGAATATTGCTATGACATTATCAAAATAATTTTTCAGCGACTTGATAATAGTGTCGACAATCTCAAGTCCTAAAATAAAATTTTACAGCCATAATACATGAATTGTGGCTACAAACGTGCAACAAATTATGCTTTTATTGTGGATGTAGCAGTGACAAATTGTTTAGCACTCTTCCACGATATTATTCCTTCAACTAATAGGAACAAGAAATCAAACGTGGACTTTCTAGTATCAACACATCCAGTAAAATCTGAATCTGAGTATCCAATAATTTTCAAGTGTTTGAATTTCTATACATAAGCATGTGATCCTTCGTTCCTTTCATGTTACCTCGAGACCCTCTTTGCAGCTTTTCAGTGAACAATTCATGGTCACTCTGATATATCCTTAGCATTTCGATCATAAAATTAATAACTGGCCTTATGCAAGGTTGAACATACATTCAACTTCCAACAATAGAAAGTAAAAAATTGACTACATTTTTTTTATGTTCTACAATATTCTTCGAGCATTGCATGAGACTAAATTTGCCCCCTTTCAAAATATGAACAATTTATGCTAGAAAGTTGTTCATGTTAAATCTCTATAAAACTCTTTCGTATAGCCTTTTTGAGACAGTTCTAATATCCGACTTGAATCTGTCACCATATCCTCTATAAATAATTTAAGAAATAAGAATTGTTTGGGACTTTTCTGCTTACAGGTGTCGTGCTCATAGTATATTTTACTTATCTTATTTCCTACTTTGCTCAGTCGGCCTATGATACCTACTGAGTACAAGTAGACCATACTCACCCCTATTGTGCCCTTTTGATGCAGATCTGAGTACGAGTACAGGACGCGGTAGCTGATTCTATGCGGATTTGGAGCGGTGCTCGAGGTACTGAGTGCTCTAGGGATTTCAAAGTTGACTCCGAACCTCTTCTTATCTTACCTTATGTCTTTATTTCAGTTTCAGAGACATTTATGTATTTTCAGATTCAGTCATGTACTAGATGCTCTTACACTGTGACAACAAATTTTGGGGATTTATGAGATTTCTTTCAGATTTTTATTTTAATTATGTTTCATATTGGCTTGATTTCGCTCAAGAAGTCTCGTTTTGGTTTGTGTTATTATCGATTTTGTTTTCCTTTATTGGTTTGGGTGATTGGCTTACTTATGAAGGTTCACCCACGATAAGTGCCATCATGACCCTTTTAGGGTCATGACATGACTTGAAATAACATTATTGTTGAGTTTTACTCAACTTTGGGCATTCTATCATATATGAGAGGTTGTATTGTCATGATGGGCATCATATTGAAAATAATTGGTTAAGGACTTAAGGTGATTAAATATGGCCTAATGGCACTGATTTGAAAACAAAGATCTATTATTTGAGCAGGCTTGTAACCTACATTTATTATGTTGAGAAAGCATTATATATATATATATATATATATATATATATATATATATATATTATTTTTTTATTTTTTTATTGTGAGCATACATATACATCTATTTGTCATAGATCATAGTTCTAACAGGATGATGGGGCTTAGGGTCATGACATGACTTGAAATAACATTATTGTTGAGTTTTACTCAACTTTGGGCATTCTATCATATATGAGAGGTTGTATTGTCGTGATGGGCATCATATTGAAAATAATTGGTTAAGGACTTAAGGTGATTAAATATGGCCTAAGGGCACTGATTTGAAAACAAAGATCTATTATTTGAGCAGGCTTGTAACCTACATTTATTATGTTGAGAAAGCATTATATATATATATATATATATATATATATATATATATATATATATATATATATTATTTTTTTATTTTTTTATTGTGAGCATACATATACATCTATTTGTCATAGATCATAGTTCTAACAGGATGATGGGGGCCTTAGGTTGCTTCAGGGTATTTGATGATTTGATATTGATATATGTAGACATATGATTTTTGACCCTTCCCGAGCTTTAACTTATTTTTAGCACTAAATATTTATTTTTATCTAATATTTATTTTAGTTTTTATTTCATGTTTAGTAGATTTTCTTTGAAAAAATTGTGAAAAAGATGTCAAAAATAGTCACATTTTAGGATAAGTTTTGCTTTTAGTTTTTAAAAGAAAAGAAAATGTTCAAACAAAAAAAAAAAAATTCTTTAATTTAGATTTTAATAAATAAGCTAGTAATCTTAAAATTCTCTTAATTATATTTTATTTTAGTCTAGTTATAAACTTTTCTTATATCTTCTTAGTATAAAAATTAATTAGTCAATATTTTTATCATTTTTATTTTTATATTTCAAATAAAAAAAAATCCTAATCTACCCAACACGACCCCAACTTCCTCACTAATCTGCCCAACCATTTGCACTCACTTCTCCCTCAACCCCTTATCCCACACACTCCTAATCACTTAATCCCTCCCGTAACAACACCCTACCCCATAAAATCCTCAACCTCCCCAATACCCCTACTCCCTCACGTCTCACTAGCACACAAGGCATACACACAAACACTCTCTATATAATAACGCACACATACAACAAAACACACAGAAAACCATAAGAGAAAATAGTAACATACAAGAAAAAAAGCAAGACTTAGAGCAAAAAACGTAGCAATACTTGGAGAAAAGAAAAAGAAAAAGAGGAAAACAGTGATAGAGTGAAAAGCATAATGCAAGAGAAACATAGAGAGTGATAAGGAAAAAGAGAGTATTCTTAAACGCTTGGGAGTTAGAGTTTGAGTTCGGGTCTCTGTTTCGGATTTTCGATGACGATGTTCTTGCTTCTATACTCGAGTTGGTTGTTCAAAGTGATGGTGGATTACTTTAAAAATCTTTTCTTTATGTTATTTATTAGATGCCAAATAATTTATACCTAATTTTCATCTTTCACTTGTATTGCTTTTAGTTCCGATGGCGAAGAGGTGTGATTTTTTTTATTATTATAGTTATATTCATGTTAAAACCTGTTAATCAAATGTTCCAGTGATATTACTCTATTGTTAGTTGTAGGAATCGTCCTCTTAATTGGAATTAAATCATGCCATAGCAAAAGGGTCTTTAATGATAATTTGATAACATCATTGTTATAGTGCATGACTTTTTACTTGAAATTCGTGTTTGAGACATAATATTTGAAATATACATGGTAGACAGTAAACACAACTTGGTATTGATTCAGGAGGATGTATCGATCTAATATCAATTAGCTTTAATCTAATTTGGAATTTGTCTTGAGCTAAACACAACTTATGTTCTATAGTCATTTTGGTTATGTGTGTTTATATCGATCTACTGCTAATATTTGTCGTGATTTTAGTTGTTATAATCACTCTCAAGTCATCTATTATTGTGTTTCTTTTGGAATAAATAGGAACTCTATTTGGGCTGGATCAAAGTATAAGACTCGTAGCAATAAGGAAAAGAAAAGAGAGGGAAAACTCATTCATGAGGGAGCGAGGCAAGTTGCGGATTAATCCAAGACTTGTTGCAAATTTGAAAGAAAAGAGCGAAAGAGAGTAAAAAAATGGATAAGAAAAATAGTCTCGAGTTTACAAGAGACGAACAAATGCCTTTAACGCTAGATAAGCTTTAGGCCCGATAAATTTAGTTTCGATTAAGAATATAATCATGCATCTTTCTCGATATGCTTAATAACAAATATGAAACCTGAGGATGCAATTATGCACCTTGGCAAAGATCGTCCTAAAATTACCTTTCATTAGCTTAATACAAGAAGTATAGACAGTTATTAGACTTTAAAAATGAGCGAATCAAGCCTACAAACATAATTTATCCAAAATAGTTTAAGTCAAGTTATAAGTTGATAAAAGCGATCGTGCTAGAACCACGGGACTCAAGGGGTGCCTCATACCTTTCCCTCGGTCAACAAGATTCCTTATCTGATCTTCTGTTTTTGCAGGCCAATAATAAAAAGAGTCATATCCTTTTGATTAGGAATTCAATAAGGTGACTTGGAACACCATAACTCAATTTCAAGTGGCAATTCTGTAAATAAAAATAATCCCTATTCAATACCGTCACTTTAACTGAAAAAATCCTTCGACCCAAATGAAAAGGGTGTGTGACAATATAATGTCGAGGTTCTTACTGGCTATGTTGTGTTGAGGTTATTACTCATTGTATTGTATCAAGGTCTTTTCCCGCTGACCTAAAGTTTACTTTGAGCGGTATATGGATCTCGCGAGCCTCCCACGAGTCCCACCTCACAATAAATTTTGTGAAGGATGTGTATACCTGTAGGATCATTGGCCATTGAATTTCATTACTTTGCACTTTATATTATTAACTGTTTCTATTGGTCTTGCTTAATGATGTATTGATTGAATTGATGGGACTTTTTTGAGTACATGGTTATTAGTATTCTTTATGCGATATAGTTATTGTTTTTGCTCAGTCGGTCTAAGATGTCTATTGATCAGTACGTGTGAGTTTGTACTCATACTACTCTTGATGCATCTTTTCGAATACAAATTCGAGTACTAGCAATTCATGCAGTTCCTGACTCGTTCATAATTGTTCTTAATCCGAAGTTGTGGTGAGTTTCTTGCGATCAGAGACTTGACTTAGCTTCTTCTATCTTTATTTTTTGTCTTTGTTATCACATACAAGATGTTGTATTAGACCTTGAATTTCATTTAGTAAGCTCTTGTACAAGTGACACTGAGTCTTGGAATGGTTGTATTACCATAGCCTATTTATGCTACTATTTAATTACTTTCGTGCTAATTGATGTTTTATGCATTTCTAAGGGGTTGACTTACCTACCTTGGGTTATGATGGGTGTCATCACGACTCTAGTTTTTTGAATCGTGGCAAATAAAAAGTCCATAACTGTTTCCATTTATGGTCATAATATTATTTGTTTTTTTGTAAAATTTAAATTTTATACTTACATATGATCGTGTGTTGGACCTTTATTGAAATGGAAATTGAGGTTTTTTTTTTGCACTTGATCAAAACACAAATCATGTGGTAGTCATTAGTGTTTTAAAAGGCAGTTTTGGGACTCGCCCTGGGGCGAGACACTGTCAAAATGCTCCACGGCTCAAGTGTGGAGCTTAGTTCTGTGAGGCTTACGCCCCAAGTGTCCGATTGTACGCCCTAAACACTTCCAACGCCCAATGTTCGGGGCTCGCCTAATAGTTCTTACACAAATTGTATCAAATTCCTTAGCCAACACTATTGATCCTCATAATTTAGTTTTTTCCATTTTTAAAAGTAAGAAAATTGAGAGTAACTCAAATAACAAGTCATATTATTGCTTATTTACTATTTGAGAACGGTGTGAGAGTGAATATCACTTAACATTTCTGTTTAAAATACATATCCAAATTTTTACATCTTTACTTATAATTGGTCTTTATGTTTTTGTCCTATATCTCAAAATTATCATATTTTATTATTTTTTATTTGAAACTATTATATTTTTATTCATGAAGAAGTGATGTCTTTATTATAATAGTAATAGTTTATTGATTGTTTTTTCAGGGAGGTAAATTGCATAGTATGATAGTCATATATTTTAAGAAATTATGACTCTTTTATTATTTGAAAATTAAGATTTTAGAGTTGATTTACATCCTATAATTTTTTTAAACTTATTTTAAAATAATTTTTGTGTTTATTATACTATTTTTTACTATATTGTAAATTAAAAAATAAAGATTCATGGGCTTACGTCCCATGCCCTGAGGCTTACGCTTTGCCCCGTGGTATGTAAAACGTCTCGCCTCATGTCCCTGCCTTTTAAAACACTGATAGTTATGTATCGGAGCAAAGCTTAGCTTTTCTCTATACTTGGCTAGATTTTAGGCCTCGTCATGCTCATAAATTATACACAAACGTCATGATATATTTAAAATCATCAATTTCAAAATTTTTCTAATCATCTATAATATATTAAAAGTGTGAATAGAAAAGTGATTTGAACTTTTTGCCCTTCATTAAAAGACTTCGCTTTAGACAAAATCGTCTTTTCACTTTATTTTTCTCAAATAATTATCATTTAAAATTATTATTTTAACTCCTAAAAATTTAGTATTTTTGACAAAGTAAAGAATAATAGGAGTGCCGTGCTATTTTTGGCAAAGTAAATCGTATAGGAGTCTTAACACTGTAGGAGTCTTATTCCTAACATGCCTTTTTAAGTCTTATTTTTGGCAAATAACAACTCTATTAGGAGTTCCTTATTTATAGAACTCAATGACTATATATAATTAGGTTTATACATATTCTGCTAAAAAAATACATACTGTGTGGGTGGAGGTTTGGATGCGCGTGGGAGTTAGATTTAAGTTTTAGTAATGTTTGTCATGCCAACATTAACCTATTATAGAAAGAATTTTGTGTTTAAATTGTATGCTTTGATCTATATTCTGGGATTTCTTCTAAATTACATGTTCGTTTGATGTTGATCAAACTTATCAATAATTACACATAGGTTTGTTAGGTAAAAGTTCTTATTTTCCTTTCCTCAATATTATAAAATTCCTACGTAAACTTTTATTGCTTTGATTTCTTTGGTTAGACTATCCTTTGATTTAATTATATTATCATGATTTCTTCAGTCGAGAATTTATCGAAAACAATCTCTTAGTTATAGTAGGTTAGGGGTAAGTTTAGTTTTCATTTATATATTTGTTAGTGTAACTTTTTGAAAATTAATAAAGCTAGAATTATTAGTGTTTCCAATGGATTTTTGGTTGCTTTATGTTATATGTGAACATTAAGTTCATGATTAATGATGGTGAAATTTGATGAAGTATCGTCCTTCAAGCGCTGTCAATTCCCCCTTTGATAACCAATTCCGATGCTCCGGTGTATAACAACAATTCTTCCTTGACTATTGGAGCTAGAGGTAATCGTCTTTTCACTTTTTCTTCTCAAATTATTATTTAGTTATATTTATAGTATTGACTCCTAAAATATATGAGATCAGAATTTTTAAATATGGTAAGACTTTTTCTAAAATTAGGAGTCCTTAAGTATATGGTAAAAGGTAACTTTTGTTTTGTAATTTATATAGATTTGGTTTGTTCAATTCACGTTCTACCATACAATTTCTATTCGTTCCGCAAGTGAAAAACAGTATTCATCTTTTGGAAAGACTTTTCTACATTCTTTATAGTAATATATTTTTATGTATTTTGAAAATATTTTTGAGTTCTATATTTTTATGGTGGAATTATACTCATTGCTTCTTCTGATGTGGTTGAACGTATAAATTGACATGTCAAATTTTTGGATAATCGAACACATATCTTAACAAGGGGTGAGTTCTTGCTTTTTTTCTGATTGTTTTCTTAATTAAAGATAAATTGCAATTTATTTGCAAGTTCTTTTATATTAAGTTTTTCAAACTTATAATTGCTAACACAAGAAATTGTTAAAAGGAGAGAATCAATTATCAAAATAAAAATTACAAATAACATGCAAAATAAGAAGAAACCCTATTCAAATTTTTTTATAAAGAATTTATAAATAGATTCTTAGGACTCAAACCCTTGTCGATGGGATCTCTCTGTTAAGAAGTAGAATATGACTCACGGTGTTACTTCCTCAACTGATCTATCTCACGTCGTCTATTGCTCCGTTATCCCTTTGTATGTTTTTCTTTCTTATTCTTGAACATGTGTTAAATCTCCTTGTTGTGTTTTACTTTCAACTACATGCTATTACTCAGGGTCGTTTGGTACGAGGGATAAGGATAAGGATAAGAATAATAATTTCAGTACAAAATGTAGTTAGGGATATTAGTTAGTCCCAAAATTATTTATCTCATCATTTATACTACAATGATATGATCATATATATTCATATATATATATATATATATATATATGTGGCGGGATAACTAATCCATGCGATATTCCAATCCATGTGATAATTTTGTCTATCCCATCCCTCATACCAAACAACCCCGGTTGATTGGTTTTCTAATTGTTTCTAATTTTTATGTGCTAATATGCAATTGAATGAACTGTTTTCTCATATATGATCTCTATCATTCTCTTAAAAATGTTTTTGGCCCAGGAATGAGATCTTATATTTGTTCACCTTTCTATATATCTGACAACGTTAAGCTGGATATAATTATCTAATTATCTAATTGTAGCTTAACGAATCATGTTTGCATCGACTTTTTTAATAGCTATGACAATTACTGTGCCGGTTGGATTGGTAGACTTATTGTTAAAGTGTAATGATATTGAAAAATTTCTATGAACATTAAGGGTCTATTTTATAGATATGAGACAATGGAACTAATCTGGAAAAAAAAAAGGAGATGGCGCGGTGGGGGGTGCACATCAATAAAGCTTGGAACTTAGAAGAAAAGGTTTTGATCTTGCGGCGTGATGCTGATATACTCTTTAATTACAAGTATTCACATATCTTATGAATTATGATGTTTATTATTATCGTGTCTATATTTAGATACTGTTCCGGAGGTGGTAGATGAATGGTTGGCCGGGCTTTAAGGAATTTTCGTGTAAATATGATATCTTGATTATAGGATATTTTTGTTGTTGTAGTGGATGTGAAAGAGTAAGATGACTGATACTCTTGGACGCGACTGCGAGCTATCAATATAAGAGTCTTTTGGACCTTTGATTCTTTCATGTTTGTTTCTCTTATATGGTTCTTTTGAATTTAACTTTTAAAATTATATATGAATTTGGAGATTATTTTTATTGATGGTTATTAGGGAATTATTGGACAAGAATATATTAAATCGTGTAGATTGTAATAGCTGAACTATAGAAGTCACAATTTATGACTTCCGGTACACTATGATGTAGTAAGATATAGCTGTTTTAATTGTGTTCATATAAAAATCAACATGGCAATGGGTTCTGTTTTTTAATAATTTTTGTTGTATTTTCTTTAATTATAACCTTTTTAATTCAAAAACTTGACGTGATACACACGTGCAAAACACGTATACTACACTAGTATAAATATAACGGTAGACTCAAAACAATAAAAATCTTTTTTTTCTTTTTTACTTTTCAGTCAAAAACGAGTAATAAAAAATTGAAGAAGAGCCAAATTCCATTCCTTCTTAACAAGTCTTCAGTCAAGTATAGCTAGTCATGACTCATGAACCTTTTATAAAAAAAATAAGAAAAACAAGTAAACAATACAAACAAACAAGCAAAAAAACTGTACCAAAAGTATTCATCCTACTGTATTGCCTACCGTTGACCCCTATCCCAGTCCACGCTTTCGGACAACCCACCCATCTTCTTCCCTTTCATTCAAAACCCCCCGTTAGTGGCTCTTCCTTTCTTTCTCATACACCAATCTCAAATACAAAAAAAACAAAAAATCTTTTACTTTTACTTATGGATCCTCCACTGCAAGCTTTTCTAGCTGCGGCATCCAGCTTCGTTGCAGTCATCTTGATCTTCACCGTGCTCTATGTTTTCTGCAGAGACCCCAACAAACATCGTCATGTTGAAAATCATCCCCGAACACGAAACACTCGGGCGGCAATAGCTAGTACAAATCCAGAGCTTTCTACAATCACCATTACTGAAAGCGCAACATTTGACCCATCTTTGAATCAGATCTCCATGAAGGAACTCGCTGAGGCAACTCGAGATTTCTCTCCCGAACTCATCATCGGTGACGGGAGTTTCGGGATGGTGTACAAAGCGAAACTCAGCTCCGGCATAATCGTTGCTGTTAAGAAGCTCTCCCCTGATGCTTTTCAAGGGTTTAGGGAGTTTCGTGCTGAGATGGAAACTTTGGGTAAGATCCAACACCCGAATATAGTTAAAATGCTTGGATATTGCTCAACGGATTGTGATCGGGTACTTATGTATGAGTTTATCGAAAAAGGCAGCCTTGATCAATGGCTTTACGACACGTCATCCACCTCTGATATATTGGAATCAATGCCTTGGATGCCGTTGGATTGGGCAACGAGGATTAAGATTGTTAAAGGTGTAGCTGAGGGACTTGCTTATATGCATAATTTGGATACTCCGATTATTCATAGAGATATTAAAGCGAGTAATATCTTGTTAAATGAGAATTTCGATGCTTATATTGCTGATTTCGGATTGGCTAGGAGAATTCAAGGGTCGCATTTACATGTCTCGACACAAGTAGCAGGTACAATGGGGTACATGCCACCAGAGTACATTGAAGGTGCACCGATGGCGAAAACTAATGGAGATGTTTATAGTTTTGGTGTGTTAATGTTGGAGATTGCTACAGGGAGACGCCCTAATTTTCCGTTCACAGGAGAAGATGGTCGTGAAATTAGGCTTGTCAAGTGGATTAGTGGTATGGTAGAGCAAGAAAGGTATATGGAAATGGTTGATGTCAATCTTTCAAGGGATGAATTGAAAGAAAGTGCAGTTGTTGAGTATTTCAAGATTGCTATGATGTGTGCTAATGAAAATTATCACGCTAGGCCTCCTATGAATGAAGTCGTTAAGATTCTGGACGGAATTTCAACATGTTAAAAGGTCAACATTCATTTGTTCTTAAGTATTTGTAGATGAATTTTATCAAAAAAGAGCGTTGTGCCTGTAATTTGAAGACGCCTTTGGTTGTTCATCTCTAATGTACCAAATTCTATATATATATATATATATTAGTATAAGGTAATATGTGTTATTTTAAGTTTGTACTTAGTAGTTTATGAATTGTAAAAAGTAGGGCAAATTGTTGCTTTTAATTGATTGAGTAATGAGATTGGTTAAATTGCTAACTGTTTCAAAGAACTTGTCCTGTGGCTACACCTCATTGTCCTTCAATTCTGCCTTATCATGTCTTCCCATTTCATCCCATTTAAGTACTTGCACTAATCCAAGTTTTGTATCATATTCTACACTTTGTATTTCCTACTGTATGGTCTTTTGACTAGATCTAATTTGATGGCTAGAATTACTCGATACTTGTGCTGATGGAGCTAATATATACTTAGCATAGTGGTCAAGGTGTGCTCAAGTCGGTCCAAATATCAATTGTTATTCAAAAAATGTAAGTCCATACCTTAATTTGTCCTTTTAGCAAGAATGGCACATGGGTAGAGGCATACCGTATACTATCATTATTAACAGTCGAGGTGCCTTCAAGTTGTTCCAGTCAAGATGTTATTGAAAAGCATATGTAAATGCACAAATCCCTTTGACTTGTCCTTTTCTGCAAGAATGACATATGAGTAGAGGCATATGGGCATGTTCTTGACAACGTGCTTGGGAATTAAAATCAAGTAGATGGGATAATAGTGTACTTTGGTCTTTGAGAAGTTGCCGTGTTTTCTGGCTGAATATGGCCATGCTGCATCATGATTCATGGCAAGAAAGTTCAGACTAGCAAACTATTTGACCTGTTTTTGCATCACATGGATTTGAGCTGTCAAATGTACTACTCCGTCCATTTTAGTTGTCTTTACTTAATGAAAATTAGCCGAAGGAGTATCACTAATCATCAATCAAACGTACAAATGTATTAAGCTAGAACTTGTTTTAAATGTTTGCGAAATTCAAGTAAGAATACAATACATTTGCACCAAAGTAAATGTTCTAAATGTGCTCTTTACATGAGAGATTACATATAACTTCACAAAACTTAGGTGAAGAAAGCTAGTGCCAACTGCTTTTCTTATGAACCAGGTTCTTAACAGATATTACTTGAGCAATAAATAAATTCACAAATAATTTACGTGAAAAAACCTCATTTCTCAAGGAGTAACCACCGCAATCTCAAATCCACTAAAAACAAACAAGTTTTATGATTACAACTCAATAATCCAAAAAAGTAACTCTAGTACCTAAACACAAAACAATTAACTATAACCGTTTCCAGTAACAATTCTCTCAAGAAGCTAAAGTCTGCTTCTTGTTACAAAACCTCACAACCTAAATCACACCAACTCACCACAATTCTTCTCAACAATTAGTTATAACAAAATAACTAAAACACCAAAACTACTCATAACCTATGACAGAACAGTGGTTAAGAATAACAACTTCAAACTTCACTTTGCGCCTTGATGTGTGCTTGCTTAGTATGCTATGATCTCCCATTACTTGAGAATAATACTTTCTCAGCGTAGGTAATAGGTGAGTCAAAACTGTCTTGTTTTCCTCCTTTTATAGATGCATCATAAAGTCCCTCTTTGGTAGGAAAGCCAACTTCAAAGCCTTTTCTTGTTAGTCAAGGACACACCTTTTCCTTGTCTAACATGGACATACTTTACACCTTAAATAGAATAGTTTCCATAAATATACTTTTACCAAAAATAGGTTTTGCGTAACATCAAAACTTGTAATACAAGAAGTCTTCATTAGGAAACGTTGGTTTTGTGTTCTTCACTAATGAGAGGTAATAAGTACTTCGTAAGATTAGTTGAGTTGCATGTATAGGGCAAAAATAGCCTAGACACGTGGACGAAATAAGTCGCGACATGTGGAAGGATGACAACTACGACTTTATGGTTAGCTGGAATCCTATGATAGGTTACCCATCGACCGAGGAGGCTAAGACAAGAATACACACCGGCTGCCAAATTCTATATATATTAGTATAAGGTAATATGTGTTATTTTAAGTTTGTACTTAGCAGTTTATGAACTGTAAAAAGTAGGGCAAATTGTTGTTTTAAATTTATTGAGTAATGAGATTGGTTAAATTGCTAACTGTTTCAGAGAACTTGTCCAAAATGACATCTTGGACATTATGTAAATATTTCATGTACAATTTGCATATGAAAGCTCCAGTGAAGATTCTTCTATCCTAATAAAGTTCTAAGCAAGGCTGTGGCTATACCTCATTGTCTCCTTCAATTCTACCTTATCATTTCACCCCATTTAAGTACTTGCATTAATCCAATTTTGTATCATATTCTATACTCTGTTTTTTCTATTCTATGGTATTTTGCCTATATCTTATTTGGTGGCTAGAATTACTCGATGTTTGTGCTGATGGAGGTAATATCTAATATGTACTTAGCATAGCAGTCAAAGTGAGCTCAAGTTGGTCCAAATACCAAATGTTATTCAAAAAATGTAAGTGCACACCTTGATTTGTCCTTTCAGCAAGAATGACATATGAGTAGAGGCATAGCGTATAGGAGCATTATTAATCGTCGAGGTGCCTTCAAGTAGTCCTATCAAGGTAGTCTTGTTATTAGAAAAACATATGTAAATGCTCAAATCCCTTTGATTTGTCCTTTTCTACAAGAATGACATATGAGTACGTAGAGGCATATGGACATGTTCTTGACATCGTGCTTGGGAATCAAATCAAGTAGATGGGATAATAGTGTACTTTTGGTTGTTGAGAAGTTGCCGTGTTTTCTGGCTCATGATTCATGGCAAGAAAGTTCAGACTAGCAAATTATTTGACCTGTTTTTTGCATCACATGGCTTTGAGCTGTCGAAAGTACTACTCCTTCCATTTTAGTTGCCGTGCTTATGAAAAATAACTAGACCAAACTAGTTATCTTTTTTTTTAAACTAGTCTATAAAAACGTGCGTTGTACGTTTATCCCAAATTATTTTATACAAAACTTAAATTGCTAATGATATATTTTAAATTTTATTTTTACAAAATAAAAAAAAATAAAAAAAATAAAATAACAACTCTAACTTAAGTTTAATATTCTTAAACCTAAAATGAGTATAAAGTGTAACTACGAAAAGTCTTGTGTAATGACCGTTGATCGATTTGGTGTGATCGCATCATTATTTTTTTTTTTTATTTTTTTTTTTATCTTTATTTATTATTCTATTTTATCTTTAGCCTACATTTTTATGATGGTAGTTATACCCCATGCCCTATTAACTCAATAAAAGAAGTAATAATTTAATATATACTTCCTCTTTGATTTTCCTCTGTGGCATAATGCACAAAATTATATGTAAAAACATTATGCACTAAGAAAAATAAATACTCAGATTTCAAAGTCCGAATCATTTGTTTCAACTCCAAATTCACTTGTTATCTTGAGAAGATATATGTCTATAGTACAACAAAACACGCATAATAAATATGAATTCATCATATATTAATTCTCCTAAAACCTCTTACCATATATTAAGTGTAACACCCCGTACATTTCCGACCCTACTTGACAACTTTGAACCATGCTTACCTTACTTTCGAGAGCCATAAGTACGTATTTTGTCTTGTTATTGATGGAAGATTTGATAGTGTGCTAGTACATGTGATGAGACCCTTGTAGGAGGAGTTTGTGACTTTTGGGTGCATTTTAGGAGTGATAAGTGAGGCTTGAAGGACTTCCAAGCAAAGGATATTAAAGATAAGAGGCAAGCTAAAGAGTGGAACTTGAAGTATCTAACCAAATCCGCAAAGAAAAGTCGAAGGAAGTAAAGAAATCAAAATTTTGGGCCAGGCGTGCCAGGCCGCTTTGGCCTGAATTTTGTTTGGCACAGGCAGCAAGAGGGCGCGCCAGGCAGCGTGCCAGGCCGCCCCTGCACACCTTTCAAATGCTAAAATTTTTCTAAGTCCCTAGGGTGCCCGGGAGCGTGCCGGGGTGCTTTTTGCCAAATTTCTTTAACGATTATTAGTCTATAAAGAGGACTCTTGGGTTATGGTATCATTATTCCATCGTAGTAGGACTACTCTTGAGCGAGTTTGGCATCCAAGTTGGAGTAATTATTCGTCACAAGTATTTTATCAAATTATGTTCAATTAAGCCATGAGTGATTAGAATTTCTTATTTTTGAGATTGAGGCTACGAACATGAATCTCGCGAGTTGAATATTGTTGTAATATTTATGAAATTATTTAAACATGAGATAATTGGCATATTACACATTGAATTTAGTGGGCTAAGTTAATATGTGTTAATGGGCTCAATTTGAGGCCCAAAATGGAGTAAAAGACATGGCCCAAAAGGGGCAAATGACCCATTCTTCCATTTGACCAAGTAAATATGGCATTTAATGCCCAAGGATTGGCTAAGGATGACTTGAGGGCTATATAAAGGCCAAAAATCAGATTTTTATTCATTCTAACACACATGCCATTCTAGACATTTCCAAAACATTTCTCTATCTTCCAAACCCTAAGGCAACCATTTTCTTTGGACACTTTGGACAAGATCATCACTTTGTAAGCTTGGGTAAGTGTTTATTCTTGTGATATAATATATTATATGCATGAGAGATTGTGTAGATCATGATGGTTATGTTGGCAAGGTTGAATAGGGCACTTTTCCTTTTTGCTAAAAGATGTGTCATCCTTGTGATTTAAACTTGAAAGGAGACTTGAGGTTTGAATGGAAGTGAATGGTGTGGATGAAATATCAACATGTATGGTGTGGTTATGTCCTTAATTTGTTTTTTTTCTATATGTATAACTTGTGGGATTGTTGTTATGCAACATATTGAGATGACTTGATGGAGTAATTGTGATGTTGTGTTGATGGAGAAGTGTAAAGTATGAACTTGGTGTGACATGCTATTGGTTTATGATGTCTTGGTCAATGTATGAAATGTTGTGGTATTGTTGGTATGATAATTTCATGAATGGTATTGTAAAGGGTGAAATGACGTTATAGGGCAATCATGTAACTCATTGTCGTCTTATGTGCGTGTAAGATAGTTAGTTATTAACGTGAGCTCCGCTATGTACTTGTGTTGTAGATTGAAACGTAAGGAAAGAGCTGGATTATTGTATTCACATATAGGATTGTGTATTCATATTGGGAAGATAAGGTATGTAAGATTACTCTTTTCGTATCCTTCTGCAGCACATATTGTTCACATTGACATTGTACTTGTTCCGTTCCGAAATATCCAAAGGTATTGTCATATAGTATTACTCACAGCACCAATTGTGCTTCACATGTCTCATGGTTCATTGACTAATGTTTCGAAGTTCCAATAATGTACAATCACTAATGTATCAAACTCATAGAAGTAAAGAAATGAAGTAATGTATATTGTTTGAGTATTTTTGGGTGGCATCCCAGGGGTTAAAATACCTAGCATGAGTCGATCCCAATATCACATTAATATCCCAGTGGCGACATAAAAGCCTAGCATGGGTTATCACAATGTATATTTGTTTTGGTACTGTCATGTTGTATAAAGTAGGGACTTGTCCTGACTTTAGGATGGTTATGTATATGCATCTGTTAAAGGCTTTGTAGACGTATGTGGTGAGATGAATGAAAGAATGTATGTCCATTTTGACTTGGTGGCCCTAACGGCCAAGTTTCCTATATGTATATATCACATGTTTCAATGACTTCCGCTATTAGCATCTTGTATCTATACGTAATGGTGATGTTTCTTGAATAACATGCATATGAATGGACATGGATGAAGATTGGTTCTCTCGTGCCTTATCGGCTTCAGGTGCCAGTCCGCCCCGTTGGAATTCGAGGCGTGACATTAAGTAATATCAAAAACTATAGAACAACATAAATAAAGCTTGAAGAATAACTCACATGTTGACGAACAATTCATATCTCGTCAATAAAGTGATAGAGATTAGCAAGTCTATCTATATTATTAGGTGTCACGACACTATACGAGCAAGCAGTTTTCATTTGATTCCATGTTTCAAAACTGAAATTCATGAAATAAAAATCTACCTTTTTTGAAATCGTGAAGTTTGAGGAAACAAGCAGCACGATTGCTGTGAAGAGCAACTTTTGATTATATTATTATTTAAGTAGATTAAATAAGGAAATCCCATTGATTTTATTTGCCACCAAAATATGAAAGTAATATTTAATAACAACTCTATTTCTTAACAATTGATAATATAAGGAAATAATAATTAACTATTCTATTTCTTATAAATTAATTATACAAGAAAATAATAAATATTTTTATTCTAAATAAACTAAACCCAAACGAAATAATTGATTTTTAATTTTTTTTACTCTTTGTCGTTGTAACCTACCCCTACACCAATTTTATACTTATCTTTATTTTTATCCCTTTTTCCATGTTGTTTTTAAATAATTGGCACAATCATTAACGTTTGAGCAAAAAAAAAAAAATTGTTCTTCTTTTCCCTTTTTATCGAGAAAAACCCTTCCCAAACTGTTACTAAATATTTCCTTTTATTATATATTTTAGAACTCTTTTTTTAAATATAATTTTCTTTTATCATATATTTTGGGAGTCCTTAATTATTGATTCTCCTAATATATCCTACCATATATTTTACTCTTACCAAATATTTTAGGACTCTTTAATTTTTAAAATATATTTTTGTCTTGCCATATATTTTAGGATTCCTTATTATAATATAATTAATAATTGGAGGAAAAAGATGAAAAGATAATTTTGTCTATTGCGAAGTCTTTTAATGAATGACAAAAAGTTCAAACAACATCTATAAGGACCTTCACACTTTTAATATATTAGAGATTAGAGATTAGAGATTAGAGATAGAGATTAGAGATTAAGATGTAGTTAATGATTAGTTTCCACCGTTATCTTTACTTAGGACCTGTTTGGAAAGCTACCCTAATAATTGAATATGGTGTAATTGGGTGTAATTACACTGTCTGACATGTTTGGTTGGCCAGGTAATTACTTGGTCAGCAGGTAATTTGGTGTAATTGGCAGGGGGTAATTACACTCTCCAATTCACATGGAGAGCTGCGAATTGCTGGTAATTACATGGTGTAATTACAAATTGAGTACTTTTTAATTTCTTCCTTTTATTCCTATTTTTATTTTTTCGTTTTAATTTATTTTAAATTTGTATTATTTTAAATTCTTTCTATTTTTATTATTCTAATATTTTTTTAAAAAATATTTTTTATTTTATATTATTTATATTTTATTTCCTTCTCTTTTCCCAGCCTTATTTCTTGTGATTCCATGCAATTTTTCGTATTATCTATTTTTTATTTTTTTTCATTTAACATAATTTAGTTAGTATTCTAATTTTTAAATTAAGTAGAATTCATTGTTGCATAAGGTTATAGACTTAGGTTTTCCTTTTCTTTTGATTCATATTTACGTTATGTTGAAATTTGACATAAGGGTATTATTATTATTTTATTTTTTGAATTTTGAACTTACGTTATATTTTTAGTTTCTATTTATTTGTTTTACTAGTATTGACATGATATTTCACATTGCAAGCCATTAATTTTTTAGTTAGAATTGATAGATTATCTTTTCATCAAATGTTTTAATAATTTTATGACATTATATTTATAATATTAATTTTTTTATTAAACATGCATTTAATGATGTTCTTAAAATTCATGTACTATATATGTATATATATATATATATAAAGGCCCTTATTTGTCTATATAAATTTTTAGTTTTGATAATTAGCTTTTATTTTAAAAATTAATATAACCATGTAATTACACTTGTGCAACCAAACAGTACACTTGTAATTACACTGCAATGACATTGTGGCAAACAAATAGGTCATCGTAATTACTAGGTTGTGTAATTACTAGACTGGTAACTACTACCCTAGCAATTACACAATTTTCAATTACCAGGTGGCTTTCCAAACAAACCCTTAGTGAATGTAAAGAGAGATTAATATAGTGAAAAAAGAGAGACATTAAATTGAGATAAAAGAATAAATAAAAATAATTTAATCAATTTACCCTTTTGATTAATGTTTTGATAAGGCATGCAAAAAGACAAAATGACAAGTAAAATTAACCAAAGGAGTATCATTAATCATCAATAAAACGTAGAAATGTATTAAACTGTTACTTGTTTTAAGTGTTTGAGAAACTCAAGTAAGAAATACAATACATTTGCACCAGAGTAAATGTTCTCTTTACAAAACTTAAAACAACTTTGATTTTGTAATCTTTGTTGATGAGACATAATAGGTAGTTCGTAAGATTTTGTTGAGTTGTGTGTATAGGCAAAAATAGCCTGAATACGTGGACTAAATAAGTCTCAATATGTGCAAAGATGACAGGTACGACTTTATGATAAGTTGGACTAAATCCAATGATAGATTACTCATCGACTGGCCGAGGAGGCTAAGGCAAAATATACCATGCGTGTCAATTACACCTAATTCATAACATGTTTTATATACAAAAAAATGTTACTTATAAGTTAAGTTATAAATAATCTTCACCCTCATTTGTACCCCATCTGATTTACATCATTACTGTTGCATGTGCTCTCAAACTTATAACAACCAAGCAACATTTCCCCTCTCATCAGAGGCATTAGAATAAGAATACACTTGCTCTTTACTTTATTGTTCTTCTTTTCTTTATCGTTTATTTGTTCATTATCTTTATAAGCATGATCTTAACATCAAGAGGTTGAGACTTGGTCATTATAATTTGTATGCCCTTAACTTTAAATATAAATTTAATTGTTTCAAGTCTCACAATTGGAACAATATTGTATAGTTTGATATTAGTTATTTTAAATAAAAGTTAATTATAAAATTCAAATGAGCATACAAATAAGTTTTACTGCGTGAAAAATATACGTATATATATTAAGTACCAAAATGAAAAAGATAAAATACTTGAAAAGTCGTCTATCATCTAGTTTTTGTCCCATTTGAAGTGTTTGGATATAGATAATCTAAAACTTGGAATTTACTTCATCAAAAACATATTTATTAGTGATTTGTGAATTTTTTTTGGCAAAATAACATAAACATACATCTTAACTTACTATATTTATATAAATCTCCCACTTTTATAAAGTAATTACAAAAAATTCCAACTAATTATGTATCTTCGTTAGATGTATCGGGAGCTAATTATGTATATCGACAGACCCAAAATCAAAAAAAATGTATCGAGAGCTAATTAGGTATATTTACAAAGGAAAAAATGTATCTTCGCTAGATGTATTATGTATCTCGACAGACCCAAAATCTAAAAAAATTTATCAGGAGCTAATTATGTATCTCTACAATAAAAAAAATGCATTTTCATTGGATGCATCAGGAACTAATTATATATCTCAACAGATTCAAAATTAAAATTTTAGTAATTGTGTAAAATATTAAAATTTTCTGTAATTAAGCTTCAAACTGTGGGATTTATGTTGTTTGTCTTTTTTTTTTTTTTTCCAAATAGGCACCTGTTTATTTACCAAGGGTAGCAACAAAAAAGAAAAAACCATAAACATCTTATACTTATCACAAAGTAGCAGTATATCCAAAGATTATGCCAGTTTTAGCCTTAGGTAAAAAGGCCCACAACACGACACGGCATCAAGAACACGCTGGAATTGCCTACGCGGCAACCATTTATTGGATTATACACAAAAGTCAACATTTGCTATTTCACCGAATCAAAACAAAACACACTCACAGAGAGAGAGATAGAGATAGAGAATTGAATTCGTTTTCGCAGTTTTACACACTCTTCTTCGGCCGTTGCTGCCGAAGTTCCGTTTCAACATTAGGTTCGATCTGCAAGCATTTAGGAAGTTTTCTAGTCCGATCGGTTCCCAGGGTAGTTGAACATTCGCATCCTTTTTCCGGCAAGGAGTTCTGGTTTTCCGGCGAGGAGTTCTGGTATCGGATCCCGATCTGCGAATGCTGTTCGTAAGAATTTTCTGCATTTGTTGATTTAATTGACTGTTTAGAGGTCAATTATTCGTTTGATTTGATTCAAAGTAGTTGTAAGTTGTAACTGATGAGCAATTGTGTTTCGGCGATTTTTTTAAACTCTAATTGCTACTGCATTCATCAGTTTGAAATGTGTTCATTTGTGAAATTCCTTGATTTAATTGGATTTTAGGCTTCAGTTATCAGTTTGATTTGATTTAAAGTTGTTGTAACTGCTGTACTGGTATTTAGGATGAACAGTTGTGTTTCGGCTATTTTTAGGATTTAAGTGCTATTGCATTGATCAGATTGAAATGTGTTCATTTTGTAAATTCTTTGATCTAATTGTAACTGTTTAGGCTTCAATTATCAGCTTTATTGGATTCAAAGTTGTTGTAACTGCTGTACTGGTATCATATGCATCCAATGAAGCTTCTTCTGCGAACACTTCTGCTGCCTGGTATTTAGGATGAGCAATTGTGTATCAGCGTTTTTTTTTTTTTTTTTTTAATCCAAGTGTTACTGCATTGGTCTGTTTCAAATGTGTTTATTTGTAAATTTTGTTGATTTAATCAACTGTTTAGACTTCAATTATTAGTTTTATTGGATTTAAAGTTGTTGTAACTGCTGTACTGGTATTTAGGATGAACAATTGTGCTTCAGCGATTTTTTAATTCAAGTGCTACTGCGTTGATCAGCTTCGAATGTGTTTATTTTGTAAATTGGTTGATTTAATTGGCTGTTTAGACTTCAATTATCAGTTTTATTGGATTTAAAGTAGTTGTAACTGCTGTACTGGTATTTAGGATGAACAATTGTGTTTTGGCGATTTTTTTTTAATCTATAGTGTTACTGCATTTATCAGTTTCAAATATATTTGTTTGCAAATTAGTTGATTTCGTCTGTAGGTTTTATAGTTGGAAGTGATTTTCAATATGTTCTGCTGTTCAACTTGGCTGTTTTTTGCTCTCTTTTACTTGATAATTGTTGTTTGGTTATTAGTGTTTCTGTTAGTTTAACATTGGTTATTAGCTGTAAGTTGTAACTGCTCTACTGGAATTTTTATGGTTAGATTGTGTTTCTACGATTTTTGCTATCTAGATGCTTAAGCTTTGATCAGTATCAAATGGGCTTCTTTGCAAGTTCATTGATTTATGAACATGTAATGTCTCTCTTTCTTTGTCTTATGAACATGTAATATCTGATATAATGTTTTTGGTTCTATTTTCCTCCCAGGACCTGAAGAATTCATGTGAGTGGGTTTAATAGTTGGAAAGTAAACTTCAGAGCTGCCTTAACCACGAGCTAAGGAATAAGTGGTAGTGATTAACAAAAGAAATTCAAAATACAGCGACCAGGTTCAGGGGGCGATTTGCCCCAAAGTGAGTTCACCCCTTTCCCAGTAGCACGGAGGGTAAATTCTTTTCAAACCGTTGCAATGGATGATGACATGGAAGGAGGGAACTTGGGCCCTTACCAAGAGAGGCCAAGGACATTCCCTAGCATGAAGAGTAAAGCTTATGCACCATGGGTAAGTTACATTATTTAGGTGCACTTTTTCCTCTATTTTGCTCATGTTTCATCTAGCTCCAAGATTTGGGTTTTCCAGTGTCTTAAAATCATGCCTTTTGTTTATTTTATGGAGAAATGTCTGTTCGTATCTCGCTGTCTGGAGAGAATGACATGTTCATCATTGTTGTTTACTATACTAAAATCTTCTTATTAGTATTTACATCTGTTATCTTGCCCTCTAATCCCCTGTATTGTGGTGGAATTGTATTTTGCACGGAGTCATCAATCCTAAATGTGTCTCACTTGATAGTCTTCTCTGAATTTTCTTAATAATTTAAATCCTGCTAGATATATTTTTCTAGGAACAAGAACCTATTACTGGTGGAAAAAAGCATATGATTGCTCGGAAAGATGGTACAATAGTTAAACAAACTGTGCATGAAAACTGGTAACCACTTTGCTGTAACTGAAGACAGATTGTTGTGTTGATTCCTAATTCTTACATCTATGATTCAAGGTTATTCTAAGTACATCTGAAGTTATAGAAAGAACTAAGAAAACCTACATTTTTAGTACACAACAAGCAGTACATATGTATGCATGAGAATTAGGAATCGACACAACAAACTGTCTTCCTTTGGCAGCAGTACTATATGTTGACTTATAGTACTTTTGGTGTAGTTTTCAAATTTGTAATTTTTTTTTTTAAATTTGAAGAATCTATACTCCAATTCATACTCAAAGTTAAGTTTTTTGACCCTTGTACTCCAAACCCCTTCACATAAATTGGGACAGTGGGAGTAGTAAACATAAACTCAAATATGTAAGAGCTTGCTACATTCCAAATGATTAATCTTGAAGCTTCTGTCCTGACTTCCGATTATGCACTCAAAATTCAAAGAGCTAACGAGATTCCAGATTCAATAAGTTAACGTGGTTGAAAAGTGAAAACACAATAGAGTTATGAGATAACTATTGAAGTCTTATGTGAATATCCATAGAAGTAGAAGATCCAAATAATTGTACTCTTCCTTTAGAAGAATAAATTTACTCATAGCGCAAGCTTGCTCGGACAACATGGTTATCAAAAAAAAAAAAGAATAAATTTACCCATAGTCATAGGAGCATTTGAGAAGGGATTAACAATATAAACATGGAAATTATACTAGGCTTATTCCAGTGATATCAAAGGCGCACTTAAGCCCGAAAGCGAGGCTCAAAACGTGTTGAGCGCTTCGCCTCTCTTTATATGCACTTCACTGTCGTCATCAAGTTTCTAGGACATACTTTTCCTTGCCCATGAGTCTCTTCTGAAGAGGCAACACTGAACAATTGATATTTCACTTTATCGTAGTTGTTTTTCAATTTCTTTGTTCATATATTTGTCATTCATGCTTATAATTATTAGACTTGGACTAAACATAAATATTTATATTTTTTCTCCTTTTGCGCCTTTTTTCATTGAAGCCCACACTTTTATTTGCTCTTTGCGCTTTAAACCCAAACAAACCTTAGAGCTTTTTTGCGCTTTTCGCTTTGGATAACACTGGCTTATTCCCTAACCAGATAGTTTTCAGAGATTAGCTAGTGCACCATGATCCACTTAGGGGTCGTCTGGTAGGGTGTATAAGAATAATGCTGAATAGGGTGCATTAATAATGCTGACATTAGTAATTCTGGTATTAGTTATGCTTGCATCAGTTATGTTGAGCTTATTTCTTACGCAGTGTTTACTATTTGGTTTGGTATATTAAAAATAACATATATTCCATATTTTATTTTAAAATATTTGTTTACAGAAATACGCTCCACAAATACAATGGAAAGGATGTTCAAAAGGTTTTGAAGGGTAATTGTGTCTTTACCCATGGTTATGGATGCATTAGAATCCCTTGCATTAGTTATACATAGGTTGAAAAGTGTACCAAACATGGTATTAGTAATACACAAAGCTAATGCATGCGATGTTTTTCTAATACATCCACCAAACGACCCCTTAGAGATATCTGAAGGAATGATGGGTTTTCAACTCTTTAAAATAAACTACATTTTCTTCCTTCCCATATATTCACCCAAATTATAAGGGGTTGGCTTCCAAATCACCTTATATCATCTAAGTTTCTTGTTCTCCTGCTTACTGGTGACTCTGCCTACACCATTTCATGCTTTGTGGATGAATAAGGTGGCTATTTCATTTTTTTTGCTATTTGAATGCTTTGATTTTCTTTGTCTACTTTCTCGGAAACTTCTATTACATGTTTCTTAAAGAATTAATTATTGGAAGCCGTTTGCCTCACAATGTTGTACATTCTATATACCTTGGTCTCCCCTGGTCTCCCCTGAAGAGAATATGTTTCATTAACTATTGTCTACGAAGAATAAATTATCTTTATTGTTAGTCGTAAAAGAATTAAGTTCCTTTGTTCTCAATTTTAAATTCATGGTTATAGTCGTTAATTTTCCTGATGTTTTATTCACTTTATTTGCTCATGTCTATGACAACTACTACGTGTCAGTCCCAAATAAGTTGAAGTTAGCTACATGAATCCTCATTTCATCATTTAAGCTCATATCATACCATCACCATAATAAATAAAATAAAAGTGAAAATAACGTTAAAAATATATCTAATTGCTGCGACTACTACTACTACTACTAATAATAATAAAAGTTCCAAACGAGTCTAAAACCTATCCTCAACTAGTAACTATTGCCTGTATGAATCTTTTTCTGCCATTGTGCTCTATCTTTAGCCAAGTCTGTATTAATACCAAGCAATTGCAGGTCTTTTGAGACCACTTCCTTCCATGTAATTTTAGGTCTATGCCTTCCCTTTTTAACACCTTCACTTACCATAGTTTCACACTTATGGACCAACACATCTGTAAGTCGACGTAGAACATGTTCAAACCATCTCAAGCAACCATCTCACATTTTATCCTCAATGTGTGCTACTTGCATCTTCTGGTAAACGTCGTCATTTCTAATCTTATCTAATCTGGCATGACTGCACATCCTTAGCATCCACATCTCTTTTTTTTATCGGATGTCCCCGAAGGGACTTAGCATCCAAATCTCCGCAACAATCATCTTGTGGATATGTTGGACTTTAGCAACCCAACATTCACGTCCATATAACATAGCCAGTCTTATAGCTGTTCTATAGAACTTACCTTTCACTTTGGTAGGTATCCTTCTATTACATTAAGCCCCGGCAACACTTCTCCATTTCAACCAT
This sequence comes from Capsicum rhomboideum, assembly GCA_031232105.1. Taxonomy (NCBI): domain Eukaryota; kingdom Viridiplantae; phylum Streptophyta; class Magnoliopsida; order Solanales; family Solanaceae; genus Capsicum; species Capsicum rhomboideum. Next base: position 13,386,323 of record CP124715.1, on the reverse strand, counting down.
CCAGTTTGCTCATGTGTATACATCTAACTTAGTAGATAAACATGAAAGAAGTGCCCGTTTTGAACCTGTTTGGTAGCTGTTATCTATGAGTAATAAACATCATTGACCTTGAATCTTGCCCTAGAGGTTGTGCCACATCAAGTCAGAATATGTTGAAAATTAAAGATGAAGTAGTTTTAGGTAGGAATGCTCGCTACAATTTTGTAATGCAAAGTAAATGGGGAAGACCAGTATTCTGAAACTATAAAAAACCTTGAAACTTTTACCAGCACCAATCTTGTGTGTGCCTCTCTCTCTCTCTCTATCTGTATATATATATATATATATATATATATATATATAAAAGGCAGCCCGGTGCACTAAAGCTCCCGCTATGTGCAGGGTCCGGGGAAGTGCCGAACCACACGGGTTTATTGAAATCAATAATTCATTCAGTTGCTTGTTTATGATAATACTCTGTGATTCAAAATGATTAGATGTTCTAGTTGTTCACTGTTGCTTAAATAAAATTGTTGAATGAGAAGCTGTTTTTAGCAACATAATTTAATTCTTTTTCTTTCATAGTTTGCGTATTACTTTTTAACTATGCGTTTTAATGTTGTCACAATTGTTTCTTGCAGATATTTCGTGTTCTCATGAGGATAAACTCTCGCATCCTTTTGGTGCTCCTGCTTGTTTGTTTTGGAGCTATCTTTTACATTGGTGCAAGTACCTCGCCCATCATTGTGTTTGTGTTTTCAGTTTGTATCATCAGCCTTTTCGTGTCGATTTATCTTACTAAGTGGGTGCTGGCAAAGGATGAGGGACCTCCTGAGATGTCCGAGGTACAATCTTCTTGATCAGTTTTTAAGTTGTCTTTCAAAGTTCTCCTGGTCCTTTTGTTTTTATCAACAACAACAACATACCCAGTATATTCCCACAAAGTGGGGTCTGGGGAAGGTAAGTGTGCGCACTCCATATCACTACCTCAGAGGTGAGATAGAGAGGCTGTTTCCGATAGACTCCCGGCTAAAAAAGTAATAATAATAGCACTAAGTAATACGACAAACGATAACACACTCTGAACCACGGTTAGCACTATGACCACTAGCACGGATATCAAAACAAAGTCCTACCTACTAGCAAGGCAACACACCTTCCTACTATCCTTCTACCCTAATTCGCCTCTTCCACACTTTCCTATCTAGGGTCATGGCCTCAGTAAGCTGAAGCTGCTCCATGTCATGTCTAATCACCTCCCTCCAATATTTCTTCGGTTTACCTCTACCTCGCTTGAAACCATCCCTAGACAACCTCTCACACTTTCGTACTGGGGCATCTGTGCACCTCCTCATCACATGCCTGAACCATCTCAACCTTGCTTCCCGCATCTTGACTTCCACCGACGCCACTCCCACCTTATCTCGAATAACCTCATTTCTAATCCTAACTTTCCTAGTAAACCCACACATCCATCGTAGTATTCTCATCTCAGCCACCTTCATCTTTTGGATGTGAGAGTTCTTGACTGGTCAACACTCCGTCCCATACAACATAACTAGTCTAACCACCACTCTATAAAGCTTGTCTTTGAGTTTAGGAGGTACCTTCTTATCACACAAGACTCCAGAAGCGAGCCTCCATTTCATTCACCCTGTCCTAATACGGTGAGTGACATCCTCATCATTCATCAATCTCTCCATTCCCTTGGATCATAGAGCCAAGATACTTGAAACTATCTCTCTTTTGGATGGCCTGAGTATCAATCTTCACAACCATATCAGCCTCATGTGTTACCTCGCTGATGAAGTAGAAGAGTAATAACAAGTGGATCAGAAAGTTTGGACAACATTTTCTCGTAGTAGATCATATTTTTCTTTTGATATGGGTCTCAAGATCTATGCAGTAAACTAAATGAGTCTAGCTCTTATTCTTATTGTTCTTTGGTTTTTTTCTTTTTTCTTCTTTTATTTTATTCATTTATTAATTTATCAGTGGAAGATAGAGGTGATTTGGTCGTAAGGGAGGCAGGAATGGCCTTGTATCCAAAACCTTAGTCTTGGTGAAGGGGCTCCTATTGTTGGGGATAGCTCTTGATCATCATGTATGAGTGGTTGTTCCAAGGGTTAAAGTTGTGTGTTAGAGTTTCATCTGCAGAAGATGCTATGGAGATTCAGCGTGGTACTGTCTCTGCTTTTGCTTCTGTCACCTTCACCTGCCATAGACAATATGATCTATTCCCTCCATTTTCATTTCTCTTCTCAATGTTCTTAGTTTATACGTCACTTGATCTTAGCACCCTTCATAGCCATAAGATTTTCAGAGAAAAGTCGATTCGAAGGCAAAATTACTTTATTCCATTATGGAAAATTTAATATAAAGAAATTGGTAAAAAAGCCTGATGATATTCATGGCAGGCCCCAAATTGCAGAAACTTGGATTTGCAGTCATGATTTTGCTCCTGTTTCATTGGAATATGTTGTATATTGTCTTAAAGTCTTGAGCTCATTATTTAACTTGCTAGATATCAGATGCAATACGTGATGGAGCTGAAGGTTTCTTCAGGACTCAGTATGGGACCATCTCCAAGATGGCATTATTGCTTGGACTGGCTATACTTGGCATATATTTATTTCGTACTATAACTCCTCAGCAAGAAGCGTCTGGCTTAGGCAGGTGATGGCAGGTTTTGAGTTGAATAATTGCTGATCTTTCAGGAGAAGTTTGAGTTCACTTTATGATACTTCCCATGCTGATGTAGGGCAACATCTGCTTATATTACGGTCGCTGCATTTCTTTTTGGGGCTCTATGTTCTGGTGTTGCTGGGTATGTTGGCATGTGGGTGTCAGTACGTGCAAATGTTCGAGTATCCAGTGCAGCAAGACGGTCAGCTCGAGAGGCCTTGCAGGTTCTTTTTATTACATTTCATAATAATGTTCAATAGGAACAACGCTATGGTCCTTTCTTGTAGAAATTGACTTGATATCTTTCTGATGTAGATAGCTGTTCGTGCTGGTGGATTTTCAGCATTGGTGGTTGTTGGTATGGCTGTAATGGGTGTTGCTATCCTTTATTCAATTTTGTATGTGTGGTTGGGGGTAGATTCTACTGGTGCAATGAAGGCAACCGATTGTGAGTAAAATCTGTTTTCACATTGTTTTATTTCACTAAGATGTACTTTTGACTTTTGAGTGTGTGTTTTCTAGTTCACATTGTGACTTCTACTTCATCTTTACACAGTGCCTCTTCTACTAGTTGGATATGGTTTTGGAGCTTCATTTGTTGCCCTTTTTGCTCAGTTGGGTGGTGGAATATACACAAAGGCTGCTGATGTTGGAGCTGATCTTGTTGGAAAAGTAGAGCAGGGTATACCTGAAGATGACCCACGGAACCCTGCTGTAATTGCAGATTTGGTATTTATCTACTCTCTTTTTATTGTCTTCTGTAACTTCTGTGTTCAATCATGCATTTAGTCATTTATTCTAGCTGGATGTTTTATGAATGATCTCATTAAGTTTTACTTTATGCCCCATACACCTTGGTAGTGCAGCGGAATTTCAAGTTTCAGTTTAAATTGTACTTTAACTTTGAGATTGAAACATCTTTTGATGCTTGAGTAGAAACAGTGATTCCCATTTTTCTAGATGAAAGTTATCTCCTTTGATAAGTTCTTGGAGTTTGAAGAAGAATATTTTTGTCTTCTCTGAGGTCCCTATGATGAATTGTTTCACATCCTAGCTTTGTGCTTGCAATGCCTTATAATTAGCACCAAATAAAAACAAATATAAGAAAAAGAAAAAAAGTTTGCTATTTCAAATTAAACATAGAAAAGGAATTATAGAGTATTGACATCTGCTCATCAATTATTTGACCGGTAAATGTGACTGACTACCTATAACGTTGTGTCGACGCGCCTAATGCTAACCGTATAAATTCCCAAATTTAAGGTAGGAGACAATGTTGGCGACTGTGCTGCTCGAGGTGCAGATCTTTTCGAAAGTATTGCTGCGGAGATTATTAGTGCAATGATACTTGGAGGAACCATGGCTCAACGCTGCAAAATTGAAGGTAGGGTGAACACTCGCACTTGCTTTGATTTAATTGTAACTTAGGTTGCTGTAGAGATTTGATTTTGAAGGTGAGTGGTAAGATTACTCTGATAGTTCTATGCCAACCGATGCATTTGAATCCAAATATTTCGGAAAAGAGAATTGTTCAACATAGGTATGGGTACCTTGAAGATGGATGGAACTGCATATTTACAAATGAGGGACAGCAAGTGTTTGTAGAACAGTGTTTTCAAAGCTGAAAAAGCCCAAAAGAACGCTGAAGTCAGTGGAGTTCCATGTGTTTGAGAAAAATACAATTAAAACACGTGATTTAGTGAGCACAGAACTGTTGGTTGGCTCGTCTTTGATGAGATGGACATTTCATCAACTTAGTTCCTTCGCTGAAGGCTGGTTAAGCTGGGCGAAAGCACGTCTTTGACAAAACTGTTTAGACGCTGCCGATTATAATGCGAGGCAGGAAGAGGCCTTGTAAATTGTAATGATAATTGTCTTACATTGTTGTTCCTCCCATAATTTAGTTTTCTCATCTTAAGTTTGAATAACAGTTGCAGCTTTTAGCTTAATTGTCTGTTATTATGCCACTGTATTGTGGATTGGAACTGCCCAGGTGCCATAAAATGAGCTCTTAGTATTTATTTTATTATAGTAAACAGTGAGGATTTCGTGTCCAATTGGAGGGAGAAGGATGGTGAGAATCATGAAGACAACACGAACTAGCTCGAGGTTGAGTTTTCGTTGCTCTAGTCGTATGGTAGACACTAGATATAATGAAACTGCATCAATTTCTCACCTCTTAAGGCTTACTTATAGATTTTTCTCGATGACATAATTAACTTATTAATGTGATAGGAAAAATCCCCGCATGCAAGACGTATACAGAAAGTAGAGAATTTTACCCAAAACATGATTCTCAGTTATGCTTTTCATGTGTTTGCTTGACTAGTTACTAGAAATATATGTGTATAGAAATTAGAATGATCTCCGTTTCTCCTCTTGATGTGGGCTAAATACTGAACTTTTGTTCCTAGAAATGATATCATAATTAGTGATGCCTCAGATGTGATCTGCTGTTTTCTTAAAGCTACATATTTTTTCTAATTTATGTTGATTTCTTCTGCAGATCCATCTGGATTTATTCTGTTTCCTCTAGTTGTTCATTCATTTGACCTGGTTGTATCATCGGTTGGCATATTCTCTATTCGGAACAAAAGGGATTCTGGAGTAATTGGAACCATAGAGGATCCCATGAGAACTCTTGAAAAGGGGTACTCTGTGACAATATTTTTAGCTGTTCTGACATTTGGTTTGGTAAAGTTTTATTTGCCTTGGAACATTTATCCACCGTTTTACCCTTATTGGTTATTTGACTTCTTGTCTCTGTTCTCTCCACTAATAGTTTGCATTGCATTTGCAGTCTACACGGTGGTTACTTTACACCGAACAGGCACCTTCTGCGTGGTTGAATTTTGCTTTATGCGGTCTGGTTGGAATTGTAACTGCCTATGCCTTTGTTTGGATATCAAAGTACTACACTGACTACAAATACGAGCCCGTGCGTACCTTAGCCCTTGCGAGCTCTACTGGTCATGGAACAAACATAATTGCGGGTGTTAGTTTGGGTCTGGAATCCACAGCTCTACCTGTCCTTGTTATAAGCGTGGCTATTGTTTCTGCTTTCTGGCTTGGTCGCACTTCAGGATTGACAGACGAAGCTGGAAATCCAACTGGGGGGTTGTTTGGCACTGCTGTAGCAACTATGGGAATGCTTAGTACAGCAGCGTATGTTCTCACCATGGATATGTTTGGTCCAATAGCTGATAATGCTGGTGGGATTGTTGAGATGAGCCAACAGGTGATGCTAATGTTTCTGAGCAAAAGCATGAGGTCGTGACTTCTTTTTCTCGTAATCTTTTGTTAGCTTGGTTAGTTCAATAAGCTTTTTCATGTACAGCCTGAAAGTGTTCGTGAGATAACTGATGTTCTTGATGCTGTTGGAAACACTACCAAAGCTACAACCAAGGGATTTGCAATTGGATCTGCAGCACTTGCATCATTTCTTCTGTTCAGTGCCTATATGGATGAGGTAGCTGCATTTGCTCAAGAACCCTTCAAGCAGGTATGGAATTGCTATGGTTTTTTATTAGGTCTTTTTCTTAAACTGCGTTAACTTACTATACAGTGTCTGGATCAAGAATTTTTAATTAATATGCAGGTTGACATAGCGATACCCGAAGTATTTGTTGGTGGATTACTGGGCTCTATGCTCATCTTTCTGTTCAGTGCTTGGGCCTGTGCAGCTGTTGGTCGAACTGCTCAGGAAGTAGTCAATGAAGTAAGAAGGCAGTTTATTGAGAGGCCAGGGATCATGGTTAGTAGTATTACCTTTCAGAAGGTTTACTTGTGTTGCCGAATACTCATGGAGAGGCTGAAGTTAATGCATGTTACTTTTACTGGTGGCAGGACTATAAGGAGAAGCCAGATTATGGTCGATGTGTGTCCATTGTTGCATCTGCGTCTTTGAGGGAGATGATTAAACCTGGAGCCTTAGCTATCATATCCCCAACAGTTGTTGGTGAGTCTTGCACTGGGCATTTTCTCCATGCTTTATGAGAACTGTTTTCCTGCTATAAAAGCCATATAACTGCATGTTTCCTTGCAATCTGGAAGCATAAACCTGTAGCTATCACAGTGTTTTGGTTAAATGTATCGCTATCAGGTCAACTTAGTTTGGTCCTTTAGAGCTCTTTCTTTGAACTTTGAAGTCTTGTATAATATTCAGGGATAATACACATGTTCCTGCCGGGATAGTCCAGTTTTTTTAGATGCAAACATAAATTTAGCAGGGGTTTGGGGGGGTTGTCCTATTACCCTTGGAGACATTTTCGAAATGGAACAAATATCCCCTTCAGTGATGATGTGGCACAGAAAGTGAGCTCATTCTGTGGGGAGGTGTGAGAGGCAAAAAAAAGTAGTTAGGATTGACTAATGTGTACAAGTGTCACTTTTAATTGGATACTATACAATTAATTATACTTGATTGATTAATAAATGATATTTCTCTTACCCCTTCAACCCTTCCCTCCTTCTATCAAATTTCATCTCTAAAACTCAGCCATGGAACCAGCCACCCATCCGCTCCTGCCCTCCCATTCTCTTTCTTCCATTTTTCAGCTACAGTATTCTTTGCTTAATTAACTCCAGCACCTCCCAAATCTTCCCCAAAAGTACGTGATAGACGAATTTGCGTATGAAATATCAGTGAAAAGATATGAGAGATCCTACAAAATTGTTTTTCTTCCATCACACGCATGATTTGGAAAACCCTTTTTGGTTATAAATAACCTCATAGCCTGAGTCCAAGGAAAATTGAACAGTTGTTCGGGAACAAGCAAAAATGGAAATCGGCACCGGGGCCTTCACTGTAAACCTTGCCGGAAGTTCCAGTTTCTTTTTGGTTCCCCTGATTCAAACTAGAAAATATATGACCAAGTGTTTCAAAGATAATTCATTCTCGTTTTAGATAGAAAACTGTACGGCTTGTTCTTTAGAAAAATTTCGCTGAGGAATTCGCGGGGGCAAATGGATATCTCCCTTATTAACATGATATCTTGAGACCTCTATTGAACAATATGCCAGCTTTTCCTTCAGGGGGCTTGGATCATAGTTTTAAGTGTGCATCTGAAAAAAATCCGGAAAAGTCCAGGGGGGTAAAATATGTATTATCCCTAATATCTATCTTCTGAAATAATCTTTGTCGTGGATTTATCCAATGAGTTTGTTAATCTGTCACATAATTGCTCTTATCTACATCTGCTTGCATTTTCTGTGGAATGGCTGGGTAACTTATATGCTACATTAACTCATGAGAATCACATCATCAGGTCTTTCTTATCTTTTTTCTTCCTTTTTTATATTTGTTCGACGTTTGTGGTTCAATAGTTTCCACATGGTCATTTGTGGTAAAGCTTAGCCACTTGATATTGCAAAGTAACAACTAGCTTAGAATTGCAAAAGCTGTGGTGTGAGGTGAGGTATCATTGAGAAATGGGAGTTTTCCCCCCACAAGTGATTTCAGTGAGCAACTACATCTGTACAAATCTACCCCGCAATTCTTTCTGCTCAACGATGAAACATCTACGGTCAGCCAAGTTCTGTCTGTTCACCACACCGCGTGATTCTCTGTTTTGACTATTTTCCTCAGCAGTGACTACTGTGTGTTTACCTGAATGTAGTACATGTGACATGTCAATATTTTGTCATCCTTCTTGTTAGTTTACTTGGTATGGTCTGTCTGTGCACTCTGTAGTTTATCTCTGGTGACCTCTTCTTCACCAAACATTAGAAGTAAAATCTGAGAAGAATTCTTTGCAATCTGTTTATTCCCATCAGTTCACGTGTGCGGAAGTTCTAATTCTTAATTGAGGCTTTTAAGCTTGTGCTTCGTATCTTCTTTGATCTCAGTGTTGAATTTTTAGTCTATTATATCATCTTGATCTCTGTATAGGTTTTCTTTTCCGCATTTTGGGCTACTACACGGGGCATCCTCTTCTTGGGGCTAAAGTTGTAGCTTCCATGTTGATGTTTGCCACGGTTTCTGGTATCCTTATGGCTCTTTTCCTCAACACTGCTGGTGGAGCCTGGGATAATGCAAAGAAATACATAGAAACAGGCGCTCTTGGAGGCAAGGGGAGTGACACCCACAAAGCAGCAGTTACAGGAGACACGTAAGTGTTCTTAAATGATTCACGTGTTCTTAAGCTATGTTGCTCGTATTCTCCAAAAATGTCATTACATCTGTGTTGGATCTTCCGGCGGTGGCATTTTTGAAGGATCTGAGCAACATTGTTCTCAAGTGTTGGTAGAGTCTTATTACTCATAGATCATCTCATGCAAGCTTTGTTATGTGCATTCATTTTTGTTCTTGTGCTTGCTTGCTTGTTCTAAATACTCATCAAGTCATGATAATATATCTTCTTAGAAAGCAAAAACTACACGGATCGTGTTGCAGAGTTCTTACAATTTCTTTTCTGTTTGCAGGGTAGGGGACCCATTCAAAGATACAGCTGGACCTTCTCTGCATGTACTAATCAAAATGCTTGCAACAATAACCCTTGTGATGGCTCCTATCTTTCTTTGAGAGTTTAAGTTAAAGAGATTTTAAATATACGGCACGAGTCTCTCTAAGAGCTTTTCTATTGTCACTGGATATATGACGAGAGATGTACTTTATGATTACACAACGAATACCACATTTTTTGGCATATGAATTTCTAACTATAGGCAACTCTCTTTTTAGTTTTAGATTTCTGAATTCTCAGTTTAAAGCAGTTTCTTTAGCTTCCCATATTTTTACTTGGTTTCTATTTTCTTTCATGGTGTGTTTTTCGTTTACTTCTTCATTTTTTCACTAATGGTAATAAGTAGGTCTTCTTCTCAACCATGATCATTTTGAAGGAATCAAACTGTTGATTCCGAATGCTGGTTTACTTGCATTCTTTTCAATAATGCTGCTCCGATACTTATTAAACCAAGGTTCATATCCAAGCTTGGTGGATTTTGGGGGCAAAGGCAATTTGGAGTCATGGACAGACCAAAGTTTCTATGATCGCTTATTAGGTTTGTATCCTCAAGTTTTTGTCGATGAATAAAACGTTCCAGATGTTTTTGGTATCGAAGTTTAAGGTCCCAGTGCTACCATCATGGTATAAGCCAAGGTAATATGCTGGTGATGGTGGGTGGTGACTATTGGCTGAACTTAGTAGAACAACAAGAAAACTTTTATTCCCACTGTGACAACCTCAAGTTTGTACGAGGAGAAGACACAAGATATACTAGTACTAAGTATCATATGAAATATATCTTTTGTTTCCTCCTAATGTTTTTCTGTGAAATAGAGCTTTCTTTTGTTACAAGAAATAGTTAATATGTAGGTTAAGTTCGAGTATTTTTTTGGGATAATTACACAAAAGTACAACTAGCAAATATACTCTACATTTAAGTAGTCAAAATATACTTTACACTTTATAGCCTAAAATCTAATTTGGCCATTCACTGTAAACTAACTTTTCTTTCTAGTTATATAGGGAATAACACTTCTCATACCAAATTCACAGCTTCTTCACGATTTTTCACTTCAATTCTTTCCCAATTCTCTCCCGAAAAACTTCAAACAAATTAGTGAAAGATTCAGCATTATTTCAAATTTTTTTCTACAATTCGAGGTTTCAATGTTTTAGTAAATAAGCTCTGTTTCGAGTGGGTATAGTTATAAAAGATTGGTTATGTATTGAGGAGCCAAATTTGAAATTTTGAATGATTTGGTGTAGTTTTGAGGTGTTTTTGGATGAATTTGACGGTTGAATTCGAGGAAGAAGGTGAAGTCTATTTTTTTGTACTGTATACTGTATTGTATATTATTGTATATACAATACAATCTTTTTATTAAAATGCATAATCTTATATATACAATTATTCAATAATATACATAATTATACAAATATATACATATTTGTATATAATGTTTAAACAATGTATCTGCATTATATAAGTGCATATAAAGTGAAGAGTAACAAGAAAATCAGCGAAATAAAAAGACTGTATTGTATATACAACAATATACAATACAGTATACAAATGTATACAAAAAAACGGACTTCGTCTTCTTTCACGAATCCAAGCACTAAATTCATCCAAAAACAACTCAAAACTAAATCAAATCATCCAAATCTTCAGATTTTTGCTCCTCAATACATAACTGATCTTATGCAATCATACCCACTTAGAACAAAGCTTATTTATGAAAATTCAATTTTCAAATTTTGAAGCTTGGAACTTCAACTCCTCAGTTCAGCGGCTTCAATCAGCACGATTCTCAGGTTCAATTTCAGTCTTTCCTGTTGGATTTAGTTTCCCAGTTCAGGTCATTTATTCATACTCTGTTTTCGTGTCCTCTTATTTTGTGGGCATCTGTTGACATCCAATTCTCCTTATGTATATCTGCAGGAGGTCTTAGCTTTTCTATTGGATGGACTCCACGAAGATTTGAACCGCATCAAGAATAAACCTTATGTTGAAGCTAAGGATGGAGATGATCGTCCAGATGAAGAGATCGCTGATGAATACTAGAACTATAAGAGAAAGAGTAATAGTTTGGCTAAGGATGTAAAATAAATTTCTTTTTCTATACAATTGGGTTATATTTGGTAATGTAACATAGAGTTGGCTATATTTTGTAACGTAACATTACTAGTTGCATTTTTTTGTAATTTTTCCTATTTTTTTGGTTATAAAATTAATTTAATAATTTCAATATTTAATAAAGTAAAAATTGAGTGACCATTTTAAGAGGCGTTTGGCTTCAAATTTGAAGTTTTAATTTGAAATTAACTTTTATTTATAAAATGTGAACAAGATTTCAATTTCAAGTCATGACTTGAAAGTCCAAAATTTTCAAAAAGTATGATTTCAAATTATAAGTTGTGGTTGTGATTTTTTTTTTTAAAATGTAAAACTTGATCCATGAATTTATATTTTATAAAAAAAAATCTATCGTTTTAAATTTTACAATAAAAAGACTCATGTTCAAGATGAATAGATTGTTCATAGCATGTGGAAGGATTATATTAAAAAATAACTAATTTATACTATTGTTGATTTTTTTGGATCAATGAATCTCTGTAAGATTATGTGTATTTGAAAGTTTGTAATAGTATGTAATTGCAAACATATATTAATGAAAGGAACATGAAGATATGTAACTTATTAACGCGGCGCCTTAGGATATTCTAATACCTTATTTATGAATTATGGTTTGCTTAGTTGGTAAGATTGAATAACAGTTGGACATTTTTTGATAGTTTTCACAAATTGCGAGGTTTTCATGTTTATGATAAAAATTACAACTTAAGCGATTCAAATTGTATGTCCAAATAAAATTTAAATTTCAAATCAATTTAATCTTTAAGCAGCACAAACACAATGAGATATACCAACAAGGGTTGTGGTGGAGTGATAAGTACTCCTTCATCCTTAAGCAGAGGTCTCGAGTTCGAGTCTCTCTGGGTACGGAGTCGCCTTTGTTAGGGAGTGCTTTACCCCCAATGTGGGACTTCCCGGTGTGAATCCAGATTTAGTCGGACTCCAATGTGGATACAGAACACCGGATGGGAAACAAAAAAAAACACACAATGAGATATACTTTTGAGAGATTTACGTGACTACAAAAGTTAAAGAAAAACTTGGGTCTAATGATGACTATTGACCCATTACATATTTAAATGTGGAGCTAGCGAATATTATATTGATGGATGCATTAGGATCATTGTTTCCTAGGGAGAAGGAATCAAATTAGAGTAAGCTTTTGAACCAAAAATAAATAACAATTGTGGCAATATGGATTAATAAAGGACTAGGTGAGGAAGAACTTTTTGGTCATTGGACTCATTCATTGTACATTTTTTACTGTCAATCCTACACTGAACGTGGGCGGCCTAAATTTTACTCCTAGAAAACTAGGCAAGTTGGCTGTCTAAGAAAATGTCCACACGAATTTTTACCAACATAAGCTGTCTAACAAAAAATCGGATTTATGTCTTTATTAACATCCTTGTTTCTTTGTTCTTCTTTTACGATTGTCTGCCTTGAGCCTGGAGTTTATCGCAAATAGTCTTGATACTTCACCTTTGAGGTAGTGGTACAGACTGCCTACATTCTATTATTTTCGATGAAATAAAAATTTGTATTCAATGTTGTGAACTTCAACAATAAGTTCAAACTGAATTATGAACAACCGAACGAACTTCTAACTCTGTGTTCACCAATATGAACTTCAACAATAACTTCAACCAAACTTATGAACAACAAAAATGAAGTTCAAACTATTTATGAAAATAGTAAACAAATTTAGAAAGAGATGAAGATAGAAGAATCAAGTTCACTGAATGCAGAGTGTGTCCTTAAGAAAATTATTCTCCTCAAGTACCCGAGATTATGGAATATATCCTCCCAGGATAAAATGTTTCACTTCAGTAGAATAGTGATACCTCAAATTCTATCGAACAACGAATTCATTCAATGGTAGCAAATCACACTTGAGTTTTTGTAAGAGAGAGCAGTTTTTAACTTTAAAATTTCATTCCAATATCTAAGAAAAAATCAAATATTTATAGCCAAAACGTGTTGCTTCAGAAAAAAAAAGCAATGGTTCGTGAAGAGTTGCACTATTTCAGTCCGACGACCCATATACAAACCAATGTGTGGGAGTAGATGCCCATATGCTCCAGTACATCAGTCCACAAACCAAAACATAAAGTTTTCATTTAATCTGCGTTGGCATCTGCGGACCCATATGCGGGAGCAGATACCCATGTGCATCAACATATCATTCAACAAATTTCAAACAGTAAACTGAAGGATCGCATCCCCTCAATATGCGTTGGAAATGCGTCTGCAAATGCCAATTTGTGTCCGCAAACGGAGAAAAAACTTAAGATCAAATTTTTGGATTAAATAATCATTAAGCATTAAGTTTCAAATGAATTTTATCCAAAAAGATAAACTCTCGATCGATAGTTTGACAAATCCAAATTTAAAGCGGCAGCCGAGCCGAGCGACGACAACGACGGTGCGAGACTTGTCTTCTTCTTTCCTTACTAACAACATGAATTATGCTTCTATATTTAAGCATAAGAAAGTTTCTTTCTCCTACCAATTTAGGAGAATACTTCTTCTTTAAAGTGAAAACACAATTCACTTTTTCCCTCCATTTGTTCCCTCAATTTTCCATTCATTACATTACTATAACCCAACACATTCTACCCTCCCTATTTCCTATTTTACAGGAATACACTGAATATGTCATTGTTGTATTAGATTACATTCATACTTCCATGGTCATTAGTGTTTTTATGACCTACTTCCATGGTCATTATATTGCACGAAAGTATAATATATAAATGCAGAAGGAAAATTGATGGATTGGATCAGATTTGGGTAGAATGAAAATAGATTGGATTGCAATCTACCCAGAGGCGGATCCAGGATTTGAAAGTTTCGAGTGCCACATTGCTTTGAAGAATAGTGTACATTGCGCTCTGCCTAAGCTATATCAATGTTTAAACAAAATAAGTATATTTTAACATCCATTATACGTGCGGGGAAGAGTTTGGCTCACTGGTGTATGTGTTTATGAGTTTTATTAGAGGTCGAGGGTTCAAAACATGGTTGCGAACCATATTTTTAACAATAAATCAAAAAAAAATAGTTTAAATAAAACCACACAACAGGGTTAGAACCCATATCCACGAGCACAAAAGCTTGGCTTTCCACCAGTGGCACTACATGCCCCATTGATTGTCTGGGTGCCAAGACTAAACTTTATACATTTTCCCATACATATATACATATACATATACATACAAAGTTTCAACTGAGGCTTCCGTGTGCCGTGGCACCCCTACCCATATACATGGATTCCGCCCCTGAATCTACCCATATGAATATGAGTAAAAAATGGATTAGATAAGATATGATTTGAGTAAAATATTTCTAACCCAATTTAATCTCCTGAAGCCAAAAACCTTTAAACCTTTAATTAAGTTAATTGAAATCAACTTTAACAATAAAAACAGATTTACTCTGAGGTTGTGTTTGGTATGAAATTTTCCAAATTTTTCACATGTTGTTGACTTAAATCATTTGGAAAATAATTTTCAAATGGATTTGGTTTCCTCTAATTTAAGGAAAATGACTTTCCTACATAGAGTAAGGAAAACATTTCTCTTTCAACCTCACCACCTAAACAACCCAAGACCCCGATGTGAGATTTGACCCCAAGATCAACCAGGGATGACCGAATCCCTATTTCAAGATCCCACCTCGACCCCAACCCTAGAATGAAATCGTGAACCGACCCGACTCGGGACATGACCACGACCCAAGACTCGACTTCCCATCTAAACCGTGATCGGGGCTTGACCTGACCCATGACCCAACCTCAGAATCAAACCCTAACTCGAAATTTAACCTCGAGATAGAGCCTCAACCCTCACTTGGGACGAAACCTAACCCTAGGATCGAACCTCAACACAACACTAATCCCTACCCGAACTTCTCACCCTACCCCAACCTCTATCTTGGGGACATAACCCCAACCCAGAATTCAACTCTCGATTTGACTTGGGAATTAACCTCGACCGATCGGTATCAAACCACGACCCCGAGACCAAACCACAACCCCTACCCCAACCCTAACCTAACCTCAACCAAGGACACAACCCCAACCCCGACCCCAGCTATAACGGGTTAGCCCGCTAGTGATATTATTCACTTCGGACCTAGACCCTCATGACTCTAAGATGAGTAACAGGGTGTAGGACTTGCTTACTTATATACCCAATATACTATCTCTCATGTATATTTTTATTGTAGGACATACCCTAAGCTAGAGTATCATAAACACCCCCTCTTATAGACTCGACGTCCTCGCTAAGGTTTGTCCCACTTTATGAGATTTGTCTAGGCTCAACACTCATGAGGTTTGCCCCGTCTTCTCAGGATTTGCCTGAACTCAGTTAAACTCTAGCCCACACCGACAAGGCTGAACAAGAGTAGATTTAATACCATCTGCAATGGCCAACCCGCTAGTGGTATTGTCCATTCTAGGCCTAGACCCTCACGACCTTAAAACTCGTCACTAGGGTGTAAGACCTGCTTAATTATATACCGAACAACTCTCTTATCTTTTTTCAATGTGGGACTCTTTTCTAAGCTAGGGTGTCATACCAACCCAACCCCTGACCAATATCCTGACCTAGGACTGGAACCTGACCTTGATCTACCTGACCCCAACCTCGACCTTGACTTTGACTCTCTAAACAACCCTTATTCGACCCCAACCCTAATTTTGACTTGTGACACCGATCTTGATCCAAGACCTGACCCTGGCTACTACTTAGGAGTAGACCCTAACCCTATTTGGGACCTGACCCTGACTCTCGAGCCGACCCGACCTCGATGTTGACTCAAGACCCTCACCCTAACTCAAGAATAGACCCCGATCCTGATTCGGGACCTGACCTCTACCCTAAATCAAAACCAATAAATAATCAGGGATCCAACCTTGACCTCGACCCCGATCTGGGATCATATCCCGACCTCGACTCAAGACTAGACCCGACCCGAGATTGGACACGTGTCTCTAACCCAACACCTGGGATCGACTCCTGACCCTAATTCCAACCCCAACTTTGACTTGGAACTCGATCCTCGACCTAGGGTGGGTTAAGGTAGGTGGGGTTGGGGTTAAGGATAGTGCGAGAGGATGGGTTGGGGACGCGTTTGTGCGTTTTTATTGATCCAGAAATGATTTCCTTCAAATTTTCAAGGAACATTTATTTTCTATTTACAAAAATGAGTTCGTATATGGATACCCATATACTAAAACCCCGGTAATAATCAAGAGAAGATTAACAAACATATACACATGCTATCTTACTCTGATCTATACAGCAGTGTAATAAATTTCGCAACAAAAATTAATTCTAATCTTTATTTTTTTTATGAATTTTAGTTCGTATAATTAGTGTCCACTGTTTATTAGTACTTATTATACAATTTGTATACACTGCATGCATACATCGATGATGACTATATACATATATAGTGGAGAGAATATATACGTTTACTACTTGTATTACGTTTTATTATTTGTTCTAAACACACTGAACTCACCATGATGTTCAAGTAATACTTGATTAACGTTCCAAACATGTAAAAGCAGCCAGTACGTAGGAATGATCATTACACCTCCAAATATTTTAATCTTATGTTTCTTAATTAAGAAAAAGGAAGATGGCAGCTTGTGACGGCCACATGCACTGATGACCCTTTTCTAGGAAATCCAATGGCTTTATAAATTCTTAAAAAATTTACACTAGGCTATTAAAAAAATAATTACTCATTTTAAATAACTAGTACTACTGGCTATAAATTTGACCTTTGTTTTGCTATGTTTTTGCATCAAGAAAGTGATAGTACTCATGGCTTCTACTAGTGTCTCTCTCTTGTTTATCTCTTCTCTTTTGTTATTTTCTCAATATTTCATTGTCTCATCAAAAGGTCAAGGACTTCCTCCTATAGTGAAAGGGCTTTCATGGACATTCTTCGATTCAAGTTGTCCAAAATTAGAATCCATTGTTAGGAAAAGACTTGAGAAAGTTTTTAAGGATGATATTGGCCAAGCTGCTGGCTTGCTTCGCCTTCATTTCCATGATTGCTTTGTTCAGGTAACTATTAGTGTACCTTATTGCTAATAGATAGTCGAGTATATATGTATATATAAGTTAGATAGTCGATAAGTATATATTGCTAACTATACCAATTCTAAATTCGTTTGCAACGCATGTTAAGACTAACATTCATATTCTTTTTGAGTGATAAGTGGTTAATGAATTGTGACATATCAAGGGCAAGACTAATGCTAACTTGGCGATAGGATGTAAGTGACAAATCTAGTGACCTTGCTACCACGATCCATTATTGTGATTTAGTCCTTTATCGGTCTGATTTGTCCTCTTGTCCTCCAATTAAACTCTTTACATATTTTTGACTTGTCCACAACATATATAACGTTTACTATGATCTTTTAAAAGAGGGTGACATGTATCTACAACAACAACATCATATTAAGTGAAATCTCATAAATGGGGTTTGAGGAGGGTGATGTGTGTGCAACCTTACTTTTACACCTTACGAGGGCGGGATGTGTATCTAGACTTTTTTATTTATTTATGAATATATTGTACAAATGATGGATGCAGGGATGTGATGGTTCAGTAATGCTAGATGGATCAGCAGGGGGTCCAAGTGAGAAGACTGCAATACCAAATCAGACACTAAGAAAAGAGTCATTCAAGATCATTGAAGATCTTAGAGAAAGAGTGCACAAGGAATGTGGAAGAATTGTCTCTTGCTCTGATATTGCTGCCCTTGCTGCTAGGGATGCTGTTGTCTTGGTAAATTACTAGCACCTAGTGCTTATTAATTGGAATACTCGTTCACTTTTGCTTTTCATATTTGAATTTGACACGTCCATTAAGAAAACAATGACTGACATGACTATTTTACCACACCGGCCACTCCTATTAGTTGGTGTTTGGTATTAGGCCTTGGAAAATATTTGGAGAATAAGTAATTAATGCTAAGGATAAATATGAAAAAAATTAGTTGTCTTTCCTTGATATGTTTAAAATTACAAGTAAAAGTAAAATTTATTTTTGGAATAGTGGACAAGTAAAATTCAACGTATAGGGAATACTAACTTTTTCCATGTACATAAACTGATAAACTATAAAAGGACAAAAATACACGTTGTAATTAAATGAAAATAAATGTATTAGATCAGATATTATAAGAACTAAAATTAGAAAGCACCCAAAAAATCAACTATTCCAACAAGAAAAAATAGTTACTATTAGGAAACAAACTCTTATTTTGCTGATTAAATTATTTAATTATCATTGTTTATTCCAGACTGGTGGCCCTAACTATGTTGTACCCTTGGGAAGAAGAGATGGACTTAACTTTGCAACAGAACAAGCTACCATAAACAACCTTGTTGCACCAACAGCCAACACCACAACCCTCCTCACTAGCCTCGCAACCAAAGGCTTCGATGCCACCGACGTCGTCGCCTTGTCCGGGGCCCACACCATCGGTATTAGCCATTGCTCTTCCTTCACGGAACGTCTCTACCCGAACCAAGACTCTACAATGGACAACACATTCGCCAACAACCTCAAACGCAGTTGCCCGAAAGCTGACTCGAACAACACGGTTGATATGGACGTTCGAAGCCCGAATATTTTCGACAACAAGTACTACGTTGATCTCAGGAATAGGCAAGGGCTTTTTACGTCCGATCAAGATTTGTATACGGATACAAGAACTCGAGGGATTGTTACGAGTTTTGCTAAGGACCAGAAGGTTTTCTTTGATAAGTTTGTGATAGCCATGATTAAAATGGGACAATTGAACGTGTCGACTGGTGGACAAGGTGAAATTAGGGCTAAGTGTTCTGTGAGGAATAAGGGTAAGTTGTTGGCTGATGTTGCTGAAGGATTGGAGAAAACACTGGCTGCTGCATTCTAAGTTAAACTTATTATTACTTTCCGGACCTGTGCATAGCGGGATCATTAGTGCATTGGGCTGCCCTTTATTATGTTCAATAGTCTTTTTGCTATGTTAGATAGATGTTTTTCTTGTAATAATTAGAGGCTAAATCTGGCATGGCATGGCGTTTTTCTGTTTTTTCCTTTAATGATTTTCAAATTTAAGAATTAAATATAAATCTTGTATGACGAATTACAAATTTGTACTTCCTCGATCAAAAATTCTTTAAGAGAAATTGTACCAGCTAGGGTTTTCTTAAACTAAAATTTGATTTAAATGTTTAGAAACTAAACTAGTTAAATAATAGAATTAGTTCATTGTACTAGCTAGGGTTTGCAATTCAACCGCTGAGATATTAATTTTAACTAATGGATTCTGCCAAGAATTAGTTAAATAAAAGACTATATTATAAGGGATAAGAAACTATGTAACAACATACCCAGTGTAATTTTATAAGTGAGTTCTGAGGAGGATACATTGAAAAATGAGCTGAGAATGCCTCTCAAGTGTTCAATTAATTAAAAGGGACGAATGGATCCCGCAATATTAGTAGGTCAAGTCCTTCAAACAATTGCACACAGTTGTTCGACAACTGTATTAGTTGTCCCGACAACTATTCAATTGTCCACAACTTTGCACAGTTGTGGAACAACTTTTATAGTTGTTGGGATAACTTTTATAGTTGTTGAGACAACTTCTACAGTTGTTGGGGCGAAAGTATAAAAGTAAAAAACTGAATTTTTTTTGTCACTTTTAACTAATTTTTAAAACTTGAAGGACCCCCACTTAATTGACAAACTTATTTGTCTTTTTTAATTGCATCTCCCAATATACATATAGACCTTATCCTACCTTTGTGGGACAGAGAGATTGTTATTGAAGGACAAAATAATTAAATACAAAGTAAACATAAACCTTTGGAGGTAGAGAGACTATCATTGAAGGGAAAAACAATTAAATACAACGTAAACATAAATAATTTTAAGGAGCAATTTGCTATACTTAGAATACCATATGTAAGCTATTCACCCGAGATAGAGGGAGTATTTTATAAATATTATCGATACGATCCAAATTGAATTCCAAGGTAAGCAAATTAATATATAAATTATAGAATAGTATAATTATTGTATCAAGTACAAGCTTCCTCCGAAGACTCATGGTTGTACTACCAACAGTTAGATTTCTTTTGAAAAATGTTGGTAGTAGCATTAGAAGAGGCCGCATTCAACATGAAATCTTTGTCTAGATTTGACAAAAATTTTGTTCCTTGATTTTCGTATTATATTAATACTGGGTGGTTGGATTTTCGATATGTTCGTTTCATGCAAATGTTTTCACAAACAAACACTCGATCTCATTGAAAAAATCAATTTGATTAGGTTTTACTCTTTGTTAGGATTTAAATAATAAGGTGTCATGTAGAAGCTAATCGCAAAGAAAAAACTATTTTATTAGATCGCCCACCAAATAATAACTGACAAATAAATATGTTTTGTATATTGAATATAACTATACATAGTATACATAAATATACACATATTTAAATATATACATATTATATACATGATATGTATATATTTTGATTAGCGCCTATAATTATTTTCACCAATGGGTTCAATGAATGACGATAAATAAAATAATAAAGAGAAATATACCAAAAGAGACGGTGTACAGTAGAGTGAGATTGCTATTGCATGCCACATGGCCCTGGAAACACATGAACAATATAATGTCAATCAACTGCGCAAAAATAACTCTAATTCTCAGGGTACTGCATATTGCACCATGCTATATGAATTGATTTTTAAAATTCTTACTCAAAGAATACAATTAGTAATAATGGATCACATTACTGATGATTTCCAATCAGCATTTGTGCTAGGAAGGGTGACATTAGACAATATTATCCTCAATCATGAGTTTATTAAAGGCAAAATTTCACATATAGATAACTTAGAACCCTTCTAACTAACTTTTTAGTCTAAGTTTTACTAATTACAATTTATAGGCAGCAGTTAGTGAAGAAATGTATAAAGACTCATTTATACAAATCTATTAGTCATTTTTTCCTCAAAAATAGATTATAAAAAGAATAATCCATCCATTTAAAAAGGTAAGAGAGTGTAATTAAGACCCTTAATTATCTCCAACCTTCCACAATATTCTCCTTCCATATATTATCCTTTTAAATGCTGAAAAAAACTAAGAAAAAGTGAGAAAACAACATCAAAAATTCATAAAAAGTATTTTGTGTGTGTATATATATATATATATATATATATATATATATATAATATATATATATATATGTGTGTGTGTGTGTGTGTGTGTGTGTACCAAAGTATACATGCAAGATATGTATACTCTTATAAAATACATAAAATGAAAGTATATAAAGATTGTATAAATAGATTTGATACAATAAGTATAATAGGATGGCAACAAAAGTAAATTATTCAAATATTCATATTTATAGCTATTATATATTGTACAAAATATTCAACTATACATATGAACATACACGTATATTCAATTATTCAACTATTCATATGTATATCTAAATAGATATGTATACTCTTGTAAAATACATAGAACTAAAGTATATAAAGATTGTATAAATAGATTTGATACAATAAGTATAACATGATGGCAACAAAAGTAATTATTCAAATATTCATATGTATATCTATTATATATTGTACAAAATATTCAATTATACATATACGTATAAATGGATTTCATAGATTTCTAAAGATTGTATAAATAGATTTCAATATCTTTCGTCAATCTCCTAAATGGGATTTTATCAGCCATTCAAATAAAGCAAATTGTTTAATGGAAAAATACTAATTAAGATTGTAAAAATAGGGGAAATGGAAGGAAAATAATGTGATTAGATGAAGAAGAAGATAAAAAATTAATCAAAAAAACAAAGAAAATCAAATATACACAACAATTGATGGATTATTCCAAAGTAAATCTTGTGCGAATGTTTAGGGATCATAATCTCGGATGAATAGGGGAAAATATTTCTGAAATCTTCTTAAGCTTATCTAATTGAAAATCAGCCAAAAAAGTAGTCAATTAAGTGAGCTCCATAACTAATTACTCTCTATTACCTTTTTCTAATTTAAATTAAAAGGATATATATATTTCTTCACTTGTATATGAGGGCCCACATAATTAACTACTTTTCCAACTATCTTTAACCATAGAAAGTAATTATTTTAAACATTAGCCATGTTTGGTAATTATGATCTAAATTTATCTATGTTGTGTAATTTTTCCTTTATTTATTAAATACTACAATTGAAAGGTCATTTCCCTAAATAGGTGAGAAAATTCCATGATTCATTGGAATGAATCTTTCGGAATCAAGTACTGGTCCAACTAAACTCCCCTAATAAATTCATCAGGTAAATCATGAAATGTGTCCAACTAATTAATTTCATACTCCATTACTATTAGTGGACAACTAACAATAGTGTCATTTCATTTTCCTGCTAAGAAAGTCCACTTGTCATCCTTTCTATTTGTCCTAGCTATGGAATTCCTTAATAGAAGTTTTAAAAGGGATATAATACCACTTCCACTACCACCCCATATGTGCTAAATTGAACATAGTATAACTTGATTTGATGATGATCTTTAATTATTTTGTGGAAGATGATAAATAGTCAGTCAAAACATTATTTGATTGCTTTTTTACTTTCTCTCAAACTTCTACTTGGTGGCAAACAGTAAGAAGAGTTCTGTTTTTTTGATGAAGTTAATCAGTTGCTACAATAAGAGATTTTATTTATGTATATCTTATTACCCACCTGGTGGGAACACGCTGGGTATGTTGTTGTTGTTACTAGCAGGCTGCAGCAGTGAAAAATTAGTAGTAGAGTCTTGCCAATAATATTATGTTGTGGATTCAGAATTAATGTAGTTATGCTCACGACCTACCTCTTATGTTTAAACTATCATTATTCTTTGTAGTCAACTACATACTAAATAAACAAATTAGAAAAAACTGAAATTTTCTTCTTTGTTCTCGATTAAAAGGAAACTAGCTAGTATCTTTGCACAAAATGAGAAAAGGAAACAAATCGAATAAAGAATATTTGTGATTATTGCATGAGAGATAATTACAACATTTGACATAATCATTAGAGAAACATTAAATTTTAATAATGAAAATAAAAAATATGTAAATAGATCTTGACATTCCTATTTACAACTAGAAAGGCTCCACTTGTTGCGATTTGAAAATCTCACATATCTGCTTTGCATATTTAATATATTTAAAATATATAAAAAGAACTGAGGACACACCTTTTTTTCTCTACTTTTATTGTTAAACACTTAAACTTATATACAGTCGATGTTTATGTAAGATTATATTAGTTTAATATTATAGTTAAATGATTTAATGAAGTGAGAATGCACGTTAATTATCATAGTTAATTAATTATTGATTTTTAACTATTTTGAAGTTAAAAATTTAATTAACGTAGTACAATTGATAAAATGTAGTACAAAAATTTATTAGGAATATACAGAGGGTGGGTAGGATAAAATGATTTGTACTACATTTTATCAAATTGAGAAGGTTGAAAAATCAAAGATGCTCAATGGTACTACATCTAAATTTTGAACAAATTAAAAGACTCTTGGTTCTTCTATCAAACAATAATATAATGATGCATTGAATAAGAGAATACCATGAGCAAGTAGGAAAAAAATTAGGTACGTGAACTAAAAAGTTTCTTGGCCGGTCATATGCATGACTTTTATTTATTCACATTATTATTACAGAGGTGTGTCTTTATCTTTTCATTCGGTATTCAATATTCATTTTAAGATCTGACTATTTTGAATTCGTGCTAAGAAATTTTATTTACTAGTTATGTATTTTCAGAGGCAAAATTAGGAATTTTTGTTAAGGGTGTTCAAAACTTTAATATATACCTTTAAAAGGTTATTTTTGACCTAGCTATATGCACATTATTATTTTTTATATATATTATATGATTTTTTGATGAAAGATATTCGAGTGACCACCCTCAGATCAATATAGCTATACCACTGTGTATTCTCTATCAAAAGGACTGACTACATTCCTAAAAATATCAAATATTAATAATGCAACCTGATTAAAAATGAAGAAATACTTATCATCTACTCACGACCTTGTGCCGATGGCTTTGTACTAGATGCTACCCTGCACGTGGGCGGCCTCTCGATAAAAACAAGAGAAATAAATTTTGAACTGCCAAAGAATAAATCGCCTTAGTCACCAAAAGAAAGAAAAGAAAGTGGAATATTCATATAAAAAGGAATAATTGAAAGAAAGCTAGAGTATGAACGTAGATTTTCTTTTGAATTGTATTTTCAACATGCATTTTTTTTCATATAAAATTAACCCAATATGGATGTGTTAAGCCTTGGAAAGGATGGAGGAGAAAACATAGACTTGAAAATGAGAGTACATTCTAGGGGCCAAAACTACTGGTCTAGGCCAATTAATAGTCAACTCTTTGAAGCAGATCTTTTTTTCTTTTTTGGGTAAATAAATGACTTCACCTAATTTGCTCTTTAATAATTTGCCAGATTTCGTACATTACATACATGAGTCACAATAGCTTTAAATAAAAGAAAATAGTCATACAAGTTTTTTTGTGTGTTATTTTACAAATTTCTTGTGTTAATTTTTACGATTTTTTTTTTTAATTTATGAAAAAGGTCACGTAACTAATTAAAATAACATTTGCACTAGAGTTGGAATAAAACGAGAAAAAAATTAGCAGTAAAATAAAATTTCAAAAGTGAAAACCTTAATTCTAGTATAACTAATTAGTATTTACTTTTCATGCTTGATTTTGATATATTTTACTTGAATCGAGGGTTTATAAAAAATACACACCTTCATAAGGTAGGAATAAGACTTTGTATACATCACTCGCCTCGATCTTACTCGTAAGATTACACTAAATATTGTTATTGTTTGTTAACTAATTAGTATGTATTTCTACCTTAATTGATGTATTTTTTACTGGCCACTAGCATATTTTGCATTTTTCTAATTGAACGTAGCAATAAAGAAGATATTCTGCAAATCACACTCTGCTATATGCGTACGTAATGTTAAAGAATAGGTATGTCTTTTCTTGGAGTAATAAATTTTCTTGGAGTGATAATTATATATCATACAATTTGAAATATTTAAGTCAAAAAGATCCAGAGCAGTGTGACAACCACGTGGCTCTTTAATAGAAAATTCCATGATGCCTCGTAATACCTAAAGCATATGCTGAAACAATATATCTAAGTGTATAACTCTATACAATTAAATTGACCTACCCTTTTTCTTGCTTTCTTCGTGTCATCAAGCCTAGCTTTATCTAGAAAGAGGCAAAAATGTTAACCAAGAGTGACGACCACGTGGCTCTTTCCCACACAAAAAAAAAAAAAAGCTATACACTTTTCTTAATTTCATAATTTGAATATGTAAATTGAAGTAATTATTTCTATTAAGAGAATCAAGTAGAATGAAATGAAAGGAGTACTAAATATCAATTACATTATATATGACAAAATAAATATATTGATCATAGTTTCTTAAGGACGTGTAAAGTTCTAAATGGATAAATAAAAGTGAAATAAAGGAATACAAACAAAACAAAGCATCAAGATTCATGCATAGAGTAAATATCGAGTATGAGTGAAAAAATAGGCATTCCTTATTGGCGGCTAGTATATATATTTTGCTTTTCTATTGGATGTTTAACAATAGGAAAGGGAATTACACTAAGCACGAAATTTTGCACATAGCACTAAAGAACAGAGATATGTGTCTTTCTTGGAGTCATTATCAATATAAACTACTCCCTCGGTTGATACTAGTTTGTCTACTATAGAGAACAATATATTTTTTATGTTTTATTTTTAAATATTGTGATACTACAAAAAAAAAGAAAAGATTTAGCTACAAACTTCGTTGCAAATCCGTCTCATTTGGAGGTAGCTAACATAAATTCGTGAATTTTTCTATTTAGCAATATAATTAATACGTCATTAAATCTTGCTTTTTAGTAGTTACTCATGTCAATTATTATTTTTCAAGAGATGAACTTATACTAAAAGATAATGTCAAAATCAAAAGGTCCAGAGCAATGTGTCGACCACGCGGCTATTTCTTAGAAAATCCCGCGATGCCTCATTTATAAAAGTCTAAATCATAGACTCAAAAAAGTAAAAATAATTATATCCAAGTGGATGACTTTATATGGCTATAAATTTGACCCTTGTTGTTGATATCTTTGTACCAATTAGCTAACCAAACTAGAAAATAGACAGCAACTAGCCATGGTGTCCACTAATTTTGTACTTGTTCTTGTTGTTTGTTCTTCCTTGATCTTCTATGTCACAGAAGCTCAGAGGCCAGCTTTAGTGAAGGGCCTTTCATGGTCATTTTATCAGTCTAGTTGCCCTCAGCTTGAATCCATTATTAGGAAGAGGCTTGAAAAACAAATTAAGGATGATGTTGGCCAAGCTGCTGGCTTACTTCGCCTTCATTTCCACGATTGCTTTGTTCAGGTAATTAATTATTTATATTTTTTGTACACCTCGAGACAAAATCCACAGGATACCTGTCACCGTTGGAGTTTGAACATGAGTTTTCTAGCTCTCAGACCACTTCATTGACCATTAGGCCATATACATACTAGTTACATACTTGATAAAAACATATGGTCTTAAATATGTTATAACACGATTTTTTACCGCTATAAAAGCATGCTTATTGTAGTATAAATAAGAAATCTTTAAAAATTATAAAATGTGTTACTCCGTATTAACTATAACTCCAATTATTTATGGATATATGTAATGCAGGGATGTGACAGTTCAGTGTTGTTAGATGGATCAGCAGGAGGGCCAAGTGAGCAAACTGCAATTCCAAATTTGACCCTAAGAAAGAAGTCATTCAAGATCATTGATGATCTTAGGAAAAGGATCCAAGCTGAATGTGGCCAAGTTGTGTCTTGCTCTGATATTACTGCCATTGCTGCGAGGGACTCCGTTGTCTTGGTAAGATACACCAAAAGTTTTGATATATATTTTTTTATTTACAAATTAATTTTCCATGTTACTACATTAAAGACCCTTTCGCGTTAGCAAAATCATTTTTTTACAGGGAGCTTCAACTTTTGACACCAAAATTATACTCCTCCCATCTCAACATTTTCGTCATGTTTCACTTTTCAAGAGTTAGTTTGATTAATCTTCAGAGTTATGTTCGATTAGATTCGGAAACTACATGAACAATTCTACAAATTGCAATTTTTTAAATACTAATATGATAAGAAATACATATTAAAATATTAATAAATATCAATATAAGTATTATTCTCTAAAAAAGAAATTTGACAAATAATTTAAAATGGAAGGAGTACTACTATTTTGATAGTCCATTATTATAAAGTTCAACTAATATAGAAAAAGGACTTTCCTGAATTTGAGGGTCGGTTTGGCCATGAATTTTTTTTAATTTTTTTTGAAAATTTATTTTACTTTAGTGAAAAAAAATGAAATTTTGTGGTGTTTGATTATAAAATTTATTTTACTAAAATAAAAAAAAAAATCGGAAATACTTGTTTTCACTCCTATTTCTCTCATAAAAAATTAAAAAGAACTCTAATTTATTTTATGACCAAATATAATTTCAATTTTAAAAAATTTAATTTTCATGACCAAACGCCTGCTAAGACTGGATTGATCATAGTGGGAAAATGTCAGTAAATTTTAAAGACTGTGAAAGCATCAATGAATGATAAAGTTGGTTTTATTAAAGACTGTGAAAGCATCAATGAATGATAAAGTTGGTTTTATGTCATTACTTTTCAAAGGATTTAGACCCCCACCCTCGCGACGTGTAAGGTCAGTCAAATTTAAACTCTTTCAAAAGGACAAATTTGGTACAATTTTTTTTCCCTCTACCTTCATCATATAGTACAATGCATGTTGTATCCATCACCTCAAGATATTAGTATTGTGAAGAAAAGGTCCACCATCGTATATATACACAAAAGATCATGTAATTTTTTTTAATTGTATTTAGCTTTACATAATATACTAGTTGCACCTATTATATATGGAGAACTACCTAGAGTATAATGATAATATATTTTAGATGATATCAAATACTATCAATATATATAAGTTAAATGTAATTCATTTTTATTTACTTATGAGCTTATGGTAATTTCAGACTGGTGGCCCCAACTACGATGTACCCTTAGGAAGAAAGGACGGACTCAACTTCGCAACAGAACAAGCTACAATAGACAACCTTGTCGCACCCTTTGCCAACACTACAACCGTCCTCGATCGCCTCGCAGCCAAAGGCCTCGACGCGACCGATGCAGTCGCCTTGTCCGGGGCCCACACCATTGGTATCAGCCACTGTACTTCCTTCACTGACCGACTCTACCCGAACCAAGACTCCACCATGGACAAAACATTCGCCAACAACCTTAAACGTAGTTGCCCAACAGCTGACTCGAACAACACGGTCAACATGGACATTCGGAGCCCGAATTTGTTTGACAACAAGTACTACGTTGACCTCATGAATAGACAAGGTCTTTTTACGTCCGATCAAGATTTGTATACGGATAGAAGGACTCGAGGGATCGTTACGAGCTTTGCTGTGAACCAAGCGCTGTTTTTTGAGAAGTTTGTAATTGGTATGATCAAGATGGGACAATTGAACGTGTTGACTGGTGGACAAGGTGAAATTAGGAATAGGTGTGATAGGAGGAACAAGAATAAGAAGGTTGATATTGCTACTGTTGTTGAAGAATTGGAGGAAACCTTCTCTGCTTTGTTTTAAGTTTATTTGTTTACTCTCTTGTTTGTCTTTCTTTTTTGTATAACAATAATGTGTGTGTCTTTAGCTTAAACATAATAATCACATTGTGTTTTGTGATGTAATTGTAAGGAGATGGTGTTTTGTTTCTTTACAAAAAGTTTTCTAATTAGCTCCATGATATCAAAATTATGTGGTACTTTTCAGATTTCAGACATCAAACATGTTTTTTTATCACAATTTTAATTTTTTATATGCCTTACAAATATTTTGATTTGATAATTATTGTAACTTACAATACTTTTTACACATATAGTCTCAAAATATGTAAATTTTATTTCAAATATTTTAAAAATTCTATATTCGAATTTGTAGCAATCAAGCATTAACTATAGCAGTAGATGAATTCTACTGCAGAGAAACAGAGAAGCAGAGTAACGGAAAATGAATGATGATGAAGCAAAGATAGAGAAGAAGAGAGAAGAGAAAGTAGTAGACAAGTGATTAGTATTATTCATCATAAGAGTTAAAGTATATATACAGATCACATATTTATATATATATATATATATATATATAGGCGGAATACATAAGCGGACCCTTGTACTTGTTCAATTTTTCTACTTAAACACCTAAAATAACGGTTATATCTATTGAACACCTCAACTATATTCAAACTATGCCAATTCAGTGACGGAGCTAGGAATTTCACGAAGGGTGTTCAAGCACTAGTCACTGAATAACTGATTTTTTATTTTTTTTTTACAAATGGGTGCACCAAAATTTTTTAAATTAAACTATACATTATTAGTAATTGACTTTTTTTAATGAATGAATGCATTAAAAAATTTATAATCAAAATGTGTATTTAGCACTAGTGAGTTCATATATAATTTAATATGAAGTAAACGGACGAAGCATAAATGAGAGAGTGTGTGTGAGAGAGGGGGGCGGGGGGGGGGGGGGATTTAGCCTTGAAAGATACCATTTTTAGGCTTAAGCTTTCACGGTCTTTAGTGACGGCAACGATAACAGTGAGACACGAAGAACGAAGAGCAGAATTAGCCAAGATTTTTTTAAAAAAAAAATTCTTGTGGAGCATTTTCATTTTCAATTTTAGTAATGTTATAAAATTAATTTTAAGTTTTATTTATAAATTTAATGAAAAGTAAAAGAAGATTAAAGAAAAATCGGGTGAGTATCCGATTGCCTATTGATACTTTTATTATTTTTAGAGATTTTACGAGAAAATGAGATCTCTTGACAAATTACAAATTGAATAAAAGAAAATGACCTTTTCATATATATATATATAACAATTACTAATTAAGAACTATTTTAATAAATAACAGTTCAGAAATTAACAGATTGATTATCCTTAGTGCTACTCTCTTAACTTTTTATACAACACAAAGTTTGATGTGAAATGTTGGTGCAAGAGGCTTAGTTGTGTGTTGCTCTTTGAAAAATAAGAAGAAAAACTTAGTAGGATGGCAGTCATAGGGGATCGATCCCGCGTGGCCAGCAGCACGCCGGCTCTTTCTGCACACCCTATACCATTGAGCTGCACCATACGCTTGCTTCAGGGGTGTTCAAAACAATTTATATATTCATGTTTAGTAGAATTTTACCTATATACACGATATAATTTTTCGACGAAGGGTGTTCACCTGACCACCCTTGACACTATGTAGCTCCGCCCATGTGCCAATTGAACACAAATTACACAATATGAGATTAGGTTCAGAGCGTGAAAGTCACTTGCTATGACATGAAAAAAATTAACCAATGATAAAAATACACATCATCAAAGAAAAAAAAATCAAAATTATGTCTTCTTCTTCCTCCTGGAGAAGCCTTCATCTCTTTCCACCATTGAAGCACCAAGAGGCAAGAGCTAATACCAAATATACTTAACTTCTTCTTTCTTTCTTCTTCTTACATTCATCCTATTCATTTAGGGCTAAAATTTGGAGCTTTTTGGAGAAATTGGAAAGTGGGGTTTTAGGATTTGAAGAGAAAAAATCGTTACCTCGATTATATTGCTTGTTAGTGCATCCATTGAAGAATGATTCTTGAATTTTTTAGCTTAGAAATCGTTCAAGAATGATTAATTAGTTTGTTCATGAGTGAAAAGAAAAAAATCATGGCTTCAATTTATTAGATTTTTGAAGGGAAAATTGAGAGGAAAATCATTAATAGGATCAGATTTTGAACTGAAAATTAAACATAAAATCAGTAAAATGGCAAACTTTGAATAGAAATTGAAAGGAAAATTGAGTAAAAGATTTTGCGATTGGGGGAGAAAGAGTTTTTTAGGTTTTTTTCCCCACAATTTTCGATTTGTCTTTTCTAAGAGGAAATGCAGTAGCGGTGGGATTTACTTGTCACCTTAATGTGGTTGAATGATGTGCAGCAGCGAGATAGGTACGACGGCTGGCGGCAGAATAGGTTGAGATGGCATAAATTGATGGAGAAAAAAATTAGATTGTGGCTTTTCACTCTCTTAGAGGAGAGTGTATTACGCACGCCATGTCATGTCAGCAACATGTATTTATGAGGTACAATTTGATTTAAGTTTAAGATTTCAATAGGAATAAGGCTTTATTAAGGTGTCAATACGGAAAAATCGAACAAGTTTAAGGGGCTGCTTATTTATTTTGGTATAAATATATATATATATATATATATATATGTATGTGTGTGTGTGTATGTGTGTGTATGTGTGTGTGTGTGTGTGTGTGTGTGTGTGTGTAGGTTAGTACAAGTCGCTTAGATAGTGGATCAGTAGTAGGTTAGTTGGCTTAACTACCTAACTAACTTTATTCCTATTAACTAACTTTGTGAAGGTGTTTAATCATTTAACTAATTTTATATTTATTTAACTAATGATCTATGAATCATTTCTTCTTCTCAATACTCCCCATCAAGTTAGGTGTAGAAAAGACATTGTTTAAGCCTAGCTTGGAGCTTAGGTAAGAATGTTGAGCCTTGTAGAGTCCTTTAGTCAATATGTCAGTAGGTTGATCCTTAGTGTGCCTGTACTCAGTCTTCACAATGCCTTGTTGTATCTTCTCCTTGATGAAGTGACAGTCAATCTCTATGTGTTTATTCTCTCATGAACTACTGGATCAACTACTATCTACATTTCAGCTTTGCTGTCAGTAAAAATAGTCACTGGATGATCAACATTGAATCCCACTTCTTGAAGCATTCCTAGTAACCAGATCAATTCATCTATAGTTGATGCTAGACTTCTATATTCTGATTCAGTAGAGCTTCTAGATATTGTAGTCTGTTTCTTTAATTTTCAAGATACCATAGACTCTCCAATTTTCACTAAAAAACCTGTTGCTGATTTCCTTGAGTGTGTACATGTTGCCCAATCCGCATCACAATATGTTGTAATTAGGTTTGCTGGATAATAAAACTCCAAGTCCTGGGCTGCATTTTCAAATATTTCATTATTCTTTTAGCTACTTTCATATGTGACTTTTTAGGCTGTTGCAAGTATTGACTAAGAGTCTAAAGAGAGAAAGCTATGTCTGATCTTCTAACAGTCAGATGCAAAAACTTTCCAATAAGTTTCTGATAAGATCCTTGATCCTCAAGTAGTTCATAATCTACAATTGTCTTGTCTGAGATATGATCATCACACTCTTGAATGTTGAGTTTCAAGTTGCAATCCATAGGAGTAGTTGCTGGTATATAAGCTGACAACCCAAGCTCAGAAATCAATTTCATTGCATACTTTCTTTAATGCATAAGGATGCCTTGATCTGATCTAGCGAATTCTAATCCTAGAAAGTATTTCAACTCTCACAAATCCCCCATCTTGAAAGCCAGTTGCGAAGCTTTCTTTATTTCTTCTATAAGCTCCAGATTATCTCACGTTATCAATATGTCATCAACATAAATGAGCACTATAGTGATTTTTTATTTTCTTAATGAATAAGGACTGATCAAACTTTCTTTGATTGAACTCAAACTTTATCGTTGCTTCTGTTAATTTGGCATTCCATTGTCTTGGAGCCTGCTTAAGTCCATATAGTGATTTGATGAGTCTACATACTTTATTCTGCCCCTGACTAAAAAATCCCTGAGGCAATGCTATGTATATTTCATCAGTGAGATCTCCTTGTACGAAGGCATTATATACATCTATCTGATGTATATGCAGTGTCTTGAAGCAACCATACATAAGATAAATCTCGTTGGTTCCATCTTCATCACAAGAGAGAATGTCTCCCGATAGTCGATACCTTTCTTTTGACAATATCCTTTAGCAATTAGTCTAGATTTTAGCCTTTCATCTTCTCTATTTGCTTTGTATTTGAATTTGTATATCCAACTTCATCCAATTGGCTTTTTTTCTGAAGTTCATCCAATTGGCTTTTTTTTTAAGGCAAGTTGACTATTTCCCAAGTGTTGTTGTCCTGCAGTGCTTGAAGTTTTGTCTGCATAGCTTCAATCCACTTTGGATTCGTAGATGCTTCAGTAAAGGATATAGGTTCTGTAATAGAGGAGAAAGAAGAAATATAAGCGTTATACTTTGCTGAGATAGTGTCATAAGATATGTAATCGGAGATAGGATAATGAGTGTCCTAATATAGATTAAGAGATATGAAGTCTTTTACCCAAATTGGTGGTTGACTGCCTCTAGTAGATTTTCTAGTAGGTTCTGTAGAATGAGCTCTTCTATTCCTTGTTATCACTTGTTGAGGTTGCACTATAAATCCATTGTTGATGTTTTATTTCTGAGTCTGAAAAATGGACCTGATGAAAAAGTTTGTCTAGTAGATACTTGAAAGTCCTCATTTGCATACATTGCATGCATTATTGAAGTGTAGCTAATATCATCTTTCAGGTGATGTACTGCTGGATTATTGTCCACAAACACTGGATTATCTACTGGTTTCTTTGTGAATGGAAATTCATCTTATCTAAAGATGACATCCTTGGACATAAAGAAACACTGGTCATTAAGATCATATAAGATATAGCCTTTCTATACTTTAGAGTAGCCCATGAGTACAAATGTTTGGATCTAGACAACATTTTGTCAGTTTGTACTAAGTTTTTAGCAAAATAGAAACAACCAAGCACCTTTAAATGATTAAAGGATGTCAATCTATTATAAAGTTTTTGATAAGGGCTAGTTCCATTTAGTACACTAGAAGGTAGCCTGATTAAATTGTAGCAGTTTGTACACAATGACCCCAAAATTTTAGAGGAACTTGAGCTTGTAATCTGATTGCTTTTATAACCTCTAAGAGGTGTTTGTGTTTTCTATTAGCAAGATCTTTGATGTACAATGCTTACTTGTTGGAAAAGCTTAATACAGGTACCATTCATGAACTCAGTTCCATTATCAGACCTAATAGGTTTTACTGTTTTATTGAATTGTGTTTTCACATATTGTAAGAAGATAGAAATGACAACACAAATATTTGATTTCATTTTTAAGACATACAACCAAGTCGTTCTTGTAAAATCATCAATAATAGTCAAGAAATATTTGTTTCCATCAAAGGTCTAAACTTTATAAGGGCCCCATACATCCATATGAACCAATTCAAAACTATCAGAAGTAGTTATAGAGCTAGTAGCAAATGATAATCTACGTTGTTTAGCACAAGGACGAATATTACAATTCTTTTAGAGTATCTTCTATATCCTGATGCTTAGTTGGCAGAATTTTATTAAGAGTAGAACTAGACACATGGCCAAATCTGTTATGCCACAACTTTATTTCAGATTTACTGATAGTAGAGTCTCCAATTTGAGTAGTGAAACTAGCATTTCCATCAACTTTCACAAGAGTTTGATTGACAAGTAGGTAGAGTCCTTCACATTTTTCACCAATATTCTTCACCTTCCCAGTAAAGATCCTAAAACATACAAAAGTTAGGATAAAAAGAAACAACACAATTTAACTCTTTTGTTACCTTGGACACATACATCAGATTATTTTTGAACTGTGGTAGCACAAAAACATTGTTTAATGTGTTTTTTAGAGTTTGAACTGGAACCAGTGTGTGTTGCATGTGCTACTTCTCCATTAGATAATTTCTCCTGCTTAGGATTTGAGATTTGAACTATAGAAGCCTTGTTAAGCATGTATAAACTAGACACCATATGATTTGTGGCTCCTATGTAAATCATCCAATCTCTGAGAATTTAGCTGTAAGTAAAGCTTTACTTAGACCTATACCTGGTTTAGCACTACCTGCTATATTTGCAGAAGATCCTGGATTGTTGTCTCTTTTAGTGATTTGTACTTGATTCAGAAGCTGCATAATTTGATCATACTGACTTTAAGAAAACACACTCTCCAAGTTGAGTGTATTGAATTGGTGCAGACTGATTTGGAATCGATCCAGGAGAATCACCATTTTGACCATCATTATCAGCCAACACATTGCAAGCAGTAGATTGTCCTGATCTATAACCATTAGACACACCAGCTCCCCCTTTGTTCTTGAACTTTGAATCTTGAGGGTATCCAACCAGCTTATAGCAAATGTCCTTTGTATGCCCCTTCATTTTACAGAATTCATAGAATAGATTGACATTCTTCTTGAACTTTTGATTATTGACTCTAGATACATTGCTGAGGCATCATGAATACTTCCATATGAACTTGAAGGCATAACACTTAACAAACCAACAACACTAGTTCCAAGAAATTTCTGAGCCTCATCACTAATTACCATGGCATATGCCTGTGTAACTGAAGGCAAAGGTGTCATTTTAAAGATCTGACTTCTAGCTTGCAGATAATTATCATACAGCCCCATCAAGAATTGGTATAGCTTCTGCCTCAGTATATATATCTGAAAATCCTTAGATTTCACACAGTTGTATCCAGGTGGAGGAACAATTGCCTCTAATTCCACCTATAACTCTTTCAACTTAGTGAAATAAGCTGCCACAGAA
Source organism: Capsicum rhomboideum (assembly GCA_031232105.1). Taxonomy (NCBI): domain Eukaryota; kingdom Viridiplantae; phylum Streptophyta; class Magnoliopsida; order Solanales; family Solanaceae; genus Capsicum; species Capsicum rhomboideum. Next base: position 13,350,307 of record CP124715.1, on the reverse strand, counting down.
GAAGTTCCTTGAACTAATGTGGCAATTTTCTTATGTAGATTGAAGGTTCTTGAACCATCAACCTTGTCAAATCTTGATTTTAGATCCTTCCAGACTTCCTGTGCACTGTCAGCATAGGTCATTCCCCAAGAAAACTGACAGAAAATGTATTCATTAACCAAGACTGCCCTACTACATTACACCTCTCCCATTGATACCAGAATTCATCTCTAAAGGTTTCTTTTTTTCGGGTTCCATCAATAAATCCTAGTTTGTTCCTTCCCAAAAGAGCAATCCTCATGTACTTACTCCATAAGGTGTAATTCTCATGCCCAGTTAATTGAAGAGATATAAGAAAAATTCCACTTACATCAGTGCTATGCAGTTATAGAGGATGATGGCGATCTATCACTTGAGTTGTTTCAGGAGCGAATTGGTTGCTATTTGATGGAATAGGATCCATGTGAATTCCTCCATTGATGGGTTCATGAGTGCTTCGAGATCCTGTTACTCCTTCACTTGGCATTGATGAGTTTTAGAACTTTCAACACTATCTGTCTCAAGCTTTCAATTGAACTGTTAACAGAAGAGTTCTTGATTTTCCAGACTAATCAAAAATCTCTGAACTACGATTTCAGAGTATCAAATTGATCAAGACGATCTTTGTGGAATAGATGAATAACTGATTGCAATGCTCTGATACTATGTAGCAACCAAGCATTAACTATAGCAGTAGATGAATTCTACTGCAGAGAAGCAGAGTAATGGAGAATGAATGATAATAAAGTAAAGATAGAGAAGAAGAGAAGAAGAAAGAAGAGAGAAAGTAGCAGACAAGTGATTAGTATTATTCATCATAGAAGTTAAAGTGTGTAGATCATGTATATATTGGTGTAGATAAGTACAAGTCGATTAGATAGTGGATCGACAGTAGGTTAGTTGGCTTAACTACTTAACTAACTTTATTCCTATTAACTAACTTTGTGAAGGTGTTTAATCATTTAACTAATTTTATATTTAGCTAACTAATGATCTATGAATTGTTTCTTCTTCTCTATAGAATTCACGATCAAAATTGAGTAGCTTGACTCTCGAAATTCAAACCATATCATATAAATTAAGAGTTTATTTTCTTAAATTATCCTTACTAATGTTTTGTAAATTTAAGTTTAATTATTAATACTCTAATTAGTTTTGAAAATGATTACTTTATGATAAGGTAAATATTTTTTTTATTTTTTATTTTAAAAAAACAAGTAGAAATATATTTTTTTCAAATATAAATATATTGGACAAGTAAAAGAAAACGGATAGGATATATTACTTTTGCTATAAGTATACAAGCACCACTAAGAGGTCTTTATTTTATTAACTAGATTTGCATGGCTGTGGAACTTTATCTTTATTTTATTAACTAGATTTGCATGGCTGTGGAACTTTAGTTCTCATAGTGTATTGATATAGTTAATTATTGGGAAATGGATAAGAATAGCCATTCGGTGGAAACTATTCCCAACAGAATAGCCAAGGATTTTGATATGCAACTTTTTAGCCATTTAGTCCTCCCTTAGTCCTTCGTTGCTTCAATTGCAGTTTACTCTTCTTATTTTTTAATTTTTGTTTTGCTTTTTTTTTTAAAATTTTATTGCAATTTTTTTTTTTTTTAAAGTCACTTCTCTTGCTTTTTTTCACTTCTTTTTTTTCCGCTCTTTTTTTTGTTGCTCTTGTTTTAAAAAAAAAAATTGTGTGTATAATTATTTGTGTGTAATAAATATATAATTAATATATAGTCAATGGATAGTACTCTCCCCGTCCCATTTTATGTGACCTACTTTGATCAGACATGGAGTTTAAGAAATAAGGGAAGACTTGATGATGTTTATCAAATTGCCCTCTATTAAAAATGTAGTACTACTAACTTTAATTAAGTGGGACCAATAAGGGTAAAAGAGTAATTGTGCTTTTAAAAAGTTACCAAATAAGGAAATGTGACCTAGTTTGACTTGACACGGAGTTTAAGAAAATACAGAAGACTTTTGAATCTTGTGGTCCTAAATTAAAGTTATGGTAAATGTACCAAAATGCCCTTTAATCTTGTGGTTTTAAACATGCCATGTGGAAAGTTGAAATTAAAGTGTTGCCAAAAAAGGAAAGGGTCATTCTTTTTGAAATGGACTAAAAAGGAAAGTAGGTCATTCTTTTTGAAACGGAGGGAGTATTTCTTTTTTCTTTGAGCCAATGAAAGATATTAAGATAAACAATCATCTACTTGTGAGAATCTCAGAGACGATCACGTTCACAATTGGATAGAGCAGAAATAAAAAATTATTTCTTTCTCACTCAGCTACTATAGACCTCTCAATAACATCACCTCATTGTAACGCCATTTCACTATATATAGTGGCTTGATTTAATTCAAAATTAATTCTTTATATTATATTTTACTTTTCTATAATAACGTCCTATCTATAACATCAATGACATATATTATAAAGATACACTCTTTAAAAAATTATCTCTTTATAATAGTATACTTAAATATGTATATAATAATATTTTGTAAGAAATATATTATGTACAAAATAAAATATCAAAATATTTATGATAATCATCATTAATGTATGCACATAGTAAATTTCAAGTACGAATATCTAATTTAAAGAAAAACTTGTATTTAAATGGTGCACATCACTTATTTCGTAATTTCACGAGGAAAATACTACTAATATTTGCCTATTTATATTCGTGCTCTTTCTAATTTTGCATACTTTTGTTTATAACAATTAAATGAGACCTAAACATGAAATGTCAGTATACATATATAACACAATACCTCTCTATAGCAGTAATGAATTTTTCGGATAAACATTGTCACTATAGAGAGGTTTGATTGTATAATAAATTTTATCAAAAAAAAAAAAAAAAAAAAAAAAACTATAATAATTGATTTCCAGGTTGACTGACTATTCAAATCTTCTTTTTTGTGTGTGTGCATTTATATCACTTGTTGTTGTTGTTGTTTTGGGGGGGGGGGGGGGGGGCGGCGGGCGAGAGGGTTAAACATATTTATATTTTCTTTTATGACATTCTTTTAAAATCAAAAACCGAAAATCAAATATTACAAAACCAGCCGAAAAGTCGAATTAATACCATTAGATATTTATATTGCGGTCAATAAAACTCTGTATAACGACATGAACACTTTCAATAATTAAACTTATAAAAGAATACTTGATATAACTATATTATTGCCTGCCAGTTTGGCCATATTCCTCGTCAATGTTTATAAATTGCTTTAATAACAATTTCTACCGGGATCACAGAAAACTTATCTACATACCTAACAACGTTGAATATTGCATAGATTTAATCAGGGCGGCTCTATGCCTTGCAGAATTAGGCACCCGTATTAGGCCCCAAATTTGAAGAGCCTCATTTCAATTTGTTTGTCTTTCTTTTTGGGTATGTTTCGAAAAGATTTTTTTTTTTTTTTGGCCAACTTTTTAATATTAACTTTCCACCTGACATGTTTAAGATCATCAGATTAAAGTATATTTTGGTGTATTATATATACATCTTTAGTTTAAAACGGTAAGATTCAAAAATCTTCTTTACTTTCTTAAACTCCAAACTCCATGTTAAGTCTAATAGGCAAACAAATTGAAACGAAAGGAGTATTATTTGTAGAAAAAGTAAAAAAAAAAAAAAATACATATAAAAAAAAAGAAGAGAACTTTGCAACTCAAAATACTTTTGTAAGAAATATATTAACAACTTTGCATCTTAAAAATTTAGAAGAGTAAATTTTGAATTTTAAAAAATTTTAATTTCTTTCAAAAGGTTAAGGCCTAGGCCACCAACGGGCTTGAGCCGCCTCTGAATTTAATGCAACTCTGTAATTATTCTTTATCTTTTTTCCCTTGAATTTTTTTTTTATATATATATATTTTCAATTTTAGATGTTCACAGCAGAACAAAGAAGTTCTCTACATCTCTAATCCATACCCCCCATCGTATTTATCTAATTATGTATAAATATTCTTAAAAATATATTTTTTGTTTTGCTTATCAGATACGACAATAAATATGAAAAAATATTATTTTTTAAGAAAATATTTTCTTTTGTAGTACCAAATACACAGTGCCGGCTCTTGGGTTAGGGCCCCATTTTTTAATAATAATAGATTTATAACTTATTTTTTTGAAAAAAATAAGTTAAAATAATAAAAGAAAATTTCAAAATATATTTTAAACAACTCAAAGAATTTGCAATATATTTTAAATTTTTATTTAGTGATACAAAATTGAGATCATTGGGTGAAGGAACATGGAAAACCAATATTATCTTAACCTCAAAAAATTTCTTAAAGCATAATGTTGCCTAGATATTAATATTTTAAATTTATTTTCAAATTAAAAGTTTTAAATGACACAAATAGAAGATAATACTTTAATATACTCAATTAGATAAAAAAAAACTTGATTATTTTCAAATGCATATATTGGTTATAATGTTAACAATTTCTATAATAGTTGCATATTCAGAAACAAGTTTCAAAATTAAAATTGATAAAATCTTAGATTATTAAGTCTCAAGAGAGATTAATCGAAAAAGAAATAATTAGAGAAAATTGATTATAACATTAGAAACTCCACATTTCAGAAAATAAGAAAATAGACTTCAAATAAAAGAATATACAAAGATTTTTAAAAAATATTTAAGATCACTCGTTACGATTTGACTTTAGATCACCATCTTCATTGAGCCACCCCGCAAACACACTCGAAATGTCTTCTTAGTTTCTTTATCACTTTTTTTCTCTTTAATAAATTCGGTGTAGTCTTTATCACCTTAACGTGGGCAAGTATAGAACTCACTGTGGCCACACAATTGTCAAAATATGGCACGTTGTAAATGTTCAATATTACTACTTTATAGTACTGTTTCTTTAAATATCAACATCATATGTGTAAAATGTTGAATGGATCATGTCCTACTGAATTCGATTTTTAACTTCCCATGGAATTGCCATTTTTGAAAGGACAGCATAATTTGCCCAAAAATCATATTTTGATTGGGGCATACTTCCTCAATTTTAATTTATATGAGTTAGTTTGACTTAATATGCACAAAGTTTAAGAAAAAAAAAAGAATCTTAAAACTTATAGTCTAAAATAATATTTCCTCCATTCAGATTTACTTGTCACTATTTTTCTAATTTGATTTTCATTTTTACTTGTCATTTTTGATAAATTAAGAAAAGATAATTTTTTTTCTTCATGTTTTACCTTTATCATTAATTACTTATTCTCCAATTCATTTTTCAATACACATTACTAAATATTAATTAATAGGAGCAATATGGTAAACTCACTCTATCAATCATTATTTTTTTAATGAGTGTGTCATGTTAAAAAGTGATAAATAAAAGCAAACAGAGGGAGTATGTTATAATCTTATAGATGTTTGTGCGACTATAAATTATTTCATTAAGGATAAAATTAATATTTTAAAATTAAATTATTATTAAATATAAAAGTATATCATTCTTTTTTAAATTAATTAAAAAAAATCATATAAATTGAGACGGAGGGAGTATAATATTTCTTGTCTCACTTTCATATCGTTGTTTCTTGTCTTTATGTCCTTGTAAATTGCTAAGACAGAATAGATGAGAGGAATATTAGTTGAAATAAAAATATATTTTCCCCATTGATAAAAGTACTACCCTCATTTTTTATTAATATTTTTTTCCTACTCTGCTCGTATTACTTTGTTGTCGGCTTCTCTTTGCCATTGGTTTCTAACCTAATACTTTGATTATTTGGCTAATTGGCTCGTAGATCTATCACTATCAGCATCATATTTTAATTTCGATAACGTGATTTGTTTTTAAAAAATTAAAAGTAATTAATTAAGTGAGGAAAGATAGATGGTGAAAAGGACTTGGTTTTGCTATAAGTTAGTGCTATCCATACCTAAAAGCTTACCTAACTGTTACGTGACTATGCTCTATGAGAGTCCTCTTTTAATTAAATTCTCAATTGCTTGTGGTGTTTCTACTTTAGGCAATGATAATAAATTTTACGTCATTGAATCACTTAAAATATAATTATAAATAATTGCTCATGAAAGATAAAATTAGCAACTTGAAAAATAAAATTAAAAATATTACAGCATATTAAAATACATTCATGATGTACAAATTATTTATAGTGTTAATTTATGGATTATACTTTATTATCTTTAATCAGTTGTAGGTTTTTAATTCCAAGTACATATATATATATATATAAAAGTAGCAGAGGCAGGAAAGTACAAACAAGAAGGTGTTTGTTAAAGAGCGTCTCCACATTTACATTATGATAGTGAAATAATTATATGTTCTATTGCTAATTTAGCCATTATCTTCGTTATATTTATGAAGGTACATCTATCTATCAAGTAGTCATTATTTTAAATCATTTGTATCAAAACCATATGCAACGACAAAAGCGGCAGATGTCATTATAGGTATTGGTTCAGTTAAATATGTTTTGATGTGAATTATAAATTACTGTGTAAAAACTTATTAAAAATGCTATCAATAGCAGATGTAAACTCATAACTTTAATTTCACTCCATTCATTTTAAAATAAGTGTTATTTTAGCTCATTTTATGCTGATCATTAAGAGAAATAATAAATAGAAGTTATAGTTTACTAAATTGTCTATATTTATTAATGTTGAGAATTAAACACTATTTAAAAGAGCTACTTCTTTAATACAAAGGTTTAATTGAAAAAACATACTAATTTTTGTCTTGAATTTCTACGGTGACACATACTTTGGGATTTTTTTTTTTGTTGTTGAAAAATTACACTTATTTTGGAAATATATAATGAGTTAATGCAAAAAATCTTAAAAAGTTGAGATCATAGAATTTAAATCTTGAATTCGCTTATGTCATTAGAATACATTCAACATTTACTGCAAAACAAATTCAAATGGAGTATAAGATTATAAGTCTAATATGTTGTCTCCTTTGAGTTAATTTGTTCACATACAATATCCTTAACTAATATGCAAGTGTAAATAAATCAATGACCTCTGGGAGTAGGAAAAATTAATTAAAGTAATCCAAGACGACAAAGATATGGTTGGTGTAATATGGTTGCTAATTTCTAAAGAGTTTGTTCCTTCTGTCACGATCTTGACTTTGACATATACTTTTCTCGTCTCAAATTTTATTATCGTGTTTTTTTTTACATACTTATTAAGAAAGTTTATAGTATATTTTGTAAGGAGCACTTGATTATTTTATTTTTATTTAAATTTAAAAATATTATTTTTTATTAAATATTTACTCTATTGAGGTGTTTGTAGTCTTCAGAAATAATTATTAATAAAGATAAAATGAAAAGATAAATTAATTTTATCTTACACTTTTAAAATAATAAATAGTAATTTAAGAGAACTATTTTTTAAAAAAATCACGACGGTGCTCTGCTGAGATCATATGATCATTAATTAATATTATTTGTTTTGATTCTTGCACTCAATTTTGGAGCTTATCTTTTTCTTATTTCTTTAATTGAAGTGAAAAATGGACGAAATATGTTAATAGGACGTCAAAAGTGCTCTTTAACATATTAAAAATAATTTTAAAATGTCTTGCTTTCGCTTATTGGATTAAATTTGCTCCTAATATTATTTTTAGGCTTAAATTACTTTTCCATTAATGATATAATTATATGATATTTAATTAAACATGTAACCTTTTTTATTTAAATAATCAGAACATGTCGGGATACACGTGATATTTATTTATTGGTTCACATAAAATTTGACAGTACTTAAAAAGAACCTCATCCATTCATGACCCAATCCACATAAAAATTCATTTTAAGTTATTTTTTCACCTCTGTTTTCAATCCATTCTGGTAGAATAAGCTACCTACTACGGAACAAATAGAAAATGGGATTATTATTAAGGAGGAAAACAATTTTATGAGCCATCTTTTACATAGCTTGTGGTACTTAAAGGGACAAATCAATTAAAGGATTTTGTATTTATTCTAGGCCTCATTTTTCTTATATGAATTTGTCTCCATTTAGTTTGCATGATTTGTTCTTCAAATTGATTAATCTTTAATTATGATTTTTAGAAACTGAATAATTCCTAGCGAGATGCAAAATATAAACGTATACCTCATAATAAAGTTATTTAATTAAGAAGTAAAAATTAAAAACCAACATAAAATAAAAGCAAAAGTATAAATGACCCGGCCAATTATCCCCCGTAAGGCCCATTGAAGAAAAAATAGTCAATTAGATTTCTTTTTATTTACGAGGTAGAACTTGAGGCCTCGATTTAAGGATGGTGGAATCCGATACATCTCACCAAAACCTTTAGAGACCATTTGGTAGGATGTATTAGAAAAGAAAGATCTAATTTCCTTTTTAGTTCATTTAAAAAAGAATGCCCTCTTTTTTTTTGGCAATATTTTAATTTCAACTTTTCACGTGACATGTTTGACAGCATAACATTAAATGACATTTTGGTACATTTGACATAACATTAATTTAAGACCACAAGATTCAAAACTCTTCTTTATTTTCTTAAATTTCGTGCCAAGTCAAAACAGATCATTCTTTTTGAAACGGAGGCAGTAGGAATTAAGCATGGTTAAGTACATAACTGTCCTTGAATATACCAAACTACATAATGAATAAAAAATAATCCTAACATAACTAATCCTAACATGACTAATTCAACATTACTAATTTTAGCATTATTAATACATCTTATTCAGTACTATAATAAATACCATACCAAACAATCCCTTGGTGTTGCCTTCACTTCCATGACTGTTTTGTCCAGGTACTGACCTTAGTCTAAGTTCTATATATGCATTGGTGGTGACAAAATAATATTCAAAGGTACTTGTAAAATAATATACTGCCGGAGTATTAACAATCTTATCACTAAAATTACTATGCTTGTGAGTAGTAACAAGTACATATTAACTAGCATTTCTCCGTAGATTTCCAAATATTTTTGACAAGTCATTTTTGAGTGAAGTTTCACCATGTGTTTGGCCATAGTATTAGGAAAATATATTTTACCTTTAAAAGTTCCCAAAAAATAAAATTTGGCCTAACTACTACTGTAGTATTTTTTAGTATTTGGGAGTTTGAATTATTTGCCAAATAATGACCAATTGTATGGCTAAACACTATTTGCCAAGTTTTTTTCCCCAAAAACTACTTGGGAAATCGATTGCCAAACGGGTCCTTAGTAATTTTAATGATAAACACGAGTGGTAACATGGTAAAAAATAGTAATTTCTCTGTTTCAGTTTAGTGACATAATTTAAATTGGCACGATTTAATTGTGTAGAATTTTACAAATATTTCATTCTTTTTGAAATAGATTAAAAAGGAAAGTGTATCTTATAAATTAGAAGAAGTAACACATAAACAAACACTCAAAAGTTGGTCTCAGCTGGCAAGTAAACATTCAAACTTTGAGAGTGCACATTTAGACATCTCAACTTGGTCTAACTGACAACTAAACACTCCAAATCGTCTTCACTGTGCCTTGTGGACACCCGTTGCTGTTGTGACACGTGAAATTTGGAGATGTTTAGATGATTATTTTGTAAATTGGAGTATTCAACTGACACACCGGAGATGAGTTGAGATATCTAGATGTGCATACTCAAAGTTGAAATGTTTACTTGTCATTGAAACCAAGTTTTGAATGTCTGCGTATGTATTATATGCCAAATTAGAACAAAGATGTGTAAATTTGTGAGGAGTGAAGTCGTAACATAGCTCCTAATGAGTCAATGAAAAGTTAAAACTAGCAGATACAACTCCCTATTATTCCTGATGAAAATGTTATTCACTAGTGTCCTGACTACTTGATTAAATTTTAATTTCATTAAAAACAAAATTGTTACAAAACAATTATATATGTGCCACTTTTTCTATACAGGGTTGTGATGGATCAGTACTATTAGATGGTTCAGCGAGTGGACCAAGTGAGAAAGATGCACCTCCCAACTTGACTTTAAGACAACAGGCTTTTAGGATCATCGAAGACCTTCGCCGCCGTGTCCAACGGGACTGTGGTAGAGTGGTTTCTTGTGCCGATATTACTGCCATTGCTGCCCGCGACTCTGTTTTCTTAGTAAGTTCACGTCCCTCAGCATGTCATGTATTTATTGATTTAATATAACGTATTTCTTATGATAAACTTTTTTCTTTTGGGAAAAAATTCTTGAGTCAAATTTATGACAAATAATTCAATATGCTATAGTACAAAAGCCTGCAAATAATTGACAAGTTTAACTTCTCACTAATGTTAGCAGTCAAGTGTACCACGTCAATAAGCTTTAGGTAAACTGACACATCATTAATAACATGTCATTTCTTTAATGAATATCTATTTATTATACTTATAAGTGATCTGATTGTCTAAATAAATAATGCAGTCTGGTGGCCCGGACTATGATCTACCATTAGGAAGACGGGATGGACTCAATTTTGCAACAACAAATGAAACCCTAGCCAATCTTCCACCACCTTCATTCAATGCAAGTTTAATTCTATCTTCACTTGCCACCAAAAACTTCACCCCAACAGATGTTGTTGCACTTTCTGGTGGTCACACTATTGGTATTGGTCATTGCACTTCTTTCACTGACAGACTTTACCCTAATCAAGATCCATCCATGGATAAAACCTTTGCCAACAACCTTAAAAGAACTTGTCCCACTTCAAACACCACGAACACGACTGTCCTAGACATCCGATCACCTAACAAGTTCGATAACAAGTACTACGTTGATCTCATGAATCGACAAGGGCTTTTCACATCGGATCAAGATTTATACACGGATAGAAGGACTCGAGGGATTGTTACGAGTTTCGCTATCAATGAGTCACTTTTCTTTAAGGAATTTGTGAATTCCATGATCAAGATGGGACAGTTGAATGTGCTGACAGGGACACAAGGTGAAATTAGGGCCAATTGTTCAGTCAGAAATTCTGCTAACAATAATTTGCTTCTTTTTCCTTCTGTTGGAGAAGAGAAACAAGGAACTTGGTCAGAAATATAGCATAGCCCTTGTGATTATTTCTACATATGTTGTCATGTTTTCTGCGTACCTGTTTTTTCCTTGTGGGCTCGGATTTTGTCCGAAATGTGTGTCTGTTAGGGGTCGTTTGGTAGAGTGTATAAGAATAATGCTGAATAAGGTGTATTAGTAATGCTGATATTAGTTATGCAGACATTATTTTTTATACAGTGTTTGATTTGATGTATTAAAAATAATATATATTTAAATAATTTTTATAAAAAGATGTTTGTTTTCCAAAATACCCTTTTTTGTACACTTTTTTCAAGCTAGAAGAAAGTAGCAGCAGCCACTGCTTTAGAAACGGAAACCCAATTTTCACTTTTCTCTAAAGAGGGCATGTTACAGAGCACCAAAATTAGTTCCAATGACTGCAACTGCTTAAGCTTGGTGGGAACAAACACTACGAAGCCAATTTTAAGTGTTTTATTTCTTCTTTGTAGATATTGATTTTTTATCCGCCTGCGAGTGGATGCTTCTGAATTTTTCCAACCTGAGAAGTTTAGTTTGATCATGAAAAAGAAGATAAAAAAAGAGGTAAATGTTAGAAATAAACTTGTAGAAAGTAAATTTTGTTGTTTTCTTGTTCTCTTTTCACTGATTTGTTGCCAAGTGTTATATAAGCAGACACATTCTACTTCTGATGGAAGGAAAAGTAGTAGACACAATTGCATCTTTTTTGTGAGTTTCAGTTGCTGACGGTTTTAGGAGGGGTAATAATGCCATTTAACAAGTTAATGCATGTGTGGAAAGTCTTTGTATTGCTAATACATGAGAAATGATGTGTATTACTAATACACACCTCAATACACAATAGAGTGTATAACTAATGTAAAAAATGTACCAAACAAGATACTACTGGTACACATTAACTAATATATGCATTATTTTTTTCAATACACTCTACCAAACGACCCCTTATTGAATAATAAAACATCCATTACTACTCTACTAATCTGAGGCCTCATTTGTGTATGCTTAATAAAGATGGATGTTAACTTTAAACTTTGAGATCTCAATAATTAAGGGATCTATTTTTAAGGTTTGTTCATTTTTGTTCTCTAAATTCCTGTTTCTAGTTATTGTTAAAAAAATAGTAATTAGCTCAGAGTGCATATTGATTTAAATTTTGCATATATATATATATATACTAATAAATTTTATGAAAGATTTATTAGTATAATTCCGCTGAATTTAAGTATGTCATTCTAGCAATTAAAGGTGACTAGTATTTGTTGCATTTGCCATGTATTAACATAATGTTGAATCGTTTATATGAAAACGATTGCATATATCAAACAACTCTTTTACGTTCAGGTTTGAATCTTAATCAAATATTAGGTATTACGGGCGTTTGTTATTTTTAAAATTTTACAATCACGTAGTGGATTTTGAATATATATGAATGATTAAGACTTGTAAAAAAAAATTAAAAATTTAATATCATTAAGATTTTATCCATTTAAGAATCTATGAGAAGATGATTGTTTCACCACAACTTTATCCACTTTCACCGCTAAGCCACCACCGCCGCGTGCTGCCAGGCCACATTATGAACTAACACCACCACCGGCATCTTTGTTCACACTTGTCAACAGGGGTAGACCTAGGTGCAAATTTGTGGTGCTGCGGCACCCGTTAAATGCAACACAAATTAGGTATAATTATATAAAAAATGTATAAAAATTGGTATAGGATGGAAAAAAGTACCCTTGAAACCAAGAAGCTGATAGCTGAGCGTTTTAGTTTTCAAGCGGAACCTTAAAACTTTGGATGTCAATATATATTTCCGAACCTCCCAAGCACCCACGACTCCTAAATCCTGGGTTTGCCACTGATTGTCAACTACAACAACCCACCACCAACATCCTTAGCCACAACCACCAGGCCCGACAGCAGGGGCGGATCCAGGGTATCGGGTGGGGCTTCTCGGGAACCTAATAACTTTCATCCAAACCCTGTATTTATATTTAGAATCTGGTAAATGTTTAAGGAACTCTTAGTTGGGAGCCCATAAGCACTCCAACTGGGAACCAACAAGCTTAAAATCCTAAATTCGCCTCTGCCCGACAGTCATTACAATACCATCAGTAGCCACTAATTATAATCATCACCACAATCACTATCAACAATTACCATCATCAACCACAATTAAATATCGTCAACCACTATTATCAGTTACCATCATTTGCTATCACTATCATCCATTACCACATACTACTGCCATAAACCAATGTTGATAAATGTATACATTCGACTATTTGGTCAGTTTGTGAAGATAGATAAAATATGTCTTTTACATCAATAGTATATAATTAATGTATAAGGCATACATATAGATTATGTATTAATTATTCATCAATTACACACTATATATCTATGTATAATGCTTACAAGTAACATCGATACATTAATTATACACTAAATATAATCCTGTAACTATTTAATAAAAAAAACTATTTAATTTACCTTGTTTAAAGGGATATAATTATAACTAAGATTTGTACTTATCTTATCCCTACAAGGCTACAAAGTACAAATACTTGGATAGAATCAAAATAAAAAATAAACAACATGTGAAAATTGATTATAATGGGGTTATCAAAATAAAGTATGGCTATTTTAAATTTAAAACTTATGTGGACGGCAATATAAGTTATTTTTTCTTTTTTTTTTATTTGCGTTACGAAATTTTAAAAATGAAAGTGGTTGGAGTTTCCGCTCCTTCTTTTACAAGACCAAAGTTTAACAACTCAAATATAATTTTATAATTGGTGCAAAATGCATTTAAATATGGATCCTTTTTTAAATATAAGTTTGGAAAGTTGATACAAATTACATAATATGAAATTAAGGTAAGTAGTGAAATGTAGTGAAGATACTAATAATTTATCTCAGCTAGGGTTGTGCAAAAATCGAATCGACCAATATATCGAATCGATAAAAATGCTATTAGTTTATTGTTATTGAGTTAACGATTTTTTAATGGTTTTATAAATCTTTTTATTGGGTTATTGGTTCGATTTTGGTTTTTTCTTATTGGGTTATTGGATAAACTGATAACCCAATAAGAATATACTAAATTACTACTTTACCCCTACTTATATATATTCCTTGTTATATATTTCTCTATAATTTCTACAAACCTATTCAATTTCCTGAAAATCTATAACCCGATAAAGTTAAACCTTTTCAATTTCCTCTCTGGTAAACCAACGTCGAGGGTTTGCGACGACTGCATAGTTTGTAGGCAGGCTGGTGGACTTCTTATTTTGTGGAATTTGGCACGGCAAGGCATATCATGTTAGTTGCTACTGTTTTTATTTTGTGAGCATTCTTTTTGATATGATGTTAGTTGTTACTGTTACACAACATTGAAAATCATTGCGCCAAATTGATATTTGTTTTATGAGTTAAACCGAAAACCGAACCGTTAAGGACCAAAAATTGATAAACCAAAAATCGATAAAAAATATCTTATTGATTTGGTTATTGGTTTAGCATATTTAAAAATTGAAAACCAATAAATCGAACCGATAATACATAAAACCAAACCGAACCAATCTATGCACACCCCTAATCTCAGCCATGCATATTATAACCTTACCATAGTTGAATGTCAATTATTGGCGAAAAATGCATTTAAATCTAGATCCTTTTTTGAATAGAGGTTTTAAAAGTTGTTAAAAATTACATAATATGAAATTTTAGTAAGTAATTAAATATAACAAAGACACTAATAATGTATCTTAGTCAAGCAATATTATAATCTTACCATAGTTGAACGCCGATTGATGTAAAATGCTTTAACTCTAGATCCTTTTTTGAATCTAGGTTGAAAAGTAGTTAAAAATTACATAATATGAAATTTTAGTAAGTAGTTAAATATAACAAAGACACTAATAATATCTCTTAGTCAAGCAATATTATACTCTTATCATAGTTAAATGTAGCAAAGATACTAATAATCTATAGCAGTAAAACAATATTATGTTCTTACTATAGTTGAGTATCTTTTTTATCTATACATCAAGCTATTTTGGAGGTGTGAAGTATTATTCAGTACTAAGTCTAGAACAATATATAAGAAAATGGATAATAATGAAATTGTGAAACCCATATTAGCAAGTGTTGCCAATAACAAAGAAGAACTGAAAAAGGTAGGGTAGGAGAACAAAGTCACAGAGATGGAGTCTCTCATACTGAAACCTTGAGAGGATGTTAAAAAGAGTTTTGACAAAAACAGTCTGATGGATTTTGAGAATTACGTACGCTTGGTAATGAAAAAGATGGAAGATGAAAAGAAGATGGAAGATGAAAAAACTGCTCTGAACTCAATATCAGCAAATGTAAAGTAGTTTACTTTATCACCTTGTATCGTTTTACTTTATATCGAATAAAATATCCCTATTTAATATGTTTTTCTTCTTTGATATTTTCATCATAGCGTCTTTACTCTTATACTTTCAAATCTGTTTTAAAATATAATTTTATTGAACTAAGAGTCTATCAGAAATAACATCTCTACTCCACAAAGATAAAGATAAAATTTTCATACATCCTACTCTCCAGACCCAACTTATGATATTACATTACATTTTTATTTTCCATTTAGTTGGATATTTGTTCTTCAAATTGATTAATCTTTAATTTTGATTTTCAGAAATTGAATAATTCCTAGCGAGACATAAATTATTTAATGATGCGGAACATACTATATGAAATATTATGATGCAAAATATAAATGTATATCCCATAAAAAAGTTGTTTAACTAAGAAGCAATAAATAAAAGGAAAAAACCAACATAAAATAAGAGCAAAAGTACAAATGACCCGATCAATTGTCTCCCCATTGAATAAAAGACACATAATCAATTAAATTTCTTTTTATTTAGAAGGTAGAACTTAAGGCCGTGATTTAAGGATGATGGAATCCGATATATCTCACCACAACCTTTAATTTAAGGATCATTTAGTAGGATGTATTAGTTGATATGTATAACACTATGTTTGATAGTTTTTTCAAATTTCAATTTATTGTATACATGTATTAGTTATTATTATAGAGTTTCACTAATACTATATCCTACACTAATACACAACAATCAACGGTATTAGCAATATCAGAGCTATTAATACATGAATTAAGCATGGTTCAGGACAGAACTATCCTTGAATAAAAAATAATCCTAGCATAACTAATCTCAATATTGCTAATATATACTCCCTCCGTCCCATTTTATGTGGCCTACTTTCCTTTTTGGTCCGTCCCAAAAAGAATGTCACATTTCCTTATTTGGTAACTTTTTAGAAGCACAATTACTCTTTTACCCTTATTGGTCCCACTTATAAGGCCCCACTTAATTAAAAATAATAGTAGTACATTTTTAATAAAGGGCAATTTAGTAAACATCACCAAGTCTTCCCTTATTTATTAAACTCCATGTCCGGTCAAAGTAGGTCACATAAAATGGGACGGAGGGAGTATTATTCATTACATACCATACCAAACAGTCCCTTGGTGTTGTAGTTATTAGTTATACTTCCTTAAAACTATAAATATAGAGCCTAGTTAATGTATTCCTTCATCAATTAGCCTCAAAAGACCAACAACTAATAATGGCTTCAACTAGCCTTTCTTCTTCTGCTTCTTCACTTTTATTAATCCTTTCTCTTTTTTCTTTCAGTTGATTTTCAAGTAACAGAAGCTCAAGGCAGTACTCAACCAATACTCAACCAATTGTCAAAGGTCTTTCATGGAATTTCTATGACTCTATTTGTCCCAATGTTGAAACCATCATCAGAAGGCGTCTCTGGGAAGTTTTCGTGCAGGATAACGGCCAGCCTGCCGGCTTTCTTCGCCTTCACTTCCATGACTGCTTTGTCCAGGTATTGACCTGATCAGTCTTAAGTAATTCTATGCATTGATGATGAGAAAATAATATACAAGGTACTTATTACTAACAAGTATATTAGTAATTTTAATGATAAACACAAGTGGTAACATGGTAAAATAGTACTCTCCACTTTCTCTGTCTTAGTTTATGTGACATAATTTGAATTCGCAGAGAGTTTAAGAAAAAAAATGAACATTTTGTGTGACTTAAAAGCTTCTGATCACTAAGGTAATATGAGAAGTATTAAGTTAATTGCATTGAATTTTAGAAACATATCATTCTTTTTCAAATAAACTAAAATGGAAAGGGTACCATATAAACTAGAAGGACTAATACATAGATAGGACACTCAAATTTGGACTCAATTGACAAGTAAGCACTACAACTTTAAGAGTGAATACCTAGACATCTCAATTGACAACTAAACACTCCAACTTGTTCTCACTGTGTCTTGTGACACCCAATGCTGACATGACACATGTATTTTGAAGGTGTCTCGATGATTATTTTTTAAGTTGAAGTGTTCAACTGACACAATGAAGATGAGTTGATCTGGTATCTAGTTGTGTACATACTCAAAGTTTGGAGTATTTTACTTGCTGGTTGAAATCAAGAATAAATGTTTGTTTATGAATTATGCCAACATATTACAAAGATGTGTGATTTGTGAAGAGTGAAGTCGTAACATAGCTCCTAAATGAGTCAATTGAAAAGTTATATTAGATACACTCCTTATTATTCCTGATGAAATGCTATTCACTGTTCCTGACTTTTTGATAGATAAACTTTTGGAAAAATTACTTAATACAACTTAACTTACCTTAATTATTTAAAATTCTAACCCTTTTAATTAATTACTTAAATTCCTGATTCATGTTTTCTCTCTTCAAATTTCGGATACATCACTACTCACCCACAAATCTCGGCTGAAGATCTTCTCTCCACCAATTTAATACTCCATTAACGTCTAACCTCCCCTCCTTCAAGAATTTCCTAGAAAACAAACTCCTCCATAGACACAAAACTTCATCCGTCATTAACACCCATTTAAACACTCCCCCATTCCTCCATTTTTCTTCTTGCATCTCCACTGTTTTGATTTCAAAGATTCTCGCAAAACCCTATTAATTTCTAGCACTTTCAACGTGTCCTTTGTGATTGCTGAAATCAATTTGTCCCAATTGATAGAATTTTGTATCTGGTATGTCCCCCACAAAATTGTTTCTCGAAAAAAATCAATGGAGGTGAAGAAGATTCAAAGGTTCGATTTACTGATAATCCCTTATTTTATATCCTATTCCTTATTTTTTTCAAAAGGAATCGAATTCGACGGCGGTCCCGTACAAAATGTATCTAGAATGTCCCCCACGAAATTGTTACTTGAAAAAATCAATGGAGGTGAAGAAGAATAGTGTGTTGTCTTATGATGTATCCGTCATTAATGGCGGGATGGTGAAGGACATGAAGATACATCACGGGACCGTCTAAAAAAATTACAAATGCTATGTATTGTACTGAGTTTTGTGTACAGATACATAAGAATGATGTTTCTGGTTGAAAATATGACAAAAATTATATATCAGAATGCTTTTTTGTGTTACTGATACATAAGAATTATATATCGGGATGAGTGTCTCTTGTTAATGGGTTTCTTTTGCAGTGGTTTTTTGATGGACTTGTGTGTGAATTTGGGAGGAGGTGGTGTTTCACCAGCTGGCTGGTTGGAGCGACGGTGGTGGCAACGGTTATGTGCTTTCCGACGGTGAAGAGAAAATTATTGATTTTTGGGTATGGGATTCAACAGGAACAGTGGTCGGTGGTGGAGGGTTTAGCAGGTTAGAGCTCGCAGCGATTTTAAAGTTGTTGTGGTTGCTCCGGCGATGCGAGTTAGCCGGAGATGGAGTTTGGGCCGGTGTTGACTCTTGTGATATTGGAACAGAGGGAGTGTTCTGCTAGTATGTGTGTAATGGAGAAAAAAATTGTGTATTTAGATGGAGATGGAGTTGTGGGCAGTGAGGGTGTCTGGTGGTGTTCTGTCGTTGCTTTCGCAGTGATATATCGGCGTTAAGTGATTTATCCGAATGGGCAAAATTCAGAATTTAAAGTAATTTTGATAAAAATTGGGATATGGAGTAATTAGCTCTTAAAAAGTTGAGATTTATGTAACTTTGATTAAATTTTAATTTCATTAAAAATAAAATTGTTACAAAACAATTATATATGTGCCACTTTTTATATACAGGGTTGTGATGGATCAGTACTATTAGATGGTTCAGCGAGTGGACCAAGTGAGAAAGATGCACCTCCCAACTTGACTTTAAGACACCAGGCTTTTAGGATCATCGAAGACCTTCGCCGTCGTGTCCAACGGAAAGACCGGGATTGTGGTAGAGTGGTTTCTTGGGCCGATATTATTGCCATTGCTGCTCGCGACTCTGTTGCCATGGTAAGATTACGTCTTTTAGCATGTTATGCATTTATTGATTTAATATATAAATTTGGACGTACATATTTACTATGATTAAAAAAAAATTTCTTCTAGGAAAATTCTTAAATCAAATTTATGACAAATAATTCAATAAGCTATAGTACAAAATCCTCAAATAATTGACAAGTTTCACTTAATGTTCGCATTCAAGTGTACCACGTCAATAAGTTTTAGGGAAACTGTCATATCATTAATAAAATGTCTTTTTTTTTATACTGAATATCTATTTATAATAATATTTACATGTGATCTCATCGTGTAAATAATTAATGCAGTCTGGTGGCCCGTACTATGATCTACCATTAGGAAGAAGGGATGGACTCAATTTTGCAACAACAAATGAAACCCTAGCCAATCTTCCACCACCTTCATTCAACACAAGTTTAATTCTATCTTCACTTCACCCCCACAGATGTTGTTGCACTTTCTGGTGGTCACACTATTGGTATTGGTCATTGCACTTCTTTCACTGATAGACTTTACCCTAATCAAGATTCATCCATGGATAAAACCTTTGCAAACAACCTTAAAAGAACTTGTCCCACCTCAAATTCCACGAACACGACTGTCCTAGACATCCGATCACCTATCATATTCGATAACAAGTACTACGTTAATCTCATGAATCGACAAGGGCTTTTCACATCGGATCAAGATTTGTACATGGATAAAAGGACTCGAGGGATTGTTACGAGTTTTGCTATCAATCAGTCACTTTTCTTTAAGGAATTTGTGAATTCCATGATCAAGATGGGGCAGTTGAATGTGTTGACAGGGACACAAGGTCAAATTAGGGCCAGTTGTTCAGTCAGAAATTCTGCTAATAATAATTTGCTTCTTTCTTCTTCTGTTGGAGAAGAGAAACAAGGAACTTTGTCAGAAATATAGCATAGACCTTGTGGTTATTTCTACATATATTGTTGTCATGTTTTTTGGGACAAAATATAAGAGTACGATCGTGTGGGCTCAGAGGTGTTTTGTCCCAAATGTGTGTCTGCTAGTGAAACAATAAAACATCATCTCCACTCTACCAATCTTAGGCTTCATTTGTTTATGCTTAATAAACATCGATGTTAATTTTAATTCTTGATATCTCAATAACTAAGGTGTTCATTTTGTTCTCTAAATTCCTGTTTCTAGTTATTGTAAAAAAAAAAATACTCCCTTCGTTTCAATTGTTTGATCGACTTTTCTTTTAAGTCAGTTTCAAGAAAAATGACTTTCTCTTTTTAGTAACTCTTTAATTTTAATTTTTCATATGACATGTTTAAGACCAAGGACATTTTGATACATTTGACATATCTTTAATTTAAGACCACAAGATTCAAAGTTTTTTTATTTTCTTAAACTTCGTGTTAAATCAAAATAGGTCAAACAAATTGAAACGGAGAAAGTAGTAATTGACTCAGAGTGCATTTAAATTTAGCATATAGATATATATTTTTATGAAAGATTTATTAGTATAATTCCGCTGAATTTAAATATTTCAATCTAGCAATTAAAGGTGACCAGTATTTGTTGCATTTGCCATCTATTAACATAAAAAAATGTTGAATCGTTTCTATGAAAACAATTGCATATAAGCAAAAAGCTCTATTACTTTTAGGTTTGAATCTTAATCAAATATCAGGTATTAAGTGTGTTTATTTATTTTTACAATTTTACAATCACATAATGGATTTGAATGTATACGAATGAGTAAGACCCGTAAAAAAGATTTAATATCATTAAGATGTTATGCATTTAAGAATTTTTGAGAAGATGATGTTTCACCACGACTTTGTCCACTTTCACCGCTAAGCCGCCATTGCCGTGTGCTGCCCACATTATGAACTAACACCACCACCACCATCGTTGTTCACAATTGACAACTACAACAACCCACCACCACCAACATCCTTAGTCACATTAAACATCGGGCCCCGATAGTCACTACAATATCATGAGCAGCCACTACTTATATATTACAATCACCACTATAATCACTATCAACAATTACCATCATCAACAATCATTAAATATCGTCAACTACTGTTGTCAGTTACCACCATCACAATCATCCATTAGCACTAACTGCTACTATAAACCAATGTTGATAAATGTATACATTCGACTATATATTTGGTCAGTTTGGTTGATGTTGGATTAACTTGGTTCAATTTATCTGATTAGTGACGATAAATAATATATTTCTTTTACACCAATAAGTTGAACAGACTCTTTCTCTAAATTTTCTTTCCAATTAAGATTACAAATATCATGCATACAATTGCTTGAGGCCGGTAATTTACGATTGGACACTCTTACTTAATATTGGCATTGAATACTCTAAAATTAAGTAATTAAGCTATTGAAGTTATAACCTTTTCTTATAAATTAGCAAATATAAGTTTTTTTTTTTTTTTTTTCTATTTATGTTACAAAAATTTTAAAATCAAAGTGGTTATTGGAGTTTTTGTTCCTTCTTTTATAAGACCGAAGTTTAACAACTCAAATATAATTTTATAATTGGTGTAAAATGCATTTAAATATGGATCCTTTGTTTTTTTTTTTTTTTTTTTTTAAATATAGGTTTGGTAAGTTGATACAAATTACATAATATAAAATTTTAGTAAGTAGTTAAATGTAGCGAAGACACTAATAATTTATCTCAGCCAAACAATAGTATTCTTTTACCACAGTTGAATGCCAATTGATGTAAAATGCATTTAGATCTAGATCCTTTTTTGAATAGAGGTATGGAAAGTTGTTAAAAATTACATAATATGAAATTTTAGTAAGTAGTTAAATATAACAAAGACACTAGTAATCTATCTTAATTAGTCAAGCAATATTATAATCTTACCATTAGTTGAAAGTCAATTGGTGTAAAATGCATTTAAATCTAGATCTTTTCACTAGAGGTTTTGGAAAGTTGTTATTTGTTTAATTATATAATATGAAATTTTGGTAAGTAGTTAAATATACCAAAGATACTAATAATCTATATTAGCAAATCAATATTATGCTCTTACCATAATTGAATGTCTTTTTTACCTATAAATAAATCTATTTTGGATGTGTGAAATTGTGAAATATTATACAGTACTAAGTCTACAACAATATGGATAATAATGAGATAGTGAAGCCCATTTTAGCTAGTGTTGCCAATAACAAAGAAAAACTGAAACAGGTGGGCTTGGAGGACAAAGTCACAGAGATGGAGTCTCTCCTACTGAAACCTTGGAAAGATGCTAAAATGTGTTTAGACAAAAACAGTGTGGTTGATTTTAAGAAGTATGTATGCTTGGTAATGAAGGAGATGGAAGATGAAAAAGCTGCTCAGAACTCAACATCAGCAAATGCAAAGTAGTTTACTTTATCACCTTGTATCGTTTTACTTTATATCCAATGAAATACCCCTATTTAATAAAAAAAAATTTCTTTGATATTTTCATCATCGCTTCTTTACTCTTATACTTTCAAACCTGTTTGAAATATAATTTTATTGAACCAAGAGTCTATCAGAAGCAACATCTCTACTCCACAAAGATAAGAGTAAAATCTGCATATATCCTATCCTCCCCGGACCCAACTTATAGTATTACACTACATTACTATTTTTTTATAGCTAACCAGAGTGAATAATAATTAAATATCGCATACATGTTTTAATTAAAGATTTATTAGTAAAATTTACTTGACTTAGATATATATGTTAATCTAGTAATTAAAGGTGACTAGTATTTGTTGCATTTGTCATTTATTTCCAAAAAGTTGAATTTTTATTAAGAAAATTTTTTAACCTTGCATATAATCGAGAAGCTGTTTTAATCTCCAAACTATTTAAGGACTCGTTTGGCCAATCTTTCAAGGTTGTGCTTATTCTAGAATGACTTTATTTCAAATTGAGTTATAGAAGAAATACAATTGGGAGTTAGTTATTATTTTATAAACAAATATTCAGATTCAAAATTTGCAGATCGATGGTGCCAAGAAAAATCAAATTGGTTCAGTTTATAATAAATTCTGTCTAACAATTTTATTTTTTTAAAAAAATAAAAAGATATAACATCTTTTAAATACACATCACAAGTATATAATTTTTAAATATCTATCATAATATAAATAATTAAGTTAATTCACACAGGATTTAAAAATTTGCACTGGTTTCTCTATTAAATGATGTTTTTGTATTTTCAAAATTTCACAGAGGATAATCTTGTTGTGATAATCTTTTTATTTTTACTTACTATTATTACTATATTCAACTGCTAATAATAAACAAACTTAATGAGTTAAACTAATACGTACGTTCTTGCCCTTATAATACAAATTCAACTGTACCCTTTTAGCGGTAAACAAGATTATAATGAATTTTTTAATCTCGTCAATATGTCTCACCTTGTTACTGAAGATTAGACTGAGTAATGCATAATTTCAACCGGCCATATGCATTATCATTTATAGAATTGCAGGCAATAAGACAGTGAAGGAACTAATATTGATCAATCTATCAGGAATACATTCGACTATTTGTTCAGTTTGGTTGACGATGGATTAATTTGGCTCAATTTATCTGGTTTGTGACGATAGATATAATTCTGATTAAAAATATCATGCATACAATTGCTAGAGGTAATTTACGATTGCACATTTCTAACTTAATATTAGCATGGAATAATCTAAAATAAAGTAATTAAGCTATTGCAGTTACAATTAGTAAATATAAGTTATTTCTTTCTTCTATTTTTTTTTTACGAAATTGTAAAATTAAAGTGGTTGGAGTTTTTGTTCCTTCTTTTACAAGACCAAAGTTTAACAACTCAAATATAATTTTATAATTGTTGTAAAATACATTTAAATGTGGATCCTTTTCTAAATATATGTTTGAAAAGTTAATGCAAATTACATAATATGAAATTTTAGTGAATAGTTAAATCTAGCAAAGACAATATCTAATCCGAGCAATATTATACTCTTACCATAGTTGAATGCGAATTGATGTAAACTACATTTAAATCTCGATCCTTTTTTGAATAGAGGTTTGGAAAGTTGACTAAAATTATATAAAATTTTAGCAAGTAGTTAAATGTAGCAAAGATACTACTCGTAATAATTTATCTTAGCAAATCAATATTATGCTCTTTACCATAGTTGAATGTCTTTTTTACCTATAAATAAAGCTATTTTGGAGGTGAGAAATTGTGAAATATTATTCAGTAATAAGTCTACAACAATAAGCACTGGATAATAATGAGATTGTGAAACTCATTTTAGCTAATGCTGCCAATAACAAAGAAGAACTGAAAAAAATGGGGTTTTAAAAGGCGGGGGCGGGGGCGTGGGGCGAGGCGTTTTGCATAACAAGAGGCGAGGCGTAAGCCTTGAAACACGGGGCGTAAGTCCCATGGATCTACGGGGCGTATCTTAGATATCTTCAATTTTATAATTTTATTACTAAGAAAATAAGCAAAAGTAAGATTTTCAATAATTTCTAAATAAAGTATATAGCAATAATTAAAAAAATATCATTACACCAATAATTAAAAAAAATATGATTCGTAGCAAAAATACTTTTAAAATAATAAAAAATTCAAAATTAACGCCAAGACACACACTTTTACGCCCGGGACTTACGCCCTATGGATCTGCGTTTTTCATTTGCGCCCCAGAGCGTTTTTGGTACGCCCCGCCCCGGGACTCGCCCCGAAAACGTTTTTGAAAACACTGGTTGGGAGAACAAAGTCACAAAAATGGAGTCTCTCTTTATGGAACGTTGGGAGGATCCTAAAATGTGTGTAGACAAAAACGATTTGATAGATTTTTAAAATTATGCATGCTTGGTATGCGAGGAAGTTGACAAGGTGATTGAAAAGCTACTCTGAGCTCAACATCATCAAATGCAAAGTAGCGCTAGATTAGTAATTTGATAAAGCTTTCATATCATTAAGATGAAATCTACTTAATTTATAGCCTTGTATCATATTAAAGTGAAATATTAGTAGTTTTACTTTATATCGAATGAAAAATTCCCATTGAATATGTTTTCTCTTTCATTGTTATTTTCATCATAGCATTGTTACTCTTATACTTTCAAACATATTTTGAAATATGTGTCTATTGAATCTAGGGTCTATTCGAAACAATATCTCCACTCCACAATGGTAAGGATTTGATTTGCGTATATCTATCCTTTCCAGACCCAACTTATAGGATTACACTGTTATTGTTATTGATAACTAATTCAGAGTGCATATTGATGTAAATGTCACATATATGTTTTTTTGAAAGATTTATAAGTAAAATTTTCTTGGACTTAAATATGTCAATCCAGTAGTTGAAGTTTACTAGTATTTGTCATTTATAGCCAAAAGGTTGAATTGTTCTTACAAAATGAATTTAAACTTGCATATAGCCAAAAAGCTCTTTTAATCTTCACACGATTTAAGGGCTCATTTGGCCAATCTTTTAAGCTTGTGCTCATTCTAGAATGACTTTATTACAAATTTAGTTATAGAAGAAATACATTGGGAGATAGCTCTGTTTGTGCTTGGTCATTGTCTTTGATACAACCACTAACGACGAAAATCAAATTGGGGTGTAAATGAGATTGGATTAGTTAATTTTTACTAATTTGGTTCGGTTTATAATATTTTTGGTTCATAAACAAATCATGTTACAAGAAATTGAAACAAATTTAATTTTATCAGCTCGATATAGTTCTTAAGAACCAATTCTATTTAGCAAAATTAAAAAAAATTAAAAGAAATAAATCTTTTAAATATGCCTCACAAATATAATTTGTCAAAATCTATCATAATATAAGGGAAAAGGGTCAAAAATACCCCTCTACTTTGATTTATTAGCTAGATTTATCCCTAGTTATACTATGGGGCCAAATATACCCCTACCATTAGCAAAGTTAATAAGAATATCCTCATTTGGATGGAATCTCCTAAATCAACCAAAATAACCCAAATTCAATTTAAATTATCTGTTTTGAATGAATCCCCAATTAAACCCGACCGGCAACCCATCAAACTAAAACTCAAAACAAAATGGTTAAAATTTCTTCATTCGTAAATTATTTTAGTTACTGATAGAGAAGTTTTATGTATTGATTTCGTAAGTTATTCAAATTACCCATATTTTTTGCTGTATGAAGGGACAAGAATAGTGAATGAACCATTGTGATATGTTTATCGAGTGCTGTATCAAGTATTTTCGAATGTCTTAGCAGTTGTAACTCTGCTACTGATTTTACCTAACTGCAGTTGTTCTTGAATTGTTCTCTTATTAGCTGGAAGTAGCATTTCCTACATATTACTTCACATAATGAAAACAATTAATTGTGTCAAAATTTGAAGAAATTTAGAAAGTTTGATTAAAGTCAACAATTGAGGAAGATGATCTTGAAATGAAATTTCGACAATTCTGTATGGTCCGAAAGGTGATTTTTGGTTTAGTTGGACAATTGGTTCGGGTCTCAGGGCATTTGAATGTCGTTCGGCTCATTGGTTGGACTTTTAGAAATTTAGAAGCTTAGAGTTGACCACGATTAATATTTGGTAAAGATGACCTCGTATGAGTAATTTAATTATTCTAGTAGGTCCATAATTTATTTTATGATTGATTTACACTATAGGTTTGTGTCTGAGAGGTCTCAGATGAGTTTTAGGCACTTGTTTGAAGTTTGAGTTTTATATCATTGAACTTTAATAGTACTACCTGAAAAAAATGAGATCTAAATGACGTTTTGAGTGAAGTATTAGATCCGTATCAAAATTTTGAAATTACCGCAAAACGAATAGTTGCATTCCGAGTTCGTACGAGGGATAGATGCCCTTTTTAGTGAAATTTATTGTTGTTGGTATTAGTGTGACCGCAAAAGCAGAAAAATGGCTACAAGTGCAGACCCACAGGTGCAGAAAATGGGTCCACAAGCGTAAGGGACCCGTTGTTGTGGAGAAGGGATCGTCGTTGCGAAGATCGCTGAAGGATTATATTTCAGAGTGTATTCATTCACTAGAAAATAATTTTTGAAAGCTAGGAAATTTCGATTGAAGTGATTTTTGATGTATTTTTTTCGTATAAACTTGGAGTATATGATTCTACATTTATTTTGCTCATTTTTCAAGAATATTCTTTGCATTTTCATGATTTTTATTCACAAAGTTGAGATTTTAAATTCCAAAGATAAGAAATTGAAAGTTTTTGGTTTGAGGATTAATTTGTGATGAATTTTCATTGATTTTTAGAACTTAACGTCTTTATTTTATGGATAAACCCAGTTTGATAGTAATTTATTGATTTATAAATTAGTTCATCATTTTAAACCGAGTATGAATATGAAAATTGAGGATTCTGAGCCTAAAGTTAAGAAACCGTATTTTTATGATTAGTTGAGGAGTGATTTGAGCTCCAATTTTGACAAAATTTCATATTTAAGTTTCTTATCTTATGAGTCAACTGATTTTTAAATAAAATTTATGTTTTGCCCTTTGAGGCTCAGTGTTCAGTTGTGAGTTAACTTTTTGGGCCCTAGATAGAAATATAATAATACGGGTATCGATAAACTCGTATTCGCTTGTAGATCCTGTTCTTCATAGATTGGGAATAATTTGAGACTATTTTGGAAGGAAAAATATAATTTTAATGGTTCGTGGCATATTTGCTCATCAGTTGATGTAGGTTATGACTTACTCTTCTTCAAACTTAGCTTAAATAGGAACTTATCGTGTAAATCATGTTATAGATTGGGAGAATTATTGGGTTGAAGTAATTATTATCAGATTTATTGATGTTGTGATACTTGAATTGGGGTTATGTCGATGAAATGACTTGAGTATGGAAAGATTAATTCATATATTGTATTTATGGCCGATTGATGCTTTATTTTACCTATGAGGGGTAAATTTCCATGATGGATATGATATGGAAGGGAAATAAAGTGAAAGAGGAAGTGTGGCCTACGAGAAGGATTGAAAAACTTTATTCATCTTAAAGCTTGTAGCATGTGGCATGAATTGAGAATACATGTATCTATATTTGTTGCATTCGCACTCTTCTTATTATCGTGTTCATACATACATATTCAACTCATGAATAATTGGTACATAATATGGAAAGAAAACTCTTTTTATCGAAGGAAAACACTAATTTTGGCCCTTTTTCAAGTTCGGGCCATGATAATGAGAGATATGATGATTGTCGCCGGCAAAAAAGGTTTCGAAAAAGATGTATGGACCTAGCGAATCCCTCATGGATCCTACCCCACATCAATACCACTATGGAGGGGGTGTATATCAGTAGGCATTGACCATTATATTTCATTGCATTGCATTGCACTCCCCATCACTGTTATATCTTGTTGTATACATATTGAGTGTATTGTTGAATTAATGGGACTTTTCTGCGTGCAAGTTTTATTTAACATTCTTTATACGATATAGTTTATTACTTTTGCTCTATCAACTTATGATGCCTATCGAGTACATGTGATTTTGTACTCATACTACACTTTCTGCATCTTTTGATGTAGATCCTAGCATTAGCATGCCTAGTTGACCTTCAGGGGTTTGGGTGAGCTATTTGGGGTTCAGACCGATGCCAGACTCCCACTATCTTTACTTTCCCGTCTTTACTATTTCAGACCTAGTTATAGTATTTTTGAGATAGTTGTATTCGATTAGATGCTCTTATACTGGTGACACTAGGTTTTGGATACATATATTTTTATTATTTTCATACTTCCACTCTATCTATGAAAGTTTGTATTTTGAAGCGTACTTGTATTACTTTATTTATTTTCGGTATTGACTTGGAATTTACTTTTAGGGTAAAGGAGTGGCTTACATACTACCGGCTTAGTGTAGGTGCCATCATGACCTTGATTTTTGGGTCTTGACAATAAGATGACCTAGAAAGTTTGGCCTCAGAGAGTTCTTGAATACATAAAAATGGCTATCATCCGGGATAAATCAAGAGCACGAAGCTCAAAAATAGAGATTGACTCATGTAGCGATGACATGGGCAAAAGGACAAAGAGGACCTATACGCCAAATATGATCGTGTAACTATAGGCTGAACACGACATATAGGAATATTGGTTGGTACCTCTAACGATATTTTCACATGGTTAACATTCACTGGACGTGCTACTTTAGGGATTGAGCGAAGCCTTTTATTGGTTAGTATGTTACTTTTGTAACATATAAATAGTATCTTTTACACACTTGTATGACATTCTAATTTTAAGAGAAAGGGAAAAGGGTCAAAAATACTCTTTTATTTTGATAAATTAGCTATATTTGTCCCTCGTTATACTATGGGTCAAATATACCCATGGTGTTATATTATAGGGCCAAATATACCCCTGCCATTAGCAAAGTTATCAAAAATACCCCTCTTTTTAACATTTCTCCATCATGGCAAAGGTGAGAGCCACGTGGTATGACATTTGGGTCAGGCGGATGCCACCTCAGCATATAATTTTTTTTTCCTTTTTCATTTTAAACTTTTTGCTTCAATTTTTATTAATTATTTACAAAAATTGATAAATTAAATACTCACATATTTTATTTATTTAAAATAAAATAACCGTCATCGTTAATAAACGTCGAACTTTCAACGGAAGAGAACCACCACCAAAGGTGGTGGAAGGAAAAGATATGCCACATGTCGAGCTGTAAAGAGCAAAAGCGGCGAGTTTGGGAACTGAGTTTCCAGAGAAGGTGGTGGATTTTGAAAAGTACGGCGAAGAGGTTCCGGAAAAATGGGGGTTTAAGGTTAGTGAAATGCGAAGAAAAGTTAACACTGCCATGGATGTTTTACTACTAGTGATAGTGATTAGTGATCAGTAATTAGTCTTTTTTGTGTGTTAAATACTCACATATTTTATTTATTTAAAAAAATTGATAAAATAAATAATTAAGTACAAAAATTTGAAGCAAAAAATTAAAATGAAGAAGGAAAAAAATCTGATGCTGAGGTGGCATGCCACGTGGCATCCATATCACCCAAATGTCACGCCACGTGGCTCTCACCTTGCCATGATGGAGAAATGTTAAAAAGAGGGGTATTTTTGATAACTTTGCTAATGACAGGGGTATATTTGGCCCTATAGTATAACACCAGGTGTATATTTGACCCAATAGTATAACGAGGGGCAAATTTAACCAATTTATCAAAGTAAAGGGGTATTTTTGACCCTTTTCCCTTTAAGAAATATAACAATACACTTTTATTCTTGTGCTCCAAGTTTCCCTTTTACATTAAGATTTTGTCTTACAACATTGGTTTTATTATATTGTTCTCTCAGATCAGAAGCATGGGATTCTCAAACAACATCGGACATAGTGTATTTACTTATGCTTCATACGGTTTTGTTTATCTTCTTTGTTAGTTTGTTATCATAATCTTTTTTTACTTACATCACTATATTCAACTGCTAATAATCGAACTTAACGAGTTAAATTAAGAGGTGTGTACTTGACCTCATACAAATCCCACTGTATCATTTTAGCGGTAAACAAGATTATAATGAATTTTTTAATCTCAAAAATATGCTCACCTTGTCATTTATAGAATTGTAAGCAGTAAGATAGTGAAAGAACTTATATTAACCAATCAAGGAGGAATACATTCGACTATTTGCTCAGTTTGGTTCACGATGGATTAATTTGGTTCAATTTATCTGGTTTAGATAAAGTAATTAAGCTATTGCAGTTATAATTTTTTTCTTATTAGTAATTAGCAAATATAAATTCTTTCCTTCTTTTTTTTTGGTTACGAAATTTTTAAAAATTAAAGTGGTTGGAGTTTTTGTTCCTTCTTTTACAAGACAAAAGTATAACAACTCGAATAAAATTTTATAATTGGTGTAAAATGCATTCAAATATGGATCCTTTTTTAAATATATGTTTGGAAAGTTGATGCAAATTACATAATATGAAATTTTAGTAAGTAATTTTATTTTATTTTAAAATTGGGAGCAGGGGAGGGAAAACGGAGAGGGGATTACAACATGGGTAATCGAACCCTCACCAACAAGGTGTATTAAATGTAGCAAAGACACGAATACTCTATCTCATGCCAAGCAATATTATAATCTTACCATAGTTGGATGCCAATTGATGTAAAATGCATTTAAATCTAGATCCTTTTTTTAATAGAGGTTTGAAAAGTTGTTGAAATTACATAATATGAAATTTTGGTAAGTAGTTAAATATAGCAAAGGTACTAATAATTCATTTCTTAGTCAAGCAATATTATACTTGACTAAGAAAGTTGTTGAAATTACATAATATGAAATTTTGGTAAGTAGTTAAATCTAACAAAGACACTAATAATTCATTTCTTAGTCAAGCAATACTATACTTTTACCATAGTTGAATGTCAATTGGTGTAAAATCCATTTAAATCCAGATCCTTTTTTGAATAGAGGTTTGGAAAGTTGTAGAAAATTATATAAAATTTTAGCAAGTAGTTAAATGCTCTCATCATAGTTGAATGCTTTTTTTACCTATAAATAAAACTATTTTGGAGGTGTGAAATATTATTTAGTACTAAAGTCTATAACAATAAGACATTAATGGATAATAATA
Source organism: Capsicum rhomboideum (assembly GCA_031232105.1). Lineage (NCBI taxonomy): Eukaryota > Viridiplantae > Streptophyta > Magnoliopsida > Solanales > Solanaceae > Capsicum > Capsicum rhomboideum. The sequence goes on along the minus strand of CP124715.1, from coordinate 13,318,229 downwards.
GTGAGATGTTGAAACTCATTTTAGCTAATGTTGCCAATAACAAAGAAGAAGTGAAAAAGATGGGATTGGAGAACAAATTAACCAAGATGGAGTCTCTCTTTATGAAACGTTGGAAGAAATCTAAAATGTGTGAAGACGTTTTAGAAGACAGTGTGATGGATATGATGGATTTTATTAATTACTTAAGCTTGGTAAATGGGGAAATGGACAAGGAGATCCAAGTTCGAATAGCTAATCTGGCCTCAACATCATCAAATGCAAATTAATGTCTGATTAATAATTGAATAAAGATTTAAACTTATGAAATGAGATCTATTAAACTTATCACATTGTATCGTTATAAAGTGAAATAATAGTTTTACTTTATATCGAATGAAAAATTTATATTCAATATGTTTTGTTTCTCTTCATGTTTTCATCATAACTTAATTCCTTTTAATTTTGTTTTGAAATATGTGTCTATTGAATCTAGGGTCTGATGATAAAGGTTAGGTATGCGTATAACGTATCCTCCTCAGATTCAACTTGTGGAATTATAATATGTTATTGTTATTGGTAACTCATTCAGAGTACATATTGATTTAAATATCACATATATGTTTTTTTTATGAAAGATTTATTAGTAAAATAATTTTATTAATAAATCTCAGATCCTTATTTAAAATTTGCAGATCAGTGGTGCCATTGTATTTGATACAACCACTAGCGAGGAATATCAAATTGGGGTGTAAATGATATTGGATTCGTCCATTTTTATTAATTTGGTTCGGTTTATAATATTTTTGCTTCATAAACAAATCATGTTAAATTGAAATAAATTTAATTTTATCAGCACGATATAGTTCTTAAGACCCAATTCTATTTAGCAAAAAAAAAAAAAAAATAAGAAGAAATTACATCTGTTAAATACGCCTCACTAATAGAATTTGTCAAAATCTATCATAATATTAATTTCACATAGGATAATTTATAAACAAATTTTTATTTTTAATAAAAGAAAACATAATTGTCAAGGGAGAGAGATAATAAAGAAATGAAAAAGAGAAAAGGAGGGAAGAAATACAAAATATGGAATCTACCGAGGAACAAAATTTTAGCTAGTATTTGGTCATATATTTTAGATCAGATTTTAAAAATCTCTCTTCAAATATCTGTTTGATCATAAAATTTGATTAAATTTTGAAAATCAGATCTTCAACTATTTTCAAGTTTCAAAATTGACTCAGACTAATTTTATTAGATTCGTGGGACTTCCACTCACAAAACATCACTGTAGAGATAAAACTCTGCTCAACCAATAAAGCGTTATGCATTTTCTCAATAGCACCAAATCCTCGAGACGACACCCTCTTGATCACAGGATCGACATTGCGACCTCCGCCATTTTCCTCTCAGCAAGGGATCTTTGTAGAACTCGGATCTTCTCTCCTAGCTCAAATTTTCTCAGGATTTTAGCCTCAAGATCTCTGCATGATAGTATGAACAAGGGAAAAACGTTGATTTTCTATATCTCTGGAGTGAAGGAGATCATCTCCTAAGGTTAAAAGGAAAACTATACATGATAAATGCTATACATGGTAAGAACTATACATGATAAATACAATTAAAAAAGATTCTTGGCTAATAATATGTAATCTACCTCCTAGTATATGAAAGATATATATGGTAGGTATATATTGTAATTGATGTTGATTAATACCCCTCCTCAAACTGATGGTGGTCAACCAGAAGTTTGCCAATAAAGAACTCATTTCGTTTCTTCGTTTGAGACTTGCTGAAAAAATCTGCAAGTTGATCTCTAGAGGAAACATGAGGAAGATAAATAAGTCTGTCATCAAATTTTTCCCAAACAAAGTGATAGTCAATCTCGATATGCTTGATTCGTTCATAAAAAATGGAATTGACGACAATCTTTACAACACTTTCATCGTCACAGTACATGGGTGTGGGAGAGGAAGAATGAATATCAAAATCAACTAACAAACGACGCAACCGAACTATTTCACTGCAAGTAGTTGACATGGCATGATATTCTACTTCGATGGATGATTTCGACACGGTTACTTGCTTCTTTGACTTCCAAAATAGCAAGGAGTTACCAAGAAACACACAATACCCAGTGGTGGAACGACGAGTGTTGAGGCACCCACAATAATTAGCATTTGAGAAGGAACGCAATGAGTAGGTAAGCCATGACTGTAATGCAGGCCCATCGTTGTGGTTGATAGAAGATAACAAAGAAGACGATGAACAAACACAAGAGCATTGGTTGAGTTAATCTCCTGAGAAGACGGAGCAATTAAGAAAGAACTTGTGAGAGTTGGAGGATGAGCCCAGATCCAAGATGAAAAGTTCCTTGTCTACGGCTCCAACCAATCACCTTTTCAGTTCTCAGATCCCGAATAAGGCAACCATTAGATGAGAAAGAAACTAAGCAATGTTTGTCAACAAACTGGTTAGCAAAAATCAAATTAGCAGATAATTTAGGGATATAAATAACATCAGATAAGACTAGAGGAGGAGAATCTAGAAAGATAAACTTTAAAGTTCCATTTCTATGAATGTCGAGGTTTATTTCATTGGAAACAGTGATAGTTCCTGGGATGAAAAAAATTTTGAGGTAGCAAAGGTTGTTAAGTGTAACACCCCGTATACTCCCAACCCTGTGTGACGACGTTGAACAATGGTTACTTAGGTGTCGAGATGCCATGAGTAAGTAATTTGTAAAGTTAGTGATGAGAAAATTGAAATTTGGCCTTGTACATGTGATTAACGTTGCGTAGGAGTTGTTTTACGATCTTTATGGAGCATTTGTGGGTTCAAAATGAGGCTAAAAGGACCTCCAAACAAAGGATATTAAGGGTAAGAAGTAAGTTAAAGAATAGGACTTGAAGTATCTAACCAAACTCGCGAAGAAAAGTCGAAAAATGAAATTTTCGAAAATTTTAAGATTGGTTCTCTCGGGCCATATCGGCTTCGGGTGCCAGTCTGGCCCGAATGGGATTTCGGGTCGTGACATTAAGTCATCAGTCATGTGATGAGTGGCACCCGAATCTATAATCCAAGGAATAGTCGACTTAGGCTAACCAAAACCCGCAGTATGAAGACTTTTGATATGTTGATGGACGAGGTTAACATATAAAGAAGAAGAGGAACCATCAAGAGGATCGACAGTAGAGGTGAAGGTTGCAGGAGTGGTCGAATGGCTGGGACGTCATGGATGAATCTGGCAGTTTTCTATCAGATGACTATCTTTCTTACAATATTAACAAAATAATTTGGAGGTGGAACCTCTCTGGCTACGATAATGAGAATCATAGTGACCCTTCTCATGAAAGTTGAAGCACTCAACAGTAGACAATTCACTATATTTTCCTTTGTAAGCAGCAAATGAATTATGAGAAGAACTCAGAGAAGAGAGACATGCCAAACAAGTCTCTTCAGTAAGAAGATCAACAAGGATATTGCCGAGCAAAAAGGTTGAGTTCCGATTGAGAGTAGAGGCCCGAATATGTTCAAACTCATGTCGTAACTTCATAAGGAACGTACGACCGCTAGATTTTTATCCCAGGTTAAGGACCATTTTGAGTGCCGCTGTCGGAATACTGGTGTCATCAATCATATCCATATCATTCCAAATCAGCATTATGGAATGATAAAATTCTTGAATGCTAGTAGTCTCTTAAGAAAGAAATGTAAGAGACTGTTTCAATTGACAAATTCGTGCATCATTAGTACGCTGCTATATCCGTTGAAGGTAGTCTCACATCGCACGAGCAGATGATATAGTACTAAGATTCAAAGCAATGGTGTTGTCAACAGACTCCAAAATCCAGGTGCATACCTTTGCATCAGAAACACACCATTTGGAGATAACTTCTGCATTCTTAGCCGTGGTTTCTGATTTCGACGAAGTAACATGAACCCAAAGCTCTTTTCCCTCAAGAAAATTTTAAAAATACAAGCCCACAAAAAGTAATTATTCCATCAAGTTTCATTACTAGATGTTGATGATGGGAATTCATTGCAATTGATTGGAAAAAAAACATGAGTAGTAGGAGAGGGAAAAAATGAGAAAAGCCAGAAATTTTTTTTAAAGCTCTGATACCATATGAACAAGGGAAAAACCTTGATTTTCTATATAAGGTTACAAGGAAAACTATACATGGTAAATGCTATACATGATAAATACAATTAATTTTTTTTTAGGCTAATAACATACAATCTACCTCCTAATATATGAAAGATATATATAGTAGATATATAGTGTAATTGATGTTGATTAACAAATAGACTTGTTCCCTCTTTGAAGCGGCTACCTATATGTATAAGTGACCGGCTTCTCAATGTATGTGTTCCTCTCATTTTATACTGAAGAGAATTTTGTTTAGTTGCATCAACCTTGGGCACTGGATATCTAGGGCTTCAATGATGGCAGATTGAGCGGACTTAGCCACAATGCTGTCAGAAGCTTCTCATACTTGTAGGCTAGCTCATATTTTTGTTGAATTATCCTTTGAAGTCCTTCTGAATCCAAGATACTAAACTGAAAGGAAAAATATGAAGCTTTGGAATCAGGGACAAAAGTCTCAAAACAAAGAAATAATGGAGAAAGACGAAAATAATTCACTTACTCGAGCACCAATATGCGAACTCATGTTAAGAAGGCATTCTGGAGAAACAACACTCATCTTCTCCTTGTCCTTGGGTGTGACCAAAGGTTTCAGATAATTGGTTACTAAAAAAGATTTCGACAGACAGTTAACCTCAATAGGAACTGATAGGACTATGGAACGCCTCGTATTGGGATCTTGCAGAAGTACCGAATAAAGTATTTGAGTAATAAATAATACCATGTCATTGCTCCTTTTGATAGAGTTTCTCCGAATTTCTTTAGCAATACTGGTTTGATCTAATCTGTCTTCATATCATTGTCTGTCATATGCTTTTAAGGATTCGTTGCTCCATTATATTTTGAAATGTCCGGCATCTTGAATCTCTTGTGGGAATGACAACTGGGTATATTTTCTTGAGCTCAGTCCTTTCAAACTTGGTGGAGCTCCAAGAATTTGATTTATCCGCATGTTGAATTCTTTTTCATTACGATCCAACTGGCTAGTCAAAGCTTGAATGCATTTCATGAGCTAGATTGAATTACTACTACTGAAACCGTTAATGCAATTTTCATTACGATCATCCGTTCTAGTACTATTGTATAAATTCTCTTGTGACTCTTTTGGAGTATGTATTGTCTTCTCTTTCTTTTGGAATTCCATTATCGCTTTTTGGTGGTTTTCTAACATTGCAAAAATTCTTGACAAATTTGACCTGACAACTCTGATCGTGTTCTGATCATCATCGTCATTTGGTGTGAGTGCCCTTTTGGAGCGTTGAGACCCAGTGGCGAATTCCCTTGCTCATTTGTGCCTCAAAATATTCCGATTACTGGATCCACCTTCTGATTGATGGGATCATTCAGGAGCGCATTGTTGTTGACATTGGTCTGTCCATCATTTCCGGTGCCAACCAATAAGTTAATTAGTTCCTTAGTTTCACAAATGCAAGATCGTTAGTAATAGATAAGTTGAATCAAAATAATACCACATTCCTTAGCTTCAAAGTGGGTGTCAAATTATTTACTTTTAAAAAGGTACAATTGATATAAAATGATTTAAAGGACATATGGATTGGATTGATTGATAAGATAATAAAATGAAATAATAAGCAAAAATGTAGAAATGAACCGAAGTGCAATTTAAGAAAAAATATAAATAAATAATATAGCCTAAATTTGGAGTATTTTTTCTTATGAAGGCGATTCCAGGATAACTTCAAGATTGAAGAACTTCAAAAGACTTGATAAAAATGAATAAGAAAATGCTGATCTTTTGCTTAATACTCCCTCCATTTCTAAATAAATGGTTGTTTTAGCTTAAACACACCCTTTAAGAAATTATTAATTCCTAGAAAATAAAAGTTTTTTTTTTTTTTTTTTTTTTAAACTTTCCCTTAATTAATATCTTGAAAAAGACATAACTCATTTATAATTTCTTGGTTATTTAAAACTCTCTTTATTTAAAGAAGGGCAAATTTGAAAGAACATCATTAATATCTTCTGGATTATTTAAAACAATCACTTATTTAGGAACAAAATAAAAAGACTAAAAAACCACTTAGTATTTAAGAACGAAGGGAGTAGCGTATAGACAATTGTTGAACTCGGAAACATCATTAATATCTTCTTGATTATCTAAAACAATCACTTATTTAGGAACAAAATAAAAAGGCTAAAAAATTCTAGGGTCGTTTGGTGTGAGGTATTAGAGAAAATAGTAATGGGATAAAATTTTGGTGTCTTTTAAGCGGGCGTTTGGTGTGAGGGATTGGATTATTTATCCCATCACTTTTGCCTTAGTGATGGGATAAGTTATCCCGGGATAAGTTGGATCCCAACCAAACGACTCTATGTATTTAAGAACGAAGGGAGTAGCGTATAGGACAATTGTTGAACTCGGAATTGGTTGATCTCCCACATGAAGATCATAGTCCTTTTATAGGGGTGAGTATTCAAGATTTAATGACCGAGAATCATTCCTTCTTAATTTACCTTGAATGAGAAAATAAATGACATTAAATGCTAACGGAGTAACGACCGACGTCGTCTCCGGAGCAAATCTGAAACGGTTGATACAGTCTGTTGGCCTTTCCTTCAAATGTTACGGTTTGGTCCGATTGTGTGTTGCTCGTTTTTACCCTATACCAAAATCAGTAAGTCTCGTGACTAGTATTTTTTTTAAGATTCAATATAACATGAACTATCCCAATTTCTCTCAACTTCATCGAGCAATTTTCATAATAACTAGTGATTTGTTGAGAATTAATTATTGCTTCACATTGGCAAATTTACATATTTTCAACATTATTAATAAGCATGAATCATATCATAATTCATGCATTATTTTAATTACCATGTGAACTAGACAAAGTAGAAATAAAGTTGTCCATCTTTTGTTCAAATACTTAGCAAGAATTCAAATGTTAAAAGTAACTCTTGCGGCAATGATGATTAGCCTAATTAAGAAGCAAATAAAGTGAATATAATCTCTTAAATGAAGGCTTTTCACACAACTAAAAGCTTAAAAGCAAAAAAATAATTAAACAAGTTGGCCATTAACAAAATGTGTTACTTTCAACTACATATAGTAACCCTACAAACAAACCAAAATGTGGACTATATACACTTTACTAATTGGAAATGCATTATTTGTTGCCTTTATTCTAAAACCTATCCTTTTACAAGACATAATTGTGAATTTGGCCCCCACATGATATGTTGAATTGCCCACCACCATGTGAACCCATTAGAGCTAAACCCCTCAATGTTAAAGGTCGTCACTTCCTCTGTCCCAATTTTTTCGGTGCCTTAGAAATTTCGAGAGACAAACAATTTTTCTTATCGTGATTTTTTAATTTATATTATAAATATTTTGAATTGTTAATTATTGTGATTTTTAGTTATTTTTATGTAATTTTTAAATAAATAAATTTAATTTTAATTTTTTTTTAAAGATTTCATGTCTGAATTTGCTGCCGTCAAAATTTTAAAAATGCAACTCTTGAAATTTGAACCATACTGCATAAATTGAGAGATGAAGCACTAGGTAGCACCGGTTTTTTTTTTTCCTTATTACTCCCTCCGTTCATATTTATTTGTCCACTATTAACTTGACACTTGAAAACAGCCTCTGGCAGAAATGCAATGTAAGGCTGCGTACAATACACCCTTGTGGTGGGGCCTTTCCCTGGACACCATGCATAGCGGTAGCTTTAGTGCATCGGACTGATCTTTTTTTTTTATTAACTTGACACACACCTTAAGAAATACTAACAAATGATAGGGGTAATTTTATATTATTAGCCTTTGAATATAATAAATTTAATGTTTTACAAAATACATTGAGTAATGAACAGTATTCGATAGCAAAGATTAAATGAATACAAAATGATAAATTATTCATTGATTTACAAAATTGAATAAGTATTATTGACATCTATGTTGTTTAGTATAACAGACAAATAAAAATTGACGAGAGAGTATACATAAAGTCCCCACCACCATCACCTTGTACTGGCTGTCATCATTTTCAGCGTGGGCAACAAGAGCCCCTCCAACTTCCCAACATCATCACATGGCCCTCACTGGCTCACACTCTATTCATATTTCATAGTTTCTTTCTTACATTGCATACATCATAGATCTTCTAAGAAATTGCTTGCCTAACGTTAGGAAACATTTGTGAAACTTAAGGCAACTCTTTATTAATATTGCATGCCTCACGATTCAACTTACGATAAAATTGAGCAAGTTCTTCAACGATAGGGCCGCCTATTCGGGACTAAATTCAAATGGAGACTGAATTCGCTCTATTTTTCGATCATGATAAGAGCATATTTAGAATAAAAATTAAACGAAGGGAAAAAATATTTTATTTTCCTTTGTTGAAGGATATAATTTTTGGCATTTTTCGTTATTTATAATATCAATACTGCTAATTTAGTTAATTTAAAAAAATATATATGAGAGTTAGAGGTGGATAATAAATAGTTGTTGAGTTGCGAGTTCAATCTAATATGGAATATAGATATATATGTAAATAAATACTATAAAATTTTGATTATTTTAAATCATTTTTAAAATAAATTTTAGATTCTAAATTCCTAATTATAAAAGTATTGTGAGTTAGTGCTATAAATATTAATTAAAAATCGAATCTATCAAATTCAAATCTTGAATTCACCTCTAATTTCTATCGAGAGTCATGAACAATATTGGTAATATTACAAAGAATAGTTTGATGTCAAATGGAAAAGTAATAGAGAGTTGGGGAGAAATGAAAAGGAAAAAAAGGTGTTAAATCAATGCATACACACCATCCCCTCACCACAAAAAGGTGTTGGGAGGACATTGAAAAAGATAAATCACATTCATTGATGAATGCATGCCTAGCTATAAGGATCTACTTTCCAACAAACCCAACTTTTATTTTCCTCTCTTTTTAGAGACATGAAGTGTCAACAAATCTAAGCTAAGGCCTAAGGGTTATGCATGTGACATATATTTTATATGCATTATTATATATGTCAGCATGCATGCCCTACTCTACTATATATATACCATGAAAAATTCCAACAAGAAGAAAAAAGATATCAAATCAATTACCCCTCCAAAATTATTAAATGCAGTCAAGAAAGGGTGAAGAAAAACAAGTAAAAAGTGTTATGGAAAAAAGTAGATCTTATCCACAATACTCATCTTCAAATTATTCTGGAGAATTTGGGAATTTTCAAGATGATCAATCAAATGCATACACATTTAATGGTCCAACAACAAAAGGCTTTGCACCATCAAATGATCCAGAGATAAAGAGGAAGAAGAGAATTGCAGCATATAACATGTTCACAACAGAAGGTAAAGTAAAAGCTACTATGAGAGAAAGCTTCAAGTGGATCAAGACTAAAATTAGTGATATTCGTTATAGTGTTTGAAGTTCAAGAAAATGAACAAGGTTAATTAATTACCCTTTGTAATGTAAAGGTTTTTCTTCATGGTGTTGCTCATTTTGATGGTATTTGAATTATGGGTAAGTTTCATGCATGAATCATCAAGTATATATATGAAAGTTTAAGGCTAAGTAGATGAGATTGTTGACTTTCTTTTTTCTCAAATGCTCATTGATCAACTAATAGTTATTACCTCATGAATTCATATTTCTTCTTGATTCCATTTTTCTTCATTAAAGTGATTTTCTGATATCATAACTATTATCTGAGTGATCATCTAAGAAATCAACTCTACTTTACGATATCTTTTTTTTTTTTTCCTTTTAATTATAAGATCAAAAGGCAACATTCAAAGTCAAAGAGTGATGGTTTCTTATGCACCATCAATGAATTATGTTGTGTTTTCTTTAATTTGTTGAACTTTTTAACATTTAATTTGGTGAGCTTTTATTATCCAGCTGAAAAAAATTTCATCTTCTCTTCTTGCTCGGCTTGCGCCGACTTAGACTGTTCCATCATACTTTTACCTCCCACCAACATATGAATCTGATAAATTTTTATCCACCTAAGCTATAATTTAGGCAGATAAAAAAAAATCACCCGATATTTTTTAAAAGAATATCATCTTACTCCACTTACTATTATAGGATTCCACAATTAACTTAAAAAATTCAAATCTTAATTATCATTTTTGTAATGATTTCACTTTTCTAGAAAAAAGAATCTTTTTTTGAGAATAATTCAACCGTACACATGTATTGTACATGTCCCAATCGATCTCCTAAGACTAGTTCGGGCGTAAAAGATACTCCCTCCGTCCCATATTAGTTGAACACTTTTCATTTTGCATGGTGCTTAAGAAATCATTAATAAAATGATCAATTGTACTATTATACCCTTTATTCATATTAATGGATATAAAAATAATTTGTTTAAACTTCCAAAAAGTATATTAATTATAGGGGCAAAATGAATTTTTTTTAATTAATTCTATCTAATTTAGTAAGTGATCAACTAATTTGGGACATTTATTTTTAGTAAGATGACCAATTAATATGGGACGGAGGGAGTATATCTCAAAATACTTAAAGAGGACATAAAGTAAAAAAGAATAATCAATCTCTTGTCCCGAAAAAAAAAAAAAGGGAGCGATCAATGTATAGGTTCTTACCCTTTTCTTTTTTTCAAGTATCAATCTGGATTTATTTGTGAGATTTTGGTTTCAAGGAATTAGATGCTATAATGATAATAAGAAGTTGTTTGCTTTTAGTGTTAAAAAATAGTCTTTCTTGATTTTGAAGATAAAATTTCAAATTTCTTGATTCTGATGAATGCATTATCCCATTTTCTTGAAGACAAGCTTGGCCCACGATGAATTATTTGCTAATTGTGGAACTAGATTAATGAATTTGAATTTAGGACCACTTTGGAAACAATCCCTACAACTCCTATATACCCAAATGGATATTATTCCATCACCACCCAAATGGGAGATGTAATCAGCATATGGCCAATTTTTAGGAAGAAGGTATCTTAAAGGCCGATTACTTCCTTCATTCCAATTTATGTGGCATTCTTTTTTTTTTTAATCTCTCAAGTCACCTTTATGTAATTAGAAACAATCATAAATGTTAAAGTCTTCATTTCTTTCTTAAGTTTTGTGCTAAGTCAAACAGTATCACATAAATTGAACCGGAGGGAGTACTAATGATAGAATTGCAAAGGGTATTACATAACTTCGTCTATTACACCACAGATTAGCTTGTCTTAAATAGCACATATAATCATCTTAGTATATATATATATATATATATATATACTCAATATAATCGAGTTAAAAGCTTGGATGGTCACTCAACTTTGAGTAATTGACCTCTATAGTCACTCAACTTTGTTTTTGTCTTTCAAAAGTCATTCAACTTTAGGTAATTGGTCTCTATAGTTACTCAACTTTGTTTGTCTTCCAAAAGTCACTCAACTTTGTCACGTTAACTTGCATGGTCATTATTCATGAAAATATAACTTTTGGTACCTATTGAATGATATGTCAACTATAAATATTTAGGAAAACATATTTTATAAATTTAAAATTAAAATTTAATTAGTTCGCTAGTTTTTTTTTTATTCTTATTGTTTTGTTATTTAATTTGTTTTAATTTTTCTTGTTATTCTTTATTAATCTAATTTAGTATGGTGTTGTCTTGAGTGTGAATATCTTAGATATATCACGGGATATAGTCAAATTCATATTTTCTACAAATGATTATATTATCTTACCTTAATAGTTCCGTAAGTTTAATTTTATTTTTCTCTCATGTTATTCTTCACTAATTATTTTTTTTAAAAAAAGATTTAGCTTACAAGGTATGAGAAATTGGAGTTGATAAACACACCCAACTAAATTGGGTTACCTTATTGAGCTTCCTAAAACTGATTCAAAATTCAGATTCAGAAAAATAAATTCTTTTTCCACTCAAAATAGCTTCTTCTTCCGTTGCTCTACAACATTGTTCCGCATTTGGATTTTTTTTTACCTTTGCTATGTTCGTTGCAAAAAATTCATCATTTTTGAATCAGAAATTGGAAGAACACCTCCCTTTGTTTATTTCTCTTATCGATATATACTGATTAAAAAATTAAATTAATTAATAGAGAATAACGAGATAGAGAAGAAAAAATAAAATTATAAATCTGTTAAGATAAGATGATATATAATCAGTTACATAAAACATAAATTTAACTACTTAAGTATATCCCCTAACATATCTTTAGTCATATTTAAAGTAATACCTTATTAATTTAATTAATGAAGAATAAGCGAAAGAAAAATAAATAAAAATTATAAAACTGCTAAGATAAGATGATATAATCAGTTATAGAAAATACGAATTTGAATATATCTCGTACAGTATTTAAAATATTCATATGCAAGACAACACCATATTAAATTAGATAAATGAAGAATAACAAGAAAAACAAAATAAATTAAAAAAAACAATAAAATAAGAATTAAAAGTTTGACCGAGAACTCAATAATTAATATTAATTTTAAACATATTTTGGTCTAAAAATTTATAGCTGTCACATCATTAATTAGGTATCGAAAATTATATTTTTTTAGAATAATAACTATTACAGCTAATTTGACAAAGTTGAGTGACTTTTGAAACACAAAAAAAAGTTGAGTGATTATAGAGGCTACTTACCCAAAGTTGAGTGACTTTTGAAAGACAAAATAAAGTTGAGTGATTATTGAGGCAAATTACTCAAAGTTGAGTGACCATCCAAGCTTTTAACTCCAATATAATCATATGTGTATAAGGTAAGTCAATTCCATACTTAGTAACAAAATTTATTCTACACTAGTTTGTAAGTACTTGGAGTGGAGTGAACTCTAGTGCAACTACTTTAGGTATATCTAGCAATGTCTAGTCAAAATGATACACGTAAAAATACTCCAACGGCAGGATGGAGCGAGGGTGGTTGTTACGGATTCGGCTAAACCAGTAAATTTTGTATTTGTGTTAAAAAATATATATACTTAATATATATATATATAATCATTCAGACTCAGTTCCAAATTTCGAAGTTGGTTTCTTCGAGATTTCCCATATGTGAAACTCGAGCACAGTATTTTACAATATGATGTTACAAAAATCACATTTTTGAAAAGATAAAGTCAAAACTACATTATTTAGAAGGTCTTTCTTTACATGTATGATACTCTTAAGGTAAAAAAAAATAGCATGACCTTAAAATACTTGTTTATCCAACAATGTGTCTTGTTTCATAATACACCAATGTAACATATAACTTATAATATAGACCACAAGTTATTTACCCCGTTTAAGTTACAAGCCAAACCTTAGAAGAAACTGATTAAAGGATTTAACTTATGTACACTGATGGTGTAAGGATTTTTTGCACTATCAGCGTAATTTAGCATGTTGTAAGTGACTTAGTCAACAACGTCGTGAAGCTTATGGAATTTTTGATGATCAAGATCTTGGAAATATTTGGTGGATTGAGACCTTTGGACTCGACTCAATCTGTTCATCGCGTCCTTCTTCTTGTTGTTGTTGTTGCTGCTATACTTATTGGCTATGCCTCTTCTGGCATTTGGCAATGGAGGTCTATTCTTGATGTTCCTAGTGGCATTCGGATGAGATTCAGTATTTCTTGGAGAACTCTGAGGACTCTCTGCTTTCTCAGTTGGCTTCGAAGTACTTGAAGATGCACTTGTTGTAGTAGTAGTAGTAGTGCTACTTCCGGGCTCTAGTAGGCTAAAAACTGTCGAAACTCTACTCATTATTGGCTCCTGAAAATTACAACATACGCAGAATATTGAATGAGTTTAACTTCTATATGCTCACAGTGTAAGTTATTTACACTATCAAGTCATTAAAGTAATTACTCATAATAAGTGAAACTAGTTACGTGAAATTAAAGCAACTGTGTATAGCACTTTAAATTGCACTGATGATGTAAAATTTTGTTGCACTGTTTGTGGATACAAGTGATATCCATATTAAACAGTGATGACTGTCTTCCAGGTTTTCTTTGGGTGATTGATTGATTTTTAGTGCATAAATTTGAGAAATGTACCTCATTAGAGCCACCATTAGCTGGTTTTGTTTCCTCCGCGTCTATTACTTTCTTTTTGCGTTCCTTTTGTGATTGTGAGCGTTGTCGAATCTTGTGCCTGCTGGAAAGGAAAATGGAATAACAGGACATGAAACTTTTAGTAGAAAGTCATTAATTATTGCTAGTGTAGTGATTTATTGGTACTATCTCTGCAAATTTGTATCTTTCTTCTTGTTCTCAAAAAACAAGATAGTCTTTGGGTTTCCAATCAAAACTTCTAAAACGTTTCAGATATATACATTAAATATTTGAAATAAGCTCAAGTTTGACTTGTTCTTGGTTAAAAACATGCCATCTGAGCTGATTCTGATACCATATTCTCTTTCGCATAAGAATGCTCCACAGAACCTTTAGAAACCGTGAAGGACAAAACGTTTGTGAAGAAAGCTGACGACCTAACTCAAACGCAAAAGCTAACTTTTTAGATGTGGATTATCCAAGACTATATTAAGAGATTTCAGTCCATACCCTCGACTAATGTCTGGCTCTAACAATGGTGAACACAGAATTCTAAAACATTCAGGAAGACAATTTGGACGTATAGACGAGCTCACTTACCTTCTTCTCTCAAGCTTTAACGCCGCCTCAGGATCCTCCTTATAGACTACAGGCAGCTCCGAGAGTTCACATGCCAAGGGGCTCGTACGAAAGAACTGTATTGAAACATTTTCCAAAATCAAGAGACAAAAACTTCATTTAACTAGGACTTCTCATGATCTAAAATATGATCAAAAACTTGTAGTTAGAATGACATTGAATTTGACATTTCAACTAACATTTACCTCATCTTGGAGAGCTGAACCTGCAGAACCGCGATTCGCAGGATTTAGCGCAAGAAGAGCGTTTAAGAGCCCCCAAGAAGATACAGGAAAGTGCCTGAAAGCTTCCTTCTTGTTAGACCTGTAGGTATATGGTGGCCTGAAGGTAGTTGAAAGTTTTGTTTTCCTCCAGTAATCCTCTGTAGGTGTGCCACAGAGCTTGAATATCTTGTGCAGCTGCTCCACCTAGAGTATTTTTCAACAATTATAGTATCATAAACACCCTTTAGAACATGCAGAATCAAATGAAAATTGATGAGATATCGATAGTTATTAGCTTCTTGATGATTTGGAAATTTTTTCAAAGTTAACCAAGTTACCTCGGTGCGACCTGGCAGAATAGGCCTGCCTGCAAACATTTCAGCCATGAGGCAGCCTGCACTCCAAAGATCAATACCTATTCCATAATCTGTAGCACCTAGTAGTAGTTCTGGAGCTCTGTACCAAAGTGTGACAACTCGACTTGTAAGAGGACGTTTCTTTTCAGGATTAAACAAGTTTGCTAGTCCAAAATCAGCAATTTTTAGCATTCCATTTTTGTCAATCAACAAATTGGATCCCTTAATGTCTCGGTGCAAAATACCCCTCTTGTGGCAATGCTGCAGGCCTGCAAGCAGCTGCTGCATGTAACACTTAATCTGAAAGAGGATAAATACTTTCAAAATAAGCAATTGCAATGGCAATTGGCAAACATCAAACATTGAAAAGAATGGCTTGAAAATGTGCTGACCTGTGCTTCATTGAGCCTCATATCAGGCCTAGATATTATGCTGGTGAGATCAGACTGCATGTATTCGAAAACTATATAAAGACTATATTGCATTCTGGAAGTAGCGAGCCCTTCAAGCTTTATGATATTTGGATGGTCCATCTTTTGCAAGATCATAATCTCTCTAGCCATGAACTTTATACTCTCCGGTTCTGAGGTATCAAAACGAACTTTCTTTAACGCAACTATCTTCCCAGTATCCCTGTCTCGCGCTCTATAAACATTGCTATAAGTCCCTGAACCTACCTAAAATATCAAAAGCTTACATTAAATTCAATTTCACCACTCAGCTTTGCATCCTATACATTCACAAAAAAGGAGGAAAAAAAAGAGCACGGACTCAATCTAGTTTAAGCCTTATGTTTCTTAATTAAACAAGAATACTTGCTGTAAATTTCTAGTGTCTATCGAAGAAATGGACAGAGCAAAGAAGCAAAAGGCTAGAGTTAAAATATTACTTTAAGAGTTTAAGTTATATACTACTGAAACTTAATCAGTTATACCAAGTCATTACTCTATTTTTTCTGGTAAACATATGGAGAGTTACCAATTGTTGCAGTTCAGCTTAACCTGACAGTATAAAAATTCTTTCTTTATGCTGTCGGCGCATAGAACATAAACTCGAACTTTAATTCCAACTATCAACAGTTAAAATGGATGGGAAATTATGAAGAGACAAACCTTGTCAATTTTGTCATAAGAATCAGCACTTTTTGGGACTAAACCATCCAGGACTTCTCTTGGAATATTATCAACTAGCCATTTTGGCCATCCATCTATTAGCTCTTCCTCCTCAGTTGTTGTATTGGTAATTTTCCTACCAACATCACCACCATCACTGCTCTCATTAGTTTGTTTTTCTCCCTCACTTGTGATCACCAACTTCCTTTCATTGATAGTATCTCTATTTGCATCACTCAGTCTCCTAGCATCACCATAACCAACAACATTCTTCTCCCTTGGCTCATGAGGCCTCTGTCCAGTAGACCTCCTTGGCCTAACATGTTGATCTCCTCTAGCAACATATCCACTCTCCAACTTCAACTTCTCTAATCCCCGAGGCGGTGAATGCATCGAAGGCTTTCCTTGAGCACACCCCATGAACTACAATATCTTTTCAAGTTTCTCAAATATATAGTTGTAATTATCTTGATAACTAATAGCCGGTTTGGCCAAATTTTTTAAAAGCTAAAAGTTCGAGCTGAAGTGTTTAACATAAGTGCTTTTGAGTAATAGCAGAAACTGTTTTTTGCAAGCTGAAAAAAGTAGCATTTTTGGAACCTTGGTCAAGTTGCTGCTCTAATATAGGCAAAAGTGTTTTTCGAATTAATGAGTCAAAACATAAACTGTTAATCTCCAAAAGTACTTCTTCGAAAACAACTTATGGTAAAAATTCACTTAAAAAATAAATAGATTTTAGAAACTTAACCGAACAGACTATAAATTGTGACATAGTCAAGAAAAGGTCATGAATTCTTGATCAAATCCAGCAAACATAAGACACATGGAGAACAGATTGAAGGGATTGAAAACACTGCAGGCTGAGCTAAACTAAGAAAAAATATCTTGAGAAATAGAGAAAACATGATGAAAGTGACAAGAAAGCCGGCAAGGCCGGTCATTTTTAGAATAACCTTACTGTGTCTTCATGTTGTTGTTGTGTACTCCATTAGATGGCATATTAATTTAGCTGATTCGAATAAAATTAGTTAAGCACGTGTTAATTAGGTTATAGACGTCAATATTTGTTTTGATTTTAACTTCAATACACTAAAATCACCTAAAAATAACTACAGATAGTTGTCCATATATAATAAGTGAAATCAATAACATGAGAAATAAGGTAAGCGACCTGTTATAACAAGTTAAATAGCACCTACGGGCTGCGGCTTCACTTACCATTTCGGCCTAATCACCCCATTTCTTTCAGACGTAAAAAATTATACATTGTCACTATATATACATGTTAAATATCCTTGTTAATAATTGTTTTTCTTTCTCTTTTCTCCGCTTCTCCCTTTTCCAATTTTAAGAACTTAAATTGCAGCAAGTTTCATAACACTGCAAAAACTTATTTTTTTTTATTTGACCTATATTAATAATACATATGTTCAAGTAAAAATAAAACAATTGACAAGGAAAGCTAAGATTTATCATTTCTTGTGTGTCTTCTTCTTTTTGTGTTAGTACTAAGAGGCTGAAATTAATCTTAGTAAATTATGATACGACGATACAGCTATTATATTGCTGTGTGTCAAAAACGATTTTTAGTGATTTGAGGTAAAATGTAGTAGTACCAGCTACTGCCAAAAATGTGTTGTCTTGAACAAGAAAAAAAATATAGTACTCCGTATATACTATATACTACATATGTAACTACGTAATAAAGAGCATGTCAATCTCAGCGCCTAGATAAAAGTTCTACTCTTGTTGCTACATCTCCGAAAATGTCGTTTTAATTTTTGCAAAAGACAGAAAAAACTTTAAACAGAGGGAAAAGGTCTAAATTTAGCTCCGAAGTTTGTGAAATAACTCAAGTTTGCCTTCTGTCAATAGTTGCGATTAAATATTTTCTGGCGCTATTAAGATTGGTCAAAATATGCCCTTATGTGAATGGCGGAAGCTTTTTGAACATATGGGCATCTTTGATCGGGGAAAAGGGTAAAATTTGCCCATAAACTATGTGAAATGACCCAATTTTTGCAATAAAATTGATTTGTAACGAGCTAATCTAAACTTGTTCCGCGAAAGAAGAAAAAGGTAGGTAGCTCTTTCCAGAAACTAGGTAATGTTCGATTTATTTGAACAGCTTGCGGTGAGACTAATGGGAGAATCATTCTACGAGTGATAAAAGTCTGAAAAATCGTAAATTTGGGAAGGTTTTAGGCAGCTTGCTTATTTCGAGAGAACCTCTTCCCTAACCGATAAACTACAACAATTGCGAGCTACTATTATTCGAAGGAAAGGTCAATGGTTTGGTAACAAGCAAACGGCTTTCTATCCTAGTTGCAAGGGCCGACGATTATTTCACCTATAGAACCTATACATATTTCGACAAAAAAGAAATAATAATCAAGTTCTTGCAGAAGTTGGAGTGTGTTAGTTATATGTAGTGCAATGAAGGGGCTCAAACTATGAATTGAGAATTCAAGTGAGGAAATTAAAGGAAGAAATTGTATTCTTTTACACAAAATTACAAAGGAGAGTATCTTATGGCAGCATTTTGTCATATGGAAGAACTTCATTCCAAGTCTAGTATCCCAAAATTTGAGAGAAGGATCTTAACTTGATCCACAAAGTCAGAACCAGTGGCATATTCTGTTAACATCCCAACAGCAAAACCAAACATTGCCCATCTGTTCAACCAACATATATATCATTACAAGATAATACTTATTATGTAAACTGAAAAAGAATCCAAGGTTACATATCAAAGTAAAAAATTAGTCAGTCAAATTATAAAATAAGAAACTATGTTCAAAGCTATATACAATTATCAGTTCATAATGCGTGCTCATGCATTTATACGTCTAAGCAATTGATATACCTCTCTCACTTTCCTTTTTAGTTTGTCCTAAAAAAGAATGACATTTTTCCTTATATAGAAACAATCTAACTTTAAACTTCCATTTTTCCCTTAATGAGATGATTTATAGTCACACAAATATTTATGCGTTTAGATTACAAGTTTCAAGAATATTTCTTTCTTAAACTTCATGCTCAGCCAAACAGTGCAGCATAAGTATCGCATAAATTGGGACAGAGGGAGTAATAAGAAAGGGCATAAGGAAGTGCTACCACAAAACTGTTAGAGCAAGTCAGCTACATACTCTTTCATTAGTATTATTTGGATGAAAATCTTTATTCCTTGTCATTAGGTAAGGTGGGGAGTAGAGAGTACTGACGCTTGATGCAACATAATTTGTTGTCCAACTTCTAAATGAGAAGAAGACTTTCATATCCTATTTATAATTTGCTCTCCTGGTTTTCTCTAAAACTGTGAGTGTTATTGTGGATTTATCATCATAGTTCCTTAAAGTCTTTCTGGTCATGTGTTCTGGTATTAGAGCAGCTATTTCCTGATGGAAACAGAAGTCTTCAAGTTATATTTCCAACTCCAGCCAGCTTGGCTGCATACATGGTTGCACATTTGACCGAGAAAATACCACTTTTTACATGCTTCAGAATGTCCATTGTCTAAAATCTAAATTGGTTAAGAAAAAGGACATACTTTAGGAAAATCAAATCTCAAGGAGCCAAGGAATACCACCTCTTAGAAAGCACATCAACTATACATGTATATAATGATCTTAACCAGTTAAACTGAGTTCTATAGATTATGTCAAGGTTTTTACACTTTGTTCATAGGCAACAATCCTATGCAGCAGGCAAGTCCACTCGAGAAAATGGTGAAATCATAGAAGTTGCTTTTCGACAGGAGGATTCAAGAAGATTCACTTGCAGGTACTTCTGCCAGGGGTACCACAAGTATATTCTATGACCAAAGTCAAATTCTGTTCTCTGCTCTGCCCATTCTAATTGGGATCTTGCTTCTTTGATTGTACCTTTTAGTCCTAGTAGATAAGACAATGGAGTTTTTGCAAATCAGTTAAAGAGTCTATGATATGAAGGGACCTTTGAGCAATAATAAAGTTGTCTCATTGTGATATATAGATTACAGATTCGAGCCGTGAAAGTAGCTACTAATGCTTGCATTAGCGTAGGCTGTCTACATCCCACCCCAAGGGGTGTGGCCCTTCCCCAGATCCTGCGGACGCCAAATGCTTCGTGCACCAGGCTTCCAGTTAAGAGTCTATGATACCAACTTATCGGAAGAATAAAACACCTCTCACACTATAGCTTGGTTTCAATCTTCAAATGAATCCCATTTCTAGATCTTGGGCAAAACCAACACTACACCTAGAATAATTTCTATAAATTCCCAAGTGGATTCTTCAATACTGGTATTTTAATTTCCAAATTAACATCAATACTTGATCAAATCATTGCCAATACAAAAAAAATCTTAAATCTAGAATAAATTCCAGGACCAAGTTTGACACTTATACTATCACATATCAAAGAGGTATTCAGATAATCCATATAAACGAGTCCCTATGGGTGAACATTCATATCAAAACTGATTTTCTTTATTACCTATTCATATCAAATAATTAAGCCGGAAAAAAAAAACAAGCAATTGAATTAATCCAAATTCTCTTAAATTGTTAATTACCTGCCATTAGAAATTTCATTCTTGCCAATAAAACCAAAGAAAGGACCTTGATTAACTTCCTCAAGCTTCTTCTGCTTGAAATACTCTTGAAGCTCCTTAGCTTTTTGCCTCTGAAACTCCATAGTAATTACATTCTTGGCATCCACAGCCACCACCTGCTTAAGCGGAGCACTAGGAGGAGGCGGAGGCGAAGGCGAAGGTGAAGAAGGTGGTGATGGTGGCACAGGTTTAACAGGGGTAGGGGGCTGTACCATAGGTCTTCTCAAAGGACCATCAGCTTGAGAACTTCTTATTGTAAGTGTAGAAAATCTGAAATTATAGGAAGAAGAAGAAGAAGATGGATTTTGAATTTTGATGTAGGGGAAGGAAGATGATGATGCTACTGACATTTTTGTGGATTCTTGAAGAAGAAGAAGAGGGAAAATTAGTGGAGTTGTATGGTTTAACTAACTGTATATGTGAAGTTGAGACTGTAGATTGGATAGTGAAAGGTGTTAGTTTTGTGGATAGCATGTGGCCAAGTTTCATACTTCCAACTTTACAAGAGATTGTCATTTGCAACTTGTACTTTGTAACATTTTGCGGCTCGTTTGGTGGCTCGTTTGGTTCGAGTTATAGATATAACTAACTATGAAATACTTACATATATATCAAGTTAGATCAGTTAAACTCATTAAACTGATGGTAACTTTCCTATATGTTTATCCATTGTTGTGATGGATTTGGTAGTAAACAATCACTATAATGAGACAATTTGTATACCATATAACAATGATATATTCTTAGATACGCAAAACATAATTTTTATTGAACATAAAGAGTTGAATGAAATGTAATCAACACATAATTCAAAACAGGAAACAAAAGGCCATGAAAGTCTGACTTAATAATATGAAAATTCAAAACAAAACAAAAGAAATAGAATGCTCCACAAATGACTCCTTCTGCCAACCATCAAACTTTTGCATCACTTTTTCTTCGAGAGAGCAACTACAAATAAAAAGATGCAAACAACATAAATATTAAAATTAAAAAATACTACCAGTGACATTTTTTAATTATATTTTTGAGAATAAAATAAGAATAAAATTAAAAAACTTACAAAAGTCTGGATTACGCATGTATGCACGCATAATAGGATCCAGTGGTAGACCTTCGGGAATAAAGGCTGGATCATACAACTGATTTCCAACAGAGCTACATTTCAAGTCACCAAAAGATAATTATTTTCATATTTGATTTTCTTTTCATACCATTAATTTAAACTGATTATTGATTTTGTAAGTTTTGATATGTAGTTTTCTAAAGACAATTTCAACAAATATCCCCTTTTTATGTCATCATTTAAGATGTTGTTTTTTCTATTTTAAAAATTAGTATAAATATAACATTTGAAACTACTAATATACTAAACCGTTGTCTATTGTTAACAAAATTTTAGATTGTGATCTAACATTTTCAAATAAGATTTTTAATTTGAATAAAAAGAGTTTTTAGGTTGTCACTAAAAAGATTTCATAAATTGTTTTTAAAAAAAAATAGAAGAAGGGAAACACCATTTACTAAGCAAACTTCTGTAAAAGAGATAATCCACAATTTTTTGGTTTGTCCGGCTATGTAACTACATTATGATAAATACTGAGTTACTGACCACGACTTATGTGTTTGAATTATATTTTAAAGAGGGTTCTTCAAGAATAATTATTTTAATTTATGTGGATATCTACTTTAGTTTGAGATTATTTTAATATTTTTTTTTTTAAAAAAAATTGATTTAAAAAATAAATGCGTTTGTTATTTATCAATTTTCTTAAAAAGGATATTACCTGTGAATCTGTGGAGAGTCCTGATTTTGTTTGGTACTTTGACTTGTATCTCCCTTGACAACCTCTTTCTATGTTCATCCATAAAAAAATTAAGACATCACAAATGCATACATATTATAACTTATTACATACAAATCTCTTGCGAAATAAAACTTGATAAAATGTATACTGGTATGTAAAATAAAAAATATTTTTAAAAAATTAAAGATAAAAATACATACTCCACGCAAAGATGACCCATAAGCAAGTCTTGGCATTTTTCTACGCGGATCACAAACCTGCACTCATTTTTTAACATTAAAAATTATAAAAGAAGAAATTTTATATTATTATTCCTAAGAAGTTTGTATTTAAATATAAAACCTATAGGATAAAGAAAATCTATCTATCTATCTATATATATCAAAAAAATTAAAAATCATATATTTATTAAAGTTCTGTCCTAATTAAATTTATACATATAAAAGAGATTAACTGATCATTACAAACATTATCCAAACAAGATATATATATATATATATATATATATATATATAAATACATGCATAATAAAAGAAGAATAATGCCAAGAACAAACAACATACCTCTAGAGGTAAATTTTGGCTTTGGGAAAAATTGTGTTGGGGTGGTTGGTTAATTGCAGGCCTGTCAGATAAATAAATATGAATTTATAAATTATTTTTTTTGCATTCACTAAAAAAAAAAAGATTTAATGATGGAGAATTTGTCACTAAATAATAATAATGCATTGCTAATATTATTTAATGATGATTAGCGATGAATTATTAAAATATTTTATAGACACATAATGTTTTAGAAATAAATTAGTGACATTTTTTTTTTTACAAATCTTTTATTGTAACTATTTATTTTGTAAATAAATTAAGTAAAGAATATATCTACCTTGGTGCACGCAAGGTCCTTTGTGATATGTTCCTTGTGTTATTTCGCAGGCGCACATTCTCTTGCTAATCAAATGAATATATAAAATATTAGCTTATAATGACATATATTATTTCAAATAAAATATTCATGACTTTGTTCGGCAATTGAAATAGTAACAATTTGCATTATTGATGCGATAAAATTAAAGAATGAATAAATTACCACATCAGCTTGAAAGTTGGAAAACAATAACAAATCAGAGGGAAGTTGATGTTGTTGTTGCACATGCGGATCAACATGAATAATAGCACTTGGTGACGACACATTAGGATAAGCAGGAACTATAGCATTTGATGACTCAATTTCATCAAAAGTTAAGTCAGTAATGTTTCTCTGAGAGAAACTATCTCCATTTGACGACATCTTTTCAAAGATTTCCTGTATAATAAGTTGAGGGTTACAAATAGAGAAATTTTTTTACTAACACCATGTAATTCAATTATATTGATTTCACAGAAACATGCAAATTTTGTAGCACATAGTTGATAGTACAACTTATGATATACTTATCTTGGATCAATTAACTAAAATTATTTCAGTAATATGCTACCCAAAAAAAATATGTTAAAAACCTAGATTATTAAAAATATTAATTAACTAAAAAAAAAAAACGAACATGCATTTTATTTATATTCAACACAAGAGATTAGTATGAAAAATTTAATATTTTTAGTATATATTTATGTTGCTTGCTAATGTCGCTAAAATTTTGTGCCTTAAAAATCTATGTTGGGTTATTGCAATTAGTTGAAAAAAATTAATTAATTAGGTTTTAGATTTTAGTTTTTCTACAGTTAATATTTGATATATATAACTGCTCTGATAAAAAACATTAGTTCTACTTAAAAACTATTTAATTATTCAAATTAATAATAAATCTAAAAATATAGATGTCATTCAAATCTTGCTTACACATATAATTTACTGTGAATCAAAAGAAAATATTTAATTATTTAAATACAAAAAGAGAAGAGAATAGGAAGATAAAACAAAAGATGAATAGAGGGAAAAAGATAAATTTAAACATCTATCTAAGTTTAATAAAAGTAAGTAAAGACTTTCTTTTTTCATAATCCTCCATTAGATCAAAAGTAGAATTATTCTAACATTTATGATTTCAAAAAGATGTATACTTAAGGACTTGCTAAAATAGGATATGTTCAATAAAATTATTCTATGTTTTGTAACACGGTTTATATATAAATAATTTCATTCAAGACATAAAATAAATAAATAAAAATGTATGAAATAAAATAAAGAGAATTACCCAAATTTCTTTAGGTTCGCTTTGAAAGTAATTAACTTTAAAAGTGTTAAAAATCCAAAATTCTATTACTTTATGATATCTCAAATCTTAATAAATCTATGGTACAAGAGATAGATCGAAGCAAGTAATCTAGCTTTATAAATTTTATACCATATATAGAATTAAATACTAATATTTTTTTCATTTTCAAATATTTTAAAAGTTGCGAAAAAAATTTAAATTATATAATCTAAAATAAGAGAAAATAGACATGACAAAACTCCTTAGGGATTGCATTATAATTTGTAACAAAATATCGAGAGAGGAAATAAGAGGAGGAAAGTGATATCCGACTCATAATTTTTGATAAATAATTAAAAAAATAAAAACTGCCTTTATATATAATAAAGAATTATACTTTACGTACGACGTTAAGTTGAACAAGGTCATATACTTTACCTAGCAATCGATTCCAATACAAACCTATATAAGCAAAAAAAAAAAAAGAAGTTAAAAACATATATATCCAGCCAACAAAATACAGCTTTTTTTAATTAAAAAAAATCAGGATGAACCAAAAGAAAGAAAAATATAAAAAAGTTAGAATATAAGTGTTAATTTGTTTTATGGAGAAATTTTTTTAATTCAAAAATTAAAATTATCAAAATTCAATCTTTAATCCAATCTGCAAACTATGATATATGTATAAGATTGATTTTTTTCCTATTTCTCTAGAGATCTTACAAATATACAGAAGTGATTCTTCTATAAGATTTGAGGGTGAATTATACAAACAAATGAAGAAATGAAGAAAAAAATTACTAAAGTATATGTGAAAATAAAAGGATAAAGAGGAAAGCACCTTTGAGTCTTGAGATCTAGTGAAGAAATGAGGAGGAAATATGTCTATATTTATAGGACTATAAAATGTTTAAAATGTGAAAAATAATTAAGTACTACCCATATAAGGGTCAAGGGATTTCTTACTAATTATATTATGGTAAGGGGATAGAAAAAAGAGAAATAATTTTAATTCAAAAGATTAAGGTAATCTTTTTTTCTTTTTGGTCAACTTCTTAAATAGTTTCAGAATGTCCACAAATAGAAAGAAAGTAAGTTAAATAAAAGAAAATTACTCCCTCTGTCTCAATCTATATGACTCACTTTCTTTTTTAGTCAAGTACAGAAATTATAGAAGACAACTCAAAGTCTCAACGTAATATTTCAAAAACAAATAGGATATAACGATACATATAAAAATTAAACTTCGAAGGTTATATATTAACACTTTCATTGTAACAACCTAAAGTGTGAAATTTTTCTTTTTATGTGTTTTGATCATTTTACCCTTCTCCATAGTTGTTACATGTTGGTTATGAGGTGTGGAGATGGTTGACACGATCCTTGATGCATTCGGGAATGATTTGGGAGAGTTTGAAACTATGTGAGGCTTTAAAAGCCATTAGTTTGACTTCGGTCAATATTTTGAGTTTGGAGAGCCGGATGACGATTTGGATAGTTCCATTAGATCCGGAATGTCGATTTTGGGTTAATAGTGGGGTTGGTTCGGATTCGAAACCTTTATTTTGCATTTCGACCCTTCGTTCGAAAATTAGTTAAAATAAGCTTTTAAGGATCCCGGGGGCTAATTTATTGTAAATAACCTCTTTTCACAAAATCTGATATTGCCATTGAGTCCGAAACATTGAAAATAGCCTAGTAGCATACATGATTTGTTTCTGTGGGGTCCTGAACTAATTCTGAGGGTCCATTCGGAGAATTTAAAAACATGCAAAACTCAGCATTTTGTTGATATCTGGTGCAGGTATAATCTTTCTTCGCGAACATGGAGAAGGATAATTTCCTTCATCACGATCGCGAGGGGGTAGCCGCGATCACGAAGAATAGTCGAGATCGGATCTGGTATTTTTCTTCATCGCGAACGCGACTGGGCCGTTGTGAATGCGATGGTTTGAGTAATCAACCTTCGCAAACGTGAAGGTCTGACCACGAATGTGAAGGCCATTTATTTTTTCTGGTCACCATTGACCCTCGCGAACGCGAAAGGTTGACCGCGTTCGCGAGGTACTGTTCACAGAACAGTAGAAATAGCAATTTTCACAATTTTTCTTTCATTTTTGGACCTTGGAGCTTCGGGTTAGGGCGATTCTTAAGGTTTTCTTCACCATTTGAGCTTGGGCAAGCTCCAAACTCTTATTCCCATTAATTTTCATTGATTTTATCTTTAAAATAGCTTCAAACCCTTGATTTCAAATTAGATTTTGGGGGGGTTTGCCGATAAACTCTTAAATGTTTTTCATCAATTTGAACACCGATTTCAACTCGTTTCGCATGGATTTTCTACTGTAGACTCGTATGATCTTGGAAAACATATTTCTACAATAAAATTCTAATTTTACCCCTTTTATTTTTAAACTCGTTTTTTGAACTAATTTTGGACCCGTTTCAAATATAGTTAATATGGGTATCACTAGTTTCCTTTTCAAATTCTCATTAAGTGGTTATACCCAAGGACACTTGATGAAAGTTAAAATCGATATTAGGTTAAATAAGACAAAAAAAATCTCCGAACTTTATAATATTAAATAATGCAACATCTTAATGCAACCTAAGCTTCATATGCAAATGTATTGGCAATATTGGTAAGATTCCCGACAGATAAATGGTGGAAGATTTCAACTTAGATTCTTCCCTCAGTCGATTATTACTCCATCCTTTTCGTTGTCTTTATCGTAAAATCCTATTCCTCATGTGTTCCGAGCTAAACGTATTAAATCAATTAACTTATTCCTATTATAAAGTTCAATTCATTTTTTGAAAATATTTTCTACTCATATTATCTATCTACAATAAAAATAGAGTATAAAAGGATAAATCTCCACCCTGACTAGCTAAGTATAGAATTTATTAAGGATAAAAATATAATTAGTTGTCCATCATCCAAATGCTACAACCGATGAACCCCATTTCACAATTTGCAATCAATTTAAACCTCAAAAATTCATCAAAAACCTTTCAAATCCCATCAAAGTTGCTTTAAAAGCTCCCAAAACTCTCCTTCTATAACTCCCTTGTTCCTTTTCTGTTTTGCCACATCTTACGCCGCGATCAGTAGATTTGGAATGGGAAGATGCAAAACAATTTCACTGGAAGTATGTACAGATAAGAATTACCAACGTATGAATACACATCATTCAAATAATGTCTATTCCAAGATGTCACGTTAAGAAGGGTAATAAAATATTACACAAAAAAATACTTATACAGAAATAAAATAATATTAAAAAACTTATAACAACAACAACAAACCAAGTATATTCTCACAAAGTGGAAGGTGTGGAGAAGGTAAGTGTACGCAGTCCATACTACTACCTCAGAGGTGAGATAGAGAGGCTGTTTTCTATAGACCTCCGGCTCAAGACAAAAACAGTCCAGAAAAGAAATAGTAAAGGAACACGAAACAACAGGTATTAACACACCAAATAATAACATAAATAAGACCAGCACCAAGTAATACGACAACGATAACACACTTCGAAACAAGACTAGCATTATGACACGGATACCATACAAAGTCCTCCTACCTACTAGCAAGGACGCACTCCTCCCTACTATCCTTTTAGCCTAATTCGCATCCTTCACACCTTTCTATCTAGGGTCATGTCCTCGGTAAGCTGAAGCTGCTCCATGTCATGTCTAATCACCTCCCTCCAATATTTCTTCGGTCTACTTCTACATCTCCTGAAGCCATCCCTAGCCAATCTTTCACACCTCCGCATTAGGGCATCCATGCCCCTACTCATCACATGCCCGAACCATCTCAACCTCGCTTCCCACATCTTGACTTCCACCTAAACCACTCTCACCTTATCTCGAATAACCTCATTTCTAATCCTATCTTTCCTAGTAAACCCACACATTCATCATAGCATTTTCATCTCCGCCACCTTCATCTTTTGGATGTGAGAGTTCTTGACTGGCCAACACTCCGTCCATACAACATATATAGTTGGTCTAACCACCACTCTGTAAAACTTACCTTTACGTTTAGGAGGCACCTTCTTATCACACAAGATTCCAAAAGCAGGCCCCCATTTCACCCACCCTGCCCCAATACAGTGAGTGACATCCTCGTCAATCTCTCCATTTTCTTGGATCATACACCTAAGATACTTGAAACTAGCTCGCTTTTGAATGGCCTGAGTACCAAGTTTTACAACCACATCAGCCTTATGTGTCACCTCGCTAAACTTGCACTCCAAATATTTCGTCTTGGACCCACTCAACCTAAATCCTTTAGACTCTAGGGTTTGCCTCCACACCTCCAACTTAGTGTTAACTCACTACGGGACTCGTAAATCAGGACTACATCATCCGCAAATAGCATACACCATGACACCTCACCTTGAATTTGTCATGTCAATACATCCACCACTAAGGCAAATAGGAACGAGCTAAGAGTCGAACCCTGATGTAATCCCATCAATACGAGAAAGTGCTCCGAGTCCACTCTCACAATTCTAACACGAGTCTTAGCTCCATCATACATATCCTTAATCGTCCTAATGTGTGCCCTAAATAAAAAGAAAAAATCTAACTTAGATAAACAGTTAACTTCTAAGTCTCCGGCAACGGCACCACCCACACAAGGATGGATTGTCAAGATCTTATTAATTAATTACTAAAAACGACATGGCATTGTTATATGCATGTACATTAATTCATGTAGAAAAATGAAGGGAAAAGAAATTAAATGCAGTCTGAAATTATCCCGAAAAGTAAATTTTTACACTCAAACTAATTTGCAACCTGTTACGCTCTCTAAATATTATAGTGAATTTAATATCACCCTGAGACATGACACCACTCTCATAGTATGTGGTGTTTTACGCTCACCCGCCACATCAAAAATTATAATGTTTTAAATTCTTTTTCTTCTCGTTTATTTATTCATTGATTTTTCTTTCGTTAATTATGAATTTTCACTAATTAATTTCTAATTCACCATTAATTCCTCCAATAATTATATCTTCTTCATCATTAAATCACTACAATTTTTTTTCACCAAAAACTAATTTTCATGACAGTTCTATACATGCACAATTATGGCCAAAAAAAAAATAAATCAGTTGCCAAATGCACAACATGCACAACATGACTGGTAATTCAAAGTAGCATAATAATTCTGAAATGGGACAGATAGCCCATAAAGAACGAAAGTAAGGTCCCCGAATTATGATTTTTTTGATGAAGATGCAATATTATTTCATCTTTATTTTGAATCTTGGGTTCAAATTTACAAAAGAATAAATATGAAGAAATTATTCTGAACAATGTTTTTAGGGGGAAAATATATCCACCTCGCTAAAAGAAGATGCAACTAGAATTGTTTGATTAAAAGAAAGGATAAAGAAAGAGAGGAATAGATGGTCAGAAATAAATGGATTTTTGAGAGGGTTAGGAAAGGAGGAATAGGGAGGGATATATATTGTCATATAAGCAACTAGGGTGGTATTAAACTCCCTTTTAATATGTATAAAAGTGTAATAGGTCATCAGATTAATTTGAGTGTAAAGTCAACTTTTTTGTATAACTTCAGGATGTATTGATGTCATTATTTTATAAACTGTTATTTGTCACTGGATGTAATTTACAATAAACATATATACAGTTTTCCAGTCACACATATACAATTAATAGAAAATATTAAAATTAGTATATGATATGCACGTATGTATGTGAGTAAGATATTGGATTTGAGTGTCAATGCATTATTTGATGATATAATGATGATTAAAGTAGAATAATGTGGTTTTGATGAAAAATTATAAAGTCCGTCTCACTTGATATACTCTGTTTGGTGAGGAATACCAATTTAAAACTGTCAAAACGGGCTGGCTCAACCCAATTCAGCCCCAGCGGGCTAGAGAGTTAAATGGGTTAGGACGGGCTGACAAAAATAATGATTTTTTCGTAACATTATCAGTAACATGATAAACACACTACTAATTCATACTATAATTTTTGAATCTAGTAATTACATTTTTTTCGTTTATCAACTGAAGACAATAATAATGGAGCAACAAAGGTGATGATAGTGGAGACACAAGGTAGGAGAATTGTTATGGCACAGAAGACAAGGCCACCCCTCTATGGCTGTTCTTAGGAAGATGCATCTGACTAAGCATGAAACAAAAAAATGTCTTAGTAAATGTTCAATTTGCCCTTTGGCAAAGCAGACTACATTATCTTTCTATTTGAGTCTTACTAGAAGTAGGAATGTGTTTGATAGGGTGCACATCGAAGTCTTTAGTAGATGATTGCTACTCACAATGATTACAAGTATTTTTTTGACTTTAGTAGATGATTGCTCCAGAATGACATGGTTGTAGTTACTCAGATTGAAATCAGATGTTATTACAGTGTTGAAGTATTTCATGCTAATGGTGAAAACTAGATATGCTCATTCAGTTAAGATCATTAGATCTGATAATGATAGTGAATTTTTTAACAGAAAAAGTGCATTTTTTTTATTCACTGGGAATCACACATCAGAGTAGTTTCCAACATACCGCACAATAGAATAGGGTGGTGGAAAGAAAACAGAGGCATGTGTGGGAAGTGGCTAGGGCACTTAGATTTCAGGAAAATATTACTATCAGATTTGATGTATAATATCATCTGTCTATTTAATAAACAAATTGCCTACACCACTGTTGAAAGGGAAGTCACTTAGCAACATAGTATTTTTGGAGGATTCGACACGGGTGCAACAACATTTTTGAAGAATCCGAGCGCCTTAGTCGGCTTGTATCCAAATGGGGTAATTTATGGTTCAAAAGGGATATTTGTTGTATGATTTGAATGAAAAAGAGATTTCTGGTCAATAGAGATGTGGTGTTCAAAGAAGAAACATTTCATTTCAGAAGTACAAGTACACAACAGAGATATTTGCCTTTGATCCCTGACACTTCAGTATTCCATAAGGCTTCATGTTGTTGTGTCAAACACAAAATTATCTACTGAGCTTCCAGTTCCAATACCAAATATGGTTTAACCATCTAAACTGACTGCAAGAGAGCACTGCAGAACACTATAGGGACTTTGAAGCACCTGCAGGTCAACTTGTTTCTGGTGGAGAAACAGCTGTTAAGAATACCACCTCTTCTTGCCCTGATGCACCAAGGAGATCTAGGAGAATTGTTTTTTAACACCAGGTTGGCATCAAGATTATGTGGTTAACAGTGGAGCATCCAAGAAATCTCACTCACTAGCCAATTATATTTCTTATCAGCATATTTCACCTGCATATAAAGCTTACTTGAGTAAGTTTCCAGCAGATGTGAATGCGCCATAACATTAGGGCATATCCTATGCCTTTTACTTAGAGTTTGACATGTTCTTGTGCTTGTTTTTTTGTGTTTTAAAGTTAAAATGTTGTTTCGTAGGTTTTTAAAAGTCAAAATGGTCAAAAGGAGGAAAGGATAGAAAACTGCCAAAAAATGAATGATCTACGATTGTAGATCAAATCATGTACCGCATGTTAGGTCGTGGAAATGTTCAGAGAAGGTGTCAAAAGGACCCTACAGAACTGGTCAATATACGAAGAAAAATACAACTGCATGTCTGATATTTGGCCCATACATGAAGAAGAAGCAGAGCTGTTAGGAGAACCTACTACTAGACTTACGAACCGCAAATCAAAATACGGCATGTAAGTCAATCTCCACGAAGCAAAGTCCAAAAACCCTAACTAGCCACCAACGGGGACTTTAAAGGAAATTCACGGACCACAAAATCAATTTATAGTTGTGAATTGGATCGTAGATCGTGGCGGCGAAGCAGTTTGCTATTTTTAGGATTCCAACTTTGTGAGCATTGTAAATAGTCCTTTTCGATTTATTTTTGAGTGATTTCAATTATAGTCATACGTGTAGACGTGTAGTATAGTTTTTGGAGTTGAAGCTCTAAGTTCCTCTAGTTTTCAGTTTTGTGAAGAACTAAGAACACCATTATTCTTTCAAGCTTTTATATTCAAAGTAAGGTTATGAATTCATTTAATTATTATTATTCCAAGCATACGTAGCTACATTCCTCCACTGAGAGTGTGAAACCCAACGAGGGTGTGAAGTTCATATGATTTTTGTGTGTTACATGATTCTTGGATAGTAAAATATCAACCTTTTTCTCGTTCTTAATTACTGGTTGGTGATTGCAAACATTAACATGCACAATAATATCTTAGTTTTGCTTGAGAAAGCGGATTAGGATTTAGTAGAAGAAGATATGCTTGAACTCAAGGCGCTAACCCTTGTTTAATAGATTCGCTAAGGGATAAGTTGAATTTACATGACATAATTAGTCGTTCTTATGTCAATAACTCATAGTTGTGGGAACGTCATATTGAGATAAATCCTAATTACTCCTTTTTTTAATAATCGTAGTGTTCGGGGCAACTTACATGCACCTCGACTTTCAATAGGGAATAGTCACCTATGCCAAGACTTGAGGATCCCGAAGATTAAGACAAATTAAAGTTGTAAAAAGATAAAATGTATGCACTCTCAGGTGAAATTATACACTCTATAAGGATTGGATTTTGTTCTCAGTTTTTCCCAGAAATGTGATACATAACAGGTAAATGAGCAATGATCCAAAAAGCCAACTCAAGTATACAATGATGCACACTATGAAATCTAAACTAAGGCTACAATATAAGTAATTACTTGGGTCCCAACAAAGAAAATTTCTGTCACAACAAATACCAGCACGACGACTCTTAAAAATACACAATATATAGTCAACAAACATGATTATACCTGCCAAACTGCAAAGCAGCTCTATCTGAGCTTGGCAATCTCACCCTTGAACATCTGTAAGAGAAAGTAGTCTTTGTTTATCCTTTTTTGGGCATAATGTTATGCAAGACTATATTCCAGCCAACTATTACTTTAAGCTTATTTCAATGGAAAAATCACAAACAGTATGACAATCTCTGAAAGTTCGCTAAAAGATTGATCAACATGTACCTATCTGAAGACCCTAAGGGAGTGATTAACACACGAGAAACCACCATCGATCATTAGATTATGCCCACTAATATACCTTCCTTCATCACTGGCTAAGAAAAGCACAGCATTAGCAACATCGTGAGCCATCAATTCCACACCCTGCAAGTTAGCATTCCTGGCAACAAAAGCACGAAAACCTTCCATTGCATCATCGGTCTTTTCATCCTCAGGCAAGTGAGCCAGAGCTAATCCAGTTGCAACAGCGTAAGGAGAAACACAATTCACACGTACTCCATGTTTTCCCATCTCAGCTGCAACGTTTTGCGTAAGCCCCAAAACAGCATACTTGGAAGCTGCATAACCATGAGGTCCAATT
Source organism: Capsicum rhomboideum (assembly GCA_031232105.1). Lineage (NCBI taxonomy): Eukaryota > Viridiplantae > Streptophyta > Magnoliopsida > Solanales > Solanaceae > Capsicum > Capsicum rhomboideum. The sequence continues at coordinate 13,283,776 of CP124715.1, read as the reverse complement.
CCAGCAATGGCACTGGCGATACTGCACAGAGACACTATTGCTCCCTTCTTTAGTGGTATCATTATGCGAGCAGCATGCTTCATTCCAAGAAAAGCACCTTTCAAGTTCACATCAAGCACATTCTCGAACGCAGAAAGTTCATAGTCACGGATATCTCGAATAGGAGGCCCAGACAAACCGGCATTATTAACCATTATATCAAGTGTACCAAACTTTTGAACGGTAAAATCAACTGCATTACTAATATCAGCTTCTGCAGTAACATCACAGTGGAAGAAACATGCACTCTGGTCGTTACCAAGGGTCCCACAAACATGCTGTCCAAGTTCATCTTGAATATCAGCAATGCATACTTTTGCACCATGTTTATAAAATAGACGTGCTATGCTCTCTCCTATGCCACTTGCCCCTCCAGTGACTAAAGCTACTTTTCCCAATAACCTGATATATTAGATGAAGGGTCAAGTGAATTTCCCAAAAAAAAAAAAAAAAAAAAAAAAAAAGAAGTTGACTTTAAATACATGGTGGTAGCTTCATTGAAAGAGAGTTCTCTTATCATGAAAAAAGAAAAACTTTCCCTGCCAAATGAAGGATTTCAACCTTCAACCATCCCCAACAAGAGATACAGGAGGAAGAGCCAGAACTCTTATGTTCCAGTCATTGAGCAAGAAATGATTTATAACTTAAACACATTATTCACATTTGGGGGAGAGGGGCAGGAAGGATCGGAAACAAAGCAAAAAATGTGGGGAGATGGAAAAGGATGACAGTTATTTATCTCGACGTTTAAATGCTACAATTTTTTTTTATCACTCTCTTCTAAGCCTAGTGTTGTTTACGACCAAAAGGACAAAATAATGAGAGACAAAAGTTGTGCTCGAGCTAATAGTGCAACTTGGCAAGTAGTTTGATTATTGAAGCACATTAATAATATGATACAAAAGGACACTCAAGGGTGTGGCCTTGTGATCAATGAAGTGGGTTGAGAACCATGAGATCTCAGGTTCAATTCCCAGCAGAGGCAAAAATACTAGGTGGTTTCCATCTATCCAAGCCTTGGTGGATAGAGTTACTGTGTACTTGTTCTGGTGGGAGGTAACAGGTGCTACCAGAATATAGCAATTTCATTCGAGAATGTGCTATTTGAATGGTAAGAATTGACAAAACAATGAGAATGACACACCTGCCCCATGGCTTTTCTAGTCCAGAAAATCAGATTCTAGAAAGAAAGGAAAACTACATTGAAGGGTCAAAACTAATCCTAAATCAATGTCATCTCAAACTACCTTGGAAGGGTGGGAGGTAGCAGGTATCCCGTGGAATTAGTCGAGGTGCGCGCAACCTGGCCAGGACACCACGGTTATCCAAAAAAAAAAAAAAAAAACTACCTTGGAAGGGTCAAAAATAATCCTGAATCAAAATCTATCATTTTAGCACCATACCACTAGAAGAAATAGAGAAAAGTAGAGCAATCCGTTTCACAGTTACATAATAAAAGGTGCATTAAACAGTGTATCCCTGGTGGATACCTTAATTTTTTAAAATATAACCATCCAGACAATGTGCATGTGCAGGCTTTTATTGATAGTAGGAAACCTCAAAAAAGAGTGTACAAGTAAGGAGGGCCAAACTTTACCTAATTGGGTTTGAGGTAAAGAGAGGAGGAAGGGATGACGTATCCATGTCACACCTCTTTTTTTTAAAAGAAAAAACATTAAGATAAGTATCCATATCACACCTCTTATTTGCACATATCACATTGATCTTCTGTGAACTGCAGACAAGATAATCGCATTGTGGTTCTTGTACAAAACCTTGTTGTGTTTTGAGGCAGCTTTTTATTACACATAATACGAAAAAGTCTGAGTTAATTCCAGATGGGAAGGTGCAAATTTTCAGGAGTTACTACAACACATACCATGTAGGTACAAGATGGAGTATCTCCCAACTTAACAATTGTACTTGCTTTTAGAGAGAAGATTAAAGATGTAGAATTTAGGCCTTGGTCGCAATAATAGAAGGGAGACTGAGTGGCTAAGATCCAGTATTAGTGAAAGAAAGGATAAATCACCCCAAATTAGATTAATATGTCAAGTATACCGACTAAATTTATGTTTTTTATTCACTTATACACGAAGAGAATCAAGAAAATACTGTGAGGCTTCTTATGGGAGGGGCAAAGGGGGAAGGAGATACCATCTGGTGGAATGGAATAAGGTAAAGCTCTAGCCGAGAGGACAAGCTGGGAAATTAGCACATTTCTCATCTGCAATAAGTTCATCTTGGGGAAACGGCTGTGGAGGTCTGGTTGCAACGAGAATTCTCTACGGAAGATGGTGATCCTCTCAAGATATGTATATCAGCAATAGGAATGCTTCTCCAAGTACATTGTGACCATTATAGGACGACCTTTACAGAAAGGAATCATGAAGCGATGGAATGAGTTCTCAAGAAATGTTGTGTCTTACAATGCTAATGGCAATGGTACACATCTGTTGTTAAATATATGGTGTTAGAGCTCAATTCTGAAATATGAGCTTCCTTGCTGCAGATTACAATGAAAAGGAGGCCCAAGTAGCTGAACTTCTTCGAAGAGATGATGCCATACTGGGATATCCTTTAGGTGAGCCATCTTAGACAAGAAATGGGACCATATTATTGATGAATATTGCGAAGGTACTCTAAAAAATTTTTGGAACAGAGTGTTTGGAAAGGTCCATATTTCAGATGAAAGCACCTCTTCATGAGGTATACATGTTGGAGTGCTATGCTAATGGCACACAATTTGAGAAAGAGAAGACGCAGAGATTGTCGGTTGGTGTTGTATACGAACCACAATTGGTAAGGACGTCGATCATACACGGCTTTGCAGATCTGCCTATCCTTAGTGTACTCTATGTCTGAAATGGCATGGGTGCTACCTAAAAATGTTCCAGAACACTGTCGACTTGGAGTGTGAAGAAGTGAACGCTAAAGAAATGGATTTGTCTAATACTGCTTCTCTGTGTGGTTTTTGGATGATTTAGAAAGAAACGATAGGAAGAATCTTTAAAGAGGTAGAAAGTCCAGCATAGAAATCAGTATCCCCTTTTTTCAAGTTTAACATAGAAAGGACGATACCAAAGTCTATAGACAATAGGTTGAACATTTTCGAAAGCTAGATGTCCACGATGTGCAGCATACTGACTTGGTTGATTATCAATCAAATTATTTTGACAAATACAGATAAGATAGAGTTATCAAGTTAATTTTATAAAGGAATTCAGTGATCTAAAATATCCGTGCTGGTGCACCACTCTAGCTACAATTAGGTGGTTCATTCGGAAGGGGAGGAACAATAGATTTTTTTGAGAACATAGAAAGCTCTATACTTAAATCTTAAGCGCAATTATATAGTTCTGCTTAGGATTTGGTGCAACAAGGCCCCTATAGATGTTAATGATGGTTTGGTCATTGTTGATTTCCTTGGTGCATTACATGACTTATAATGGTTCACTCTTTTGACTGCAACTTTTCCCAGCATTCACTTCTTGTTGATACTTCAATAAAGTTAGTCACATTTTACCCATCAAAAAGAAAGTCCACTATGGAGAATCAGTTGCTCCTGTTTGTGGCATTTGTATTAGGCATATTACATAAATAGACACTCAAACTTGGTCTCAGCTGGCAAATAAACACTCCAACGTTGAGAGTGCACATCTAGACACTTCAACTCATCTCCACTATGTTAGTTGAACACCCCAACTTACAAAATGATCATCTAGAGACCTCCAAAATTTATGTGCTACATCAGCGTCGGCTGTCCACGAACACAATGGGAACAAGTTAAGAGTGTCTAATTTCCAATTGAGACCAAGTTGAGGTATCCAGATGTGCACGCTCAAAGTTGGAATGCTTACTTGCCAGCTGAAGCCAAGTTTGAGTATTTGTTTATGCATTATGCCTTTGTATTATTGGCACAAAAAGGATATGGTATATTGTACACACAACTAGCTGGATTCTTTGGAAGTTTTGATGTAAATCCACAATATGCAGTGTCAGCAAATTGGTGTATTTTCAAACAAATTATTCCAGACTTATCAAAATAGAATCTTTTAGAAAAGGTAATCACAGGGTTATCAAAATTATATCTTATTTTTTAAAAAAATTTGAAATTTGGCAATTTTTCAATCAAAATTCATCCTCAATTAAAAATCTTATTAAGACAACATAAATAAAAATAAAAAACAAAAAATTGCTCTAGTATAAGCAAATGGTCAAAAGAAAAAGGCTCACAATATCAAAGCAAGAAACCTATCCTACCCCCAACTACATAGAAACTAGCAAAATTGGCTTAGAAGTAATTGCAGCAATAAGAGTATTTAAGCAGTACCTTTGGTTAGGAAGAGAAGTGTCAGAGCTTCCTTGAATTTCCATGGCAGCAAAGTTCCTTCTTTACTAACAGAAAAAAGATGACCCCACAAAAGCAAAATAAATTACAAAACTATGTCCTACCCTTCAGATATTGGTATCTGTTGCTGGAGGGGTGACGGGTATACGTAAAATTAATTGAGGTGTGAATAACCTGACTCGAACATCACGATATTAAAAAAAATACAAAGCTATAAATTAAGAGGAGAGTTCAGCACCATAAGACTAGGGGAGATGTCACTTTGTCAGTAAAAATTGAGAAGTCCAGTGTTCAGGTAGTGCTTCATCTGTTTCAATTTATGCAAACATCCTTTTCTTGAATGTTATCTTCCTATGATTTAAAATAATTTAATAATAAATTATTTTTTTTAATAAAAATAATTTATATACAAATATTTAGATATTATTTTAGATCATAAATTTTAAAAATATTTTTTTCATACACATAAAAACGACACGAGAAGAACACAATTATACAGACTAAGGGTCACATGGCTGTTGATAAAAAAAAAAATTACGCAAATCACATGGGTATTGGTTATGGGATGGACCACAAAGTTTTTAATGGACATCGTTTGAAAAATGATTATGCTCCACTCAACACAAAAATATAAGAAAAATACTCCCTCCGATTCATATTAGTTGGTCTCTATTAACATCACATATTTTTCAAAAGAGTTTTTAATATTTTATTAAATTATACTTATTAATGATAGTTTGATATCTAAATTTGACTATTATTAATTTATATAATTAATTAATATTAATGACAAAAAAAAATATATATATATATATAATAAAATTCTCTTTATTTTATAAATTGAACAAATAAATTAAAACTACTTTTAGTATAAAGGTAAGTAATATGAAATGAAGAGAATATAATAGTGGATAGATTACATAAGTCCTCAAATATCCTACTATATATACTTATTCTCTCACTACTTTAAAATAGTTACATAATATCCCATTGGGCAAAGGGACAAATATATCCTTCAACTTTGCAATTTGGAGCAAATATATTCTCTTTTATTTTTTAACTGACCCGACCCGTCCGACCCCAACAAAAAAAATAATCCACAGATTTTCAATTTTGAAAACATCCGATCAAAATTAAAATACTCATATTAAGGTTAAACGCTGCACCATTTCGGAGTATTTTAATTTTCATCGGGTGTTCTCTAAATAAAAAAGCTCTAGGTTATGGTTTTTGTCTAGGTCGGGTGGGTCAGGCCAGTTAAAAAATAAACGGGCTAGTTAAAAATAAATCTATTTGTCTTTTTTTAATTTTAAAAAATAAGATAAATTTTATTTAATTAAAAAAAATACAGATCCGTTAGTAGAAAGGGTATATCTGCACCATTTCATAGACGGCAGGATATATTTATTCCATTTTTTTAACTGAGGGTATATCTGCTCTAAATCACAAAGTGGAGGAGTATATTTGTCCCTTTTTCCTATCCCGTTTATTGACTATTTATCCACTCTAATACTAGATACATTGGTAATCCCCAACCACAGCGACCCTCCCACCAAAAGCACTACAGATCTATCCCATGTATCTATCTGTTCTTTCCCCTTATTCACTCCTACATTAACCCCCCTCCCCCCCCCCCCCAAAAAAAAAAAAAAGTCAACCCCACTCGTCTTTCAGTTTCTTTCTCTGTTGTCCGATATTTGACCCAGGTCATTCATCACTGAAAAATCCTCCCTCCCCAGCTACCTATATGGTAAAGTGTTGACAAAAGAGGTTATAAAGGAGGCTTCAAGGAGTTGATCTGGAGCAACAAAGGAATTAAATAATTTGAAACTTCATATTCTTCTCTCTTCTCCCTTCTCCACCACCGCTGGCCGACGAGAATCATCGATGGGTTATCGCGAACTCCATCACAACTTTCAAGTCGCCATAAATCTCGCCAAATGTTGATATTTCTCTTCATCCACTATTGTTGATATTTTAATTTTCAAATTACAGAAATCTTCCATCTAGAAGATTCGGCCGCCAAGAGTGGTGCAAGTTGTGGTTTTGCTAGCAGAGATCCGTTGATGTTTGACATGAGGATTTGGGGCTATTATTTTTTTCTATTATTTTACTTTGATGAAGATGTATCTGTGTTTTTTCTTCTTCTTCTAAGTATGTATCTATGTACAGATACATGTATCATAAGTTTCGACGAGACAACTTGATACTAGATACATGTATTTTGGATTCAATATATAAAATTTACATTGGATACATCAATTAATACTGGATACACTGGATGAAATTGATTATGGATATTGTGATTCTTTTTCTCCTTATTTGTCTAAGTACATATCTATATACATATGCATGTATCAAAAGTTATGACAAGGGCAGATTTGATACTAAATAAATGTATTTTAAATATCATGTATGAAATTGATACTGGATACATATAAACAGGTATGAAATCACTTATTGGATACTATATTTCTTTTCTTCTTCATCTAAGTATGTGGTTGCGTCTAAATGCGCACGCAAGTGCACTGGGTTGTACTAGTAGTATAGGACGTTAAGTTTAGATATCGTACCCACAAAGACTTGGAAGATCACTCGTCTAATTCAAATTATTATTTCACTATTGGAGAAAAGAAACAAGTAATTCTTTGAGATTTTACTATGCTACGAATAACTAGAAACTGTTGAAAATATGGGTCAAACTTTGTAGATATTTTGGTTTCAAGATAATTTTAGAGAGAAGTCCAGGGTCTTGGTGATTCCAACAATCCGGTTGAGTCTTCCCATTGTCACGTCTATCGATTTTCTAAAGTTATTAGTTGCAGGTTTAAATCCCTTATCGAGTGTTTTTCCAACAACTCTAAAACTACTTGACTTCCCCTAATGCCTATATTTCTATGATCGTCGGTTAATAGTGAAGTGCATTAAGATGTCATTTGTATCAACTAAGCTAGGTCACAGGATATATTTTTGTCCTCAGTGACGAATCAATTTTGTTTTCCTATAAGGTTCACAAACTAGCCCTATTTCTTTTCTTTACACCTGTAGTTCTCTTTTTTAAGTCCAACAAACAAGCCCTAGCTAATATTCGTCAGGTGATCAAGCAAATGAATAATTCAAATCAAGAAGAAATAAATAACTTAAAGATGAAAAACTTAATATAATTGAACAATATTCAGACTTCAACCATCATGTTTATGCCAAAACCCTAGAACAAAATACTTAGCTACTCATGATTTGCAAAGATAACCAAAATTCATGAGATTTACAAGAGAAATTTAGACGAATTTAAGAAAAGAAAATAGATCGGAAGAAAGAAATCTCTTGCCCTAGCTCCACGCTCCAAAATAATGTCTACCATATTTTCACTCAAAAACTCCTATTTATAGAGCCTAGGGTGCCTGGGAATAAAACATGTCCGTCTCCAAATCAAACTAGAAAATATCTCTCTCGTGTCAATAGCAAAAAGCAAGCTAGTGGCGCAATAGGCAAACTGACTTCTGAGAGTTTCACAAACTCACATCACTGCTTGAAGCAAGGGGTGGCGCAGCAAGTTCTAAGGCAGTGTGTAACTCGCGCCATTGCCTTAAAGCAAGGGGTCTTCAGCAAACATGTCTTCTCCGCTCCATAGCTGCAAGGTGAGGCATTGGCACAAGACATAGTAGTATGTTCACTTCCATGGTTTTTGGACATGACGCTTTATGACGTTCTTGCCTCTTCGTCCATCGTTTATTCTTCAAATCCCTTAATATGTTCCTACAAATACAAAATAAGAAACACAAGTGTAATACCCAACATTTAGGCTCAAAACGATACAAAAAGAGAATAAATGTGAGACGAATGATAGTAATATAGTATAACATTTAGCCTCACATCATATGTATCTATACATAAATATATGTATTAAATGTTTTGACAGAGCAACTTTGATACTAGATACATTTATTTTGGATATAATGTATGAAATTAGTATTGGATATATAGAAACAAATACATGAAATTCATACTAGATACATATAAACAGATACACAAGATGAAATTTGATGAATGTATCCGCGTATCATTGACACCAGATACATGTATTTGGATACACTAGAGAATTGATAATAGATAAATCAAATTGATGAATTTATTATTTTAAAGAGTAATAAAATAAAATAAATCAAATCACATAAACAATATATACATGTTTTCATCTTATATTAATGAATTTATTATTTTAAAGAGTAATATGATGGAATTAATCAAACAGAGATACATTTTTTGATTTTCATCTTATATAAAGAAATTTAATTAATTTAAATTTTCAGAATTCGTTAGACATGTATCAGAAATCACAATGTATCCGACTCTCCACAATGCATCTGCCTCCCTTTTATATGGGAT